>CM069528.1:95709061-96959061 GCA_035773235.1 Eospalax fontanierii | reverse complement strand
TTAAGCACTGCATGGTCTCACTCAAATGTGGCATATAAAAAGTTGACTTCATAAAAGGGTGGAATACTGGTTACCAGAGGCTGTGTGGAGCAGGACAGGATGGAAGGGAATAATTCATCAATGAGTACTGAGTTACAGTCACCTAAGTGTGAGTTCTGTTGTGCTATCATCACACAGTAGGGTAACTATCAATTAGTATGTACTGTGTAGCTCAGAAACCTAATAGAAAATATTTTTTTACTATAATAATTAATATTAATTGATATTTCAGGAGATATATTTAAATTTATTTATTTTTATATTTTATGTGTATGAGTGTTAGGCTTGCATGTATCTAAGCATACTCCCATCATGCAGTGCCCACGGAGGCCAGAAAAGGGCCATTAGATCCCCTGGAACTGGAGTTACAGACGTTTGTTAGCTGCCATGTGGGTGTTGGGATTTGAACCCCAGTCTTCTGCACAAACAGCCAGTGTTCTTAACCACTGAGCCATCTCTCCAGCCCACTGATACATTTAAATTTGAAACATCACAAAATGTATACATCCATTATTGAATTATCACATGATATATAATTATTTACAACTGTAATGTCTTTATCAAGAAATTTTTTACAAGATAATATTTCTCTTAGAGGACATTTGAAATTATTAACTGAGAAAATGAAATTAAATATAACATAATTATATATATATAGTCATATGTATAATTTTGCAGTGTCATATAGATAGGATAATCAAACGATATACAGCAAATTTTCTTATCTGAATAACGAAAGAGAGGAATAATTCATTAATTTAAAAACAATATTTCTCTGGGCATAGTAATCCTAGCGCTTGGGGGGCTGAGGCAGGAGGATTAGGAGTTCAAAAACAGCCTCAGTTACATAATAAATTCCAGTCCAGCCTGGCTTACATAGGTCCTGTCAGAAAAAGAACAAAACATAAAAATGAAAAGTACATTTTTCAGACTCCACTGCCTGTGTGTCTGTCAAGTCTGAAGTGACCTGAATTATCCACGTGGCTTTCACTCTCCCAGGCACAACCCCCATCTCCCTCTCCCTAGGTTACAGGTCCCTCCACTCCAAGGCTCCCGTCCATGATTTGTCTTCATCCTTGATCCATCTTCCACCACCCACCTGTCTCCCGCCAGACCCAAGTACCCGACCCCCACTCCCCTTGTCTGAGTGGACCCCGCTAAGTCAGCCTCTGTCCAGGACTATGACCGTGATCTCATCACACGTCTATATCTACCCCCGGACCCCACTGCTCCTGTCTGAGTGGACCCCACTAAGTCAGCTTCTGTCCAGGACTATGACCGTGATCTCATCACACGTCTATATCTACCCTAAATTCTCCTCCTGCTATGGACACAGGGCACGTGGGGTGCGGGTGTGAAGTCATGGTAGGGCAGAGAACCCACATACACACCAAGCAGCACTTTTTTTGTAGTGATTTCAGCTTGCTACAGTGTGTGTACGGTGTGTGTGACTGTGTGAGAGAAGGGAAGGGGGAGAATTGGGAGAAAGCTGGCATGGAAAAGCAGAGGAAGCAACAGTCAGCCAAACGCCGCTTTTCGTGGATGAATACTTTTTAAGGCTGTCTTGGGCAGCCCTTTGTGAAGTCCTGTTTCTGGTTAATCGTTGATAGCCTAAACCCTTCTAGTTTTGTGGAAAGAACCTCAGTTCTGAGCATAGAGACCATTCTACAAAGAATGTCTGAAAACCATAGAAAGTCACCTTTCTTGACAGCACAGGTTTAGAAAAATCCAGGAGCAAATAACAATGGACAGGGCCAGGGAGTCCAAGTAAGCCTGGCCAACCCCAGGATGAAGCAAGAAAATATCACAGATTGACGACCTTCGTCTCTGGAGATCTCAGGGGTACACAGGAAGAGACAGATGAGAAGACACAGAAACCCTGCTGGTGTGCTGGCTCTCCCAGATAGACGCGCAGCATCATGGAGACTTGTGGGCCAATGGTGCCCCCTGGTGGGAAGATCCCTCATTCTCCAAGGGGGTGAGCAGGCAGCCTGCCCACATCTTACTGAAAGGGGTATCTGTGGGTTCCTCACTCACATCTGCTTCCAGGTGCTCACAACCTTCAGACCTGAGGAACTTGGGCTGCTAGGCCACATGGTGGCTTTCTCTCCTGCTCCTCCTCTTCCCCATCCCTCTCTCTTTTTCTCTCCTCCCTTTTCTTCTTCCTTCTATTCCTTCATTCTCTCTCCCTACCCTTTCCCTCCCGAACTGCTCTCTCATTCTGGACTTCCCAACTGATTTCTGGCTATCTGACTGGATGTTGAGCTTCCTTGCTCTGCTCTTCACTCTAGAGATGGCCTTTCTAAGGTTGAAACCCCCTTCTGACTCAGGGCATTTTATTTCAATATTTATTGAGCCTTTTGCTGCCAATTCTAGACCTCATTCTCCTTTAAAGGGCTTATTTTCTAAAAGTTCACTTTAATTAACTTACCAGTGACTTATTCTCTGGTTTAGAGTTATTTAGTACATGAGAATATGTTGAGTGTATGCACTTAATAATGTGGTTTTCATTCAGATACCCCAGCAGAGCTTACCACTGTGTCTTTACTGCAGGTGCAGTACAGGGTTCTGCCTTGGGTCACATTGGCCACCTGTAGATGCAGCTCAGTCTCACTGACTCTTGTAACCAGGTAATCCACTCCAGGGAGGGCGATGGCCTCCTTTTCCCCAGGACTCCTCACAGAGGCCAGCAACTGTAGCTGTTGCTGAAGATCCTGTTGGTACCAGCTCATCCAGGGGTACTGGGAATTCCTCAGAATGCAGCTCAGGATCTTAGTTCGCCCACGTAGTACCAGAGCCCACCTGGGCTTTTGTTCCAGCAGGATGACTGTGGTGTCTGAAATGCAGAAAAGTCAAAGTGGATGTAGGCAGAGACTATCAAGCCCACACGTAATGACCGGAGCTAAATGGTTAGTGGAAACTCCCTGAGTAGAAGCCTTGAACAGGGACTGACTATGCCAGGGGTGATTGCCATAGGAGCTTCGGAACCAGCTCCTTGGTTTCTGATGCTTCAGTGGCCTCTCTCTTTCCCTCCCTCAACTCACTAAGCCGCTTCCTGGCCTTTCCATCTGACCTGTGCTCACAGAAGCCATGAGCGCACAGCTGCACAGAATGAGGAATGGCCACATCCCTGGCCTCTCAGATTCTTTCTAGCAAGGCATCTGGCAGAGCCACGCAGGCGGGACACCGGATCTTATTCAGCAAGGCTAAGACTTAAGTCTCAGCCCTGAAGTTCCATGGGGCGTGGTTTCCTCAAGAAACTATCTTATTTCATCTCTTCTCTGAAGCACAAACCTCAAACTGAATGAAGGTCTGCACCCTTTCCTGCCAACTGAGCTCTCCCAATTCACACCCTTGCACACCCCACACTCACTGAGCTCCTTAATGAAGGAAACCTGTACTTTCTCAGTGGCAATCCAAATATTCCTGGAAATGGCTTGAATCTGTGATATTTCCAAGGACTAAAACATCTTGATGCAACCAAGCAATGGTGATAGAATTGAACAAAACCACCTGTCACCACAGGCTACAGCTACATGTGAAGGCTGTTCAGGGTCATTTCAGGCATCTCCAATTATCCCTCTGGCTCCAGGGGGGTAAATACAAATTAAAAAGAAGGGTCTTCGTTCTTCCTTATGCAGAATAAAGGAAAAGATGCCCCTGTCAAGCTTCATTTTCCCAGAGCATTTATTTTGAAAATTTGTAATCGTGAGTCCTTCCTGCCTCTTTGAAATATTTACCTATCTTTTTTTTTAATGCCAAATAAGCCTTTTTCTAGCCTTAAAATCCAGGAGGAAAAGAGTGGAGAAGAGACTGCCTAGGTCTGCAGTCATTGGTTCCCAGCTCTTTCATGAGAGGCCTGCTTCTTTCCTGAGGACAATGCCCTGGCCAGTCAGGCAGATTGAAGGATAAGGGATTCTGGGCCCTTCTCAGTTTACAGATCTGGCTGTCCTATCTCCCCACTCACCCCTCTTTAACTTAATCCTCAAATGAGATTGGGATCAGAGTGTCTCTAACACTCCTGTTATCTCTCTTGTTGACCTTCCTGCCACTCAAGGTCAGGGCCTGGATGGAGTTCTGCCTTATCCTCTTGTTTTGTCATGGCCCTGCTCTGAGCCTTACTAGGCCTCTTGCTTCCAGATCCCTACCCAGCCCTTCTCTGAAGGACCAATGTTGGGGGCTCAGCTGCCCCCTAGTGACAACTGTTTTCTCCTCTATTGTATCTTTACATATATGTGTGTGTGTGTGTGTGTGTGTGTGTGTGTGTATTTTTTTTCCTAAACATTGCTTTCTTTAAGAAGTAACATGATTATACTGACAGACTTTGTATAAATGGAGAGTTTGGAAAGGGAGTAGATGGCAAGCTCACATTATAGGAATAGTGACAAATTTCATGTCATTATTGAAGCTTGATAGTACAATTTTATCAGTAAACAATATTATGGCAGACATAGAATTTCAAATTTATATTCTAAGATTTATTTTGAGGATTATATCAATTTAGTTATCACAAGACATTATATTTCTTTATTTAAATGTCTCAGACTGTGGTTTTTATTTCTAGGGTTCAGTTAGAGCACAGGTGAAGGCACACTGGAGCTGTAGAAGAGTAACAGAAAAACGATGGAAAACCCCTTGGTGCCTGGTAATAGAAGAGGTCCAACATCATGGCCTGGGTGTCCAGGACCACATGTCCACATGAGGGAGAGGACCACAGCTGAACTTCAGGGTACATGGGAGGTCCATTCAGGAGGATCAGTCCTCTCAAGACCAGAATCTGCAAATAACAGAGGCCTCCTCTGTCCTGAGCATGGGCAAAGCCTCTGCCATGCATACCTGGGGACTCTCAGGGAGGGGGTCTGCGGGGAATGTAGTCACCCAGAGAAGACTGAAACTGCTGCCCAATATCAGGAAGTCCTCCATGTGCTGCTCTGCTCCACCATCAGCCCACCACCAGAGGAACGTGAAACTATGGTTCAAGGTAGGGGTCCAAAGCTTCAGGCTCATGTGGGGAGACCCAGCTTCAGCTCAAAAGAGAGGATCAGCTCTGGGTTCGTGTCAGGGGACCACAGCTCCAGCTCACAGGAAGAGATCATACCTCTAGCTCATGGAAAGGGACCACAGCTCAGGCCCATAGGAGAACACAGCTCAAGACCACAGGACGAGATGACAACTCTGGCTCATGAGAACGGGGAGGGGAGTTGGCGGTCACCACTTCAACTCCCAGAATGAGACCACAGCTTCATCTCACAGGAGGCGACCTCTACCACACCTTACTTGCTACTCAAATGTTCAGAGCAGCAACCAACAGCTTTACAAGTTTTTGAATTCAGTACATAATCCAGACAGTTTCAGGCACTTAGTAAAAATACAAGCAGTTCTGGGCGCTTACACCAGCATCTCCTCACTCCTCCTTGGACTGAACTTGTCTGTAGGTATACCACTCAAAACACTTAGGGTGTGCAAGTCAGTCAGTGGCTTCAGGTGAGACTTAGCTCCCAGGCCAGCTGTGTTGTTGGTCATGAGGAACAGATAAGACTGGAGTTAAAGTGCGGCTTCTGTTCCTCCCTAGAAGCACTCAGTAAATGACAGGAGCCTCATCCCCTAGAGCACACTGTTGTGCGAAAGCACCAGGGGCAGCTGGCCCGTGAGTGCTGGTAGCTTGAGAAAATCACGGAAAAGTGAAGACGAGGCAGGCTTCCTTGCAGGCTCACGTTAGCTCTGCCTCTGACAGGCTATGGAAGTGCAAAGGCTCCCACAGGCGACTTCACGTCTGTTTCCTGTTTCCCCCTTTCATCTTCCTTCTCTTCTCCTTGCTCCTCTGGATGAGCTGCTAAAATCAAAAATGCCCCAGGTTTGCCCACCTAGAGGTTTTTTACCACTAGTTGTTCTTCCTGAGGTTATTAGCACAGGTTCCTGCAGGAGACTGAGATATGGCCTTCCCCCAACCTCTCCCTTTCTGCACTGTACCAGAATGCCAAAAGGATATGTTTACCTGTCACTGCCTCCATTACACCTGGACACAGTGAGCAAAGCCCACAAAACTAGAATGGGGAGAGCATTTGCCCGAGGAAGACTAACCCCAAAGGATATTGTGGGTGAAGGTAGACATGGAGAGACAGAGAGGCTGGGGACACGGAGAACCTCCTTGACTCTGCAGGTTCTCTTTGGACGGCACCCTGTCATGGAGTTGGGCTAAGAAGTTTAAATGACTGCCCTATTAATTTCACATTAGATCCCTGATTTCAGGTTAGACAGTCCCACTCTGTGACCTCCCTCTGTGACACTTAGATCTCCATTATGTAAGTGGCTCCACTTTGTACCCAGAGGATAATCAGATCAGAGGAGTTCTGGCCTGTCCGTCCCTCCTGGCGCTGTGCCTGGCAGAGGTACATTTAAGTCCAGAACTCTTGGGTGTCCATCTGCAGAAGAGATGCTCTGGGCACCAGGAGCCATGGCCGGTGTCCTTCTCTTCAGACTTTTCCTACTTTTGGTCCTGGCAGCCCTTTCCCAAGGCAAACGCCTGGGCCCTACCTCTCACCTGCGTTATTCCAGATTCCTAGATCCTTCCAATACTGTTTTCCTGCGCTGGGACTTTGACTATGCAACTGAAATCATTGCATTTGAGCTCCAAGTCCAAACAACTGGCTGGGTTGGTTTGGGCATCACAAATCCCTACACCTTTGTGGGGAGTGATCTCGTAGTTGGAGGAGTCCTGCCAGGTGGTGATGTCTACTTCTCGGTAAGTCTGGGTGTGTCTTATGTCTGAGGGTAAGCTCTTGGCTTGGGTTGAGGGTGGCTTCATGTTTAGAAAGTATCCAGAGTCTCCAAACTTCTGTCCTGAGGATGAGTTCCTTCTCTGGGTCAGGGAGAGCTTTGTGTCCAGAAAGCGTCTTCATTCTCCAAGCAAACCCAAGTACACTCCCAAAACTCCAGTTGACTGGTGATCTCTTCCTGCAGAAATAGTCAGGCATTGTAATCTATATCTTTCCACATGTCTGCAAGACTTTTAAGAGAGAGGCACTTTTAAACTGTGAGCAAGTCTGACCAAACTTACCTTCCAGGAGCACAGTACATGCACGTCACTGAAGAAAGCTCTTAGTCAAAGCTATAGGAGACAGTCTCTGCCCTCAATTTCCTTGGAGTTCATTCAGGCAGACTGCCTGAAACTGTCCAATAATGGCAATGGCAGCAAGATCAGCAACACCATTAGCTTAAAAATTGCTCTGTGTTTTTGATTAGCTCAGCATTGTTCCAAATTCTTTTCATTTAGCAACATGATAAGATGAATTATGGTTATCCACATTTTCCACATGAAGAAGCAGCTCAACTTTCTCCCAAATTTCACACATTCTGAGCTCCTAAATCACTATTCTGAGCTACACTTACACAAGGAAGTGCTCATTACAGTAGAAGAAAATGCAGAAAATCCTCACAAGAAAGGATGAGTTGCATAATCGTTCACAAAATGAGGATGCTTTCAAGGGTTCAGATTCAGGAATATGGGGTTTTATGAAGCTAAAACGAGAGATGAGAAAAATAAACCCAGGTCAGAAGATGCTCTGTCCTCTCTGAAAGCTCACCTCTCGTGCAATGTTCTGCCCTGGGAAGAAGCTGGGTCTTGTTATTTTCATATCTTGAAGGAGCTGAGGAGACATCTGCTGCCCCAAACCATGATTGCTTTGTCTCTTTGTTCTTCTTTGCGTTCACTGGACCCCAGGATCAGCACCTTGTAGATGAGGACACCCTAGAAGAGGATGGAAGCCAGGATGCTGAACTGCTCAGGCTGACAGAAGACGCCCTTTATACCACCATGCGATTTTCCAGGCCCTTCCGCTCCTGCGACCCTCATGATCTGGACATTTCGGTAAGATGTTGAAGAGAAAATGCTTAACCACAAGAAGCTTCTCCTGGAAAGGTAGAGTCACCCTCGATCATGCAGCCACTCACCATTCACAGAACTTCTATCCATCAGCCTTCCTAGGTATTGCCCAATTGTACCAGCTCTTGAAATTTCCAACCCTTCCTTAACACAACCACACAATGACTAAGACTCACTCTACCCTCCTCCTCTTCTCTGAACTTCAGTGTTTAGATTTCAGGTTTAGTTCAACTCTCCTATTTTGCAGGTATGAAACAGGCATAGAGAGGAAATGAGACTCTCTTTACAAAGGAATTAACTTCTGATGCAGAACTAGAGCTGAACTAGTCTTGTCTCTTGTCTAAATTTCTTTCTATCCAACTTTGTAAATGAGTGACTCACATAGGGCCTTGGGTGTGGGTGTGTGCAAGGTACTCTTGGGTGACAGGTCCTCAATGCTCATGATACCCTAGAGTGACACCATGAGGGTCCTGGCTGCCTATGGCCTGGATGATACTCCAAAGCTGAGTCGGGAGCACACATTTGTCAAGTCCATCTTCCTGCTACAAACAGTCCAACACGATGATCTTGATGCCCCTAAGGATACCATCATCTATGACTTGGAGATCAGTAATGTAAGACCTCAACAGGTCCCCACCTTCCTCCCCAGCCTGTTTCCAACTCCCTACAAACCCCAGAGCCCTCATCTCACACCCCACATATTCCCTAAAGTTACTATGAGTCCCCCTGACCCCGTGAGGAGTGCCAGTCTAGCCCTGGCCCCGCGAGGAGTACCAGTCTAGCCTGAAATGACCCCTGTTCCCTGGCCCGTCCTTTCCCTGTTCTTTTGGAATCCTCACTTCCATTCACTTGGCTTCTGTGCCCTTTTCCCCAGTTCCTCATTCCAGAGGATGATACCACATATGCCTGCCTCTTTCTCCCTCTTCCTGTTGTCAGTCAGAAGCATCACATCTACAAGGTACGTGAACCAAGCAGGGTGCACTGCTCAGGCAGGGAAGGCACAGGAGCAAAGCAGTGGGCATCCTGGACCCTGAAGGCTCAGAAAGGGTGGGGCTTTGTGAGGCTAGAATGGAGAGAGCAGGGATTTGACGGGAATTCTTCCCTCATTTCTCCCGTCCAGTACGAGCCTCTGTTGGTGGAACACAATGAGACGATGGTGCATCACATCCTTGTGTATGCCTGTGGCAATGCTAGTGTGCTCCCCACAGGCGTCAGCGACTGCTATGGGTCTGACCCTTCCTTCTCCCTCTGCTCCCATGTCATCGCAGGCTGGGCTGTCGGGGGCCTTGTGAGTTCCTGTGATGGAGGCATTTTGTGACAAAGGAGTGCATGTTGTTGGGCAATGATGGGCTGGTGGAAGACCTTGGGGACCGGGGGCAGAAAAGGTGTGGAGGAAAGGTTGGGAAACAAGGGCAGGAGCCCGGATCCAAGTACCCTGTCTCCAGCCCTTCTTACATCATTGCCACAGAGTTACCAGTTTCCAGATGAAGCAGGCATCTCTATTGGGACCCCCTTGGACCCTCAGTGGATCCGATTGGAGGTTCACTATAGCAATTTTCACAACATTCCTGGTGAGTATCTAGAAGACTTACAGGAGGGTAGCTAGTGCTGTCAAGTGCTTCTTCTCTCCGTTAAACCGCTGACTACTAGGTGTGGGGGTCATGCTGTGGAATATATGCCAGATCCTGTGGGTCACAGCCCATTCCCGTCTTCCTGAACATTGTGACCCACTCCCGCCTTCTGAAGAGAGTATTTCTTTCTCCACCAGGTATATATGACACTTCAGGGATGCGGTTATTCTACACCAGGCATCTGCGCAAATATGACATGGGAGTCCTCGAGCTGGGCGTCTCTGTTTTCCCTATCCACTTCATACCCCCAGGGGCTGAGTCCTTCATGTCCTATGGGCTGTGCAAGACAGAGAAGTTTGAAGAGGTGAAGCCAGGAGACACACAGCCCCTGGGGTTTCTTGCTCTTGTCACAGTTCTGATCTAATCTCCAAACTCACAATTCTGAACCCCAGATCTGGAGAATGATTGCAGTCTGGATCTCAGGAAAGGGTCAAGTATAAACTTTTGCAAGAGAGGAAAGGAGTCATGGCTTTGGGGAGAGGGGAGTTGGGTGAGAAGAGGACCAAGATGATTCAATAGGAATTGGAGTGTGACAGAGAACACTGAGGATAAGGGGCCAAAAGAATGGAATAGCTGGCAAATAACAAGAGGGCTGTGAAATGCTAGTGCAGTCATGACGTCAGAGTAGCCATGGCTGCCCACAATGGGCCCAAGCAAGACTCGATCTATCAAGTCAATCATGGATTAGGAAGGAGTCTATGTAGCTCTGACTCTCTCTGTTAAACTGCTGGCTACTGATGGGTGCTGGGAAGAGGCTGTCATTGTCTTCAGTTGTGTACTCACAAGGATCCCACCAGGTCCCAACAGAAAGTTCTACACCCATGGTCACAAAGAAGGTCAATGGTGCCCCAAGAAACAACAAAAAACAACAGCCACAAAGTCATGAATGTCGGAAGGGGACTTATAGGGAGAAAGGTAGGGATAGAAGGGAGATTAGAGGAGTGTGTAATAAGCAAAATACATGTTGTAATGTATGAAATTGTTATAGAACAAACTCAATAGTTAAAAACAAAAGAATTAGGAGATCAATTGTCAATCATAGCAAAAAAAAAAAAAAGGTGTCTACTATCAAGGGAAGTAAAATAAAGCCAGAGGTCAGAGTTCTTAACCAATCAGGTGTTTCTCCTCCCTGTTACAGATGAATGGAGCCCCTATAACTGACATATATGTTTCAGGCTACTTAATCCACACCCACTTAGCTGGACGGTCACTGCAAGCTGTGCAATACAGGTAAGAAAGGAATTTGATTTAAAACTTTCCTTTCTGAATACAGGACGAGAAGGAACATTCATGTCTAATTTTATGGACTATTTGTTTCCACAGAATAAGTCCACACACTGCTTCTTTATTGACCAACTCTCCCTTACGTCATCTTTTCATTTCTGCTTTCTATCCTTCTCTCCCTCTAGAAATGGAACCCAAATCCAAACAATCTGCAAAGATTTTTCCTACGACTTCAATCTGCAGGAGACGCGAGACTTACCTGAACTTGTGGCGATCAAGCCGGTGGGAGGCTGGGGACGGGGCGATGACGGGAGCCAGGGGAAGCAGGGTTGTAGTCATCACTGTCAGCCAAGAGCGTCCGAAAACCCTATCGCCTCCTTTTGGGTTCACTCTCTTTTTTTGTTTCACTGAACAGGGAGATGAATTGCTGATAGAATGTAACTACCAGACACTGGATCGGGAATTCATGACATTTGTAAGTTTCTGTCTTCACCATAGTCACAATGAACTTTGCCCCAGAAGAGAGATGCACCCTGGCTTTAAATCTCTAGTAACTCTGATTCTTCCAGCTTATACCTTTGTCTCCTCCAACGGTATAGACCAGCATGTGAGACTTTGCATACTCTCATTCTCGCATGCATCTAATCCAGGTAGAGGGAGTCCCTGCGTTCCATGTCACATGAACCATGAAGACCGTCATGAAAAGATATGGCATTTCCATCTCCCACTTTCCCTCAGGCGGCACTAGCGTTTTAACAAACTCTTGGTCCCCACTTCCCTGGATTTGGGTGTCAGCATAATAATTTAATAGCTTTCTAACCTTACACAAATTATTCAGCATCTTGGTCCATTCTAAATTCATAAAGAAATAATATTACTAGCTAGATCATAAGATGATTGGTTGATACATATAGAATATCTAGCTCATCAAGACCTTTGTAGTGTGCTCACTTAGAGCTAGCTGTTGTTATGTGGTCATAAGGAATCCTATCATTTTGTGTATTGAAAATAGTTCAGTCCTTCTGGGGTTTAAAGGGGGTTGTATACTTTGAGGGAAGAAAGTGCAGCCACACAAATAAAATTTGAGTGCCCCAAAGAAAAATGGGATTAGAGATTCAGGGAACTTCAAGTGGGAAAATTCATAAGGCAATACACTGAACATGTGATAAAAATAGGTGGGTCTTGTAGGCCCACTTAGAGATGGGGAGTTCTAGAAGAGGGCATGATCGAGGCAGTCATCAATAAGGTGGATGGAGTTTGCCTGTGGAACGATGAGCCTGAGCGGAGGTTATGCAGTGAGGGAGATAAAGCTGGGACAAGTTCAAGGCAGAAAAGGTGCTGCCCTCCTGACATTTCCAAAGCAGCGATATCTAACTCCACCCACAAGCATTTGCCAAGTTGATGGAAGAAGTGAATATATAGGTTGGAATTCATGACATGTAATCAAGGAATATGTTTAGTGATAGTGAATCATCACAGGAATATTGAAAGTCACTGGAGTTCACTGACTAGGACATAAGATATATTATAAACCGACAATCTGGCAGCTCTGCATGGTGAGATTGTTGGAAAGACAGATGAGTGACTGATTGAAGGCAGGTGCTCTAGACAAAAGGGTAGCCTTGGAAATGCAGAGGACAAGAAAGAGGCATGGAATAGTGCTTGGAAACAGAAGAGAGGAAGAGGTAGGTAAGGAGCAGTGAGCTTTGCTCTGCGTCAGGGAAGAGAAAGAGCGTTTCTCTGCAGGAACGACAACACAGAATCTGCTGCTTGCCGTTCCCCGCTCTCTGCATCTATTTGTGTCTTTGTGTCTCCCTCTCACATTATTCAGGGCGGCCCCAGCACGACTAATGAGATGTGCCTCGTCTTCTTCTTCTACTATCCCAGAATTAATATCTCCAGCTGCCTGGGATACCCTGACATCATCTATGTGACCAATGAGCTGGGGGAAGAAGCCTCAGAGTGAGTCATCTGGAAGGGATCTTGGAAGGACTTGGGAGGAAGGAAAGGAAAGCCACTCATTACCTCCTAGATTTGGCTTGTGGTCCAGGAGTTCCCAGTGGATGGCCTAATCAGCTCTGGTACTCCCTTGCTCTTTTCAGTGCTAATTCAGAAAGCTCTGAAAACAGACAGTAGTGTTGCAAGAAATTTTCCAATAAGATCATTCAAAGGAACGGATGAGAACTGACCCTTACAAGTCAGGTCCCTCATGTACAAATTCTGTCTGCCTTCCCAGCTATACGTCTGGACTCGCAGACTGTTTATATTTAAGTCATGGATTTTTAGTAGGGCCCACTCTCATGAAAACTCTCAGAGCTTGGAAATGTCTTTAAAAAAAAAATACATGTACACACTCCATTTTACATACAGGTTCAAGACAATTGCAGGTTCTCTGAAGTATTCCATGGTACAGATTAAGACCCACATAAGATCCCTTTGATATCATCTCTGATATTTGTCCCTGTCAAACTATAAATGGTCATTTAGCAATAAGACATTCTACGTGGTTTATGCTCGCATGGAACTCATGCTAACAAAATTGAAGGTACTTTCAATATATTTTATCAAAGCTCCAAGTCAACACTAAACTATTGTGGCTTCCCCTGTCCTAATCTTCCTATCCACAGGAATCCCATGGAAAACCTGATGGTACTTAATAATGTTGAGTGGACTCCAGAGAACATTAAGAAGGCTGAGAAAGCTTGCAAGGAGTCCCAGCAGACGGTGATGGTCAAAACCATAGACGTACGTGTCCTAGGAGACATCACTCTATAAGGATGAAGATAATTGATTAAGGTTTAAGGAAAAGAAAGGAGGGATAGATTTACTTCTTTTCCCTTCTGTCCTGCAGGAGCAAGAAGAAAATACAACAGGCTGGATTCCTGACATCATCCCTACTCCTCGGGGGCCTTGCTTAGAATCCTCTGGAGGCAAAGTGGAGCCTCAGGACAAGACCCCTGCTGGCTTCAGGGCTGCCCCAGTGGCCCTCTCTGGTTCCAATACTGCTACGCTGAGACTCCTGCCCCTGGTTGCGCTCATGTTCCTGCAGGGCATGCTCTCGTGGCTTCTTGCCATGTTATAATCTGGAACATGATTCTGTCCACTCATACCGTTTGCCTCCTTATTATAAACTAAAAAAACAAGTCCCCGATTTGATTCCTCCAAAGTTTGTTCATTTGCACCACTTTTCCAAGTCATGACATTGTGGACTCCAAAGTCTTATCACATTATATAAATCATTCTCGAAGCTTCAGAACAACTGATGGGATCATGTTTTCTGAGAAAATTATGGATCTACCCTCTGAGAATGCTGGTACCCCCATTCTCTCAAAATGATCCCACAAGTAGGAAGGGGCCTGAATGCAGAGAGCCCTGTAAACCCTTTCACTGTATGTGGCCATGGTGAAGGCTTTTGCTTCTCTTTTCCAATGGCATCTTATATCTAGTCCTTTCTGAGGCAGTGGCAACAAACTAGCTATATTAGATAACAGAAGGGCAATTTTTGGAAAAGGGAAGTGTTCTATGTATAAAGAGAAAAAAATCTAAGTATCACATTAAATACAGTTCAACTTGCTTTTTGACCATCTCTTTCCTTTGAGTCTTTGGTTCGGAAGAGGAAGCTGGGCAGACTCTGGAATTGCCAGGGTAAGGCATCAGGAGGCATCTGAATTCCTGGATGCAACACATGCATCATTTAACACATCATTCTTGCCCTCCACTCTCAAGTCTCCTCTGTTAGGCAATGTTTGCTTATCCTACCACATACTGTATTGTCACGTTTGGGTCAGTCAGTGGCAAGAGACTAACTGGGCAGGCGGGTTGAATTGATTGACTTCTGTGAGCAAGTAAAAGGCAAAGTAGAGAAAGCCAATCTTCAACTCCAGAGACCAGGGCTTATTCAGAAAGTTTACAAGTACAAAATAGAAACAATGCGCAAATATCCTGTGGAGTGTAGGTTTCCACTAATCACCAGTAGAAGTGGCTGTTTTGCGGCAGAAGCCTATCTATTAATTCTTAGCTTGAAAAGCTTGGTGCAGCCTCTCCTGGATGAGATGCCTAGCCCCTTATGTCCTGTAGAGGGCACCCCTAACTCCAGGTATTCCAATGTGTTTACCTAGATCTTAAGTCCATGAAGACCAAGGAATGGTTTCAGCAAACTGTCTATCACAGTTCTGGAAGCTGTGGTTCAACATCATAGTCCTGCTTTCTGGTGGAGCCATCTCTCCTCTGGGACTGGTGAGATGCCCTGGGCATGTGGGAAGCAATAAGCTCATCACCTTTACATTACTGGAGTATGATACAATTCAAGGTACTCCACTCCTGAGATTCTACAAAATATTCATTGCTTATCTTCAGTTTCTGTACTGACTGGAACCACTTCCAAGCCTCATAATTTGTAAACAGAAGACCTTGCCATCCTTAATCAAAAAGAGTTTTCAAAGTTCACAATTAAGAAAAGCTAGGTACGTTTAATTCTAATATTACTATGCTCACTGTTGGTCTTCGTTGTCACTTTGGAAGAGAAATCAAGGGTTTCCTTTTATATAATAATCACAAGACATCTATCAGTTATTGGAAGAACATAAAATTGGTTCTGAAGTCTGAAGAAGCCCCCAAATAAAAACACTATCTAGATAGAAACTTAAAACAACCAGAACAGATGGTTTCTCACCCTTTTTTTTGATCAATGAGCAAGTCTGGTGTTTTTATTCCAATGTATACTACTTCAGTACTCCCCAAGCAAATTCTTTCTGCTTTTATTTTTTAACTCATTCTTTCACAATTCACGCATGCATGTAAACTTCTTTGTGAGATTCACACCCTATCAGTTCGCTCATCCTCTTTCCATTCCTTCCTAACCCCTTCTTTGTCCCAACAAATACCCCTCCTATTCACGTGTGTATGTGACCCACTGTGATGTTGTAGAGTTCAGCTTCAGCCCTTCTTTCTACTGCTTCTACCGCAGCCTTGCTCTTTCTCTGGTCTCCTCTGGAGAGTTCAAGCCAACTTGGCAGTTACCCAAGTTTTGAAGACAGAGTTACCAAATGGTCCTCTGGGACCAAGTCCTCTTCCAGCACAGTTCCTAGACCATGCACTCCTCCACTTCAGTTCCATGTTCCTATTGGAAGTTCTTTCTTTCATTACATTTTCCTATTCCAACTGCTGATGTCAGATTTACTCATTATGCACACACTTCCTCAGCACCATCTGTGTGATTGACATTGTCAAGAACAGGTATTAATTAAATGAAGGGAGCTGGAACAATCACGCTTCAGTCCACGGGGAATCGTGATCAAATGTCCACAAGCCCCCACCAGTCACTTCCCATGTTTATCTCAGAGTCTTTCCCAGATCAGCCTAGGGGAATGATGCAATTGTATAGTGAAAAAGAAAACACTTATATTATGTATATATGGACAAAAGGCTAGATGAATACTGCTAGAAGATTTCTTAAAATATTTCCACAGATGGTGAGAGCCTAAATGAGATAAACTCAAGGTCCCCTCCAATGCATATATTGTGCCTACAAACTTGAAATCAGAAAACTTTAGAAACCTGGCAAATGCCACCTCAACCAAGTAACAAAATTAGCATCACAGTACTGAACACCTAGACCTCACCTGGCTCCTAATGCATACTGTGGGTAGATACTCAGAGTTAAGACAGAAACAAATGTCTTCTAAGAACATTCTGTCCCTTGGGCTAGCCTACCCTCTGTCAACCTTTAGGTTGACTCCAGGCAACCTCTAGACTCAAGGTGCCTCTGACTAAGAAATTGCAACTCTTTGTCCACCCACATCCTCTACTGGGAACTCTGTATTAGATGTGAGGGTAAAGAAAAGACTCGTCGTCTCTTACTGCCTCTTTCTGTGCTTCAGGTGAATTAAGATTAAACACAGGTTGGTACTCATAAGGGTGTCAGTATTTCCACCAAAGTAGGACATTTGGGACCTGGAAAGATGGCTCAGCAGTTAAGAGCACTGGCTTCTCTAGCAAAAGAATAGTGTTTGGTTCCCAGCATCCATATGTCAGCTACCAACCCTCCATAACTCCAGTTCCAGGGGATCTGAGCTTCTTCTGCCTCTGTGGGCATTGCACACACAGGTGCACTTACATACATGCAGGCAAAACACTCAAACACATACAATAAAAATAAACAAATCAGGCCAGACATAGTGGTCTCAAAAAACCCAATAAAATAAAATAAATAAAAAATATTTAAGTAGGACCTTCCTACTTGGATATAATTTTAAGTTGTAGAAAATTTGCAAGAACTTTCAAATCCTTATTTCCCTCCATGATGTACACTTGATCCATTTCTTTCTTTCTTTCTATCTCTTTTCTAAACATTTTTTTCCCTAACACTTTGGGCTGCCCCATCATTTGGGGACTTTTATTCTGTCTTTAAAGTTCCCTCCCCATCACATGGCTTTATGTTTATTTGTTTGTTTTCCCGTCTCCCCTCCACTTCCTCCTCAGTATAGCAGATGAGATTTACAGCTTGAATGCTCTGAAGATTTTTCTTTTAAGCGCTCAAAAAATTGTCGTATTTAGGAATGAGTTTTACAATATGGACATATCTGGACAAAGGACTTTTACTTAACCTTGCAACCAAACAGGTAATGTTATCTTAGCTTCTTTATAATGCAAACAAGTTCCCTGAGCCACGTGCTCCTCTTGTGATCTGGGCATATAACCCTAATCTCACATTACCCTCACTTGCCCTCGACCAAGATAGAGTCTGAACGTGTAGATATGCATGTTTTATATATCAAAGCATCAAGCTGCTACCAGCCACGCTTATCTCATTGGAAGCAATGAGAGAAATTTATAATATGTGTGTATGTGTGTGCGTGTGTGTGTGTGTGTGTGTGTGTGACTCAAAATTCATAGGGGTCACAAAAGAGCATAACCCTTTGATAAAGACCTGTCTTTTACTTCCCCATTTCATGCTTGATATACTGTTTCAATAAAACAAATTGGCCTTTATTCTACAGCACAGTTATGAGAGAATTCTGGAGAAACAGGTTCTCAGCAATTCCGGACCACTCTTAGCCTTAAAATGGATGCTAAGAGTCAGGCTGTTTTGTTTTGATTTTAAACATCACTGTAATTTTGCAAAATGCCACAATCCTAAAGCATCTGTTTGAATCCACTTTAAAATTATTTTGTCAGTGAAAATAAGAACCCTAAGGGGAACCCCATTTTTCCTTAAGTCATCTGGCAATTCCAGTAATATCGTGGCAATTGCTGCAGAAACAGATGTGTTTATATCAGCTTGGCTTATACATCATCACACTTAGTGTAAGTCTCTCTCCTTCAATGTTTCTGCCCTCCATCATGGCTATTTCTCCCTTATTCTCAAGCTCCAGTAAGGTCCACCCTATGCCTTCCATCTAGAGCTCAGGATATCATCACAGGTTCCATAGACACAACATTTTAGTAAATAATAAGAGTTACCTTTTCATTCCCTTCCAGTCTTACTGCACCTGGCATCACACTCATATTTTTCTTGTTCTCCTACTGCAATGAGAAAAGGCCTTATGCTATTAACCCTAATCCATGCAACTTGACCTGGACAAACTCCTCCCTTTGTCAATGATTTTGTTTTTGTAAAAATGTTGTTTTTCAAAATATTTGACACACTTGACTATTTCTTGCTTGTAAAAGCATTTTACTTTTGTCCTCCTAGTACATCCCACGTACCCTGGATGCATCCAGCTTTCTTTCTCCCTGCTGGTGCTCCCTCCCTCCTTCTACATCGCCCCATTGGTGGTCTTTCTTCCTATTCTAGGTCTCTAAATGTTGCTGTGCCCATCATACATACATGTGCTTGTATGAATGTGTAAGTGTATGCCTGAATGTGCATACATAGTGTGGCTTAGAATTCTTATACATATATATATATATATATATATATATATATATATATATATATGATTAAATTCTTCCCCCAAAGATAAATTTAAATCCCCAGTGTGGTGATGTGAGAGATACTGGGACCTTTAAGAGATAGAACCTAGTGGGAGGAAATTAGATCACTCAGAGAAGAGTCCCTGGAACGTATTAATGCAGGTTTCAGGGAGTCAGTTCCTGTAACAGTGGAATTATGCAAGACTGGTCTCTCTCAATTCTCTAACTTCCTATACGACCACAGGATCTTTTCTTGCACTCACTCCCACCAGGAAGACATTGGCCTTGATGGGTTATAGTGAGAGGATCCTCACCTGAGATTGAACAGATGGGGCCATCCAAGCTTGGACTTTCAGCCTCCAAAATTGTGAGCTAGAGAAGCTTCAGGTATTTTGTTATAGCATCAGAAAACAGGTTAATACAATATGTCTATATTATCTCCCAAACTAATGTAATCTCATTTGGTGATTCAAATATTAGCTATATTTTAATAGGTTGAAAATTTATCCCCACCCAGAATTTCCCTGCTCTAAGCTCTATATTTATAAATCAATCTATCCATTGAATATCTACTCTGAGGTAGATAAAAATTATAGGAAGTTTAACATGATCAAAAGTGAACTCTGGATGCTGGGATAATGGCTGTCAGAAATATGCTTGATCTGCTCTGCAAGGTCATGAGTTTAGATTTCCAACACCACGTAACAGCAGGATACAACAGCATACATGGGAAAACACAGACAGGCAGATGCCTGGAGTTCATTGGACAGCCACTGGAGAGCTCTTGATTCAGCGACAGAACCTCTCTTGACCCATAAAGTATAGAGTGACTGAGGGAGACTCTCAATGCTCACCTTTAGACTCAACCTACACAAGCATTGACATGCACTTGTACCCCCCACACCTACACAAATACACAACACATAAACATATATACAAGCAGGCATACCTACACATACCACACAGAGCAAAATCAAACCCTTAGACCCCTAACTCCACCCCTAAGTTCAGGGTCTCTCAAGCTGTACCCTATTAAGGACTGTAACAGGCCTGAGACATACTCTGCTTGTGGGTTACAGGTTAGTCTGCCATAATTTCATAGATGTTGGCAAATGGCCTGAGGCTCCTGAGTCAGAGACAAAGGACTTCATGACTCAAGATATGGCAGGAAGACTGAGCCCCGTGCTTCTTCCAGTTCCCTTTGCCTCTCATGTATATAAACATATGTCACATGTACATGATGCTTTTGTCACTTGTGTGTCATGTGCACACACATCACAAATAATGCATGTGTCAATATGTATTTACACTTATTTGTGGTACATATCATACATGTGTCATGCAAGTTTGTGCATGCAGCACATATGCATGTACATGGGTCACACACATATGCCATTGATGCTTAAATGCATATCACATGTATGAGTCATGTGTGTTCTCTGTGTGAGCTATGTGTTTGCGTGTATATGTCACATGTATATGTGTTATGTGTAAGGTGTAAGTGTGCCATTTGTATATGATACACGTCACATGCATGTGTTTTATGTGCGTATGTACACAAGTCCCATGAGTTTGATGCAGGAAGGTATGATTCATACTGTAGATTTGTGTCACAATTGAGGAGCATAGAGTTTAGGAAGTCCCAAAATTTCTAAAAGTACTCCCAGGTTTCTGAACCTGGTTCTAGGATCCTCCTACACTGACTCTGAATGAAGTTTGAATCTTCAAATGCCTTTAAGTATCTGAAGTCTGGGCTACTTGCCTTGTTTTTAGATAGCTTCGTACCTTTCAGAATTCTATACTTTCAGTTATGGTCCATTAACATATCCAAAGATACTGTATTTTGCTTCAAAATTTTGCTTGTTTGGAAGAACTCATTCTTGGTTTGCCAAGTCCAAGGGCTTCAATGAAACTTTGATCAGTGAATCAGCCTTAGTGTCATAGCTGGCAGTAAGATCTCACAGGGCCTTACGGCACAGAGCCTTTGATTTTGTATCAGAGTTTCCAAAAGCAGCACATCTGGCTTCTCGCAGTGGAAGTACAAGTGAAGGAATCCACAGGGAGAATGATGAGTTTTCTTTTGATTTGGAAGGTCAAGGTAAGAGCCATGTATTCTCCAACATAAAGTCTATCAACTTTGTTCAGATAACTGGAGTTGGTGGGTCAATCCCAAGAAACAAGTATAACATGAATCTGTGTCCCTCATATGGAGTATCATTGAATGATCCAAAACTAGTACCTCTGGGAGGGCAGGTTAGGAAGTCAGAATCTTTGTAGAGGTGGCCATGTTCAGGTGGAGCCAGTGGAAGGTGCAGGAGCTCTTACTTGCTGGGGAAGTTCATAGTATAATTGATCAGGATGTGCGAAGGGGAACAGGATATTACTACCCTCAGGAAGTGACTTGTTGGTCTGAGGATCCCTTTATATTCAAAACCAGTCAAGATAACCCACAATTTATGTGAGTTATATCTGGTAATATTTATTGCATCAGAAATTTAAATGGAGCCATTTGTAAAGTATTTTCCAAATATTTATTTTTTCACTCATTACAAATACATCTACCACATGCTAACATAAATAATATCTTTTGTGAAAAATAAGCATATTTTCTAAGGCAAAAACAAACAGTAAGAATGGCATTACCTTATATTTTTGTCTTTTTAATAATAGAAGAAAGCACCTTATTTGTTTCTAAACATATCTAGCATGATATCACACAGCAACACAGTTTCAGAAATGCTACTGTATATTAGTGAGATGAGAGAGAGAGAAAGAGAGAGAGAGAGAGAGAGAGAGAGAGAGAGAGAGAGAACAGTACAGTACCATGAAAACAGATTTGAGTCAGGGCAGT
This sequence comes from Eospalax fontanierii, assembly GCA_035773235.1. Taxonomy (NCBI): domain Eukaryota; kingdom Metazoa; phylum Chordata; class Mammalia; order Rodentia; family Spalacidae; genus Eospalax; species Eospalax fontanierii. Next base: position 96,937,520 of record CM069528.1, on the reverse strand, counting down.
ACATAGATTACATGACTACACTTTGAGAATACTGTTTCAGGGCTAAACATTCAGTAGCATCAAACTGGCTAAATTTAGTATACTGATGAGTATACTACCACGAGTCTACTGGTGAACATACCATCTAAGGAGGTACTAGGTTAAAGATAAATGGTGAATTTGGATATGAAAGTTCAGGGCCCTCCAGAAAGCTCTAATACACTGGAGAGACTTGACGTTTAAAAATCAAGTAAAAGGAAAGGTAAACAAAATTCCAAGCTCCAATTCCAGGACAGAAATGACCTTCCAGGGTTGTCTTTACAGTTTTCTCTGCCTGGATAAATTCCAGTTTGTAGGAACACCAGAGACAGTTACTGGTGGTAACAGTAAGGGCCTAAAACTATCTCAGAATTATAAGATCCATTTTAATGATCTAGAAATAGTTTGGTGTCACACAAAGTACAGGTTGAGTATATCTAATACAAAATATAAACACAACACATTTTGAATATCAACATAACAGCACAAATGAAAAACTTCACATTGTAAAACTTTGTTTTCTGTATAAAATTATTTTAAATATTATAAAAATTATCTTTAGGTTATATGTTTAAAGTATACGTGAGTGAATTTCATGTTCGAATTTGGATCCTGTCCATAAGAAATCTCATTCTGTATATGCAAATGTTCAGAACTCTGAAGGATGAAATCTGAAATACTTCAGGTTCCAAGCCTTTGAGAGAATGCATATTCAACCACTCTTTTCAAAGTAATAATCCCCAAGTCAATAATAAGAATAAGTAATAATACCCATAATTATTAGCATAATTATGAGGGTGGGGCTCATAAGTTTTGAAACACCAACAATCATTTATTTTATTTGATAGCAAAAGATATTTTAATTTAATGTTTCAGTGCCTGAAGTCGGTTTCTACAAAATCTACAACAGTAGCAGTTTCTATATCTGCAGTAACAGCTGGAATCTCTTCTTCAGAAGCAAAAGTGTTTTCAGTGCTTATGATAGTAAGCTACTGTATGGACAATCCCAAAATAATGTTTGAAAAAGTCCAGAGGAAAATAAAATGCTGGTTTTCACATCACTAATTAAATTGTCTACAATGTAAACAACTGTTAATGAGTCATTTGGATTCTAGAGTCACTAGTGCCCTCCAATACTGGATTGTATCTAATAACCCAGGAAACAGTGGGAGTAAGGAGCAGTAGAACTCACAAAATATAATGCAGTGTTATCTGAAGTAGCAAGATAACATGTGCAGGCTATACCATGGTAATATAAAGTGTTTGCAGTTCATCTATTAGGCCTATAAAATAACTATGATAAGACTAAGAAATAATTGTAGTATATATTATGGCAGAAGATTAAGCAGGAAAGCTTTTTGTGAAAATTATGTTTGCAGTGGATGCATCCTTACACATCTGCAAGTTTTTGTAGACCCTGGAGTACCCTTACCTGTGATGCCTAGAGCAAAATTATTTTTGAAACTGGGTTAAGTATATTCACTAATATTCTGCAGATGCAATAGTTGTTTCAGAGTTACGTGAGGTAATGATCCTGCCCTGAGCAGGTCCTAGAACTAAATCATTGAGAGGGGCATTTATAGCATCTACAGCATAGGCACATTCAACAGGAAACACATCAGCTGCCACTCCATGAGTGGGATTATTTGAAGCATATAGGGTGATGCCTGCGGTAGCACTGATTGTGGGAATAGGTAAAAACCTGGTTTTAGAATTTGATGTTGCCAAATGGTGAGTTTCTGTACTATAAGAGTCCATATCTGAGTTGCTATGGCATCTGGGAATAGAAATATGTGTAAATTGCCTGTGGCACTGATGTATTTATCTGCATCAATAGCATTTCCTACACATCTTCCAGTATTGATGGTGGGAATATCTGTGGTACTTATGATGTGAATATTTGTAAGGGGCTTATCAGAGGTAATTGAATTTGTGTCTGCATTAAAAATACATGCAGGTGTGGCAGTATATGCTGTAATTAAATCTTCAGCAGCTTGAACAGTGTTGGTTCTGTCATTAGCATTATTTGTTAGGACAGGAATAGTTAGGGTAGGAGTCACAGTATTAATGGTGGCTGTGTTAGGACCTGTAGGGAAGGCAGTAGCTATATCAGGGAGAATAGAACTAACCCTGACATGAATACTGTCCAGTGTACAGAGTGTGATTCTGATAGAAAAAAATTGTACTAATGCTAGCAGCAGCAGGACTTTAGGGAAAGGAGTAGTCATATCAAGAGCTATGGTATTAGTTGTGACACTGACAGCACAAGCTTCATGGGGTGCAGGTGTAGTATGTATATGGTATCACTAGTGCTATCAGTAGCAGAGACCGTAGGAAGAGGTGTAGCTGTGTCAGGAAGAGTAAAATTGATATCAGTAGTATTTGTGGTAAAAGGTGTGACAGGAAGAGTTGAACTGGTCCTAGGAGTAGGACAATTCGTGGGGTGGTGATAGCAATAGTACTTGCTGTAGGAGTTGGAGTTGTGACAGGAACTATGGAACTATGGCTATGTATAGAGGAACTCACGGGGGAAGATGTAGTTATATTAAACAGGGTGGTGCTCGTGGTAACATCAACAGTACCTATTGATAGAGTTGTGGTTGTGACAGAATCCATGGCACTAGTGCTATCTATGGAATTCGTAGGGAAAGGTGTAGCTATATTACACAATGTGGTGTCAATGAAAACATCAATAGTTACTATTCATGGAGTTATATTGTGATATATTCAATGGGACTAGTGCTATCTATAGAATCCACAGGGGAAGGTGTAGTTGTATTAGGCAGTGTGGTGTTACTCGTAACACCAATGGTAGCTACTGATGGATTTGTGGGTGTGACTGGATCCATGGAATTAGTGCTGTCTATGATAGAATTCATAGGGAATTGCATTAGGTAATACAGTTTCAGTGGAGACATCAACAGTACTTATTCCTGGAGTTACAGTTATGATAGGATCCGTGGGCCTAGTGCTATCTATGGTAGAATTCGTAGTGGAGGTGTAGTTGTGTTAGTCAGTATACCGTCAGTTGTAACATCAACAGTACCTGTTAATTCATTTGAAGCTGTCATAGGAACCATGGAACTAGCACTTTCAATGGTAGAATTTGTAGGATAAGGTGTAGTCATATTAGGCAGTGTGATGATACTGGTAACATCAAGAGTACCTATTCACGGAGTTGTGGCTGTGATAGGATCCATAGGACCAGTTCCATCTACGGTAGAATTTGTAGGGAAAGATGTAGTCACATTAGGCACTGTGGTGTCAGTAGGAGCATCAACAGTACTTATTTCTGGAGTTACAGCTATGTCAGGATCTATAGTGATATCAGTGGTAGACGTCATAGGGAAAGGTGTAGTTGTATTAGGCAGTGTGGTGTCAGTGGAAGTCTCAACAGTACTTATTTCTGGAGTTACAGCTATGTCAGGATCTATAGTGATATCTGTGGTAGAATTCATAGGGAAAGGTGTAGTTGTATTAGGCAGTGTAGTGTCAGTAGAAGTCTCAACAGTACTTATTTCTGGAGTTACAGCTATGTCAGGATCTATAGTGATATCTGTGGTAAAACTCATAGGGAAAGGTGTAGTTGTATTAGGCAGTGTGGTGTCAGTAGGAGCATCAATAGTACTTATTTCTGGAGTTACAGTTATGTCAGGATCTATAGTGATATCTGTGGTAGACATCATAGGGAAAAGTGTAGTTGTATTAGGCAGTGTGGTGTCAGTAGGAGCATCAACAGTACTTATTTCTGGGGTTACAGCTATGTCAGGATCTATAGTGATATCTGTGGTAGAATTCATAGGGAAAGGTGTAGTTGTATTAGGCAGTGTAGTGTCAGTGGAAGTCTCAACAGTACTTATTTCTGGAGTTACAGCTATGTCAGGATTTATAGTGATATCTGTGGTAGACGTCATAGCGAAAAGTGTAGTTGTATTAGGCAGTGTGGTGTCCGTAGGAGCATCAACAGTACTTATTTCTGGAGTTACAGCTATGTCAGGATCTATAGTGATATCTGTGGTAGACGTCATAGGGAAAAGTGTAGTTGTATTAGGCAGTGTGGTGTCAGTAGGAGCATCAACAGTACTTATTTCTGGAGTTACAGCTATGTCAGGATCTATAGTGATATCTGTGGTAAAACTCATAGGGAAAGGTGTAGTTGTATTAGGCAGTGTGGTGTCAGTAGGAGCATCAACAGTACTTATTTCTGGAGTTACAGCTATGTCAGGATCTATAGTGATATCTGTTGTAGACGTCATAGGGAAAGGTGTAGTTGTATTAGGCAGTGTGGTGTCAGTAGGAGCATCAACAGTACTTATTTCTGGAGTTACAGCTATGTCAGGATCTATAGTGATATCTGTGGTAGACGTCATAGGGAAAGGTGTAGTTGTATTAGGCAGTGTGGTGTCAGTGGAAGTCTCAACAGTACTTATTTCTGGAGTTACAGCTATGTCAGGATCTATAGTGATATCTGTGGTAGACATCATAGGGAAAAGTGTAGTTGTATTAGGCAGTGTGGTGTCAGTAGGAGCATCAACAGTACTTATTTCTGGAGTTACAGCTATGTCAGGATCTATAGTGATATCTGTGGTAGACGTCATAGGGAAAAGTGTAGTTGTATTAGGCAGTGTGGTGTCAGTGGAAGTCTCAACAGTACTTATTTCTGAAGGTACAGCTATGTCAGGATCTATAGTGATATCTGTGGTAAAACTCATAGGGAAAGGTGTAGTTGTATTAGGCAGTGTGGTGTCAGTAGGAGCATCAACAGTACTTATTTCTGGAGTTACAGCTATGTCAGGATCTATAGTGATATCTGTGGTAGATATCATAGGGAAAAGTGTAGTTGTATTAGGCAGTGTAGTGTCAGTAGGAGCATCAACAGTACTTATTTCTGAAGTTACAGCTATGTCAGGATCTATAGTGATATCTGTGGTAGAAGTCATAGGGAAAGGTGTAGTTCTATCAGTCAGTGTAGTGTTAGCGATGGATGTTGTTGTGTTTGGAAGGGTTGATGTAGTGGTATCAATAGTACTCAGTGGGAAATGTGTAGTTACTCCAGGAGGTGTGAGGCTAGTTGTAACAACAGCAGTACTTGTTACACCAGGTGTCATTACAGTAGCAGAACTTGTGGTGATGTCAGCACTGGTAGACTCGGAACTGGACGGATATGGGTGAAAGCTCGTGGGAGAGACACTTGTTGAAGTTGGAGTAGGAACACCAAAAACCCAAGTAACTTCAGTTAACTTTTCCAGGCTGATATTCTTTTCAGTCAATTGAATGGTTAGTGTCTACCAGAAAAGAAAAAATAAATTGACATGTTAGAACTTCTTAAACATTATATTAAGTTACATTTCAAATTGTAACTTAGGAAAAAGCATGTTCAGTCTTCCCCCCGAAAGAGTAAAGGACATAAATCTTTTCTTTTGTGGTCTATTAATTCTAATTAGATCAACATGTTGAAGCATTCTGTGTTTATAACCATGTACTGAAAATCTCTTCCCACATTATTTAGTTAGAATTGTATTTATTGTCCACGAATAGTTACAGCCGTGGTTCAAATCAGTATTTATGCGACTCTCATTTTGACATTGAGAAATCTTCCTGGCAGTGTACTGTTTCCATGTTCTTGTCATGATTCACTCCTGCTTCACTGCCAGGCACAAAATAGGAATCTGATGTGTTACAGTTTTCCAAAAAGATGTTATTCACTGTCTTTACACATATGTGTTACCTGGGAACAATTATCTGCAGATTAATTTTGAGTTCAATAATCCAATAAATTTGTTTTTAAGTATCTAACTAAAAGTGCTACAGAGAAATGTTTTGTTTGGCTGCTCAGAATGGTCATTTCCCAGAATTTACCCCCCTTAAAGATTTGCTTTTTGAAAGATATATTTTATTTTTGTATGTGTATGAGTGTTTTGCATGTGTGTAAGAGTGCCATGTGTTATAAGCAGGAACTGCACTTATCCATCTTCATGTCTCTAAACCATTTTCTACAGGGTGTAGCATTCATATCTCAAATTCATCTTATGTTCTGAGATGTGACTTTTCCATTCATATTGCTCTTCTATCAGAAATACCTCTTGTAACACATTGTTTACTTGGTTCTGGAAGAATAAAACCTTTTTTTTTTAATAAAACCCATTTATGGCACAAATAAATGTATCTTATACCATCGGGTTTAACATAATCATTTGAGAACCAACAAAGTTGAGTTGAAGTTTTCAATTTCAATTACCCATCAATTTGCCCAGAGATGTGCACACTGCAGAAAGGAACCTTCAGAAGCTTTAGGGAATCGTTATTTCCTTTGTTTTAGCCTTGGAGCAAAAACGTTAAGTTTTTTTAAAAGTTTATGTAACCTAGGAAAACAACATATTCAAACATAACTCACTTTCATTGATCAACACAAAGAGACTATGAGACTCAGATCATTGATACCTGGATTACAAAGGGAAGATTTTTTACAGCATAATCAGCCCTCACAACATTACAGAAACATACCCATTGTACAAATAAACAACAATTCTAAGACATGTACATTGAAGAGCAATAGCAATCGCAGAGAAATTTTCAGAGTACTAAGATGAGACTGTGATAGCATTCCTTTCAGACATACCTGATTGTAGGGATCACTTATGAAATTAGTCTCCACAAATTGCTGGTTGTTGTAGATGAAATGCACTTGTACTACATAAGAAGAGTTTAAACCCCAGATTCTAATATATCCAACTTTCAGTGGGTTTGAGTCACTCAGATATTGATTATGTATGATCTGGATTTTCAAGATGTTCTATAGGGAATTCATAAAGAGAGAATATATTTATAATGCACTGTTAATAAACTGTATTGCAGTTCACATTGCAATGTGAAGAGATCTCAAATTACTTTTATTTTCATGTCTTGTAGTTTACATTTTTAGCTGCACATTTTGTGAAGGTATACTTCCTAAAAGTAATTAACTAGATGATGACAAAAATCAGTTTATGGGATTCTCTTGCTTCAGGGCCCACACCTACTCTGACTCGCTAGTTAGACCTTCCCCACACTGTCCTTACCACTGCTTCGACCCTAAGCCACCCTCCTGATCATCCTGCCTAAGATATGCAGATACCCTGGTAAGTCAGACTCTACCCATCATGGCTTGATTCCCCTGTACCCTGACAAGTTACATTTTCTCTCCCACACTGCCCCATTCTAGCCTTGGGCCTAGGCCCCTTCCTGCTCTTCCTGCCTGAGACCTCCTGCTAACCTGACAGAACCCAGGCACTGGTCCCTATCATCTTGAATTGGGCCTAGGCCCCTTTACCCTGCTGGGGAACTCTTTGCTAATCAGCTTGGAACTGTCTGTCCTGTCAGTGAAAAATAAAATAAGGGAACCTGAAGCACAGACCAACTATTAATACCCAACCAGAAAGCTACCAAGTTTCATCAGCCATATAAACAGAACCAAAATTCAACTACAAAAAGGCAGGCTACAATTTCATATCAGACTATGCCCAAACTACAGTGCAAAAAACAAATAATATACCTAAAAAAGAGAGAAACCCTACAAAACCCCACTACTCCTACAGAAGTATACTACAATGAGGATCACCCAGATGAACCCCAGGACACAGAATTTAAAAGAAGAGTCATGACCATAATCAAAGAACTCAATGAGTTTAAACAACACATAAACAAAATCTCAAAGATAGAAGGAATATACTCCTGTCTGAAGCACAAGAAAGTATGAATATATGGTTGAATGAAATGACAAAGACAATTCAGGACTTGAAAAGCGAATTCACAAAAAGATAGAAATATTGAAGAAAAATAAAAATGAAATGAAGATGGAATTGAAAAATTCAATATGCCAAAATTTGAAATGACAGGAGAAAATCTCACAAGCAAAATGAATGAAATGTAAAACAGAATATCAATACTGGACAACAAATGAAGAACTGGACTGCTCAAGCAGAAAATGTGAAAAAACTTAAAATACAGAAATGTATTGACTATGTAGGAAATATGAGACACCAGAAAAGACTAGATCTATGCATCATGGGTATAGAGGAATGAGGAGAATCTCAGGACACTGGCATTGATCAGATATTCCATATGACATAGAGGGAAACATCCCTAAATTAAGGAAAGATAGATCTATACAGATACAAGAAGCACACAGAACTCCAGTGAGACAGAACCAGAACAGAAACTCTCCAACACATATCAGAGTGAAAATACTAAATGTACAGAAGAGAGGGTCCTGAAAGTGGCTAGAGAAAAACAACAAGTTACATACAAAGGAAAAACCCATCGGAAATACAGCTGGTTTTTCAGTGCAAACTATGAAAGCCAGAAGAGTCTAGACCAAAGTATTCCTGGATCTAAATAACCACAGATGCCAACTCAGAATACATTACCCAACAAAACTGTCTCTCATAGTCAAAGGGGAAAGAAAAATCTTCTATGATACAAATGAAATGAAAGAATTAATGTCCATCTAACCAGTCCTACAGAGAATACGTGAAGCAATGCAAAGGATTGAAGAAATGGTGATACTCAAGAGGTTACAACAAGAAAAGAAATGAAGGTATAAAAGAAGAGAAGCACAAACTAAGACTAAGAACACAAATAGAAAATAAAATGACAGCAACCAATCCACACATTCCAATAATAATTCTAAATATCAATGACCTTAACTCCTCATTCAGAAGACACTGATTAGTTGAATGGATTAAGAAACAAAATTCATCTATTTGTTATCTGCAAGAAACTCATCTCAACTCCAAGAATAGGAAACACCTTAGAGTGAAAGGATGGAAACATATTCCAAGTAAATGGCACTAAGAAATAAGCAGGATTAGTGTCCTAATATGTAACAACATAGACTTCAAATTAAAAGTGATCTGAAGAGATTAAGAAGCTCAATACATTCTGATCAAGAGAACATTCTACCAAGAAGAAACAACAATCATGCACCAAACTCTGGTGTACCCTCATAAAAGCACTGAATTTAAAAACACAGATTGACCACAACTTAATAGTAGTAGATGACTTCAATACCCTATTTTCTCCAATAGACATTTCATCTTGTCAAAGAATTAACAGTAACATCTGATTTAAATGGTATTATACATCAAATGGACCTAACAGACATCTATTAAATATTCCACCCAAACAACAGAACGTACACATTCTACTCAGCAGCCCATGGTAGTTATTCTCTAAAATAGACCACATACTGAGGCACAAACCAAACCTCAACAAATATAAAAAATTCTGGGAAATAATTCCATGTATTCTATCAGACCACAATATAATAAAACTTAAAATCAGCATCAAAAGAAGTTCTAATAAATAGATGAACTCATGGAGATTATGCAACACACTCAAAGAAGAAATCAAAAGAGTAATGAAAGTATTACTGGAACTAAGTGAAAATAATAATAAAATACAACAAAACATCTGGGACACATTAGAAGTAGTCCTAAGAGGGAAATTCATATCTCTAAAAATCAGAAAGAGCATGACTTAATGATACAACTCAAGAATTTAGAAAGGTAAGAACAAACCAAACCCAAACCCAAGAGTTGAGAAGAAATAATAAGAATCAGAACAGAAAATAAAGAAACATAAGCAAAGTAAACAAGACAAAGAATCAATGAATCTAAGAGCTGGTTCTCTGAAAAGATAAACAAGATAGACCAGACAACCAAAAGAAAGAAAGAGCAAATCCAAATCAACAAAATCAGAGATAAAAGGGAGCATATCATAACAGATAACAAAAAGATCCAGAACATTGTAAGGGAATATTTTTAAAACATGTGCTCTATTAAATTTGAAAATCTAAAAGATTTAAAAAGTTAAACCAAGGAGAAATCAACAGCAGAAACAAACCCATAACAAATAAAGAAATAAATAGTGCAAAGCCTCCCAACTAAAAAAAAAAGTCCAGACCAAGATGGATTCACAGCAGAATTTTACCAGACCTTCAAAGAAGATCTGAAACCAATACTACTTAAATTATTAAAAAGATAGAAACAGAGGGAGAACTCCTAAACTCCTTCTATGAAGTTACTCTATACCAAAACTAGGTAAAGACACAAGAAAAGAAAACTATAGACCCATAGCCTTAATGAAAATAGATGCAAAAATCTCAACAAAATATGGCCAAATATAGACACACATCAAAAAGTTTAACCACCATAATCAAGATGGCTTTATTTCATAGATGCAGGGACGGTTAAACATACAAGGGTCAATAAATGTACCAAATCAAATAAATGGACTGAAGGAAAAAAAATCACATGAGCATCTCAATAGATGCAAAAAATAAAATCCTGTGACAAAATCCTACTTGCATTTATGTTAAAAGTACTAGATGTAATTGGACTGGAGGGAACCCACTGCAACATAATTAAAGCTATATACAACACACCCACAGTCAACGTCATTCTAAATGGAGAAACACTGGAAACATTCCCATTAAAATCAGGAACCCGATAAGGCTGTGCACTATTCCCACTCCTTTTCAGCATAGTGCTTGAAACTCTTGCCAGAGCAATAAGACAAGAGAAGGAAATTAAAAGAGTACTAATTCAAAAAGAAGAGGTCAGATTACCACTATTTTCCAATGATATATTATACACAAGAGGCCCCAAAAATTATACCAGAAAACCTCTAGAAATGATCAACACTTTCTGAAAAGTGGCAGGTTACAAAATCAATTTACAAAAATCAGTAGCCTTCAGTAAGGAGCTATCAGAGATAGACTTAATGGAAACACTCCCCTGAAAATAGCCTCAAAAAATAACATCTCAGACATACTTTGGAGAAAGGACTTGGTGCAATCAAGCTAAAACTGACCTGGAAGCTTCCTCCCTGAAAACTAATTCTTGTAATTTTAGAGGATACTATACAAGCTGCAAAAGATAAAATCAATCAATGACACAATCCCAGCTTTGAAGTCTAATCACCACAATAATGACTGGCTCTGCAAATCATATAAATGCAGTAATGCCACTTTTATCTAGGGGTTAATCAACAGCTGTCTAATTGGACTTAAAGTCTGTTCAATGAGAGGTAAATCATGTGTGATACTATAAACATCCAAATACACATGGCTGTATAGATCATAAATCCTAGAGAAAATCCTATCTCTGCCATACCCCTGGACAAATGTAATTTCTTATTGTATGGTAAATATGTATTCTTATATTTGCAGACAAGTATACTATCTTGCAACAGGCAGAAATTATCATAGAGTTCCACAACTGGTCACATACAGAATAAGATTCCCAGCCCTAAGTGACACATCTACAATGGACCCTCTATAACAGTGGGTAGAGAGAATAATAATGCATATCTCAACTCTCACCAGAAAAGCTTCCTCATATAACAAAGGGTGAAAAACACACTGAAGGCCAAACACTGGGCAAAACACAGAGAATAAGAGATTGCAGATTGTGTGTTCCTGGATAGGACTCCTATGTTAAATCTCCCCCACCCAAGGCTTAGGGACCATTGCAGAGGAGGATGCAGAAAGATGGTAAGAGCCAAGCATGGTGTGAGACCTCAAGGAAACAGTCTTCCAGGCCTCTAGGAACGTGCTTATATGAACTTACAGCAATGATTACAGCATATAAAAGACCCATGTAAAGTCAATCAGAAAAAAAACCACCACAGAACTCGGGAAATGGACAGGAGGCCCCGATATTAGCTAAGGGACTACTGGAAGTTGATCACTGCTGGATGAGAGTTGGTCTTCTTTAGGGAGTAAAACCAGATATGTTGAACAGGCTCCGGTGGATGAACTCACACTGAGAGATAGCTAATCACAAACTTGGCTCAGTAGATCTTACCATATATGACAAAATGCATGAAATCCAGCGGGTGGGCTATGGAGAGATACTTATAGGGAGGGGGTTCTGACAATGGGTAAGATTGAAATGCACAAAAATCCAATAAAAATTATAGAATGAATAAAGCAAACATAGTTATGAAACTATGAAAGGTTCTGAAAGTTATTGTATATATGTTATTACTAATTCTTAAATTTGAAAATAATGTGTCATTATTCTCTTTTACAGATGAGGAAACTAAAGCTGTGGGAGATGGAGCAGCCCATGTCCATGTAGCTAAATGACAGATACAGTGGAGTGTTAGTATGCAGGTCAGCACAGAGGTATGGCAAACTGTCACTAGATTAGAAAACTTTGCAAGGAATAGGAGATTATCTAAACTGTGAGCTAGTCAAATACCAAATATAAGGATGAAATGAGATAAATCATGAGATGCTACAGAACTAAGAGTAAATGAAAACCATAGCCAAAAATTTGTACACATGTTAAGAAAATAACAAAAGAAATCTCTGTGGGAATACAGTAGGTAAGGAGAAACTTAGTGAAGATGCCCTGGGAGGAGAGGTAAGACTTGGAGGTCATGTGAATGGGACAAGGAATGGAGCCAGGGCACTCTGAACAAATGCCAGTCACTCCGGACTATTGTAGCTGGTGTGAGGCAAACGGAGGAATGGGATTGGTTGAAAGATAAAACCATAAGAGCTCTGCGATAATCCAGGAGAGAGAGGATCAGCACAGCCAAGTTACAGATGCGAACTCAGAGGGTAGCAGGAGAGAGAAAAGAATGAAGATTTTCAAATGCCATCGTGAAAAATTAACCAATCAAGTGTGCTGGCACACTGCTGTAATCAGCCCTGCAGAGGGTTAGGTAGAAGTGTCATGGGTTAAGAGCCTGTTGAGCTATATAGCAAGTTCAAAGTCAGTCTGTGATACAGAAGATGAGACTCCTTCTTAAAAAAAAATAAAAACAAAAATTAAAGGGACTTTGTTACTCATTCAGCATGTAGGTAGACCAGAGTTCATGCTTCTTGATTTGAAAGAGCTGATAAAATTTCCTGAAACTGTGAGCTTTGTGGTAGAAGTATTCTCAATGTAGAAATCAGAAAATGCTAAAAATAACCCCAGCCTTGCACACACACACACACACACACACACACACACACACACACACACACTCAGAAGCTGGTTTACCAGCCAGGGCAGCATTGATAATAATCAACCCACCCCTTGAAGAAACTGGGAGTTTCTTTCATCTCAGGCTGATCCTTAAGAGAAAAAACTCCAGAGATAACACAGAAGATTCCATTTCTCATTATTTGGAAAAAATATAATTGAACTTTTATAGTTAAGGAGTTCTCTAAGGACAATCTAGTGTTGTATAATAGAGAGACAAACAGAAGTGTCTCTGTTAAATTCAGTGAGTCTTACCTGTGCTGCCATAAAGTTGGCCAAGAAATAGTTCCCATTTTCATAGGTATCTGCAAGCAAGAGGAAAGAATAACCAATTACAAACTGCTCAGCTCTAGCAGATAATCTCATGCTCAGTCAGAAATATCTTAAATGGATCACAATTACTAACAAGGGATTTATCATCTTCCTGAAAAACAATAAAGATAATAACCAAGCATTTGTCTACTGTGTCTATTTGACACGAGTTCAAATCTCAGTCCCTGTACCTCGCAATTAGGCAACCACAGCTAAGCAAGTTAACATTCTTCATCTGCAGAGTATATGTATTTAATGGCCATTTTACATACTGGTCTGCCTACACAAAACTGGTGCTCGAAATCTGTGGGTCAGTATAAGTCACAAGTGATGTGGTAGATTAAATTTAATGTTGCTTATGATGATCAGGAACTATAGATCCCACTGCTAACCCATCACTCCCTTGAAATACAGTAGTCCTCATTTATCTAGGATCCTTGAGGAGTGCATGAAACCATGGATGTACTGAGACATATGTGCACTGTAGTTCTGATTCTACTATTCACATATACTTAGGATATAATGTAACTTATAAATTAAGCAGAGTACCTGATTAAGGCAAATAATAATAAACCAAAATAACTGCATCAAAATTTTAATCAAATTTTCACTTTGAGAGCATTATCAAATAAAATATAAACTCTATAATACCAACACTAACTGAAACCATGAAAAGAGAAGACTCGAACAAGGTTGGGACATCTGTACTCCTTGACTGTGTTACTCGTTCTTATGTGACTTCTACAACTCCTACTTGGTGTAGTGTGTGTGAGATCGTACACAGGCCACAGTGGAAGTCAGGGAGCGATGCCGTCTCTCAGTCCTCACTTTCCACCTCATCTGAGCCAGGGTCCTCTGCTGTTCACCCCTGCATATGCCAAACTAGCTGACCCACAAGCTTCCAGAGACTCTCCAGTCTCTTCCCCTTCCACCTCGTCATAGGAGCACTGGATTACAGATGCGTGTTACTATGTCTGACTTGATACGGGTTCTAGCGATCCAAATGTAGATTGTCATGCTTAGGCAGCAAGTGCTTATTCTCTGAACCACCTCTCCAGCCCATACAACTCTTGTATACCTTTAATCCCAGTTCTGAGAAGGCAAAGGCAGGCAGATCTCTGTGAGATCAAGGTCAGCCTTGTCTAATAGCAAGTTCTAGGCCAGCTGGGGGCTACAGGAAGACCCTGTAGCCTGTCTCTAAAAAACTTTTTTTTTAAAAAAAAGCAGTTCACTTCATGTTCTATCTACATTTTCTAGATTACTCCACTCTTAGGGAAATAAGTAATTATAAAACCAATACAATATTATTGAATATAAGGTAGAATTTCAAACATAATCTAAGCAAGCATTACAGTCTCTCTTAGCAATCAATGAATTTTTAAAGAATGGAATTCCATTAACATGCTTATTCATAATTGTCCTTAAGGATCTAGAGAGAGATGGCTCACAGGTGCCTGCACACTGCTTTGTGCAGAAGACCTGAGTTTGGTTCCCAGCACACACATGAGGCTACCCACAACTGCTTGTAACTCCAGCTCCAAGGGACTCAATGCCCCCTTCTGATCTCTGTGAGCACTGCAGTCGTGTGCACAAACCCACACACATAAACACATAATTTAAAATAAATTACTCAAAAAAGATTGACTTGACTGGCCATTAGATCACCTTATATAATTTGGAAAACTTAACAAATAACTACAAGCTAGTTAAAAACGATTAAATCAGGGGCAGAGGAGATAGTTCAGCTGGTAAAGTGTTTGCCTTGCAAGATCAAGGACTTAAGCACAATCCCCAGAACCTATTAAAAAAAAAGTGTATGTAGTGGCAGATATTTGTAATCTCCATGCTGGAGAACAGTTCCCAGGGACTCACCAGTCAGCCAGCCTACCCTGCTTGGAGATCTCCAGACTAGTGACAGATTTTTGTCTCAAAAGAAGAAAGGGGGCTGGAGAGATGACTCAAAATTTAAAGAGTACTGACTGCCTTTGCAAAGGACTCAGGTTCGATTCCAAGCACACATATGCTGGATAACAACCATCTGTAACTCCAGTTCCCTTTCTGATCTCTGCAGGCATCGCACAACATGAGTGCCCTTACCTACATGGAGGCAACACATTCGTAAACATAAATAAAATATTTTTTAAAGAGAAGAAAAAGAAAAAGTAAGTGAGACACAAAATTATCCTCTGGTTTACACACATGCATAAATACACACACACACACACACACACACACACACACACAGGAAAAATTTAAATACAGAGTATACAAGGCTTTGTATTTTAAATTTGAGCTTCCATATTTCTTTGGTTTTAAAAAGCATAAAGTTCTCTGAAAATTTTAAGTTTGAAGGTTTCATGGACTATTCACTGTTAAACTTTAGAGCCTGAAGTTTGTACCAAAAAGATTTTATAAAAACTTAAACTATTTCATGAAATGGCTTTGCTCCTTGCACTTGTAAAATACATCGCTCATGAGGTGGGTAGACTTTGCATGCTAAGTGTGGTGTTGTGAGCCCTGTGACATCGCTCATCACTCATCCTTGTTAGCTCTGCCTATATAAAAAGACTCTTCTAGATTCCCTTAAAAATTTGGTTCTCAACAACCAGTGATTCTCTCTCTCTCTCTCTCTCTCTCTCTCTCTCTCTCTCTCTCTCTGTCTCTCCCCCCCTTCTCTCTCTGAGGATATGTTGCAATTTCTAGAACCATAAGTGGCTGTCACACCTGAAGACATGCAATATTGCCATTACTTTAAGACAGCCTCCTAAACATAGCGAATATGCCAACAATAACGAATTTTCTAAACCAGACTATCAATACTGGGTTTTTCTGGAGGTTCTGGAAACTGAACCTGTGGGCCTACACATGGCAGGGAAGCCTTCTGTCACTGAGCTATTACCCCAGCCCACTGCAGGGTTTAAAAAGGCACTTTCCCTTTTTTTAAACATGAGAAACAATTTTCATTTCATTAATTATTATTTTAATCTAGCACATTTATGGGAGAGAACATAATTTCTTATACATTTATAATGTATAATAATCAAATCAAAATAGCAATTCTTTCTCTTTTGGCATTTTTTTAAGTTTTGGATTAATATATAATAATTGCACATACTTTGAGGTCCATATTTCAACATATGTTTAAAATTTTCACCTCTTGATCATACTTTATGTTTGAAGACTTTGAACTCCTCTGTCTATAACAGTTATTTATAAAATATTCTATTTTGCTATTTATTATTGTAAACTATTGTCACTCCTCTGTGCTATAGAACACATTAACACACAATGGAACCTTTATTTCAATCCAAAAATGGAACAAAATCGAAAATCTCATGATTTCTGCCTTTACACTTACTACAATGCCAACAGTTCCTCAGCTAAGGTCGGTGCCTACTGCCCATTTCCCCAATTCTGTGCTGGCTTTTGTCTGATTGAACCTGCATGGGTCTTGTGCATACTGACGCCATTGTTGCAGATTCTTACGAAAATGAACGACTCTAGTTAAGCTGACTAGACTCTAATGTGTGAACTTGCACCAAGGGACGTCTGTATACAAAAATTTGGCTTAATAGGCTTTAACATATATGATAGAATGCTTGAAATCTGAGGGAGGGGTTCCAAATATGATTAAGATTTATCATAAAAAATGCACAAAAATTCAATTAAAACATACATTAAAAACTTACAATGATACTATAATCCAAACAATGTGATTATGTGCACTAAAAGCACACCTGTAACTGGGTATAGTGACACATGCCTTTAATCCCAGTACTTGGGAAGGAAGCAAAAGCAGGCAGAGCTCTGTAAGACTGAGGCCAGCCTGGTCTCCATAGTGAGTTTCAAGCCAGCCAGAGCTAAATAGTGAGACCCTGTCTCTAAAATGCAGAAGAAGAAAAAAGCACACATAGACTAATAGAATAGGCTTGACAATCCATAAATAATCTCTCACATCTATGTAGTGTTAATTTTGCCACAGATATCAGATGTCACATCAGTTAAACACAGATAGACTTTTCACATATGTCTATGGGAAAACTAGATAGTTACATACAAAAGAATGAAATTTGACCTCTGCCTCATACCCTATACAGCAGTTCAATTGAGATGGACAAACAATGTAACTATAAAAGATAAAAGTATAAAATTTGGAAAAAAATAGAAGCCTATCTCTGTGTCCTTATACTGGGCAAATATTTCTTAGATGCAATATAAAAGGTAATAAGTATATATCAAAAAGTGGATTAAATCAGACCTCATCAAAATGAAGGTTTATGTGCAAAAGTATACAGTGAATCAAGCTGCACTACAATCTGACATAAATGAGAGAAAGTGCTTGAAAAACATAAATCTGATAAGGGACTTTTAGTTAAAATATAGGAAGAACATTTATAATTCAATAATTAAGAGTCTCATCCTTGTTCCTGTAAGCAATCTTAATTTAATTCACTGGATCTTAAGAAACAGAAAAAATGCAACACAAAACAAAGACCAAATATAGAACAGCATGAGGAAGACTAGGTGGGAAAATAAGCCAGGCTTATTATCCCAGCAGTTGGAACAGGGCGAGGCAAATCTCTGTAAAATATAGGTCAGCCTGGTCTATATAGGGAGTTCCAGATAGAGAGACCCTGTCTCAAAAAGACAAAAAAAAATTTTTAAATACAAAAATATAACTTTCTCTAATGAAGATCTATAAAAAGACAGTAAGTACATGAAAAAAGTTTAACAGTATTTTTCCCTGAAATACCAATAAACCAAAACCACAATATGCTATCAGTTTATATTCCCTAGAATAACACTTTTCTTCATTGAACATTAGCAAGAATGTGAAAAACTGGAACTCTTTATTACTGCTGTTAGTAACAGAAATGGTTCAGACACACTGGAGTATGAACTGGTGGCAGCTCTTCAAAAGGTAAGTACGCACTCATACAAATAAGAAATCCTATATCTTGATTGTAGTGTTGTTTGTTTAACTTTAAACACTTGTTAAAACCCAAAGAACTATATTCTAAACATAGATACAGTTATATAAATCACAACTCTGTAAAATTGATTGAAAGATGGTAATTTCTTCTTGGTAATATATCCTATTGCAATATCTAAAATGCAAAGTCAAGTACTCAAAATGGTGCATGACTAAATGGAAATAGAGTCTTACAGGCTCCTGGGACCTTATTCATATGAACTTACACTTACATGTCAGTGTCGGCAATACACAAGACCCACGCAAACTCAAGCAGACAAAAACCTAGCACAGAACTCTGGAAATGGGCAGCAGTCCTCAATATTAGCTGAAGAACTATTGGGCTGCTGATTACTACTGGATGATGAAGAGCTAATCTTTAAAAGAGTGACTCTAGATAAGTTGACTAGACCCGGTGGACAAACTTGTACTGAGGGCCATCTGGGGACACTAAGACTCAATACGCCTTAATATAAATGACAGAATGTATGAAACCTACTGGGGGTCGGGGTCTATGGGAAGATGCCAATGAGAAAGGGAGTATAAAAGAGGACGAAGATGCTGTGTATGAAGCTCACAAAAATTCTGTAAAAATATATTAAAAAATAAAACCAAAAAGAATGCCACATAACAGAATTGACATCATACAGAGAGCACAACTATACTTAGATAAATTTTGGTGCATTTTGTTGGAATATGGTCATTATAATGTTGTGTATTAAGAGTACATTGAACATCCAGATATACATTAAATATTACATTCAATGAAAGACATATTTTGAAATTAAATTCATTGTGTCTCCCCTATATAAGAATTAAATATTTTCTTAAGTATAAAATACAAAAGCAAAAGGAAATGCAGCAGAAGACTAAGAATGTGTTTTCTAATTTCTACCTTTAAAGCTTTTGAAAGAGACTATTTCATACTTCAGTGAGAAAGAAGGAAATGAAAAAAGAGGAGAAAAACAGGCTGTAGTTTCAGAAAATGTGGCATTTGTGAGATCACAATGTTCTAGTCCAGGGAAATAGCAGTAAAAGTGATGGCTAGTTGACAACAATGTGCTGTCGTTCTACAGAGATGCCTGAGGAAGAGGATGCTCTGAAGATAATAATGGGTGCTAGCTATCTAAGGTAAGAGTGAATCCCAGATTGGGTCAAAAAGTATACAAAGGATTACATCTTTCTTACAATCCTTAATTCCCAATTAGTGAAGTCTTTGAGAATTTTTCCAAGGTCTACTCTATCCCCTAAGTGGGCCTACTTATGAGGGGAAAGATATCTCATACTGATGGCTGACCCTAAAGCAGAGCCATGCCCATGCCCCATGGAGGACAACTTAATGCCCCATCAGCCTGGTTTGGGCTCCCATGCTGTTTTATCAGAGTAAGACAGATCTATGAAGGTAGATCAGCCCCAGTGAATCCATCATGTCAGGCATGAACTTACAAGACTGGAACCATTCTTTGTCTATAATAATTTGCAGTTGTAATAGATATGAACAAGTTAACGTTGCAAAATTTCTCTCAATACACTGTTTATTGACAGCGATAGGTTTTCAGCCCCTGCTGGATATATGTTAAGCCTCTGCAGTGCAGTCTGAATGATATACAATGTCTCTAGGAAGCCCAAACTCACCAATGCTTTGTCCATCATCCCAAAACATTTGACCTTCAGCCTTCCCGTTATCATCCAATGCAACAGTCAATCCCATATAATTTCGTCGACTATAAGAAAACAAGTTATTTTTTTACTCAACTGTAGTATATAAGAATGAAGAACATCTTTTATTGAAAATATAACTTGCCTAGAAGTAAAAATCAATGTATCAAATATGTACATAAAGTTAAAAAACATAAAAAGTGAGATAAAATATAAGACAGCAGTTAATAGAAAATCATTAATGTTTAATGAAACATTTGGTTTAACTTTAACTTTCAAATTCATATACAAATTTTCTAGCATACATATTAACAACAGTATGGTGTGATACAAATTCCTTAATAAGATAACCCAAGAAAAAATAACATGTCAATAGCCTTCAAATTACTATAGAATAAAATCCAGACTTCTTACGATGGCCCTCACAATCGTCCATAATCTCACTCTAACCTGTGCGAGTTTTACTTATCTAATTCAGTTTCCGCTCTGAGTTATTTTACCCTCCCAGAATCTCTGTCTTGGGCTCAGGGCTCTCTTTCATGTAAATCATGCATTTCATCACTAGCTGAAAGTAAACTTCTGCTTTATTTGCTTTTGGGTACCTCTCCACATACTTTTCTTAATGAATATGTGTCTGTGCGTCTGTATTATGAAATCTGTTTTTGAGTTCCCTGAAGTCTTCCTGGCAACAAGTGCTACATCCCTGAGCAGCCGTTGCAAATGAAGGTATTCATTAATAATGCTCCCCTCGAAAAGAAACAGGAAACTTTGTCCTCAGGATTATTGGGCTGTTGACCCAACACTACAGGGAAAGATCTCCCAGCAACTGACTCCAAGAATTGTCTTCCTCCAGTCCTCTCAGAAGGCACTCCTAGAAGCCAACCAGACTCCTCTACAATTTTATTTATTTACCCACATAGGCCTGCTGAAGGGCTGAGTCATAAAACACTGTCTCTTCTTACCTGGAGTGAGTGTTCATCGCAGGCTCCTGCCAAGGCAAGATGTAACCTCCTCTGACATGAAGGTTGATGTGGTCCAGAGGAGCCTGCAGTGTTTTCCACTCACCTGTTGATCTTTGCCCTGATTCCTAAAAGGAAGCAGAAGCACAAGAAATGGTGAAGGATAAACAGATTGAATTAGTACATGTTTTAATAAAAATTCTTCCAAAGGGAACATGTTGGAAAATCAGCAAATCATTGCAGATAGAAAGAGAAAGCACTCTTTGATTTTTTTTGTCCTCACGACTCTGGAAACCTTAGCATTTTCTGTGTCTCTCCACAAGGAGTATGTGGTATGCACCAAGGAGATGGAGGCCTTCAGATGTTATCTCGGCTTTTATGCATATCCTCATTTATATGAACCTGGCCAGGGCTAACAATGTTGGAAATTACTGCTACATGGGCGGAGGACGTCAAGAGAAAGTCCTAGCCATCTCTTCAGAGCCTAGCCTTCACAGCATAATCTGGTTTGTCACAAAAACTATTCAGACTTACCGTGCTATAGTCATACCACCAAGCCTGGGGAAAATAAGCACTGATCTCGGAAGTGTTCTGAAACATAAAATTAATATGTTACTGTGAATATTCCAAGAGACAATCAATATTGGCTTCTAAAATACTTTCTATGGAATTAAGATAAAAACAGAATTTTATTAGCAGTATCAAGAATTCAAGAGGTTTTAATGAATAAACTTTGAAAATTCTTCAAATATACAGAAGAATAAAAAGTTTAAAGTAATAAATGCATACGGGCCACAAGAATTCCAAAATGAGAAAATGATGTTAACAAGTTTTCATTAATATGCAAAATAAGGGTAAAAATCTCCTTTCCATGTTCTAGAAAGTTATTTGTTTGAAAACACTGAGGTCGAAAAGACAATCTTTAAAACCTTTTTCCTGTGGCTGGTGAGCTGCTCCATGGGTTTGCCTAAGGGGTTAGCCACCAAGTCTGACAACCTGAGTTCAGTCCCTGGAGTCTAAGTAGGAGAAGGAGAGAACTAACCCCAGAAAGATGTGCTTTCTACATGTGTGTGCATACACACACACACACACGACAAGTATAATAATTTTTAAAAATAAGATGCTTTCCTGTGGCTTTGGACTATGTGATTAGAGAGGTTCTGGTCTATGATGAGAAACTCACACTTTCCAGCACAGGACTGATGAGGATGGCCGGGCCCAACATGAACTGGCAGTCTATATCCCATGTGGTATTGTCATCTGTGAACCTGAAAAATGAAACATGAAAAACTCATCCCCATTCTTGCAAATATCGCAAAGAGCTGTTTAGAAAGACATGCTCAGAGCCATTGCATGCAGAAAGATACAGCACTCACTCATGGAGAAGGGGCCGGATAACAGTGCTGCCCTCCGTGTGAGCTTTGTGCATTAAAGTGTAGAGATATGGCAGCAGGGTGTATCTGGTCTGCAGCACTTTTCTTGAGTACTCCTCAAAGGCTGAATTCCAGGACACAGGATCTTGTCTCTAGAGAGGTATGCAAGCATGTAACAGCTCAGCTCTTCTGTACACCATCCTCATGATCTCAGAGAGGGATTACTGGACACTTACTCAATATCCAACATACACCATTTCTCTGTTTCTACTTACCCCTTCCCCAGCCCCTATCACCTACAGCTAATACTCCTCCTCTTTATCGCTGATTCTCAGGTTCTTTGCACAGGTCTGCCTTTGACTTTGTGTTTAATGACTTTACACAGCCCTGAAACATCAGAGATGGTTTGAGTAAAACACAAACTCAATAGTCTTTAAAGCAAAGAGGACTTGCTTTTATATTTTAGCTCTGTGGGGAACATCTTTCTTCTTGGCAACAATGCCCCCTAAGAGATAAGGAAACTTTTATTCTTAAGAGTTATTGATAAGTCTGGAATTCTGAACTTTGAGGATATTCCAAGAAATGGAATATTGAAAACTTTTCATTAATGCATAAAATGAGAGTCTTCATATTTGTTGAGAAGGATGACAGACATCCTTGTGATTTCCAAAGCAGCTGTGATTTGATATTTGTATGAACAATGGCTGCCTTACCCTGGTCCCAGCAGTGTTGTGGTTCCTGGAAAGTGGATAAAATGCTCCCAATTGCATCCAGCGAACACACATCTCATAGTCAGCATCTCCAAAGAACCCACAAATGTCTGCTCCTGTCTGAGAAGAAGTAAAATCAGAGCATTAACTGGGTACTCTCCTAGGATGTCCACACATGATTGGAATCTGGATAATCACCAATGGCCCCAAGATGACTTACATATGATATTCCAAAGAGACTGAACTCCATCATACCTGCAGTGAGACAAGTTGGCAATAAAAGCTTTGGACAATTCATGATGAACACAGTACATTAAATTAAAACTCACATCCACAGAACCCTCAACATTTGTTGATTTTACTGCCACGTAGATAATAATCTAAACACACATGGTATAGCCAAATAACACAGATTCTGGTACCACTCCTACCACCAGCAGAGACCCCTTGTAACAACCCACACACCAATGATAGACTTCTTCAGCTGGTCCCAGGCTGCTGTGTTGTCTCCCAGCCAGTGCCCTGCCCAGCGGCCAGAAGAGGGAAACGTGGAGCGGGTGATGACGACGCCTCGCTGTCCTGTCACCTCCTGCACAGCTCTGGTTGGAGAGAACAAGGAGATGAATTTAAAGAGGGGAAGTCATGGAACTTCATCACAGGAAGTTGCTGCAGCTTGGAACATGAGACTGCTGTTCCACTGAGAATTAAAATCCTCTATCTAAAGTGAACGTAAGTATCCCAACCAACTTCACAGCAGAGTAGCAAAAGAAATATCTATACATAGAGGGAAGATTCCTTTTTTCTAAGATTTCTTTTATTTTTATTTTGTGTGTGTGTGTGTGTGTGTGTGTGTGTGTGTGAATATGGGGAATTTTGAAGGCCAGAGGTGTCATTCCCTGGAGCTGGTGTAACGGATGGTTGTGAGCCACAGAGCGCAAGTGCTGGGAACACAAACTGGGTCTTCTAAATGATCAGTACATACTCTTAACCACTGAGCCATTATCTGGTCCCTAGATTTCATTTTTAAAAACCTATTTAACTACGCAGCAGGCAGAGGGGGTGGTAGAAAGCTACTTCTGGGACAATTCCTATATCTCAGTAGCACATCAGTTTCACATCTGCCATTGCGTATCTCTGCGACGGAGCTTTCCTCACGCTCCTTTTGCTGCCAGGAAACCAAGACACAGAGACATCATCAGAGATCATTTAAAGACTAAGGATGTGGACCTGAAATAACAGTACATATGCTTTTTGACATTATAAACTCTTCTATGTTTTGAAGACACATAGACAAATATGTGTATATTTTATAACAATAAAACTATGTGAGAGAAACATCAGTGAGGCAAAAGGACATGTCTACTAACAGATCCTAGATGCTTTTAATACAAAGGTTAGCTTAAGAAAGCATCAATAATTAGTGGACATGGATGGATGGATGAATGAATGATTACACCCCAAGTGTGAACCCAGATCCCACAAGATGGCAGAGAGAACCAACTCCCAATAGTTTTCCTCTGACCTTCACAAATGCACCATGGTACTCCCATGCCTACACACACACACACACACACACACACACACACACACACTCAAATAAACAAATAAATAAGTATAAATAACTAAATAAAGTTAATGGAACAAACAAGACAAGATTCCTGTCCTTAGTCAAGTGATAAGAAGAGAGAACCATCAAAAGACAGGTCATACTATACAATCACTAGTTAAGAGGATGGATGGAGTAGAAGGAATAGAGAGATCTAAGAAGCTTTCATGGAGGAATAGATTTAAGATGGGCTTTATTGTACATGCTGAAATGTCTACCCAGTCAAAGTCAGTCTGATCAGCATGTGTGATTAGCAAAGGGGGACACATGAAGATATATTTAGAAAGCAAAGAAGTTTAACATATACATAGTTCTTTCAAACAACCTGAATACTAATGGCAATTGAAAGATTAGAAGACAGTTTAAGGAGGTCATGAGTCTAAGTAAAAAAGACAAAGTCATATTTAAATTATTATTAAAAGGAATAAGGAAAAGAAACACTGCTAGTTTTTATCAATTGCTTATAACACACAGCCATTTGTGGATTCATTTTGTCATTTCATTGTCATGACTGCACTAGGTGCTATGATGCTCCCAGTTTGAAAGATTAAAAAAAAGATTAAGAAGTAAGTGACACTATGACTGTGAACCATCTATCTAAATCGAGCCCAAGTTCTAAACTAATACACCAGCAGAAAGGAAAGAGTCAAAGATAATTCATAGAGAAAGACCATTTCTGGAAGATCATTTGTGGAATAGGTTTCCCTGAGGAAGGAGGTGGGGATGATGAAGACGTGAAAGATGACTTCCTGGAGGAGAGAGAAGATGATAAGGAGGAGGTTCAGTGAGAAACCTGACAGCAAGTATTCTCAGAAAGAAGCTACACCTTCAAACCAAACCTCCTGCAAGGCTGGTAAACAAATTATAATGTCAACGGTTGTGGAAAGTTCGGACTGTCACAAGTCCAGAACCAAATTATTTTGGGCCATGTTTAGCCCCCTTAACAGTCATTTATTGCCGTCCTCTTTACATAACCTAGAAGCTCTGGAATCATTAGGTAAATCATCTGGAATGTTCAAAAGAAGCTCAGAGGGTCAAACAGACAGCATCTGCAGCCTATACAGGGGTTGCCTGGCTTTGTTGTAACCTGCATCTCTGATGTCTCTACCCGTGTATTTTAAAAGTGTCTGGATTTATGGTTTCCTTTGTTCCATTACTATAAAACTTCATGAAACTGTTACCACATTGGAACATGGAATTAAAAGTGACCTAAATCTGTATTCCCAAGTCATGGTCACTCAAACTCCAGAATAAACTCCAGAATAAACTACCTCTTTGAGGTAAAAGTTGTGTTTTTTATGTCAACAAACTCAAGCAAGTTTTCATGTCTTTGTACTCTACAAGCCCCTTCTCTGTTGGGAGAAATTTCCTCTTCCCCTATTTAAAAATAATCAACTGTCACTTATTCTACAATTTTTTTATTATTCCATTTCATTACTTTTACTTCTCACTATTTGACTGTTCTAAACAGACAAGGCCTCCTTGAGAGCAGGGATTATGTCTTATTTATTCTCAAGTAGATCTGAGATAAAGCTATGTTTGAGGGTATAAAATATCTCCTTGTTTTCTGTGTATTTCAAAAAAATATGAATATTTTCTTAAGAACCAGTTTCTGCCTGGTCAGGGGAGCCTCAGGCTGGATGAACAAAGCAAGATCATGGAAGGGCAACTGAAAACTTAGACGTAAGCAGGGAAGTTAAGCCAAGTGTTATTAGGAAGACCATGTTTTCCCCAGTATGCGCCATCTCACCCATGGACAGAGCATAACAAAGCACTCAAGATTCTCATAAGTTCTGGGATAGAAACAGATGACAGAAGGATGAGGTACTTAGAATAGAAATCACCACAGGAATAGAAAATAGACCATTCTGTCTTGGAAGAGCTGAATAATCTGAATTCCCTACGACTCTGGAAGGCGGGGGTTTTGTGATTTCTGCTATGCTTAGACCCTAGACGAGTCTTCTGCATGTAAGAGGCTTTCAATGATTTTAAATTTTATTTATTTACTTAGTTATTTATTTCTATGCATCTGGTTCAAGGGTCTTGGCAACTGAGAAGCAAAATTTCAGCCTAGTTAACAAATTTGCCATGGAGGTTGTATGCACAGGAATGGCATTCCTTTTATAAAGAGGTATTTAAAAATAAGAATGTTAAGATAGCAAGAGACTCTGCGTAAGGCCTCAATATATATGGGTGGGGGCGAGGGGAGGGAGGAAAAGAGAAGAGAGAAGAGAATGGAAGCAGAAAGAAAGGAGCTTTGTTAGAAAACTCTTGGGACAAATGACTTCAGAAGCTGCCAAAATCATATGTATGGCTACTACTGAGGCACTTAAATGGCTTGTCTATCTATCTATTTGTCTATCTATCTATCTGTCTATCTATCTATCCATCCATCCATCCTGTCTGTCTGTCTGTCTTCTCACCTCATGCCTACTTTGGAGTATGTACTAGACATTTACATAAGCACTTTATTTCCATTGGTGCCCATAATTAAATCCGTGTTAAAATCTCTTTTCAGTAAACTCTAACTCTGTTTATGTTGACTCATCCTGAAATCCTTCAGTGAAGTCCAGAATTGTGACTATCTGAGAAGATGTCTCTGTTAACTCCTCAGGCAGCTATAGGATGTGTCTCTGGCTCCAACACCAGCTGCCACTGGCAGAAGTTATCAGTTGAAAAAATAAAGAAGGAAGAGGAAGAGAGGAGGAGGAAGAGGAGGAGGAGGAGGGAACATGGACAGGGGAATGGGGAGTTGGTTATAATCAAATGTATAAATGTATGACAGTCTCAAAGAATACATAAAAGTATTAACAAAAAGAATTAGAAATTGATAAAGGGTGAATGGTAACTTGTCTATAAATATAAGGATGCATTTTTAAAAGAAAATAAGAATTACATTAGTTAACAGATGTGACAAAAGTAATTTTTTCTCTAGGTTTGTAACCTCTTCAGTCATATGTGTTTGGCTATGTTTACATGAGTTCCTTCCCACTGAGTGGGCCTTAATTCCAATTAGACAGCTGCTGATTACCCACAAGACAAAAGTTCCACTACTGCACCAATTGTGATCATTTGTTGAGCCAGTCATTGTTATTTACTAGGCTTTACAGTAGCTTAGGACCATTGATTGGTTTTCTCCTTTGGCAGTTTGTATAGTATCCTCTAATCTAGCTTCCAGGTCAGTTCTGATTTGATTGCTCCGAGTCCTGTGTCCAAAGTGTGGCCTGTCTTCAGTAATAGGGTCTTACCTTCAAGTTCTGGAAGGCAATCAAGGGCTGTGGCAGTAACCTGTGTTGTTTGGGGAGTCCCTTGGACTACTTTGACCAACAACTTGAAGGGAAGTTTCTCCCACCTGGCACTGTGATTTTTTGTTATATAGTCTTCAGCTATACACATACACTTATATATTTAATGTATGTGTGTTTTTCAGTAGGATTTTAAACTAATACACCTCCCTCTGGTTTTTCATACAATTTAAATATTATTTATCTCTCCTCTCATACCCCCTGCAAAATCCTTCCCACTCTCTCCACAGGTAAAGTACCCACCCTTTTCTTTTTGCAATAGATGGAGATCCCTACAGCATTACAGAACTTGTCAAACATAGGAATAAATGCCTTTGAGATACATCTTCAATGCAACTTCTACAATAGGATAACCTCACCAGAAAGGTTTCCTTATGCATCAGGTGGGATTAACACAGAAACCCACAACTGGCCAATGTTCAGAGAACAAGAGCCACAGAGAGCTTATGCACGAGTAGGATGGATAACCCAGAATACAGACCCACACTGAAGGACATTTGAAGAGACACAAATCAGACTATAGACTGCATTATATTTATATATATGTATGTACATTTTATATCTATATTAGAGTCTCATATATCTGTATATATATATATATATATAAAATGAAAGACATAGATTAACTAAAACAATCTTGAAAAAGGTAACCAAAGTAGGAAGATTCATAGCTATTACTTAAGACAGTGTAGCACTATAGAAAGATAGATACAGAAGTTGTGCATGTTGTGCATGTCCCGAATCCCAGAATTCACTCAGGAGACTGAGGCAGATTGCTGCAAAGTCAAGGCCAGACTAGACTACATATCAAATTCAAACAAACATGAGCTATATAGCAAGACTCTGTCACAAAAACACAAAAATGGATATAGAGATCAATGGAATAGAACTGAGTCCATAAATAGCCCCTCAGTCATTTGTGGTTGCTTTTATGACAAGTTGCTAAGACAACTAAATGAACAAACAAACCAGAGATCTACAAGAAAAAGAAGGAAATCAAATCTCTAATATATCACTGAGATGAACTTAAAATGAGTCCTAGATCTAAGGGTAAAGACCAGAAGAATCCTAAAAGGAAACAGATATTGAGCATGGTGGAACGTGCCTAGAATCCCGGCATGTGCAAAGTAGAGACAGAAGGAGCAGGAGTTGGAAACCAGCCTAAGCTTCATAGTGAGTCCTGGTCAACCTGAGCAATGTGATGTTCTGTCCAAAGAAGCAAAAAACACAGACACAAATCTTTATGACTTTGAACAATGCAATCCTTTTTTAATACGATACTATAAGCACAAGAGACAAATTAATTAATGAATAGTAGTACTTCCTCAAATTATCATATATTAATTAAAGGGCATCGAGATAGATGCAAAGAACTTATAAAATAAGAAAGAAATGTTTGCATATCATGACTCTAACATGTATCTAATAAGGAGTTACATCTAGAATACATGAATATTGCGAATCATGATCTAAATGGGTATATTAGTGATGGCTACACAATTCCCTGAATACACTGTAGCACCACATTTAAATGATAAATGTACTTAGAGACATTGTGTTGGGCCAATCGGGCCAAGTATTTGAAATGCATCCACTTAACTAGCCTTATATAAGTGCAGATACAATGGAAAATGTAGTAATATGAAAAATTGTATTTGTTGCCAGTAAATAAAAACATACTCACGCATAGGTGGGTCTGGTCTGGGACCACCCGTACAGGCTGTGCACGTCGTAGTGCTGGACCCGGGAGCCGTCTGGCAGGATCTGCTCACCTTCCATGCACAGGGTCTTGCTGCTCAGGCCTTTGTCCCTGGAAGCCAAATCTGAAGGAGAAATACTGAGTTATTTCCCAAACAACTTGATTTGCATGATAAAATGAAATATCCATCATTTCAGCATTACTGTACTTCAATGCCCTTGTTACCAGTAACAGGTCTAATCCTGAGCGTTTCTCATGTAGAAAAGCAGTACTTGTGACCTAGTAATTAATAGATGCTAAGAAGAGAGTATGAGCCAGATAAAGCATCACATTTTGCTCCAACTCTAACTTAATGAACTGTCAGTCCATTTTTCAACCTGAGGAACTCCTTTGTTGTTAGGACTATTTCTTCCACTAGATGGTAACGTTCTCAAGGGAATAGATCTTGTTCCAATTAATTCTGTATGAGTGTATTTAAATCTTTCTGAGTCGTCAGCATTTGCCTGGTGTATAAATATTATGTTAAGTGAGAAAAGAGTAAAAAAATGAATAGAATGAATGAGTGAACAAATGAATGAGTGAATGAATGAATGAGACAGTGAGTCATGGACCACATAGCAGTGATCTCCACATCAGAAACTTTGAGTCTAGATTGCTAGTACAGTGCTTTTAGGAACTTTATTCCTTGAACCTCTGTGTGATAAGAAGACTCTAGATTCTGAGATCTCTTTAATCACAGTCTCCTATTTCAGTTTCTAGTACAGTGATTATCAAAGAATATCTTTTATGAAGAGTCTGGACATGGGCAATGGGTTTAGAGACTGTTTTCATTTTCTGATCAAAAGAATCTATGTGATATGTGTGTATGTGCCTGTGTAGGTGTGTATAAGTACATATGGACATGTATTTAAAATTGTGTCAATCAGTTTGTAATTTTTAATATAATCAAATGTTTTGCCTAGTTTCCTTTACAACACATCATTATGCATCATTATTTC
This sequence comes from Eospalax fontanierii, assembly GCA_035773235.1. NCBI lineage: Eukaryota > Metazoa > Chordata > Mammalia > Rodentia > Spalacidae > Eospalax > Eospalax fontanierii. Next base: position 96,906,890 of record CM069528.1, on the reverse strand, counting down.
TACACCTGATTACTTGTACATCAGAGTAATTCTATTTGGGATTTTATGCCATGTTGAGCATGACCCCTCACCTTCAAAAATTTTGGCTCATTTGAGAATTAGAAGGAAAGAGGATTTTGAGCAGGAAAGGAATTTAATAGTTAACCTTCTACCTACATGGCATGTATGGTGGGTTATTAAGAATCTCAATGCGACAGCCTCCAACAGATCCATCCACAAAGTTTGATGGCTCATTCATATCCTGGAGTAAGTAACCAGAGAAGCGATTCTGTTACATCAGGGGCAGTATGTCTGTTGCTACCCAGGACACTAAATTCAAGGAAATACCACGTTGGGTTGAAGCCCTCAGATGGTAACTCCATGTCTTCTGTTCAATCTTTGGTAAGGATCAAAAGACTCTCAGGACCCGGGTTAGGTTAGAGAAGTGAGAAACCCCTGCCAGCTCACCTGTCATCTTTTCAAACTAATGAGGTTTGCATCATTATAGGAACAAAACAATGAAATGCTGGACCCTAAACCCAAGGAAATATCTTTGTTTTCTATCCATAGATTGTTTATCTTGCAGCTATAGCAAGTAGTCACTATGATCTTCCTCTACCCTTTCTTAGGAACAAGACCTGGACTGATTTTGATATTGAACACAAGGAGAGAATTCTACTCTCTGCTGTAGATACACTCTGAAAAATTGTAATAACTCAGAAATAAAATCATACATCAGTGAATGTATGACTGAGGTGCAAGAAATGGAGGCCCTGAGAATGGTCACTGCCTATGTTATCAATAGAAAAGTTAAATTTATTTTTGTTCTATTTTAAGTAACATTAAAAGTTAAGGAAGCATTTGGGAGGTATTCATTATCGTGGCTTAGTCAGCAACAACATTTTTTCTATTTGCACAAACACCTAACAGTTTCAGAATTCCATCTTCCTCAAAGCCAACGCTCCCTGCACATCTCCACTATCTGAATTTTCTTTTGGGGTTAATGTATGCCCTACCACATACCCACTTTGTGCCTGTCTATCCTCAAAGTTCAAGTGGCAGTGAGGCCACAAGGAAATCACAGGAATTACAGATTTATATCTATACAAACTGTGAACCTTTTCCAACCTGTCCCAGGGCTGAGCAACTCTTTACAGCTGGCCTACACGTTGCTTCGGATGTCAAGCAACCAGCGGATGGGGAAAGAAGCCATAACACTGATGTGCTTCCTCCCTCTCCTAGAAAAATACAAATGAAGGAGCCCTTGGATACATGTCCCAGAGATATCTCAGGAATCTCTGCTCTGAAGGCCAGCTACCTATGTAACACACATCTGAACATGCAAAGTTATTGATTTTATTTTCTGCTCATTTGTTTTGTTTTTGAAGACAGAGTCTCCCTGTAGCCCCAGTTGGCCTGGAACTTATTATGTAGACCAGACTGACCTTGATCTTAGAGATCTCTGCCCTGATGAATGGGCTTTTTAAGACACTTTCTCAGGGCAGTCTGCACTAGTCCAATGGTGAATGTCTCTTGGCTCCTAAATTATGCCTTTCTCATTCCCAAGTCTGTCCTGTGCTGTAGAGATGTGCTTGTAGGATTACGGGTGGCTTTGGCATGTGGGAAACATTGGAGAGGGCTGGGAGGGTTAGGGATAAGAGATACCAGCATGTTCTTCCATGTTCTGAAACTTTCATCAGTTGGCACACTCCCTCAATGACCTTCAGCTTCCTCCCAACAGCACGTGTTTGGCTAAAGCCACAATGATCTCTCCTACTCCTGGTCTCAGAGTCTGTATTCTCTTCCTTTTGCCCATCTAGTCCTAGCTCCCTGCTTTTCGAGTCTGTGAGCGACCTCCCTGGGTCTTGACTGCTTGCTTGCTCAAAGAACTCAGGGTGTACTTACAATCCGCAGTCCATCAAATTTCAAGCTCTTCCCTGGCTCCCGGGGGTTTGTATAGAGCTCTTCTATCTCTTTCTTCCACCATGCAGCTGTACCGGTACGCAGGAAATCGGGAAAAGCAGCATGGGCCCTGAACATCTGGGAGAGGACCGCACGTTCCCACGGTAAGGTCTTCCCTACCCAGGAATGGAAGTTCGCGGGCAGGAAGGGGAGATGAACAAGTATCCGTTCTTCCTATCCAGCTCCCACCTCAGTCTCTGACCTAACCTCAGAGACTGGAATGGACACTGAGATGGCAACACTGGGGGGGGGGGGTGTTTAATATTCTTTGGAAGATGTTCAGTACATTGAAAGTCCTTTTTAAACATAGGACTTGTCTATGATTAGACATTTAACCAAGGAAAACAGAAAAGTAATAGCTGAAATTAACTACTGAATTATAAAGGTACATGGAAGTTTTGTAGCTTGGCCAAACCAGAAAGAGCCTGTCACCCAGGGAAAAAAAAAGATGCATGTGACTAAGTTTGCTGGTGTCAGGCTTGATATGGCATCAAGGCCTGAGACCAAGGCCTTTATTTCTTTCAGCTAGCTAGTGTTGCCCTTGGTCCTGGGGTATTTTGGACTTTGGTTCATTATTTTTCAAGCAACATTATATGTGAATCACATAAGGGAAGTCACTGATAATTTTCTTCCAGTGTGTTTCCATTTTAGTCATTGGGTTATTCATTTGGGGATTTCTTTCTGATAAAATAACCTGCAGACAAGCATACTCATGTCAGAGTTACTTAATCAGAGCAGATAAGCTACCCATCCATCAGGATTAAACTTGCAAACATCCAGTAGGGTGAAATAGATAAAAGTCTCTGCTAACCTGAGTATCCTGGCCATTCACATTCACATTGGGCAGCTCTGGCCAAACCTACAGAAATGAGAAAAATCAAAACCTTTAAAAGTCAATGTATATGGATCATGACATGTTTTATATGCTAAGCTCTAAGGAGATGCCTCTCCATAAAGTGCCAGGTAGCTATGTCAAAAATCAACTTGTGAAAGCTGAATGTGTAGGATTCACCCAGGTGACACTGGCTGGACTTTCTAGATTTAATTCCATAAGTTTTCATAATTTTAGTTTTGAATTTGAGTTAATTAAGTCAAATTTAAATATATCTTCTGAAGAATCATCTTTCAAATGATTATTCAGCCCTGATCTATCTTTTATTTTACCTATAACAAAATGAACTTTATAAATAATAAATGTGAAGTGTGATGCTACAGAAAAGACTGATTCACATTCCACCCTTGCTTCCTGATCCAGCCCAGACCCCTCCTACATTCCCATTTCATCACACATCCTCTCCTCGGTCCTTGTCGTTGCATAACCTTATTCTCAATATTTTTAAGCAATATCAGTATTTCTTAGGAAGAATGTGTAGCATTAACAATTCATAGTTTTAACCAATCTCATTTGTAATTAGCAATACATTAATTATATACATTGACCAACTCATCTACCAGAGAACACTTATTGAGCACTTACTACATGCCAGGCATTCTTCTAAGATCTATGTATTTCAAGGTGTAAATAGGAAATACTGCTTACTTCCTCAGAATACACAGAGAGACTTAAACAAGGGCTAAGCTGCATGCTGTAGTTTCTGAGAGCAATGACACTAAAGCAGTTACTAAGAGCTTTATCCGAAGAGAGGTCTGAATTGGTCTTGAAGTATAGTAATTGTCTGGGTAAGCTGGGAAGGTGGTATTCACAGTGAGGGGCATGCACCCAGAGCAATGGGAAGCAGCAGGACAGATGTGGAGCTGACTTTTGCTGTTTCTGCTATTTTTGTTTTTGTTTTGAGGCAAGGTTTCCCTTTAGCCCCATCTGACCTGGAATTCACTATGAAGACCAGGTTGGTTTCAGTCTCACAGAAATCAGCCTGCCCTTGCCTCCCAAGTGCTCGGATTAGAGGTATGTGCCAGCAAGTTCAGCAGGAGCTGAGTTTTCATCTGAGCTACAAAGACCTAATATCATCTGGAGTGGAGTCCATCTAAAATGCCATTGCCATAAAACATATGGGATGAGGATTGGGACCACAACAAGAAATTCAAAGAGACAAGAGAAAGAATTAGTAATTTTTTAAAAGTCTCATTAAGGATCATTGGTTAAAGGAAAACACATTTGGAATTTATGTGGTTGAAATACAACCTTAGTTGTCTTAGTTGATTTCTAGTGGATTCTTAACATCAATTTTAAAACCTGACTGCCAAGTGTGGCAATGATGTTTTCAGTGTAGACACACTCTGGACAAATGACTTTTACTTAACCTTACAATCAAAAAGTTAACCTTATCTTTTTTGTGAAGTAAACAAGCCTACTGGGCTTTGAGTTTCTCTCATAACCTAAACACAGTATTAATTTTTCATCCTGGACCTGGAACAGTGTGTGTACAGGTGTGTGTATGTGAATATCACAAATCAATGATAATACGAAGATTAACCCATTTATATTAGAAACAATAGATGGGGTTCAGTTGATAAAATCTGTTTGTGATTTTTGTATATTGGTCTAGGCCTCTGATAAGTTAAGGGTCCAACTTTACTTCCCCATTTCATGCTAGAAATACTGTTTCAATAAAACAAAGAGCAAGTTCTTGTTGTGAAGCACAGTTCAAGAACATTCTGAACGAACAGATTCTCTGTAGTTCAGGTTGGCTCTCAGCCTTAAAATGGATGCCAAGAATCAGACTGTTTTTATTAAGGGATCATGTTAATGTGGCATAGCAAAGTAAATGCAAAGACAAAATATGAAATGTAGAAATATCAGAATATTTTCCTAGGCACTAATATGGCACTCAGTATTTTAGAGAAATAGAGCTATAACTTTGGTCTTCATGCTCAGTTAGCCCATTAACATTGGAAAGATTTCTACTCATTCAATAATGTTTTAATTACCTAACATACATTTCCAGAATTTATAGAAATTTATAATGAAGTAGATTAACTACAGGCATCTTTCCCAAGCCTTACCTTTCCCCAGACAATGTCACTGGTGTTGGGCCATTTGATAAACACATTGCTTTCTTGTCCTCTAGTGAATGTGAGATAGTGGGTCTCATTGCCAGAAATAGCTGAGTCCTGTGATGAAAAATTTAAAACCTTAAATATGAGCAATATATCTCCAGAAAATTCCTCTCCAAACTCTGAATAATGCACATTGCAGAAAGAATGAGTGATCCAAGAAGTAATCCTAAATAAATATAAACTCGTGGATAATTTGATTTGTCTTTACTAGGTCTATTACATTTACTAAACGAAATGGACTTGCCGAAGATATCCAAAGAAAGAAGTTTAAATCTTTTAAAACTATAATTAGGTTTATTTATTTGTTATTTATGTGTCTGAGGGTTTTGCTTGCATGTGTCTAAGTGAGCTCATGTGTACGATACCCACAGAGGCCAGAAGAAGTATTGGATTTCTTGTAACTGACCTCCATGGGCATTGCATTGCACGACAGGGGTGCACTTACATAATGCAGGTATACAGATAAAAAATAATAATGATGATTAATTTTAAAAAATATTCTTAAGGAAAAAAGTATGGTTATGTTTGGAAAACAACCTCCTGAGTTTAACCAATTTAATAAGACAATTATAATGAGCTTAATGTCCTCAAGTGAAGAGGCTGTTAACTGCATTTACATTAGGTAATAACAGTACTCCTTAGGAAAACGAAATTTATTCCATCCTGTGGCCTAACGTACACATCTAATGTGGCCACACTGCTTATCGCTTCTTGTACCTGCCCCAGCTCCTCTCTCTCAATTATGCTGTCTCACAACTATCATGCAAAGCATCATTTTTTGAAATTTATTGATTGATTGCCTCCTCCATTGGAATAAATGATTTCTTAGGAAAAGACATTGTTGTTTTTCATTCTTTTAGAAGCCTTCCTATTACGTACAAGTTCTACAATAAGGTCATGTTCAACAAAGACAAGTTAATGAGGGAATGAAGTCATACTCTGATTCTGGAAGCCAGAAGATTTGTTTGCAGCTAGCTAGTAAACTGGTATTCTAGATCTGTTTATGGGTTTAATGAAAGATGAGTAAGTTCATTCAAGTGATGATACCAAGATTTTTGACACCCCCTTTCTCCCTAGGAAGAGATGAAATGAGACTAGACACAGCTGTCCCTTGAAGGCACAGCCTGAAGCAGAGAGAAATTTTATTTCCTACAGTCAGTGTTTCTGTCCACATTCTTCTACCTCTACCAAGAGAAAAGTGGTAATAAAGGTAATAAATCACAATCCAGTGACACTCATAAATAAACATGGAAACAAAGTTTTGCCTCTTAACGGGTATTTTCACTTGTTCTTTCTTTCTTCATTTATTTGCTTCTAAACACACAAACACACACACATGCACACATACACATATATATACATATATATATTTAAAAGTTCACAGGAAGTTGTCAAACTGTGCCAGGAAGTTTCATGTCACTTTCACTGCTTTTTTTTCTCAGTGGTGTTATTTTGGAGCTATAAATAGAAGCCAGACGATGTCTAGTCTGTCTTGATACCTACCAGAATTAGAATAAATCTCATGCCATTTGTCTTCATTTCATCAATCAGGCGACCGAGGTTTTGAAAGTTGGCGCTGAGGGTGAAGTCCAGCTTCCGGTCCATATAATCGATGTCTACATGCTGGACATCCTACAGGAAGGATCAGGCAAGATGCAATGCTCAGGGTCCTGCAGCAGGTGCCCAGCACATATACTCACTGCTCCACAGACCCCACCCCAGCTTTCTGACCCAGCCCAGGCCCCTCCTAAATTCCACCTCATTACATACTCCCCTGAGCAGGCTTTTCATGTCCACAGGCTGAAATTATTTTCTAACTGCTGCCCACTGCTAACCCGTTCTCATTCTTCTGCTGCTTTCTTAACCACTGTTCCCTCTCCTTTATTCCCATCCTTCCCTACTCTTCACATCTGAAACTTGGTGAGTCTATCAAAAGTGCTAATTGAAAAGTCCAACTGATTAAGGTAAGATTCTACTAACGAGGAAAAAAAAGATTGTGGATTTGAGTGGGTTTTTTAAATTTCTATAGTAAATCTTACTGAATGTATTCACATTAGAGCTCTATTGTTCCATTTGTTTATTTTTAATTGTATATGTGTGTTTATCTCTGTGTATTTGCCTTGTGAATGCCAGTGTCCGCTGAAGTCAAAAGAGGAGCTGGAGTTACATACAGATGGCTGTGAGCTGTCCAATGACATGGGTGCTGAGAAAGGAACTCCAGTCCTCCACAGTCCTCCGCGGGAACAGCCAGTGCTCTTAACCACTGAGCCATCTCTCTAGCCCCTCTATTGTTTTCTAGTTGTTTCTACACAGCTCCAACTGAATTTTTTCTTTACAAGAAACTTACTCAAGCCCTAATTGTTGAATATTCAGATGAAAACAAAATGAATAGAATTTCTTTAAAAAGAAAGCCCCAAAGTGATGAACAGCTGTCCTGGCTTAGGATGCTAGATAAAACTCATTTGGAGAAACAGAGACTTGTGCAAAAGTCAAAACTAAGTCCAGAGTGAAGCGCGATACTACACCACTAACACTGATTGCTTTGATAAGTTAAGTCTACAGATCTTTTCATCTCATAATTTTCTTATATTTTCTCATTTCTGTTTTACATGTATATAATAAAAAGTATATAAAAAGAAAAAAGCTTATGTATATTTGTCAGATTACCTTTGATGAGAAGCTCACAGCCCTTTATTCAAATTTATCACCCTTAATTGTCCTCCAAAATCTTTTTTAATGTTTCATTATTTTTATTTTGTGTCTGAGTGTTTTCCCTGCATATATGTAAGTGCACCACATGTGTGTAATGCCCAAAGAGACCAGAAGAGGGTGTTGTAACACCTGGAACTGAAGTTATGGATTAGCCACCATGTGGGTGCTAGGAATCAAACCTGGGTCCTCTAGAGGAACAGCCAGTACTCTTAACCACTGAGCCATCTGTCTAGTCCCTGTCCTCCAAAACTTAACAAATTAATTAAGAACCCAAAAAAGAAAGGAGTGGCACAAAAGTAGTAATTTTACAAGGAGAAAGAACAGCCCATGGATATGTGCTTGTTGACAAGTAACTCGATTTCGCAGGACATTTCTGGAGAGCTAGATTGTCTAGGATATGTACACGACTGCCTGTGTTCTAGAGAAAGTGAAGTCTCAATTCTAACTTCTTCCTTTCACATTGGCAACTTATATCCATCTCTAAGATCCTCACTTCTAAGTTACCAGAGTCACAGCTTGAACCAAACTATGGCCACCTCCAGATGTCTGATCAGAGAATCAGAGGCAGTGAGTGCCAATACCTTCCAGCTATCCCACTGCCTACTGAAGGAGAATCATACAACTTTAGTTTTGAACCTTGCAAATAAATGTTTAGAATACAAACAGCCAGCAGGCAGTAAGCTTCCAAAGCAACGCATCTGTAAAAGGGGAGAGCCACAACTGCTTTTTTTCACACTGCAAAACACTATTTCCACATTTTTTATGCTAAAGTAATCACTGCAGTGATTTGTAAGAAGTTGTTTTCAATACACAATTAAACTAAGACCCAAAGTCTGAGGGAAAGCTGCATACGTAGGGAATCTGAGCTGCCACCATCGCATCATACAAACTGGCAATTTCATCATCATTTTGGTATCCATAGCGACTTAGCTGGAACCCCAAGGCCCAGTATGGAGTCATTGCTGGCCGACCAATCAACTAGAATAGAAAAATGTGAGTTACATTATTTCATCATTACATCATTCTTAATTACCATGCCTCATCCTACAAGTATTTTAAAAAGTATGTGTCAATTTAAAAATATTTTAAGTAAAATAAATGGACCCAACTAGACTTCAGTTGAACAGTTCTACTCAGTGGTAAGAGGTCTCACTCCAGATAAATAAGAAAGTCAAATACAGAATAATTGGGGAGAGAAATGACAGAATCATTGTAATGAAGTTTCTTCCTATTCCTTAGCCCTAAGAACTTGTGGTTGTTATTCATTAGAGATTCTTCCATAGATTACTGAGCAAGTAATCAAGAGACACATGGACTATTCTATGTCTTTATACCTCATAATACTAAAATTTGACTTTCAGGAAAGACAGTAATACTACAGTAGGGACAGTCATGAATAAAAGAGAAAAAGAATTGAATCTCAGTATTAAGAACATGGTAGCAATATTCAATAAATACATGGTCATTTATCAAGAGAGAGAATGACTTCTAACCTCGGTGTATTGCTGAGTTACAAGTTCAGGTGTTGGCCCCAGCACCATATAAAAGTCCAAAATCCCTCCTATGGTGCGATACGTCAGGGCAGGGGTGGGCTGGAGCGTTATATCTGTAAAAATTAGTCAAAGCCAAATTGGTAAGGAACATCCCCAGAGCTGTAAATCACCCAGAAGAGAAGTCTGCCCTGAACATCACCACTTTCACTGGAATTCCTTCCTATACAGTTCCCTCCTCCAAGTCTTCTCTCAGCTAGTAGAATCAGGGGTAGATTTTATGTGCCTAAAATAAAATATGCTATCTCAACAACTTGTGGCACCTTATGAAAAAGAAGCCCAAGTATCACAGAAAATAAGGGACTGTGGTTAGTCAACATTTTCACTTAATATGTGGCGAAGATTTAATAGATCTTCAGTTAATGGATAAATGAATAAAAGTCAATTTATCCAGTTTTCCCTGCACTGAACTTCCTTACATCTGGTGATAGTCTAGACTCTAACATGGCACTCACTGTTGTCCATAGTGGCACATGGGTGTGCATCTCTGTCTTACCCATGGCATTGCTGTTCAACAGGAGCACTCCATGGGCATTGCCATCCTCTTCCAATGCCAAATAATAGGGGTGAACACCATAGGAATTCTTCTTGTACTGGCAATAAAAAAGGAAGAGGTAGTTACAGAGAGTCTAGTGAATTGCATCCACATCACCATCCAGAGAACTCACGTTCAACATAAAAGATCTGTCAGTCACGTCCTTCAAAGAACCTTCCTTGACCCTGTCTTTTACTCCAACCAAACATCAGTACCCTTCTCATTGTGTGTTTCCTTCATTGTTACTTAATTCTATCATAGCACCAATTACATTATTCTACCATTATTTCAGTGCCTACTTATCTCTCTCAGTACTCAAGCTTTCGCAGAGCAAAAACAGTCTCTCCTTAAATTTGCAGCTAAGCCCTTAATATAACAGACCGAATATATTAAATAGTACTTTGTAAAATAAATGAAAACTGTGATCCAGGGGAATGGAGGAAAGAAATTTTATAAGCAAAAGACTGACATGGCATGTGCCTTCTTGCATTTGAAAGCAAAATTTGTCAGTGTGAAGAGAAGCTGATAAATATAGTATCACCTATGGAAACAATAATTCAAATAAATTTTATCAATAGAATATTATTGTAGTTCTAGTCACGTTCTTACCGCTGGGGGCTCATCTCGAGCAAACATTCCCCACATGTTCCAACTCATGTTTCTTCTGAAAGCTGTGTGCTCAGTTTCCCCAAAGCCATAGAGGTATTCAGAGGGGAGGCGAGTTGAAATGGAAATGAACATGTCGTTGAAGGTGAAGCCAGGGAGCTGAGAGTCCCAACTGAAACACAAAGGTAGACCTGCATATTGAGCCCCGATCACAGACCAGGGCAAACATGGATCCCATTTGGGTGAGAACTGACTCGGAAGTCTCCAGACCAGACCGTTGCACACCCAGATCAGGGTTCAAAGGGACCCAGATCATTACTGGCATGAACTCAGTTCCAAGATTCCCATTTGCATTCTCATTCTGTAACTGGCAAGACAGTTCTTTTTCTGGATCATGGGCTCATTAAGAGGAGAGAATCGTGTCTTGTTCTTCCCTCTATTCCAGTTTTCATGGCCTGGGGTATCCGTTTGAGTGAACGTGAGAATGAGGGCTTTGAAAAAACTCTTTCCATAGAAAAACGTGAAACTCTTAGAACAACTTTTTAAATGGGCCAAAGAATTTGCTGAAGAGGGAAACAGAAAACTGGATGCACAGTCAAATCAGCAGAAACCACAAACCGGAAGAAACACATGTGCACACACAGGTGACAGTCTCTACTGGAGCAGAGAACATTCTAGGCAAACTCCAACCTTTAACAGCAGGTCAAGAGATAAGAAATGATGACCAGCAATTTCTTTCATTCCCAACATCATGGAAAAGCTTTGTCTACAGTGAGATCGGGCATAAAGGCTCTAAGAAGCTGTCTCTCACGCCTCACAAACCTCTGTCCGCTCTACAGCCTCAGCAGTTATTAATGATACTTGATTTAGGACATCTAGTGTGCTTAATAAAAAGAGTTTTCTGTGCTACTTAACAATAACAATAAAGAAAACACATTTTCTTTCTCTGAAATAAAATGACTCATCACTTTCAAACCTTCGTTATTAATTTTTCTGAGTTAATGACTGATAGAAAAATTAATTTCCTAGTGAAGCAGAGGAAATTGATGTTCACTTTTACAAACATGCTCATAATTATATGTTGTCTCAGAGCTTAGCACCTCACTTGAACTTCTTAGAATCGTTATAATTAGTTGTGCTACCACTTTGATTAGGACAAAATAAACAATGCTTACATCACAGTGCTGGAGTTTTTCCGGCGGATTTGAATTCCAAAAGGGTTGGTCTTGATCTCAACATCATACAGGCAGTTTTCAGAGGAGCCGAGTGGTGCAGAAGGGGTGTTCAGAGGTACTGGAACCTCATATCTCTTGTTAGTGGGGTCATAGATCTGACAAAGAGAAGCACCCTCTTTTTTTATCAAGTCTTGGGCCTAGATCCCCTCATACCAGCCTGTATGATTCAGTTCTCATGTTGTTGTTTTAAAGTTTGAGCCCTCACCAGGCACTTGATATGTCTCTAAAGCAATTAAACTAGAGGCCTAGCTATTTTACTATGTATGTTTACTATGTATGACACAGATCCTGGACTTCAAAAATGCCTCAGTAGCCAGACGTGGTGGCACATGCCTTTAATCCCAGCACTCAGGAGGCAGAGGCAAGCAGATCTCTATGAGACTGAGGCCAGCCTGGTCTCCATCATGAGTTCCAGGCCAGTTGCAGTTATGGGAGACCCTGTCAAAAAAAGAAAAAATGCCTCAGTAATAGTTTGGATCTTGAGCATAGAGCCTCATGAACAGAATACACATTTACATTGTGTAATATGTGCCGATACATGTGTGTAACTGTGTAAAAACATGTGTATATGTAAAGAATCAGAACACGGTTTTCACAGGGACCTTAAGACATCTTTACAGTCCGAGCTTCCAGCTGTTCACAGCTTTTCGGTCCTAGGACTTCTCTTTTGTACCTGCCACTTGCACTACGAACCTACCAGAATGGGCGTCTGGGAAAACGGAGGAATGAAAAACACCACACAGAGACAGGAAGTAAACACCACGAATGACTGACCCTTCTTTATACTGTGATTGACACATCTTATAGGTCTGTATGTGTGGTACGTGTGTGTGCATGTGCAGAGGTCAGAGGAGACACAGGAATTCTTGCTCTGTCCTCTGCCTTATTCTCTTGAGCCAGGATCTCTTACTAAACTTGATGCACACTGTTTCAGCTAGGCTGACTGGTCAATAAGCTCCTGGGATCTTCCTGTCTCCCGCCAAACTACTGGGGTTGAAGACACACATGTAAAAAAACTGGCCATGCCCAGCTTTTACGTGGATGCTGGGGATTTGAACAATGGTCCTCACATCTGCAGCAAACTCTCTTACCCATAGAGCTATCTCCTCAGCCCCACTGAATATTTTTTCTAAAGCTCTGCTTTAGAAAACATTTTTCCTAACGCTACAAACAGCAGCATTGCAGAAGAGCTTGTTAAGAACGCAGACTACCAGCCCCAACCCAGATCTTCCAAATCAGACTCTGCTTCCACAGGATTTCCCAGGTAATTCACAATATATACAAGTATGAAAAGCAGTGTCGAAACTGAGTCACTACTCATCACCCGTACATAGCTATAGAGCATCAGAAATGTATAAATCTAAATTTATATTCTTTGTGTACATTTTGGCACTTTAAAAGCATGGACATTAAAAGGTTATAATCTTTCTATCAATAAACTTGAATTTCAAAGTAGAATATTTATGTTAACATGTCAATTAAATAAGATGTGATTCAAATTAATTCCACTTGATTTTTTGTAAATATGCATTTGCAGCATTTTTAGGAAGTCTATGTCTCTCATATTGTTACCACAAAGTAGACTCGTGTTTCTCAGGGTATAAGGTAATTCTTTGATAACATTCATGACCCAGAGTCATTACAGAAGATTCAAAACTGTGGTTGGATCTAAGGTCACTTCCTGGCTCTTCTATCCACTCACTTTCTGTCCTTAACCACGTAAGCCTCAACTTCTGCCAATGAAAAATAAGCAATCTGGACTAAAAGTCTTCCAGTGACCTTATTTATATAGAGCCTTAAGTTTAAAACATTTTATATGAAGAGCCAACAACTGTAACATAGGAATTACCTTGACCTGCAGCATGCTTTCTGTATGGTAGGTCACACTCAGTCTAAGAGAGCTGACCTTCCCAGAGAGAGGATCAGAGTCAACAATAGGAGTTCCTGCTGCTCTTGCAGACACTGAGTCTTCCAGGAGGGTTAGGTCCAGGGTGATGCCTGTGGGCTGGTACTGAATGTTGCTGGCAGCATATTGAGGAATGGTGTCGTAGAAACAAGAGGGCACTCCAGGAGTAGCTGTGTTCTGGAACAACAGGAGAAATTATCCGTCAACTTCTATACCACATTTTGCAACTCTACTGATAATCTGTTTAACATAGGCTTCAACTCAGACAGTTTTGCTATGGGTTGAATTGTTCCCTCACAGAAAATATAAGCCCTAAGCCTTTGTATTATAAATGTGGCTCTGTTGGAAATAGGTCTCTGTAGGTGATCAAGTTAACATGAGATCATTAGATGGGGCTGTAATCCAATTTGACTAGTATATTTATTAAGAATGGGGATTTAGTCTCAGACAAGCACACACACAGAAGAACACCATGAAGGCACAGAGGGGGATGCTGTGTGTTCAAGACAAGCAATGTCAAACATTGGCAGAAGTCACTAGGAGCTGAGGATGAACCATGGAATTAAATCTCCCTCACAGTCCTCAGAAGGAAGCAGCCTGTCAACACCTTGATCTCAGATTTCCTGATCCACAACTGAGGGAGAATAAAGTTTGCATTGCTCACAGCTAGTCGGCTTTTGGTGCTTTGTTATAGCAGCCTTAGAAAATGAATCCAAGTGAGTTAATTTCACACATGCACACACACACACACACACACCACACATGCCTCTGTAAGGAGTGATGAGTGACTACCAACAGAACAAACAGCCTAATCTGACAGGGGACCTGACAGGTAGGGCCCTGCTAGGTGCTTCCTGCCCACATTTCTGGTTTTCATTCTCTATTGTTCAAATACAGCAGACTAGACTTACTATGTACTTTCTGTTTGAGTTCTCCAACAAACAAAAACTGTTCACTGACAATACTTAATATACCACTATACTATCATGTTTCTATTAGCATATATTGATCATAAAATTATATTTTCATAAATGCCTACAATGCACATTGACCATGCTCACCCTTGCACACCCTCTTATCTCATTCCTCCTTCCCTATTGTCCTCTTCATCTTCTCAAATAATCCAAAAATAGGGTTTTGAATGATGTAATTAGAGAGGCCATTAGAATGGCAACGAGTTGGTTTTTTTTAAGACACAGGATATCTGAGGGAAATATTAATGATCTATCATATGGAATTGGCAACATGTGTATTGACACACACTCATGATGTCCTTTGGTCCATCAGTCTTTGCAATGTGTTTTCCAGCTGCCTAATTCCTTGGGGAAAATGTTCACAACTTTCTGATCGATGACCACTCATTACCTCCCAGAGGCACCCTCGTTGCTTGCAGCTTTCCTCAGAGGCTGTAGGGTCCTCAGGGTAGCAGTTAAATTTCTCTAGGTCACTGACTACAAAATTCCACTGGATGGAGAATTCTTGTCCCAGTTTCAGCTCTGTGAGGTCAGAGATAGTCAATACCTATTGAAAGAAAAAGTAGACTCTAGTGAACAAGGAGAATCAGAACTATATAGGAAACATTCTTGTCGGATGGTCTGAAATTCAGGTCTGCACCAAGTTCTTCCTCCAACACCACTTTGGAATGCTTGGAACTTGCTTTATTCTTGATCTTCCCCACTACCTAGGCCTATTGTGGAGATGAGCACGAAGAGATTTGACCATATTGAGGAGGAGTGTGGATCACAGCATGGATGTCAGTTTTAGGCTTATTATTTTGATGCTTGTTGCTGTAAAAACTGATGGCTGTAATCAATAGCTCAATGTTACTGAACATTCACATAAGCACTGCGACAATCACGTCCACTAATTATGTCCACTAATCCTAGAATGCCACCCCACAACACAAATACTATGGTTGTCTCCATGATAAAAATTGAATACAATATCTAAGGTCTCACAATAGTGACAACAGATGAGCACTTCCTCCTGTTTAATCCTAGAAACAAGCTCCTATCCTGTGCTACATGTATTTTCAAAAGGAAGATGTCTAACTTAAGAAACAGTGGATTCATCAGCATTTGAACTAGCAAACCAAGAACTTTAATTCTCACCTGAATTTATTCTGTAAGGAAATCATTTAATAAGAACAAAACCAAATTATACCTTGTGTTTCCTCCCACTCACATTTTACATAGTGGTATAAAAACAGTTATAGTAAAAGCAGTAAGAACTAATATCAACTGGGTCAAGGACAATCTACCTTCAACAAAGGTCAAGCATGTAAACACTCTCTAGAAGCAGGACAACGTACTGAACAGCATTTCCACTGTCACATCTGAGCTCAGCCTGTCTAGTGTTAAATGTTCAGGAAAGAACTTCTCTTGGGCTACCAACTCTCGCAATCTTCTTTAGAGCCCTACTGCTGATAAGAGGAAAAGTCCATACTTTAATGCTTACATTTCTCCTCCACCCTGCTTGGGATGTGGAGGCTGGCCCAACCAAGAAAGTATCTCTGTGATTAGCAAGACACATAAAGGGAATGGGGGAACAGTTGTCAGCACTCAGGCCAGAGCTTCCAGCAACCGTTCTGAAAATGGAACAATCTCTCACCTTCGTTGAAGAATTGTAGACGAAGTTTGAAAGGGAGACAGTACTGCCATTAACTGAGACAGTAAAACCAGACGGTTCCTTGTCCATCCCCAAGATTCTGATGTCTGTGAACATGAGGTCATTGGGGTCCACATACTTATTATTTATAATCTTTCCCTGTAAAGAATTCTGGGGGATGGAGGAGAGAGAAAGTCGTGTTTAGAGACTGGATATACTCATTCAGCAGTTCTTTCTAAAATCCAGGATGTTTCCTTACTCTGTGTTTCCTTTTCTTTTTATTTTTTAAAAATACTTTATTCATTATTTTAATTTTTTATCCGTATGCGTGTATTGCCTGCATGTGTATATGTGCACCCATGTTGCGCAATGCCCACAGAGGTCAGAAGAAGGCATCACATCCTCTGGAAATGGAGTTATGGACTTTTTTTTTTTTGAGCTGCCATGTGGGTACTAGGATCCGAACCTGGGTTTTCTGCAAGAACAACCAGTGCTTTTCATGGCTGAGCCAGCTCTCTAGCCCTGTGTCTCCTTTTCCTAAGTATTGCCACATGACTGTCCCCAGGTTACATGTTGACTTGGACAGTACTGTTCCACGTCCTTTGATTCAGTGGCTCTTTCCTAATTCTATTACTCAGATAGAAATTCTGTAAGTCAGGATTATATTGAGTAGTTAAAAAGTGAAATGGGGGGAGAGATGGCAGAGTGGTTAAGAGCAGAAATGCTCTTACAGAGGACCCAGTTTCAAATCCCAGAACTCACAGTGCCTAATCACCATGTATAACTGTTCCAGGGGAGCTAATGCCTTCTTCTGACCTCCATGGACATTGCACAACACGGGCACATTTACATGGATGCAGGCAATACACTCATACACACAAAATTTAAATATATATATTTTTTAAAAGACCAAAATAGACACAAGCACACATGGAAACTTGGAGGCACACAAAAAAACACATACATATATATGCACATAAAAGTGCCTCTGAAATTAAAATTTTCTATTTTAGTGTTAATGGTAGGAGCTAAATTTCATAAATGTTTACTAATTTCAAAAATTTAACATTATATAATGTTAAATACCTATATATATATATATATACACACACACACACGTGTGTGTGTGTGTGTGTGTGATCTTGTTAAAGTTATTCAGCAAGCTATGGGATTGAAACTACAGTTATCTCCACTTTTCAAATGAATCTATTAAAGCATAGAGAAATTAATAACCTATGTATAGAAGTAGACTTAAAAGGCAGCAAAACCGAGGGACATTGGTAAGTATAAAGAATCAGTTCCACAGACTATGTCTTGGTAGTATTTGACAGAGCTGAAAAAGCAACATTTTGTGGGGACTAATCCCACAAAGGGCACTAGACCATCTGGACCTGCACAGGCAAAAAGCTGAACTTTGATTAAGTCTGACATACTCAAACTAGTTTAAAATAGTTAATAAGATGTTAAACTGATAAAACTTCAAAATTTTTAGGAAAAAAAAGAAGAGAAAGGATGAAGGATTTAAGCCAGGCAAAGAATTTGTAAGAATAACATCAAAAAGCATGATCCAGAAAGGAAAATAATGATAAACTAGATACAATAAAATTTTAAATGTTTGTCAGGCATGGTGGCATACAACTCAAGTCCCAGCACTTGGGAGGCAGAGGCAGGCAGATCTTGGTGAGACTGAGGTCAGCCTGATCTGCACAATGAGCTCCAGACTAATTGGGTCAATAGCAAGACCTGTGTCCAGAAAAGAAAATCAAAATGTTTGCTCTCTGAAAAACTCTGAGGACGAAAGGGAAAGACTACATATAGAAGAAAGTATTTTCAAAACATATACTCAACAAAGGGCATCACAGATATACAAGAATCCTCAATGCTAAGCAGTTAACCAAAGCCAAACAATCAAGTCAAACTACCAAGGAACTGTATTTCACCTCAGAAAACATACAAAAGGTAGAGGCAAATGCAAAGATTTCAATATTGTTAGAGTCTGGAGAAATATTAAATTATGAATTAAAGTGAATTAAATGAATTAAAATGAATTAAAGTCACAACAGATATCATCGTAAACAAATCGTAATGTATAAAATGAAAACGAGTGACAATTCAAATGCTATTGATATCAAGTAACAGAGAGATGGACATCAGCTTTGACAGTACCATCTATATATTGCTGGTGCACATATAAAATAGATGACAGCCACTCTGGAAACAGAAGATTCTTAAACAATTAAACTTAAGACTTAGAGCACTGAAAGCCTAATGTATGCCAAAATCTGTACATGAATTTTCACAGAACTTTTATCTTATTTAGAAAAGCCCATGACTGAACTGTCACAGGTCCTGGTTAGCTAATAAATGATCGACTAAAAGATGGTATCTCCACACCTCAGAATAAATCAGTCCCAAAGAAAAGACAAACACAACTTTGAAAAGGTTGGAGGAAATTATGCTAAGTGAAAAAGCCAGCCACCAAGTTTATCTATACCATATGATTCCAGTTACAGCATTCTTAGAAGGATAGAAATGGAGAACAGATATTGATTAGCAATGGCTTAGAAAGGGTGGGGACTAGAAGCAGGAAAGTGGTGTCATAGAACGGTAAGAGGAGGGAGATTATATATATATATATATACATACATGCCGTGATAGGATCATTACCAATATCATGACTGTGAAATTGTAATAATGGCTCTATGATATAGGACGAAACATACATAAGGACTCTATTGTTTATCATTACTACTTGAAGATCTTATCTCAAAGCAGAAAGTTTAATTTTAATTAAACTTAATCTCTGCATCTAATGATCACACTTCTATGAAGACCAAGTAAGAACTCTTCAATTTTCTGCTAGCCTTTAGGGCTTTTCTTCCCTTTCAGTCCCTTGGGAAACAGATGAAGTAAGTGATGTCCTGTCATTTTTCAACTTTCAAAGACACCATTTGATACCAAACACAAACTTTAAGGACTGAGAAGGGAAAGGTAATTCTCTAAAAGATTTCATGGGTCACCATCACTCTAATACCCCATGCACACTTGAACTTGTCAATAAAGATCCATTCTAAACATCAGGACTTAGGGGCTGGAGAGAGGACTCAGCAGTTAAGAGCACTGGCTGCTCTTGTAGAGGACCTGGATTTGGTTTCCTTCACCAGCTTATAAACATCTAACAAGCATCAGTAACTCCAGTTCCAGGAGGGATCTAACACCCTCTTCTATCCTCTGTGGGCACTGCATGCATGGGTACATTTACATACATGCAGGCAAGACACATAAAAAACGTAATCTTTTTAAAACAGCCAGAACTTATCACCTAAAACTCAGAGGCAATGAATTTTCCATGAATCTCTCCCCAACATTACAATTCTACACAGAACTGATAATAATTTTGAAATGTTTTATATATCTGACAAAGATCAAACATGTTTATGGGAACTTGAATCTCTTCTAGAACCATCATAGTCAAATGCTGCCCCGTTTTCACAGGTCAACACAGACATAGAAACATCAAAAACTAATCACAGTAAGAAGCATAAAATGAGTGTGTCTTGAAAACAGTACTTACAGATGTAACAGAGAAGTCGTAAAGGATGTATTTCTCCTCATTTACTGTGTCTGAAAAAAGGCAGATGCACACCTGTTACCAGAGGAACCTGAGTCACACTTGTCCTCATTAGGAATTCTTCTGCCCCAGTTCTGTTCATCCAAGCCCACTTTTACCAATCTGTGTAGAAACTGCAAAGACTACTTTCTTTGAACTCTCATGGTGCACTGTTGCTTATATTTAAAACATTTTGATTTGCATTGTAGTTATCTATCCTGCTAGACCATGAATTTGTTATGATCAATGTTTATGCCACATTCATCTCTGGATTCTTTACATATAGGATAATAATGAACAGAAAAAATCTATTCAGTCTGAAAGTTTATGTGTGATATCCATATCAAAATCTTTGGGGGGATTGTTTTTTTTTGGAAAAAGGCTGTCCCTGTAGCCCCAGCTGGCCTGGAATTCATTATGTAGACTAGACTGAACTCCAGCTCACAGAGATCTGCCTATTTCTCCCTCCCGAGTGCTGGAATTAAAGGTGTGTACCACCATGCACAGCTCATATCAAAATCTTACACTAAAACACACACATCCCCTACTAGGTGACTGTCTCAGCAGTATCTGAAATGGTGCTTTACAAAGTTTTTAACCAAAATGTATGGCTTGATATTAATGATGGCATCCAGAAATGAAAACAAGAAAACCAGATGTGATACTATTTGTGGTTTGATAGTGCTAATAGCATATAAGGTGCACATGTAAAATCTATTTTAATGCATCATACTCGGCTAATGGACTTTCAGAGTGAGTTAAAATTTACCAGTTCTAAGCTACTAAAATACACAGCAATGGTGACAGAGCTGGTGCCTCATTGAGACAGTCTGGTGATGACTTGTCACTGAGAACCATGCTGTGATCCCACAGGGAGCTTACCTTTAGACACACCATCATCCCAGTACAGCTGTCCCTTCGCTTCTCTCTTATGGTCCAAGGCCACAATGAGTCCCAGAGGATTTTTCCGGCTGAGGGAAGCAATTCCCAGTTTCAGAGAATGAAGAAGAGATAGAACCATATGAAATCTAACCCCTTGATAGCCAGGATGGGTTCTCCAGAGCATAGCCCAGAAACTGAGTAGATATTAACATTTCATGGAAACACTGGTATGGGTGGGCAGCAGGATGTGGTAGAGTAACAGAGTAAAGTCGTTCCTGAAAATTGGGTTTGTGACCACTCCAACACAATGCTTATTGGACAACATCTCCTGTAACAGGCACTCTCTGAGTACGCTAGAGGTATTGTCATTCATATTAATTTACTTAACTCTCACAAAACCACTACCAGTCAGATTGTCATCCTCTTGATCACCATTAACACGTATGAGCACAGACAAGCTGTCTAAGGTTAGCATATGTAGGATATTGTAGAATCAGAGTTTAAATTCAAAAGCTCCAGAATCTGAGTCCTGAAATTTCAAGTGATGCTGATTTTTACCTCCTAGGTTAATTTCTGGCCTTTGGAAAATACTCCTGAAGATCCTTTTGACTCTTCCTATAAAACATGATCTAATCCAAATACCAAGCACTATGGAAATGTAAAGGAATGTGAGGTGATATTTATCCCTGTCAAATGAGAACTCTGAAGACAATTTTGAAGGAGAAGGCTGCTGACTGTAGATGCATCCTTTTGGCCCATCTACTCTTGGTCCTTGTTCGATTCTCTCATGAATCCCCATCAAGCATCAGAGTAGTCAGTCAAACCTTAGAAGGCACTGGAGCTTACCTGGCCTCTGTGGTTCTGTCTGGCTGCTGGGTGGGAATTATGTAGCCTCCTCGAAGATGAAGGCCTATCTTATCACCTGGGAGCAGTATATCCACAAATTGTTTCCTCCATTGAAGAGCCAGGTCCTAATCAACAGAAGGAAAGTGGAGTGGATGATGGACTGTGGCCTAGAAAGGACCCTACATCACCTAGACCAGCTGGCTCATACTAAGGATGATGCGATAAGGTAAAGTGCTCTTCCTAAGGCATGTGAATACTGAAGAATGGAGCTGAGACTCCAGCCTCCCCCTTCACCTCTCACCATGCTGTGTGTGTTATCATCTGAATCTTAAATGTACCACAGGTTAAAGCTTGGTCCCTGCTCAGGCTTTGGGGAACTGGATACTAAGAGGTGGGGTCTAGTGTGAAGTTTTAGGTGTATCATCAGGGAATTATAAGGCTCTGGTCTCCTCCTCATTTTCTCTGTCACATCGCAGCCGTGAGGTGAGTGGTTTTGCTCCACCCCACGCTGCGACCAACATAGGCTGCCACAGGCCCGAAGTGATAGGACCATGTTCTGGAACTTTGGAAATCAAAAGCAAAAAATAGAGAGACCTTTCTTTACAAGCATATTGTCTCGGGTATTTGTTACAGTAATAGAAAGCTGACTGGCATACTGTGATTTCACAACTGAGTTGAATTCTCTGTGTAATCATAGGGAAAGCAATGACTGGTCCTAATTATCAGCATCATAACCAGAATGAGACAGTAAAGATCTATGAACTACTGTAACTAGTCAAGTTGGAGATGGCCTCTGCTGTGGTATGAAAGATAATCTCCTCCAAGGTTCTTATGTTGGAATCTAATACTCTATGCAACAGTATTGAGAGACGAGTCCTTTGGATAGGTGATTAAATTATGACAGCTCAGTAAGTAGCTACCATCAACGAAGTTGAGTCAACCCTCACCTGACATTGAATCTTCCATGGCTTTGATCTGGGACTTTCTGACCTCTACGAACCATGGACATTAAGCTTCCATTGTTTATAGGTTATCCGGTGCAAGGTGTTTTGTTAGCATCCTAACTGAATTAATATATGTCACAAAATATCCACTATCCACTAACTGTAAAACTTTGCACTATTATCTTACAACAAGCTCCCAAGACTGCAGACTTAAAACTACTAGAAGCAGGTCTCTGAAACAATTGAGGCCATTTCACTTACTGTCTCATAGTCATACCAGATGGCATCTGGAATGTAGGCTTTTACTTGGTCTAAGCCCTAAGGAAATAAAATCAATAAACAATATTGTTAGCACACACACCCTTTGTAGTTTATAAAATACCTCCTCTCTCTCCCTCTCTCTTTCTCTTTCTCTCTCTCTCTCTTTCTCTCTCATCACTGCATATGATTATCTGAATAATTTTAAAAGCCAGTTGACATCATTCCATTATACCAGTGAAAACACAGCGACTTGGGCTGAATAGCTTTTCAAAGCCAGGCTGTACCTAGACATAGAGTTGGTTTTATTCCCATGTTTTCCAGGAGAAGCAGAGAATTTCATTCTCAAAATGATACAAGTCATCAGTTGGGAATAGACTAAGGAGAGCAAAGCTGCTTGTTACTTAGCAAGACCCACCATCAAATGACGCAGACAAGATATTACCAGTTCAGAGGGCCTTTGACATGGTTATGTCAGCAATCTTTATTTTTAAACAAGATAATCCTTGTCCCACACCTCCTTACCTTTAACCACAATCCTTCCTATACACTCCATTTCACACCTATCCTGTCTCTCCAATTATATGTACAAGCAGAAACACATACACAGAGAAATACACATACACACTTATACACACCAAGACATTCAAAGCTCATTTCAGGGCCATGACTACATGCTTAGGGACGTAGTTTTTAAACTGTTATACTTAATGCATCACTGGAACTACAAATTCCAAATGTTCATGATTGTTCTCATTTATGTACACATTTAGCCTAAAGGTACACATAGATGCTTAGGATCTAGCTTCTCCAGCTGTAAAGCTATGAGGAAAACCCTATTCTGTTATTTAGAATGCAAACATACTTCATATAGCACAGGTGTGATGAGAAGGGCAGGACCCCATAAGAACTGCTCATGTATGTCCCACGTGGCTGGGTCCTGGTAGAACCTAGAAAGTACGCACTTGATAAGGCGGGTGCAATTTCCAATATGAGATAGCAACACATAACATGTCCTCAGGGGCCCTGTTCCCCAATGAGGTAGCAGGAACTTGCGATTGAAAGGGGAGTCTTTGAGGACCAGGAGACTCACTCATGGACCAGGGGTCTTGCCACTGTCTCGCCCAGTGTGTGAGCACGGTAGAAAAGTGTGTAGAGATAGGGCAGCAAGGTGTAGCGAATGTTCAGATAATGCCTGGAGGATTCCAGCAGCAGAGAGTCCTTTCCAAAGGCAGCAGGGTCCTGGTCCTGGAAGGAAATTAAAGCAGTTACTGAGTATTTCTCTCCATCAAGAGGACTTCAAAAGCCCCCTGTGATAATGTTTTCTCCGATAAACACATTCATGTTCTCCAATTTGGAGACGGTGTGTGCGTGCGTGTGTGTGTGTGTGTGTGTGTGTGTGTGTGTGTACTTCTTCTACAATGTGGTCTTGGGTATCGAACTCAGGTCTTCAGATTTGATGACAAGTGCTTTTTACCCACTGAACTATCTCACCTGACCCTCCAATTTATTTTTGAGGGATTTTATATTTCACATGAAAGATAACTACTAATGATAACTTATTCTAAACCTTGTTTTACTATTTTTAAATCCATTATCATAAGTTGCACTGCCTAACTATGAAGCATAGTCTATCCTTCTCTTCCATGAATTTTTGTGAATCTGCAATTTTTTTAATTTTAACTGTAGCTTTATTTGTAATGTTTTCACCATAACACTTTGATTTTTCATATCCAAAGAAAATGATCTCTGGTCCTTCCCATAGATATTAATATCATGTGTAAAAGTATCATAAGAACAGATCTTAGAAGATTTTATCAAAAAGCAAACAAAGAACCCTTCAGAAAGGAAATCTAATTTTTCTGGGACCCAGAGACAGAACTTGCCACCAACGATTAGCATCCATTTTGTTTGCTTCCTCTGTAGTTTGGAAGATGTGAAAGACACATGCACGCACATTATTTCTCAGCCTGTACCATATGATTGAGACTAAATTCTGGAAAAACATTATACTAATCTAATGCTTCTGTTGTGAATCTTTTTCACAGGGTGCCTAACCATTCCCCAAATTCTATGACCCTAATGGAGGGAATCGTGAAAATGTTGAGGCCAAAATTAAAGTAGTATTCTTCTGCCTCCATCACCTGGCTTTCGGCTAAGCAAATCTAGAGGTACACTATTCACTGTGGTAGCCATGATACTGAGATGGGCTTTGCAAGACCAAAAACCAGAATTATTTAATTTAATAATGATAAAAGTAAATCTTAAGACAGAATCAATATAAATACTAAGTATTTCACAGGATTATATTTTACATCAACTGCTAAAAACTTAACCCACAAATTGAAATGTACTAAAAGTGCATACTGAAGTTTGAACATCTGTTATAAAGAAAAGGATATAAAATAGGTCACTAATAATGTCTTATGTTAAAAACTTATCGAATGAAAATGCTATGCCTATATTGAATCACATAAAATATATTTTTAAAGTGGCCTATTTATTTTTACTTCTAACTTAAATTTAAAATGGGATGTGTAGGTCTTATTATAATACCATCAGAAAGTGCTAGTTAGAAGAAAACTAGCACTTCAACATCGGTTGAACAATACCTTCCTTCCCTGTTCCCAGCTACCTGTTTGGACATTCAGAAACAGCTCATCTCTTTCCAGACTACATGTGGCTTGGAGAACTCAAGGTAAAATATGTTGACGAGTCGAATGCAAGTCCTCCCAGACAAGAGACATGCCATTGCACAAAGTCAAGAGCTGGAGCCATGATAATCATGAATTTAATGAACTTATGTCTCGGCATATCTATGCCTCTATATGATATACGTGTGTGCGTATATTTGTGTTCTCATGTGTGTGGACATATATATCTGCAGGTGTGCATACATGTATGTATGTGAGTATAGAGGCCCAAAGTTGACACAAAGTGTCTTCCTCAACTATTGCCCACTTTATTTATTGAGGCAGAGTCTCTTGCTGAACCCTGAGCTCACCAATTCCAGCTGGTGTAGCTAGCCAGCTTGCTTTGGGCTCCTCTGTCTCCACCTCCAGAATGATGGGATTACACCTGCCCAGCTTGTACTTGGGTTCTGGGGATTTCAACTCAAATTCTCACACTTGTGAGGCAAGCCCTTTATCCACTGAGCCATCTCCTCTGTCCTCTCTAATGAACTATTAAAACGGAAACCACTCAATTTGAGATAGTTCAATTGCAGCTTATTTCACTAGAACAAATGATAATCAGTTCATTTTTTTCCTAGCGTGTGATAAACACCTTAAGAAGGATTTGATCAATCTTCTTCAAACTTATCCTTCAAACAATATTATTTTAGATAGAAAAGGACAAAGGGATGATTTCCTAAACTATTCATTATAAGATAGATTATAACAAGATGAAAAGCATTTCATGTAGCTGGCACGATGTTCCCTAAATCTTTATTCCTTTCTCTCCAATGTCTATGATCAATCTCTCTGACTATTCAAGGTAAAATACCATTGAACTCCCAGTGTCGCGTTTTCTATAAGGTGATAACAGAAGTGATCGAAGCAACGTAGATATTGCGGAAGTAGGGACTGAACCCAGGGCCTCCATTTGCTATTTTTGCTCACTTTTCTGCTTTGAGAGAAAGTCATCATATGTCGACCAGGTTGGCCTAAAACTTGCAGCAATCCTCCTGCCTCTGACTTTTAAGTGCTGGGAATAGAAGCATGAAACCAAGCCTGTCTACCAGCATAGAAAAGCTACCAAAGGGTCTCATACTTTTGTGAGTTTTCAGCATCATTTAAACATACAAATGAATACTCCTTTTCACATTTTTATCTGGATACCCTGTCTTTTTAAGCATGCCACTCAAGATTTACCTACCTTTCTGTAGTTACGGCTGCTATGTAGGATTCCCCACAATCCTTCTTTGAAAGCAAATAAATTGTGCTATTCATGAATTTTCCATCTCCTCTCTTGGGGAACTTACCACGTAGTTGGGACCATTGTGGTTCCTGGACAGTGGATAAAATGCTCCAAGCTGCATCCACCTTCTGCAGAGCTGTTCTGTGACATTTTCTGCATAACCACAGATGTTGGCACCTACCTGGAGAGTTAGCACACATGCAAAACACAGTGGTCACTGGAGGCAAAAGCATTTACTTCATGCTTATAAGTAAAAGATAATATACTGACATCATTTCATGATGAAAGATCCCAGTACACCAGGGCAAATGTCCAGCCAAATAAGAGACATAAGGGAATTGAATACCCTGAGGAGACGGATGAGTGGTATAGACAAGGTTTCTACATCAAGAATGCTTCAACATTCCCTTCCCAGTCTCCGACTTCCCTAATTCACTGATGCTCTCCTGGCAGTGCACTTTCTCTGCCACACATACATTTTACCAAAGTAAAAATTACTAATTACAGAGATGGCGTGGATCACAATCCAGTGCTAAAGCTTTTGCCCTCCAGTTATTAGAACACATTACACCACATATAGAAATTAATTTTGCCAAACAATGAGACATGCTCTTTAGTGTTTCAAACACACTTAAAGACTAAAAACTTAACCCACAAATTGAAATGTACTAAAAGTGCATACTGAAGTTTGAAAATCTGTTATTAAAAAAAGGATATAAAATAGGTCACTAATAATGTCTTATGTTAAAAACTTATCGAATGAAAATGCTATGCCTATATTGAATCACATAAAATATATTTTGAAAGGGCAACAAAGGACAAAACTTTTTGGCTGGGGATGAGGCTCACCATGGGAATGCCAAACAGGTTGAACTCGAGGATGCTGGGGATGGACCATCTGAGGTCATCCCAGGTAGCTGCATTGTCACCCAGCCAGTGAGCAGCAAATTTCCCAGATCCAGCAAAAGTAGAACGGGATAAAATAAAGTTCCTCTTTGTGGAGAAGACAGAGTCCAGGGCCCTGAAAAGGAATGTGGCCAGTTAAATTTGAGGTGAATTGTGAACACCTAGAATTCGACTTAAAAGTCAGCAAAAATCAAAATAAGTATCAAAAAGTAGATTTATGTGTTAATATTTAAAAGGACTTCTTCACATCTCTGAGTAAGGTATAAGATCTCTTATAAGGTAGTGCAGATCTAAACCAGCCTCCAAAGACATTGCTCTGGGTTCCTGTCCTTCCGACTATGATTTCTGCATCTTTGGGGGTCTGATTTTGGTCTGGCTCTTATGAAGGATAATATATTGTCGCTGTGGGATATAGTCCTGGCTCCATCTCCCCTAGACTGGGGCTTTCTTGTGCCTTTTGTCTAGGTTTTGCTGTCTGTTGCATCATCCTGTTCAGCTAACACTGGCCGAGGCTGGAACTTTGCCTTGGTATGAACTAGCAGATTAAAGGTTTATTGCACAGTGAATCGTTGATAAAGAAGGAAATAAATTCAACCTATACAAAGTGAAACTGAAACAGAAATGCAGTTGTGAGGTTGCAGTTTGGAAATTCTCAAGGTTTAATGGATTAGATAACACTTGGTGATTTCCAGCTTAGAGAAAACCTTATTTAGACATCCTTCCATTTCTCTTTTCCTTTGCCTGAGTCTGGCCTGTTAATCATCACCCAAGATCTGTGAGAGGATTTGCCTCCTTTCAGGCCTGAGAGAGGTTAATCTCACTCACGTCCCCAAATTACTCTTCCAGTTAATATTGAGTCAAATCTTCAGTAGACCTACAGCCTCAGTTCTTCTGATGTATAGATCTTATTGAGTGAAAAATCTTGCCTTGCGGGAGGGCTGAAATTCAGCTATGAGGAAGTAACTAAAGCTGACCTAAAGCTTTACTTTTTAAATTCAACACCACCTCACGTCCAAAGGTCAAGTTCTACGTATTTTTGTTTTCTAGAAATATATCCCTTTATTCCCAGCCTGAAAAAGCACCCAGAACTAAATCACTATTGCCTTTTAACTATTAATCACAGCCTTTAAAATACATTAACCAAGGCAATGATGGTTTTATGGCTCTTTTATCACATGGAGACACTGGAAGTAGAGCAATCTGAAGCCTTCCTCTTCTATTTCTTGACTTGTGACTCTGTAGGCACATTCCCTCTTTCTCCTCTCATCCTTAGACAGAAGCATCTAAGAAGTAGAGCATATCAAAACGGGGAGACACTGACGGACACATCACTGTGCTTCTCTCAATTTACAGATGAGGCAACTGAGTCTTGATTTTTAGTTTATTTTCCAAGAAAGGTAGCATGAAACGGAGCGAGAAAGAGGAAGCTGAAGAAAGAGGAAGGGAAGGAGAGACAGAAGGAAGAAAGGGCGAGGAGGAGGAGGGTATCAGCAAAGAGAAGAAACATAATCGGAAACAGGTATTCTTGGAGTTTGTTTGACCCAAGCATAAACTTGTATGTTCTGGACAAGAATTCTCTCTTTCCCAGACAGCCAAACATAACAGAAAACACGACAGTGTTGAAAAACAAACACACTCTCTGTCTCTAATTCTCCAGGTTACACTCTGATCTTCACTTTCTGAAGCCAGGCTCTCTTCCACAGGCATGGCATCAATGTGTGTTCTGTTCCGTTTTATATATATATATATATATATGTATGTATATATATGTATGTATATATATGTATATATATATATGTATATGTATATATATGTATATACATATATATATACATACAATTTTTAGTTTCTGTGTATGAGTGTTTGCCTGCATGTATGTAAGTGCACCCATTCCCACAGAGACCAGAAGAGGGCGTCAGATTCCCTGGATATGGAGTTAATGATGGCTGTTAGCTGCCACATGGGTATTGGGAACCAAACTTGGGTCCTCTGCAAGAGCAGTCAGGGCTGCTTTTAATCAGTGAGCCAACTCTCCAACCCCCTACATGCTGTTCCGTAAGCTAAGGACAAAGATTTTTCTATAAAGGAACTTTTATTCCAATAAGGAAAAAATGAGCATCTAAAATTATGAAATTATAATGTTTATTGTAATATGAGAGAATGCAGCACCAAAAGGAAAAAATAATATTGCCTTAGAATAGCCATGAAAGGTTCCAGAACTGATATCATAAGTAAGGTTTTATATCTGGAAAATGAACAGGACAAGAAAGGCTGTCTTGTTCAGGTAATAGCTCATGAAAGACATAGAAGAATATGCAGCATTTAGATCTTGGGAAAACAAACAGCTATGATTACTCAGAGCATAAAGTATGAGAAGTGGTAGAGATGTGGGAATTCAGGCTATGAAGGACTTCACAGTGTGTCCTAAGGGTACTGGATTTTATAATACAGAAAAGAGTAGGTGGTAAATTTACACTGGGGAAATAAATGAGAAAACTTGTGCCTCAGAAAGATAACTTTCACAACAGTGTAGAATTGTTCTTTTTAAGCTTTAACATCTATTCAGTACAACCTGAGGTGGTGATGAAATGCTGACTTGAGGTTTAGGTTGAGGCTTAAAATACTGAACTTTTAACATCTTTTCCTGGAGACACTAGTGAAGCTGACCTTTGTACGACACTTTGAACAGCACAGCACAGATAATTTGGAGATAAGCTTAAATCAGGCAGGTAGGTCATGAGCTGTTTGAGAGAAATGATGAAGTCTTTAATTAAAAAGTGATCATGGGGGTAAAACAGAAGATGGCTATAATAAAATTTAATAAGCAGAAACACAATGAACAAAGATTGATTTCATGTGGGAGTATAAAAGAAAGAAAAGATATATGAAGTTTATCATTTCAACAGTCTGGGAGAGATGGATGGCATTGCCAAGCCAAACTATAGGTATTAGAAATGATTGGTCAGAGTGTGGCAGTTCGTTTTAAAAAAGAGGTAGAATTCTGTGAATGAGGTGTGAAATCCTATGAGATTTTGAAAGAGAGACTCTTATGAGGTAGTGTGTGTGTGTGTGCAAGCGTGTGTGTATGTCTGTGTGTCTGTGTGTCTGTGCATACGAGTGCAGGTGCCCATGAAAGCCAGAAAAGGGCATCAGATCCCCTAGGACTGGAGTTACAGATGATCACGAGCTGCCCTACATAGGTAAACAGAACTGAACAGGTCCTCTGTAAGAGCAATATGAACTCTAAACCACTGAGCCATCTCTCCAGCTCCAGTTTTAGATATACATGTCTGAAAAATCAAGATGAGACACAGAAATACACATTTTAAAATCAATAAATGACAGTAAAAATCATGATAAGAGATAAATTACCTATGTGTTGGCCTAGAATGGACAGAAAGGAAGCATGAGCATTGATTGCTATGGCTCATCTCTAGGAAAGTAGATGGATAAATGCAGGTACTAAGAGACACAGAGGCAAGAATGAAGGACTGAAGGGGTCCTATGCAGAACTCTCTTAAAGGCTAAAGGAGCCATGGTTCATGGAGTGGTCGTGAGAGACAGAGAAGTCAAGTCAGGCAAAATTTCAGACATGCCTGTTGAAGTCCCTGGCTTGTCTCCTTCCCACATGGAGTTCTGGGAATGTCCGAATCAAAGGAAGCAGCACAGAAAGCCTTCAAGACCAACTTTCCCAAACCACTGGAGGAGTCTTGGTAGCCACTTAAAACACTGTTTTAATGGCAAACTTAGAATTAAAATCTTAAGCTGAACCATTTTCCTCCTTCTTGGGCATAATGATTACATCTGACTCCCATCTAAGGAAGGGACTGAGCAGAGTGAAGGGGGAGCTGCATCTCCATTCACAAAGCCATCACTAAAATCAACATGGCAAGATGCGGAAGGGCAGAATGCTGGACTGGACACGCCTGCTTCCTCATCAGGGGTGGCACTGGTGGAGGTGGAGGTGGTGGTGGTGGTGGTGTGTGTGTGTGTGTGTGTGTGTGTGTGTGTGTGCTGGAGCATAGAATAGAGCTAAGAAGAGTGGAGGTGGTGGAGGAGGTGGTGGTGGTGTGTGTGTGTGTGTGTGTGTGTGTGCTGGAGCATAGAATAGAGCTAAGAGGAAGACAGGATCAAGAAGTAAAGGGATAAGAAGGGCGAAGAATAACATCCTAAGGGCACTCAACGGAATGTGAATTCCTGACAGTCAATGAACAGTTTTTAGCATAAATCTATTCCATGAAAATTTAATTTAGCAGCCTGTGTTTTTATTTGCTGAAATCAAGCAACCTTTCTGCGGTAACCTTAGCGCACTCAGTAATGGACTGTGCATGGGTGGCTGGTGTCCAGCTAGGGGCTCTAACTGCCACACATTTCATTGTCTGTGAGTATCTTTGAAATGATGATATTTCTTAGCCAAAAGCCAATCAAAATTAATTTTACACAGAAAACATAACTGTGTAAAATTGATCCTTAAGTATTCCATACCAGTTTCTGTATCCTTGTATTCACAAAAATATTTGCATAATATATTAGTGGAAGTAAAAAAAAACCATCTACCTGTCACCTCTCTCATTCCATCTCCCACCTCCCCAAATCCAGAGCCAGGTAGAAAACCAAAGCCTTACAAGTCTGTGACTCTTGCCATGTTGTAGCCATATAAGCTGTGGACATCATAGTGAAGGCCTGAGTAAAACTCTGTGTCCATGCAGAGGGTTCTTGCAAACAGACGGCCATCCAGGATGCCTAGGAAAAAGACCCATCAGTGGGACAATTCTCCATCTAGCAACCGGGGCAAAGTAAAGTAGTAGCAAACCAATCCTTTCCTTCGTGGTTATTATGCCTTCTCCACCGAGCCCCACCTGAGAAAATCCATTCTACATTTGTAATTCTACTCTAAATACTACTTCCTCCGTCCAGAGGACACTGATCCACCCATAGATTTGCATTCTCTGAAGCTCACAAAGGATGTTGGTGAGTAAAGGCAACTGAGAAGGGTCAGAGCACTAGACAACTGACCTATAAATACACATAAAGTACTTACCATTGATCTGCAGACACTCAGTGAAGGAGCACTGAGTGCGCAGTGCACAGGAATGAGGCCATGGAAGGGGATGTTCACTTTTATATTAGGGCTATATCCCCCTTTTAGAAGGCTAAAATGATCACCCTTGGGGCTGGAGAGATGGGTGAGTGGTTAAGAATACTTTCTACCCTTATAAAGGACTTGGATTCATTTCCCAGCACCCACATGGTAGCTAACGACTACCTAGAACTCCAGTCTGAGGGAATTTGACACCCTTTCCACAGGCTCCTGCATACACATAGTCCACATACACACACTCAGGCACACATACACACACAAATAATAAATTTCAAAAAGAAAGCTCACTCTTTACTGCTTTATATCCTATAAACATATTCTTTTCCTCTTCTCTCTGTAGATACATACCCGAGGTCTTGCCTCTGTATAGGTAAGATCTTAACACGAGGCATAATTCCAGAAAGTGGTGGGACAAGGAATAACTTAAGGTTATTTTTTCCCAACTATCCTTATAGAACAAATATTTAGAACAAGAAATTTAATCTGCTAAGTCATAAAGAAAATTAGATTTCTTGCAATTTGTGAAATAATATTCACAACTATGTCAATTATGGACAGAACACTAAAATTTTCCCAAGGCCAAAGTTAATCCTAGTTGCATCATTATCATGTGAACTGTGCAGTTATGAAAGGTGAGAAGTTGTCTGTTATGAGAAAAGTTTATCGCCCCCCCAACTCTCTCCGCTTTCTTTCAGCAGACATAATGTGAACAGCTCCCATGATGTACTGTATCCTCTTATCTGCGAGTCAAAATAAACCCTTTCTTCCTGAAACTGATTTTTTTCCAAAAATATTATCACAGCAATAAATATAGTTAAGTAATATACCACCTCTCCCCCATTCTTAGCACATATATTCTTTCAAGGGACTGCAAAACGGCTCTTGAGTTGAAATAAGACTAATATATAAGACATTAAAGGCCAAATGATGCCTTAAACTATTATTAACAAAGGAGGGAGGGAGGGATTAAGGGAAGGAGGACAAAAAGGAAGGAAAAAATACAGATTTACTTCAATCCAGTATAGCCTATTACAAATGTTATAAAATTCTCAGAAGGTTTAAAACCAGTCCTCTGAATACTGACAATTAGAGATCTACAAATTGAATTTTCAGGGAGCTTTAGATTATTCATAACAAGAAGAAAAAGAGGGAGGGAAGAAATGAGCAGAAAGAGAGAAAGTGAGAACAAAAGAGTGAGAGGGAGAGGGAGAAGGAGAAGAAACAAAATTATAGATCTGCTTCATTTAAATGTATTTGTACCTTAGGTTAGGAATTTCTCACACAGTCCAAAGTGGAATCTTCTGAGAGTTTTGAGGCACTGAACTGGATGAAGGAATTGGAACTCAGGGGTGGAAGGACCACTGAGTGAGGGAAGTAGAGGGCTCAGACTAACACATGCTGCCCTTGAATGGAAATCATAGACCGAAGAGACTTCGGTGAGAGAGTGGTCCAGTTGTCTGAGGACCCGTTGAACTGGGAAGGGCATTGCTCCTGACCACACTGAGTAGCACTGAAGTTGTTTAAGTGTGTCTAATGCCTACATCATTAGCAAACAGGAAAACTTACTAGGAGTGAAAGGAGGAAAGTTCAAGTCATTTGATTCACATTTTTGATCAGCATCTTGGAGGGTAGATACTTCATCCATTTCCTTTAAAGACAAAACACAGAAGACGGGAAATGTCATTAATATAAAATAAGCTAATCAGGAGATGCTTATACCCAGAAGAGAGGACATCTGCCTTCTATCAACTGGGTTTTGTTTTATTTAAAATAATGTCTTCAACTTTTCTTGATCTCCATTGCATTTTTGTAAAATTAAATCATTCAATTAAATTTCATCTAAGGTATATTATAGTACTAAATTATATTGAACACATTTTTCCTTTTACATATTTATTTAATCCATTATTAAGTATATAAATTTGAAAGTTGATCTTTGCCTTACAACCTGAAAGACTTCATCTTTGGTATTACTGTTTCTTTGTATTTAAAAAGCAAAGACAAAATAATGATTTTGTTTTGCTTGTTTTCTTTGTCTTTATTCTACTGGAGAACAATAAAACTATAATTGAGGTCAAATACCTTTTTCTAAAGTGAATTAAGAATTAGTACTCTCTAACCTTGTGAACAAATAACGATAGCTGCGGTTTTCAAAGGCATTTCTCCACTATTCTATAGCAAAATACCAAAGGCTTCAGGTTACTTTTCAAAAAAATTTTTATTTATTATTTTTATTTTATGTGTATGAGTGCTATGCCTACATGTATGTAAAGGCACCTATGTTGTGTAATGCCGTCAGAGGTCAGAAGAGGGCTTTGGATCCTCAGGAACTGGAATTACAGATGGTTGTCAAGCACCATATGAGTGCTGGGAATCGAACCGGGGTTCTCTGCAAAAGCAGCCAGGGCTCTTAGTCACTGAGCCATTTCTCCAGTCCCGTCAGATTACTTTTTAAGATTAAAGCTTTGTGGGCCAATGTTATAAACAATAGCAATATTAACTTTTAATAAAATAGTGCTTTTAAACTGAAAGAGACTTAGTGGGAAAAGTGAAGCCCTGGAGGACTTTATCAAAAGAGACAACCCATTGGTAGCTAATTCAGAACAAGAACCCAAGGTTTCAGGAGCCAAATTTCCTGGATACCCACTGGGCACTGAGTACAAGAATGGCAAAGGCCAGTGAAATATTAACATGTCTGCTTCCAAAGGAAGTTTGATTCTGAAATGGCAACTTACAATCCATACACCATCAAACTCCAGATGTTTATAAAATTCAGTGAGCTGTTGGGTCCACCATGGAATAGAGGCTGGATTGCTGAAGTCAGGGAAGACTGAAGGTCCGGGATTTCCCTGGAGAAGAACAAGGTCATGGCAATTGGTTTGATAGTTCAGTTCGTGGATGATTCACCACCGTCTCTTTAACTGGAGACCTCATATTGCTTACCACTTTAGAGTCAAATTTGTCACTCCCCTAACAAGTTCCAAACAAGAAAAATACATACAAGAAGCTAAAGGCACATAAAAAGAAAGAAAAATGAATGATTAAAAAGTCCTATGTCTTTTTCTATTTAAAAAAAAATGTAAAATTTTCATTATGTAAGGCCAATTAGGAGATAAACTATTTAAAATTCTGGAAAGTTTGTTTAATGTTTTAAAAGAGAGTGGTTAAGTATGTTTAATGTACTGTTTCTTAAAGGTTCTACTAAACCTACTCTGAATAATTACTATAAGTAATATCTTGATTTTTGCATACAAACAATATTTTGTAAATGTTTTCATGATGTTGCTCTTGCTCATGTTGAAGTTTCTAATGTTTCCCCTACTCTTCTCCGTCCATCAAACATAGCTATAAACATCTTCCACCAATAGCACAAAGGAGGAGCCACAGTCAAGCCATTAAAAAGTCTGAATAGGATATGAACTGTGGTATAATACTCCTGCTGATTTTCCTGATAAATGTATAGGTTAGAAAGTATGAATAATTTTATACTCATACAACATATTAACTTTATTTATTAAAATACAAAGAATTCTTTTAAAAATTTGTACCTTGACTCTTTTTTTCACTACAAGCAATGCATTCTGATGACTGGTTACCCTGACGGTCCTTTGTCTTCTTTCCATCCCCCTAACCCACCCCCAGCCTCCCTACAAGTTCCTTTTCCATGTTCATGTGTCCTTATTATGTTCTGACATCCAGTGAGTTTAAAGAGAGCAACAGCAGTTTGAATGAGACTATCCACCAGAGGCTCCAAGAATTAGAATGATTGGCCCCAATTAAGGACGGTATTTGCAGAGGTTTAGAAGCTGTGACCTTGCGGGAGGAAGCGTATCCTGGCTTTGAAAGTTCTTCTTTGCCCTATTTCCAGTCTGGCTCTCTGCTTCCTGTGACTGCTTG
This sequence comes from Eospalax fontanierii, assembly GCA_035773235.1. Lineage (NCBI taxonomy): Eukaryota > Metazoa > Chordata > Mammalia > Rodentia > Spalacidae > Eospalax > Eospalax fontanierii. The sequence goes on along the minus strand of CM069528.1, from coordinate 96,870,418 downwards.
AAGATGGGAGCACTCAGCTTCCTGTTCCAGCTGCCCCCTATCAGACCTCTCACCATAAGAGACTCATTCCTCCGGAACCATACACTCAACAGTCTTCCTTCTTTAAGTTGCCTTGTTTATGGTAGTTGGTCACAGCAACAGAAACATAACTAAAACGAGGGCCACCATAAAATGCAAAAGTTCTTAATATGCAGGTAAGAGCTTGAAATTGGCACTTAAATAGTTCTTTTGATTTTTACGCCCCAGCAAACAGGATTCTGTTTCACAAGAGAATCCTCCAATAACATCCTTAGCTCAGAGGAGGCCAAACTGGCTCCATTCTAACTAAATATATTTGTAAAAACCTCTAACCTATGCCTATTGTCACTGCCTCTGCCAACATCTTAGAAGAAATAATTCTTCTAGATGATTGGCCAGCAGAGATAGTCATCTAATTAATTCTTTTAATTATAAAATTTCTTCATTTTACCCCAACCAAATACCACACCCTACTGAAACGGCTCATCCAATGTGCATAATTTTTATTTTTATTTGACTCTGGTCTCTGATTTTCATAATATAGGAATATAGGTCTAGCTGATAGTTTAGAGATTCATATCGACACAAGAAAACAGTGAAAGCACAGACTTGGTTTGAGAAAATAAATTCATAGAAAGTTAAAATCAATGAAAAAGAAAGTAAATAGAAGGAAGTAAACAAAGTCAATGAAGGGAATTAAGGGAAATGAGTAAGGGACCGGCCATCAAACAACTCTGAAAAGACAATTTGCAAAGTAAATGACTCACAAGCTATAATAAAGACACAGTGATATGGACTTTTGAGATTAAGTGCTGTTTTTGTCAATGTCACACAAATCAATCAGTATGCAGGTTAACTCTACACACAACTGGAATGCAAGATGAGCTATGTGGTTGAACTGAAAGTACATATTCCCAGAAGTACAGTCACCCTGAAGATAGGCTTCCAACACCTGAGACTGACACTTTAGAATGAAACCCGGGCTTTCAAATTAAGCATATACTAACTGAGATGGACTCCTCATAGTCTGTGAGAATCTTGATACATTACTGATGTTGAATTTAAGGTCCTGAGAAAGAGATAGAAACTCAGAGGCAGATAGACTTCCAGTAATTTTCTCCTAATGACATATTGTTTCTCAATTATCTGAAATACTAGTGTGTCTGGGGCTAGCATTTAATATCTCTTAGAATTTTAAGAGATGTTACCACATCCATTAGCTATAAGTAGACGGAATGAAACCTCTAAACCCATGAAAAGTAGCGATATTATGACTTGATTTTTTCCCGCCCTCTTATAAAAAGTAAAAATTTCACCACACAACTGTTTTGAATTCTGAATGTCTTGAGAAATTACCTTCCCAACAGCAAAACCACTGGTGTCCACGATCCATACTCGGCTTCTGCTTCCGTTAGCATAGGTCTCATAGGTAGAGTTGTTCCAGATGTCAGGGTTCTAATAAATAAGCAAGGTGTAAATATTATTTTGGAAATTTTATTTTGCAATCTAAAAGCAAAAATAAGACACCAAAGTAAGTGTTTGAACATACCATAATAATTACATACTTCAGTCCATCGTTATGTAATTCCTTGGCAAAATCTGAGAGCTGGGGGTAAGCCTTTCCATCAATGGTGAAGTCCTTCTTTTCATCCATGTAGTCTATGTCCGAGTACTGCACATCCTGAAATACAGCTCTGGCCAGTTAAAACCGAGGAAATATCACCTTGCTAATGGGAAGGATTTCAAGTCTGATTCCTAAACATTAAAAGAGAAGCCATAAAGTTTAGTACTTCTTGGATTCCCAGAGCTTAGCTGTTTCCTAGAAATAAGTAAATCCTCTTTGAAAGATGCGGTTGCTCTCAGACTGTAGCTCTGTGTCCCTGTTCTGATAAAAACATGCCACTGGGTATCTATCTCAAGGAACATAGGTCAGGAAATCCATCTAGTCATGTAAGAGTCTTGAATGTGTTCCTCATGAGGTTCCTATGAGGAGGTCAGCAGGTAAATTGTTGTCCAAAGTGATTTCATCTGTTCTGATCCTGGACTGTTACTCAGGACCTCGGTGCTACACAACCACACAGAGGGAAGTTCCCAACCATAATAGAAATGTTCATTTGTTCCTGAACCGGAAACACCACCAGAAGCAGGAGGATAGATTGAAAAGAACACTATGTCAAAGGACCTATGTATACTAACTGGTCCTGCTAACCATACATTACCTCATTCAGAAAACAGTGATAAATGAGGGTCAACCACGACTATGAAAGTCCTCTGTAAAGTAATATAAGTGTGCAAAATTTTGTTCTAATTCTTCCTGGAATCAAGCATTTCCAGACATCGTATGAGGGAAAAGGAAAATCAAACAAGATTTTCCCTTATTATTAAATAACATTGTTGGAGTGAGACTTCTCACGGGAAAACTTGATCCCCTGTGTCTACTGTCTTTGATACTCTGAGATCAGGGTATCATTTCCACCTGTACAATTTCCCTTCAAATACTAACACATATATGTCTGCCCTAAAGTTTCAAAGTTCCAAACAGCTGGTCCAGAGGAAAGTCCTGTGACGGCCTCACCAGTTATGTGCGAGCTTATCAAATGCTGGACACTTCAAGTTATCTTTTTATTTTGCAAGTGGACTTTAAACATCATAAATACTTTATAGCCCCAGAGCTTCCAAGTTAGAATCTGCCAGATCTGGAAGGAATGTGGCAAGGTCATTACATGAAACTCACTTACAATAAGTTGTCATAATCATCAGCTCTTGCTGACCACGTCACCTTAGGCATTGCCTTCACTCATAAAATTACAGCTAACTTGGATGGTATTCATGTTGTGGGTTAGATTCTTTGCATGTATTATATAAAATATTTCTTACTCCAGAAAGTGTTGAATTCTCACTTTTTAAAGGTAGAAACTATAAAGGATAGTGGTTCATTAACTCAGCCAACATTGCATGGAGGTATAAATAGATGAGACAAAAATTCAAAACGAAACCATTTGAATCCATAAACTCTGCACTTCTGGTGATCAGAGTGTCAATTCAGAATACAGATTTCTGACCCTGTGGGTGCTTCTTTCAGTCTGTCCATCATTCTCTTTATGTTTTCCCCCTAAACTGAAGGTAATACCAAAAGAAATGGGACCTAAGGCATGGTAAGAGAAGCTTCAACTTACATATGGGATTTTAGCTTCACGGCTTCGATTTACAACCTTTTTCAATCCATCAATGCCACCGTAATCCCTGCGGCTAAGCTGGAAACCAAGACTCCAGTAGGAAGGCAAGAATGGTCGTCCAACAACCTGGGAAGAGAAATAAAAATGTGTTTAGGCTGTAGGAATTTCCTACAGCAAGACTCCAAAGCTCATATCTTCCTTCACTAAAATACCCGTGTTCTTGCGACTGTGACAATCAGTAAGTAGAGATTTTCGGAAAATGTTTGTGCCATCTTAGGGGGAAAGGGGAGGGGCTGGGGATGTACGTCAGATGGCGCAGTGCTTGCCCAGCACCCATGAGAATCTGGGTTTTACTCCCATCAGTAAAATAACAATTGCCTGGAGGAAGGGTATGCAGCTGAGGGTTGATGTCTTAATTTCTTTCCCTGTTTCTGACAAAATGCCCTGACCAAAGCAGGAAGAAAGCGTTTATTCTGGCTCATAGTTCAAGGTACAGTCTGTCATAAAAGGGAAGCAGAAGCAGCAGGAGCTTGAAGCATCTGGTCACCTTGCAACCACCGCCAAGAAACCGTGTGCAAGGCTTTCCAGTGCTGACCACCTGGCCTCTTCATTTTACCCAGCTGAAGATCCCCTGCCTTGGAATTGTCCCCCCAAGTCAAGATGGATCTTGATCATCAGTTAATGTAATCAGGATAATTCTCCACAGCCCTGCCCAGAAGCCCATTTCTCAGGTGACTCTATATTCTAGAAGCTGACAACACTAACCCTCACAGTAGTGTTTTGCTTGATTTCATTGTTGTGTGGCAGTGGTTCTAAGGATGGAGTCCAGAGTCTTAGGATTGTTAGGCAAGTACTCTACCACTGATCTGGACCATTCCTCCTGAAAACGAGGAATAACCATTCGTTCATTCAATAAGTATTTTCTCAATGTTTATAGTATGATGAGGTCCCCACCGGCACTGAGGATATCATGACACAAAATAAGAAGTGTTTATATTTTCACAGGGCTTGAATGGCATAAAGACAACTAACGTGATTTCAGATGGTAGCATGGCAGTGGCAGAAGAACAGATGAGATTAAAAGTGTGATGGGTAAAGAAATCCTGATATGTTTAAAGTATCTAAATTGTCCAAGTGTCACAAGACAACACTCTAAGAAGACCAGAACCCTACACATCATCCCCAGTGAGAACGTTTTCCCTCGTGCCTCCGAATTCCCACACAGTATATTTAGGTCTCATCTAAATCATGAGTGCAAAGTGCTTCCTATTACCATATTTCTGTTTTGTGTTACATTCTTATTTGATTATAAATTCTCTGGCATCTAGAACCACCTTTTATATGAGTTTACAAATCAGCTTGAAGAAATCATTTCATCTCTCTGTGTCATTTTTCTATCTTTGAAATAAGGTGAGACTAAATTTCCTCCTGTCCTGTATTTTGAATAAAATATAAACATCTAGGGTTTCTTTCATATCATCTTTCTCACTGATATCTGTTGTTGGTTAAATGAACTTTGCTGATTCGTGGCCTTAAGTCTTTGGAAATTTGACATAGCTAAATGGATGATTTTTTAAAAAATGGATAATGGACCTGCCTAGAAAGGAAAAGAACACCAAACTTCCTTCTGCATATCACAAAGCTTCCTGTATGGTGCCTCTTCATGGTATAAATGCATCAGAGAAAACAAGTGAAGGAGGAGAGACCGCAGACTCAGGTTCTATGCCCATCCTGTCTACTGACAACTAACTTTCCTCCTGTCCGTTTAAACAAATACATTGGGAAAACAACAACACTGACCTATAATAGAGGGAAGGCAGAGTCATACCTCCAGGTATTCCTGAACCACCTGTTCTGGAGTGTTTCCCAGGAAGACATAAAAGTCGAGAATGCCCCCAGTCGTGCGGTAAGTGATGGCAGGAGCAGGAAGGAGGGTGGCCTCTGGAAGGATTAAAATGAATTATTTGAATCTTCCACTGAAATGTGCATCTCTCTGGAGTGTGAACCGGAGCCTTCTCAATCTCAGTTTTATTTTCAAAAGAAAACAAATTATACTTTGGCCAAAATTTGTCAATACACTGAACAAGACACCCACCAAACAGAGTTTTTGTCTGTTTCATTTTTCTTTAGCTAGAAAGAAGAAAAAATTCTATTGTAATCTGGACATATTAAAATACAGATTTCTGGAATGTGTGAGTGGTTTAACATAAAGATTTTTTTAAGAAACTATGATTTTGACTACAGCTAATTTTTTAGATAAATACTGTTTATTAGCACACCATGAGTCCAGAAGTTGAAAGAAGGAGATTACACAGTGGGGCAAGACACACCCACAGGCTGAGCCTGCGGCCTATAGGCAGACAGCATGGTGCATGTTGAGTATGCAGGTATCTTTGGAGTATGTACATCAATGGATCTTAGTATCTACACAATATTAGGAGAAATATTCTATTAAAAAAATCCATCCTTAAGCAATTTCCAGTTAAAGGTCTCTATTCACAGGTTGGATTTGTGGATTATTTAAGTTTTCATCTGGTTCTAGTTTCAACAGAATCACTATAAGTTCAATATGTGCTTATTAAGTGATGTTATCACTATAAAAGTTACTCTTTTAATAAAAATATCATTCCATGAATTTGTATTAAAATACATCTTGGTGCAAATGCTTGCCTGGATAGGATTTAACATGCAGGGTGGAATGCATGAGGCCTGCCAGGGAGGGGAGCATAAATCAGGGAGGTGGTCTAAATTTGATTAAGAACTGTGGTATGAAATGTACAAAAATCTCAATTAAAAAATTAAGGAAGAAAATAATATTCCTAAATCTATTCCTAACCATAGAAGATGAAATAAAATGCTTCATACCCATGGCATTACTGTTCATCAGAAAAACTCCAAAAGAGGCCCCACTGGTGTCTTCAAGGCACAAGAAGAACGTGTGTGCTCCATACAGATTAATCAGGCCCTATCAGCAAGAAAGGAAAACATGAAGTAATGAATTATGTGTTTAAAATATTTATCCTTCAGGGGTTGGAGAGATGACTCAGTGGTTGTGAACATGTCTGGGGGGAGGCTGAGCTTCATTCCTAGTACCCACATAAGATAGCTCATAACTATCTGTAATCCCAGCTCCAGGGATCTGATGCCCTCTTCTGATGTCACAGGCACCTGCACTCATGCATATCTAACACAAAGACACATGGAAATGCATAGGATTAAAAATAAATATTTTTAAAATATTTATTCTGAAGGCATGATGAACCATGCCTTTATCCCAGAAACTAGGAGACAGAGCAAGAGAACAACAAATTTAAGTACAACCTATGCCTACAGTGTGAATTCCAGGCCAGTCTGTGCTACATAGCAAGGCCCTGACTCATATAAATATATAAGTAAATACCTTCAAATTCTGGGAAGCAATCAAGGGTTCTGGAAATAACCCATGTTATTTTGGAAGTCTCTTAGACTACAGGGGATCTAAATACCATCCAACCAAATTGTGTGGAAAAAAAAGAAAAACAAACAAATAAATTAATTTAATTAAAATAAGTAAATAAATAAACACTACTAACATAACATAAGCAAATGCCAAAAAGAAAAATGCATAACATACATACACTTACAATACTAAATTAAATGTGGAGCATCATAGAAGGTATTGAAATGGTACTATCAACTAACAAGGAGAAACACAGTTTGGCATATCTGTTCCATGGAGTACTATTCAGCAATGATAAGAAATGATATATTGATACTATAACAAAAACAAATCTCAATAATATTATACTATGTGAAAGGAACAGACACAGACACCATATGTTGCATGATTCTTCATATGGGAAATGTCTAGAAAAGTCAGATTTATACACAAAAAGTAGATAGGACATTGCAGGGGATAGTACGGACACTAGCTTAGAAATAGGGATGAAGACTGAAAGAGTGTGGGAGATCTGATGGAGTGAAAAAAAGTTTTCCCAAACTGATTTACGAGGATCGCAAAGGTCAGTAAAAGTACAAAAATCATCAAATTGCTTAAATAAGTAAATTTTATATCTTAGTTTATTTTTCAAAATTTGGAAAATATCCCCAGAGACAAATACTGAGGGTGTCATGAGCAATTTTGAATTTCTTTTTAATCCTAACTATATTTTCTAACCTTTCTAAAAATGAATGTGTAATACTTTGGTGGTAAGGATATTTAAAATGTGTGAAAAGGCCTCAAACCTGTCACCAAGATGGTTTTTGTGAACACAGATATAAAAAAAGAGGTAAAGTGCACATATACCACTCTGAGTGCTGTAAAATAGCAGCCATCAAGAGGATGGTGTGCAGTAAGCTTGCAGAAGATTGCTGCAGGGCGGAATCACAGACAGCAAAGGGTAGAGAGAAAGTAATAACAATGATAAATCAAGAGGAAGAAGAGAAAAAGATCAGTATCAAATGCAAAAGAGAGTCACTAGACTAAGCTGGGGGAATTCAAATTGTACTGAGGAGTATATAAAGACGAAGAGTATGCGCTTAGAAAATCTTTTACAGTGATCATAAAGAATAATTTCATGTTTGTTCAATTTCAATTTGGGGCTTATAGTTTGGGACACTTCCATTACTTGAAACATTTGTATTTCATTTTCACAATAGTGTGTTTTAATTTTATTTTTGCAAAAGTACTCCTTATAGCAACTTGATGAAGAAGGGAGGGAAGAAAGGAGAGAGGAATTCCTTTATTCCAGGTGTTTTGAGAGGCACTGGTCTAGAATGGCCTTTCTCTCAGTTTAACATAATTTGATTTACTTGGGGTCTGATTAACAGGCAGATTTGGATTTAGAGGATCCCAGGGTCTTAGTGGTTACATTTCTAATAACTTACAAGGAGATGCCAGCACCCCTGTCTCTGAAACACACTAGCCATAAAGAGCTGTTAAAAGAGGAACTTTTCACCTACAAACTCTACTGAGAATGGTCCTGCTTGATGTTCTCCATCTATACCCTTAATTATTAAAGCCCGAAAGCATCATTTTTGCAAAAGTATCTCTCTCTTCTCTCTCTAATTTTTGTAATACTGGGGATGGAATGCAGGACCTTGTACACTCGAGGCAAAGCAAACTCTCATCTCTGAGGAACATTCCCAGTCTTTTTGCAGTTTTTATTTCTTACTAAATTGCCCAAGCTAGCCTTGAACTCACTCTGTAAACCATGAAGGCCTTCAAATTGCAATTCTCCTGCCTCAGACTCCCGAGTGCATGTGATTATAGGCCAGCACCAAAAGACCTGGCTCTTCTCTGATATAATCTTATATAAGCATTAAATTCTATTTTCCAGGAAAGATTTTTTAATTACTCTGTTTCTAATTATAAACCTATAAACATCAAGAATGCACTCCCAAACACAGATACACGTAAACTGATCAAAACAAAGCACAGCCGTATTTACAGGGTACTTTTGGGAACAGAGAGCGGGTACTCCTATCCGTGACGAGCAGGAGGAAGGGACCTCACCTCTGTGGGAGTGGCGTCTCGGGTGAAGATGGGCCAGGTATTCCAGCTCATGTTGTGGCGGTATTGCTGATGCACGTGCTCTCCCAGCCCATATACATTGGAGCTGGGCAGTCGGAAAGACAGCTGCAGATACTGCTGGTCAAAATAAAGGGGCCCGATGCTGGTGTCTAGCCTGAGAGATTAGGAGAGAGGGAGAAATCACCGAAGTACTCTGTCTCTGCAGGAAGCAGTTTCTGCCTCTCCACATACACTCAGGGATTAATTACCTCGGGTGTTAGCACGGATTTACATGCTATCTTCAAAGGCGATTCCATGGTATTTCTGATTCTTTGAATTTAGGGGAGCATAGTACTCTAATGGGGCCTGATCGGCACAGGCTGGATGGTTTACGTCTTTACATCTGCTGTGATCCGCCCACCTAGACACTAAGAAACGTGGTCTCCCAGCCCATGTATATTGGAGCTGGGCAGTCTGTGAAGTCTTAGCACATTTCCCTCAGGAAAAGTAAATACTGTAATGTTCTTCACGGACAAGGAAATGGATGTTACAGTGGTGTGGTCAGTCACCTTACTGCAGCACAGAGGACGCTGGTGCCATGAGTTCAATACATGCTTTACTCACATTAAGATTTGTGTTTCCTTACATGCCATTGTGATGTAAGACCAAACTGGTCCTATGTGCTTAGCAGTAAGATTCACAGTAATGAATGATGCTTTGAAATAGTCAACAGTGACAACTAAGTCCAGTATGAATGAATGCTCCAAAGACCAAATTCTCTATTTCATAATATTTGTGAACCATAAACAGACATGTATACTTACTAAAAACCTATGTATGAAACTTAGTAAAGTGGTCACAGACATTTTCCTCTACAGTCATAGCAGATGACCATTGTTACTTAGTCACAGTAATTTTACATTTTTCTGACGTTCAAATGAATTTCCTATTCCTATTCATCTTGCTGTGCTCCCAGAGTTATCCTGAAACTCTGTACTCAAAAATTCTCAAAAAATGTGGAAAAACTCACAAGACTCTTCTGTTGCTCTTCCGCATTATTCTGATGCTAAAGGGTTTATTGGTCACCTCTAGGTAGTAGCTCAAACTGGAGTCATCTGCAGTTCTATTAATTGACCTGATGTTTTCATGAGGGACTTCATAGCGTAACTCATTGAAATCAGTGACCTGTCAGAAAATAACAGTAGAGACAGCTCTGGGTAAGACTAGATCTATGTCAAGCCACCAGAAATGCTGCTTCTGAAGCCCCATTCCATGAGAATACTCTCAAACTCTAGACACTGTAGTTTCTGACTTCTGGGGGGAAAACAACCAATTACATGTGTCCTGGCAACTAACAGTTCACCCACCATCCCCACCAGAGATTCCTGCAGAGAACAGACATGCTTTCTGCCTGTGCACCTTTGCTTACTGTACCAACCTTAAAATGAAAGCAGTTGGATGTCTGATAGTCAGCAGTGAATAGGGCATCGGTGATATCATTTCCAAATAGAGATGGCGATGGTACCTTTTTCAGTTGGACAGTCAACTCTAAGGGGAGGCAAGGACAGCAAGCGTGTGAGCTTTCATTTGTGGGTACCTTGACTGGACCACAAACAGTTGCTTCCTGGGACACACTGGGGTAGTTCTCACCTGTGCTTGTATTTTTGACACTGGAGACTTCATAACCCCAATTCCTAGGGAAGAAGCACCCGGGGACATTGGTATCTGCCACTGGCTTCCAGCAACATTTATGCTGCCATCTGCAGACATCCTGTAACAACAGCACAGAGCTGGCATTACATCAAATGAAGAAAGGGGACATTGTTTGCCTGTTTATTTGTGAACCATCTGAATTCCAAGGAGAAGTTAGGATAGGTCATGATTATATTCACTCATGTATTCTCAGTTTCTTCATACGGTTATGAAGTCATCCAACACACATTGTAAATCTATCAGATAAGGAAGTGCTAACCCAGATATGTAAGACCTGGTTTGTACTTCTCTAAACTGACAATCCAGCAGTAAATCAAGTCAATTAAAATGGCAATTATGAGTCGAGTGCTCCAATACACACACCAGCCACTGCATCCAGGCTGGTAGTCTAGGGGTGGGATGAGAAGGGCTTCTAGGCAAGAAGAATGTTAATTTGTTCTTAAAGCAGTAGGGGAAGCAACAGAACAAAACTTCAGGCAGAGAAAAGAGCGGTGTGCAGTCGACAGAAAAACCACAAACTTACTGTGCCAAGAGCATTGATTGAGAGCAATGAGCACAGGAGGAGGACAGGAAGGACATGCATGAAGCTGCTAACTTGAGTTGGGGGAAGGATTTTGGAGACAGGAAGTAAGCACGAACAATGACTTCCCCATTTTATTCTGTACACACCTAGAATGTCTGACTCACTAAATGAATGAATTTGGTATAGATTCTGTTATAAAAACTAGTTTTATTTTAATTATAACAGAAGTACTGCTTATTTTAAAAGCACACACTGCTGACAAGAGTGTTATCTACCAACATCTGATGTAGCTCTGAAAAGGCACAAGATGATGATCACTTAAAACAAACAAAATCTAATCGTATTATAACTATACATTCTTTTAGAATGTGTATTTACTTTTCATAGATCTAACTGACATTCCGGCATCATTTTTTTCATGTAAGGAAAGAGTCACTAGGGGGCTGGTAAAGAAGGATTTGAAGGGTTCTGAATGAACTCTGGGGCAGACATAAAAGAACCTCTACAGCCTCTGAAACTGAAGTTTATAGTCCCAGAGATGAGTTTCATTGCTGTAAATTGTTTCAAAGTCTACAGACCTCCATAAGGAGCAATAATCATCCAGATAAACATAATCTTTGTGTGTATGTAATCTGCTCTAACTTCTCTCGTACCCAAATACTAAAGGTCAAACCTTGGGGACAATTACTATAAGTACTTCAAACTCCATGTTACCTTCATATATTGCTTCTATGTAATTGCTTCCCTGGTTTTTTGTTTCAGAATCTCATAAACTCATGGCTGGATTATTGATGTTGACATCCAGCAAATATCCTTGTTTCTTTTTCTTCCTTCTTAACCCATTCCATACTAAAAAGTATAGAGTTATCTCCCAAGTACATTCCTTGTCATTTGTCAATCTGACAAAAATAACTAATGGAATTTATGGATAGACAACTGACTTGGAAATTACCTAGCCTAATTCTATGTAATGCAAGCATTGCTTCAGTAAAGTCACAGATAAATGCTTAAATTCTATAAATGATATATGCAACTTCTTCCCAAATCAGGAAAACCTATTTTTATATTTATTATTTTACTGCGGTGATAACTCTTATGCTTTATGAAAATCAACATTTGGAAAATTTAATCTTCTAAGATCTGCTGTGGTTGTATTACTTGCTTTTAGAAAGGAAAAGAAGAATTATTATGAAATAAGAAAATGAAACGAAGGTTAGAAAAAAACCTTAAATTCTCATCATTTGCATGGAACATTACCATATCACAAAGATACAGAAAGGTCTACATATAATGGAAGATAACTGATAGATGAACTTAAGAAAATATCTGATTGCAAGATCAATATTCAAAATCAACTTTAAATTCATACTAACAAGAGCTAAACAGAAAATTTCAACATAATGTTTAGGTGGAGTCAAATGTGAAATCATTTTTTAAAAACTCAAAGCAATGTTCATGATATCTACATCACAGATAAGAAGGATCTGGAAGATGTGCCAAATGTGCTGTTATAGAGCTACAGTAACTAAAGCAATATGGTATTAGCAAAAGGAAAATCCAACAACTTAAAATCAGACACCAGAAGCAAATCCACACATGAAAACATGCAATTTTCAGTAAAGGCATCACCACAAAGCAGAAATAGTAAGTCATCTCTCATATTGCAGCAGCTCCAGCAGACGCTGTGGACATGGGGAGGGGACTAGATCTGACCCAAGGTAAGGCCCAAAGTTCTCAGAAAGTTCCACATTCTGCACTGGCTCAGTGGCAGCTGCAGACCCAAAATAGAGAGCAGATCTGGGTAAGGCCCACAGACTCCTTCAAGTTCTACAACTCATAGCAAAAGCTGCAGAGCCAGGCAGGAAGCCCAAACTGGGATCCAAGCCAATAACTGACTCAGACTAGGGATAGAGCCTCTGGCTCTACATACCATACCACAGAGGAAAACACCTTAACTCTAATACAACTTCATTCTCTCCTGAACATGGTAAACATCTTCACTGAAAGAAAAGATATCTGAATTTACAATAATAACAATAATGAAGAAGAAGGAGGAGGAGGGGGAGAAGGAGAGAAGGAGGAGGAGGAAGAGGAGGAGGAGGAAGAGGAGGGCAGCAGCGGGAGGAGACATACTACGTAAGGGGCTACAGGGTATAAATAACACCAGCTCAGCCATTCAAAACAGGTCTAACAAATTACAAAATGACAGGAATTAATACACATCTTTCAATAATAACACTAGATACTTCTGATTTATTTTTTATGTGTACAGTGTTAGACCTGCGTGTATGTAAGTGCACTCATGTCATGCAGTGCCTGAAGAGGACAGAAAAAGGTGCAGATCCCCTGCAACCAGAGTTATAGATGGTTGATAGCTGCCACGTGAGTGCTGGGATTCAAACCTGAGTCTCTTGCAAGAGCAGCCAGTGCTCTTACCTGCTGAGACATCTATTCAGTCCCAATAACACTAAATATTAATGGCTGCTCTTGTAAAGATACAGAATAACAGATGAGATTAGAAAGCAGAATTCATCTTTTTGCTGCCTTGAGGAAATATCCTTCGCCACCAATGGTAATTATAACCTTAGAGTAAAAAGACAGAAAAATGTATTTAAAGTAAGTGAGACTAAGAAACAAGCAAAGGTATGTATTCTATATCTGACAAAACAGGCTAAAACCAAAACTAGTCAGAAGTGATAAGAAGAGGCACTTCATACTAAAGGAAAAATATACCAATAGGATATTACAAAGCTAAATATAGATGCACCAAAAACAGGCACAGTCAATATCAAAGAAGAACTATGATACATCTTAAACTACAAATTAACCTCAACACACTGATAGTGTGTGACTTCAATAAGCAGCCCACTTTCACCAATAAACAGAGGTTGTGGTTTCGTTTCTGTTGCTGTAATAAACATCATGACCAAAAGCAACTTGGGGAGAAAAGGGTTTGTTTTGTCTTAGAATTTTTAAATCATCATTGAAGAAAAGAAAGGCAGGGACTCAAGGCAGGAAGCTGGAGGCAGGAACTGCTCAGCGATGGCACTGCCCATAATGTACTGAGCCCTCCTACATCAATTAGCAACTGAGAAGATGCCTCACAGTCGTGCCCATAGGCCAATCTGATGGAGAAGATTCCTCAGTTGAGGTTCCCTGTTCCCAGGTGTCTATAGTTTGTGTCAAGTTGACAAAACCCATCCAGCACAACAAATCATCTGGACAAAAACTAAATAGAAATCGTTTGTGCTGATTTTTTTTTCATGAATCAAATGTTACCTAACAAGATCTAAACATTCCACCCAAACACTGAGAAATATGCATTTATCCCCACAGTCCAGAACACAAAGTGATCACTACAAAATATCAGAGGAACAGCTTATTAGGAATAAAGCCAACAAAAAAATTGAAGAGACTTCACTGACGGTGTAATTATCCTACCAACCAAAGAACATATGAAAAGATGCTTAATTTCATTAGCCAAAATGAATGGGAAAATTAAAACATCAAATTATTATTAGTTGGTTAGGGTGTCAAATTTGAAACAGCTGCTAGGGGAAATGTAAATCGGTACAAATGCTTTGAAAATAAATTTTATAGTATTAGCTAAACCTACATATGAACATATTCTATAGACTAAAAATTCCATTTCAGGTGTAGAGCTAATGAATTGTCCCCAGTGTACACCAGAAGACACATACTACACTGGGTTTTTAAAAATATTTTATTATTTTATGTGTCTGGGTGTATTGCCTGCATGTATGTAAATATACCCATGTTGTGTAATGCCAACAGAAGTCAGAAGAGGGTGTTGGAGCCCCTGGAACTGGAGTTATGGATGGCTGTTGGCCACTACATGGGTGCTGGGAACTGAACTTGGTGCTCTTAGCCATTAAGCCATCTCCAGCCCCAATGTAATATATTGATTATAGCAGCAATATTTTTTAAATCCCACATTAAAACTCACAGATTCTATCAAGAATAGGATGGATTAAAATATTTTATTTAGCCCTGATCCCCTTCCACCAGAGCAACTCCGTTCTCCCCTTCCCACATCCTGTTCTCCTTCTAGCCTTGGCCATAGTCCCACTTTTGCTCTTAGTACCTCAGATCTCTGGACTACCCTCCCAGGCCAGACCCGCCCACTGTGTCCTGACATCCTGTACTCAGAAGGGCTCAGTGTTGCAGTCTAGTTAGAGCCTTCCCCTCACCCATACCCATGCCCAACTTGCCTTCCCCTGCCTGAAACCAGTCATCTACCCTGGCTGTTCCCACTGGAAATCTGCCTTGGATTCCTGTAACGTGCCTTCTTCCCTGGTAGCTCTGATCCTGCCCTCTGTGCCTCCACTCCCCTGCAACAACTCCAATTTACACCACCCCACATCCTACTCTCATTCTACTCTTGAGCACAGGTCCACATTTGCTCTTAGCAACACCTCCCTCATCTCTGAACTACCCATCCTAGCTCTGCCTGAATGTGAGCTCTCCAAATTGCACCATGCCCATCCCCCTACATTGGTACATCTGCAGTACCTTTCACTGCTACAGGACCCTTTAGGAGGGACCCAGTCTTTGCAGACTGCCTGAGAACACCTGAATTGAGCCTCTATATAGCAACCTTCCCAAATTGTCCTGTGCATGCTGGCTAGAGGAGCCAAGATCTTAAGAAAGAGCCTAAAAGGATCTGGTATCTCCTGACTTGAGCTTGTGTGGGATCTCCTCAGAAACGGCCACAGCCATCCAGTTCCTCCAAAATAAAATCAAAAGAGAGAACCTGAAGCCTTGACCAACCAGCTTTTTATACCCAATAAGAAAACAACCATGACACATAAAGAATACAAACAAAATCAGACTTCAATTCACCAAAGAAAGGCTTGAGTCTCACATAAGAATCACAAATAAAAGATATCTACATGCCAAGATCATAATGAAAAAATAATGTGAAAAAAAAAACAAATAATATGTCCCCACCAAACAACATCAGTCCCATAGAAGAGTTCTACAATGAGAACTCCATAGAGATAATTCAGGACACACAACTAAAAAGAACAATCATAAACATGATCAAAGAATTCAGTTAATTTAAAGAATACACAAACAAATCAAAGAACTAAAAGAAGATAGGGATAAACTTATAAATGAATTCACAAAAGGGGTAGAAATGCTGAAGAAAACTCAGGTTGGAATGAAAAAGTGAAACACTCAGTAATCCAATTTGAACAACAGATGAAAGTCACCAATAGAACGAATGAAATAGAAAACAGAATATCAAGACTGAACAATAAAGTTGAAAAATTGGAGCACTCAAGCAAAGATTATGAAAATTTGAAAAAAAATAGGAATGGAATACGCAGGAAATGTGCGACATCATGAAAAGACCAAATTTATACATCACAGGCAAAGGAAGAATTTCAAGTTAATAGGATTGACCAGAACTTCAACAGGATTATAGAAGAAAATTTCCCAAAATTAAAGAAAGACATCCCCATACAAATACAAGAAGCACAAAGAACACTAAATAGACAGGACCAGAAAAGAAATTCCCAACAGTATACCACAATAAAAACACTAAACACACAGAACAAAGAGAGAATACTGAAAGCTGCAAAAGAAAAACAAGTCACATATAAAGGAAAATCCATCAGAATTACAGTTGACTTTCCAATGGAAATTATAAAAGTCAGAAGATCCTGAAACAAAGTATTGCCAGTTCTAAATGACCATAGATGCCAATCTAGAATACTTCACTCAACAGAATTATCTATTATAGTTGAAGCAGAAAGAAATTATCTTCTATGACATGAATAGGCTGAAAGAATTCATCTCCACAAAACCAGCTTTTCAGAGAATTCTTGAAACAGTACAAAGAGCTAAAGAATGGAACAACTATACTCAAGGGGCAACAGAAAGAAACAAAATACAGGTATAACTATGGAAGCACAAAGTTAGACCAGGGATGTAAAAGAAATTGAAATGGGAGGAATCAATACACATATTTCAATAACTTTAAATATCAGTGGACCACAGTCAAAAGACTCAGACTAGCTGAATGAATCAAGAAACAAAATTCATCTTTTTTGTTGTCTATAAGAAATTCATCTCACCTTCAAGGACAGGCTCTACCTTAAGGTGAAAGGATGGGAAAAAAAATATTCCAAGCAAATGGCACTAAGAAACAAGCATGAGTTGCCATTCTAATATCTGATAAAATAGACTTCAAACTAAAACTAATCAGAAGAGATAAAGAGAGTCACTTTGTTCTGATCAAATGAACAATTGAACAGGAAAGCATAATAGTCATGAACACGTATGCATCAAACTCTAGTACACATAACTTCATAAAAAAAGTAATACAGGACTTTAAGACACAGATTAATCCCAACTCACTAATAACAGGGGACTTCAATACACCACTATCTACATAGGTCAACCAGAGAGAATAAAGAAAGACATCTGAATTAAACAATACCATACACCAAATGGACCAAACAGATCTACTGAATATTACACCCAAGCACCAAAGAATACACACATTCTATTCAGCACCCCATGGAACTTTCTCCAAAATTGAACTCAAACTGGAGCACAAAACAAAGCTCAACAAATATTAAAAAATGAAATAATTCCGTGAATGCTATCAGACCACAGTGCAATAAAGATTAAAATTAACACCAAAAGAAGCCTTGGTAAACACAGCAACTCATTGAAATTAAACAAGACACTCCTGAATGATGGATGGGTCAAAGGATAAAATAAGAAAGAAATAAAAATATTCTTTGCATTAAATGGAAAGGACCATACAACACAACAAAACCTCTGGGACACTATAAAAGCTGTCCTAAGAGGGGAGTTTATAGCTCTAAGTACCTACATTAAAAAAATCAGGAAGAGCACAAATAAATTACTTAACATTGCAACTCAAGAATCTTGAAAGGCAACAACAAATGAAACCCAGACCCAGCAGACAAGAAGAAATAACAAAAATCATAGCAGAAATTAATGAAATAGAAACAAAGAAAACAGTGCAAAGAATCAATGAATCTAAAAGCTGGTTCTCTGAAAAGATAAACAAGATAGACCCTTCGCCCAGTTAACAAAAAAGAAAGAGGAACTCCAGCTCCACAAAATCAGAGGTGAAAGGGGAAAGATCACAACAGACAACAGAAAGATTCAGAACATTAAAAGAGAATACTTAAACACCAGTACATTATTAAATTTGAAAACCTAAAAAACTGTATGTACAACATCATGGGAATCATCAAAGCTAAACCAAGAAGAGATCAACAGCTTACACAGACCCATAACATAAAAGGAAATTGAAACAGTAATATAAAACCCTCCCACCAAAAGAAGCCCAGGCCCCCATGGACCCACAATGGAATTTTACCAGACATTCAAAGAAGACCTATATCTAATACTACTTAAATTATTCAAAACATTTTTAAAAAGAGGTAGAACTCCAAAATTCCTTATATGAAACCAGCATCACTCTAATACCAAAACCAGGTAAAGATACAACCAAAATAAGGAAACTATAGACCCATATCCTTAATGAACATAAATGTTAAAAATCTCAATAAAATACTTGCAAACCACATGCACATCAAAAAGATCATCCACCATGATCAAATCAGCTTTATCTCAGAGATGCAGATATAGTTCAGTATAAGTCAATAAACATCACAAAGCATATAAATGGACTCAAAGACAAAAATCCCATGGTCATCTCAATAGATGCAGAAAAGACCTTTGATAAAATCCAACATGCATTTATGTCAAAAGTCCTAGAGGGAATTGGACTGGAGGGAACATACCTCACCATAATTAAAGCTGTACACAACAAATTCACAGCTAACATTCTTCTAAACTGAGATAAAAAGTAGAAACATTCCCATTAAAACCAGGAACCAGACAACACTGTCCACTATCTCCACTCCTTTTTAATCTAGTGCTTGAAACTCTTGCTAGAGCAATAAGAGAAAGAAATTAAAGGAGTACTCATTGGAAAAAAAGAGGTCAAATTATACCTTTTTGCAGATGATATATTATACCTAAGAGATGCCAAAAATATCTATCAGAAAACTCCTAGAAATGATTACCATTTTCAGTAAAGTTTACAAAATTAATCTAGAAAAATCAGTAGCCTTTCTATATACCAATAACAGGCAATTAGAGAAAGCATACATAAAAATCCTTCCATTCACAATAGCCTCAAAAAATACATCTTGCAATAAACTTGATCAAAGGCATTAAAGATCTCTACAATGAAAATTTTAAAACTTAAAGAGATTAAGGAGGACACCAGAAGATGGGTTTCCAATCCTGTGTCATGGATTAGAAGAATTAATATTGTGAAAATGACCATCCTACCAAAAGCAATATATAGATTCAACTCAATCCCAGTGAAAATCCTCATGACATTCTTCACAGAATTAGCAAAAAAAAAAATCCTAAAGTTCATATGGAAGCACAAAAGACCCCCAAAGCAATCCTGAGCACAAATAACATGTGCATAGCTAAAGGCTACACAGCAAGAAATAGTTCCAGACATGAGAAACCTTCCTTTGAGTTGTTGGCCAGGGTAGTCCGAGAGAGTCCCAAAATTACACAGGCTATTGCAACAGCCCTTGATCACCTCCCAGACTTGAAGGTTAAGACCCTATTGCTGAAGGCAGGACATACTTCAGAAAGCAGATTTGGCACAATGGAGCTGGAACTGACCTGGAAGTCACTTCCCCTGAAAGCTAGCACTCATAGCTCTGGAGAGCACTATGAAAGCTGCTAAGGAAGAACATCATTCGATGGCCCAATACTAACTTCATGACCAAATAATCATATCAATGACTGGCACAGCATTCAACACTTATGCAGTAGTGGCATTTTTATCTTGGGGGCATTCAACAGCTACCTAATTGAACTTAAAGCTGAGTCAATAGGAGGAAACCCATGTGTAGTATTGTAATCATAGTCAAATACACATGACTGAAGAGGTCACAGATCTTAGAGAAATCCCCAAAGCTGTCACATCTCTAGACTAATGTATCTTCATACTAAGTGCACAATATATATCCTTATATTTACATTCAAGTATCCCAGTCACCACTCATCAAAGAAGCTTCTTATACACCAGATGGAGACTCCTACAGAGTACTACAACTAGTCATACGCAGACATTGTCTGTGAATTGCTGAAGCAGTACAACTACAGTGCAGCCTCTACACCTAAGCTTCATACAACATAGAACAAGGGGTAAAGAGGACACTAATGAATCCTCAACTCTCATTAATTAAACTGCCACAGGCAACAGAGATCCAGGAAGGCAAAAGATCACAAATTGCCAAAGCATGGAGGAGTCTTCAGAGTGTGGGTCCCTGAACAGGACTTCTATATTAAACTTCACGTAAGGAGGGCTCAGGGACCATTTTGGAAAAGGGAGCAGAAAATTGTAAGAGCCAGGGAGGAGGTACATGATCATAAGGAAATAGAATCCTACAAGCTCTTGGGACCCTGTTCATATGAACCTACAACAATGGTGTTAGCACGCTTAAGACCCATACAAACTCAAGCAGATAAAAAGCCAGCATACAACTATGGGAATGAGTAACAGACCCAAATCTTTGCTGAAGAAATACTGGAAGTTACTTATATGAACTCACAGCAAGCACAAAATCCATGCAAACTCATCAGACAAAATCCCAGTATAGAAGTGGGTGGGTGGGTAAGAAGACCCAATCTTAGCTGTCCAACTATTGACTACTGATAATGGCTAGGAGAGGGTTGGTTCTCTTTAATGGTGCGATACCATTAGGTTAACCAGAATCCAGGGGATGGACACACACCGAAGGATATTTGGAAAACATATCTGACTTGATATACCTTTATATATTATACATATATATATATGACAGAGTACAAGATGTCTGGTGGGGAGTCTATAAAAGAGGGGTGCAGATAAGAAAGAGGGTCTGAGTATGACTAAAATATATAAAATTCACAAAAACTCAATTTAAATAAAGAAAAAGACAAAGGGAAAATATCTTCATTTATTCAGAATGGAATACAACAGTCAAAAGAATGAAAGACTTGTGAAGAGTTGTAACTACTCCCGGAAACAGGATATTTCATAAAAGTATTGTTGAGCTAAAGATATATTTAGTACATCTGTAAGCTAATAAGCTTCAAAGTATGTATGACATGTAACACGTAGACAATTTTCTATTAAAACTTAATAATGCTGTCATGAACTTTCTAGTGTAGGTCAGTAGGAAAATAGCTAGGCAAGCTGTAGTATATTCATATAATGGAATATCCCTCAACAATATAAAAAAGCCCAATGACAGGAATGGGCTGACACTTCTGGAGCTGTTGACTAGCGGATAGACCCTCAGAAAACACTGACTGCTGTCATTGCTCTTGGTTACTCTGGAAAACTTGACAGTAAGACTCTACAGCTGAAGACACTACATAAATCACAGAACAAGCATGGAGACATCATGCTTGTACTGACCTCAAAGCTTCATCTCTACAGGCTAGTTTTCATAATAGAAGGTGCTATGCATGCTAACAGAAAATCCTATAACTGTAAAGGAGAAGCTTTCTAGATTTTGATAATAGGAAGATGAAATTATTGAATTATCATTTTTTAACCAAAGTTCAATACAATCCTAATTTATATCAAAATATAGTCTTACTGAATATAGGCTGTAGAATATTTGGTATATAAACTCTAAATGCAAACCACCTTTATGACATAAGTCACATACGTCACAATGGAGCAGGGTTCAAGTACTTCATAGTCTTCTGGAAGCTACCCAAGAGGGAAACATCTGTTCTTTGCCCCACATGCACTGGGACATAACTACAGAAGACTCTTATTATAAGAAGTAACATATAAAATGAGTGACTTAGTCATCCACAATTCCTTGATGACCTACTTCTTAAGGAATACCAACTAGACAATAAGCATTTAACCTTTTCCAAGATCAACCTACTGAAAGATGTTCAATATTTGCAACTTCCTTCTACCGTGGAGTTTGGAACCTTGTTTGCTCCTACACTTTTCTGCTTCCCTGTGCTGTTTACCACATTTTTCATTAAGATAAGAAGTTACAGACCCATAGTGCATTCCACCACCACTCCCCGCCCACTTAACGTAGTCTTTATTTTGAATAAAACCCAGGAGACCACTATCACTGACCTCTGTCACCACCTTCCCAGGAGCACAGTCTATCCTTTCTGACTCCGGGATGTCTGGACACTCAGGAGTAAATGAAGAATCTGTACAGAAATTAAAGGACAAAGTTGAAATTTACAGTGTCATCCCAAACTCTAGGAAGGAAGAAACAGAATTACAGACATTAAGTCAATTCTTCAATCAACATCACTGGTATCTGGTATCTACATCTGTACATGATGTTTGCAACCTCTTCAAATGTTAAAGTCACTTTATTTTTAATTTGTCAAATTTTTTTTAGAGATATAATCCACAAACTATACATTTCCCTTTTAAAGCATACAATTCTAGGTTGGGCATGGTTGGGCACACCTTTAACCTGAACACTCAGGAGGCAGAGGTAAGCAGACCTCTCTATCAGACTGAGACCAGCCTGGTCTACACAGTGAATTCCATATCAGCTAGGAGTTATAGAGAGAGCCTGCCTCAAAACAAACAAACAAAAAATAACAAAAAGCCCAAATACATACAAGTCTATGATTTCCACTATTTTACAAGGTTGGATAAGCAATTACTACTAACAAATTCTAGAACACATTGATCAATGCCTGAAGAACTCACATATCTGTTATTGATATTTTTCTATCCCCTTTTCATCCAGTCTTTGGAGAATATGCATTTATTTTCTCCATCTTGGATTTATCTATTATGAGCATTTCACATAAGCTCTGTCCAACATATAGTTTAAGTTTCATCCATGCCTTAGCATATATCAGTGCTTCATTCCCTTCCATGAGTAAATCATATTCCATTATACAAACAGAGCACAAATGATGTGCATTTGGGTTAATTTCACTGTTCATCTATTACACATAATTCTATTATGAACATTCACGTTGCAGTTTCTGTGGAAAAGTGTTTTCAGCTATTTTGCTTACAGATCTGGAATTGGAGTTGTTGAGTCATAACTAACTCTAACAACTTTTTAAAAACAAATTGCCAAAGTGGCTGCACCATTTTATTTTCTTCCTGGCAATATTTTAGGGTTCCGATGTCTATGTATGCTCAAGATTACTTGTTCGTAGTTCATTATAATCATCTCAGTGATGTAGCACTTCAATGAGTTGGCTTATTTTCTCCAAATAATTAATAATGTTGATTATCCTTGCTGGTCAGTTAGAACAGTCAGCGTTCTTAACTGCTGAGCCATCTCTCCAGCCCCATTATGTATGAATATTGAGTAAAGCATATTTTAAAAAGAAAATGCATATGTACATACAGTGAAATATATTTAGTCTTACAAAAAGAAAGGAGTCCTGCAACATGCATCAACGTAGATGAACCCGGAGGACATTGTCCGAAAGTGAAATCAACCAGTCATAGAAAACAAATGCCTCATTTATCCCTCCTGCACTGCACAAAGTGAAGTGCCTACAACAGTCAAACTCAGAGAAGCAAAGCAAATGTGGCCACTAGGGGCTAGGTGGGGGAGGAAATGGATTAATGGTTGATAAATGTGCATAAATTTCGGTTATGCAAGGTAAGTCCCAGAGATCTGATACACAACATCGTTCCTGTCGATAACAATAGTCTTTTGTAAATATAAGATTCTGTTAAAAAGGTAGGTCTATATTACATGTTTTTACCATGAAAAAAAGATTATTAATTCTGTTTTTCAAGTCATAGAAACATATCTTTTAAAAATCTCTCACAGAAAAGTCTAGCATATAAAAACAGTTAAAATGGATAACTGCCTTTAGATGGATCAGAGTGTTTTAGCATGATGGCAGACGTAGTCTGGTTTTATGTTAAATAAGAGACATAATCTTTCTTGTTATTTAATAACATTATACAGGGGCTGGAGACTGCAGAGATAGCTCATCAGTTAAAAGCACTGGTTGTGCTTGCAGAGGATCAGAGTTCAGTGGCCAGCACCAATATGGCAGCTAACAACCATCTGTTACTCAGGTTCCAAGAACTCTATTGTCATCTTCTGACTTCCATAAGCACAATAATGAATAAAATTATATCTTTGGTATCCAGAGGGACTTCCTCTACCCATCTTTCCAACTCAGCACCCACAATCACCCTTACCTGAAGGTTCCTCCAACACAAGAAGCAGCAAAATGATATCTTCCGCCAGCAAAATTATATTGAAAGCAATCAGAAGGATTTCCAATATACTGAACTTTCTCGCCATCTAGACAGAAAGAGAAGACCAGATTACCACAACCTGAAGGAATAGACACGCATTGCAATTAAGATGTCAATTATGGGGGCTGGAGACATGGTCAGTCAAGAAAATGCCTGACTCATAAATCCAAACCTCTAAGCTTGGACTCGCAGTTGAGTGTGCTAGGGAGGCAATGTGTAGCTGTGCTGGTAACTGGGGGGGCCATGCTGGCAAGACCCCTGGGAAGGGCCACTCAGACTCCAGATGTTCCAAACCACCCAAGTTTGAATAAATAGTTGGGCCAGTGACTGCACTCTCTGAGCCCAGGATTAAAGAGCATATTACCTGCAGGTAGGATTCTCCTGGCAAGAAAAGTTCACTACCTCATTAACACACTAGGTTATTTAGCATAACTTAAGGTGAACCTGCCTTCCTAGGGGTGGTCCTATGACCAAATGATTGACTAATTAAACTGGAAAGGTGAGTTTTTCAACAGATAGACTAGAGACTGTATAGTCTATCCTAGTTAATCTTCTGAGGCTATTTGCCACCCTAACATCTGTTCCGAACACCAAAGTCAGATATAGCCCTTCCCTATGATAAATACACACATTTTCATACACCACAGGAACACTGTCATTCTGCAATCCCACACCCAGCCCAGGGTCAATAGAGACCCTGCCAGGCTGAAAGCCAGCACAGCCCTTTCTTCTCCCCTATGCCTCTGAGTTTTTGCAAAGGCCATTCACACGGGACACCAGGAAAAGGACAGACAGAAAAAGGCACAGCATATGATGCCCCTGAACCCTCAGCCCCAGAATTCCCAGTGAGAACACTGACCCAGCATCTCACATGGGTCAGACAAATGCCCATACCCAATAGGGCCTTGATTATGCCTAGGACCTGAAGGGTCTCCAGGTATACCGGAAGATCATAAAGTGGAGGAAACAGGCAAAACAGACTTTCCCTTGGTTCTGAGAATAGATTACATACCAGACATGAGCAAAACTTAACAGGAAGGAAAAAAGAGAAAAGTCAGAATCTTCTTTTAAGACTGAAGGAAGTAACATAGAACACACTTTTAAGGCCTTTGTCTCCTTTCCTTAAGGCACTCTATAAAAGTCTGAAGACAGAAAGGAAGGCCTGTGCATCCCCCAGGCCCCACTTGGGAAGCTGTTCTCAATTTTAAAGACCTTGCTAAGATCTGGGAACAGACTTTGCATAGTCCAGCTGATTTTGCTGGGAAGATGGTCTGTAATCACAAGAAAGGCTTCTAGAAGAAGCAGCAGATTAGAATCTGACACACAGAGCAATAAAGGCACAGGTGGGCTCCGGGCCAGCCATCAGCTCAGCCTCCACACTCAGGGCTGACAGGTGATCTTGTCCTGGCTGCCAAAAACAAAAGGCTCAGCTCTGCAGTTAGGCAGCTGAATCTTAGACCCCCAGCCTGTGCTAGTACGACAAGTCACACACCATGGTCTGTTGAGGCTAGAGATTCCCAGCCAAGTGTTTGTACACGAGGCCCCAGTGGGTTAGCCTCAAGGGATAGGGGCACCTGATAAGACCCTGAGGGGGATATAGGAAGTTTTAGGCAACATAATTCTCAGGAAGAACCAGGTTCAACCGAACTTTCTAGATTTCTAATTAAAAGGCCCAATCATCCTGGAGAATGACTAGTTTGTTTAACCCTGAGTGCCACAGGCAAGTTTCCAGGAACACCACACAGGAATGAAAAGGAGGGAGGAGGAGGAACAGTGGGGCAAGAGAGGATGGGGAAGGACAGTATCCTAGTGTGCTTCTCCGCTGCTCTGACAAAACACTCTGATCAATACCAACTTGGGGAGGAAAGGGTTCATCTCACTTATATCTCCCAGGTCACACAGCTTACCAGGGAGCCCAAGGTAGGAGCTCAGGGCAGAAACCTAGAGGCAGGAACTGAAGCACAGGCCATGGAAGAATGCCGCTTACTGGCTTGCTCCCCTGGTCCAGGCTCAGCCTGCTTTCTTATACAGTAGATAACAACCATCCCAGAGATGGTACCACCCACAGTGGGCTGGGCCCTCCTGCAGCACTCAGTAATCAAGAAAATACCCCACAGACATGGCCACAGGCCAATCCAATGGTGGCAATTCCCCAAATGAGGCTCCCACAAGCCAGGTGTGTCATGTTGACACTAAAGCTATCCTGCACAGACAAGAACAATTCACAGGCAATTCAGGGTGGGCCAGGGAATGAAGAGCAGAGGCTCTTGGGAAGCAACCCCTCACAATAGAGAGGTTTCTTCCAACTGGGGGAAGCTGATTACTGGTTAACAACCTGACTGCTGTGGTTTTCAAGTCCACGGCCTAGGACCCTAAGGGATCATTTGCAAGCGGCTGAGGTTCGCTCTCTCCTGTTTATCCAGGAAAAGAAGAGAGGGGCCTGCCCTGAAGTCAGAGGTTATCGCCCAGGTATCTAACCCGGAAGTCTAGCCGAATAATGCTGACTGGAAGTCCTTATCAAGAGACAGAAAAAGGATTTTTCTCTTCAAAAAACCTGATCTGCCAGGTAAATCAGACACCCATTTGTGGCCTTTACAGCATAAAGTATTTTTATCCCCTAAAAAAATATTCAGTCCTGGGGCTGGAGAGATGGCTCAGTGGTTAAGAGCACTGGCTGCTCTTGCAGAGGAGCGGGGTTTGATTCCCAACACCCACGTGGTGGCTCACAACGTCTGTAACTCCAGTTCTAGGGAATCTGACGCCCTCTTCTGACCTCCTTGAGCACTGCACAACACCACTGCACTCACACACATGCAGGCAAGACACTCATACACATAAAATATTTAAAGAATACTCAGTCCTTTCACTACATTTAGAATACATAGGAAATTTAAGTTCACATAGCATTTCCAGAAAAATAAATTTTCACAACACTAAATAGCTCTTCAAATTTAGATCTACACCAAATCAAGCTACAGCTCAGTTTGGTCTTTGAAATACTACATTGCTTTTACTTAAAAGAAATTTTTTATATTCAGAAATCAGGCCACTAGAGAAAGGACACTATAATTGAGAATACCCAAGACATCTGCTCTGATGCTAAAAGTATCTTGAAATCTATATTCTAGCAGGACAGAAAGTCAGATAGTCACTGTTTAATATTCTGTTGCTGAGCAAAGACACACTCATAGGGGCTGGTGAGATAACTCAGTGGGTGAAGGCACTTGCCACAAGCTGACTACCCTGAGTTGATCTCTGGACCCCATGTGGTAGAAGGAGATAACTGACCCTGAAAATTGTTCTCTGACCCCTACAGTGTGCTATATCATACACACACACACACACACACACACACACACACACACACACACACACACAAACTAGAGAACGCCATACCAAGCCAAATTCAACAACAGTCTCCAAGTTTTCACAAATGATGTCACTATTTAAAGCAAAGTTCTTAACCATAGGAACAGTGGGAATGTGTCCTGTCGTCACCAAATTTTGAGTTATGAACAGTTCTGGCTCTTTGTGGTGACAGTGTAAAGAGGTCCAGGAAGGCCCCAATGGCCAACAGTTTTTACACTGACAAATACCTGAATCAAATGCTGAGTGGGGCCACCATTCCACCGATATGATGAAATGAAAAGACGTAGGAACGATGAGCCAGGGACCTGTCACTCAGATTGTATAAACAAGACGAGACCCCTCCCCCAGACACACAGCAGAGGCACTGGACATTTTCAGGTCTCTCATTGTACCAAACTCTTGCTGGGTCTCCTGATGTCCACTGGGGTTTTGTTATCTCTTTAAGTTCAACACCTGTTAGGTAACTGAGTTCATACCATCAGAAAGCACATACTCTGTATACACAACTCCTCAAATCTCTGATGACTGGGCTTGATTTTTTTGTCTCCAGGATGGTGCATCAGATCACATCTCCTGACCACAGTATGAATTAATTTATTAAAAATGTCATCTTCTGGTCCCCAGACCCAATAGTTATTAGAAATCTATTAATGGCAAGAAGCTGTTGTTTACTGTAAGTTGAGACAGCACCAAAATACTGAATAGTAAGGCAGGATTAAGCCACACCTGTCCTTCACGGTGGCAATGGGCCTGAGTTGTGAGAAACACCTGCAGGCATTGTAGTCATTCATTGGAATGAGGGCTACCTCGGTAAATATGATGCAGTTGTAGTGCTTTGAAGCTTCTTGAAAGCAGAAATGGAGGAACTTAGTGCTACTGGACAGAGCACCTCCCTCCTGGCTGATAAAGTACATACCACAGTCCAACTGCTGGCACTGCAAGTTTGCAAGACCCAGTTCACGTAGCAGAGCTAACACCCGCGGTGTTCTGCCAGGAGCGGAATGGTGGCCACCAATGGCTGTGACTGCTGCCCATCTTTCTCAAATCCACAGCATGTGAAAGTCAGTCAGCGTGGTGCCAGTGAGCAAAGGGCACTCCCCAGGGCAGGCCGGAAGCTGTGAAGGGGACCCTGGGTTTGACATTTACTTGCTCCCAGGGCTGGGACCAGAAACTGCACCAGGGCTGGAGTGGAAATCCACTGACAGGAGATCCCAGGAGCAACCTGGCTAGCAAAACTAGCCATGTAAGTGAGCTCTGGGTTTGAATGAGAGACCCTGCCTCAAAAAAATTAAGGAGGAAGAATGATTGAAGAAGAGTCCTGACATCAACCTTGGGCCACCACATGCATGTATACACATGTACATGCACACCCCCTCTATATACACATCCACACCCACATACCCACACACCCACCCACATAATACACACATACACACCCATACACACATACACACATATATGCACACACACATACATACACACACATACACACATATACACACATACCTATACATATGCACACACACATACCCACACACATATGCACACAAGCACATACATACACACATATGTGTGCACACATATACACACATACATACATATACACACGGTAAAGAAGAAAGGAAAAAACATATGCTGCACTCTTGCAGAATTCCTGACAAATTAGGCAGGCAAGCATCATGATCCTATTCTACAGATGAATATTAAAGAACTCTGTGTAGAGCTTGAAGGAGCAGAAAGAAGTCTGAGGGACCCATTCCAAACACTCGTAATTCCTGACTTCGGTTTCCTAGACACACAGGTCACAGCTCAGTATCACAACAAACACTAGCCATCAATTATCCTCCTATCTCCAAGTAACCTTTTTCTCCACCAGAAAAATTCTGTTTCCAGCCTTTACGAGCCAGAAGCGCCCACCTCTTCTGTATCGCTTTCACCTCCTTGAGGAAACAGATTCTATATGATAGCTCAGGAAACTTGGGGAGCAGGCATTATCTGATCATAAGTTATTGTCATCTGAGCACTCATGGAGGCTGAAATCTTCCCTGTCTAGAAATGCTGTCTGTCTAAGCCTGGGACACAGTAAAGTCACCTTCCTCTGGATCCCTGCCACCCTTACTTGACTTCCAGAAAAATTCCAGTTACTTGTTCTTCCCATGACTTGGTCCAGTAAGAAAGGGACTTTTTATATCAGACCCTTGCCATTTGTCCTCCAAACAGACAGACAGACAGACACACACACACACACATGCACATATATACATACACATCTGTATTTCATACTCATTCTTCAGCCTCTACATAAAGGGAAGAAAATATAAGATCCAGAAAAAAATGTATTTGAAAGTGTCTAAATCAGTTAACAGAAGAAGAAACAAGAAAATTTACATAAGGAAACAGATTCCACTTGCTCCAGCACAACCTACACATACAACAGTCTTTACCTCATAGTCTGCTCGCCTTTCTCTTTGCCGTGACTGTTCCTCAGTGATCCTTAAGAAGCACTGAGCAAAGGTGACTGGGTTAATAGGGCCAGCTTCTGCCACAATTGATTTACTGCCCTATAAAGTTGAGAGCAATCGGAGGAGCGGAGTACATTTCCCCACAGACCATAAAAGACAGGGAGACAGCTCCACTTGTCAATAAATGAAGGTGGGTTTAGCTTTCTGTGTGTTTCTAATGGCTGCCCGTCCATCATGTTCCTGATTGTATCTGATTACTTTACTGGTCACACTATATTGTGTCCATGTGTAGGCTACAGAGTTCAACAGAAGGCTCTGCCCATATTTGCTATGGTTTATCTCCAGGTCTTAGCACTCTATAAAAATACACAAAGACTTTTTGTTACCATCTAGCCATTTGCTGAGTAAGTGAGAAAAAGAATAGACTTCATTTTGTTAGGGTCATTTGTCTCCATTTTTGTCTTCTACAGTTCACTTATTGAGTTATGCTAACTCAGTTTTTCATCCATTCGAATATGATGCCTTCCTCCTAATTATTCTAAATAAGAAAAACACTGTTAAAGTAGAAACTGTATGACCATGAAGAGGCGAAACACCTCTGGGGGACACTTCATGCCCTTTGACTGGTCTGCACCTTTGAAACCTGTTTTTAAGCTTAAGGAATTCCTCACTGTAAGAATTCTGCCTCGTGAAGGAAGAGGCTAGAATTCCCATTCACAACCTCCCTTTCACTGCCAAGGTGGAGGAAAGGAGCCTGGACTCAGAGGACATCCACTGTCTGTGAGTGATTGAAGCCAGGAGATGCCAAGAAGGAAGCACCAGGATGGTAGGTAGGGAGATGCCTTAGTATGCCTCAAAATCAGTACTAAGCACTCAAGTTGCTAAGGGCAGAGCCAGTCCAGTCTCTCACAAGGCAGAGAAGGTCCTGTCCTTCACCACATAGACTGTAAACCTGACTCTCTAGGGTCACAGTGCAGAAGGTTTTAATATATTCACAATGCTGAGTGATCATAGGTACCATCTAATTCCACAACAGGTCCTTCTTTCTCACCAAAGAAGTTACACACTCATTAGCAGTCAACCCCCGTTTTCTAGCCCTTATCCCTTTAATCACTAATTATATCTTTGTCTTTATGGATTCTCCTGTTCTAAATATTTCTTATAAATAGTATGCAATTTACATGTACATTGTCTGGCTTCTTCCCCTTGTCATATTTTCAAAGCTCCCCCTGCCATTGCAGGTATTGGTATATTGTTTCTCTCTATGTGTGAGTGATGTCCTTTTTATGGCTATACCATATCTCATGTATTCATTTGTTAGTTGATAGACATCTGGATTGTTTCTATATGTTTCCTATGGCAATGCTAGTATGAGCGTGTGTCTGAGTTTCGTTATGGCCTGTGTTTTCAGTTCTTCTCAGAATGCCTAGGGACGGAATTGCTGGGTCCTATGGTAATGATCTGTTTAACTTTTTGGAAACCTGCTTTCCCAAGTACTGGGGCCATTTTATAGTTTTATTTTCCCCATCTACAACCAATGTTGTCTTTTGTGTTTGCTTTGAATGCTCAGTATATGGGCACTTAGTCATATAAATACATACAAAATTCAGGTTTCCTATATTTATGAACTTCTGGGATGACATATTTCCCTTATCTTCTGTTTCAGTATAAATTAACCTTTATTAAAAGGAAAATTACCTAGATCATATTTCAGATAGGGAAGATTCACTGGCCAAAGTTCAAGAAAGGAGATTTACTACAGCACAGATCCTTTCTATTTCTTTATGATTGTTTACTTTTAACCCTCCACAGTCCATGTCTGTGACATTATTAATATTGTAATGGAGACGCACAGTCCAAGCTAATATATAACACAATCACCAGTTGCTAATTAGCTGAACTTGTAATTCCATTTGTTTAACTAGCAAGTACAAAATACTGGGTGATTAGCTAAGTTGGCTTAGTAAAAACCAACCAAAAACACTTTGGAGGGAAAAGAAAAGCATGAGACCTAGTGTCTTCCACCTTTCAGTCAGCAAGAAGGAGTGAAATGAGCTGTTGTCATATATCAAGCAGTTGTCAAAGCAAGCTGGTGTCTGGAGTCAAGTCAAAACGCTTCACTTTCAGAGCTTCAACCTCCAAGATCCAGGCAAAGCTCCCACTCCCATTATTCGACTGCTGTGGCAATAAGAGAATATTGGTGAAACTCTGATAATATCTGCCAAGGCTAGAGAGATAGCTTAATGGTTAGGAGCACTAGCTGCTCTTGTGGAGGACCCAGGTTCAATTCTCAGTATCCACATAGTGGCTAACAACTGTCCTTAACTCCAGGTCCAGGGGATCCGATGCCCTCTTCTGACCTCCTTGTGTATTGATGACACAGGTGCACATACAGGTATGCAGGCAATACATTCATACACATAAAATAAAACAAAAATAATAAAAATAAGACATTTTTGAAAGATAGTTAATGTAACATTAATAAGAGAAGGAATACATTCCTTCTTACTTAAGTGAAAAGGTTTAGGATTTCATTTCTTATTTTGATATATTTATTGTAACAGTACTAACTGTCATCTGGCAGGATCTGAGTTGCCTAGTACACAAGCCTCCAGGCACATCTATGAGCAGTTATTTAGCCTCTTGTCCTGTCTGTAGAGGATTATACTGATTGAGTTAATTGACATGGGAAGATTCACACTAAATGTGGGTGGCACCATTTGCTGGTCTTGGGTCCTAGAGTATGTACAAAGGAGCTAGCTGAGCGCAAGGGCTCATTCTTTGCTTCCTAACTGAAGACACAGAGAGATCACCTCCCTCAAACTCCTGTTACCCTGTCTTACCTGCCATGATTTACAGCCAGCTGGGGCCCCAGGGAGACCTTATCTGAAAAACAAACGAATAGCAGAGATTGTCTAGGAGTGATTCATTGACCTGTCGCTAGAATCAACTCTCCAAAATTTCCCAAAGTAGAAACTAGTAATTCACCACTGATAGTCAGATATCCTTGAACTGTGAGCCAAAATAAACCCTTTCTGCCCTAAGCTGCTTTTGACTGCCTATTTTATTGCAGCAGCAGGAAAAGAAATTAAGACTCCTATGAAAAAGTAAAATAAAATGTTGTGATCCTGAAAAGAAACATTTTCCTTAACAGCTGACCATTTAGAAGCAGAAGTCCATGTTGTATGGGCTGTCCTCAGTTAGCCTCACATGGATACCGTCCCATGTCACGTGGTTCTCAAAGCAATCCAAGGATCAGTCTCCGGGATCTTTGAGATCTTTCTAAAGGAAAAGTGAGGTAAAATTTATTTTGATGAAGATATGAAGATATTTTCCCTTTTAAATGGATGTTATAGTTTGAATCTGAAATGTCCCCAATATTTTGAAGCTCCATCCTAGGCTTGTGGCACTATTTTGGGTGCCATGGAGCTTTTTTTTGGAGCTTTGGCTGCTGAGAGTGGGCTAGTGATGACAGGTCTTAGAATGTGGTACCCATGTCCACCCCACACTCTGTCATAAAGCAACCTCTGCTTCATGCTCACACTGACATGAATGCTTCCACACCCTTCCCTGCAATAACTGAAGTAAAATCCCTTTGCACTTTGAACCAAACTCAACCATTCCTCTGTTTCTGTCATGTATTTTGACCATGGTGACACAAAAGAAACTAGTAAACTGTCCTCTCACACACTCATCGTGTTTTGCATACACTACGCATCAAGGTATCTCAGAAGATAGAATGCGGATATGAAAATCCAGCTTCCTTGTGTTGATTGAGACTCTGGGGTGTTTTGTAGAAGTTTGAAATAATGCTATTCTTCTGACTAAATTTTTTGGTTTGGAAAATAACTTTTCAATAAACATTTTTATCAATTCTTTGAGAACTGCATACAATGTATCTTGATCATATTCACCCCCAGCTCCAGCTCTTCCCCTTAGCTCCTCCTAGACACACCTCCTTCTCCCTCCTTCCTACCCGAACTCTGTGTCCTCTTTATTTTGGAGGGGGATTGAGACAGGGTCTCTTGTAGCCCCAGCTGACCTGGAACTTACTATGTAGACCAGGCTGGCCTCAATCTCACAGAGATCTGCCTGCCTCTACCTCATGAGCACTGGGATTAAATATGTGCATCACTACAGTTGGGATCTCTTGCTTTCCTTGTTTTTCTGTTTAATAACCCATTGGCTCTCAGTGTGGGGCCATCTGCTGAAGCATGGTCTGCCGACCAGGAGAACTGACTTTCTATGCCCCAGAAGTCACCAGCTGTCCACAGCCTCAGGTAAAGGTAAGTGTTCATCAACCTCTGCCCACTTTTTCCAGAATGTTGACTGACTTGATCTCGTGCAGGTCATGTGTAGGCAGCCACAGCTGCTGTGAGTTCATGAGTGCAACAGCTTGTAATGTCCATAAGACACTGTTTCTCTCCAGTCCACTCTGTCTTCTGCCTCTTGCAAGCTTATGACCCCTCTTCTGCAATAGTCCCTGAACCTTAGGGAGGTGATGTGATACAGATGCCCTATTTGTGGTTGAACACTCCTCAGTCACTTATGTCTCTGCACTTGGACAAGTTGTGTCCGTGTTAATCATAATCCACTGCACAAAGAAACTTCTCTGATGGGGTGTGAGAGCTGGACTAATTTACAGGCAGGGAAATGCAGATTTGGAAGGCAAATTCATATTATGTCCATTTGGCAAAATTAGCAGTAGTAGATGGGGCCCATGAGTTCCCCAAACATGGGTTCTTGCGTAGATTTACAGTAATAGGCATGCGTTTCCTCCTGTAGATCAGGCCTTAAATCCAATCAGGAAGCAGCTGCTTACCACCATATATCCGTGCCACTACTGTACCCGAGGGCATATCTTGCCACCTTTGTCACTGCAGTTCACAGGGTTCATAGCTGGGTAAGACTGTTGATGGCATTTCCTGCTTCAGCATGCACAGCATCTTCTTATATTATGAGAGCTAGCCAGAGTGG
This sequence comes from Eospalax fontanierii, assembly GCA_035773235.1. Classification (NCBI taxonomy): domain Eukaryota; kingdom Metazoa; phylum Chordata; class Mammalia; order Rodentia; family Spalacidae; genus Eospalax; species Eospalax fontanierii. The sequence goes on along the minus strand of CM069528.1, from coordinate 96,835,362 downwards.
AGGAAACTTCCTGGTCTGGACCGATTTGATTTCTTCATGTTCTGTGACCAATGTTAATAGTGTCTTCAGTGATACGGTCTTATTGTTAAGTTCTGGTGGGCAACCAAGAGCAGTGACAACAGTCAGTATTGTTTTGGGGTATCTGTGGCAGCTCTGATCAACAGCTTAAGGTGTGGTGGTTTGAATGAGAAGTGTCCCTAAAGGCTCAAGTATTTGAATGCTTGGTCAGTTAGTGGCACTGTTTCAGAGAGGTCATGGAATCTTTGGGAGATATGACCTTGCTAGAGGAAACACGTCACTGGGGGTGGGCTTTGAGAGTTCATAATCTTGCCCCACTTCCAGTGTGTGCTTGAAGATGTGAGCTCTCAGCATATGCTCTGGATGCCTTCTGCCATGTCCCTCCTCCACAATGGACTCTCCTTCTGGAACTGTAAGCTAAAATAAACTCTGCATTCTACAAACAACAGAAAAGTAACTAATACACCAGGGGAAGCATACCATGCCTGGAAATAGCCTTTTTATTTTGCAAACTGTGGCCTCTGGGATGAGCAATATCCTCTTGTGTAGGATAACTCCAATTAAACACACCACACACACACACACACACACACACACACACACACACACACACACAAAGAAACCTGATCCCAGAGAGACAAAGTGATTTAACCATGTCTCTGACTCTATCTAGAGGTTGATTCTGAGTTTTCCCCTTTCAAATAAAAGCACAGTGTGTCCTGAACAATGGCCCTAAGACCATTGTTAGGACGGGGAGAGCAGGAGGCAACCCTACACTTGAGGATACATAAACCTAACCTAAACAGAGAAACCACAGGAATCACAGACCTAGCGCCTTTTCTGACATTGCCCGGTGCCTCTAAAAGCATTTCCAAGTCTAAGTGGAAGCTTTGCATGTCCTTGCGGAGGACATGCAATACACTTAGAAGCCAAATGTGTATTTTATACTTAAACATTTCTGAGAGTGTATTTTGAGTGTTGTTACCACAAATAAGGATAAAGATATATAGTCAGGCACATGATTATATTCATATATCCATACATTGTGCTGTATACCATATTTGAAAAGCCAAGAGTGAATTCAAGAGACAGGAGATCCTGATGCTTGGGAGTACTCTAGATAGTCACACTTACTGGGGCTGGAGACTGGGAAACTGATATGCCTTAATTTAGGGCTCTTAGACTAGAGTACCCACAGTTCTATATACCAATGGATGTAAATCACGGAATCTGTTAACATACATAGAAAAGAACTGTACATTCACTAAGTTCTAACTGAAATTTAGCATCACCTTATAATATGGGTGTATGCAGAAGAGCATAGTTGTGCATGTGTTATTCAAAAACAAAATCAAAGTTACTGTCAGATCCACATTATGAGATTACAGAAGACATCTCAAAATATTTAATTTGACCAGCACATTAAATTGTAGTATTATGAGTTCTGCTGCTAGATATTTTTATTAACTTTGATAATAAAAAGCACCTCATGTTACAATGTCAAATTTGTAAAACTATTTGGATTAATTTTTTTATATGTTTCCTTTGAAATGGTCTACATTTTCCTTCATGCGTTTTAAAACACTGTTCTGAGAAGAGATCCCATAGGTAGCCAGTGGGATCCCTGATGCTAAAAATGCTTCCATTCCTCACACTTCTCATGTGCTGGCTTGTCAGCAAGGGTTTCTAGCTACGAACTCCTCACTCGGGAACAACTGACCAGCATACATCTATTTATACCTGTTGGTAACATCAGAGATTTCTAAAGTATCAAGTAAATGTCCTTGTAGAATCCTTGCATTGGTTAAGGGGCATTACTGAGTTTTCCACCTTTTAAATCAAATAATTCTCATGGCTCCTTATCCACATTTCACTAGTTCCCTAGTTAGCTCAGACTCTTGTGTGTGGTCCCTTATCTTGATAAGCAGAATATTAAGTTACCTTGACAATATCCAGAAACAGTGCAGCAGATGCTGATACTTGGTCATGCAAACAGAATAGCCTCTCAGTGCAAAACAGATGTGGGGAAGTAGACATCCTAAATGATGCTAAAATATCCCTGTGGACCATCGCTACACAATTTCTTTTAAACTCTAAGTTTTCATTGTTATATATTATTGTGGGGGATGCATGCACTTGGAGGTCAGAAGACAGCTTTGTGGGTTGGTTTTCTCCACTTTCACTTTGGTTCTGGGGATTGAATTCAGACTTCCAGGCATGTGTGGCGAGTGCCTTTACACACTGAGCCACCTTGTACCTGTTATATAACTTGTTTATGCAAAATTTTACCTACTGTTTTAATCAGCACAATTGTAACTCCTGCTATGTTTTATTTTATTTTTTACTTTTGGTCAGAGTTGATATTTTAACAAGCATGGCAACTGCTATGATTATTAAACAGCATTCAAAGCATACCCTTTCACACAGCTAAAATGTATGAATCATTGCAGAGATGCATGGGAAGGACTTGCTGATTATACATCATAATCCACTGCTGGATCAGACACAGGAGCTCTGATATCACAGCAAACAGAAACACCAGGAGGCCCAACCTCGAAGTGAGGCTGCCCCCACGAACAAAACACAACACAGAATTTCTTGCAAAGTCACTTGTTTTATTTTTCTATGACATGGAAATTTTGTGTTCATGTGTTCTTATATACAAGAGACAGGGTCAAGAAATAAGATTTATACACTTCAAAGCATACTTCTGTAAAAATAAGTTATTTTGTATAGTCAACTCCTTCCTTCAGTTTCACCTACTTAGACCTCATTCTCATCTCACGCACACGCTAAGGATTTCTCTGACCTTCTCTTCTCTCCCGGGTGAATTAACTCCCTTTCTCCTCCCCAGGAGCTTACCATTTCTGGTCACTTTTGTTGCTTTTGTCTTTGCTTTTGGCTGCCTCCCTTCCTTTCTGCTTCCTGGCCTGTGTCATCTATGTCCCCTTGCAGGATGCACTCAGTATATTGTTCTCCTTTCCCTCTAACCAGCTAGCAGCAGCTATTTCTAGAAATTTCTTAAGGTGTTGCTTAGCTCCAAGGCCAGGAACTGTCAATAGTTTTCTGTTGTCTTCAGCAAAGTAGTGGGTTGCCTTCCAAGATCTCTCTGTCTCTGTCTCTATCTCTGTCTCTCTCTCTCATTCACACACACACACACACACACACACACACACCAACATGGATTCACTTCATCTTCAGTGAATGTTCTATGATGAACCACACATCCCATACTAATCCTATAAAGATATTAAAGAGAGCCACAGATTTTACCTTTAAAATACACAGACAAAACATAACAAAATCAATAAAATATTCTAGCCATGCTGAGAATGCAACAATTAGCAGTGTACAATGATTCCGCAATCGTGAAGTGGAAGCAGTTTCAGACCAGTTCATAACATCTTGCTCTAAGGATTTATGACGGGATCCATGTCAGTGACCTGAAATTATGCAGGCTGATTCTTTTGCTGGTCAAATTGACGCTTAATACCTGTTGAAGGTAAAAAAATGAAAAGAGTATTGGATGTTTGTTTGTGAAACTTCCTGTACACAGACAAATAAGGAACAAGTCACTGAGCCACAAAGCCTTGGTACCAACTACCCTTTTCTTTTTAGGCAAGGAGGGTATTTCCTACAAAGATTGATCCATGGTAGGAATGGGGCCTGGCAATGATTCAATTCATGATCTCTGAGAAGTAAATGCAAGGCAAATTGGAAAGAATATCACCTCTTCTGAGGTGCTATTTTTCTAGAAAGATCTCCTTTTATTTCATAGACTCTTATCTCCTCATAGCACTCAATGATTTCCCAGGAAATCTAATATTTCTTCTTTCTTCTGGATAAATATTCTGCATCTCACTATATGAGCAGGTGTTAATTTGTTCATGGATTGGTCCCCAAAGAATTGGGTAGAGCCTTTTAAGAGATTTTGGGAAACTTGGGAAAGTTGGTTGATAAGACAAACACTGCATAAGGAGAGAAAACTATAAAAGTGAAGAAAAGCTTTGTTTAAGACCTAGAAATCAGAAAGGGTTCATAGTCAGAAAAAATAAAGTACAATCACGGGAAGAAATTCTCCCATTACCACAGGGTAACATGCTGGGAACACAATACTGCATGAATGTCAAGGTGTCTTTTTCACATTTTAACTTTCACAAAATCAGAGACTTATAATCAACAATTCTCAAATTACTGCAAGGCAAGCACTATTGTGGTATGATTACTGTTGTCTACACATGTGGGAACTTCATGGCTAACACTAATGCTGTGAGTGGATGGACTGCAAACCATTTGAAGAATAATTCAGGAAGGAATGTGTAACAAGATCAAGAATGCACTGGGAAGAAGGAAGGGCAGCTGGAGAGACCGCTCAGCAGTGAAGAGCACTGGCTGCTCTTGCAATAGATCAGGGTTCGGTTCCCAGCACCCACATGGTAGCTAATAACCATCTATAACTCCAGTTCCAGGGGATCTGACAACCTCTTCTGACCTCCACAGGCCTTGTACATCATTGGTTTGCTTACAGACATGCACACAAGAACACTCATACACATAAATTATAAATACATTTTAAAAATATTCTTTAAAACAAGAAAGAGAAAGCACTGGGATAAAAACTTGTGGTGAGTGTGTTTAGTGACTTCAGGGAAAATCTTGACAGTGGTATAAGAAATTTTAAGAAATGTTGAATCACAACACACTTGGTAGTCAAGAGAAAATATCTCAACTGATTCAAATCACATATATTTCTTTTAAATAATAAATAGATAAATAAGGTATGAAATAAAATATCTCAGTACAAATTAATATAATATAAAAGTATGAATTACACATTGGTTATGGTCTTCTAAATACCTCTTTATATTCCAAATCACTTTAATACAGAATCATCATGTGTCTCCAACCAACATTTTCCTGTCATGTCACTTAGCATACTAGACTATTGAGATAAAGCCCCATCTCAAGAGAAGTCCCAGTGAGCTTCTTCTAAGTTTAACATGGACAAAGCTAGTGAAAATAAAGAACTGCTTCATTGTTTTGTAGTTTTGTGTGTGCCTTCTTCATGGCACGTAAAATAATGGGCCAACTTTTTATTATACTTGAGAGTGACTTGTACTTTACAAAATACAGTAGTTCAAACTGTTTGAGAATTTAGTCTCCAGGACAGAGAGGAAAAAACAAAAAGTTTTTTTTTTAAATGAAAGTTTGCAGATGAGAAGATAGATGTGGAAAGTAAGCATCTAGCCCTCTCAACTCCAGACAGTCATGGATTTTCCTTTGGCTGACACTGAAAACTATGACTTCCAAGGGATTTAGCATTGGAAAGGCATTGTACAAAGCATTCTAGGGCTGGAAACACTATTGTGCTTTTCAGTGCTCACAAACCTGCATTGTGGAGTTATAGTTGAAATCGGGAACTTGATTGCTGCTGCTCCAAGAAATGGTCACAGTATCAACAGAAGAAGCACTCACTCCCCAGATATCAATGTAGCCCAGGTACAAAGGGTTGGTGCCAGTGATGTACCTGGCAGTAGTTTCACTTCTCTGTAACGTATTCTATAAAATTGAAAATAATACAGAAAGTAAATAAATATGTATAAACTAGTTCAGTTTTGTTCTCAATCTCCTTTTAGGCATAAAGATAGATCATGTAGAGAAATGACCTGAGTCAGTATCTCAGGTTCTCAGTGGAATTCATGACCTCAGCACCCTGTCCCCTGCCTCCCAGTCCCATCCACTTTGCACTGGCCAGCACCTGCCTGGTCTCTAGAATTGCCTTGAACCATGTATGAGACAAGTCTCAGCAATTAAGACACACATATTCCACACAGGGAGAGGTCACGGCATGTGACGAGCTTTCAAGGCAACATGGGAAGGAAGGCTAAATGACACTGAGACAGTCTTCCATCTGTGAGCAGGTAACTTGAAAAACGATCCTGATGAGAAATTAACAGATTCCATCACGGAGCATGTCCTGCGAGCACAGGAAATCTCCATTCGAGGGCTGGAGGAAGGGAAGGATGAGTGGTGGAGGGACTCTGGTGCTGGCCTGTGGTCTTCTGAGACCCAGCACCCTGCAAGCCAGCGGCCCCCATGCTGCCTCCGTGGTGTCAGTCATGCTCACCTGGCTGGCGGAAAATCTGGCCAAGAAATACTTGTCATCTGTGTAGATATCTGCAAGGAAAGACACAGATATGACCTGGGCCTGGGTCAGAGAATTCCAATTGCTGACTTACCTTAGTTGAGAGTAGAGATTATTGTTTTATTTTCCTTCTTTGCAAAGTTCAGTTTTGCAATATAAGGTCTTCTATGGAGGCTAGTCAGATTTTACAGCATTCCCCAAATGGACACAAAATGTGTGAAATGAGCATCTAGACACATTTGTCTGACAGCCACCTCATATAAAGCCTCCTAACTAGTCTATCATTTAAATCATAGTCTACTATTCCCAACATCTCCCCAGTCACCTCGGACTTTCCAGCTTCTTTTTGCTAGACATACACAGCATACAGCACTATGACTGATACCTTGGTTGGTTTCTCTTGAGTGGTAACAGGCAATTTTTAAATGTGGTCTCCAGAAAACTCTTTTTAAAATCCTTCTGTGTGGAGCTGGAGGGATGGTTCAGCAGTTCCTGCTGAAGACCCAGGTTCGAATCCCAGCACCCACATGGCAGCTAACAACCATCAGTAACTTCAGTTCCACGAGATCTGACATCCTGTGTTGTCCTCTGAGGGCACTGCACAACATGGGTGCACTTAGACACATTCAGGTAAAACACTCATATGCATAAAATAGAAGTAAATACATTTTTAAAAATCAATCGATCAATAAAAAAAAAATCCCTCTTTGTATTTCATCCTTAATGTACTCCCTCAACCCAGGGAGGGGGTGGTGTCTGGCGGCCTAGTGAAGGCGGGCACTTCAGGATCTTGCCTCTAGCAAGCTCCCATCAGGACTTCCTCTGTCTTCCTCGGTACTAGGCTTTCTGTCATTTACCTGTCCACCAGGAGGCACTGCTTCCCCTAGAACTGTGCTAGCCACCTCAGTGGGCACCAGAAAAGCTAGCTATGTAAGTGTAAATCAAAGTTAAATAAAGTCACACTTCAGTTCCCCGGGTACACCTGTCACATTTTAAGTGTGCAATAAACACATAGGTCTAAGGCCATGTCAGCAGAAGCTGTGAACAGATCCTCATTGCAGAATGTTCTATTGTGTAGCACTAATGTGGAAATAACTGCAGGTTCTTGAGTCATTCTCCTAAGAGGTTACCAATTCCCCAAAACTCCTGATAGAAGCCCGCAGATGAACAGCTCATTTGGCATTGTCTTGGTGGGACAGTAAACCAGGGAATTAGGGAATATGGCTTTGATCAGAAATGTCATGAAAGTTTAAGCTGGCATTAAAGAAACTTAGCATGAGGCTCCAGACTTGTAGTATTCCGTATGGATTAGGGCCACTGAGTAATGCTCAGACGCTCTGAACTCAGCACTATCTATATGAGGCAGAAGAATCCTGCGCAATATGGAAGATATCACAGAAGTCACAAGTGACTATTTTAAAATGAAAGATTATCTTCACCTGGAGAAGGAAAAGGCAGGCATATCTAAGAACTGAGTCCATGAGTGGGGCTGAGTCCAGTGAGCCCCTACTCACCAGTGCTTTGTCCGTCATCCCAGAAGAACCAGCCCTCAGCATCTCCCTTGTCATCCAGGGCAACCCTGAGACCAATGTATTTCTTGCGGCTGCAGTGGGATGGAGGAGAGGTATTAGCTAAAACCAAAGCGAGAGTTGCAAGCCAAGGCTTTTCCCAGAATCCGAGGAGCAAAATGTAGTGATTCTTGGGGTGGACAGTGCATGTCTGGATTTAAAAACTTAGGAACTACTTCTTTTGTACCCATGTTGATAACGACTTCATTCCTTGAATAAATCGATACGTGAAAGGATCAAGAGAAATTTTCCGAAAAGCTCTTAAATTAAAATCAGATTAAAGCCAATAATATGTATTCTCCTTTTCTCTCTGTAAGGAAAATCCTGAGGCTATTGACCTTTTCTCTTCTGATCCATTTTCTAAGACACATGGAGGACAAATAAGTGAAGTTTTGAGGAATGATATCAGACACAGGTAGATCTCAGTGAAGCCTTTTTATCCACTTAACAGCTCTGTGGCTAAGTAAGTCACATGTCTCCTCCACAAAGTCTCTCCCCCTCATCTGTGAAATGGGGACAATGGTGACACCTGTCTCAAAGAATTTTGTTTAGGAAAAACAAATCATGAAATACAAAGCCTAATATTGACACAGTCCCAGGTACACAGCAAACACTTACTTGGCATTGTTATTCTAATTATTACATGAACCTATAACCTAGGTGAAGAATTCTTAAATGTTTTTAAGGTAAATTAGCCTCTGGTGTTTTTCAGCAACAGCATTTTTAAAAGAAGAGTCAACTAACATTCTAAAAATGCCATGAATTATGACCAACCCTATTTTAACTTCTATTTAATTTCTATTTTAGAAGGCATTTCTCAGACCTGTAATTTCACACATTTAGATCTAATGTAACTTCTAAAATTTGTCTGGAGTTTTTTAAAAAGGTTACAACACACACACACACAAAAAGAAACATTCAGTGAAAATGCTTTTAGGTTTGAGTGATGTTGAAGGGTGAACAGTCATCAGCACAAGTGACTGAGCTTATCAGTATGCAAAACAGAATCCTAGCTCCCTCATTCACCTTAAGTAGGTGTTCTGGGCAGGCTCCTGCCAGGGAAGGATGTAGCCTCCACGGATGTGAAGATTGATGTGCGATAGAGGGGCTTGCAAGGTCTTCCACTCGCCCGCTGAATCTATAACTTCAGCCTGTGGGACAGAGCAGAGGAATGATGAGGTAGAGGCACACCTCCCTGAACAGTGCATCCGACAGGCGTTCCACCGCTCCCAGAACAAGCTGCCCAGTAATCACCATTCACCACACACCTGCCGTTCCATTTTCCGCAATCATCTGCTTTACAGAAAACACCTAACAAGTTTATTTACATAGCTTTTTTATATACATCTGCCTTTTGTTTGGCACCTTTATCTTGCCCCATGTGACATCTTTATCCTGTCATGTAACAACCTTTATGTTGCTACCTGTGAAATCTCTATCTTATTTCCTACGTGAGAACTGTACTCTGACCTGAGTCATGAACCTCACATCTTTCCATATTTTTTCAACTATACCAGAGCTTCTTGGTTCTGGTATGAATGATAGTTTGGGTCAGATAATTGTTGTTGTGAGGCTGTGCTGTGTTTCATCCTGACCTGGGCTGGATGACCTGACCTGGACGACCCAGTGGAGGCCTGCTCCCAGGAGGTCACCATACTGGTACCAAACGTAGTGTGGACATTCAATTAGCATAGCACACTATAGCCCAATATGCATGGACTCAAGCTACCCTCCTGCCTCAGCTAATACTATAGGCTTGGGCCATAGTGCCCAGCAGTCTGGTCCCATGCTATTTTTGAGCATGCAACAATTTTTTAAAGCAGCAATGTCAATGTCTGTCCACTAGAAGCCAGTAGCATCCCACTTCCTCACTCCAGTGTTTTCCCATAAAACTTTGAGTACATCTAAGATCATCATAACATGATGAACCTCTGCTGAGAAAGTACTCAGCATTCCAATGCTTAATGCTCATTGACAGCCTTGTACCTGGGCAAGTCTGGGATTCCAATGAACTGCCAAGATGAGCTGAATGCAGATTTTAAGGAGTCCCATATTCTCAAGTCCATGCAAAAGCAGGGCCAGTCATACAATGCAGGGCCCAGAGTATCTCCTTGCTTAGCCCTAGTATAGGCCCTACACCAGAGAGCCCCAGCACACTAAAATTATTGATAGGATACAAGAAAACAAACATTCAATTTCAAGACCATATGAAGGTCACTTAATAGAAATGGCTGCTGTCTCCCTCCAAAGTCCTGGTGCTGGATGGAAAGCACATAACTGAATTTTAATGTTTCCATCCTAAAGAGAAATCACCTAGCAACAAAGGAGGGGGTGAGTCAGTGCTCCCAGGGCAGAGAAGGGGAGGATTCCCCTTCCTTTGTCCTCACCAGTTTTCAACCTGTTTCACAGCAGTGTCCTTGACTGAGCGAGGCTAGTACATGGCTCTGCTTCTGTCTTCCTGCTTACTGTTCTCTCCAGAGAGTCCAAAGACAGGGACTGGTAGAGGGCAAGGACCCTCCCTTTGATTCTTTCCCAAGAATTAGCCTCTGTCTCATGTGTCCCCATCAGAAGACCACTCTGAGGTGCCTTTCCAAGTCCCTGCTCTCTCAGCTTGGCTCTTTGTCACCATGGCCCAGAGAGGCCACAGAGAGCTCCTGGGGGGTTTTCTTTATAAACGAACATGTACTGCTTAGACCTGTACTTTGATGCACCCAGGAGCTTGCTGTAAGTAATTATGTGGAGAGTTCTTGCAACTCTATGCCATAATAGACATTTAATAAACAGGAAGAAAAGGAAAAGTCTCTATGCTAGGAGCAAAAACTAGTTTACGGTACAATTTCAAGAGTTTACTTGTCTTTGCTGTGAATAGTAATGACATGGGGAAGATATCAACTCATGTAAAAATTAGCCAAGGAGCCAGGCACTCAGTGGGATGCTCCGTGGGCCATTCGTATGAAAGTCTTGGTCTCACAACATCAGGAAATCAGAAAACACGGGTGAGCCACAAGAAATAAGTGATTTTTGCAGGACAATGGTACATGGCTTCCAGAGCCATGGTTTCCAATAGCAAATGGTATTCATTTCCTGGGTTATGTGAACATTTAGAGAACTTACCGTGTGGTAATCATACCAGCGGCCTCTGGGGAAATATGCATTGACTTCTGTGACATTCTGAAATTAAACACAAACTAGGTGTCAGCAGGGGTTGTTGTTGTCTAGGACAGAGAAGTCATGAGAAAGGGGTTACAGCAGTAGCAATGGCCTTGGGCTTCACTCTCCTGAGATCTGCATTGCGGGGAAGGCCACTACTCTCCTTTAAATGGAAAAATCCCTAACTGAAGTAAGTGTCCACCATAATAAGCCCTTCAGAATGCATGACTTTAGAGACACAAATCACCCTATTCCTACAGAACTACCCTAATCATTCCCTAAGAACAACACTCACTCAGGATTGACCATCAAGTAGAGAAAATTTTGTAGGAATAATAAGATTCAAAAAACACAAAATAGCTTATCTTATAATCTGAAAGCTAAGCATCACTAGGGCTAATTTTTAAAATTGACTCTAGCTGCCTGCAGGGCCTCTGACTGCAGGAAGGGAAGGGCTGGGAAGGGCTGGCGAGCAGCAAGACACACACTGCTGCAAGCAGTTCACCCAGCAAACAGTAGTGGGAGTGACTGATCACTGTAGTGAGTTCGTTCTGCTACAGACCCCACCTGATCCTGAATTCCTTATTTTACTTAATGAAAGAAAAATAATAGCTTCAAATACCCTGCAAGGTTATTTTTCTTCTTGACTGTTCTATGGAGCAATTCTTAGAATAACACTGAAGAGAATCTGAGGTCTGAACAGATGATTCAGCAGTTAAGAGCGCTGGCTGCTCTTGCAGAAGACCTGAGTTCAGTTCCCAGCACCCGCATGGCAGCTAAGAGTCATCTGTAATTCTAGTTCCAGGGGATTCAACGTGCTCTTCTGACCTCTGCAGGCATTGCACAACATGGGTGCACTTACATACATGTAGGCAATATACTCCTACTCATAAAAAAATAAAAATAATAACTAAAAATATTTTAAAAAGAAAGAGAATCTGAATACCTAAGCAATGAATTCTGCTCAGAAACTTTCTAGAATCCAAGACTAGCTCTTCGTCGTTCTAAGAAAAGCTGGTAGAATCTAAGGAAATGGGTTTACTACAGTCTTGTCTAGAACTGAAGAGGGAAATCTCCAGTCGATCTCCACATTGCCCATGGCAGTGGGACAACATTGAAAAGATGAAACAGACGTGAAGAAATATATACATATGTACATTTATCTGTGAGGCCAAGTTGTCAGAAATGAGAGAAAAACTGCTATAAGAGGACTTCCTGCTCTGGCACAAGGGCTACCATTGGTGGCCTAGCCTCAACCCCAACATGCAATTGTCGGGATAAACTTGGCCCTGTTACAAGAAGGAAAAAAGAAAACATGGAATAAGAAACAAAGGTGGACTGTCTCAGGAACCCCAGCACAAAGGCTTTCTCTTCTCTCTATTCACAGAGCCTGACAGTTGGGACCCTCCGCCCCTCAATGGTCCCCACACTCACAGGCTGCAGCACAGGGCTGACCAGGAAGGCTGGTCCCAACAGGAATTGTTCGTCTATATCCCAGGTCACATTGTCTGACATAAACCTGGAAAGGGAAATGAAGGAGTTAGAAACAGATCCCTACAGGACCTCAGACCAAGACCCTGAAAGAAATCTTCAAGCACAAACTCAGAAATTCAGCTTCATTCTATGGCATCTTTATTCACATCAGTTTGATTAGGTGATGCAGACCTCATTTCCTATAGCACATCTCCCAACATTCACAAGGGGCTTAGATCCATGGTCATCTATAAAATATCTCCATAGTTCTTCATCAGGGCCCACTTCAATATAAAGATAAACCTTGTCCCTCACATCCTTCCTCGGAACACCTCCTATGCTGACCATAATCCATTCTGGTCTGAACTTACATAACTAAACTGTGACAAAAGAAAAGAAGAAAAGTGTTTCTGTATTTCTTAAAATAAGAAAGAAAAATATTTTGCTCTATTATTTAAAAATACTTTTCTGCTCTGCTCAATAAGCAGCTTTCCATACAAGAACTGTGGTGTGTATAACACTGTTAAAAGGAGAGACGGAGTAAGTTTTCTCCCTGGAGAACTCAGGACAATAGGCAATCATGCCTTCAATGAGGAAGAAGTATCTATATCAATTACCACACTAGAGACTGAATGAATTATTCATGGGTCAACAGGATTTCAGCTTGACACTCACTCATGGAGAAGAGGCCTCACGACAGTACTGCCCTCAGTGTGGGCCTTGTACATCAAGGTGTAGAGATATGGCAACAGCGAGTATCTGATCTCCAGCACGTTTCTGGAAATATCTTCAAAGTTTTCATCCCAGGATACAGGGTCTTGTCTCTAAAGGAGAATAATGAGAGTGTTCAGTATGCCCCAGTGTACCCAAAGGGCCTATGGAGTCACTTAACACTTACTCCAAATGTCTCTACACAACTAAAGACAATTGTGTATGAGAATATTCTGAGTAGACTGGAAAAGAACACCAAAACTTTCACAGGAAAATATCTCCATAACACATTGTTTGTAGGATATATTAGAATAATGCCTTCTAAACAAAAGAATCATTAAAATAATACTGGACAGTATGGCTCACAGACAAGAGGATTTGATGGCTTTGAAGATGTCCCCAGGGAACACAGCTTAGAATGCAGTTGAGAAACTAAGATGGCATTTCAAATGACACAATACAGGTGAGATAGAAACTGAGGACCTACCCTGGTCCCAATGGTGTTGTGGTTCCTAGAGAAGGGGTAAAAGGCACCCAGCTGCATCCAGCGAACACACATCTCATACTCAGCATCTTGAAAGAACCCACAGATGTCTGCCCCGGTCTGAAACAACGAGGAATGAAATGAGCCTCTTGTCCATTTCTAAGAAATGATTCCACCTTCTTGGGAACGAGGAGCATGCAAAGGGCACTTACGTAGGATATGCCAAAGAGGCTGAACTCCATCATGCCTGCAATGAGAGCCGCAGCAGTCAGGCCAGGGACTCATGCCCTCTCCTCCTCCTCTTCCTTCTCCTTCTCCTTCTTCTCCACCTCCTCTTCCTCCTCCTCCTCCTCCTCCTTTTCCACCTCCTCTTCCTGCTGCTCCTTTATCTCCTCCTATTCCCTCTCCTCCTCCTCCTCCTCCTCCTCCTCCTCCTCCTCCTCCTCCTCCTCCTCCTCCTCCTCCTCCTCCTCCTCCTCCTCTTCCTCCTCATCTCCCTCTCCATCCTCATCCTTCTCTAGGATTCTAACTCTCTCCTCTGTCAGCAGAGACCTGTGAGAATAGCCCACATACCAATGATAGATTTTTTCAGCTGGTCCCAGGCTGCTGTGTTGTCTCCCAGCCAGTGTCCTGCCCAGCGTCCAGAAGAGGGGAACGTGGAGCGGGTGATGACTATGCCTCTTTCTCCTGTCACCTCCTGTACAGCTCTGGTTAGGGAAGCAAAGAGGTGAACTGAAATCAGCTCAGGGGAAGGAAGACCACAAAGTGTCCCCTCCAGAGCCCTGGCCTTACGGTATAGTGACAAAAATATTTGCCATATAATGGAAGAAAATCTGATTTGTAAGGATCCTGCTGGCTGATGAATATGATAATGGCACTAAGGCCTTTCGACAGTAGTCTACAAGGAACCTTATCATGTGATAAGTCCACTTCCATTTCCCCAAGTAGTAAGCTTTAACAGAAGCTGATGGCTTAATTACCCAGCGCTTGGTTTTCTGCATTTTATAAGACAGAGGATAATTCTTTCCTGGATTGCACTTACATTAAATTGTCTTATTTCTTGTGCTCACAAAGTAGGACTGTGCTAATTCAATAGAGTACTCATAGACTATACAACAAGAATGAGGAAAAACTTCAAATAGATATGATATGATTCTCTTTTAAAATAGCTTTACAGGGGCTCGAGAGATGACTCAAGTCTAAGGCCATTGGCAGCTCTAGTACGGGACCTGAGTTCGATTTTCCTCAATCACATGGTGACTAACAACAGTCCATAATTCCAGTTACAGGGGAATTCAACACCCACTTTTGAGGTGCTGCACATGCAGGCATTGCACAACACAGCACACTTACACACGTGCAAACAATACACTCATACACAGAAAATAAAATATTTAAAATAGCTTTACAGAACCCTCCTTTCCTTTTCCTCTGATAACTAATGTTATCACATCACCAGCTGTTCTGTGTGATAACTGCTTGTGTCTCCATGTGCGTGCTTTTCAACCGGACTATTACTTCTCTCTGACGGAACTCAAGTATACTTAAATCTGTCTTCCCAATCACTATCACAAGCCTGGCTCTATGCTCCAGGATTGTTTGGTTAATAAGTAAGAATTGTTAGGTAGTTAATCATTCAATTCTTCATAACTTTTAGAATGTAAAATGAAAAGATAAAGGAAGCTATGTCAATGACTGGTTGTCTCCACAGATATTCCCAAGTAGAGAAAAGTGACAGTCACTCACTCGTAGGTAGGTTTGGTCTGGGACCATCCATACAGGCTGTGTACATCATAGTGTCGCACTGTGGAGCCATCTGGCAGAATCTGCTCACTCTCCATGCACAGGGTCTTACTGCTCAGGCCCCTGTCTCTGGCTTCCAAATCTGTAGGAAATGGTTTAAGAGAGTAAAAAGCAGCCAAAATTCTTTTAGTCCCTGGCCTCTCTTCAATGTATTAAAATGGATGATGATACTAACAACACCTCTGCCTGGGTCTGTCCCCTACCCAGGAACATGAGGACAGTGCTAAGCTATGAATTACAACGTGTCTACAGGTGTTTTCGGGAGAAAGTAGAGGTGTGGGAAAGACTACAAGTTACCAAACACTTCCTATGAAGCAGGTCCTGATCTGGACTTTTGATATGCAAATTATTTCCTGTAATTCCTGTAATAATTACATGAAGTATACAGGGCTTTCTGCATCTTAGCACATAGAAAACTGAGATCTGGAAATATCATATAATCTGTATAAGGTCACACAATTCATACAATAATTTATGGAGTTAAGATATAAACAGTATAGCTTCAACTTCCAATAGCTCCATGAGAATGGAAAGTCCCTATTTTATACACATTGGTAGTATATAAAATTCCTGTGGATAAACTGAACTAAGTCTGAAGAATGAGCAAATATATCTGTGATCATATTTTGGAGACACCACTACTGTTGAATGTTTTCTGTACTGATTCTTGAAATTCGCACAAGGGGTCCAGGTTGTTGCAAAGGTATAGCTGAATTAACTGCTTGACGTGCTTTTCTCTCTGGTTCCAGTAAAGAAAACCACCAATTGTCACTGGTCTCCAGCAGAACTCATCTTCCTTTCAGCTATTGCCTCGCAGATAGAGAAGGCTCAGGGTCCTTACATGGCATGTAGGGAGGATGGTTCAGAGTATCATCACTGCAGCCGGAAGGAACTGCCCCATTCACAAAGCTGGAAGGTTCGTTCATATCCTACAAATGTCAGAGACATTGCTTACAGTAAAAGATCCTTACAAACCCTGTCAATTCAGAGACAAGCTAGGCAGAGAATAGAGAATAGAGCATTTAATATGTAGTGATCCCTATGGATGCATCCCACAAAAAACCACCATCTTCTTGGGATAATTGGCTGAAATGAGCAATTAACTCCTACAGGGAAAAAATTTCCCTCAGAACAAGCAAGGTCCTAAGGAGTGTCTAGTAATCACACCCAGAAGTTTGACAGCAGGAACTTCAGCTGTGGTACAAGGTCTGAAGAGGATCAGAACTCATCCACTCCCTAGTTGAGGAGGTACAGAGAGGAATGTCCAAGGTCTTCTTTGAATGATTATTATCCTCTTGACTAAAGGTCACTGACCCATACACCAGGAACACTATCATACAGAAACACACTCAGACCTATCTGTGTGTACACAGACATCCATACACACTTACAATCCACATGCCATCAAATTTCAAGCTCTTGTTGGTATAGAGTTCTGCGATCTCTCTCTTCCACCATCGGACAGTTGAATTACGGAAAAAGTCTGGGAAGGCCACATAAGCTCGGTATTGCTGTGAAAGTAAAATACATCTGTCACGAATGAGTATATTATACAGTAGACACTAACAACTCAACTCAAGGAATTCTTTGCATTACATGGTAGTAGATAGTGACAGGCCAAATAACATAATATTCTTGGCTTATTTGAAAATCATTAAGCACAGAGATAAATAAGCATAAATTACACACCTTCCTTCCCAGTATTAGAAAACATTCAGGCTGTTTTCTTCGTCATGTTATCATGAAAGACAATAGTCAAAACTCTGAACTCACTGTCTCCTGTTGTAGAGTACCAGTCTTCAAGTACAACCCTGTTTCCTAATGAGTCCTCAAAGGCAAAAAAGGAGCCAATGACGCCCTGCATGTAGCTACTCAGATACAGGACGTAGAGTACTAGATTAGAAAGAAGCACCCACTGGCACAGAGGGGAGACGAAAGAGAGCAGCTCACGATATCAGACTAACTTCTATGAATCTCTGTTTCTATAATTTGAAAAATCAAATGAAGTTGACCTTGTATGCTATATAAAGTCAAAAGCTTTAAGGTGGAGGTTCATACTCCATTTCTCTTCATCAGCTTTCAAATAATAATAATAATTAAAAAAAAACAATGTTTACCTCTACTTAACCTAACCTAAAAATTAGATTCAGGACATCATTCCTTAATCACATTGTAAACTTTACAGAACAAGAACATTGGCTTGTATTTTTTGAACTGATCTTTGTATTCCCTGATGTGATTATCTTAAAAACTGAGAAAATATTTTTAAAATAATATTATTTTATATATACACACTTCTAGTCCTGAAAGAATAATCATATGGAAAAAAAAACTGAAGGTTGAGTCAGATAATTTCTCTCCAGGAAACTCTCACCTCACCCTGAGAACCCAGCTCACAGATTTTAATCAAACATTATCAAAAAACTGAGAAAAAAGCAAACAGGCTGCCTCAGTTCACTGAGTAAGCACCTTAGTAAGAGAGGCCTGAATGCTTCCTGGACCAGGAGGATCCCTGGATTCATTCAAGCAGCGCATACAAATGGGACTGAGAAAGCAAATTCAGAGCCTAGAATTCTTAGATAATTTATAAGGAAGAACCTGCCCCAGAGGGCAGAACATTTATAAAGCCAGGTTAGAATGAAGAGGAAAAAACAACATTGAGACCCACAGCCCGCCAAATGGGATTCAGGGGCTGGATTGATAAGTATGAATGTAGGGAAGCCTGTCCATGAAAATAATAATGCTAAGAGAAAATGACCTCATTGCTAAAGACAGAGACTAGAAACTACTTAAAATAAACATTGACACAATCAACAATCTCAACAGCAAGAACCCTGATTCAGAAAATAATTAGCACTTTGAGATGTAGTTCTATGAAAGTTCATGGGCCCTTGAGTTCTGATAACTTTGATTATGAAATCTCCATTGTGACAACTAAAATCATGGACAAGTAACTTAAGTTCTCTAAGTGCTGAATCTCAAGGATAATAATACTGACATCATAACTGAAAGTGAAACAGAAATCAGAAGCAAAACTGTACGTGTGAGGTCAGCGGGACAGAAATAACAAGAAGGACACAAGTGACAAGTGCAATGCCTTGTCATGCCCACTGCCACTTCTGGGCACTTCTGGGCTGGGTATGGCTGCCCCTTTATATCAACTCTGACTTTATCCAACACCCACAAAGAGTCTTTTACCTCCAGCTGAGTGTCCCAGTCTAGAGATGAGTCCACAGTGACATTTGGGTAATCAGGCCACACCTACAGGCAGAAAAAGGTTAAGCAGAGTTACTCTGGATAATTTCCAACCAAGAATATATTAGGAAGCTTTAAGGCACCATCCTAGGTGTAGAATATTTTGATTCACATATAGGATTGCTCTACAGAAAAGTAGGGTTCACAGAGTCCTTAACGGTTAGCAGTATATATTGATTGTAAAATAAAAATCACTATAGGGATGTATTTTCTGGGAATGTGTAACTGTTATGAATGGGGATCTTACCTAACTCTATAACCAAAGTTGATCTTATGTTTTGAGACCTTTTAATACTATCTCAGTTTCTTTAGAGTATAAAAAATCTTACCCACCCTGGGCTCCTCTTACAAGCTAAATATATAACATTAGTCCCTCATGACCCTTACTTGTCCTTGATCCTGAATAATGTGTATGTGTTATGAATATAGCAGTAATGAAAACAGACAGTATTCATTGGAAGCAAGGATGCTGCAAATAACAGGTGGAATTAGACTGATGACATCTGTTTCAAGATATATTTCCTGTGCTGGGTTAGTAGGAATCACAGAGAAAATACTTTCCTGATAATACAGGTTCCTCAGTCCTTTCTCATGTTATCCTAGATGTGATACTTTAACAAACACAGAGCACTTTCTTTGTTTGAGGGAATGGTTGAGAGAGAACTCAGAAGGAGGAATTCTCAGAATAGATTATACCCACTTTCAGTTTTAAGTAATGCCAAGGTAATGAACGTTTCACCCAAACCACAATCTCAAAATCCAAATGTAAAAGGCCAAAAAATCAGCCCTCACAAACACATTAACAGTGGCCTGTCCAGGGTAAGGACTGCTGGATCTCCACCAGATTGTACCTTTCCCCACACAATGTCTCCATTATTGGGGTATCTGATGAAGACGTTCTCCTCCACACCCCGAGTGAAGGCAGGATAGGGCTCTGTCTCGTTGCCAGAAATGGCTGGGTCCTGAAATTAGAGCAAAATGTAGGTGGGAAAAATGAGCCAGAAGATTACAAAGGACAGAAAAAAAAAAAAGGAGGAAGAAAGAAGAAAAGAGAAATTTGAGTTTCGATTTGCACTGCAGAGTTTCTGTAGATCTCAAGAGATACATTTCCCTTATTAAACTTCATTCAGCTTGTGCCTTAGCACAGGAAAAGACAGAGAGTGTAAGGCAGTAACTGAAAGCACCCATGTCTGTCCCATACACACTCCACACATTCACACAGGAACTAACCAGGATGAGAATGACCCGCATCCCATCGGCCTTCATTCGATTGACCAGCTCAGGAAAGCCAGAAAATTTGGGGCTGAGGGTGAAGTCCAGCTGCCGCTCCATGTAGTCGATGTCTGAGTACTGCACGTCCTGTGGAAGACACAAAGAAACAGTGACTGCTGGTGAGGAGTCCAGGCTCCAGAGGAAAACGGCCCTCGATGGCTTATTTCTGAATATTTCAAATGCTAGCTATGCAATATTATGGGTTTGGATCTTGTGATATTTGCGGATTTTCAAAATTTTCACACAAAAACAGAAAAAAAAAGTCTAATTCAATATCAACAAAAATAAAATGAAAGATAATTCCTGTCTGGAAGGACTGCTTTGAAAAAAAGAAAAATATTGTACGAAAAAATGTTTTGGAAATTGACAATATAAAGCGTGATTATAATAACTTTGCCCAGCAGGCTGCCCCTGGAGTAGTTCTTATTCCCAGAAACCAACATTAACCATCCCATCCCAAAACAATACAGTGAATCTGCTATAAACCAATACAAAACAAAAGTAACCAGTTAATATTACCACGCTGTTGAGGATAGTCAGGTGCAGATTTCTTAGTAAGAAGATATATTAAATGATGTACTTTGCACTAATGAACAGTAAAGCAGAAGAGTACACAGGGAAATAAAATTAAATATGAGTTCACTGAAGAAGCCCTGACTATTAGACTCCTCTTGCCCTCAAGTGGAGGGAGTTCTAAGTGTCTTTCTTCTGAAAACCAAGCCCGAATCCGGCTTTCATCACAGCCATGCCACAGGTCTGAAAAGATTTGAATCCACAAAGGATTCTGTACAAATAATGGTGTGGCTGAACTTGGGTTCATTTTTTTCTTAATAAGGCAAAACTACAATTGGCGAATCTTTTACTATATGAAAGCAAAGACTTTATGACTGAACTCTGGCAGCCAGTCCTAGCTCCTCACTGTCAGTCTGAGCCACACGCCCTGTAATAAGGGGACAAGGCTATAATCCCAGCTATCACATGACAATTGGGAGAGCATTAGTGTGATACCATGTGAGAAAGCCCTTTGTGCACATGTAGAACCTCTCAAGAATCTCATAAACAAATCCTCACATCGAGACTCATTGTTTAGTTATGAGATCACAGAGAATGCACAACATGACATCATGATGTATACGTACATAGGGGATCCTGGCGGCCACCATGGCATCATACAAGTCAGCGATCTCATTGTCATTCTCATATCCATAGCGACACAGCTGGAACCCGAGGGACCAGTAAGGCACCATCACAGGCCGGCCAATCAACTAGACAACAGACAGAAAACTTTAGTACTTAAAAGAAAAAACTGGATGGAACTTGTATATGAAGTAAGAAAAATATTTTACCAGATCATACTAGATAACGAATCAAATCTAGACAGAAACTAGGGAATGAAGACACCCTAGGGCACCTCAGGAAAACTTGCCTGTTGGGATAGAGTTTGTTTTCCAGGAATTTTGAAAAATCTTGTTGTAGTCTCTTAGATGTGGTCTAACTTATGAGTCATGAAGCGTAACTCACAAGTAAAATGTCTCGGTTAGCAAAGAGACTAAGGTTCTGGCGGCCAAGTGAACACACAGAACGTCACATGACTCTTTTGCTCTTGTTCCTTCCCTTGTTATTTGGGCAAATAGGGTAGTATCTGTCCTGTAGTGTTTTTATGAAGACTGAATGTGTTGATGTGTATGAAGTGGTCTGAGACACAGCAACTACCTGATGTAGTGATTGTCACACAATTTTGCTTGTCAGTACCATAATAATCAACACTTCTCTCACCACTCCCAAAACTATCACTACCACCACCATGATTATCATTGCCCCAAGATCACCAGGACCCTAGCCAATGCATCATTGCTATCATCATCCCACCACTAAGAACTGCATCACCATCATCATCCCAGTCATCACCAATGCCTCCATCACACCTCCCACCTCCAATACTTCAACAAAGACTTCCACCAACCCCGCTATCAACGCCACCATTCCAATCCCTACCATGATTCTCCTCCCCTGCCACTGAGCTCACCATCACCTCTAGCACCACAAATACTTCTGCAACTCTACAAAAATTAAAGAAGCCATAAACATGATGCTTATTGGAAAGTATGCGTTGCTCCCTATCCTGAAACACACCTGCCTCTAAGAAGGAACAATGGTAATTATCATGTAAGAATCATACAAATAATACAGGATTTGGAGCTAAAATCTGTACATCGATAACTGACAATCAAATGAACGTCCTACCTCTGTGTATTGCTGAGTGACACTTTCTGGAGTTGGACCCAAAAATACATAAAAATCCAAAATTCCCCCTGTGGTGCGGTAGGTCAGGGCAGGCATGGGCTGGAATGTCACATCTGACAATATAGTATGAACAAAGATGAAATGTTTCAGGATACAAAATTAGATTAGAAATCTCTAACTTCTATCTTCCATTTCAAAACATTGAGAACTGTTCTGATGTCAGACTTGAAGAACTAAAGCTCACAAGATCTCATCGCTAGATGTCCATTTAATTGGCCTTATTGTAAGTTTCAGATTAGTATAAGGCCCAAAAGAATTTATAAACGTAGTACTGTAGATTTCTCTGTATACTTCACATGACTTCCCACAGTGATAACACTCCGTCACAACTAGCGTACTTCCATACAATGCTGTAACTCCATATAGGTACCTCGTATCACCAGAGCTGATATACATGTTTTTTTCTGACCCTCGATTCTCCACCCCTTGCCATGAACCATAAAAATATTCTTCACAGTTTCATTTCTCTACAGGAAACAAAATAGTTTTAAAATAATTCAAATACATGGCCAGCTGCTGTTAGCTGACTTCCAGGAATTTGGGACTCACTCGGTTTTGTAAGGATCTCCCTTACATGATTGTTGCCACAAAATGTTTTGTTAAATATTTCTATTAAAAATCACTGGAACAAAATAAAGGCTAAGCAGGAAAAACATTCCTCAAAGATGATAATGTTGACTTCGGATCAGCTAAATCAAACACGTTCTAACGCTATTCAAGGGTGACTGGAAGACTTTAAGAAAGGGCAGAGATGTCATCTTACCCATGGCATTGCTGTTCAGCAGGAGGACTCCGTGGGCATTGTCACCATCCTCCAGTCCCAGGTAGTAGGGGTGGACACCATAGGAATTCAACTTGTACTGAGAGTCATAGGAAGAAAAACAGGTGAGGAAGAGTGATGTCTGAGAAGGTAATTCAACATAATTTGACTACTAAGTTGTGTCCACCCCATGAATTAAAAACATGCAAAAAGCAAAGGGAGTTTGAGAAGGGGTCCATTCATCTACAAGTAGACTATGACAGTCAAGTGGAGTCAGGCACAAGACACTCAGAGTGGATGGAGGGAGACAGAACCCAGACCCCCAAATCATCTGCTCTTACCCCCGGGGGCTGATCCCTGGAAAACATGCCCCACGTGTGCCAGTTCAAGTCTCTCCTGAAGGCTGTGTGCTCGGTCTCCCCAAAGCCATAGATGTATGTGGAGGGCAGGCGGGTAGAGATGCGGATGAACATGTCATTGAAGGTGAAGCCGAGGAGCTGAGAGTCCCAGCTGCAGCAGGAGAAGAAACAGTTGCACAAGAAAATCAGCTTCCTAGTGGCTCTCAGCAGCCTTTGTGAGGCCAGCAGAGCCTGGATTCTCTGCAAACCACCACAACCCAATCATAGTTCAAACAAAATCCAGACTTCTCTTTGGTTAAAATGAGCACCGACAAACACTCTGACTAAAGACACAGGACTGCCCTTCCTTCCCTTCCATCCACTACAGCTCCTTCAGTATCCTCCCACTGCACTGAGTCCAATCACTTTCCCACCTCAACTACTGCCCCAGCAGAACTCCCCTCACTTGCTCTCCATCCTTGCTCCACAATGCTCTTTTGCTGCCTACATCCAGAAGGGTGTTTTTGAGAGTGCCTCACATCATGTTCCTCCTCTAGTCACATTCTTCAGTCACATCTCAAAAAAACATCTAATGGAGCCTCTACTGATCAGCATCCCGACTTAGACTCTGATCTTAACCACCTTATTTGCCAAGGCTCTTTATTCTTTAATGTGGCAATTTCCTCCTAGCTCAAGGCTTATGTCATACTATTCAAAATAAAAGCTCTGCCCCTTTCCCAGAATACATGGAGTTTCTGGTCCTCATTCGGGTCCTGTTTTGATGTCTCTCCTCCTCAGAGAAATCTATTCAGACCAGACTATTAAAATCAATATCCCATATAACCTGATTATTCTGACCTATTGCCTACACTGTACAGTTTTTATCAACTTCCTTTTCACATTGTAATGTAAACTATCTTAGCTTTCATGAAAATATATACCTCCTCAGTCTCAAGAATTGCACCTAATACAGAGAAGGCAGCCCATAAGCATTTCTGGATGATTTTCCAGGAACACGTAACTGTCTCAGTAATTATTCTCAGGATGAACGTCACTATGATGCTTTGAACCAGGCTCTCTCCAAGGACAATGTATCTGGCAGGGATTGTTTAGGAAAGCAACAGTTCTAAATCAGACTAGGTTGCTAGAGAGATGCTCAGTGGGTAAAAGCACTGGCTGCTCTTGCAGATGATCAGGTTTGTTTCTCAGCTACACATGCCAGCTCACAGCTGCCTGTAGCTTCATTCCGGGAATTTGATACCCTCTTCTGGCCTGATACTCACATGCATATACACAGATCTACGTACAACACACATATACATATACTGAAAGATAATAGAATCTTTAGCCTGGAGATATGTTGTAACTCCTAGAGGCTCAGGATGAAAACCAAATCAGTTTAGGAGACACTTACATTACAGTGCCTGAATTCTTCCTTCTAATTACAATCCCAAATGGATTCTCCTTGATGAGGACATCATAGAGCCGGCTCTCGGAGGTGCTGGTTGGAGCAGTAGGGATGTTGAGAGGGATCGGGACTTCATACCGACTGTTGTTGGCATCATAGATCTAGGACAGAAGAAATTAATTTAAGGATATAAATGGGATAAATTCTGATGTTCTATAATACAGGGGATGAACATAGATAATAACAGGCATTACTCATTCAAAACACTTAGTAGCCAGGATGTTAAATAATCTTAACATCACAAAGAAAAGAGAAAATACGGACAAACGAAGTCTTTCCGTAGATAAATTCACAATGTATTCATGTTCTAAATCTCATACTGGTGACCATAAATGTTTATAGTTATTTTTTCTTGATTTAAAAAATTATCCAGGATAGTACTCTTGAAATCTACATCCTTAGCAAACAGCTTGACGCACTGGCAGAGTCGGGATGCTAAGGGCTTTTTTGTTTGTTTTGTTTTGTTTTGTTGTATTTTCAAAGTTCATGCTACATGTAATTTAACATAACAAAGAACAGGGTCAGGTTTAACAGGTTGACCTAAATCTGTCATACCCAACTTTCTGTCCTCTGTCACACTAACACATTCCCTGACATTGGTACTAACTCGAAAAGTCATTCTGAACTCAGTGTGGCATCTATAAACACATTATTTTTTGATTGGTGTGTGGATAAAAGAGTGTCTGCAAATACCTGAAAGCTTTTCCTAATTAAAAATCATATTCTATCTATAGCTGAACTTTTTGAACTCAAATATTCACAGATCACTCTACTAATGATACCTGAACAGGTCACTGAGCACACACTATATCCTCACTAGTGTGGTAGCAGGCATGAGGATATGGGTAGAAAAGGCCAGGTCACTGCCATAAAGGGCTCACATGCAGAAGGAAAGTGGTGGAGGGGAATTCACCACACCTGGAGGATGTGAGTTAATGCTGAACCATGTAAGAGCACTGTGAGATCACGGGGGAGGAGGTGCTTATAGAAGACAAAGGAGAGTCTAGCGGTGAAACAGACAGAAACAAAAGATCTGTAGAGCCATTGAACACAGATATGAGAACAGGTCATTTGGAAAAGAAACAATAAATTCAAAGGTATTAACGGGGGCACAGAAAGATGCAACAATTTGGTAGAGAGCTGCTGCATTGTTACCGGGTAGAATAGGTGGAAATTATGGTTGTCAACAAGCAAATTCCTCTATTTCAAAGATTAGCCCACACACCAGTGCTACAGTGGGATAAGCGCATCATATCGACATCTGAGAATGTGCAACTCAAATCCCAGCTGATGGCAAGTTCTGCGGAATATTTCAGACAAAAGCACACAGCCCTCAGTCTCTCATTTACTGTCTACTAACCATGACTATTGCTGTTAGAGTTCCATCAGCAGCACTAAGCATGGAAAAATCCCTGTCCGCAAGGAGACTCACACTTAACACAGAAGCACTCACAAGAACAGCTTGTGCATGCGCCAGTCCCGGGAGTAATCATGCCATAGAGTGAATGGGAATCACTGCCTGATGCTGATCATTTACAGATACGTGCAGTTCTGTGTCCCCTACTGAGCTCATCTTACCTCCTCCAAGAACAAACCTGCCTCTGCTTCCTCATGTCTGTTAATGGCACCACTGTACACATACACATGTAAGCTGGAGACATGTAAACATTCCTCAAGAGATTCTCTCCCTCTTCTCCTACTTGCCACCAAAGACCAGGTCCTGCCATTCCTTCATCCCACCTTCTCGATCTCAAACTCCTCCACTGCTCCCTGCCTCTCCTCCTGTCCCTAGTCCAAGGTCATATGCACTGGCCCAACCTTGCAGCTAGCCTCCTTGTTTCTCTAATTCTCCTTTTAACCATTGTCCTTAGAGTGAATACAGTGATCTATACAAAATGCAAATTAGGACGGGTTTTACTGTTCTATCAAGGCGCTCTTTGCTCTCTATACTAGGATAAAATCTAGATTATTTTACTACAATAATTTAAGCACTACACACTTTTAGGGTTCAATAGCCTTGACTAAAGAGTAAAGTAATAGAATGGAAAATGATCCATGTCACACCATACTGCATGTACTTTGTTTACCTTAAACTGCAGCATTTCATTCTTGTGGTAGGTCACCTGCAGTTGGAGCTGGCTCACCGGGGTGGAGGGAAAGGCGTGGCTATAAGGAGAAGCCTTTAAGGAGATGTCAGCTGTGACCCCATGGTCTTGATACTGGATATTGCTGACCGAGTAAAGATCATTGACAAAGTAGCAAAAGGGGACTCCGGAAGAGCTGGACTCCTGGAAAGTAAAGTGGGCATCACGAATCAGCATGAGGACTTACTAACCTAGAGTTAGAGCAGGCAATGTGTGGAGAAAATGCCATATATATGCCTATCTGTGATGGACTTTTAATATCTGCTCTTAGTAAAATTATCCTGCTCCCAGCTTCACCTACTCTGCACATATTAATTAGGCTTCTTTAGAAGTCATTTCTTTCTGTGAATTCTAAGTGCATGCATACGCATGACACACTCATGAAGCCAGATCCCATTGAGAAGACACTCATGCACACAAACACACTCAGCACAGTTACCTCCCAGACACAGCCTCGGGCTAGGCAGCTTGCTTCAGAAGCACCTTGCTCATCAGGATAGCAGTCTATTTTTCCCTCATCCCTTATGGTGACCTCCCATTGCAGAGTGTATGATTCTCCCAGGATAATATGCAGACCGGTGATATGAGCAACCTGGAGGAGGGGACAAGTCACAGAAAAAGCCACTGTTAGGACAAAGCTCCTCCGTGATCTGAAAATATTTCCAGGAAATCAAATAGGAAGGAGAGCAGACTCTCAACAGTGTGGTAAACATATTGCTGTGGTGTACGGGAACACACATGTATATACAATGGACAAGACTATCAACTACAAAAGAAATGTCAGTCCTTACCCGATTATGAAAGAATTAGGCCAAATTGTTGTGATCATGGTTTTTCAACCCTCCCCTGATTTTTTACCCTAGGTTAGAAAAGCTCTCTCCTTTTCTCCTTGTGTTCTACTTCCCAAAGCTGCATCCGCAGCAGTGCAGAAAAACAAGCCGGGACCATCACAAGACTCGGATCCTTGGAGGGACAGCATTACTGTCAACTGCACACAATCTATAACCACCTCTGGGCCTGTCGAGGAGGATTATCTTGACTGCACTGACTGAGGTGGGCAGATCTGCCCACTGTGGGTAACACCATTCCTGGCTGAGATCCTTATACTGTGAAAACGGACTAAAAGAACTGACCAGCAGGATTCGCTCATCTCTCTCTGCTTCCTACATTCATCTCTCTCTGCTTCCTACATGTGGGTGCAAGGTGACCAGCTGCTTCAAGCTCCTGACCCTTGATGCTCCCACTGAGATGGACTATATCCTTCGATTGTCACCCAGAATAAGTCCTTTCTCCTGGGATTGGTTTTGTCAGGGAATTTTATCACAGCAACAGAAAAATTAACTAAGGTAGTGTCCTGTCCATGTTTCTATGGAATCTGGGACAAACTTTCTGAATTTGGGAGGTTGCAGTATAATCAAATGTAAAACTGCTGAGTTGGAGCAATCATGATATTTCCTTCCATATGGAACACCTCAGCCTCTTCATTTCTCCAAACCCGTCAGCTGAAAGCTTGAAACTTTCTGATATCCTTCTCATCAATTTAAATATTCAATATTTCCCTATCTTCTTCTATTTGATTCTCCTTTAACAGCAACTTTTCATTTGTCTCAGGGGAGAAGGAGCATTGTAAGGATCACCGTGTTTTCCTGTGTCTTCCTACTCTCACACTTTCTCATTCTAAGTTATTCTAACCCGCCCCACATCCCTATCAAGATGTGACTCAACACCACTATATGACTTTTTGATAATCCATCAAGTATGACCCATTTTAGCACATATGACCCTCCCAAGTCTAACCCATGCTTTCTCACGTCTATACTGATCTGCATCTAAAAATACATGTGGCTGTTGGCACTTATATCACATGTACAGATGCATAATGTGAGGCTATTCTCAGTTCTTAGACTTCCTTATTTTCATATCTTATCTTGGGCAGCACTAACTAGATAAATGCCCTGTATAGAAAAAATGGGGCACATTGGGGGATACACTGATAGCTGTCTTCTTCATATAAAGTGGGCCGTTCTGCATAATTCATGATAACAAAGCTGTCAGCTTGTGGCTAAATTTTAATCAGTGTGGCATGACTGTGGTCATGGAATGGTAAGTTCAAATTTGCTGATAGAGGCAGATCCCATGTTTCTGCCTTGATCAAAGGATCTTCCTCTGCCTTCTTCCTTTTCTATCTTTATTTCCTATTCTGATTTTGTTTGTCTTTTTAAAATTTTTCCTAGAATGGAGGCATTGTGCCTGGAACCAAGCAGCTACTTTCATCTTGAGAGAAAAAAAGAGACCTCAGTCCTCACAACCTCCAGCCATCAAACACATTGCCAACTCTCAACCTTCTAATTTCTAACAGAAGGACAAAACAATCAAATTGTTTACTGGGGGAATGGGGGTCTTGTCATAGTCAGCTGAGGAATCCCACCCGACACATCATCTTCACTGATCCAGCCATGCCTCCTTCAAGAAGCTGTGAACAACTAGTCCACTGAGTGTCGGACATTGAAATATATAAAACCAACAATAAACCTCATGATTTCATAGCGTCTGTATCGTGAATACATGTTCTCACAACAAAACTTCACATATCATCAACATGCCATCACAATCGAACTCCAGTTTCATTTATTTTCCCAAATTTTGGTAGGCCCCTGACAAATCAAGCTGATCCAGCAACTTCACTACCAGGAGGACTTGGTTCTTATCATCACTGAAGGAAGAAGGACTTCTTAGATGAAAGTATCAGAGGAATGGAATACAAGATTGTCAGGAGGACAAGATCGATCACATACTTTCCAGTGAAACACTACTTTATTATCATCTACCCAAATAAGTAACAATTTGAGTAGGAACTTAGAATCCTTGTCTAAAGGAATTTTACATAGACATTCTTTATATTTTACATTTTTGAGAATGTATGTATGTTGGAATGAGAGTCTCAATCCTGAAGAAAGACTCTCAGCACAGTCATTACTTAAAATGTCCTTAAAACTTTGAATCCTGGGGCCTCTGCCTTCCTTTCTCAGCACCTGTCAACAGCTTTCAGATGGATTCCCTCTGGTCGAACCCTACTTCCCTACACTGCTGTCCATGTGCTCATTCATCTTACGTGCAAAGCCAAGCCAGTGACGGAGCAGAACTCATGCAGACAAGAAGAATCCGCACAGAGAGACCATTCGACTATACTGCTGCTGCCCAGCACCGCCCTGACGCATTTCAGCTCAAACAATCTCCTGACTGTCCCCGTCTTTCCTACACTGACATCCACACCAGGCCTCAGAAGCATTCTCATCCTTTGAGGACCCATGCAACCTCCACAAAGAGGATGACCACAATGCCATTATCAAAAAGCCTCAACAAAACAGAGTCTTACCTTCAGGCTAGGATCGTAAACGACTTGAGGAGACATCTCAGTTGAGGTCTCATTCTGCTGCATTCTAACATTGTGAAGTGGCTCTGTTCCAAAGATTTTAATCTCCTGAAATGCTAAGTTATCAGGGTTGTTGTAGGTTGTTGGCAATAAAACACTGATATTCAAGCGGTTCTGAAACACATCAAGCATAATTATGCATAAAGACATGGCCTGCAACACTGAGATTCTCCACACCCTCAAGTGCCCCATCCTAAGGCAGACCCTTGGCTTCTCTGGACACCTGTGAGTTTTCTCTACTGACACACGCTTAACGGCTAACTGATTTTATTTACTCTTAGGAAGAAAATCAAGAATACATACACAGAGACTTTTTTAAAATAACTGTTTAAAAACAGTAGCTGCTTATTAAAAAACTTGCACTGAGATATACTGTTTCCTTTTATTTACCTATAAATTTATCTAAAAATTGATTTATTATTGCCTCTTTTTGATAGCACAGGAAATTAAACTTTTGTGGAGTTAAGTTACAAACACGCATGTGATCATGCAGAGTTATTACTGAAAATAAGGTCACACAGGCACCCACACTTAAGATCTGTAACAGTATTCTACTTACTTGAGTGAAAGAAAATTGACAAACAATATTACTGGCCGTGGGATCTGAAAACCAAAGAAAGAGGAGTCAGAATGGACTGGCCACCGCAGAACGCTCAATTTTATTTCCTCTCCATAAAGCTCACTGTAGATTTCAAAAAATCAAAAGATTTATTTCTTTTTATGGCACAATATTATTCCACTGGACCTATGTACCACAAAGCACTCATTTGTCTGTGAGTATATAGGTTTTCTTTGACACACTACTTCACTTTCAGTGGTATGTACAAACATGGACTTACATGCACATACATGTGTGTATATACGCGTATTTAGGACGAGGTGGCTGGATAATATGGCAGTTTTAGTTTGCTGAAGAACTCTGTACTGTTTTTCTGCACAGGCTGGACTTATTTTCCTTCCATCATTAGGTATCAATGTTCCTGCCTTGCATCCACATCCTCAGCAAGTCTTGTAATACCTTAGCTTTATCACATTCCTCATCCTAACAGAGGAGAGGCGGCATCTCATTGTGTTGCTTTCTTTAAATATGACCTAATTACTAGGTTTGGCAACTTTTCATGCACTGTTGGCCATGGGGTGTCTTCTTTGAAAAAATGTCTACTGAAATGTTTAGCCTATTTGTAGATCAGATGTTTTATTCTCTTGCTATTGATTTTCTAGAGATTGTCCTAGATATTAACTCTCTTGGATACAAGGTTTGCACACATTTTTTCCTATTCTTTGAGCTGCATTTGCATATTATTGACTGTTTCTTTTCCTGTGTAGAAGGCTTTGATATTCAAGGAGGGACAATAATTGATTTGTCTTATTAATGTCTTACCAAGAAAAGACTAAGGTCAAAGAACATCCTCCCCATATTTTCCCTGGAGGCTCGTACACTCAGCCTTCTATGTGTTTCACATATGTTTACAATAGCTAAGATGTGAAAACAACCTAAATGCCCATCATCAGATTCCGGATAAAGAAATCACGGCACATGTACACAACGGGGTGCTCTTCAGTAAGTGAAAGCGGGAATGGTACAGTTTGTGACACTTGAACGAACCTGACGCACTTAATACAAAGTATCCTAGTCACAGAAAGACAAGTACTTATGACCACACTTATACATGAATCAAGAGAAGGTGAGCTTTCGGAAGCAGTGCACGCAGTAGTGGTTGCCAGCGGCAGGAGAATAGAGAGATGTTGCTCAAAGGGCATGTTCAAAAGAACAGGTTCAGTGGAGCTAATATGCAGCATGGACAGGGATGAGAGTCTAGATTACTTTGGCCATGATAACTAGTAAATATTATATATACTGTTCACCTTGAATATATTGCAACTTTGTCGATTATTTTTAAAGAAAACAAAAGGAATTTTTTAAAGCTGAGAGTTAAGAGATCACAAACTGCAACTCCAAGCACTGTTCTCATTTTTCTCTCCTACAATAACGTTGAAAAGATCCCCACTTCCAGGGCAGATGTTTCAAGGGAATCTAATCCCTAAGCCAGGGTCACAGAATCAGTACCACTTTGAAACTGAGGTGAGCTAAAGCAGGGCTGAATGTGCACACACAAGGATCATGTATGTTCACTTCCTCACTGACATGGGTATGATTTTTATTTTATCAACATTTGTTCCCAAGGACCTGGGGGCAGTATGTTTATAATACAGAGGAATTACAGCAGAATCATGAAAATATGGCTTCTAGGTGGCTGTTTATAAAATGAGAGCCTATGAAACATTACTAGCCAAGGTGAGAATTCTGAGAAAGAAAGAGAAATGTGTTCTCCCTCCATCTGCTGTCTCTGAATGGTACAACCAGAAACCAAAGACGTCTCTCAGAGGACATTGCTACTGTGCCTGTGAGATTTTCCCCACAGCTGAACGACCAGCGGGACTAAGGGGACAGAGTCAAAGAAGTAGGTTTGCCATGGCGATGAGCTTTTCACAGTACTGACCCTGGGTCTGTCCATCATCCCAGAACAGTTCGCCTTTAGCTTCTTTGTTCTCATCCAGGGCAATGATAAGGCCAAGAGGATTCTTCCGGCTGGGGGAGACAAGATTGACACAAGACACAGAACCTCAGGCTTGAAGAATTTTGTCAAATATCTGTATCAGATTCCAGCTGACAAAGATATTAAACACACGGCCCTGCTTAGCTTTAGGGTCACCAGCACAGATCCAGAAGCACCTTGTCCCCATAATAGTAATTCTATAAGATAAAAGTATTTTAAACAAGGAGAAGCTCCATCCTGCATGTAGACCTTGGGTCTTGCATTTTCCTAAGGCCCTGTGGGATAGCATTTTCATGTCAGGAAATTAATATTTTCTTTCGAATTAAAGCCATTTACTTTTTATTTTTCCTTATGTTTTTGCCTAAAATTTTAAAAACTGAGGACTGTGGGAAGACGGAGCACTTTTCCAGTGTGGTTTTGCTGGTGACCTTTTCCAACGCTTTCGAATTGGGATTCATTGCTGGTAAATTATGAAATACAACCTGATGTCTGAATGAAAGGACCTGCATCCTGGGGTCCTTCTGTGCCTGCCACCTTCCTTCTACGGACGCAACTGTGAAAATGATACATTGTGGATCTGTCCTCCACAGCACTGGCTGCCCAAGAAGTGTTCCCTGAGTAGGTGCTGGCACGGCCAGCTCCACTGCTTCCTGCAGACCTTCCTACCTGACTGTGGTGGTTGTGTGATGGACCAGGATCTTGCAGCTTCCAGAACTCCAGAATTAGCACCATCTGTGCCAACCACTTCCATGCTAGCTGGCATCTGTGCCTTTCCATACAGAGTTACTATCGATAGACATTTTTCTTTCTCTAAGGCATACTTTTTCCTTTCTTTCTGGCTGCCCTGGTGGTTAAAGACATGGCCTTGTATGTGCAACTGAGCTATGCCCCAGCCAAAAAAAGTCAATCCTTCCTACCTTGTGTTCACATGCAAATATATTTTCAACATCTATGAAGGAAGCCAGCATATAAGACTCAGAACTTCAGGACTAATAGAATAGTTACCATTAAAACTGTAACTATATTTAGAATATGGGCTATTAGGAAACAAAGAAGTCGTCGACAATCGTGCTGTGGACCAGGACACTGTAGACTCCCTAACACAGCAGAAGCATAACAGTGACTTCAGTTAATGTCTGTAACTTGTATATGAGAATGAACAGAAATGAAAAATTTAAAAACTGTCGATAAGTGTGCTAGAGGTACGATGATGCTCATCAGGAGCACAGCACTGCCTGCTGGCGTGTTTCACATGCTGGTCTTCTAGCAAAGTGTAACAGAAGCATAAGCTCAAACACAGTGAGCAATTATTGATATTGGGGGAATGGCATGTTTGGGCACTGAAGGCCAGCATGACTATCAACACATTAAAACGGCCGGACCAGTTCTATTCAGGAATCACACTGTGCTATTGCATAAGCTTCTATTCTTGAATGAATTCAAACTTGAAGCTACGAAGCAACAGGATAAGATTTATAATTTTTGAAACAGAACTTTGTCATCACTGTGCAGAGTTCCCTGAAACTGAAGAGTTACTAGAGAGAAGGGGATTTGATTCGACATATTTTCATCAATGTCTATATTGTGAAGAACTAAAGAAGAGAGGGAGGTTCACAGAAAAGGGCAGATTTCAAGTCTCCTAAAGAGTCTTGTCTAGAAAACAAAGAAGTCTTGAGGTAATGAACAGTGTCAACACACAACTCTTCAGTAGATGTAGAATTCACAGTTGTGTACTCAAAGACGAAAGGAAGTCAGTGACCAGGAGAAGTGGGAGGGACTTGAGTTCGTCTTTTTAAAATCTAATTATGAATCACAAAATAAAATTGTTCAACAGGAGAAAAGAAATAGGAAACTGAAACCATGTGATGAAAGTCAACAATCCAAAAGCAAGGTAGGGCTGAGCAGAGAAGTCTGTGTAGACCATCAGGACACATCAGGAAAGAAGAGAACTGAGAGGGACCGCCCAGAACTGAACTTCCTCAGGCCCGAGTGACCCCACTGTCAGTGTGTTCTGAGACATCACGGGGATTGAAGATGAGACAGGTGGAAGCTCAGCCAAAGTCCACCAGATGCAAATCCAGGTCAACAGCACCTTGAGAAGAGACTAAGGGAAGCCTAAGAACGGAGTAGGATGAGCCCCCCCGACACCAACAGACACAGACAGACCAGGATAATTCCTCTAATGACCCTGCACCTGTTCCATCAGCATCCTGGGATCAACAGATACCAACTGAATAAAAGGATAAAATAGAAAAATGTATGTTCAGTAAAATGGGTTTGACCGGGAGGGATTGGTATATCTCACCATGCCACTCATATAAAAATAAATAAATAAATAGTAAATAATAAATAAATAAATAAACATATAAAACATAACTGGTTGCCTCCTTTACCTTAAGTTGGTGTTCAGGGCATGCTGTTGCCAGGGCAAGATGTAACCCCCGCGGACATGAAGATTAATGTTCTCAAGAGGGGCTGGCAAGGTCCTCCATTCTCCTGTTGAATTAATAACTGTACCCTGCAGGTAAAGAAAGAGAGATGATGTGGGACAGGACGCACTCTTCCCTGAGCAACACATCCCACCTGCCCCCTGAACTTGCTGCCCAGGCGTCACTATTAATATGGGTCAGTTTTCATATTTTGTATCTTCTATGCTACCATGTAAAATCTTGTTTTGCTGTTGTGAGGAGAGTCTTTCACGTTTCTCTTACTAGATCTCATCCTCTATGTTTTTCCATGTGGTATATATGTAAATGGTTGTGATAAGAAAATTGTAGCTCTTCATTTTAAATGAAAACATTCACAGGGTTAATTATCCTATATTCCCATACCTACAGCTCAGCAAACAACTTTGCTTTTGGGCAAGACTGGGACAATTCTTTCTGTATCTATCGGAAAGCAGCTGACACTTAAACAATAGAGAGCGAAACATCTCCATGTTTAAGAACTTGCATAAACAGAAATGACCCCTGATATCACACAGTTAAGAGCTTTCAGTGTCTTCTACACTGTGGTTAGGGACAGCAGAAAGGAATGCACACAGCCCCAAGCCAGGCTCCAGTGACACGAACACGTGCGGCCTCACTGAACTCTGAGAATGACTGATGTTTGTTGGCCCAGTGGGGGCATGAGAAAACTGAGCCCACAAGGATTAAGATGACTTGGGTAAGACCACGGAAGATCATTTCCAGAGCCAGCATTTGACCTGCTGTCTATCATATGCAAAGACTCTACTCTAACATTTCCAGTTTGAATACACATTCAGAGAACTTACCGTGTAGTAGTCATACCAGAGGGCTCTAGGGAAGTAGGCAGTGACATTTCTAGCATTCTGAAATTAAACACAAATCAGGTGTGGGCACTGCTGTCCTGGGACAGAGTAACCCACCTGCAAATGTATCCTGACATAATAGAACCGAGATGACATGCCTTAGCTTTTAAGATTGTCAAAGCTGAGAGACCGATTTCCTCCCCGGGTGCTCAAGAGTGGAAACCGCCTAAATAAACCAGCTCCTTACATAAATTAATTTGGGGTACAGGACCTCAAAGACATGATCACCTTTTGCCTAAAGATGTAGCCATTCCCTTTCTGAGACAAATACCATAAGCTGGGTATAAGGCAGGAAAACATTTGTAGAAACATAAAAATATTTGAAGAGATTTTAAGTAGCCCCTCTAAATTTTGATGCCTGAGTATGTGCAGAGGCTGTAGAAAAACAGCTCTTGCTGCCTGTGCAATTTTAGGACAGGGATGTCTAGACAACAGCCAGGAGGTGACATCATCGCTGTGGCAGCTCTGCACAATACAGTTTACACAGTCAGAAAATTTTTAAATGTACTTCACAAACCTGATCTTATACTCTTCCTATACCATAATTAGTGGAGAAACATTCACATGTTCAAAGAAAACATAAAGGCATTATTCATCTTGACTGTTCTGTAAACAGGAATTATTATTGGGCTGATGCAAAGAAGATTTGAAGGACAGAACAACTAACAGACTGAATTCTGCTAAGAAGGACCAAAAGACACAAATATAGACTAGGAAACCAGGCCTTGGGATCCCCTCACATCAGACTTCTCTCTATACACAGAGATAGTTGTAAACCTTCACCCCTCAATGGTCCCCACACTCACAGGCTCCAGCACAGGGTTGACCAGGAAGGCTGGTCCCAGCAGGAACTGTTCATCTATATCCCAGGTCACATTGTCTGACATAAACCTGGAAAGGGAAATGAAGGAGTTAGAAACAGATCCCCACAGGGCCTCAGTCCGAGACCCTGAAAGAAATCTTCAAGTCCAAACTCAGAAATTCAGCTTCATTCTATGGCATCTTTATTCTCCCCAGTTTGATTAGGTCATGCAGACCTCATTTCCTACACAGCACATCTCCCAACCTTCACAAGGGACTTAGATCCATTTTCATCTATAAAATATCTCCATATTTCTTCATCAGGGTCCACTTAAAAATAAAGATAAACCTTGTCCCTCAAAACCTTCCTCGGAACAACTCCTGTGGTGACCATAATCCATTTCTGTCTGAACTTACATAACTAAACTGTGACAAAAGAAAAGAAGAAAAGTGTTTTTGTATTTCTTACAATAAGAAAAAAAAAATTTTGTTCTATTATTTAAATATATTTTTCTGCTCTGCCCAATAAGCAGCTTTCCATACAAGACCTGTGCTGTGTACAACACTGTTAAAAGGAGAGACGGAGTAAGTTTTCTCCCTGGAGAACTCAGGACAATAGGCAATCATGCCTTCAATGAGGAAGAAGTATCTATATCAATTACCACGCTAGAGACTGAATGAATTATGCATTGGTCAACAGGATTTCAGCTTGACACTCACTCATGGAGAAGAGGCCTCACGACAGTACTGCCCTCAGTGTGGGCCTTGTACATCAAGGTGTAGAGATATGGCAACAGCGAGTATCTGATCTCCAGCACGTTTCTGGAAATATCTTCAAAGTTTTCATCCCAGGATACAGGGTCTTGTCTCTAAAGGAGAATAATGAGAGTGTTCAGTATGCCCCAGCGCACCCAAAGGGCCTATGGAGTCACTGAACACTTACTCCAAATGTCTCTACACAACTAAAGACAATTGTGTGTGAGAATATTCTGAGTAGACTAGAAAAGAACACCAAAACTTTCACAGGAAAATATCTCCATAACACATTGTTTGTAGGATATATTAGAATAATGCCTTCTAAACAAAAGAATCATTAAAATAATACTGGACACTATGGCTCACAGACAAGAGGGCTTGATATCTTTGAAGACGTGCCCAGGGAACACAGCTTAGAATGCAGTTGAGAAACTAAGATGACATTTCAAATGACACATTACAAGTGAGATAAAAACTGAGGTCCTACCCTGGTCCCAATGGTGTTGTGGTTCCTGGAGAAGGGGTAAAAGGCCCCCAGCTGCATCCAGCGAACACACATCTCATACTCAGCATCTTGAAAGAACCCACAGATGTCTGCCCCGGTCTGAAACAACGAGGAATGAAATGAGCCTCTTGTCCATTTCTAAGAAATGATTCCACCTTCTTGGGGAAGAGGAGCATGCAAAGGGCACTTACGTAGGATATGCCAAACAGGCTGAACTCCATCATGCCTGCAATGAGAGCCGCAGCAGTCAGGCCAGGGACTCATGCCCTCTCCTCCTCCTCTTCCTTCTCCTCCTTTTTCTTCACCTCCTCCTCTTCCTCCTCCTCCTCCTCCTTTTCCACCTCCTCTTCCTGCTCCTCCTTTCCTTTATCTCCTCCTATTCCCTCTCCTCCTCCTCCTCCTCGTCTTTCTCCTCCTCCTCTTCCTCCTCATCTCCCTCTCCATCCTCATCCTTCTCTAGGATTCTAACTCTCTCCTCTATTAGCAGAGATCTGTGAGAATGGCCCACATACCAATGATAGATTTTTTCAGCTGATCCCAGGCTGCTGTGTTGTCTCCAAGCCAGTGTCCTGCCCAGCGCCCAGAAGAGGGGAATGTGGAGCGGGTGATGACGATGCCTCTTTCTCCTGTCACCTCCTGCACGGCTCTGGTTAAGGAAACAAAGAGGTGAACTGAAATCAGGACAGGGAAAGGAAGACCACAAAGTGTCCCCTCCAGAGCCCTGGCCTTAGGGTATAGTGACAAAATTATTTGCCATATAATGGAAGAAAATCTGATTTGTAACAGTCTCAATGGCAGATGAAGATAATAATGGCAGTAAGGCCTTTTGACAGTGCTCTGCAAGGAACCTTCTCATGTGATGAGCCCGCTCCCATTTCACCCAGTAGTAAGCATTAACAGAAGATGATGATATATTTACCCAGCGCTTGGTTTTCTGCATTTTATAAGAGAGGATAATTCCTTTACTGGATTGCACTTACAATAAATTGTCTTATTTCTTGTGCTCACAAAGTAGGACTGTGCTATTCAATAGAATACTCATAGACTATACAAAAAGAATCAGGAAAAACTTAAAATAGACATGATTCTCTTTTAAAATGGCATTCCAGGGTCTGGAGAGATGACTCAAGTCCAAGGCCACTGGCAGCTCTAGTAGGCGACCTGAGTTCGATTTTCCTCAAGCACATGGTGGCTAACAACAGTCCATAATTCCAGTTACAGGGGAATTCAACACCCTCTCTTGAGGTGCTGCACATGCAGGCATAGCACAACACAGCACACTTAACACACGTGCAAACAATACACTCATACACAGAAAATAAAATATTTAAAATAGCTTTAAAGAACCCTCTTTTCTTTTTCCTCTTATAACTAATGTAATGACATCACCAGCTGTACTGTGTTATAACTGCTTGTGTCCCGTGTGTGTGCTTTTCAACAGGACTATGACTTCTCTCTGATAGAACTCAGCTATAGTTAAACCTGTCTTACCGATCATAATCACAACCCTGGCGCTATGCTCCAGGACTGTTTGGTTAATAAGAAAGAATTGTTAGGTAGTTAATCATTAAATTTCTCATAATTTTAGAATGGAAAATGAAAAGATCAAGAAAGCTATATCAATGACTGGTTGTCTCAACAGATGTTCCCAATGAGAGAAAAGTGACAGTCACTCACTCGTAGGTGGGTTTGGTCTGGGACCATCCATACAGGCTGTGAACATCATAGTGTCGCACTGTGGAGCCATCTGGCAGAATCTGCTCACTCTCCATGCACAGGGTCTTACTGCTCAGGCCCCTGTCTCTGGCTTCCAAATCTGTAGGAAATGGTTTAAGAGAGTAAAAAGCAGCCAAAATTCTTTTAGTCCCTGGCCTCTCTTCAATGTATTAAACTGGATGATGATACTAACAACACCTCTGCCTGGGTCTGTCCCCTACCCAGGAACATGAGGACAGTGCTAAGCTATGAATTACAACGTGTCTACAGGTGTTTTCGGGAGAAAGTAGAGGTGTGGGAAAGACTACAAGTTACCAAACACTTCCTATGAAGCAGGTCCTGATCTGGACTTTTGATATGCAAATTCTTCCCTGTAATTCCTGTAATAATTACATGAAATATACATGGCTTTCTGCATCTTAGCACATAGAAAACTGAGATGTGGAAGTATCACATAACCTGTATAAGGTCACTCAACTCATAGAATAATTTATGGAGTCAAGATATAAAGAGTATAGCTTCAACTTCCAATAGCTCCATGAGAATGGAAAGTCCCTATTTTATACACATTGGTAGTATATAAAATTCCTGTGGATAAACTGAACTAAGTCTGAAGAACGAGCAAATATATCTGTGATCATATTTTGGAGACACCACTACTGTTGAATGTTTTCTGTACTGATTCTTGAAATTCGCACAAGGGGTCCAGGTTGTTGCAAAGGTATAGCTGAATTAACTGCTTGACGTGCTTTTCTCTCTGGTTCCAGTAAAGAAGAGCACCAATGAGGGACTGTCCTCTATTGTCACTGGTCTCCACCAGAACTCATCTTCCTTTCAGCTATTGCCTCACAGATAGAGAAGGCTCAGGGTCCTTACATGGCATGTAGGGAGGATGGTTCAGAGTATCATCACTGCAGCCGGAAGGAACTGCCCCATTCACAAAGCTGGAAGGTTCGTTCATATCCTACAAATGTCAGAGACATTGCTTACAGTAAAAGATCCTTACACCCTGTCAATTCAGAGACAAGCTAGGCAGAGAATAGAGAATAGAGCATTTAATATGTAGTGATCCCTATGGATGCATCCCACAAAAAACCACCATCTTCTTGGGATAATTGGCTGAAATGAGCAATTAACCCCTACAGGGAAAAAATTTCCCTCAGAACAAGCAAGGTCCTAAGGAGTGTCTAGTAATCACACCCAGAAGTTTGACAGCAGGAACTTCAAGTTTGGTCATGGTCTGAAGAGGATCAAAACTCCTCCACCTCCTATTTGAGGAGGTACAGAGAGGAATGTCCAAGGTCTTCTTTGAATGATTATTATCCTCTTGACTAAAGGTCACTGACCCATACACCAGGAACACTATCATACAGACACACACTCAGACCTATCTGTGTGTACACAGACATCCATACACACTTACAATCCACATGCCATCAAATTTCAAGCTCTTGTTGGTATAGAGTTCTGCGATCTCTCTCTTCCACCATCGGACAGTTGAATTACGGAAAAAGTCTGGGAAGGCCACATAAGCTCGGTATTGCTGTGAAAGTAAAATACATCTGTCACGAATGAGTATATTATACAGTAGACACTAACAACTCAACTCAAGGAATTCTTTGCACTACATGGTGGTAGATAGTGAGAGTCCAAATAACATAGTATTCTTGGCTTATCTGAAAATCATTAAGCATGGAGATAAATGAACATAAATTATACACCCTCATTCCCAGTATTTAGAAAACATTCAGGCTGTCTTTTTCATCGTGTTAACATGAAATACTCACTGTCTCATGTTGCAGAGTACCACTCTTCAATATGTCCCTGTTTCCTAATGACTACCCAAAGGCAAAAAAGGAGCCAATGACGCCCTGCATGTAGCTACTCAGATACAGGACGTAGAGTACTAGATTAGAAAGAAGCACCCACTGGCACAGAGGGGAGACGAAAGAGAGCAGCTCACGATATCAGACTAACTTCTATGAATCTCTGTTTCTATAATTTCAAAAATCAAATGAAGTTGACCTTGTATGCTATATAAAGTCAAAAGCTTTAAGGTGGGAGGTTCATACTCCATTTCCCTTCATAAGCTTTCAAATAATTAAAAAAAAAACATGTTTACCTCCTCTT
Organism: Eospalax fontanierii; assembly: GCA_035773235.1. NCBI lineage: Eukaryota > Metazoa > Chordata > Mammalia > Rodentia > Spalacidae > Eospalax > Eospalax fontanierii. The sequence continues at coordinate 96,793,239 of CM069528.1, read as the reverse complement.
AACCTAACCTGAAAATTAGATCCAGGACATCATTCCTTAATTATAATGTAAACTTTACAGAACAAGAACCTTGGCTTGTATTTTTCAAATTGATCTTTATATTCCCTAATATGATTATCTTAAAAACTGAGAAAATAATTTTTAAATAGTAATATTTTGTATGTACACACTTCTAGTCCTGAAAGAATAATCATATAGAAAAAAAACTGAAGGTTGAGTCAGATACTTTCTCTCCAGGAAAGTCCCACCTCACCCTGAGAACCCAGCCCACAGATTTTAATCAGACATTATCAAACAATTGAGAAGAAAGTAAACAGGCTGCCTCATTCACTGAGTAAGCACCTTAGTACACAGAGGCCTGAATGCTTCTGGGACCAAGAGGATCCATGAATTCATTCAAGCAGCGTATACCAGTGGGACTGAGAAAGCAAATTCAGAGCCCAAAATACTTAGATAATTTATAAGGAAGAACCTGCCCCAGAGGACAGATCATTTATAAAGCCAGGTTAGAATGAAGAGGAAAAAACAACATTGAGACCCACAGCCCGCCAAATGGGATTCAGGGGCTGGATTGATAAGTATGAATGTAGAGAAGCCTGTCCATGAAAATAATAACGCTAAGAGAAAATGAACTCATTGCTAAAGACAGAGACTAGAAACTACTTAAAATAAACACTGACATAATCAACAATCTCAACAGCAAGAACACTGATTCAGAAAATAATTAGCACTTTGAGAGTTGTAGTTCTATGAAAGTTCATGGGCCCTTGAGTTCTGATAACTTTGGATATGAAGTCTCCATTGTGACAACTAAAATCATGGACAAGTAACTTAAGTTCTCTAAGTGCTGAATCTCAAGGATAATAATACTGAAATCATAATTCAAAGTGAAACACAAATCAGAAGGAAAACTGTACGTGTGAGGTCAGCAGGACAGAAATAACAAGAAGGACACATGTGAGAAGTACAATGACTTGTTATGCCCACTGCCACTTCTGGGCTGGGTATGGCTGCCCCTTTATATCAACTCTGATTTTATCAAACACCCACAAAGAGTCTTTTACCTCCAGCTGAGTGTCCCAGTCTAGAGAGGAGTCCACAGTGACATTCGGGTAATCAGGCCACACCTACAGGCAGAAAAAGGTTAAGCAGAGTGACTCTGGATAATTTCCAACCAAGAATAGCTTAGGAAACTTTCAGCCACCATCCTAGGTGTAGAATATTTTGATTCACATATAGGATTGCTCTACAGAAAAGTAGGGTTCACAGAGTCCTTAACTGTTAGCAGTAAATATTGATTGCAAAATAAAAATCACTATAGGAATGTATTTTCTGGGAATGTGTAACTGTTTGAATGGGAATCTTACCTAAACCTATAAACAAAGTTCATCTCATGTTTTGAGATCTTTTAATATTATCTCAGTTTGTTTACAGTATAAACAACCTTACTCTACCGTGGGCTCCCCTTACAACCTAAATATATAACTTTAGTCCCTCATAACCCTTCCTTGCCCTCGACCCTGAATAATGTGTGTAAGTGTGTGTATGTGTGTTATGAATATAGCAGTGCTGAAAACAGACAGTAGTCAATGGAAGCAAGGATGCTGCAAATAACAGGTGGGATTAGACTGATGACATCTGTTTGCAGTTATATTTCCTGTGCTGGGTCAGTAGGAATCACAGAGAAAATCCTTTCCTGCTAATACAGGTTCCTCAGTCCGTTCCCATGTTATCCTAGATGTGATACTTGAACAAATACAGAGCACTTTCTTTGTTCGGGGGAATGAATGAGAGAACTCAGAAGGAAGGAATTCTCAGAATAGATTATGCCCACTTTCAGTTTTAAGTAATGCCAAGGTATCTTTTCACCCAAACCACAATCTCAAAATCCAAATGTAAAAGGCCAAAAAATCAGCCCTCACAAACACATTAACAGTGGCCTGCCCAGGGTAAGGACTACTGGATCACCACCAGATCGTACCTTTCCCCAGACAATGTCTCCATTATTGGGGTATCTGATGAAGACGTTCTCCTCCACACCCCGAGTGAAGGCAGGATATGGCTCTGTCTCGTTGCCAGAAATGGCTGGGTCCTGAAATTAGAGCAAAATGTAAGTGGGAAAAATAAGCCAGAAGATTACAAATGATGGGGGAAAAAAAAGGAGGAAAAAGAAAAGAGAAATTTGAGTTTCGATTTGCACTGCAGAGTTTCTGTGGATCTCAAGAGATACACTTCACTTATTAAACTTCAATCAGCTTCTGCCTTAGCACAGGAAAAGACAGACAGTGTAAGGCAGTAACTGAAAACACCCATGTCTGTCCCATACACACTCCACACATTCACACAGGAACTAACCAGGATGAGGATGACACGCATCCCATCGGCCTTCATTCGACTGATCAGCTCAGGAAAGCCAGAGAATTTGGGGCTGAGGGTGAAGTCCAGCTGCCGCTCCATGTAGTCGATGTCTGAGTACTGTACGTCCTGCGGAAGACACAAGGAGGAAAACAGCCCTCCCTGGCTTATTTCTGAACATTTCAAAACCTAGCTATGCAATATTATGGGTTTGGATCTTGTGATATTTGCTGATTTTCAAATTTTTCACACAAAAACAGAAAAAAAGTCCAATTCAACATCAAGAAAAATAAAATGAAAGACAACTCCTGTCTGGAAAGACTGCTGTGAAAATAAAGAAAAATACTGTAAAAAATATGTTTTGGAAATTGACAATATAAAGCGTGATTATAACAACCTTCCCCAGCAGGCTGACCGTGGAGTAGTTCTTATTCCCAGAAGTCAACATTAACCATCCCATCCCAATACAACACAGTGAATCTGCTATAAACCAATACAAAACAAAAGTAACCAGTTACTATTACCACGCTGTTGAGGATAGTCAGGTGCAGATTTCTTAGTAAGAAGATATATTAAATGATGTACTTTGCACTAATGAACAGTAAAGCAGAAGATTATACAGGGAGATAAAATTAAATATGAGTTCACTGAAGAAGTCCTGACTATTAGACTCCTCTTGCCCTCAAGTGGAGGGAGTTCTAAGTGTCTTTCTTCTGAAAACCAAGCCCGAATCCGGCTTTCATCACAGCCATGCCACAGGTCTGAAAAGATTTGAATCCACAAAGGATTCTGTACAAATAATGGTGTGGCTGAACTTGGGTTCATTTTTTTCTTAATAAGGCAAAACTACAATTGGCGAATCTTTTACTATATGAAAGCAAAGACTTTATGACTGAACTCTGGCAGCCAGTCCTAGCTCCTCACTGTCAGTCTGAGCCACACGCCCTGTAATAAGGGGACAAGGCTATAATCCCAGCTATCACATGACAATTGGGAGAGCATTAGTGTGATACCATGTGAGAAAGCCCTTTGTGCACATGTAGAACCTCTCAAGAATCTCACAAACAAATCTTCACACCGAGACTCATTGTTTAGTTATGAGATCACAGAGAATGCACAACATGACATCATGATGTATACGTACATAGGGGATCCTGGCGGCCACCATGGCATCATACAAGTCGGCGATCTCATTGTCATTCTCATATCCATAGCGACACAGCTGGAACCCGAGGGACCAGTAAGGCACCATCACAGGCCGCCCAATCAACTAGACAATAGACAGAAAACATTAGTACTTAGAAGAAAAAACTGGATTGAACTTGTATATGAAGTAAGAAAAATATTTTACCAGATCATACTAGATAACGAATCAAATCCAGACAGAAACTAGGTGAATGAAGACACCCTAGGGCACCTCAGGAAAACCTGCCTGTTGGGATAGAGTTTGTTTTCCAGGAATTTTGAAAAATCTTGTTGTAGTCTCTTAGATGTGGTCTAATTGATGAATCATGAAGTGTAACTCACAAGTAAAATGTCTCGGTTAGCAAAGAGACTAAGGTTCTGGCGGCCAAGTGAGCACACAGAATGTCACATGACTCTTTTGCTCTTGTTCCTTCCCTTGTTATTTGGGTAAATAGGGTAGTATCTCTCCTGTAGTGTTTTTATGAAGACTGAATGTGTTGATGTGTATGAAGTGGTCTGAGACACAGCAACTACCTGATGTAGTGATTGTCACACAATTTTGCTTGTCAGTACCATAATAATCAACACTTCTCTCACCACTCCCAAAACTATCACTACCACCACCATGATTATCATTGCCCCAAGATCACCAGGACCCTAGCCAATGCATCATTGCTATCATCATCCCACCACTAAGAACTGCATCACCATCATCATCCCAGTCATCACCAATGCCTCCATCACACCTCCCACCTCCAATACTTCAACAAAGACTTCCACCAACCCCGCTATCAACGCCACCATTCCAATCCCTACCATGATTCTCCTCCCCTGCCACTGAGCTCACCATCACCTCTAGCACCACAAATACTTCTGCAACTCTACAAAAATTAAAGAAGCCATAAACATGATGCTTATTGGAAAGTATGCGTTGCTCCCTATCCTGAAACACACCTGCCTCTAAGAAGGAACAATGGTAATTATCATGTAAGAATCATACAAATAATACAGGATTTGGAGCTAAAATCTGTACATCGATAACTGACAATCAAATGAACGTCCTACCTCTGTGTATTGCTGAGTGACACTTTCTGGAGTTGGACCCAAAAATACATAAAAATCCAATATTCCCCCTGTGGTGCGGTAGGTCAGGGCAGGCATGGGCTGGAATGTCACATCTGACAATATAGTATGAACAAAGATGAAATGTTTCAGGATACAAAATTAGATTAGAAATCTCTAACTTCTATCTTCCATTTCAAAACATTGAGAACTGTTCTGATGTCAGACTTGAAGAAGTAAAGCTCACAAGATCTCATCGCTAGATGTCCATTTAATTGGCCTTATTGTAAGTTTCAGATTAGTATAAGGCCCAAAAGAATTTATAAACGTAGTACTGTAGATTTCTGTGTATACTTCACATGACTTCCCACAGTGATAACACTCCGTCACAACTAGCGTACTTCCATACAATGCTGTAACTACATCATAGGTATCCCTCGTATCACCAGAGCTGATATACATGTTTTTTTCTGACCCTCGATTCTCCACCCCTTGCCATGAACCATAAAAATATTCTTCACAGTTTCATTTCTCTACAGGAAACAAAATAGTTTTAAAATAATTCAAATACATGGCCAGCTGCTGTTAGCTGACTTCCAGGAATTTGGGACTCACTCGGTTTTGTAAGGATCTCCCTTACATGATTGTTGTCACAAAATGTTTTGGTAAATATTTCTATTAAAAATCACTAGAACAAAATAAAGGCGAAGCAGGAAAAACATTCCTCAAAGATGATAATGTTGACTTCGGATCAGCTAAATCAAACACGTTCTAACGCTATTCAAGGGTGACTGGAAGACTTTAAGAAAGGGCAGAGATGTCATCTTACCCATGGCATTGCTGTTCAGCAGGAGGACTCCGTGGGCATTGTCACCATCCTCCAGTCCCAGGTAGTAGGGGTGGACGCCATAGGAATTCAACTTGTACTGAGAGTCACAGGAAGAAAAACAGGTGAGGAAGAGTGATGTCTGAGAAGGTAATTCAACATAATTTGACTACTAAGTTGTGTCCACCCCATGAATTAAAAACATGCAAAAAGCAAAGGGAGTTTGAGAAGGGGTCCATTCATCTACAAGTAGAATATGACAGTCAAGTGGAGTCAGGCACAAGACACTCAGAGTGGATGGAGGGAGACAGAACCCAGACCCCCAAATCGTCTGCTCTTACCCCCGGGGGCTGATCCCTGGAAAACATGCCCCACGTGTGCCAGTTCAAGTCTCTCCTGAAGGCTGTGTGCTCGGTCTCCCCAAAGCCATAGATGTATGTGGAGGGCAGGCGGGTAGAGATGCGGATGAACATGTCATTGAAGGTGAAGCCGAGGAGCTGAGAGTCCCAGCTGCAGCAGGAGAAGAAACAGTTGCACAAGAAAATCAGCTTCCTAGTGGCTCTCAGCAGCCTTTGTGAGGCCAGCAGAGCCTGGACTCTCTGCAAACCACCACAACCCAATCATAGTTCAAACAAAATCCAGACTTCTCTTTGGTTAAAATGAGCACCGACAAACACCCTGACTAAAGACACAGGACTGCCTTTCCTTCTTCTCCTTCCGACCACTACGGCTCCTTCAGCATCCTCCCACTGCACTGAGTCCAATCACTTTCCCACCTCAACTACTGCCCCAGCAGAACTCCCCTCACTTGCTCTCCATCCTTGCTCCACGATGCTCCTTTGCTGCCTACATCCAGAAGGGTGTTTTTGAGAGTGCTTCACATCATGTTCCTCCTCTAGTCACATTCTTCAGTTACATCTCAGAAAACCATCTAATGGAGCCTCTACTGCTCAGCATCCCGACTTAGACTCTGATCTTAACCACCTCACTTGCCAAGGCTCTTTATTCTTTAATGTGGCAACTTTCCTCCTAGCTCAAGGCTTATGTTCTTACTATTCAAAAGAAAAGCTTTGTCCCTTTCCCAGAATACATGGAGTTTCTGGTCCTCATTCGGGTCCTGTTTTGATGTCTCTCCTCCTCAGAGAAATCTATTCAGACCAGACTATCAAAATCAATATCCCATATAACCTGATTATTCTGACTTGTTGCCTACACTGTGCAGTTTTTATCAACTTCCTTTTCACATTATAATGTAAGCTATCTTAGCTTTCATGAAAATATATACCTCCTCAGTTTCAAGAATTTCATCGAATACAGAGAAGATAGTCCATAAGCATTTCTGGGTGATTTTCCAAGAACACGTAACTGCCTCAGTAATTATTCTCAGGATGAACGTCACTATGATGCTTTGAACCAGGCTCTCTCCAAGGACAATGTATCTGGCAGGGATTGTTTAGGAAAGCAACAGTTCTAAATCAGACTAGGGGGCTAGAGAGATGCTCAGTGGGTAAGAGCACTGGCTGCTCTTGCAGATGATCAGGTTTGTTTCTCAGCACCCACATGCCAGTTCACAGCTGCCTATAACTCCAGCTCCAGGAATTTGATACCCTCTTCTGGCCTGATACTCACATGCATATACACAGACCTACATACAACACACACATACATATATTGAAAGATAATAGAATCTTTGGGCTGGAGATATGATGTAACTCCCAGAGGCTCAGGATGAAAACCAAATCAGTTTAGGAGACACTTACATTACAGTGCCTGAACTCTTCCTTCTAATTACAATCCCAAATGGATTCTCCTTGATGAGGACATCATAGAGCTGGCTCTCGGGGGTGCTGGTTGGAGCAGTAGGGATGTTCAGAGGGATCGGGACTTCATACCGACTGTTGTTGACATCATAGATCTAGGCCAGAAGAAATTAATTTAAGGATATAAATGGGACAAGTTCTGATGTTCTATAATACAGGGGGTGAACATAGATAATAACAGGCATTACTCATTCAAAACATTTAGTAGCCAGGATGTTAAATAATCTTAACATCACAAAGAAAAGAGAAAATACGGACAAATTAAGTCTTTTCCGTAGATAACTTCATAACGTATTCATGTTCTAAAACGTCATACTGTTGACCATAAAGTTTATAGTCATTTTTTGTTGATTAAAAAAATTATCCAGGACACTACTTTTGAAATCTACATCCTTAGCAAACAGCTTGACGCACTGGCAGAGTCGGGATGCTATGGGCTTTTTTGTTTTCTTCTGTTTCGTTTTGTTGTATTCTCTAAGTTCATGCTACATGTAATTTAACATAACAAAGAACAGGGTCAGGTTTAACAGGTTGACCTGAATGTGTCATACCCATCTTTCTGTCCTCTGTCACACTAACACATTCCCTGACATTGATACTGACTCAAAAAAACATTCTGAACTCAGTGTGGCATCTGTAAACACATTATTTTTTGATTGGTGTGTGGGTAAAAGAGTGTCTGCAAATACCTGAAAGCTTTTCCTAATTAAAAATTATATTCTGTCCATAGCTGAACTTTTTGAACTCAAATATTCACAGATCACTCTGCTAATGATACCTGAACAGGTCACTGAGCACACACTATATCCTCACTAGTGTGGTAGCAGGCTTGAGGATATGGGCAGAAAGGGACAGGTCACTGCCATGAAGGGCTCACATGCAGAAGGAAAGTGGTGGAGGGGAATTCACCACACCTGGAGGATGTCAGTTAATGCTAAACCATGTAAGAGAACTGTGAGATCACGGGGGAGGAGGTGCTTATAGAAGACAAAGGAGAGTCTAGCGGTGAAACAGACAGAAACAAAAGAGCTGTAGAGCCATTGAACACAGATATGAGAACAGGTCATTTGGAAAAGAAACAATAAATTCAAAGGTATTAACGGGGGCGCAGAAAGATGCAACAATTTGGTGGAGAGCTGCTGCATTGTTACCGGGTAGAATAGGTGGAAAGTATGGTTGTCAACAAGCAAATTCCTTTATTTCCCAAATTAGCCCACACACCAGTGCTACAGTGGGATAAGCGCATCATATCGATATCTGAGAATGTGCAACTCAAATCCCAGCTGATGGCAAGTTCTGCGGAATATTTCAGGAAAACCGAACTGCCCTCAGGTCTCTCATTTACTGTCTACTAACCATGACTATTGCTGTTAGAGTTCCATCAGCAGCACTAAGCATGGAAAAATCCCTGTCCGCAAGGAGACTCACACTTAACACAGAAGCACTCACAAGAACAGCTTGTGCATGCGCCAGTCCCGGGAGTAATCATGCCATAGAGTGAATGGGAATCACTGGCTGATGCTGATCATTTACAGACACGTGCAGTTCTGTGTCCCCTACTGAGCTCATCTTACCTCCTCCAAGAACAAACCTGCCTCTGCTTCCTCACGTCAGTTAATGGCACCACTGTACACATACACATGTAAGCTGGAGACATGTAAACATTCCTCAAGAGTTTCTCTCCCTCTTCTCCTACTTGCCACCAAAGACCAGGTCCTGCCATTCCTTCATCCCACCTTCTCGATCTCAAACTCCTCCACCGCACCCTGCCTCTCCTCCTGTACCTAGTCCAAGGTCATATGCACTGGCCCAACCTTCCATCTAGCCTCCTTGTTTCTCTAATTCTCCTTTTAACCATTGTCCTTAGAGTGAATACAGTGATCTATACAAAATGCAAATTAGGAAAGATTTTTCTGTTCTATCAAGGCGCTCCTTGCTCTCTATAGTAGGATAAAATATAGTTTATTTTATTACAATAATTAAGCACTACACACTTTTAGGGTTCCGTAGCCTTGACTATAGAGAAAAGTAATAGAATGGAAAATGATCCATGTCACACCATACTGCATGTACTTTGTTTACCTTAAACTGCAGCATTTCATTCTTGTGGTAGGTCACTTGCAGTTGGAGCTGGCTCACCGGGGTGGAGGGAAAGGCATGGCTATAAGGAGAAGCCTTTAAGGAGATGTCAGCTGTGACCCCATGGTCTTGATACTGGATATTGCTGACCGAGTAAAGATCATTGACAAAGTAGCAAAAGGGGACTCCGGAAGAGCTGGACTCCTGAAAAGTAAAGTAGGCATCACGGATCAGCATGAGAACTTACTAACTTAGAGTAACAGCAGGCAATGTGTGCAGAAAATGCCATATATATGCCTATCTGTGATGGACTTTTAATATCTGCTCTTAGTAAAATTATCCTGCTCCCAGCTTCACCTACTCTGCACATTTTCATTGTTCTCCTTTAGAAGTCATTTCTTTCTGTGAATTCTAAGTGCATGCATAAGCATGACACGCTCATGAAGCCAGATCCCATTGAGAAGACACTCCTGCACACAAACACACTCAGCACAGTTACCTCCCAGACACAGCCTCGGGCTAGGCAGCTTGCTTCAGAAGCACCTTGCTCATCAGGATAGCAGTCTATTTTTCCCTCATCCCTTGTGGTGACCTCCCATTGCAGAGTGTATGATTCTCCCAGGATAATATTGAGACCGGTGATATGAGCAACCTGGAGGAGGGGACAAGTCACAGAAAAAGCCATTGTTAGGACAAAGTTCCTCCATGATCTGAAAATATTTTCAGGAAATCAAATAGGAAGGAGAGCAGACTCTCAACAATGTGGTAAACACATTGCTGTGGCTTTCAGGAACCCAGATGTATATACGATAGACAAGACTATCAGTTGCGACAGGAAATGTCAGTCCTTACCCGATTATGAAAGAATTAGGCCAAATTGTTGTGACCACGGTTTTTCAATCCTCCCCTGACCTTTCTACCCTAGGTTAGAAAAGCTCTTTCCTTTTCTCCTTGTGTTCTACTTCCCAAAGCTGCATCCCCAGCACTGCAGGAAAACAAGCCGGGACCATCACAGGCCTCGGATCCTTGGAGGGACAGCGTTAACTGTCAACTGCACACAATCTATAACCACCTCTGGGCCTGCCTAGGGGGATTATCTTGACTGCACTGACTGAGGTGGGCAGATCTGCCCACTGTGGGTAACACCATTCCCTGCCTGAGATCCTGGACTGTGAATACAGACTAAAGGAACTGACCAGCAGGATTCGCTCATCTCTCTCAGCTTCCTACATTCATCACTCTCTGCTTCCTACATGTGGGTGCAAGGTGACCAGCTGCTTCAAGCTCCTGACCCTTGAAGTTCCCACAGAGATGGACTATATCCTTCGATTGTCACCCAGAATAAGTCCTTTCTCCTGGGATTGGTTTTGTCAGGGTAATTTTATCACAGCAACAGAAAAATTAACTAAGGTAGTGTCCTGTCCATGTTTCTATGGAATCTGAGACAAACTTTCTGAATTTGGGAGGTCGCAGTATAATCAAATGTAAAACTGCTGAGTTGGAAAAATCATGATATTTCCTTCCATACGGAACACCTCAGCCTCTTCATTTCTCCAAACCCGTCAGCTGAAAGCTTGAAACTTTCTGATATCCTTCTCATCAATTTAAATATTCAATATTTCCCTATTTTCTTCTATTTGATTCTCCTTTAACAGCAACTTTTCATTTGTCTTATGGGAGAAGGAGCATTGTAAGGATCACCATGCTTGTCCTGTGTCTTCCTACCCTCACACTTCCTCATTCTAAGTTATTCTAACCCTCCCCACATCCCTATCAAGACGTGACTCAACACCACTATATGACTTTTTGATAATCCATCAAGTATGACCCATTTTAGCACATATGACCCTCCCAAGTCTAACCCATGCTTTCTCACGTCTATACTGATCTGCATCTAAAAATACATGTGGCTGGTGGCACTTATATCACATGTACAGATGCATAATGTGAGGCTATTCTCAGTTCTTAGACTTCCTTATTTTCATATCTTATCTTGGGCAGCATTAACTAGATAAATGCCCTGTATAGAAAAAATGGGGCCCATTGGGAGATACACTGCTACCTATCTTCTTCATATAGTGTGCCTTTCTGTATAATTTATAATAAAAAGCTGTCAGCTCATGGCTAAATCTTAATCAGGTAGCATGACTGTGGTCATGGAATGGTAAGTTCAAATTCGCCTACAGAGGCTGATCCCATGTTTCTGCCTTGATCAAAGGAGCTTCCTCTGCCTTCTTCCTTTTCTATCTTTGTTTCCTCTTTTTAACATTTTCCCTGGAATGGAGGGTTGTGCCTGGAACCAAGCAGCTACTTTCATCCTGAGAGAAAAAAAAGACCTCAGTCCTCACAGCCTCCAAACATCAGACACATCGCCAACTCTCAACTTTCTAATTTCTAAAAGAAGGACAAAACAATCAAATTGTTTACTGGGGGAATGGGGGTCTTGTCATAGTCAGCTGAGGAATCCCACCCGACACATCATCTTCACTGATCCAGCCATGCCTCCTTCAAGAAGCTGTGAACAACTAGTCCACTGAGTGTCGGACATTGAAATATATAAAACCAACAATAAACCTCATGATTTCATAGTGTCTGTATCGTGAATACATGTTCTCACAACAAAACTTCACATATCATCAACATGCCATCACAATCGAACTCCAGTTTCATTTACTTTCCCAAATTTTGGTAGGCCCCTCACAAATCAAGCTGATCCAGCAAGTTCACTACCAAAAGGTCTTGGTTCTCATCATCACTGCAGGAGGAAGGACTTCTTAGATGAAAGTATCAGAGGAATGGAACACAAGCTTGTCAGGAGGACAAGATCGATCACATACTTTCCAGTGAAACACTACTTTATTATCATCTACCCAAATAAGTAACAATTTGAGTAGGAACTTTAATCCTTGTCTAAAAGAATTTTACATAGACATTCTTTACATTTTACATTTTTGAGAATGTACATATGTTGGAGTTAGAGTCTCAATCCTGAAGACAGACTCTCAGCACAGTCACTACTTAAAATGTCCTTAAAACTTTGAATCCTGGGGCCTCTGCCTTCCTTTCTCAGCACCAGTCAACAGCTTTCAGATGGATTCCCTCTGGCCGAACCCTACTTCCCTACACTGCTGTCCATGTGCTCATTCATCTTACGTGCAAAGCCAAGCCAGTGACGGAGCAGAACTCATGCAGACAAGAAGAATCCGCACAGAGAGACCATTCGACTGTACTGCTGCTGCCCAGCACCGCCCTGACGCATTCCAGCTCAGTCTCCTGACTGTCCCCGTCTTTCCTACACTGACATCCACACCAGGCCTCAGGAGCATTCTCATCCTTTGAAGACCCATGCAACCTCCACAAAGAGGATGACCACAATGCCATTCTCAAAAAGCCTAAACAAAACAGTCTTACCTTCAGGCTAGGATCGTAAACGACTTGAGGAGACATCTCAGTTGAGGTCTCATTCATTATAACATTGTGAAGTGGCTCTGTTCCAAAGATTTTAATCTCCTGAAATGCTAAGTTATCAGGGTTGCTGTAGGTTGTTGGCAATAAAACACTGATATTCAAGCGGTTCTGAAACACATCAAGCATAATTATGCATAAAGACACGGCCTGCAACACTGAGATTCTCCACACCCTCACGTGCCCCATCCTAAGGCAGACCCTTGGTTTCTCTGGACACCTGTGAGTTTTCTCTACTGACACACGCTTAAGGGCTAACTGACTTTATTTACTCTTAGGAAGAAAATCAAGAACATATACACAGAGACATTTTTTTAAATAACTGTATGAAAACAGTAGCTGCTTATTAAAAAACTTGCACTGAGATATACTATTTCCTTTTATTTACCTATAAATTTATCTAAAAATTGATCTATTATTGCCTCTTTTTGATAGCACAGGAAATTAAACTTTTGTGGAGTTAAGTTAGAAACACACATGTGATCATGCAGAGTTATTACTGAAAATAAGGTCACACAGGTACCCACACTTAAGATCTGTAACAGTATTCTACTTACTTGAGTGAAAGAAAATTGACAAACAATATTACTGGCCGTGGGATCTGAAAACCAAAGAAAGAGGAGTCAGAATGGACTGCCCACCGCAGAACGCTAAATTTTATTTCCTCTCCTTAAAGCTGACTGTAGATTTCAAAAAATCAAAAGATTTATTTCTTTTTATGGCACAATAATATTCCACTGGACCTATGTACCACAAAGCAGTCATTTCTCTGTCAGCATATAGGTTTTCTTTGAAACACTTACTTCACATACAGTGGTATGTACAAACATGGACTTACATGCACATACATGTGTGTATATATGCTTATTTAGGACGAGGTGGCTGGATAATATGGTAGTTTTAGTTTGCTGAAGAACTCTGTACTGTTTTTCTGCACAGGCTGGACTTATTTTCCTTCCCACCATTAGGTATCAATGTTACTGCCCTGCACCCACATCCTCACCAAGGCTTGTGATACCTTAGCTTTATCACATTCCTCATCCTAACAGAGGAGAGGCGGCATCTCATTGTGTTGCTTTTTTTAAATCTGACCTAATAACTAGGTTTGGCAACTTTTCATGCACTGTTGGCCATGATATGTCTTCTTTGAAAAAATGTCTACTGAAATGTTTAGCCTATTTGTAGATCAGATGTTTTATTCTCTTGCTATTGATTTTCTAGAGATTGTCCTAGATATTGACTCTCTTGGATACATGGTTTGCACACATTTTTTCCTATTCTTTGAGCTGTATGTGCATGTTATTGACTGTTTCTTTTCCTGTGTAGAAGGCTTTGATATTCAAGGAGGGACAATCATTGATTGTGTCTTATTAATGTCTTACCAAGAAAAGACTAAGGTCAAAGAACATCCTCCCCATATTTTCCCTGGAGGCTCGTACACTCAGCCTTCTATGTGTTTCACATATGTTTACAATAGCAAAGATGTGAAAACAACCTAAATGCCCATCATCAGATTCTGGATAAAGAAATCACGGCACATGTACACAACGGGGTGCTCTTCAGTAAGTGAAAGCAGGAATGCTACAGTTTATGACACTTGAATGAATCTGACGCACTTAATACAAAATATCCTAGTCACAGAAAGACAAGTACTTATGACCACACTTATACATGAATCAAGAGAAGGTGAGCTTTCGGAAGCAGTGCACGCAGTAGTGGTTGCCAGCGGCAGGAGAATAGAGAGATGTTGCTCAAAGGGCATGTTCAAAAGAACAGGTTCAGTGGAGCTAATATGCAGCATGAATAGGGATGAAAGTCTAGATTACTTTGGCCATGATAACTAGTAAATATTATATATAATGTTCACCTTGAATATATTGCAACTTTGTCGATTATTTTTAAAGAAAACAAAAGGAATTTTTTAAAGCTGAGAGTTAAGAGATCACAAACTGCAACTCCAAGCACTGTTCTCATTTTTCTCTCCTACCATAACCTTGAAAAAATCACCACTTCCAGGGCGGATGTTTCAAGGGAATCTAATCCCTAAGTAAGGGTCACAGAATCAGTACCACTTCGAAACTGAGATGAGCTAAAGCAGAGCTGGATGGGCACACAAAAGGATCATGTATGTTCACTGCCTCACTGACATGGGTATGATTTTTATTTTATCAACATTTGTTCCCAAGGACCTGGGGGCAGTATGTTTATAATACAGAGGAATTACAAGAGAATCATGAAAATATGGCTTCTAGGTGGCTGTTTATAAAATGAGAGCCTATGAAACATTACTAGCAAAGGTGAGAATTCTGAGAAAGAAAGACAATTGTGTTCTCCCTCCATCTGTTGTCTCTGAATGGTACAACCAGAAACCAAAGATGTCTCTCAGAGGAAATTGCTACTGTGCCTGTGAGATTTTCCCCACAGCTGAACGGCCAGCGGGACTAAGGGGACAGACTCAAAGAAGTAGGCTTGCCATGGGGATGAGCTCTTCACAGTACTCACCCTGGGTCTGTCCATCATCCCAGAATAGTTCGCCTTTAGCTTCTTTGTTCTCATCCAGGGCTATGATAAGGCCAAGAGGATTCTTCCGGCTGGGGGAGACAAGATTGACACAAGACACAGAACCTCAGACTTGAAGAATTTTGTCAAATATCTGTATCAGATTCCAGCTGACAAAGATATTAAACACACGGCCCTGCTTAGCTTTAGGGTCACCAGCACAGATCCAGAAGCACCTTGTCCCCATAATAGTAATTCTATAAAATAAAAGTATTTTAAACAAGGAGAAGCTCCATCCTGAATGTAGACCTTGGGTCTTGCATTTTCCTAAGGCCCTGTGGGATAGCATTTTCATGTCAGGAAATTAATATTTTCTTTCGAATTAAAGCCATTTACTTTTTATTTTTCCTTATGTTTTTGCCTAAAATTTTAAAAACTGAGGACTGTGGGAAGACGGAGCACTTTTCCAGTGTGGTTTTGCTGGTGACCTTTTCCAACGCTTTCGAATTGGGATTCATTGCTGGTAAGTTATGAAATACAACCTGATGTCTGAATGAAAGGACCTGCATCCTGGGGTCCTTCTGTGCCTGCCACCTTCCTTCTACGGACGCAACTGTGAAAATGATACATTGTGGATCTGTCCTCCACAGCACTGGCTGCCCAAGAAGTGTTCCCTGAGTAGGTGCTGGCACGGCCAGCTCCACTGCTTCCTGCAGACCTTCCTACCTGACTGTGGTGGTTGTGTGATGGACCAGGATCTTGCAGCTTCCAGAACTCCAGAATTAGCACCATCTGTGCCAACCACTTCCATGCTAGCTGGCATCTGTGCCTTTCCATACAGAGTTACTATCGATAGACATTTTTCTTTCTCTAAGGCATACTTTTTCCTTTCTTTCTGGCTGCCCTGGTGGTTAAAGACATGGCCTTGTATGTGCAACTGAGCTATGCCCCAGCCAAAAAAAGTCAATCCTTCCTACCTTGTGTTCACATGCAAATATATTTTCAACATCTATGAAGGAAGCCAGCATATAAGACTCAGAACTTCAGGACTAATAGAATAGTTACCATTAAAACTGTAACTATATTTAGAATATGGGCTATTAGGAAACAAAGAAGTCGTCGACAATCGTGCTGTGGACCAGGACACTGTAGACTCCCTAACACAGCAGAAGCATAACAGTGACTTCAGTTAATGCCTGTAACTTGTACATGAGAATGAACAGAAATGAAAACTTAGAAAAATGGCGGTGTGTGCTAGAGGTACAGTCATGCTCCTCAGGAGCACAGCACTGCCTGCTGGTGTCTTTCACATGCTGGTCCTCCAGCAAAGTGTAACAGAAGCATAAGCTCAAACGCAGTGAGCAATTATTGATATTGGGGGAATGGCATGTTTGGGCACTGAAGGCCAGCATGACTATCAACACATTAAAAGGGGCGGACCAGTTCTATTCAGGAATCACACTGTGCTATTGCATAAGCTTCTATTCTTGAATGAATTCAAACTTGAAGCTATGAAGCAACAGGATAAGATTTATAATTTTTGAAACAGAACTTTGTCATCACTGTGCAGAGTTCCCTGAAACTGAAGAGTTACTAGAGAGAAGGGGATTTGATTCGACATATTTTCATCAATGTCTATATTGTGAAGAACTAAAGAAGAGAGGGAGGTTCACAGAAAAGGGCAGATTTCAAGTCTCCTAAAGAGTCTTGTCTAGAAAACAAAGAAGTCTTGAGGTAATGAACAGTATCAACACATAACTCTTCAGTAGATGTAGAATTCACAGTTGTGTACTCAAAGACGAAAGGAAGTCAGTGACCAGGAGAAGTGGGAGGGACTTGAGTTCGTCTTTTTAAAATCTAATTATGAATCACAAAATAAAATTGTTCAACAGGAGAAAAGAAATAGGAAACTGAAACCATGTGATGAAAGTCAACAATCCAAAAGCAAGGTAGGGCTGAGCAGAGAACTGTGTAGACCATCAGGAAAGAAGAGAACTGAGAGGGACCGCCCAGAACTGAACTTCCTCAGGCCCGAGTGACCCCACTGTCAGTGTGTTCTGAGACATCACGGGGATTGAAGATGAGACAGGTGGAAGCTCAGCCAAAGTCCACCAGATGCAAATCCAGGTCAACAGCACTTTGAGAAGAGACTAAGGGAAGCCTAAGAACGGAGTAGGATGAGCCCCCCCGACACCAACAGACACAGACAGACCAGGATAATTCCTCTAATGACCCTGCACCTGTTCCATCAGCATCCTGGGATCAACAGATACCAACTGAATAAAAGGATAAAATAGAAAAATGTATGTTCAGTAAAATGGGTTTGACCGGGAGGGATTGGTATATCTCACCATGCCACTCATATAAAAATAAATAAATAAATAGTAAATAATAAATAAATAAATAAACATATAAAACATAACTGGTTGCCTCCTTTACCTTAAGTTGGTGTTCAGGGCATGCTGTTGCCAGGGCAAGATGTAACCCCCGCGGACATGAAGATTAATGTTCTCAAGAGGGGCTGGCAAGGTCCTCCATTCTCCTGTTGAATTAATAACTGTACCCTGCAGGTAAAGAAAGAGAGATGATGTGGGACAGGACGCACTCTTCCCTGAGCAACACATCCCACCTGCCCCCTGAACTTGCTGCCCAGGCGTCACTATTAATATGGGTCAGTTTTCATATTTTGTATCTTCTATGCTACCATGTAAAATCTTGTTTTGCTGTTGTGAGGAGAGTCTTTCACGTTTCTCTTACTAGATCTCATCCTCTATGTTTTTCCATGTGGTATATATGTAAATGGTTGTGATAAGAAAATTGTAGCTCTTCATTTTAAATGAAAACATTCACAGGGTTAATTATCCTATATTCCCATACCTACAGCTCAGCAAACAACTTTGCTTTTGGGCAAGACTGGGACAATTCTTTCTGTATCTATCGGAAAGCAGCTGACACTTAAACAATAGAGAGCGAAACATCTCCATGTTTAAGAACTTGCATAAACAGAAATGACCCCTGATATCACACAGTTAAGAGCTTTCAGTGTCTTCTACACTGTGGTTAGGGACAGCAGAAAGGAATGCACACAGCCCCAAGCCAGGCTCCAGTGACACGAACACGTGCGGCCTCACTGAACTCTGAGAATGACTGATGTTTGTTGACCCAGTGGGGGCATGAGAAAACTGAGCCCACAAGGATTAAGATGACTTGGGTAAGACCACGGAAGATCATTTCCAGAGCCAGCATTTGACCTGCTGTCTATCATATGCAAAGACTCTACTCTAACATTTCCAGTTTGAATACACATTCAGAGAACTTACCGTGTAGTAGTCATACCAGAGGGCTCTAGGGAAGTAGGCAGTGACATTTCTAGCATTCTGAAATTAAACACAAATCAGGTGTGGGCACTGCTGTCCTGGGACAGAGTAACCCACCTGCAAATGTATCCTGACATAATAGAACTGAGATGACATGCCTTAGCTCTTAAGATTGTCAAAGCTGAGAGACCGATTTCCTCCCCGGGTGCTCAAGAGTGGAAACCGCCTAAATAAACCAGCTCCTTACATAAATTAATTTGGGGTACAGGACCTCAAAGACATGATCACCTTTTGCCTAAAGATGTAGCCATTCCCTTTCTGAGACAAATACCATAAGCTGGGTATAAGGCAGGAAAACATTTGTAGAAACATAAAAATATTTGAAGAGATTTTAAGTAGCCCCTCTAAATGTTGATGCCTGAGTATGTGCAGAGGCTGTAGAAAAACAGCTCATGCTGCCTGTGCAATTTTAGGACAGGGATGTCTAGACAACAGCCGGGAGGTGACATCGTCGCTGTGGCAGCTCTGCACAATACAGTTTACACAGTCAGAAAATTTTTAAATGTACTTCACAAAACTGATCTTATACTCTTCCTATACCATAATTAGTAGAGAAACATTCACATGTTCAAAGAAAACATAAAGGCATTATTCATCTTGACTGTTCTGTAAACAGGAATTATTATTGGGCTGATGCAAAGAAGATTTGAAGGACAGAACAACTAACAGACTGAATTCTGCTAAGAAGGACCAAAAGACACAAATATAGACTAGGAAACCAGGCCTTGGGATCCCCTCACACCAGACTTCTCTCTATACACAGAGATAGTTGTGAACCTGCACCCCTCAATGGTCCCCACACTCACAGGCTCCAGCACAGGGTTGACCAGGAAGGCTGGTCCCAGCAGGAACTGTTCGTCTATATCCCAGGTCACATTGTCTGACAGAAACCTGGAAAGGGAAATGAAGGAGTTAGAAACAGATCCCCACAGGGCCTCAGTCCGAGACCCTGAAAGAAATCTTCAAGTCCAAACTCAGAAATTCAGCTTCATTCTATGGCTTCTTTATTCTCCCCAGTTTGATTAGGTCATGCAGACCTCATTTCCTACAGCACATCTCCCAACCTTCACAAGGGGCTTAGATCCATTTTCATCTATAAAATATCTCCATATTTCTTTATCAGGGTCCACTTAAAAATAAAGATAAACCTTGTCCCTCAAAACCTTCCTCGGAACAACTCCTGTGGTGACCGTAATCCATTTCTGTCTGAACTTACATAACTAAACTGTGACAAAAGAAAAGAAGAAAAGTGTTTTTGTATTTCTTACAATAAGAAAAAAAATATTTTGTTCTATTATTTAAAAATATTTTTCTGCTCTGCCCAATAAGCAGCTTTCCATACAAGACCTGTGGTGTGTATAACACTGTTAAAAGGAGAGATGGAGTAGTTTTCTCCCTGGAGAACTCAGGACAATAGGCAATCATGCCTTCAATGAGGAAGAAGTATCTATATCAATTACCACGCTAGAGACTAAATGAATTATGCATTGGTCAACAGGATTTCAGCTTGACACTCACTCATGGAGAAGAGGCCTCACGACAGTACTGCCCTCAGTGTGGGCCTTGTACATCAAGGTGTAGAGATATGGCAACAGCGAGTATCTGATCTCCAGCACGTTTCTGGAAATATCTTCAAAGTTTTCATCCCAGGATACAGGGTCTTGTCTCTAAAGGAGAATAATGAGAGTGTTCAGTATGCCCCAGCGCACCCAAAGGGCCTATGGAGTCACTGAACACTTACTCCAAATGTCTCTACACAACTAAAGACAATTGTGTGTGAGAATATTCTGAGTAGACTAGAAAAGAACACCAAAACTTTCACAGGAAAATATCTCCACAACACATTGTTTGTAGGATATATTAGAATAATGCCTTCTAAACAAAAGAATCATTAAAATAATACTGGACACTATGGCTCACAGACAAGAGGGCTTGATATCTTTGAAGACGTGCCCAGGGAACACAGCTTAGAATGCAGTTGAGAAACTAAGATGACATTTCAAATGACACATTACAAGTGAGATAAAAACTGAGGTCCTACCCTGGTCCCAATGGTGTTGTGGTTCCTAGAGAAGGGGTAAAAGGCGCCCAGCTGCATCCAGCGAACACACATCTCATACTCAGCATCTTGAAAGAACCCACAGATGTCTGCCCCGGTCTGAAAGAACGAGGAATGAAATGAGCCTCTTGTCCATTTCTAAGAAATGATTCCACCTTCTTGGGGAAGAGGAGCATGCAAAGGGCACTTACGTAGGATATGCCAAACAGGCTGAACTCCATCATGCCTGCAATGAGAGCCGCAGCAGTCAGGCCAGGGACTCATGCCCTCTCCTCCTCCTCTTCCTTCTCCTCCTTCTTCTTCACCTCCTCCTCTTCCTCCTCCTCCTCCTCCTTTTCCACCTCCTCTTCCTGCTCCTCCTTTCCTTTATCTCCTCCTATTCCCTCTCCTCCTCCTCCTCCTCCTTGTCCTCCTCCTTTTCCTCCTCATCTCCCTCTCCATCCTCATCCTTCTCTAGGATTCTAACTCTCCTCTGTTAGCAGAGATCTGTGAGAATGGCCCACATACCAATGATAGATTTTTTCAGCTGATCCCAGGCTGCTGTGTTGTCTCCAAGCCAGTGTCCTGCCCAGCGCCCAGAAGAGGGGAATGTGGAGCGGGTGATGACGATGCCTCTTTCTCCTGTCACCTCCTGCACGGCTCTGGTTAAGGAAACAAAGAGGTGAACTGAAATCAGGACAGGGAAAGGAAGACCACAAAGTGTCCCCTCCAGAGCCCTGGCCTTAGGGTATAGTGACAAAATTATTTGCCATATAATGGAAGAAAATCTGATTTGTAACAGTCTCAATGGCAGATGAAGATAATAATGGCAGTAAGGCCTTTTGACAGTGCTCTGCAAGGAACCTTCTCATGTGATGAGCCCGCTCCCATTTCACAAAGTAGTAAGCATTAACAGAAGATGATGATATATTTACCCAGCGCTTGGTTTTCTGCATTTTATAAGAGAGGATAATTCCTTTACTGGATTGCACTTACAATAAATTGTCTTATTTCTTGTGCTCACAAAGAAGGACTGTGCTATTCAATAGAATACTCATAGACTATACAAAAAGAATCAGGAAAAACTTAAAATAGACATAATTCTCTTTTAAAATGGCATTCCAGGGTCCGAGAGATGACTCAAGTCCAAGGCCACTGGCAGCTCTAGTAGGCGACCTGAGTTCGATTTTCCTCAAGTACATGGTGGCTAACAACAGTCCATAATTCCAGTTACAGGGGAATTCAACACCCTCTCTTGAGGTGCTGCACATGCAGGCATAGCACAACACAGCACACTTAACACACGTGCAAACAATACACTCATACACAGAAAATAAAATATTTAAAATAGCTTTAAAGAACCCTCTTTTCTTTTTCCTCTTATAACTAATGTAATGACATCACCAGCTGTACTGTGTTATAACTGCTTGTGTCCCGTGTGTGTGCTTTTCAACAGGACTATGACTTCTCTCTGATAGAACTCAGCTATAGTTAAACCTGTCTTACCGATCATAATCACAACCCTGGCGCTATGCTCCAGGACTGTTTGGTTAATAAGAAAGAATTGTTAGGTAGTTAATCATTAAATTTCTCATAATTTTAGAATGGAAAATGAAAAGATCAAGAAAGCTATATCAATGACTGGTTGTCTCAACAGATGTTCCCAATGAGAGAAAAGTGACAGTCACTCACTCGTAGGTGGGTTTGGTCTGGGACCATCCATACAGGCTGTGAACATCATAGTGTCGCACTGTGGAGCCATCTGGCAGAATCTGCTCACTCTCCATGCACAGGGTCTTACTGCTCAGGCCCCTGTCTCTGGCTTCCAAATCTGTAGGAAATGGTTTAAGAGAGTAAAAAGCAGCCAAAATTCTTTTAGTCCCTGGCCTCTCTTCAATGTATTAAACTGGATGATGATACTAACAACACCTCTGCCTGGGTCTGTCCCCTACCCAGGAACATGAGGACAGTGCTAAGCTATGAATTACAACGTGTCTACAGGTGTTTTCGGGAGAAAGTAGAGGTGTGGGAAAGACTACAAGTTACCAAACACTTCCTATGAAGCAGGTCCTGATCTGGACTTTTGATATGCAAATTCTTCCCTGTAATTCCTGTAATAATTACATGAAGTATACATGGCTTTCTGCATCTTAGCACATAGAAAACTGAGATGTGGAAGTATCACATAACCTGTATAAGGTCACTCAACTCATAGAATAATTTATGGAGTCAAGATATAAAGGGTATAGCTTCAACTTCCAATAGCTCCATGAGAATGGAAAGTCCCTATTTTATACACATTGGTAGTATATAAAATTCCTGTGGATAAACTGAACTAAGTCTGAAGAACGAGCAAATATATCTGTGATCATATTTTGGAGACACCACTACTGTTGAATGTTTTCTGTACTGATTCTTGAAATTCGCACAAGGGGTCCAGGTTGTTGCAAAGGTATAGCTGAATTAACTGCTTGACGTGCTTTTCTCTCTGGTTCCAGTAAAGAAGAGCACCAATGAGGGACTGTCCTCTATTGTCACTGGTCTCCACCAGAACTCATCTTCCTTTCAGCTATTGCCTCACAGATAGAGAAGGCTCAGGGTCCTTACATGGCATGTAGGGAGGATGGTTCAGAGTATCATCACTGCAGCCGGAAGGAACTGCCCCATTCACAAAGCTGGAAGGTTCGTTCATATCCTACAAATGTCAGAGACATTGCTTACAGTAAAAGATCCTTACACCCTGTCAATTCAGAGACAAGCTAGGCAGAGAATAGAGAATAGAGCATTTAATATGTAGTGATCCCTATGGATGCATCCCACAAAAAACCACCATCTTCTTGGGATAATTGGCTGAAATGAGCAATTAACCCCTACAGGGAAAAAATTTCCCTCAGAACAAGCAAGGTCCTAAGGAGTGTCTAGTAATCACACCCAGAAGTTTGACAGCAGGAACTTCAAGTTTGGTCATGGTCTGAAGAGGATCAAAACTCCTCCACCTCCTATTTGAGGAGGTACAGAGAGGAATGTCCAAGGTCTTCTTTGAATGATTATTATCCTCTTGACTAAAGGTCACTGACCCATACACCAGGAACACTATCATACAGACACACACTCAGACCTATCTGTGTGTACACAGACATCCATACACACTTACAATCCACATGCCATCAAATTTCAAGCTCTTGTTGGTATAGAGTTCTGCGATCTCTCTCTTCCACCATCGGACAGTTGAATTACGGAAAAAGTCTGGGAAGGCCACATAAGCTCGGTATTGCTGTGAAAGTAAAATACATCTGTCACGAATGAGTATATTATACAGTAGACACTAACAACTCAACTCAAGGAATTCTTTGCACTACATGGTGGTAGATAGTGAGAGTCCAAATAACATAGTATTCTTGGCTTATCTGAAAATCATTAAGCATGGAGATAAATGAACATAAATTATACACCCTCATTCCCAGTATTTAGAAAACATTCAGGCTGTCTTTTTCATCGTGTTAACATGAAATACTCACTGTCTCATGTTGCAGAGTACCACTCTTCAATATGTCCCTGTTTCCTAATGACTACCCAAAGGCAAAAAAGGAGCCAATGACGCCCTGCATGTAGCTACTCAGATACAGGACGTAGAGTACTAGATTAGAAAGAAGCACCCACTGGCACAGAGGGGAGACGAAAGAGAGCAGCTCACGATATCAGACTAACTTCTATGAATCTCTGTTTCTATAATTTCAAAAATCAAATGAAGTTGACCTTGTATGCTATATAAAGTCAAAAGCTTTAAGGTGGGAGGTTCATACTCCATTTCCCTTCATAAGCTTTCAAATAATTAAAAAAAAAACATGTTTACCTCCTCTTAACCTAACCTGAAAATTAGATCCAGGACATCATTCCTTAATTATAATGTAAACTTTACAGAACAAGAACCTTGGCTTGTATTTTTCAAATTGATCTTTATATTCCCTAATATGATTATCTTAAAAACTGAGAAAATAATTTTTAAATAGTAATATTTTGTATGTACACACTTCTAGTCCTGAAAGAATAATCATATAGAAAAAAAACTGAAGGTTGAGTCAGATACTTTCTCTCCAGGAAAGTCCCACCTCACCCTGAGAACCCAGCCCACAGATTTTAATCAGACATTATCAAACAATTGAGAAGAAAGTAAACAGGCTGCCTCATTCACTGAGTAAGCACCTTAGTACACAGAGGCCTGAATGCTTCTGGGACCAAGAGGATCCATGAATTCATTCAAGCAGCGTATACCAGTGGGACTGAGAAAGCAAATTCAGAGCCCAAAATACTTAGATAATTTATAAGGAAGAACCTGCCCCAGAGGACAGATCATTTATAAAGCCAGGTTAGAATGAAGAGGAAAAAACAACATTGAGACCCACAGCCCGCCAAATGGGATTCAGGGGCTGGATTGATAAGTATGAATGTAGAGAAGCCTGTCCATGAAAATAATAACGCTAAGAGAAAATGAACTCATTGCTAAAGACAGAGACTAGAAACTACTTAAAATAAACACTGACATAATCAACAATCTCAACAGCAAGAACACTGATTCAGAAAATAATTAGCACTTTGAGAGTTGTAGTTCTATGAAAGTTCATGGGCCCTTGAGTTCTGATAACTTTGGATATGAAGTCTCCATTGTGACAACTAAAATCATGGACAAGTAACTTAAGTTCTCTAAGTGCTGAATCTCAAGGATAATAATACTGAAATCATAATTCAAAGTGAAACACAAATCAGAAGGAAAACTGTACGTGTGAGGTCAGCAGGACAGAAATAACAAGAAGGACACATGTGAGAAGTACAATGACTTGTTATGCCCACTGCCACTTCTGGGCTGGGTATGGCTGCCCCTTTATATCAACTCTGATTTTATCAAACACCCACAAAGAGTCTTTTACCTCCAGCTGAGTGTCCCAGTCTAGAGAGGAGTCCACAGTGACATTCGGGTAATCAGGCCACACCTACAGGCAGAAAAAGGTTAAGCAGAGTGACTCTGGATAATTTCCAACCAAGAATAGCTTAGGAAGCTTTCAGCCACCATCCTAGGTGTAGAATATTTTGATTCACATATAGGATTGCTCTACAGAAAAGTAGGGTTCACAGAGTCCTTAACTGTTAGCAGTAAATATTGATTGCAAAATAAAAATCACTATAGGAATGTATTTTCTGGGAATGTGTAACTGTTATGAATGGGAATCTTACCTAAACCTATAAACAAAGTTCATCTCATGTTTTGAGATCTTTTAATATTATCTCAGTTTGTTTACAGTATAAACAACCTTACTCTACCGTGGGCTCCCCTTACAACCTAAATATATAACTTTAGTCCCTCATGACCCTTCCTTGCCCTCGACCCTGAATAATGTGTGTAAGTGTGTGTATGTGTGTTATGAATATAGCAGTGCTGAAAACAGACAGTAGTCATTGGAAGCAAGGATGCTGCAAATAACAGGTGGGATTAGACTGATGACATCTGTTTGCAGTTATATTTCCTGTGCTGGGTCAGTAGGAATCACAGAGAAAATCCTTTCCTGCTAATACAGGTTCCTCAGTCCGTTCCCATGTTATCCTAGATGTGATACTTGAACAAATACAGAGCACTTTCTTTGTTCGGGGGAATGAATGAGAGAACTCAGAAGGAAGGAATTCTCAGAATAGATTATGCCCACTTTCAGTTTTAAGTAATGCCAAGGTATCTTTTCACCCAAACCACAATCTCAAAATCCAAATGTAAAAGGCCAAAAAATCAGCCCTCACAAACACATTAACAGTGGCCTGCCCAGGGTAAGGACTACTGGATCACCACCAGATCGTACCTTTCCCCAGACAATGTCTCCATTATTGGGGTATCTGATGAAGACGTTCTCCTCCACACCCCGAGTGAAGGCAGGATATGGCTCTGTCTCGTTGCCAGAAATGGCTGGGTCCTGAAATTAGAGCAAAATGTAAGTGGGAAAAATAAGCCAGAAGATTACAAACGATGGGGAAAAAAAAAGGAGGAAAAAGAAAAGAGAAATTTGAGTTTCGATTTGCACTGCAGAGTTTCTGTGGATCTCAAGAGATACACTTCACTTATTAAACTTCAATCAGCTTCTGCCTTAGCACAGGAAAAGACAGACAGTGTAAGGCAATAACTGAAAACACCCATGTCTGTCCCATACACACTCCACACATTCACACAGGAACTAACCAGGATGAGGATGACACGCATCCCATCGGCCTTCATTCGACTGATCAGCTCAGGAAAGCCAGAGAATTTGGGGCTGAGGGTGAAGTCCAGCTGCCGCTCCATGTAGTCGATGTCTGAGTACTGTACGTCCTGCGGAAGACACAAGGAAGCAGTGACTGCTGGTGAGGAGTCCAGGCTCCAGAGGAAAACAGCCCTCCCTGGCTTATTTCTGAACATTTCAAAACCTAGCTATGCAATATTATGGGTTTGGATCTTGTGATATTTGCTGATTTTCAAATTTTTCACACAAAAACAGAAAAAAAGTCCAATTCAACATCAAGAAAAATAAAATGAAAGACAACTCCTGTCTGGAAAGACTGCTGTGAAAATAAAGAAAAATACTGTAAAAAATATGTTTTGGAAATTGACAATATAAAGCGTGATTATAACAACCTTCCCCAGCAGGCTGACCGTGGAGTAGTTCTTATTCCCAGAAGTCAACATTAACCATCCCATCCCAATACAACACAGTGAATCTGCTATAAACCAATACAAAACAAAAGTAACCAGTTAATATTACCACGCTGTTGAGGATAGTCAGGTGCAGATTTCTTAGTAAGAAGATATATTAAATGATGTACTTTGCACTAATGAACAGTAAAGCAGAAGAGTACACAGGGAAATAAAATTAAATATGAGTTCACTGAAGAAGCCCTGACTATTAGACTCCTCTTGCCCTCAAGTGAAGGGAGTTCTAAGTGTCTTTCTTCTGAAAACCAAGCCCGAATCCGGCTTTCATCACAGCCATGCCACAGGTCTGAAAAGATTTGAATCCACAAAGGATTCTGTACAAATAATAGTGTGGAAGAACTTGGGTTCATTTCTTTCTTAATAAGGCAAAACTACAATTGGCGAATCTTTTACTATATGAAAGCAAAGACTTTATGACTGAACTCTGGCAGCCAGTCCTAGCTCCTCACTGTCAGTCTGAGCCACACGCCCTGTAATAAGGGGACAAGGCTATAATCCCAGCTATCACATGACAATTGGGAGAGCATTAGTGTGATACCATGTGAGAAAGCCCTTTGTGCACCTGTAGAACGTCTCAAGAATCTCACAAACAAATCTTCACACCGAGACTCATTGTTTAGTTATGAGATCACAGAGAATGCACAACATGACATCATGATGTATACGTACATAGGGGATCCTGGCGGCCACCATGGCATCATACAAGTCGGCGATCTCATTGTCATTCTCATATCCATAGCGACACAGCTGGAACCCGAGGGACCAGTAAGGCACCATCACAGGCCGCCCAATCAACTAGACAATAGACAGAAAACACTAGTACTTAGAAGAAAAAACTGGATTGAACTTGTATATGAAGTAAGAAAAATATTTTACCAGATCATACTAGATAACGAATCAAATCCAGACAGAAACTAGGTGAATGAAGACACCCTAGGGCACCTCAGGAAAACCTGCCTGTTGGGATAGAGTTTGTTTTCCAGGAATTTTGAAAAATCTTGTTGTAGTCTCTTAGATGTGGTCTAATTGATGAATCATGAAGTGTAACTCACAAGTAAAATGTCTCGGTTAGCAAAGAGACTAAGGTTCTGGCAGCCAAGTGAGCACACAGAATGTCACATGACTCTTTTGCTCTTGTTCCTTCCCTTGTTATTTGGGTAAATAGGGTAGTATCTCTCCTGTAGTGTTTTTATGAAGACTGAATGTGTTGATGTGTATGAAGTGGTCTGAGACACAGCAACTACCTGATGTAGTGATTGTCACACAATTTTGCTTGTCAGTACCATAATAATCAACACTTCTCTCACCACTCCCAAAACTATCACTACCACCACCATGATTATCATTGCCCCAAGATCACCAGGACCCTAGCCAATGCATCATTGCTATCATCATCCCACCACTAAGAACTGCATCACCATCATCATCCCAGTCATCACCAATGCCTCCATCACACCTCCCACCTCCAATACTTCAACAAAGACTTCCACCAACCCCGCTATCAACGCCACCATTCCAATCCCTACCATGATTCTCCTCCCCTGCCACTGAGCTCACCATCACCTCTAGCACCACAAATACTTCTGCAACTCTACAAAAATTAAAGAAGCCATAAACATGATGCTTATTGGAAAGTATGCGTTGCTCCCTATCCTGAAACACACCTGCCTCTAAGAAGGAACAATGGTAATTATCATGTAAGAATCATACAAATAATACAGGATTTGGAGCTAAAATCTGTACATCGATAACTGACAATCAAATGAACGTCCTACCTCTGTGTATTGCTGAGTGACACTTTCTGGAGTTGGACCCAAAAATACATAAAAATCCAATATTCCCCCTGTGGTGCGGTAGGTCAGGGCAGGCATGGGCTGGAATGTCACATCTGACAATATAGTATGAACAAAGATGAAATGTTTCAGGATACAAAATTAGATTAGAAATCTCTAACTTCTATCTTCCATTTCAAAACATTGAGAACTGTTCTGATGTCAGACTTGAAGAAGTAAAGCTCACAAGATCTCATCGCTAGATGTCCATTTAATTGGCCTTATTGTAAGTTTCAGATTAGTATAAGGCCCAAAAGAATTTATAAACGTAGTACTGTAGATTTCTGTGTATACTTCACATGACTTCCCACAGTGATAACACTCCGTCACAACTAGCGTACTTCCATACAATGCTGTAACTACATCATAGGTATCCCTCGTATCACCAGAGCTGATATACATGTTTTTTTCTGACCCTCGATTCTCCACCCCTTGCCATGAACCATAAAAATATTCTTCACAGTTTCATTTCTCTACAGAAAACAAAATAGTTTTAAAATAATTCAAATACATGGCCAGCTGCTGTTAGCTGACTTCCAGGAATTTGGGACTCACTCGGTTTTGTAAGGATCTCCCTTACATGATTGTTGTCACAAAATGTTTTGGTAAATATTTCTATTAAAAATCACTAGAACAAAATAAAGGCGAAGCAGGAAAAACATTCCTCAAAGATGATAATGTTGACTTCGGATCAGCTAAATCAAACACGTTCTAACGCTATTCAAGGGTGACTGGAAGACTTTAAGAAAGGGCAGAGATGTCATCTTACCCATGGCATTGCTGTTCAGCAGGAGGACTCCGTGGGCATTGTCACCATCCTCCAGTCCCAGGTAGTAGGGGTGGACGCCATAGGAATTCAACTTGTACTGAGAGTCACAGGAAGAAAAACAGGTGAGGAAGAGTGATGTCTGAGAAGGTAATTCAACATAATTTGACTACTAAGTTGTGTCCACCCCATGAATTAAAAACATGCAAAAAGCAAAGGGAGTTTGAGAAGGGGTCCATTCATCTACAAGTAGAATATGACAGTCAAGTGGAGTCAGGCACAAGACACTCAGAGTGGATGGAGGGAGACAGAACCCAGACCCCCAAATCGTCTGCTCTTACCCCCGGGGGCTGATCCCTGGAAAACATGCCCCACGTGTGCCAGTTCAAGTCTCTCCTGAAGGCTGTGTGCTCGGTCTCCCCAAAGCCATAGATGTATGTGGAGGGCAGGCGGGTAGAGATGCGGATGAACATGTCATTGAAGGTGAAGCCGAGGAGCTGAGAGTCCCAGCTGCAGCAGGAGAAGAAACAGTTGCACAAGAAAATCAGCTTCCTAGTGGCTCTCAGCAGCCTTTGTGAGGCCAGCAGAGCCTGGACTCTCTGCAAACCACCACAACCCAATCATAGTTCAAACAAAATCCAGACTTCTCTTTGGTTAAAATGAGCACCGACAAACACCCTGACTAAAGACACAGGACTGCCTTTCCTTCTTCTCCTTCCGACCACTACGGCTCCTTCAGCATCCTCCCACTGCACTGAGTCCAATCACTTTCCCACCTCAACTACTGCCCCAGCAGAACTCCCCTCACTTGCTCTCCATCCTTGCTCCACGATGCTCCTTTGCTGCCTACATCCAGAAGGGTGTTTTTGAGAGTGCTTCACATCATGTTCCTCCTCTAGTCACATTCTTCAGTTACATCTCAGAAAACCATCTAATGGAGCCTCTACTGCTCAGCATCCCGACTTAGACTCTGATCTTAACCACCTCACTTGCCAAGGCTCTTTATTCTTTAATGTGGCAACTTTCCTCCTAGCTCAAGGCTTATGTTCTTACTATTCAAAAGAAAAGCTTTGTCCCTTTCCCAGAATACATGGAGTTTCTGGTCCTCATTCGGGTCCTGTTTTGATGTCTCTCCTCCTCAGAGAAATCTATTCAGACCAGACTATCAAAATCAATATCCCATATAACCTGATTATTCTGACTTGTTGCCTACACTGTGCAGTTTTTATCAACTTCCTTTTCACATTATAATGTAAGCTATCTTAGCTTTCATGAAAATATATACCTCCTCAGTTTCAAGAATTTCATCGAATACAGAGAAGATAGTCCATAAGCATTTCTGGGTGATTTTCCAAGAACACGTAACTGCCTCAGTAATTATTCTCAGGATGAACGTCACTATGATGCTTTGAACCAGGCTCTCTCCAAGGACAATGTATCTGGCAGGGATTGTTTAGGAAAGCAACAGTTCTAAATCAGACTAGGGGGCTAGAGAGATGCTCAGTGGGTAAGAGCACTGGCTGCTCTTGCAGATGATCAGGTTTGTTTCTCAGCACCCACATGCCAGTTCACAGCTGCCTATAACTCCAGCTCCAGGAATTTGATACCCTCTTCTGGCCTGATACTCACATGCATATACACAGACCTACATACAACACACACATACATATATTGAAAGATAATAGAATCTTTGGGCTGGAGATATGATGTAACTCCCAGAGGCTCAGGATGAAAACCAAATCAGTTTAGGAGACACTTACATTACAGTGCCTGAACTCTTCCTTCTAATTACAATCCCAAATGGATTCTCCTTGATGAGGACATCATAGAGCTGGCTCTCGGGGGTGCTGGTTGGAGCAGTAGGGATGTTCAGAGGGATCGGGACTTCATACCGACTGTTGTTGACATCATAGATCTAGGCCAGAAGAAATTAATTTAAGGATATAAATTGGATAAGTTCTGATGTTCTATAATACAGGGGGTGAACATAGATAATAACAGGCATTACTCATTCAAAACATTTAGTAGCCAGGATGTTAAATAATCTTAACATCACAAAGAAAAGAGAAAATACGGACAAATTAAGTCTTTTCCGTAGATAACTTCATAACGTATTCATGTTCTAAAACGTCATACTGTTGACCATAAAGTTTATAGTCATTTTTTGTTGATTAAAAAAATTATCCAGGACACTACTTTTGAAATCTACATCCTTAGCAAACAGCTTGACGCACTGGCAGAGTCGGGATGCTATGGGCTTTTTTGTTTTCTTCTGTTTTGTTTTGTTGTATTCTCTAAGTTCATGCTACATGTAATTTAACATAACAAAGAACAGGGTCAGGTTTAACAGGTTGACCTGAATGTGTCATACCCATCTTTCTGTCCTCTGTCACACTAACACATTCCCTGACATTGATACTGACTCAAAAAAACATTCTGAACTCAGTGTGGCATCTGTAAACACATTATTTTTTGATTGGTGTGTGGGTAAAAGAGTGTCTGCAAATACCTGAAAGCTTTTCCTAATTAAAAATTATATTCTGTCCATAGCTGAACTTTTTGAACTCAAATATTCACAGATCACTCTGCTAATGATACCTGAACAGGTCACTGAGCACACACTATATCCTCACTAGTGTGGTAGCAGGCTTGAGGATATGGGCAGAAAGGGACAGGTCACTGCCATGAAGGGCTCACATGCAGAAGGAAAGTGGTGGAGGGGAATTCACCACACCTGGAGGATGTCAGTTAATGCTAAACCATGTAAGAGAACTGTGAGATCACCGGGGAGGAGGTGCTTATAGAAGACAAAGGAGAGTCTAGCGGTGAAACAGACAGAAACAAAAGAGCTGTAGAGCCATTGAACACAGATATGAGAACAGGTCATTTGGAAAAGAAACAATAAATTCAAAGGTATTAACGGGGGCGCAGAAAGATGCAACAATTTGGTGGAGAGCTGCTGCATTGTTACCGGGTAGAATAGGTGGAAAGTATGGTTGTCAACAAGCAAATTCCTTTATTTCCCAAATTAGCCCACACACCAGTGCTACAGTGGGATAAGCGCATCATATCGACATCTGAGAATGTGCAACTCAAATCCCAGCTGATGGCAAGTTCTGCGGAATATTTCAGGAAAACCGAACTGCCCTCAGGTCTCTCATTTACTGTCTACTAACCATGACTATTGCTGTTAGAGTTCCATCAGCAGCACTAAGCATGGAAAAATCCCTGTCCGCAAGGAGACTCACACTTAACACAGAAGCACTCACAAGAACAGCTTGTGCATGCGCCAGTCCCGGGAGTAATCATGCCATAGAGTGAATGGGAATCACTGGCTGATGCTGATCATTTACAGACACGTGCAGTTCTGTGTCCCCTACTGAGCTCATCTTACCTCCTCCAAGAACAAACCTGCCTCTGCTTCCTCACGTCAGTTAATGGCACCACTGTACACATACACATGTAAGCTGGAGACATGTAAACATTCCTCAAGAGTTTCTCTCCCTCTTCTCCTACTTGCCACCAAAGACCAGGTCCTGCCATTCCTTCATCCCACCTTCTCGATCTCAAACTCCTCCACCGCACCCTGCCTCTCCTCCTGTACCTAGTCCAAGGTCATATGCACTGGCCCAACCTTCCATCTAGCCTCCTTGTTTCTCTAATTCTCCTTTTAACCATTGTCCTTAGAGTGAATACAGTGATCTATACAAAATGCAAATTAGGAAAGATTTTTCTGTTCTATCAAGGCGCTCCTTGCTCTCTATAGTAGGATAAAATATAGTTTATTTTATTACAATAATTAAGCACTACACACTTTTAGGGTTCCGTAGCCTTGACTATAGAGAAAAGTAATAGAATGGAAAATGATCCATGTCACACCATACTGCATGTACTTTGTTTACCTTAAACTGCAGCATTTCATTCTTGTGGTAGGTCACTTGCAGTTGGAGCTGGCTCACCGGGGTGGAGGGAAAGGCATGGATATAAGGAGAAGCCTTTAAGGAGATGTCAGCTGTGACCCCATGGTCTTGATACTGGATATTGCTGACCGAGTAAAGATCATTGACAAAGTAGCAAAAGGGGACTCCGGAAGAGCTGGACTCCTGAAAAGTAAAGTAGGCATCACGGATCAGCATGAGAACTTACTAACTTAGAGTAACAGCAGGCAATGTGTGCAGAAAATGCCATATATATGCCTATCTGTGATGGACTTTTAATATCTGCTCTTAGTAAAATTATCCTGCTCCCAGCTTCACCTACTCTGCACATTTTCATTGTTCTCCTTTAGAAGTCATTTCTTTCTGTGAATTCTAAGTGCATGCATAAGCATGACACGCTCATGAAGCCAGATCCCATTGAGAAGACACTCCTGCACACAAACACACTCAGCACAGTTACCTCCCAGACACAGCCTCGGGCTAGGCAGCTTGCTTCAGAAGCACCTTGCTCATCAGGATAGCAGTCTATTTTTCCCTCATCCCTTGTGGTGACCTCCCATTGCAGAGTGTATGATTCTCCCAGGATAATATTGAGACCGGTGATATGAGCAACCTGGAGGAGGGGACAAGTCACAGAAAAAGCCATTGTTAGGACAAAGTTCCTCCATGATCTGAAAATATTTTCAGGAAATCAAATAGGAAGGAGAGCAGACTCTCAACAATGTGGTAAACACATTGCTGTGGCTTTCAGGAACCCAGATGTATATACGATAGACAAGACTATCAGTTGCGACAGGAAATGTCAGTCCTTACCCGATTATGAAAGAATTAGGCCAAATTGTTGTGACCACGGTTTTTCAATCCTCCCCTGACCTTTCTACCCTAGGTTAGAAAAGCTCTTTCCTTTTCTCCTTGTGTTCTACTTCCCAAAGCTGCATCCCCAGCACTGCAGGAAAACAAGCCGGGACCATCACAGGCCTCGGATCCTTGGAGGGACAGCGTTAACTGTCAACTGCACACAATCTATAACCACCTCTGGGCCTGCCTAGGGGGATTATCTTGACTGCACTGACTGAGGTGGGCAGATCTGCCCACTGTGGGTAACACCATTCCCTGCCTGAGATCCTGGACTGTGAATACAGACTAAAGGAACTGACCAGCAGGATTCGCTCATCTCTCTCAGCTTCCTACATTCATCACTCTCTGCTTCCTACATGTGGGTGCAAGGTGACCAGCTGCTTCAAGCTCCTGACCCTTGATGCTCCCACTGAGATGGACTATATCCTTCGATTGTCACCCAGAATAAGTCCTTTCTCCTGGGATTGGTTTTGTCAGGGAATTTTATCACAGCAACAGAAAAATTAACTAAGGTAGTGTCCTGTCCATGTTTCTATGGAATCTGGGACAAACTTTCTGAATTTGGGAGGTTGCAGTATAATCAAATGTAAAACTGCTGAGTTGGAGCAATCATGATATTTCCTTCCATATGGAACACCTCAGCCTCTTCATTTCTCCAAACCCGTCAGCTGAAAGCTTGAAACTTTCTGATATCCTTCTCATCAATTTAAATATTCAATATTTCCCTATCTTCTTCTATTTGATTCTCCTTTAACAGCAACTTTTCATTTGTCTCAGGGGAGAAGGAGCATTGTAAGGATCACCGTGTTTTCCTGTGTCTTCCTACTCTCACACTTTCTCATTCTAAGTTATTCTAACCCGCCCCACATCCCTATCAAGATGTGACTCAACACCACTATATGACTTTTTGATAATCCATCAAGTATGACCCATTTTAGCACATATGACCCTCCCAAGTCTAACCCATGCTTTCTCACGTCTATACTGATCTGCATCTAAAAATACATGTGGCTGTTGGCACTTATATCACATGTACAGATGCATAATGTGAGGCTATTCTCAGTTCTTAGACTTCCTTATTTTCATATCTTATCTTGGGCAGCACTAACTAGATAAATGCCCTGTATAGAAAAAATGGGGCACATTGGGGGATACACTGATAGCTGTCTTCTTCATATAAAGTGGGCCGTTCTGCATAATTCATGATAACAAAGCTGTCAGCTTGTGGCTAAATTTTAATCAGTGTGGCATGACTGTGGTCATGGAATGGTAAGTTCAAATTTGCTGATAGAGGCAGATCCCATGTTTCTGCCTTGATCAAAGGATCTTCCTCTGCCTTCTTCCTTTTCTATCTTTATTTCCTATTCTGATTTTGTTTGTCTTTTTAAAATTTTTCCTAGAATGGAGGCATTGTGCCTGGAACCAAGCAGCTACTTTCATCTTGAGAGAAAAAAAGAGACCTCAGTCCTCACAACCTCCAGCCATCAAACACATTGCCAACTCTCAACCTTCTAATTTCTAACAGAAGGACAAAACAATCAAATTGTTTACTGGGGGAATGGGGGTCTTGTCATAGTCAGCTGAGGAATCCCACCCGACACATCATCTTCACTGATCCAGCCATGCCTCCTTCAAGAAGCTGTGAACAACTAGTCCACTGAGTGTCGGACATTGAAATATATAAAACCAACAATAAACCTCATGATTTCATAGCATCTGTATCGTGAATACATGTTCTCACAACAAAACTTCACATATCATCAACATGCCATCACAATCGAACTCCAGTTTCATTTATTTTCCCAAATTTTGGTAGGCCCCTGACAAATCAAGCTGATCCAGCAACTTCACTACCAGGAGGACTTGGTTCTTATCATCACTGAAGGAAGAAGGACTTCTTAGATGAAAGTATCAGAGGAATGGAATACAAGCTTGTCAGGAGGACAAGATCGATCACATACTTTCCAGTGAAACACTACTTTATTATCATCTACCCAAATAAGTAACAATTTGAGTAGGAACTTAGAATCCTTGTCTAAAGGAATTTTACATAGACATTCTTTATATTTTACATTTTTGAGAATGTATGTATGTTGGAATGAGAGTCTCAATCCTGAAGAAAGACTCTCAGCACAGTCATTACTTAAAATGTCCTTAAAACTTTGAATCCTGGGGCCTCTGCCTTCCTTTCTCAGCACCTGTCAACAGCTTTCAGATGGATTCCCTCTGGTCGAACCCTACTTCCCTACACTGCTGTCCATGTGCTCATTCATCTTACGTGCAAAGCCAAGCCAGTGACGGAGCAGAACTCATGCAGACAAGAAGAATCCGCACAGAGAGACCATTCGACTATACTGCTGCTGCCCAGCACCGCCCTGACGCATTTCAGCTCAAACAATCTCCTGACTGTCCCCGTCTTTCCTACACTGACATCCACACCAGGCCTCAGAAGCATTCTCATCCTTTGAGGACCCATGCAACCTCCACAAAGAGGATGACCACAATGCCATTATCAAAAAGCCTCAACAAAACAGAGTCTTACCTTCAGGCTAGGATCGTAAACGACTTGAGGAGACATCTCAGTTGAGGTCTCATTCTGCTGCATTCTAACATTGTGAAGTGGCTCTGTTCCAAAGATTTTAATCTCCTGAAATGCTAAGTTATCAGGGTTGTTGTAGGTTGTTGGCAATAAAACACTGATATTCAAGCGGTTCTGAAACACATCAAGCATAATTATGCATAAAGACATGGCCTGCAACACTGAGATTCTCCACACCCTCAAGTGCCCCATCCTAAGGCAGACCCTTGGCTTCTCTGGACACCTGTGAGTTTTCTCTACTGACACACGCTTAAGGGCTAACTGATTTTATTTACTCTTAGGAAGAAAATCAAGAATACATACACAGAGACTTTTTTAAAATAACTGTTTAAAAACAGTAGCTGCTTATTAAAAAACTTGCACTGAGATATACTGTTTCCTTTTATTTACCTATAAATTTATCTAAAAATTGATTTATTATTGCCTCTTTTCGATAGCACAGGAAATTAAACTTTTGTGGAGTTAAGTTACAAACACGCATGTGATCATGCAGAGTTATTACTGAAAATAAGGTCACACAGGCACCCACACTTAAGATCTGTAACAGTATTCTACTTACTTGAGTGAAAGAAAATTGACAAACAATATTACTGGCCGTGGGATCTGAAAACCAAAGAAAGAGGAGTCAGAATGGACTGGCCACCGCAGAACGCTCAATTTTATTTCCTCTCCATAAAGCTCACTGTAGATTTCAAAAAATCAAAAGATTTATTTCTTTTTATGGCACAATATTATTCCACTGGACCTATGTACCACAAAGCACTCATTTGTCTGTGAGTATATAGGTTTTCTTTGATACACTACTTCACTTTCAGTGGTATGTACAAACATGGACTTACATGCACATACATGTGTGTATATACGCGTATTTAGGACGAGGTGGCTGGATAATATGGCAGTTTTAGTTTGCTGAAGAACTCTGTACTGTTTTTCTGCACAGGCTGGACTTATTTTCCTTCCATCATTAGGTATCAATGTTCCTGCCTTGCATCCACATCCTCAGCAAGTCTTGTAATACCTTAGCTTTATCACATTCCTCATCCTAACAGAGGAGAGGCGGCATCTCATTGTGTTGCTTTCTTTAAATATGACCTAATTACTAGGTTTGGCAACTTTTCATGCACTGTTGGCCATGGGGTGTCTTCTTTGAAAAAATGTCTACTGAAATGTTTAGCCTATTTGTAGATCAGATGTTTTATTCTCTTGCTATTGATTTTCTAGAGATTGTCCTAGATATTAACTCTCTTGGATACAAGGTTTGCACACATTTTTTCCTATTCTTTGAGCTGCATTTGCATATTATTGACTGTTTCTTTTCCTGTGTAGAAGGCTTTGATATTCAAGGAGGGACAATAATTGATTTGTCTTATTAATGTCTTACCAAGAAAAGACTAAGGTCAAAGAACATCCTCCCCATATTTTCCCTGGAGGCTCGTACACTCAGCCTTCTATGTGTTTCACATATGTTTACAATAGCTAAGATGTGAAAACAACCTAAATGCCCATCATCAGATTCCGGATAAAGAAATCACGGCACATGTACACAACGGGGTGCTCTTCAGTAAGTGAAAGCGGGAATGGTACAGTTTGTGACACTTGAACGAACCTGACGCACTTAATACAAAGTATCCTAGTCACAGAAAGACAAGTACTTATGACCACACTTATACATGAATCAAGAGAAGGTGAGCTTTCGGAAGCAGTGCACGCAGTAGTGGTTGCCAGCGGCAGGAGAATAGAGAGATGTTGCTCAAAGGGCATGTTCAAAAGAACAGGTTCAGTGGAGCTAATATGCAGCATGGACAGGGATGAGAGTCTAGATTACTTTGGCCATGATAACTAGTAAATATTATATATACTGTTCACCTTGAATATATTGCAACTTTGTCGATTATTTTTAAAGAAAACAAAAGGAATTTTTTAAAGCTGAGAGTTAAGAGATCACAAACTGCAACTCCAAGCACTGTTCTCATTTTTCTCTCCTACAATAACGTTGAAAAGATCCCCACTTCCAGGGCAGATGTTTCAAGGGAATCTAATCCCTAAGCCAGGGTCACAGAATCAGTACCACTTTGAAACTGAGGTGAGCTAAAGCAGGGCTGAATGTGCACACACAAGGATCATGTATGTTCACTTCCTCACTGACATGGGTATGATTTTTATTTTATCAACATTTGTTCCCAAGGACCTGGGGGCAGTATGTTTATAATACAGAGGAATTACAGCAGAATCATGAAAATATGGCTTCTAGGTGGCTGTTTATAAAATGAGAGCCTATGAAACATTACTAGCCAAGGTGAGAATTCTGAGAAAGAAAGAGAAATGTGTTCTCCCTCCATCTGCTGTCTCTGAATGGTACAACCAGAAACCAAAGACGTCTCTCAGAGGACATTGCTACTGTGCCTGTGAGATTTTCCCCACAGCTGAACGACCAGCGGGACTAAGGGGACAGAGTCAAAGAAGTAGGTTTGCCATGGCGATGAGCTTTTCACAGTACTGACCCTGGGTCTGTCCATCATCCCAGAACAGTTCGCCTTTAGCTTCTTTGTTCTCATCCAGGGCAATGATAAGGCCAAGAGGATTCTTCCGGCTGGGGGAGACAAGATTGACACAAGACACAGAACCTCAGGCTTGAAGAATTTTGTCAAATATCTGTATCAGATTCCAGCTGACAAAGATATTAAACACACGGCCCTGCTTAGCTTTAGGGTCACCAGCACAGATCCAGAAGCACCTTGTCCCCATAATAGTAATTCTATAAGATAAAAGTATTTTAAACAAGGAGAAGCTCCATCCTGCATGTAGACCTTGGGTCTTGCATTTTCCTAAGGCCCTGTGGGATAGCATTTTCATGTCAGGAAATTAATATTTTCTTTCGAATTAAAGCCATTTACTTTTTATTTTTCCTTATGTTTTTGCCTAAAATTTTAAAAACTGAGGACTGTGGGAAGACGGAGCACTTTTCCAGTGTGGTTTTGCTGGTGACCTTTACCAACGCTTTCGAATTGGGATTCATTGCTGGTAAGTTATGAAATACAACCTGATGTCTGAATGAAAGGACCTGCATCCTGGGGTCCTTATGTGCCTGCCACCTTCCTTCTACGGACGCAATTGTGAAAATGATACATTGTGGATCTGTCCTCCACAGCACTGGCTGCCCAAGAAGTGTTCCCTGAGTAGGTGCTGGCATGGCCAGCTCCACTGCTTCCTGCAGACCTTCCTACCTGACTGTGGTGGTTGTGTGATGGACCAGGATCTTGCAGCTTCCAGAACTCCAGAATTAGCACCATCTGTGCCAACCACTTCCATGCTAGCTGGCATCTGTGCCTTTCCATACAGAGTTACTATCGATAGACATTTTTCTTTCTCTAAGGCATACTTTTTCCTTTCTTTCTGGCTGCCCTGGTGGTTAAAGACATGGCCTTGTATGTGCAACTGAGCTATGCCCCAGCCAAAAAAAGTCA
This sequence comes from Eospalax fontanierii, assembly GCA_035773235.1. Lineage (NCBI taxonomy): Eukaryota > Metazoa > Chordata > Mammalia > Rodentia > Spalacidae > Eospalax > Eospalax fontanierii. The sequence continues at coordinate 96,752,349 of CM069528.1, read as the reverse complement.
ATCCTTCCTACCTTGTGTTCACATGCAAATATATTTTCAACATCTATGAAGGAAGCCAGCATATAAGACTCAGAACTTCAGGACTAATAGAATAGTTACCATTAAAACTGTAACTATATTTAGAATATGGGCTATTAGGAAACAAAGAAGTCGTCGACAATCGTGCTGTGGACCAGGACACTGTAGACTCCCTAACACAGCAGAAGCATAACAGTGACTTCAGTTAATGTCTGTAACTTGTATATGAGAATGAACAGAAATGAAAAATTTAAAAACTGTCGATAAGTGTGCTAGAGGTACGATGATGCTCATCAGGAGCACAGCACTGCCTGCTGGCGTGTTTCACATGCTGGTCTTCTAGCAAAGTGTAACAGAAGCATAAGCTCAAACACAGTGAGCAATTATTGATATTGGGGGAATGGCATGTTTGGGCACTGAAGGCCAGCATGACTATCAACACATTAAAACGGCCGGACCAGTTCTATTCAGGAATCACACTGTGCTATTGCATAAGCTTCTATTCTTGAATGAATTCAAACTTGAAGCTACGAAGCAACAGGATAAGATTTATAATTTTTGAAACAGAACTTTGTCATCACTGTGCAGAGTTCCCTGAAACTGAAGAGTTACTAGAGAGAAGGGGATTTGATTCGACATATTTTCATCAATGTCTATATTGTGAAGAACTAAAGAAGAGAGGGAGGTTCACAGAAAAGGGCAGATTTCAAGTCTCCTAAAGAGTCTTGTCTAGAAAACAAAGAAGTCTTGAGGTAATGAACAGTGTCAACACACAACTCTTCAGTAGATGTAGAATTCACAGTTGTGTACTCAAAGACGAAAGGAAGTCAGTGACCAGGAGAAGTGGGAGGGACTTGAGTTCGTCTTTTTAAAATCTAATTATGAATCACAAAATAAAATTGTTCAACAGGAGAAAAGAAATAGGAAACTGAAACCATGTGATGAAAGTCAACAATCCAAAAGCAAGGTAGGGCTGAGCAGAGAAGTCTGTGTAGACCATCAGGACACATCAGGAAAGAAGAGAACTGAGAGGGACCGCCCAGAACTGAACTTCCTCAGGCCCGAGTGACCCCACTGTCAGTGTGTTCTGAGACATCACGGGGATTGAAGATGAGACAGGTGGAAGCTCAGCCAAAGTCCACCAGATGCAAATCCAGGTCAACAGCACCTTGAGAAGAGACTAAGGGAAGCCTAAGAACGGAGTAGGATGAGCCCCCCCGACACCAACAGACACAGACAGACCAGGATAATTCCTCTAATGACCCTGCACCTGTTCCATCAGCATCCTGGGATCAACAGATACCAACTGAATAAAAGGATAAAATAGAAAAATGTATGTTCAGTAAAATGGGTTTGACCGGGAGGGATTGGTATATCTCACCATGCCACTCATATAAAAATAAATAAATAAATAGTAAATAATAAATAAATAAATAAACATATAAAACATAACTGGTTGCCTCCTTTACCTTAAGTTGGTGTTCAGGGCATGCTGTTGCCAGGGCAAGATGTAACCCCCGCGGACATGAAGATTAATGTTCTCAAGAGGGGCTGGCAAGGTCCTCCATTCTCCTGTTGAATTAATAACTGTACCCTGCAGGTAAAGAAAGAGAGATGATGTGGGACAGGACGCACTCTTCCCTGAGCAACACATCCCACCTGCCCCCTGAACTTGCTGCCCAGGCGTCACTATTAATATGGGTCAGTTTTCATATTTTGTATCTTCTATGCTACCATGTAAAATCTTGTTTTGCTGTTGTGAGGAGAGTCTTTCACGTTTCTCTTACTAGATCTCATCCTCTATGTTTTTCCATGTGGTATATATGTAAATGGTTGTGATAAGAAAATTGTAGCTCTTCATTTTAAATGAAAACATTCACAGGGTTAATTATCCTATATTCCCATACCTACAGCTCAGCAAACAACTTTGCTTTTGGGCAAGACTGGGACAATTCTTTCTGTATCTATCGGAAAGCAGCTGACACTTAAACAATAGAGAGCGAAACATCTCCATGTTTAAGAACTTGCATAAACAGAAATGACCCCTGATATCACACAGTTAAGAGCTTTCAGTGTCTTCTACACTGTGGTTAGGGACAGCAGAAAGGAATGCACACAGCCCCAAGCCAGGCTCCAGTGACACGAACACGTGCGGCCTCACTGAACTCTGAGAATGACTGATGTTTGTTGGCCCAGTGGGGGCATGAGAAAACTGAGCCCACAAGGATTAAGATGACTTGGGTAAGACCACGGAAGATCATTTCCAGAGCCAGCATTTGACCTGCTGTCTATCATATGCAAAGACTCTACTCTAACATTTCCAGTTTGAATACACATTCAGAGAACTTACCGTGTAGTAGTCATACCAGAGGGCTCTAGGGAAGTAGGCAGTGACATTTCTAGCATTCTGAAATTAAACACAAATCAGGTGTGGGCACTGCTGTCCTGGGACAGAGTAACCCACCTGCAAATGTATCCTGACATAATAGAACCGAGATGACATGCCTTAGCTTTTAAGATTGTCAAAGCTGAGAGACCGATTTCCTCCCCGGGTGCTCAAGAGTGGAAACCGCCTAAATAAACCAGCTCCTTACATAAATTAATTTGGGGTACAGGACCTCAAAGACATGATCACCTTTTGCCTAAAGATGTAGCCATTCCCTTTCTGAGACAAATACCATAAGCTGGGTATAAGGCAGGAAAACATTTGTAGAAACATAAAAATATTTGAAGAGATTTTAAGTAGCCCCTCTAAATTTTGATGCCTGAGTATGTGCAGAGGCTGTAGAAAAACAGCTCTTGCTGCCTGTGCAATTTTAGGACAGGGATGTCTAGACAACAGCCAGGAGGTGACATCATCGCTGTGGCAGCTCTGCACAATACAGTTTACACAGTCAGAAAATTTTTAAATGTACTTCACAAACCTGATCTTATACTCTTCCTATACCATAATTAGTGGAGAAACATTCACATGTTCAAAGAAAACATAAAGGCATTATTCATCTTGACTGTTCTGTAAACAGGAATTATTATTGGGCTGATGAAAAGAAGATTTGAAGGACAGAACAACTAACAGACTGAATTCTGCTAAGAAGGACCAAAAGACACAAATATAGACTAGGAAACCAGGCCTTGGGATCCCCTCACATCAGACTTCTCTCTATACACAGAGATAGTTGTAAACCTGCACCCCTCAATGGTCCCCACACTCACAGGCTCCAGCACAGGGTTGACCAGGAAGGCTGGTCCCAGCAGGAACTGTTCATCTATATCCCAGGTCACATTGTCTGACATAAACCTGGAAAGGGAAATGAAGGAGTTAGAAACAGATCCCCACAGGGCCTCAGTCCGAGACCCTGAAAGAAATCTTCAAGTCCAAACTCAGAAATTCAGCTTCATTCTATGGCATCTTTATTCTCCCCAGTTTGATTAGGTCATGCAGACCTCATTTCCTACACAGCACATCTCCCAACCTTCACAAGGGACTTAGATCCATTTTCATCTATAAAATATCTCCATATTTCTTCATCAGGGTCCACTTAAAAATAAAGATAAACCTTGTCCCTCAAAACCTTCCTCGGAACAACTCCTGTGGTGACCATAATCCATTTCTGTCTGAACTTACATAACTAAACTGTGACAAAAGAAAAGAAGAAAAGTGTTTTTGTATTTCTTACAATAAGAAAAAAAAAATTTTGTTCTATTATTTAAATATATTTTTCTGCTCTGCCCAATAAGCAGCTTTCCATACAAGACCTGTGCTGTGTACAACACTGTTAAAAGGAGAGACGGAGTAAGTTTTCTCCCTGGAGAACTCAGGACAATAGGCAATCATGCCTTCAATGAGGAAGAAGTATCTATATCAATTACCACGCTAGAGACTGAATGAATTATGCATTGGTCAACAGGATTTCAGCTTGACACTCACTCATGGAGAAGAGGCCTCACGACAGTACTGCCCTCAGTGTGGGCCTTGTACATCAAGGTGTAGAGATATGGCAACAGCGAGTATCTGATCTCCAGCACGTTTCTGGAAATATCTTCAAAGTTTTCATCCCAGGATACAGGGTCTTGTCTCTAAAGGAGAATAATGAGAGTGTTCAGTATGCCCCAGCGCACCCAAAGGGCCTATGGAGTCACTGAACACTTACTCCAAATGTCTCTACACAACTAAAGACAATTGTGTGTGAGAATATTCTGAGTAGACTAGAAAAGAACACCAAAACTTTCACAGGAAAATATCTCCATAACACATTGTTTGTAGGATATATTAGAATAATGCCTTCTAAACAAAAGAATCATTAAAATAATACTGGACACTATGGCTCACAGACAAGAGGGCTTGATATCTTTGAAGACGTGCCCAGGGAACACAGCTTAGAATGCAGTTGAGAAACTAAGATGACATTTCAAATGACACATTACAAGTGAGATAAAAACTGAGGTCCTACCCTGGTCCCAATGGTGTTGTGGTTCCTGGAGAAGGGGTAAAAGGCCCCCAGCTGCATCCAGCGAACACACATCTCATACTCAGCATCTTGAAAGAACCCACAGATGTCTGCCCCGGTCTGAAACAACGAGGAATGAAATGAGCCTCTTGTCCATTTCTAAGAAATGATTCCACCTTCTTGGGGAAGAGGAGCATGCAAAGGGCACTTACGTAGGATATGCCAAACAGGCTGAACTCCATCATGCCTGCAATGAGAGCCGCAGCAGTCAGGCCAGGGACTCATGCCCTCTCCTCCTCCTCTTCCTTCTCCTCCTTTTTCTTCACCTCCTCCTCTTCCTCCTCCTCCTCCTCCTTTTCCACCTCCTCTTCCTGCTCCTCCTTTCCTTTATCTCCTCCTATTCCCTCTCCTCCTCCTCCTCCTCGTCTTTCTCCTCCTCCTCTTCCTCCTCATCTCCCTCTCCATCCTCATCCTTCTCTAGGATTCTAACTCTCTCCTCTATTAGCAGAGATCTGTGAGAATGGCCCACATACCAATGATAGATTTTTTCAGCTGATCCCAGGCTGCTGTGTTGTCTCCAAGCCAGTGTCCTGCCCAGCGCCCAGAAGAGGGGAATGTGGAGCGGGTGATGACGATGCCTCTTTCTCCTGTCACCTCCTGCACGGCTCTGGTTAAGGAAACAAAGAGGTGAACTGAAATCAGGACAGGGAAAGGAAGACCACAAAGTGTCCCCTCCAGAGCCCTGGCCTTAGGGTATAGTGACAAAATTATTTGCCATATAATGGAAGAAAATCTGATTTGTAACAGTCTCAATGGCAGATGAAGATAATAATGGCAGTAAGGCCTTTTGACAGTGCTCTGCAAGGAACCTTCTCATGTGATGAGCCCGCTCCCATTTCACCCAGTAGTAAGCATTAACAGAAGATGATGATATATTTACCCAGCGCTTGGTTTTCTGCATTTTATAAGAGAGGATAATTCCTTTACTGGATTGCACTTACAATAAATTGTCTTATTTCTTGTGCTCACAAAGTAGGACTGTGCTATTCAATAGAATACTCATAGACTATACAAAAAGAATCAGGAAAAACTTAAAATAGACATGATTCTCTTTTAAAATGGCATTCCAGGGTCTGGAGAGATGACTCAAGTCCAAGGCCACTGGCAGCTCTAGTAGGCGACCTGAGTTCGATTTTCCTCAAGCACATGGTGGCTAACAACAGTCCATAATTCCAGTTACAGGGGAATTCAACACCCTCTCTTGAGGTGCTGCACATGCAGGCATAGCACAACACAGCACACTTAACACACGTGCAAACAATACACTCATACACAGAAAATAAAATATTTAAAATAGCTTTAAAGAACCCTCTTTTCTTTTTCCTCTTATAACTAATGTAATGACATCACCAGCTGTACTGTGTTATAACTGCTTGTGTCCCGTGTGTGTGCTTTTCAACAGGACTATGACTTCTCTCTGATAGAACTCAGCTATAGTTAAACCTGTCTTACCGATCATAATCACAACCCTGGCGCTATGCTCCAGGACTGTTTGGTTAATAAGAAAGAATTGTTAGGTAGTTAATCATTAAATTTCTCATAATTTTAGAATGGAAAATGAAAAGATCAAGAAAGCTATATCAATGACTGGTTGTCTCAACAGATGTTCCCAATGAGAGAAAAGTGACAGTCACTCACTCGTAGGTGGGTTTGGTCTGGGACCATCCATACAGGCTGTGAACATCATAGTGTCGCACTGTGGAGCCATCTGGCAGAATCTGCTCACTCTCCATGCACAGGGTCTTACTGCTCAGGCCCCTGTCTCTGGCTTCCAAATCTGTAGGAAATGGTTTAAGAGAGTAAAAAGCAGCCAAAATTCTTTTAGTCCCTGGCCTCTCTTCAATGTATTAAACTGGATGATGATACTAACAACACCTCTGCCTGGGTCTGTCCCCTACCCAGGAACATGAGGACAGTGCTAAGCTATGAATTACAACGTGTCTACAGGTGTTTTCGGGAGAAAGTAGAGGTGTGGGAAAGACTACAAGTTACCAAACACTTCCTATGAAGCAGGTCCTGATCTGGACTTTTGATATGCAAATTCTTCCCTGTAATTCCTGTAATAATTACATGAAGTATACATGGCTTTCTGCATCTTAGCACATAGAAAACTGAGATGTGGAAGTATCACATAACCTGTATAAGGTCACTCAACTCATAGAATAATTTATGGAGTCAAGATATAAAGAGTATAGCTTCAACTTCCAATAGCTCCATGAGAATGGAAAGTCCCTATTTTATACACATTGGTAGTATATAAAATTCCTGTGGATAAACTGAACTAAGTCTGAAGAACGAGCAAATATATCTGTGATCATATTTTGGAGACACCACTACTGTTGAATGTTTTCTGTACTGATTCTTGAAATTCGCACAAGGGGTCCAGGTTGTTGCAAAGGTATAGCTGAATTAACTGCTTGACGTGCTTTTCTCTCTGGTTCCAGTAAAGAAGAGCACCAATGAGGGACTGTCCTCTATTGTCACTGGTCTCCACCAGAACTCATCTTCCTTTCAGCTATTGCCTCACAGATAGAGAAGGCTCAGGGTCCTTACATGGCATGTAGGGAGGATGGTTCAGAGTATCATCACTGCAGCCGGAAGGAACTGCCCCATTCACAAAGCTGGAAGGTTCGTTCATATCCTACAAATGTCAGAGACATTGCTTACAGTAAAAGATCCTTACACCCTGTCAATTCAGAGACAAGCTAGGCAGAGAATAGAGAATAGAGCATTTAATATGTAGTGATCCCTATGGATGCATCCCACAAAAAACCACCATCTTCTTGGGATAATTGGCTGAAATGAGCAATTAACCCCTACAGGGAAAAAATTTCCCTCAGAACAAGCAAGGTCCTAAGGAGTGTCTAGTAATCACACCCAGAAGTTTGACAGCAGGAACTTCAAGTTTGGTCATGGTCTGAAGAGGATCAAAACTCCTCCACCTCCTATTTGAGGAGGTACAGAGAGGAATGTCCAAGGTCTTCTTTGAATGATTATTATCCTCTTGACTAAAGGTCACTGACCCATACACCAGGAACACTATCATACAGACACACACTCAGACCTATCTGTGTGTACACAGACATCCATACACACTTACAATCCACATGCCATCAAATTTCAAGCTCTTGTTGGTATAGAGTTCTGCGATCTCTCTCTTCCACCATCGGACAGTTGAATTACGGAAAAAGTCTGGGAAGGCCACATAAGCTCGGTATTGCTGTGAAAGTAAAATACATCTGTCACGAATGAGTATATTATACAGTAGACACTAACAACTCAACTCAAGGAATTCTTTGCACTACATGGTGGTAGATAGTGAGAGTCCAAATAACATAGTATTCTTGGCTTATCTGAAAATCATTAAGCATGGAGATAAATGAACATAAATTATACACCCTCATTCCCAGTATTTAGAAAACATTCAGGCTGTCTTTTTCATCGTGTTAACATGAAATACTCACTGTCTCATGTTGCAGAGTACCACTCTTCAATATGTCCCTGTTTCCTAATGACTACCCAAAGGCAAAAAAGGAGCCAATGACGCCCTGCATGTAGCTACTCAGATACAGGACGTAGAGTACTAGATTAGAAAGAAGCACCCACTGGCACAGAGGGGAGACGAAAGAGAGCAGCTCACGATATCAGACTAACTTCTATGAATCTCTGTTTCTATAATTTCAAAAATCAAATGAAGTTGACCTTGTATGCTATATAAAGTCAAAAGCTTTAAGGTGGGAGGTTCATACTCCATTTCCCTTCATAAGCTTTCAAATAATTAAAAAAAAAACATGTTTACCTCCTCTTAACCTAACCTGAAAATTAGATCCAGGACATCATTCCTTAATTATAATGTAAACTTTACAGAACAAGAACCTTGGCTTGTATTTTTCAAATTGATCTTTATATTCCCTAATATGATTATCTTAAAAACTGAGAAAATAATTTTTAAATAGTAATATTTTGTATGTACACACTTCTAGTCCTGAAAGAATAATCATATAGAAAAAAAACTGAAGGTTGAGTCAGATACTTTCTCTCCAGGAAAGTCCCACCTCACCCTGAGAACCCAGCCCACAGATTTTAATCAGACATTATCAAACAATTGAGAAGAAAGTAAACAGGCTGCCTCATTCACTGAGTAAGCACCTTAGTACACAGAGGCCTGAATGCTTCTGGGACCAAGAGGATCCATGAATTCATTCAAGCAGCGTATACCAGTGGGACTGAGAAAGCAAATTCAGAGCCCAAAATACTTAGATAATTTATAAGGAAGAACCTGCCCCAGAGGACAGATCATTTATAAAGCCAGGTTAGAATGAAGAGGAAAAAACAACATTGAGACCCACAGCCCGCCAAATGGGATTCAGGGGCTGGATTGATAAGTATGAATGTAGAGAAGCCTGTCCATGAAAATAATAACGCTAAGAGAAAATGAACTCATTGCTAAAGACAGAGACTAGAAACTACTTAAAATAAACACTGACATAATCAACAATCTCAACAGCAAGAACACTGATTCAGAAAATAATTAGCACTTTGAGAGTTGTAGTTCTATGAAAGTTCATGGGCCCTTGAGTTCTGATAACTTTGGATATGAAGTCTCCATTGTGACAACTAAAATCATGGACAAGTAACTTAAGTTCTCTAAGTGCTGAATCTCAAGGATAATAATACTGAAATCATAATTCAAAGTGAAACACAAATCAGAAGGAAAACTGTACGTGTGAGGTCAGCAGGACAGAAATAACAAGAAGGACACATGTGAGAAGTACAATGACTTGTTATGCCCACTGCCACTTCTGGGCTGGGTATGGCTGCCCCTTTATATCAACTCTGATTTTATCAAACACCCACAAAGAGTCTTTTACCTCCAGCTGAGTGTCCCAGTCTAGAGAGGAGTCCACAGTGACATTCGGGTAATCAGGCCACACCTACAGGCAGAAAAAGGTTAAGCAGAGTGACTCTGGATAATTTCCAACCAAGAATAGCTTAGGAAGCTTTCAGCCACCATCCTAGGTGTAGAATATTTTGATTCACATATAGGATTGCTCTACAGAAAAGTAGGGTTCACAGAGTCCTTAACTGTTAGCAGTAAATATTGATTGCAAAATAAAAATCACTATAGGAATGTATTTTCTGGGAATGTATAACTGTTTGAATGGGAATCTTACCTAAACCTATAAACAAAGTTCATCTCATGTTTTGAGATCTTTTAATATTATCTCAGTTTGTTTACAGTATAAACAACCTTACTCTACCGTGGGCTCCCCTTACAACCTAAATATATAACTTTAGTCCCTCATAACCCTTCCTTGCCCTCGACCCTGAATAATGTGTGTAAGTGTGTGTATGTGTGTTATGAATATAGCAGTGCTGAAAACAGACAGTAGTCAATGGAAGCAAGGATGCTGCAAATAACAGGTGGGATTAGACTGATGACATCTGTTTGCAGTTATATTTCCTGTGCTGGGTCAGTAGGAATCACAGAGAAAATCCTTTCCTGCTAATACAGGTTCCTCAGTCCGTTCCCATGTTATCCTAGATGTGATACTTGAACAAATACAGAGCACTTTCTTTGTTCGGGGGAATGAATGAGAGAACTCAGAAGGAAGGAATTCTCAGAATAGATTATGCCCACTTTCAGTTTTAAGTAATGCCAAGGTATCTTTTCACCCAAACCACAATCTCAAAATCCAAATGTAAAAGGCCAAAAAATCAGCCCTCACAAACACATTAACAGTGGCCTGCCCAGGGTAAGGACTACTGGATCACCACCAGATCGTACCTTTCCCCAGACAATGTCTCCATTATTGGGGTATCTGATGAAGACGTTCTCCTCCACACCCCGAGTGAAGGCAGGATATGGCTCTGTCTCGTTGCCAGAAATGGCTGGGTCCTGAAATTAGAGCAAAATGTAAGTGGGAAAAATAAGCCAGAAGATTACAAATGATGGGGGAAAAAAAAGGAGGAAAAAGAAAAGAGAAATTTGAGTTTCGATTTGCACTGCAGAGTTTCTGTGGATCTCAAGAGATACACTTCACTTATTAAACTTCAATCAGCTTCTGCCTTAGCACAGGAAAAGACAGACAGTGTAAGGCAGTAACTGAAAACACCCATGTCTGTCCCATACACACTCCACACATTCACACAGGAACTAACCAGGATGAGGATGACACGCATCCCATCGGCCTTCATTCGACTGATCAGCTCAGGAAAGCCAGAGAATTTGGGGCTGAGGGTGAAGTCCAGCTGCCGCTCCATGTAGTCGATGTCTGAGTACTGTACGTCCTGCGGAAGACACAAGGAGGAAAACAGCCCTCCCTGGCTTATTTCTGAACATTTCAAAACCTAGCTATGCAATATTATGGGTTTGGATCTTGTGATATTTGCTGATTTTCAAATTTTTCACACAAAAACAGAAAAAAAGTCCAATTCAACATCAAGAAAAATAAAATGAAAGACAACTCCTGTCTGGAAAGACTGCTGTGAAAATAAAGAAAAATACTGTAAAAAATATGTTTTGGAAATTGACAATATAAAGCGTGATTATAACAACCTTCCCCAGCAGGCTGACCGTGGAGTAGTTCTTATTCCCAGAAGTCAACATTAACCATCCCATCCCAATACAACACAGTGAATCTGCTATAAACCAATACAAAACAAAAGTAACCAGTTACTATTACCACGCTGTTGAGGATAGTCAGGTGCAGATTTCTTAGTAAGAAGATATATTAAATGATGTACTTTGCACTAATGAACAGTAAAGCAGAAGATTATACAGGGAGATAAAATTAAATATGAGTTCACTGAAGAAGTCCTGACTATTAGACTCCTCTTGCCCTCAAGTGGAGGGAGTTCTAAGTGTCTTTCTTCTGAAAACCAAGCCCGAATCCGGCTTTCATCACAGCCATGCCACAGGTCTGAAAAGATTTGAATCCACAAAGGATTCTGTACAAATAATGGTGTGGCTGAACTTGGGTTCATTTTTTTCTTAATAAGGCAAAACTACAATTGGCGAATCTTTTACTATATGAAAGCAAAGACTTTATGACTGAACTCTGGCAGCCAGTCCTAGCTCCTCACTGTCAGTCTGAGCCACACGCCCTGTAATAAGGGGACAAGGCTATAATCCCAGCTATCACATGACAATTGGGAGAGCATTAGTGTGATACCATGTGAGAAAGCCCTTTGTGCACCTGTAGAACGTCTCAAGAATCTCACAAACAAATCTTCACACCGAGACTCATTGTTTAGTTATGAGATCACAGAGAATGCACAACATGACATCATGATGTATACGTACATAGGGGATCCTGGCGGCCACCATGGCATCATACAAGTCGGCGATCTCATTGTCATTCTCATATCCATAGCGACACAGCTGGAACCCGAGGGACCAGTAAGGCACCATCACAGGCCGCCCAATCAACTAGACAATAGACAGAAAACATTAGTACTTAGAAGAAAAAACTGGATTGAACTTGTATATGAAGTAAGAAAAATATTTTACCAGATCATACTAGATAACGAATCAAATCCAGACAGAAACTAGGTGAATGAAGACACCCTAGGGCACCTCAGGAAAACCTGCCTGTTGGGATAGAGTTTGTTTTCCAGGAATTTTGAAAAATCTTGTTGTAGTCTCTTAGATGTGGTCTAATTGATGAATCATGAAGTGTAACTCACAAGTAAAATGTCTCGGTTAGCAAAGAGACTAAGGTTCTGGCGGCCAAGTGAGCACACAGAATGTCACATGACTCTTTTGCTCTTGTTCCTTCCCTTGTTATTTGGGTAAATAGGGTAGTATCTCTCCTGTAGTGTTTTTATGAAGACTGAATGTGTTGATGTGTATGAAGTGGTCTGAGACACAGCAACTACCTGATGTAGTGATTGTCACACAATTTTGCTTGTCAGTACCATAATAATCAACACTTCTCTCACCACTCCCAAAACTATCACTACCACCACCATGATTATCATTGCCCCAAGATCACCAGGACCCTAGCCAATGCATCATTGCTATCATCATCCCACCACTAAGAACTGCATCACCATCATCATCCCAGTCATCACCAATGCCTCCATCACACCTCCCACCTCCAATACTTCAACAAAGACTTCCACCAACCCCGCTATCAACGCCACCATTCCAATCCCTACCATGATTCTCCTCCCCTGCCACTGAGCTCACCATCACCTCTAGCACCACAAATACTTCTGCAACTCTACAAAAATTAAAGAAGCCATAAACATGATGCTTATTGGAAAGTATGCGTTGCTCCCTATCCTGAAACACACCTGCCTCTAAGAAGGAACAATGGTAATTATCATGTAAGAATCATACAAATAATACAGGATTTGGAGCTAAAATCTGTACATCGATAACTGACAATCAAATGAACGTCCTACCTCTGTGTATTGCTGAGTGACACTTTCTGGAGTTGGACCCAAAAATACATAAAAATCCAATATTCCCCCTGTGGTGCGGTAGGTCAGGGCAGGCATGGGCTGGAATGTCACATCTGACAATATAGTATGAACAAAGATGAAATGTTTCAGGATACAAAATTAGATTAGAAATCTCTAACTTCTATCTTCCATTTCAAAACATTGAGAACTGTTCTGATGTCAGACTTGAAGAAGTAAAGCTCACAAGATCTCATCGCTAGATGTCCATTTAATTGGCCTTATTGTAAGTTTCAGATTAGTATAAGGCCCAAAAGAATTTATAAACGTAGTACTGTAGATTTCTGTGTATACTTCACATGACTTCCCACAGTGATAACACTCCGTCACAACTAGCGTACTTCCATACAATGCTGTAACTACATCATAGGTATCCCTCGTATCACCAGAGCTGATATACATGTTTTTTTCTGACCCTCGATTCTCCACCCCTTGCCATGAACCATAAAAATATTCTTCACAGTTTCATTTCTCTACAGGAAACAAAATAGTTTTAAAATAATTCAAATACATGGCCAGCTGCTGTTAGCTGACTTCCAGGAATTTGGGACTCACTCGGTTTTGTAAGGATCTCCCTTACATGATTGTTGTCACAAAATGTTTTGGTAAATATTTCTATTAAAAATCACTAGAACAAAATAAAGGCGAAGCAGGAAAAACATTCCTCAAAGATGATAATGTTGACTTCGGATCAGCTAAATCAAACACGTTCTAACGCTATTCAAGGGTGACTGGAAGACTTTAAGAAAGGGCAGAGATGTCATCTTACCCATGGCATTGCTGTTCAGCAGGAGGACTCCGTGGGCATTGTCACCATCCTCCAGTCCCAGGTAGTAGGGGTGGACGCCATAGGAATTCAACTTGTACTGAGAGTCACAGGAAGAAAAACAGGTGAGGAAGAGTGATGTCTGAGAAGGTAATTCAACATAATTTGACTACTAAGTTGTGTCCACCCCATGAATTAAAAACATGCAAAAAGCAAAGGGAGTTTGAGAAGGGGTCCATTCATCTACAAGTAGAATATGACAGTCAAGTGGAGTCAGGCACAAGACACTCAGAGTGGATGGAGGGAGACAGAACCCAGACCCCCAAATCGTCTGCTCTTACCCCCGGGGGCTGATCCCTGGAAAACATGCCCCACGTGTGCCAGTTCAAGTCTCTCCTGAAGGCTGTGTGCTCGGTCTCCCCAAAGCCATAGATGTATGTGGAGGGCAGGCGGGTAGAGATGCGGATGAACATGTCATTGAAGGTGAAGCCGAGGAGCTGAGAGTCCCAGCTGCAGCAGGAGAAGAAACAGTTGCACAAGAAAATCAGCTTCCTAGTGGCTCTCAGCAGCCTTTGTGAGGCCAGCAGAGCCTGGACTCTCTGCAAACCACCACAACCCAATCATAGTTCAAACAAAATCCAGACTTCTCTTTGGTTAAAATGAGCACCGACAAACACCCTGACTAAAGACACAGGACTGCCTTTCCTTCTTCTCCTTCCGACCACTACGGCTCCTTCAGCATCCTCCCACTGCACTGAGTCCAATCACTTTCCCACCTCAACTACTGCCCCAGCAGAACTCCCCTCACTTGCTCTCCATCCTTGCTCCACGATGCTCCTTTGCTGCCTACATCCAGAAGGGTGTTTTTGAGAGTGCTTCACATCATGTTCCTCCTCTAGTCACATTCTTCAGTTACATCTCAGAAAACCATCTAATGGAGCCTCTACTGCTCAGCATCCCGACTTAGACTCTGATCTTAACCACCTCACTTGCCAAGGCTCTTTATTCTTTAATGTGGCAACTTTCCTCCTAGCTCAAGGCTTATGTTCTTACTATTCAAAAGAAAAGCTTTGTCCCTTTCCCAGAATACATGGAGTTTCTGGTCCTCATTCGGGTCCTGTTTTGATGTCTCTCCTCCTCAGAGAAATCTATTCAGACCAGACTATCAAAATCAATATCCCATATAACCTGATTATTCTGACTTGTTGCCTACACTGTGCAGTTTTTATCAACTTCCTTTTCACATTATAATGTAAGCTATCTTAGCTTTCATGAAAATATATACCTCCTCAGTTTCAAGAATTTCATCGAATACAGAGAAGATAGTCCATAAGCATTTCTGGGTGATTTTCCAAGAACACGTAACTGCCTCAGTAATTATTCTCAGGATGAACGTCACTATGATGCTTTGAACCAGGCTCTCTCCAAGGACAATGTATCTGGCAGGGATTGTTTAGGAAAGCAACAGTTCTAAATCAGACTAGGGGGCTAGAGAGATGCTCAGTGGGTAAGAGCACTGGCTGCTCTTGCAGATGATCAGGTTTGTTTCTCAGCACCCACATGCCAGTTCACAGCTGCCTATAACTCCAGCTCCAGGAATTTGATACCCTCTTCTGGCCTGATACTCACATGCATATACACAGACCTACATACAACACACACATACATATATTGAAAGATAATAGAATCTTTGGGCTGGAGATATGATGTAACTCCCAGAGGCTCAGGATGAAAACCAAATCAGTTTAGGAGACACTTACATTACAGTGCCTGAACTCTTCCTTCTAATTACAATCCCAAATGGATTCTCCTTGATGAGGACATCATAGAGCTGGCTCTCGGGGGTGCTGGTTGGAGCAGTAGGGATGTTCAGAGGGATCGGGACTTCATACCGACTGTTGTTGACATCATAGATCTAGGCCAGAAGAAATTAATTTAAGGATATAAATGGGACAAGTTCTGATGTTCTATAATACAGGGGGTGAACATAGATAATAACAGGCATTACTCATTCAAAACATTTAGTAGCCAGGATGTTAAATAATCTTAACATCACAAAGAAAAGAGAAAATACGGACAAATTAAGTCTTTTCCGTAGATAACTTCATAACGTATTCATGTTCTAAAACGTCATACTGTTGACCATAAAGTTTATAGTCATTTTTTGTTGATTAAAAAAATTATCCAGGACACTACTTTTGAAATCTACATCCTTAGCAAACAGCTTGACGCACTGGCAGAGTCGGGATGCTATGGGCTTTTTTGTTTTCTTCTGTTTCGTTTTGTTGTATTCTCTAAGTTCATGCTACATGTAATTTAACATAACAAAGAACAGGGTCAGGTTTAACAGGTTGACCTGAATGTGTCATACCCATCTTTCTGTCCTCTGTCACACTAACACATTCCCTGACATTGATACTGACTCAAAAAAACATTCTGAACTCAGTGTGGCATCTGTAAACACATTATTTTTTGATTGGTGTGTGGGTAAAAGAGTGTCTGCAAATACCTGAAAGCTTTTCCTAATTAAAAATTATATTCTGTCCATAGCTGAACTTTTTGAACTCAAATATTCACAGATCACTCTGCTAATGATACCTGAACAGGTCACTGAGCACACACTATATCCTCACTAGTGTGGTAGCAGGCTTGAGGATATGGGCAGAAAGGGACAGGTCACTGCCATGAAGGGCTCACATGCAGAAGGAAAGTGGTGGAGGGGAATTCACCACACCTGGAGGATGTCAGTTAATGCTAAACCATGTAAGAGAACTGTGAGATCACGGGGGAGGAGGTGCTTATAGAAGACAAAGGAGAGTCTAGCGGTGAAACAGACAGAAACAAAAGAGCTGTAGAGCCATTGAACACAGATATGAGAACAGGTCATTTGGAAAAGAAACAATAAATTCAAAGGTATTAACGGGGGCGCAGAAAGATGCAACAATTTGGTGGAGAGCTGCTGCATTGTTACCGGGTAGAATAGGTGGAAATTATGGTTGTCAACAAGCAAATTCCTTTATTTCCCAAATTAGCCCACACACCAGTGCTACAGTGGGATAAGCGCATCATATCGATATCTGAGAATGTGCAACTCAAATCCCAGCTGATGGCAAGTTCTGCGGAATATTTCAGGAAAACCGAACTGCCCTCAGGTCTCTCATTTACTGTCTACTAACCATGACTATTGCTGTTAGAGTTCCATCAGCAGCACTAAGCATGGAAAAATCCCTGTCCGCAAGGAGACTCACACTTAACACAGAAGCACTCACAAGAACAGCTTGTGCATGCGCCAGTCCCGGGAGTAATCATGCCATAGAGTGAATGGGAATCACTGGCTGATGCTGATCATTTACAGACACGTGCAGTTCTGTGTCCCCTACTGAGCTCATCTTACCTCCTCCAAGAACAAACCTGCCTCTGCTTCCTCACGTCAGTTAATGGCACCACTGTACACATACACATGTAAGCTGGAGACATGTAAACATTCCTCAAGAGTTTCTCTCCCTCTTCTCCTACTTGCCACCAAAGACCAGGTCCTGCCATTCCTTCATCCCACCTTCTCGATCTCAAACTCCTCCACCGCACCCTGCCTCTCCTCCTGTACCTAGTCCAAGGTCATATGCACTGGCCCAACCTTCCATCTAGCCTCCTTGTTTCTCTAATTCTCCTTTTAACCATTGTCCTTAGAGTGAATACAGTGATCTATACAAAATGCAAATTAGGAAAGATTTTTCTGTTCTATCAAGGCGCTCCTTGCTCTCTATAGTAGGATAAAATATAGTTTATTTTATTACAATAATTAAGCACTACACACTTTTAGGGTTCCGTAGCCTTGACTATAGAGAAAAGTAATAGAATGGAAAATGATCCATGTCACACCATACTGCATGTACTTTGTTTACCTTAAACTGCAGCATTTCATTCTTGTGGTAGGTCACTTGCAGTTGGAGCTGGCTCACCGGGGTGGAGGGAAAGGCATGGCTATAAGGAGAAGCCTTTAAGGAGATGTCAGCTGTGACCCCATGGTCTTGATACTGGATATTGCTGACCGAGTAAAGATCATTGACAAAGTAGCAAAAGGGGACTCCGGAAGAGCTGGACTCCTGAAAAGTAAAGTAGGCATCACGGATCAGCATGAGAACTTACTAACTTAGAGTAACAGCAGGCAATGTGTGCAGAAAATGCCATATATATGCCTATCTGTGATGGACTTTTAATATCTGCTCTTAGTAAAATTATCCTGCTCCCAGCTTCACCTACTCTGCACATTTTCATTGTTCTCCTTTAGAAGTCATTTCTTTCTGTGAATTCTAAGTGCATGCATAAGCATGACACGCTCATGAAGCCAGATCCCATTGAGAAGACACTCCTGCACACAAACACACTCAGCACAGTTACCTCCCAGACACAGCCTCGGGCTAGGCAGCTTGCTTCAGAAGCACCTTGCTCATCAGGATAGCAGTCTATTTTTCCCTCATCCCTTGTGGTGACCTCCCATTGCAGAGTGTATGATTCTCCCAGGATAATATTGAGACCGGTGATATGAGCAACCTGGAGGAGGGGACAAGTCACAGAAAAAGCCATTGTTAGGACAAAGTTCCTCCATGATCTGAAAATATTTTCAGGAAATCAAATAGGAAGGAGAGCAGACTCTCAACAATGTGGTAAACACATTGCTGTGGCTTTCAGGAACCCAGATGTATATACGATAGACAAGACTATCAGTTGCGACAGGAAATGTCAGTCCTTACCCGATTATGAAAGAATTAGGCCAAATTGTTGTGACCACGGTTTTTCAATCCTCCCCTGACCTTTCTACCCTAGGTTAGAAAAGCTCTTTCCTTTTCTCCTTGTGTTCTACTTCCCAAAGCTGCATCCCCAGCACTGCAGGAAAACAAGCCGGGACCATCACAGGCCTCGGATCCTTGGAGGGACAGCGTTAACTGTCAACTGCACACAATCTATAACCACCTCTGGGCCTGCCTAGGGGGATTATCTTGACTGCACTGACTGAGGTGGGCAGATCTGCCCACTGTGGGTAACACCATTCCCTGCCTGAGATCCTGGACTGTGAATACAGACTAAAGGAACTGACCAGCAGGATTCGCTCATCTCTCTCAGCTTCCTACATTCATCACTCTCTGCTTCCTACATGTGGGTGCAAGGTGACCAGCTGCTTCAAGCTCCTGACCCTTGAAGTTCCCACAGAGATGGACTATATCCTTCGATTGTCACCCAGAATAAGTCCTTTCTCCTGGGATTGGTTTTGTCAGGGTAATTTTATCACAGCAACAGAAAAATTAACTAAGGTAGTGTCCTGTCCATGTTTCTATGGAATCTGAGACAAACTTTCTGAATTTGGGAGGTCGCAGTATAATCAAATGTAAAACTGCTGAGTTGGAAAAATCATGATATTTCCTTCCATACGGAACACCTCAGCCTCTTCATTTCTCCAAACCCGTCAGCTGAAAGCTTGAAACTTTCTGATATCCTTCTCATCAATTTAAATATTCAATATTTCCCTATTTTCTTCTATTTGATTCTCCTTTAACAGCAACTTTTCATTTGTCTTATGGGAGAAGGAGCATTGTAAGGATCACCATGCTTGTCCTGTGTCTTCCTACCCTCACACTTCCTCATTCTAAGTTATTCTAACCCTCCCCACATCCCTATCAAGACGTGACTCAACACCACTATATGACTTTTTGATAATCCATCAAGTATGACCCATTTTAGCACATATGACCCTCCCAAGTCTAACCCATGCTTTCTCACGTCTATACTGATCTGCATCTAAAAATACATGTGGCTGGTGGCACTTATATCACATGTACAGATGCATAATGTGAGGCTATTCTCAGTTCTTAGACTTCCTTATTTTCATATCTTATCTTGGGCAGCATTAACTAGATAAATGCCCTGTATAGAAAAAATGGGGCCCATTGGGAGATACACTGCTACCTATCTTCTTCATATAGTGTGCCTTTCTGTATAATTTATAATAAAAAGCTGTCAGCTCATGGCTAAATCTTAATCAGGTAGCATGACTGTGGTCATGGAATGGTAAGTTCAAATTCGCCTACAGAGGCTGATCCCATGTTTCTGCCTTGATCAAAGGAGCTTCCTCTGCCTTCTTCCTTTTCTATCTTTGTTTCCTCTTTTTAACATTTTCCCTGGAATGGAGGGTTGTGCCTGGAACCAAGCAGCTACTTTCATCCTGAGAGAAAAAAAAGACCTCAGTCCTCACAGCCTCCAAACATCAGACACATCGCCAACTCTCAACTTTCTAATTTCTAAAAGAAGGACAAAACAATCAAATTGTTTACTGGGGGAATGGGGGTCTTGTCATAGTCAGCTGAGGAATCCCACCCGACACATCATCTTCACTGATCCAGCCATGCCTCCTTCAAGAAGCTGTGAACAACTAGTCCACTGAGTGTCGGACATTGAAATATATAAAACCAACAATAAACCTCATGATTTCATAGTGTCTGTATCGTGAATACATGTTCTCACAACAAAACTTCACATATCATCAACATGCCATCACAATCGAACTCCAGTTTCATTTACTTTCCCAAATTTTGGTAGGCCCCTCACAAATCAAGCTGATCCAGCAAGTTCACTACCAAAAGGTCTTGGTTCTCATCATCACTGCAGGAGGAAGGACTTCTTAGATGAAAGTATCAGAGGAATGGAACACAAGCTTGTCAGGAGGACAAGATCGATCACATACTTTCCAGTGAAACACTACTTTATTATCATCTACCCAAATAAGTAACAATTTGAGTAGGAACTTTAATCCTTGTCTAAAAGAATTTTACATAGACATTCTTTACATTTTACATTTTTGAGAATGTACATATGTTGGAGTTAGAGTCTCAATCCTGAAGACAGACTCTCAGCACAGTCACTACTTAAAATGTCCTTAAAACTTTGAATCCTGGGGCCTCTGCCTTCCTTTCTCAGCACCAGTCAACAGCTTTCAGATGGATTCCCTCTGGCCGAACCCTACTTCCCTACACTGCTGTCCATGTGCTCATTCATCTTACGTGCAAAGCCAAGCCAGTGACGGAGCAGAACTCATGCAGACAAGAAGAATCCGCACAGAGAGACCATTCGACTGTACTGCTGCTGCCCAGCACCGCCCTGACGCATTCCAGCTCAGTCTCCTGACTGTCTCCATCTTTCCTACACTGACATCCACACCAGGCCTCAGGAGCATTCTCATCCTTTGAAGACCCATGCAACCTCCACAAAGAGGATGACCACAATGCCATTCTCAAAAAGCCTAAACAAAACAGTCTTACCTTCAGGCTAGGATCGTAAACGACTTGAGGAGACATCTCAGTTGAGGTCTCATTCATTATAACATTGTGAAGTGGCTCTGTTCCAAAGATTTTAATCTCCTGAAATGCTAAGTTATCAGGGTTGCTGTAGGTTGTTGGCAATAAAACACTGATATTCAAGCGGTTCTGAAACACATCAAGCATAATTATGCATAAAGACACGGCCTGCAACACTGAGATTCTCCACACCCTCACGTGCCCCATCCTAAGGCAGACCCTTGGTTTCTCTGGACACCTGTGAGTTTTCTCTACTGACACACGCTTAAGGGCTAACTGACTTTATTTACTCTTAGGAAGAAAATCAAGAACATATACACAGAGACATTTTTTTAAATAACTGTATGAAAACAGTAGCTGCTTATTAAAAAACTTGCACTGAGATATACTATTTCCTTTTATTTACCTATAAATTTATCTAAAAATTGATCTATTATTGCCTCTTTTTGATAGCACAGGAAATTAAACTTTTGTGGAGTTAAGTTAGAAACACACATGTGATCATGCAGAGTTATTACTGAAAATAAGGTCACACAGGTACCCACACTTAAGATCTGTAACAGTATTCTACTTACTTGAGTGAAAGAAAATTGACAAACAATATTACTGGCCGTGGGATCTGAAAACCAAAGAAAGAGGAGTCAGAATGGACTGCCCACCGCAGAACGCTAAATTTTATTTCCTCTCCTTAAAGCTGACTGTAGATTTCAAAAAATCAAAAGATTTATTTCTTTTTATGGCACAATAATATTCCACTGGACCTATGTACCACAAAGCAGTCATTTCTCTGTCAGCATATAGGTTTTCTTTGAAACACTTACTTCACATACAGTGGTATGTACAAACATGGACTTACATGCACATACATGTGTGTATATATGCTTATTTAGGACGAGGTGGCTGGATAATATGGTAGTTTTAGTTTGCTGAAGAACTCTGTACTGTTTTTCTGCACAGGCTGGACTTATTTTCCTTCCCACCATTAGGTATCAATGTTACTGCCCTGCACCCACATCCTCACCAAGGCTTGTGATACCTTAGCTTTATCACATTCCTCATCCTAACAGAGGAGAGGCGGCATCTCATTGTGTTGCTTTTTTTAAATCTGACCTAATAACTAGGTTTGGCAACTTTTCATGCACTGTTGGCCATGATATGTCTTCTTTGAAAAAATGTCTACTGAAATGTTTAGCCTATTTGTAGATCAGATGTTTTATTCTCTTGCTATTGATTTTCTAGAGATTGTCCTAGATATTGACTCTCTTGGATACATGGTTTGCACACATTTTTTCCTATTCTTTGAGCTGTATGTGCATGTTATTGACTGTTTCTTTTCCTGTGTAGAAGGCTTTGATATTCAAGGAGGGACAATCATTGATTGTGTCTTATTAATGTCTTACCAAGAAAAGACTAAGGTCAAAGAACATCCTCCCCATATTTTCCCTGGAGGCTCGTACACTCAGCCTTCTATGTGTTTCACATATGTTTACAATAGCAAAGATGTGAAAACAACCTAAATGCCCATCATCAGATTCTGGATAAAGAAATCACGGCACATGTACAAAAGGGGTGCTCTTCAGTAAGTGAAAGCAGGAATGCTACAGTTTATGACACTTGAACGAACCTGACGCACTTAATACAAAATATCCTAGTCACAGAAAGACAAGTACTTATGACCACACTTATACATGAATCAAGAGAAGGTGAGCTTTCGGAAGCAGTGCACGCAGTAGTGGTTGCCAGCGGCAGGAGAATAGAGAGATGTTGCTCAAAGGGCATGTTCAAAAGAACAGGTTCAGTGGAGCTAATATGCAGCATGAATAGGGATGAAAGTCTAGATTACTTTGGCCATGATAACTAGTAAATATTATATATAATGTTCACCTTGAATATATTGCAACTTTGTCGATTATTTTTAAAGAAAACAAAAGGAATTTTTTAAAGCTGAGAGTTAAGAGATCACAAACTGCAACTCCAAGCACTGTTCTCATTTTTCTCTCCTACCATAACCTTGAAAAAATCACCACTTCCAGGGCGGATGTTTCAAGGGAATCTAATCCCTAAGTAAGGGTCACAGAATCAGTACCACTTCGAAACTGAGATGAGCTAAAGCAGAACTGGATGGGCACACAAAAGGATCATGTATGTTCACTGCCTCACTGACATGGGTATGATTTTTATTTTATCAACATTTGTTCCCAAGGACCTGGGGGCAGTATGTTTATAATACAGAGGAATTACAAGAGAATCATGAAAATATGGCTTCTAGGTGGCTGTTTATAAAATGAGAGCCTATGAAACATTACTAGCCAAGGTGAGAATTCTGAGAAAGAAAGACAATTGTGTTCTCCCTCCATCTGTTGTCTCTGAATGGTACAACCAGAAACCAAAGATGTCTCTCAGAGGAAATTGCTACTGTGCCTGTGAGATTTTCCCCACAGCTGAACGGCCAGCGGGACTAAGGGGACAGACTCAAAGAAGTAGGCTTGCCATGGGGATGAGCTCTTCACAGTACTCACCCTGGGTCTGTCCATCATCCCAGAATAGTTCGCCTTTAGCTTCTTTGTTCTCATCCAGGGCTATGATAAGGCCAAGAGGATTCTTCCGGCTGGGGGAGACAAGATTGACACAAGACACAGAACCTCAGACTTGAAGAATTTTGTCAAATATCTGTATCAGATTCCAGCT
This sequence comes from Eospalax fontanierii, assembly GCA_035773235.1. Lineage (NCBI taxonomy): Eukaryota > Metazoa > Chordata > Mammalia > Rodentia > Spalacidae > Eospalax > Eospalax fontanierii. Next base: position 96,728,554 of record CM069528.1, on the reverse strand, counting down.
GACAAAGATATTAAACACACGGCCCTGCTTAGCTTTAGGGTCACCAGCACAGATCCAGAAGCACCTTGTCCCCATAATAGTAATTCTATAAAATAAAAGTATTTTAAACAAGGAGAAGCTCCATCCTGAATGTAGACCTTGGGTCTTGCATTTTCCTAAGGCCCTGTGGGATAGCATTTTCATGTCAGGAAATTAATATTTTCTTTCGAATTAAAGCCATTTACTTTTTATTTTTCCTTATGTTTTTGCCTAAAATTTTAAAAACTGAGGACTGTGGGAAGACGGAGCACTTTTCCAGTGTGGTTTTGCTGGTGACCTTTTCCAACGCTTTCGAATTGGGATTCATTGCTGGTAAGTTATGAAATACAACCTGATGTCTGAATGAAAGGACCTGCATCCTGGGGTCCTTCTGTGCCTGCCACCTTCCTTCTACGGACGCAACTGTGAAAATGATACATTGTGGATCTGTCCTCCACAGCACTGGCTGCCCAAGAAGTGTTCCCTGAGTAGGTGCTGGCACGGCCAGCTCCACTGCTTCCTGCAGACCTTCCTACCTGACTGTGGTGGTTGTGTGATGGACCAGGATCTTGCAGCTTCCAGAACTCCAGAATTAGCACCATCTGTGCCAACCACTTCCATGCTAGCTGGCATCTGTGCCTTTCCATACAGAGTTACTATCGATAGACATTTTTCTTTCTCTAAGGCATACTTTTTCCTTTCTTTCTGGCTGCCCTGGTGGTTAAAGACATGGCCTTGTATGTGCAACTGAGCTATGCCCCAGCCAAAAAAAGTCAATCCTTCCTACCTTGTGTTCACATGCAAATATATTTTCAACATCTATGAAGGAAGCCAGCATATAAGACTCAGAACTTCAGGACTAATAGAATAGTTACCATTAAAACTGTAACTATATTTAGAATATGGGCTATTAGGAAACAAAGAAGTCGTCGACAATCGTGCTGTGGACCAGGACACTGTAGACTCCCTAACACAGCAGAAGCATAACAGTGACTTCAGTTAATGCCTGTAACTTGTACATGAGAATGAACAGAAATGAAAACTTAGAAAAATGGCGGTGTGTGCTAGAGGTACAGTCATGCTCCTCAGGAGCACAGCACTGCCTGCTGGTGTCTTTCACATGCTGGTCCTCCAGCAAAGTGTAACAGAAGCATAAGCTCAAACGCAGTGAGCAATTATTGATATTGGGGGAATGGCATGTTTGGGCACTGAAGGCCAGCATGACTATCAACACATTAAAAGGGGCGGACCAGTTCTATTCAGGAATCACACTGTGCTATTGCATAAGCTTCTATTCTTGAATGAATTCAAACTTGAAGCTACGAAGCAACAGGATAAGATTTATAATTTTTGAAACAGAACTTTGTCATCACTGTGCAGAGTTCCCTGAAACTGAAGAGTTACTAGAGAGAAGGGGATTTGATTCGACATATTTTCATCAATGTCTATATTGTGAAGAACTAAAGAAGAGAGGGAGGTTCACAGAAAAGGGCAGATTTCAAGTCTCCTAAAGAGTCTTGTCTAGAAAACAAAGAAGTCTTGAGGTAATGAACAGTATCAACACATAACTCTTCAGTAGATGTAGAATTCACAGTTGTGTACTCAAAGACGAAAGGAAGTCAGTGACCAGGAGAAGTGGGAGGGACTTGAGTTCGTCTTTTTAAAATCTAATTATGAATCACAAAATAAAATTGTTCAACAGGAGAAAAGAAATAGGAAACTGAAACCATGTGATGAAAGTCAACAATCCAAAAGCAAGGTAGGGCTGAGCAGAGAACTGTGTAGACCATCAGGAAAGAAGAGAACTGAGAGGGACCGCCCAGAACTGAACTTCCTCAGGCCCGAGTGACCCCACTGTCAGTGTGTTCTGAGACATCACGGGGATTGAAGATGAGACAGGTGGAAGCTCAGCCAAAGTCCACCAGATGCAAATCCAGGTCAACAGCACCTTGAGAAGAGACTAAGGGAAGCCTAAGAACGGAGTAGGATGAGCCCCCCCGACACCAACAGACACAGACAGACCAGGATAATTCCTCTAATGACCCTGCACCTGTTCCATCAGCATCCTGGGATCAACAGATACCAACTGAATAAAAGGATAAAATAGAAAAATGTATGTTCAGTAAAATGGGTTTGACCGGGAGGGATTGGTATATCTCACCATGCCACTCATATAAAAATAAATAAATAAATAGTAAATAATAAATAAATAAATAAACATATAAAACATAACTGGTTGCCTCCTTTACCTTAAGTTGGTGTTCAGGGCATGCTGTTGCCAGGGCAAGATGTAACCCCCGCGGACATGAAGATTAATGTTCTCAAGAGGGGCTGGCAAGGTCCTCCATTCTCCTGTTGAATTAATAACTGTACCCTGCAGGTAAAGAAAGAGAGATGATGTGGGACAGGACGCACTCTTCCCTGAGCAACACATCCCACCTGCCCCCTGAACTTGCTGCCCAGGCGTCACTATTAATATGGGTCAGTTTTCATATTTTGTATCTTCTATGCTACCATGTAAAATCTTGTTTTGCTGTTGTGAGGAGAGTCTTTCACGTTTCTCTTACTAGATCTCATCCTCTATGTTTTTCCATGTGGTATATATGTAAATGGTTGTGATAAGAAAATTGTAGCTCTTCATTTTAAATGAAAACATTCACAGGGTTAATTATCCTATATTCCCATACCTACAGCTCAGCAAACAACTTTGCTTTTGGGCAAGACTGGGACAATTCTTTCTGTATCTATCGGAAAGCAGCTGACACTTAAACAATAGAGAGCGAAACATCTCCATGTTTAAGAACTTGCATAAACAGAAATGACCCCTGATATCACACAGTTAAGAGCTTTCAGTGTCTTCTACACTGTGGTTAGGGACAGCAGAAAGGAATGCACACAGCCCCAAGCCAGGCTCCAGTGACACGAACACGTGCGGCCTCACTGAACTCTGAGAATGACTGATGTTTGTTGGCCCAGTGGGGGCATGAGAAAACTGAGCCCACAAGGATTAAGATGACTTGGGTAAGACCACGGAAGATCATTTCCAGAGCCAGCATTTGACCTGCTGTCTATCATATGCAAAGACTCTACTCTAACATTTCCAGTTTGAATACACATTCAGAGAACTTACCGTGTAGTAGTCATACCAGAGGGCTCTAGGGAAGTAGGCAGTGACATTTCTAGCATTCTGAAATTAAACACAAATCAGGTGTGGGCACTGCTGTCCTGGGACAGAGTAACCCACCTGCAAATGTATCCTGACATAATAGAACTGAGATGACATGCCTTAGCTCTTAAGATTGTCAAAGCTGAGAGACCGATTTCCTCCCCGGGTGCTCAAGAGTGGAAACCGCCTAAATAAACCAGCTCCTTACATAAATTAATTTGGGGTACAGGACCTCAAAGACATGATCACCTTTTGCCTAAAAATGTAGCCATTCCCTTTCTGAGACAAATACCATAAGCTGGGTATAAGGCAGGAAAACATTTGTAGAAACATAAAAATATTTGAAGAGATTTTAAGTAGCCCCTCTAAATGTTGATGCCTGAGTATGTGCAGAGGCTGTAGAAAAACAACTCATGCTGCCTGTGCAATTTTAGGACAGGGATGTCTAGACAACAGCCGGGAGGTGACATCGTCGCTGTGGCAGCTCTGCACAATACAGTTTACACAGTCAGAAAATTTTTAAATGTACTTCACAAACCTGATCTTATACTCTTCCTATACCATAATTAGTGGAGAAACATTCACATGTTCAAAGAAAACATAAAGGCATTATTCATCTTGACTGTTCTGTAAACAGGAATTATTATTGGGCTGATGCAAAGAAGATTTGAAGGACAGAACAACTAACAGACTGAATTCTGCTAAGAAGGACCAAAAGACACAAATATAGACTAGGAAACCAGGCCTTGGGATCCCCTCACACCAGACTTCTCTCTATACACAGAGATAGTTGTGAACCTGCACCCCTCAATGGTCCCCACACTCACAGGCTCCAGCACAGGGTTGACCAGGAAGGCTGGTCCCAGCAGGAACTGTTCGTCTATATCCCAGGTCACATTGTCTGACAGAAACCTGGAAAGGGAAATGAAGGAGTTAGAAACAGATCCCCACAGGGCCTCAGTCCGAGACCCTGAAAGAAATCTTCAAGTCCAAACTCAGAAATTCAGCTTCATTCTATGGCTTCTTTATTCTCCCCAGTTTGATTAGGTCATGCAGACCTCATTTCCTACAGCACATCTCCCAACCTTCACAAGGGGCTTAGATCCATTTTCATCTATAAAATATCTCCATATTTCTTCATCAGGGTCCACTTAAAAATAAAGATAAACCTTGTCCCTCAAAACCTTCCTCGGAACAACTCCTGTGGTGACCGTAATCCATTTCTGTCTGAACTTACATAACTAAACTGTGACAAAAGAAAAGAAGAAAAGTGTTTTTGTATTTCTTACAATAAGAAAAAAAATATTTTGTTCTATTATTTAAAAATATTTTTCTGCTCTGCCCAATAAGCAGCTTTCCATACAAGACCTGTGGTGTGTATAACACTGTTAAAAGGAGAGATGGAGTAGTTTTCTCCCTGGAGAACTCAGGACAATAGGCAATCATGCCTTCAATGAGGAAGAAGTATCTATATCAATTACCACGCTAGAGACTAAATGAATTATGCATTGGTCAACAGGATTTCAGCTTGACACTCACTCATGGAGAAGAGGCCTCACGACAGTACTGCCCTCAGTGTGGGCCTTGTACATCAAGGTGTAGAGATATGGCAACAGCGAGTATCTGATCTCCAGCACGTTTCTGGAAATATCTTCAAAGTTTTCATCCCAGGATACAGGGTCTTGTCTCTAAAGGAGAATAATGAGAGTGTTCAGTATGCCCCAGCGCACCCAAAGGGCCTATGGAGTCACTGAACACTTACTCCAAATGTCTCTACACAACTAAAGACAATTGTGTGTGAGAATATTCTGAGTAGACTAGAAAAGAACACCAAAACTTTCACAGGAAAATATCTCCACAACACATTGTTTGTAGGATATATTAGAATAATGCCTTCTAAACAAAAGAATCATTAAAATAATACTGGACACTATGGCTCACAGACAAGAGGGCTTGATATCTTTGAAGACGTGCCCAGGGAACACAGCTTAGAATGCAGTTGAGAAACTAAGATGACATTTCAAATGACACATTACAAGTGAGATAAAAACTGAGGTCCTACCCTGGTCCCAATGGTGTTGTGGTTCCTAGAGAAGGGGTAAAAGGCGCCCAGCTGCATCCAGCGAACACACATCTCATACTCAGCATCTTGAAAGAACCCACAGATGTCTGCCCCGGTCTGAAAGAACGAGGAATGAAATGAGCCTCTTGTCCATTTCTAAGAAATGATTCCACCTTCTTGGGGAAGAGGAGCATGCAAAGGGCACTTACGTAGGATATGCCAAACAGGCTGAACTCCATCATGCCTGCAATGAGAGCCGCAGCAGTCAGGCCAGGGACTCATGCCCTCTCCTCCTCCTCTTCCTTCTCCTCCTTCTTCTTCACCTCCTCCTCTTCCTCCTCCTCCTCCTCCTTTTCCACCTCCTCTTCCTGCTCCTCCTTTCCTTTATCTCCTCCTATACCCTCTCCTCCTCCTCCTTCTCCTTGTCCTCCTCTTTTTTCCTCCTCATCTCCCTCTCCATCCTCATCCTTCTCTAGGATTCTAACTCTCCTCTGTTAGCAGAGATCTGTGAGAATGGCCCACATACCAATGATAGATTTTTTCAGCTGATCCCAGGCTGCTGTGTTGTCTCCAAGCCAGTGTCCTGCCCAGCGCCCAGAAGAGGGGAATGTGGAGCGGGTGATGACGATGCCTCTTTCTCCTGTCACCTCCTGCACGGCTCTGGTTAAGGAAACAAAGAGGTGAACTGAAATCAGGACAGGGAAAGGAAGACCACAAAGTGTCCCCTCCAGAGCCCTGGCCTTAGGGTATAGTGACAAAATTATTTGCCATATAATGGAAGAAAATCTGATTTGTAACAGTCTCAATGGCAGATGAAGATAATAATGGCAGTAAGGCCTTTTGACAGTGCTCTGCAAGGAACCTTCTCATGTGATGAGCCCGCTCCCATTTCACCCAGTAGTAAGCATTAACAGAAGATGATGATATATTTACCCAGCGCTTGGTTTTCTGCATTTTATAAGAGAGGATAATTCCTTTACTGGATTGCACTTACAATAAATTGTCTTATTTCTTGTGCTCACAAAGTAGGACTGTGCTATTCAATAGAATACTCATAGACTATACAAAAAGAATCAGGAAAAACTTAAAATAGACATGATTCTCTTTTAAAATGGCATTCCAGGGTCCGAGAGATGACTCAAGTCCAAGGCCACTGGCAGCTCTAGTAGGCGACCTGAGTTCGATTTTCCTCAAGCACATGGTGGCTAACAACAGTCCATAATTCCAGTTACAGGGGAATTCAACACCCTCTCTTGAGGTGCTGCACATGCAGGCATAGCACAACACAGCACACTTAACACACGTGCAAACAATACACTCATACACAGAAAATAAAATATTTAAAATAGCTTTAAAGAACCCTCTTTTCTTTTTCCTCTTATAACTAATGTAATGACATCACCAGCTGTACTGTGTTATAACTGCTTGTGTCCCGTGTGTGTGCTTTTCAACAGGACTATGACTTCTCTCTGATAGAACTCAGCTATAGTTAAACCTGTCTTACCGATCATAATCACAACCCTGGCGCTATGCTCCAGGACTGTTTGGTTAATAAGAAAGAATTGTTAGGTAGTTAATCATTAAATTTCTCATAATTTTAGAATGGAAAATGTAAAGATCAAGAAAGCTATATCAATGACTGGTTGTCTCAACAGATGTTCCCAATGAGAGAAAAGTGACAGTCACTCACTCGTAGGTGGGTTTGGTCTGGGACCATCCATACAGGCTGTGAACATCATAGTGTCGCACTGTGGAGCCATCTGGCAGAATCTGCTCACTCTCCATGCACAGGGTCTTACTGCTCAGGCCCCTGGCTCTGTCTTCCAAATCTGTAGGGAATGGTGTAAGATAGTAAAAAGCAGTCCCAATTCCTTTAGTCCCTGGCCTCTCTTCAGTGCATCAAACTGGATGATGATACTAACAACACCTCTGCCTGGGTCTGTCCCCTCCCCAGGAAGAGGAGAAGAGTGCTAAGCTACAAATTACAATAAGGTGTTTTCGGGAGAAAGTGGAGGTGTGGGAAAGACCACAAGTTACCAAACACCTCCTATGAAGCAGGCCCTGACCTGGACTTTTGATGTGCAAATTATTCCCTGTAATTCCAGTAATAATTACATGAAGTATACAGGGCTTTCTGCATCTTAGCACATAGAAAACTGAGATCTGGAAATATCATATAATCTGTATAAGGTCACACAATTCATACAATAATTTATGGAGTTAAGATATAAACAGTATAGCTTCAACTTCCAATAGCTCCATGAAAATGGAAAGTCCCTATTTTATACACATTGGTAGTAAATAAAATTCCTGTGGATAAACTGAACTAAGTCTGAAGAACGAACAAGTATATCTGTGATCATATTTTGGAGACACCACTACTGTTGAATGTTTTCTGTACTGATTTGTGAAATTCGACAAAGGGGTCCAGGTTGTTGCAGAGATATGCTTGAATTAACTGCTTGATGTGCTTTTCTCTCTGGTTCCAGTAAAGAAAACCACCAATTGTCACTGGTCTCCAGCAGAACTCATCTTCCTTTCAGCTATTGCCTCGCAGATAGAGAAGGCTCAGGGTCCTTACATGGCATGTAGGGAGGATGGTTCAGAGTATCATCACTGCAGCCGGAAGGAACTGCCCCATTCACAAAGCTGGAAGGTTCGTTCATATCCTACAAATGTCAGAGACATTGCTTACATTGAAAGATCCTTACACCCTGTCAATTCAGAGACAAGCTAGGCAGAGAATAGAGCATTTAATATGGAGTGATCCCTATGGATACATCCCCCCAAAAAACCACCATCTTCTTGGGATAATTAGCTGAAATGAGCAATTAACCCCTACAGGGAAAAAATTTCACTCAGAATAAGTAAGGCCCTAAGGAGTGTCTAGTAATCACACTCAGAAGTTTGACAGCAGGAACTTCAGCTCTGGTACAAGGTCTGAAGAGGATCAGAACTCCTCCACCTCCTATTTGAGGAGGTACAGAGAGGAATGTCCAAGGTCTTCTTTGAATGATTATTATCCTCTTGACTAAAGGTCACTGACCCATACACCAGGAACACTATCATACAGACACGCACTCAGACCTATCTGTACATACACAGACATCCATATACACTTACAATCCACATGCCATCAAATTTCAAGCTCTTGTTGGTATAGAGTTCTGCGACCTCTCTCTTCCACCATCGGACAGTTGAATTACGGAAAAAGTCTGGGAAGGCCACATAAGCTCGGTATTGCTGTGAAAGTAACATACATCTGTCACGAATGAGTATATTATACAGTAGACACTAACAACTCAATTCAAGGAATTCTTTGCACTACATGGTGGTAGATAGTCACAGCCCAAATAACATAGTATTCTTGGCTTATCTGAAAATCATTAAGCATGGAGATAAATGAACATAAATTATACACCCTCATTCCCAGTATTTAGAAAACATTCAGGCTGTTTTTTTCATCGTGTTAACATGAAAGACTCACTGTCTCATGTTGCAGAGTACCACTCTTCAATATGTCCCTGTCTCCTAATGACTCCCCAAAGGCAAAACAGGAGCCAATGACACCCTGCATGTAGCTACTCAGATATAGGATGTACAGTACTAGATTAGAAAGAAGCACCCACTGGCACAGAGGGGAGACGAAAGAGAGCAGCTCACGATATCAGACTAACTTCTATGAATCTCTGTTTCTATAATTTCAAAAATCAAATGAAGTTGACCTTGTATGCTATATAAAGTCAAAAGCTTTAAGGTGGGAGGTTCATACTCCATTTCCCTTCATAAGCTTTCAAATAATAAAAAAGAAAAACCATGTTTATCTCCTCTTAACCTAACCTGAAAATTAGATCCAGGACATCATTCCTTAATTATAATGTAAACTTTACAGAACAAGAACATTGGGTTGTATTTTTCAAATTTATCTTTATATTCCCTGATGTGATTATCTTAAAAACTGAGAAAATAATTTTTAAATAATAACATTTTATATGCACACAGTCCTAGTCCTGAAAGAATAATCATATGGAAAAAAAACTGAAGGTTGAGTCAGATACTTTCTCTCCAGGAAACTCCCACCTCACCCTGAGAACCCAGCTCACAGATTTTAACCAGACATTATCTAACAATTAAGAAGAAAGCAAACAGGCTGCCTCAGTTCACTGAGTAAGCACCTTAGCAGAGAGAGTCCTGAATGCTTCCTGGACCAGGACGGTCCATGGATTCATTCAAGCAGCGCATACCAGTGAGACTGAGAAAACAAATTCACAGCCTAGCATACCTAGATAATTTATAAGGAAGAACCTGCCCCAGAGAAGAGTACATTTTCAAAGCCAGGTTAGAATGAAGAGGAAAAAACACCCACAGCCAACAAAAATCCAGGGGCTGGATTAATAAGTATGAATGAAGAGAAGCCTGTCCATGAAAATAATAATGCTCAAAGAAAATGATCTCATTGCTAAAGACAGAGACTAGAAACTACTTAAAATAAACATTGACACAATCAACAATCTCAACAGCAAGAACCCTGATTCAGAAAATAATTAGCACTCTGAGAGTTGTAGTCCCATGAAAGTTCATGGGCCCGTGAGTTCTGATAACTTTAGATATGAAATCTCCATTGTGACAACTAAAATCATGGATAAGTAACTTAACTTCCCTGAGTGCTGAATCTCAAGGATAATAATACTGACATCATTACTGAAAGTGAAACAGAAATCAGAAGCAAAATTGTACGTGTGAGGTCAGCAGGACAGAAATAACAAGAAGGACACTTGTGACAAGTGCAATGCCTTGTCATGCCCACTGCCACTACTGGGCACGTCTGGAATGCTGGGTATGGCTGCCCCTTTATGTCAACTCTGACTTTATCCAATACTCCAAAGAGTCTTTTACCTCCACCTGAGTGTCCCAGTCTAGAGAGGAGTCCACAGTGACATTAGGGTAATCAGGCCACACCTACAGGCATAAAAAGGTTAAACAGAGTTACTCTGGATAATTTCCAACCAAGAATATATTAGGAAGCTTTAAGGCACCGTCCTAGGTGTAGAAAATTGTGATTCACATATAGGATTGCTCTACAGAAAAGTAGGATTCACAGAGTCCTTAACTGTTAGCAGTAAATATTGATTGTAAAATAAAAATCACTATAGGAATGTATTTTCTGGAAATGTATAACTGTTTTGAATGGGAATCTTACCTAAACCTATAAACAAAGTTCATCTTATGTTTTCAGATCTTTTAATATTATCTCAGTTTGCTTACAGTATAAACAATCATACTCCACCGTGGGCTCCTCTTACAAGCTAAATATATAACTTTAGTCGCTCATGACCCTTCCTTGCCCTCGACCCTGAATAATGTGTGTGTGTGTGTATGTGTGCTATGAATATAGCAGTGCTGAAAACAGACAGTAGTCATTGGAAGCAAGGATGCTGCAAATAACAGGTGGGATTAGACTGATGACATCTGTTTGCAGTTATATTTCCTGTGCTGGGTCAGTAGGAATCACAGAGAAAATCCTTTCCTGCTAATACAGGATCCTCAATCCTTTCCCATGTTATCCTAGATGTGATACTTGAACAAATACAGAGCACTCTCTTTGTTCGGGGGAATGAATGAGAGAGAACTCAGAAGGAAGGAATTCTCAGAATAGATTATGCCCACTTTCAGTTTTAAGTAATGCCAAGGTAACTTTTCACCCAAACCATAATCTCAAAATCCAAATGTAAAAGGCCAAAAAATCAGCCCTCACAAACACATTAACAGTGGCCCTGCTCAGGATAAGGACTTTTGGATCTCCACTATTTCGTACCTTTCCCCAGACAATGTCTCCATTATTGGGGTATCTGATGAAGACATCCTCCTCCATACCCCGAGTGAAGGCAGGATAGGGCTCTGTCTCATTGCCAGAAATGGCTGGGTCCTGAAATTAGAGCACATGCAGTTGGGAAAACTAAAGACAGAAAATGACACGGAGCACGAAAGAATAAAAAAGAGAACTTCTGGTGGGAGTCTCCAGCTTCCTTCTGAACGACAGAGTTTCTGTGAACCCAGTGAGAATACCGTTCATCCTACACCTCAACTTCTCCATTAGTCTTGAGGGAAACAGACAGCATAAGGAGATCTGCACCCAAGTACATTCCCCATGCCAAACACACTCCGCACAGTCACCAAGACTAACCAGGATGAGGATGACCCGCATCCCATCGGCCTTCATTCGATTGATCAGCTCAGGAAAGCCAGAGAAGTTGGGGCTGAGGGTGAAGTCCAGCTGCCGCTCCATGTAGTCGATGTCTGAGTACTGCACGTCCTGTGGGTGACACAAGGAAACAGTGGCTGCTGGTGAGGAGTCCAGACTCCAGAGGAGAACGCCCCTCATGGCTTATTTCTGAACATTTCAAATCCCAACTATGTCATAATGTAGAGTTGGAGCCTAGCATAGTCATGGACTATCAAATTTTCACTCAAAAACAGGAAAGAAATCAAATGCAGTGTCAACGAAACATAAGATGAAGGATAATGCCTGTCTGGAAGGGCTGCGGTAAAAATAAAGACACACGCTGTATGACAAAGTGCTTAGACCTTCTCCAGCACTGTCCCCGCAACCAGGGATCTTTGATCATTGGATATGATCTACATAATATCTGGACCAGAAGTCTACTACAAAAGAAATGAAAACAAAACCAGGACATCACTGTAATTATTCAGGGTTGGGGTAATCAGATGCAGCTCTCTAACTGAGATGACCTGTCACGAGAAGTCCTTTGCACTAATGGAATGTGGAACAGTGCAATTGATTACTCATTCATTACTTGACCCCCTCTGCGTTTTAAGTTTAAATGTCAAGTCTGTGTGTATTTCCTCAGGAAAACCATCACAGGGCTCTTACATTGAGCCAGGGAGCAGTTTGCAGCTCAAAATTCACTGTGTTATCCTGAGCCTGAACAAAAAGTTTTTTTAGATTTTATTTGTTTTTTTTTGTGTGTGTGCCTCCCAAAGCTAGGACTAAAGGTGGTGTTGGCTTGATTAAATATTTCGTAGTCAGTCATGGAAAAAAGAAACAGAATAAAGCAAGATACCCTAGAAAGCACCATAGAGCAGTCCTAGCTCCTCACCGTTAGTCTGAGCTAGCAGTGCTCTGAGGGAGGTATGGGGTCCCCTGAATGACTGAGGTCAGGCTCAGTGTGACATCATATGAGAAAATAATTTGTGTCCCTTTAAAACCTCAAAATATCTGACAAGCAGATCCCCACACAGAGATGCCTGAGTGCGCGCTGAGTTTGCAAAGCCAGAACACCGTCCATCACGATGAGTACGTACATAGGGGATCCTGGCGGCCACCATGGCATCATACAAGTCGGAGATCTCACTGTCATTCTCATATCCGTAGCGACACAGCTGGAATCCGAGGGACCAGTAAGGCACCATCACAGGCCGACCAATCAACTAGAAAGCACATGGAAAGGATTCATACTTGAGAGGAGAAGCTGAGTTAAACTGATATATGAAGTAAGGATGTTTTGCCAGCACCTAAACTAGGCACCAGATTCAAATCCAGAGAGACAGCGAGGGGTTCAGAGCTCCTGGGACACACTGGATCCCTGGAAACACATCAGCAACACTTGTTAAAATTTTGCTTTGCAGATTCTTTAATATATAAATCAGAATTAAATTACAGACACAGAACTAAGGAACAACCTGCTTAAATTAGGATTCAGTCTCCAGGCCCTGCTACCTGTCTGACCTTGGACAGTTATATGAGCTTATGTGCTTGTTTCTTCACCTATAAATTGGAGATAATAATATTCATAGTGCTTCTATGAGGGAAGAGTTACTGAATGTACATGAAGCACTCTCATATGGATTGAGTAATAGGTACTAAATCTTACACACATGTTTGTAGTTGAAAACAACCAAAGACACTTTTACTGTCACTCACATGACAATCACCACCACAACCACAATCACGATGACCACACTGTGACCATCACATTCATACCATAATGTACCCATGGCCATCATGATGACTCCCATTACGATCACAACTATCATCACCTCATCATTACCAGCCACACCACCACTAACAACACTATCGGCTCCTCTACTACCACAGTCACTGTCATGAACATAGCCATCACATCCCCTAATAACGCCCCCGCCACAATTTCATTTTCATCACCACTGTCTCCCATCTCTCCTATCACCTTCCCTACCGTCATCCTCTTACACCAGCACACAGTCCCCATCCCCACAACCACTCCCCCAAGAGGACTACGAGTCTTTTCAGTGTCTTCTTGCCTAGCCACACCATCGACATCACCACCACCATCACCTTACCACCAGTCCCACTACCAGTTATCACAACCTACACAGCTGGATCGGAACCCATTACGTACACACACACACACACACACACACACACACACACTCATCAAATGAATTCCTCCTACCTCTGTGTATTGTTGAGTGACAAGCTCCGGAGTTGGTCCCAAGAACACGTAGAAGTCAAGAATCCCCCCTGTGGTGCGGTAGGTCAGGGCAGGCATGGGCTGGAATGTCACATCTGAAAACAAAGGAAAATGCCAACTAAGATGAAAACCACCATGCTGAGTTACACGTGGTCCTGAAACCACCCTTCTCTCTCTTCCATTCTGGTGAGCTGACAGCAGATATTCTGTTCGAGACCCACAGAACTGGAAAACTTAATTAGGAGTCCAGAGTAACCAGACTTTTAGAATTCCATTTTGGAGTGCCTTATTCTGTTATTATGTTTGCTATTCTGTACTTTAAAAGTATTATAACTCTCCTTTAAGAATAGCTTGAAATTCTTAAGAAATGAAAGAATACTACTCTGAGAATTTATGTGCACTTGACCCAGCTTCTCACATTGATACCATCTTATATGAACTGTATATGTTCTAAAAACCAGGAAACTGTCACTGAAAAATGTCAAGATAACTTTTATAATGTCACTAACTTTTATAATTACTTTCCCAACTTCTTGATATCCCACCTCCCCAACAAATCATACAATGTAGTGCTTTATCCATTCATGAAAGTAATCAAATAATATAGTTAGTTTATATTCATTACATTGAAAAAAATAATAGTTGGTTGAATTACACATCATTAGAACAAAATACAAATGAAGGCCAAAGTGAGGAAAAAAAACATTTCCCAAAAATAATGAGTTTGGGTACAGCTAGATCAAAAACATCTTAAAGCTAGTCAAGAATGACTGGAACACACTAAGAAAGGGCAGAGATGTCATCTTACCCATGGCATTGCTGTTCAGCAGGAGGACTCCGTGGGCATTGTCCCCATCCTCCAGTCCCAGGTAGTAGGGGTGGACGCCATAGGAATTCAACTTGTACTGAGAGTTACGGGAAGAAAAACAGGTGAGGAGCAGTGACGTATGAGAAGGTAATTCAACATAATTTAACTACTAAGTTGTGTCCACCCCAGGAATTAAAAACATGCAAAAAGCAAAGGGAGTTTGAGAATGGATCCATTCATCTAAAAGTAGAATATGACAGTCAAGTGGAGTCAGGCATAAGACACAAAGTGTGGATGGAGGGAGACAGAACCCAGACACCCAAATCGTCTGCTCTTACCCCTGGGGGCTGGTCCCTGGAAAACATGCCCCACGTGTGCCAGTTCAAGTCTCTCCTGAAGGCTGTGTGCTCGGTCTCCCCAAAGCCATAGATGTATGTGGAGGGCAGGCGGGTAGAGATGCGGATGAACATGTCATTGAAGGTGAAGCCGAGGAGCTGAGAGTCCCAGCTGCAGCAGAAGGAACAGTTGCAGAAGAAAATCAGCTTCCTGTGCCTGCGGCAGCTGCCTTTGTGACAGCAGACACCTCCATTTTCCCACACCCTCAGGACCAGATCATCTCCCAAACAAACCATGAAAGGCTACTTGATGACAATCATCACACATGCCCTTGCTAGAAGCCGAGCACTGCCATTCCTCTCCTACACTGTGCCACGGCTCCCTTCAGTGTGCTCTCCACAGCAGCACATCTCATCACGTTAGCATGTTAACTCCGGCCGCTCCACACTTACCTCACCTTCTGCACTCGTTCCTCAGTGGTCCAGTCCATCAAGCATCCAGGACTGTGACATGAATCCCTCACGTCCCATCACAGTCACTTCCCATGAGAGCTCCCTGGAAGCCGGCAGGGCTGTTCCTGTCTAGCCCTTCCTGACACCCAGCCCTGCCCTCACCTTCACTCCTTCCCTCACCTCGCTGGACTTTCTCTACTGTTTAACGAGCTTCCTCCTGTTCATGGCCCCAGCTATCCTCCTCTAGCACAAATACTCGTTTCCCAAGAACCCCATGTTGGGTTCTTTGGTCTAGGTTGCTATAAATGTCACCTCTTCCTCAGACCACGGCATCTGAAACAGTAAACAACCTGGCTACCCTGTTACTTTCCCAACACAGCAGTTCTTATTATATCACCTTCCTTTTCCTATTGCTATGTAAAATATTTTTCCTTTCATGAGAACAGACACCTCCCCTGTCTATAACCACAGTACCCAGAATGGCACATAACACACAGAAAAAATTCAGCAAATGCTTGTTCAGTGAATTTCCATATACCTGCAACTGACTCAGTAACCCTTCTCAGAGTACTGAAGATTTTCCTTAAAAACAGACCTAGAGAAACAGTTCGCTCGTGGAACTGGAAATGGGACATGTGATGCTTTGAGCCAGGCTATCTCCAAGGACAGTGGGTCTGGCAGGGAATACGTAGGAAAACAGCGATTCCAAATCAGACCAGAGGCCACTTACATGACAGTGCCTGTACTCTTTCGGCGAATTTCAATCCCAAATGGCTTCTCCCTGATGAGGACATCATAGAGCCGGCTATCAGGGGTGCTGGTTGGAGCAGCAGGGATGTTCAGAGGGATTGGGACTTCATATCGACTATTGTTGGCATCAGAGATCTAGGCCAGAAGAAATCATTTTAGGTAAAGATGGAAATAAGGCATACACTATGCCCACTGACAGTGATTATAATTAACAATATTGTATCCTATAATTCACAGTAACAAGTGAAGATTCTGTATGCCTTTATCATGGAAATAGTAAAGAAGCATATTGAATTGATCTTCACAACATGTAAATATCTACAGTTATGATCTGTCATTTAAAGACATTTTAGACAAGAGATCTATACCCTTAGCATAACTTTAGCATGTTTCACAGAGTCTAGATGCTTTTTGTTTTATCTTCTTTAACCTCACCTCCTGGGATATAATTAACATACAATGAACAATGTCAAATCTAATAGCTCGATCAGAGTCTGACATGTTCCGTTGTTAAGGACTCGTTCATTCATTTTGACATTGGTGTTAACTGGAAAGATCATTTTGAAATTGATGTGGCATTTATGAATATATAACTTATTTTGTGTGGGGTATATAAGTGTATGAAGAGCTGAAAACTTTACAATTTAAAAAACTGAACTTTTTCTGATTAAAAACTATCCTTGTTGAAAATGAAGTATAAGCTGACTGATTAAAGGCCTGCCGTACCATCTCAGCTACAGCGCTAGGCAGTGGGGATATGAACTAAGTAAGCAAGGTTGTCAGGAAACACTCAGGTGATAAAAGAAGAGGAAGTCAGCACACTTGGGTGATGTGAGCTAACCGCAGGACTGAGATTACAGGGAGGGAGATGCTTTTGGAAGAGTGAGATGGTTTCATTCGAGAAACAAGGGTTGAATCTTAAAGAAGGCTTTGCAGCACTGAAGCAAGAACAGAAATGAGAGCACATCAGCTGGGTGTGGTGGTACACACCTTTAATCCCAGCACTTGGGAGGCAGAGGCAGGCAGATCTCTGATATAGAGGCCAGCCTGGACTATGCAGCAAGTTCCAGACCAGCTAAGACTCTAGGGAGACCCTGTCTCAAAAACCAAAACAGATAAAAAAGAACAACAGAAAGGCCCAGAGTTTTAGTGGCCTCAGAAAGATAGAAATAATTTGGGGAGAATTATTGTACCTTTAAATGGCTAGAAGGCACGAATTACCTAATCAGTTTCATTCTGGTGAGGACACACATGTAAAAAGAGCACCATCCTACATGAAGAGATGTAGAATTCAAGTCCAGATTGAGGTCAGATTCCAAGAAATTGTTTTGGCAAAGCCACTCTGCCTTGATTACGGTCACAGACTCTCTCAGCAACATTCAAGCACTTACTGCATAGCAGCTGTGTGTTAGATTTCAATACCACCAACATGAAAGGACAAATCCATCTTGGAGAAGTTCACAGTTTAATTTAAAAAGAGAGAGAGAGAGA
This sequence comes from Eospalax fontanierii, assembly GCA_035773235.1. NCBI lineage: Eukaryota > Metazoa > Chordata > Mammalia > Rodentia > Spalacidae > Eospalax > Eospalax fontanierii. Next base: position 96,711,000 of record CM069528.1, on the reverse strand, counting down.
ATGGCTAATCCATCGAGAATCCTTGGATTTAATAAACCATGGAAGGAAAAGAAAAAACTATACTTTAATGAATATTTAAAAGATATCTGCAATTTATTGTACAAAATTGAACTCCACTTCACAGGTCCTCATTTCAGATAACATCACTATCATCTATGCACGACAAAGCCTACATCCTAAACTCATCCACTGTCCCCAGCTCCTATCTGATCCTCAGTCCAGTTCATCCAAAACCTGCGCAAACTTCCTGGAAGTCTCCTTTCCTTCTCCTTCACTGTTCTCCCAAACAGTTTCCTTAGACACAAAATCATGAGCAGCCCATTACTCTGTCTGTAATCTACTCTCTCTGTACTCTGTCTCTTCAGTAGAATGATGATCTACTCCATTTTACCATGAATATTAAAATATGAAAGTTCTTTGGGGGATTTTTTTTAACCCATAAAAGCAAAGATTAGCAGAACTAATAAAACCCTAGTCCATACCTAATTACGTGTATGCACTGTGTTTACCTTAAACTGCAGCATTTCATTCTTGTGGTAGGTCACTTGCAGTTGGAGGTGGCTCACTGGAGTGGAGGGAAAGGCGTGGCTATAAGGAGAAGCCTTTAAGGAGATGTCAGCTGTGACCTCATGGTCTTGATATTGGATATTGCTGACAGAGTAGAGATCATCAACAAAGTAGCAAAAGGGGACTCCGGGAGAGCTGGACTCCTGGAAAGTAAAGTGGGCATCACGGATCAGCATGAGGTCAGAAGTCACCTAACTAAAAGAGTTAGAAAAGGCAATTTATATGGAGAGAAAGCCACCTCTTCCTTCATCGTTCAGGCTTACATCATTAGAAAGCTGCAGAATCTTAATCTCTGCTCTACAAACAACGTATTTATTAAAAACATCTGACTCTAATGCGCTTCACTTCTCACATCTAGACAAGGCTTATTTGGAAACCATTTTCTTTCTATGAATTTGACTAGATACTTAGTGAGTGACACTGTGCTCCTGAAATTGCAGATGACATTGAGAAAATTCAACACGCTTACCTCCCAGAGGCAGCCACGGGCAGTGCAGTTTGCCTCAGAAGCACCATACTCATCTGGATAGCAGTCTATTTTCGCCTCATCTCTTACATCCCAGTTCTCCCACTCCACAGTGTATTCTTCTCCCAGCAGAAGATGGATACCTGTGATGATGGCAACCTGAGGGATGGAAACATCACAGGAAAATTATCCTCAAGACAAAGATCTTGCAAAATCTGGAGTTGATTTATGGAAATTAAACAGAAATGAGAACAGACTTTCAACACTGAAAGGAACATATCACTGTTGTGTACATGGTGATAGCACTAATGAGGGTGGGAGCACTATTCAGAAGCAAGAGAAGAAGCATCACTACTCAGTCAAGATCTTCCCCATTATAGTGCAGAAAGAAATAGACCAAGCTAAACCTGTTTTGATCATCCTTTTCCATTCCTTCCCTGTACCACTTGACCACTATTTATTCTGTCAAAAAGGGCTGCCTTCTGCCCCTTCCCAATTGAGCTTTTCTTGTTCATCATCCTCCAAAGTAGTGTTCCTCTTAGGTGTGGAGTCCAGAGAACAGAGCAAGAATAATGCAACCTGAGTTTGAACTCCCATCTTTGCTGGAATCTTACAATTTCTCAATTCTTTTGGTCTCAGATTTACCCACTGAATGACTGGGGAGTAGGAAATGTCACATACAACCTTCCATTTCCAACATTCTATCCTCATCTTTTCCCAAGTCCAGATACTCAGATTTCAAGTCTGTCTTGAATCCCACTCATCAATTCAAGTGCCTAAAGTGTTTGGGATTTTTCTCATTTTTCTTATATTTGAAGCTTCTTAAACAGCACTTACACGTGTAATTCATTTATCTGGAGAAAAACTGTAACTTTTTGAAAAAGGTCATCCTTTCCAGTCTAAAGCACCCTGTCCTTCCCTCCCTTCCTTGCCCCAGCAATCCCCATCCTCCATTCCCATCTCCAATGAGCCCTTGATTGAAGGACTATTGTTAGGCCCTTTGATAATTAAATCAAATATGACTTTCTCATTTGGGCACCTAAGAACCTCCCAAATCTGACTTGTTTCCTCCTGTCTAAAATGATTTCCTTCTGAAAGTGAATACTACCCATCCCAGGTTTGAAGTCACAGAACAATAATGTGAAACTATAGTGAGACCTTGGACTGGCCTCTTCTTATAGCTCTACCTAGACAGATGCCTTCTAGGAAAACAGGCCCATTGCAGAATACACTGCTACTTCTTTTCCTAGTGCAAAGTGTGCTCTTCTTCCTCAGTATGTTTGAGTACCAGAGTTCTCAGTAGCTGAAACTTTAATCAGTGCAGCATTACTGTGACCAAAACAGTAAAACTGGGCCTGCGTTTCTTTCTTGAGCAAAGGGTCTGCCCCTTCGGTTTCACCCCTGCCTTCCTCTGTCTTCTCTCAATTTTTATTATTTTGTCTTTCCCTTCATCATTCTCCTGGAACAAGGGCATTATGACTGGAACTGAGCAGTTTCTTTCAGTGCTGAGAGAGTAATGACCTCAGTTCTGAAAACCTGCAGCCACTGACCCAATGCCAACAAGTTTTCAACTTGGAACTTTTAAATTAGAGAAAACAAACCTCTCCAATTTGTTTGCCATTTGGGGCTTCACATACAGCTGGCGAACCCTACCTGAAAACTCACCTTTCAGGTCGAGTTCCATCTCTGCCTCTTCCAGGAAGCTGGGCTTAACTACTCTGATCGGCTTTGGACATCAGCTAAGACTGAATGAAGCCAGTAATTTCCATATGTCAGCTGGGCTCCCTGTCTCCTCTCTAATACATTTATGTATGTAAATTCTGTCTCCCACCACCCAAATTCATCAACACCACTCAGGAAATGTCTAAACTGGTGTACTTCTCCAAATATGGAAGGTCCTAAAGGTGGTTCAGACCCAGCAGCTCGAGTTCCAGGAGGACCCTCAGCAGAATTCAGCACAATTAGCTAGTGAAAAGATTCCTTACAGTGTAAAGGAATTAGATAACTGGAGCACAGGCTGTCCAGAAAACCTGATCAAATCTATCTTCCAATCATCAGCTAACCCAGCTAGCAGTCACTATGCAACCTCATCACCTTCTTTCTCAGAAGATGCTTCTTGAGAACACAGATGTTAGAGAACATGTGCTGTGCCTCAGGAAGTTCAATAAAAGGAGGGCAAAAATTCAGTAAATAAAGGTACTTCGAACTTTCTGCTTATAGGACCCCTCTCTACCTTCACCTTTAAGTACCAGCCATCACTTTCAGAGCCCATTTCCTCTGATCCTGTCCAGATAGAGAAAATCAGAGAAGTCCAGGAGGAGAGTAAGGACAGAAAGACTGGAGGCTTGGTGGCTTGACTCATTTTCACCTTCCTTCTCAACAGTCTGACATCCCCAGGGGGTCTCAAGGTGCTTTGGTTCTTCAGGAACACATGTACCCTCTGTGAGAAGGAACACCGTGATACCATGAAAGCTTCTGAGAAGTCTCCTTAACAAAATGAATTCTTACCTTGAAGTTACGATCATATGTGACTTGAGGAGACATTTGACTGAGGACACCATTCTGTTTCACTGTAATACGACGAATTGCCTCTGTCCCAAGGATTTTAATTTCTTGAAATGCTAAATTATTGGGATCCTTGTAGTTTGATTTTGAAATAGTCACATTCAAGCGGTTCTGAAACACAACAGGCATAATTATTCATAAACAAATACCTGTAACACGGAGATTCCCTAGACCCTCAAATGCCCCAAGTTAGACCAGACCTCAGCTGTTCTGAATGTCTCTGAGCTTTCTCTATTAATGTGTGCACATGGAGTGCAAATTTACTGTCATAATGTCAGTGGGGGGAGTGGAAGACACAGACAGACATTTTAAAATACTAGCTTATTTGCTTTATTAATAAAATTGGCTCTTTTTGATAATATGGCTAATGCAATTATTGGGAGTTAAATCATAAATGGAAATATATTCGTCCATAGTCAATACTGCCCATTAAATTATAAATGTGATTGCATATATTCAATAGCACACGTGTAACTGTCAGACAGAAGCCCATACAAGGTTTACAGAAATACGCTACTTACTTGGGTGGCAGAAAATTCACACAAAAGGTACATGTTTTGGGCCACTGTATCTGAAAGAAGAAAGAGATGTCAGACCAGAATGACTACCACAGATGAACAAGTTTTACCTTCTCCTTGAAACTGACTTTTCTTTCTTCACATGTCTAAAAATAATTTATTACATCTATGTATCACAATGTCTGTATTTGTTCCTAGCTCACACACTTTGATTGTTCTGCATCTTTGCCATTATGAATAACACTAGAGTGAACACAAGAGGGCCGATGTCTTTGTGGCTTACTGTTTTTATTTCTTTTGGATGGTACATGCCCAGAAATGGGACTGCTGAGTTATATGGTAGTTCTATTTTTCACACATGAAAGAACATCTATTCTAGTTTCTGTCACGCCCGTATAGAGCTCCATTTCCACCCACGGCTAAGGATTGGTCTGTGTTTCTGTTGCCTGTGCTTTTAAAGTCATGTCCAAAATCACAAGAACCAATGTTAAAGAACTTTTCTACTATATTTTTTCCTAGAAATTTCATATTAAATTTGTTGTATGCTCTTTTTCACAACTGTCAAGATGTGGAAACAGCAAGCATATCTATTAGCAGATGAAAAAAAGAAAGAATCATGGTGAATGTATAGAATGAAGTACTCTTTAGTCACAGAAGAGGAGACCCTGCGCTATGAAAATGGAACTCACGCCACACTATAGTAGGAGAAAAAGTGAAACAAGATGGAAAAAATACACTGTCTCAGCTCTATACGGGATGTAAAAATGAATTCACATAAACAGAGGAGAGAACAGCAGATTCCAGGGACTGGATAGGAAGAGAAACAAGGAAAAATTGCTCAAAGAGCAAAAACAATTATAAGAACAAATTCTGAAGCTGATGTTGTCATTAGCGGTAATGGATCATATTACGGTAATGATTCTACAATGCCTTCATTATTGATTTTTCAACCTAATTGGTCTATTCTTTATTCTCAATTATTTTAAAATAATACATCTTCAAAAGCTACATCTTGAAAATGTCAAGATTGTGAACAAAACCTGAGAGGCTCATATACCTGTTGGTCTTCTCTTTTAATACTATACCTAGCAAAGATCCTTTCCAAGTGCTTCCAAGGCTGTTGTCTCATGGGAATCTCTTTCCTAAGCTAGAGTCATTGAGTTGTTACTACACTCAAGACCACAAAACTGTCCTGATGCAAGGCTGGACGCAGGTGACTAGCAACGTATGCACTTGCTGCTTCGCTGATGTGGGTATGCTTTTCACATCATCAGCCTTTGCTCATAAGGATTTGGGGGAAGATATTTGCAGTGAAGATGAATTATAGAAGTAGTTATGAAAGTGTGTCTTCCAGATATCTATTAACGATAAAATGAAGGCCCATTGGACATCACTGGCCAAAGGGAACACAACCAGACACAAAAATTTTCCGTCAGATGACATTGCTAATGTGCCTGCTGAGATTTTGTCTACAGCCAGCAGGACTGAAGGGACAGAGACAGGTTTGCAACCCATGGGCGATGCCCACTTCACAGCACTCACCCTTGGTTTCCCCGTCATCCCAGAACAGTTCGCCTTTTGCTTCTTTGCGCTCATCCAGGGCAATGATAAGGCCAAGAGGGTTCTTCCGGCTGGGGGAGACAAGATTGACACAAATCTATCTTTAGGGCTTGAAGAACTTTACCAAGCATTTGCATCAAATCTCAAATGGGAAAAGTTACCAGCAGCAGATGTTCTACTTTCCTGTAGATACAAAGGCAAAATTGGCAGGCCCTATTTTCCTCTAGTACCAGTAATTCACAAGGGATGGAAAGAACCCAAAAGCTTGGCAATAAGTACTCAAGAAGGCAAGAATGTGAGCACTGGAATCAAGATTGTGACAATATTGTAGCTATAATAAAAACTGCTACTGAAACCGCTACTTAGCACACATTGTTAGAAGAGGAAGAAAGTCTCTTCTTAGCACTTTGGGGAGGTCTTTTAGAGATCATACTCCAAATGCTATGAAAAATACATATTTTTCCTCCTAGGCCATTTTTACTAAGAAAGCAAAGACATCTATATAATGGACACTTTCCTTATTTGATTATTTATTGTTTTGTCCTGGGAGAAAGACACATAGATCATAAGGAAATTGGCAGCAGTAGCACTCATTCTCCTGGAAGAGTTGGAAGAGTTGGAGAGTATACCTGAATTTAACTTGGACCTGTAAGAATTCATCAGGGAGCTGGGGGTGTAGCTCAGTGGTAAAGCTTTTTAAATACGCATATTATGGGGGTGAAGAGACGGCTCAGTGGTTAAGAGCACTGGCTGCTCTTGTCGATGACCTGGGGTTCACTTCCCAGCATCCACAGCTAAAAACTGTCCACACCTCCAGTTCCAGGGGATCTGATGCTCTCTTCTGACCTCTGTGAGTACTGCATGACACGGGTGCCCTTACATCATCATGTAGGTAATAATGCACTTGTACACAGAGAGTAAAAATAATAAATAAAATATTTTAAATATGCATATTCCTATGCAAAGCCCAATCATGGTAAAAATGGATGACTACATTTGGAAGCTAATAGCATGTTCTGAACATGGCTGGTTTATATGTTTATTAAGACACTGCAGAAGAATTGAACCTGAAACTAGACTGTGTTATTCTTGAACACTCTCCTTATGGGTTCAGATTTCAGGCAGGGGAATAACAAGTCGAAATTTTCATTTTGGAAAGATAAGTTTCATAACAGTGTGAAAACAATCTGACATTTAACAGTCAGAGGAAAAGAAGCCAGTTTTCTTTGTACTTAGGTGGATTTTCATAAAAAGTCTATACTTTAAAAACTTACAATAGAAAATAGGGCTCAACATAAAAGACAGGTTTTTGGCATCCTAAGACCTCTCAGTCTATTCAAATAAATTAATACTTTCCAGGACACATTAATTTAAATGTATAACTCTTCAGTACACAAAGGGTCTATAACTAAAGCCACTTAAATATAAAGGAAAAATCAGTGACATTGGTTTTGAATCACAAGAAAGAGTTCAGCGGGGGGAGAGACAATGTTACAGGAAGATGGGCAGTCGATCCAAGTCTAAAATGAGGGTGTGTGAAGGAAGAGCAGATAATCACAGCTAGACTTCCAGATGAAGGTGGTAGATGACAAAGTGACCAGGCTTGCACAGCATGGAGTCCTCTCAAAACATCAGACTTTCACCGCTAAAACTGAACAGGCCTGAGGAAGCCAGGAAGACTGGTCGTCCTGGCTGCCTGTGTTTTGACACATTCAGAGAAGTTCAGGAAAGATGATATTAAGACCTTTCAAAACCAGAATGCCACTCTGGATCAAACATATTGAGGGAAGGTCAAAGAAAACACAAGGAGAGACATGCCACACACTGGCATCTTTCCTCCCCTTACTCTGTAGAGCGTCCTCTGATCAAGAGATGACCCCAGAAATGCCCCCCTTTGTCAGTCCTGCACCCCTTAAAAGGCATTCCACGTGATACCTGACTGCTGTGGTTGTGTCTGGTTGTTGTGTGGGGAAGATGTAGCCTCCTCGAAGGTGAAGTCCGATTTTGTCTCCAGGAAGTTCCATCTTGACCATTTGCTTCCTCCACGTCAGTTGGCCACCCTGGAGCAGGCAGAGAAATCAAACACATTAGCCTCACAGTATGCGGACCTCCACGGACCACCCTGCTGAGTTCTCTACAGAGTTCTCTCTTTTACACTTAGCTGAATTACTGTCTGCCCAGACAATCAAACCAAAGAAGGTAGAGCTTCAGTTGAGTTGAGGATCGGTGAAAACATTTTTGCTATACTGAACCTCTTTGATATGTCTCCTGTGAATTGATATTTCCAAACAAGTGATCTGATTTTTGGCCAAGCTCAAATTGTTCATGAGCCCTTCTAATATTTGTTCATGAGAAACCTTTGAGTCTTTAGCCTATTGCTGAAGAAAATATATTAAATTATGTTAATGACAGGTTTGCTCTCTTCAGGCTCTGCTGCTGTGAAATTACAGCAAATACTAATAGAAACAGTCCTCAGTGCAGGGATGGATGGACTCTCCAGAGAGGCATCCCATCTCTGCTGCTGAAGTGGTAGTCCCAAGTTTAAGAAAAGCTCTAGGTACTTACAGTCTCATAATCATACCAGATGGCATCAGGGACATATGCCTGCACTTCCTCTGTACCCTACAATTCAGATAAAACATTGTATTCATGACAGTGTCTAAGGGGATGAAGAAGACTTCTTTGCATAGGAAACTTCTTAGTTATAATCAGAAAGGATAGACACGGTCTTTGTTTTCTCTCTTGCTAAACCATGCCTGTCTCCTGCCTTTCCTCTAATACAGTTATTAGAAACCATAACCTGGAAACCCAGGAGGGGGGATCACAAATGGAAGGGACCACAATTATGAATAATAAAAATTATGTTGAAAGATATACTGTAGGAACAATTCCAGCTTTGTGTGGATTATCCCATTTAACCTCCTCTTTACAGTCCACTTATTAGATTCTACTATTACTTCTACTTTTGAAGATGAAAAGCCTGCCCAGTAACTTTTCTGAATCACACAGCCATGCCTAACTAGGAAGAAGATCATCTCACCCTGATCAGTCTACCTTTAGAGGGAATGCTAGACCCTGCTCCATTCTGGCTCCACATATCAGAGCAATAATTGTTTGACAACTTGATGAACCACAGGCTCATTCCCAAATCTATAGTTAACAGCAAGTGCTTTTACACTGGTTGAGAACTTTGTCTAGAAGAGACTTCTAGAGAAGTAAACATGTAGCAGACATTCTACTCCCCAACACTGTAGGATACTCCTCTCAAGGCTGACTTACCCACAGATAGAAGTGGGTTTCTAATAGAGAGGAGAGAAGATCTGATAAGGAGTTACAGGAACAGAAGCAGAGGCTTACAGCCCGTTTCTATGAGAACACTTGCCTCGTCCAGAACAGGAGTGATGAGGAGGCCTGGCCCCCATAGAAACTGTCGGTCTATATCCCAAGTGTTGCTGTCCTTATAGAACCTACAGAGCAAAGAGATAGGTCACTAAGAGGCAGACCAGTGATCCTGGAAGCTTTCTCTACAACGTGTCCAGAGCATGCAGGCTGCCTGAGAAAACAGTCATTGTGTGATACAACTCTCCCACACTTCCCTCCATCCCCAGCTTCCTACTCTTCCCTCAGGTGGGACAAATATTCCTTTTCCAGTGTCTGTGCTAGACAAATTCCAGGCTATAGTTCTGTTTGGTGTACCTCTCTTTTAAAAATAAGTAACATAAAGTAATAACATATAAATTGTATAACTTCACTTGACTATCAAGAAAGTTGTAAGGCTAGACCTTGTAGCACAATGCCTGTAACCCCAGATACCTGGAAGTCAGAAAGATCAGAAGTTCAAGTCCTGGCTGGGCTACAGAGAAAGTTCAAGGCCAGACTAAGGAATTTATCAGATTCTGTCACAAAAGAAAAGTGCTTTAAAAGAATTGCCTACATAGCTCAGTGGTAAAGTAAGCATTTGCCTACTGTGTGAGAGGCTGTGGGTTTAATTTTCAGTCTCATCCCCTTCCCTAAACACACCAAAAAATAAAGAACTGAGACTGAAAACAAAAAAGAACATCAGATACTCTAAAATTTTAATCTTTTCTGGTTTAGGATATCTGACTTTTAACAGAATAATTCTAGGAGATCAAAAACTTAGCCCCAAATGAACATATAAGAGTCCTATACATGTCTAAGGCCTCGTCGCCATTTGTAGACTCTAATACAATTGCTTGCAAAGTTATATCAGACATTCAAATTGGCTGGCAAGTAAGAAATATGGAACTTTAGAGATCTTTTGTGAGATTCTAGTTTGCCTTTGACAAAGTCCCAGGATCATAGTGCATTACAGAAGTGACCATCAGAGATCAGTTATCAGATCTGTCAAATTCAAAGTACAGAGGGAGAAAGAAATTCACAGACACAAACAGACACAGACACACACACACACACACACACACACATACACACACACACACATGAATGAATGGTCAGTTAATTAATGGCAAAACCAAGAAAATTGCCTATTGCCATGACTTCTGGTCCAATCCTCTCCTTGAAAGGGAGTAAGCAGCAATACTTAAATATATTTCTACAATGTCTTCACAACAATAATCTTATAAATATCAACTGGGTATTCCAGACAACACACACACACACACACACACACACACACACACACACACACACACAGCTGCTTGGATGGTTTTAACTTTCACTTTGATATTCAGACATAGTCACTATCATCCTGTTTGTATTACTAGAATTCCTGAGTTGGGAGAACTTACTCATGCAGAAGGGGCCTGGCTACTGTGTCCCCCTGGCTGTGGGCACGGTAAAAGAGAGTGTAGAGGTAAGGCAGCAATGTATAACGGATGTTGAGGTAGTGCTTGGAGGAATTCAACAGCAAGGAATCAGGTCCGAAGGAGGCAGGATCCTGGTCCTAGAAGGAAAGAATTTACACTGCGTGTTAGCTGCAGGAAAGCTGTGAGTATGCCGAGAACTCAGACCCCTCAGCACAGCTAAGAGTTTCTCTGCTGCATGAACTGGGGTCCAGGCTTCTGGACGGTACACCTGGGACATGTGGACCATGACACCCAGAAAACAGCCATTGCAACTTACAACTCACTCTGCCTCCTTCCTGCTGTAGAACTGCCCTGTTGGGAGACTGCTTTTCAAACCATCTTGAAGTGGTCCCCCATTTGCATTCTTATTATAAAATGAGCAATGTAGATAAAGTATAGAGAGGTTTTATAGAAACTTCCTCAGACTCTTCCGTTTCATTTAAAATTTTAAAATTTACATTTTAATTTTTATGATATGATATTATCAGTTTTCTGATGTTTGATTTACTCTACAGACCTTCCCTCCAGCTGCCTTCTAAAGGGTAAGCTGCATATAAGGCCTTGAAGTTCTCTGGACAAGAAGGTATCTTCATGAACATCCCCAATTATGAGTTTTTGAGAGACAATTGTTACACAACCAGCTAGCCTTGAAGACACGATCCCCCTGCCTCTGCTGCTGACATGGCTAAGATGACGGGTCAGCTTCAGTCTTGACTTCTCAACCCTCTGCTTCAAAATTTCACTACAAATCAGAGTCAAGCTGCCTCTAATTACCTTTATTTAAGAGGTCTTCACAATCCAGAGACCCAAGTAAGTCATTCAGAAAAAGTGTGTGAGTAGAAATGGAAAAAAGACAAAGCCAGTGACAACTGCAGCTGAAGTGGGAGGCTGTTGACCAGGGCAGTCTACAGTCAGCAGGTCCTGGCCAATAGCAAATAGTACAAACTGGCCTCCATGAGTCTATGGTATGAGACTGGCTTAGCAGCTTTCTCAGGGAGGATGCTGATAGATTAATCCTAATGCACACCAAACGGAGTTCATTATATTTCACAGCCACCTTACCTTGTAGCCTTGGCCATTGTGATTTCTGGAAAATGGATAAAATGCTCCCAGCTGCATCCACCGCCTGCAGAGCTCCTCGGTGGTGTTCAGGGTAAAGCCACATATATCCGCCCCCACCTAGGACACAGACAGCATGTGCACCTCACTTCCATCGTCTTCCATTGCTTTCAACCAGAGAGGTCTCAACTGAACTGCATGCAGATCTCTTACTGAGATGGCTGGTGCAGTGTGGTCAGCAGATAGCCCATGTCCACACTGCTGCTGGACCACACTTTCCTGCCTTGATCTCTCTGTTTTGTAAGGTGAGTGCAGTAGCATCATGAAGAGTAACTAGTAACACTGATCATATGATTTTATCATATACTTTTCTAAAGCCTATCTCTGGTCATGTCACTTGCTTCATCTAAACTCTCCAGGGTCTCCTTGCCATCCATCTTGTCAACTTTTTAAAACCTTATTCCAACTGACCCTTTGAGCTAACTTCCCATTTCAGCTCTACTAATCTTGGAGATCCAGCAGCTAGCCCTTCAGACCACTTTTGCTGGTGTTTATTTCTCAGTCTTAAAATGAGCTTCTCCCTTCATGAGCCACATTCTGATATTCAACTCAAGCATCATCTTTACCATGAAGAATCCTTTGACTTTCTCCTATGACTCTCTTTGTCCTTTATAACCTTATCAGAGTTAATATCTTCCTCAAGTTTTTTCATAATATGCAATATGTGACCTTGTGTGCTTTTACCCCAGTTGGCTGTAATTATTTGTTTACAGTCTTTTTATGTTTCCTTTTATGGAATCATAATCTCTTTCAGGGAGAATGTGTTTTGTGACTGTTTTTATACTTTCCATCGTTCTCATAACATATACTTAATTTAACATCTTGATCACAAGAGGAGCTCAGTGAATTTATGTGTTGCATTTCACTAAACATTGCCAAACCCTCTTAGCTCCTATAAAGCTGCTTCCTCATCTGTGCACCAGATTCAAAGGTGTATCATGTGTATGGCATTTATCAGCTTTAGACTGGAAGACTGGTACATTTGTCTGCATGTTTGTTAATCTAAGAAGATTCCAGGCACTATCAAGGCTGCACTGTTTAGTTGTAAAAGGTAGCGCAGGAAAAGAGGCATGCCTCAGAGCCACAGGGACTCTGATGGAGAACAAGCTTGCAGACGTTCAATTCCGGGGCCATGGCAGGCCTTATGGTTTGAAGATTTGTCAGAACTTCATCGGTGACAGGGACTCACCATTGGGATTCCAAAAAGGTTGAACTCAAGCATGCCAGGGATGGACCACTGGAGGTCTTTCCAGGTGGCAGTGTTATCTCCTAGCCAATGGGCTGCAAATTTGCCAGATCCCGCAAAGGTAGAACGAGTTAGGATGAAGCTCCTCTTATCAGGAAACACAGCCTTCACAGCTCTGGGAAATGACAGAGATTAGAGGATCAGTGTGTGATCTTAGGTAGTCTCAGAGCAGGGGAAACAAGAACAATATCAAGGATGTTAAAAACAAATACCCAGTCCCATCTCATTTTCTCCTTAAAGGGTTGGAGGGGCTGTTGGACTGAATCTGCACCACAAAGCACATGCAAGCTTTTTAACTGTGTTTTACGTTAAGGTTTTATATAGGTTTAATAAACCTTGTAATGTCCAGTCATTTCAAAAACAGCCTTGAAAAGGTTACTGGCTAGAGGCATATGATTTTTCTAGAACAAGGGTAAAATCTAGCTTAACATAAATGTATAAACATTAGTCCCATGGACATCTACAAGTCCCTTAACCCTCTGTATTCTTGTTTATATAATCCATAGGAAGAGAAAACATACAGAGAGAAGAGCCTAAAAGTTTTTCAATATTTTAGTGATTTGATCCTGGAAGAGTTTCTTGACATCTTTTTTTCCATTTTCCCGTCATAGTTGTTCATTTACTCATTTCTTATTTCATTCTGTATATTCTACAAATACTTATCAGATTTCCTCTCCATATGCCAAGTAGTATCTTCATTCACTCACTATCAATAAACATATATTTTTTTAAGATTTCTGTCATTTTTAAGTTTGTGTATGGGTGTGTGTCTGAGTGTAAGTCCCTTAAGGACCAGAAGAAGGCATTGGATCCCCTGGAGACAAAGTTACAGGCAGTTGTGAGCCATCCAAAGTGGGTGCTGAGAACCTAACTTAGGTCCTCTGGAAGAGCAGTAGAGGACACGGTCTTAACTGCAGAGCTGTCTTTCCAGCAACACCCTCCCATGGTTATTTTTATTTAGACTATTAACAAATACATGAGTCACTCACTCTCTACCAGACCCATAATTTGATCATATTATGTTCATAACTATAATGGACTCACTCTGCTGTAGCGATGGCCATGGAATAGCCATACAGGTTGTGGACATCATACTGTTTGCCCCAGTGCTGAACTGCATCCATGCACAGAGTCTTAGAGAACAAGTGCCCATCCAAGATGCCTGAAATAAAAAATGGATTAATTAATGAAAGCCTTAAGTGCAAATTTCTTACTCCTTAACTATCCGACAACCTGTGAAGAAAGGAGCACTGGCAGGGAGTTACTGTGGCCATCCTGAAAGCAAACATGCGGTGCTCTCGCTTTCAGAGCACTATACATTTGAGATGGCTTCTCTGACATAAAACATACATTGTGTCACACAGTCCTGTACTTTCCCAACCTCTCAGAGGTAGGCATTTGGAAGCAAGAGAATTCAATTTGACTATATATTCAATCCAAGTCTTTTTTAAACCAAGTTAAGTGGCTCAAGATGAGAAATACTGGATGAAAATGTAAGTTAATTTCTGTCTCCATTTCACCCTGATCACATATTATAAAGAGTGTTTTCTAGTCTCCGCTTCTTTTATGTATTCTCTGTTCCTTCTACACTACTCTGGTTCACACAAAACTTGCCTGTGTGGTCTCTCTATTTCAACAGTTTCTTAATGTCTTATTTACTTCTGATCTATTTTTCAAGTTCATGCTACATGTTAATGCCAGATTAATATTTCTAAAACCATTTGACTATCCTACTGCCCACTAACTAAAATATAAATAGCTTCTATCACTGAAAGACTGAAGTATACGAACTGTTTCATCTCCCACCAAACCTCTTCACCATTTGATTCTGCTCCAATTTCCTAGTTTCTCACCAGAGTGAAGCCATGATGTTTATAATCCTGGAAGCTTTGTTCCTTTGTTCTTTGCTTGATCAAGATACAATTTGTTCTTGGGTCTGTAGTTTTCTTCAAGCTACAATTAATACTGTAATTCTAAGGCTATACCCAGAGAGTGTAGTTCAAAATTCTATCAAAGCTGGATGAATGCATTTTCCGGCCTCCCAGTCCATGATGATGGACTTTATGTTATTCTATGGCTCACATCCACCCTTCACACAGTGGATAGCACCAGATGCATCCTTCACCTGAAGACCAAGACTATTCATCTGGCCAATAAGGTACACAGACTTGAGAGTGGCACAGACCAAGCACTAGCCTCTGAATTCTGTACCAAATGCCCTTAGGACCTTCCCTAGAACAGAATGGGCTGGTGTGGAAGCACGAGGTTACCCCATTAGAATTTATGCCTCTTCAGAAAACCATAGAGAGTATTTTGAGTTTCTTCCTTAGTTTTCTTTATGTATTATTTGTATTTTTCTGTTCCTGTGAACATTTATTCAGACTCCCTGGCCCAGTACACCATGTCAATTCAATCAGGCTGAACACAATGACTTACTTGGAGTGAATGGGGGATAATTTAAGTTGCTTGTTGAACATCCTGAAACTGAACCATCAACAAAGTTGGCGACTTCATTCATATCCTACAAGACAAACAGCAAAAACTATTAGGCAAAATAATATCTCCCATGGTGTTATAAAGGGTGGTATCCTTTTAGTTTTCCCTTAGGAATCAGAAAATTCACTCTAGGTATTTCTTTTATAGAGAGTGTCCTCATAGATATGGAATGAAATAAATGCTCCTGTCTTCTCTACTTGCTGAAATTTTCATAGAGAAAGATTTTAGAATTGTTTCAAAATGATGCAGGTAAACAGTTCCTAAATATATTTCAATTTATTTGATGCCATATACTTCATCATCTATGGGTCCAAATATAACTATGAATTTACATACATGCAAGTATGTAAAGATATAAATGCATACACAAGTTGGAGGGACAGTATGTCCATGTGCCAGAGCTATGAAAATTGAAGGTCTAGAAAGACGTGAAGCAGAATTCTGATAGATGTCGTGTCTGCTATCCATCTCACAGAACATTTGCTGTCATCTTTTTGAGCAGACTGTATTGTTTAAATTTTCTACATTTCTTTTATAAATAGGAAACATTTCAATTATAGGTCTAAATTTTGCTGAATGCCAGTTGGGAGCACTTGCTTTCATTTACATTTCATGGGGTTTCTCCTTACCACACTCTATACCTGGGAGCTTGGGCTCTGATTAATCTAATGTGTCTAAATGAAAGGGTCTCAAACTAACAATCTGGCTCTGATTCTAAGTTACATATTTGAGGAGATTACTCTAATAGAAAAACCTAAAGTCTTCGGAGTTATTGTCACACGTGTCTTCCTCTCCTCCTCTTTATATTTCAAGGCTTGAAGACATAGCAAAAGATACGCACTGTCTGAATAGCTCTAAGAATTAAGGTGTTAAAACTCACAATCCAGATTCCATCAAAGTCCAGCGTGCTGTGGAAAAGTTCAACTTCTTCTGCCCACCAAACAACACAGCTGGGATTGGTGTAATCTGGAAACACAGTGTTTCCAGGCCAGACCTACAGGAGGGAAAAAAAAAAAAAAAAAGAAACACTGAAGAGAATAAATTAAGTGAATGTGAAATAAACCAAGACCTTTACACAGGAACTCCTAGTGTGATCGTGGAGACAGGCAGAGGCCGCAGGCGTGGGTCTTTTTAATACAAGCAAATCACTCAGAATTCGCAGAATAACTGTCAGGGGAAATGAACAGCCACCGGAGAAAACTTTTAATGTAAATGTTTTTGTTAACTGTTTAAATGAATAAATTTAAAGATACAGACATTGTTTAGCTTGCTAGTCTTCAACTCTAGTTCACCCTTCCCAGCCACTTCCCCTGCCGTCAGTCACTTCCTCTGCTCTCGGGTCTAGGAATCAAAAATGGAAATGGCTTCTGAACAAATTTCAACTGAGCTGCTACAATCTGTAGATTCTAAGACCACTTAATTTCCTCTATTCCTTCTCTGTGGGAGACTGTAGTCATTAAAGAGGTGACAGGTGAGAAAGGGGACACTAAGCAAGTTGTCGATTAATGGGATTTGACTGTGAAAGGCATGTAAGAACTATGGTAGATGTAAGTAATTAATGGATGAAAATGGAAAATTTATCCCCAGCATGTCCAAGGCAATTGAACATGTACCAGAGAACTTCACACATGCATACACATACACATACAGAGAGAGAGAGAAAAAAAAGCGAGAGAGATGAGAGAGAGAGAGAGAGAGAGAGCGCCAGAACCACAGCTTCCTCATTAACTTACCTCTCCAATAAGTGGGTTGTTGCCATCAGAACCATTCACCCATATTTTCATTGCTGAACCCCTGTCATATGGGCCATAGGGATAACTTGAGGAAGAGTTGTTGGAAATGGCTGGATCCTAAGAAAGAGAAAAACACAATGAAGAAACTTGCTTTAAACTAGAGGGTAGACCTTAATAAAGTCCCCAGTAAAATAAGCACATTCAAATGGCACCATTTGGAGCATAAAGATTTGTTATATTGGGGACTCAGTAGGGGTGGGGGACATAAAGACCAGGATGAGCAAACACTTGATTTGGGAGAAAAAAGAAGGAATCACATACCAAAATGATGACAAGTTTCTGTCCATTATCGTGTATCTCCTTAACAAACTCAGGGAAACCTTTAAAATTCACTGGGTCATAAGTGAAGTCCTTCCTCTGGTCCATGTAATCGATATCAGCATGCTGAACATCCTGAAAGAAGGCAGGAGTCCACAATTTAGCATCTAGGTATCTCCTTGTTTAAGCAAAGCATCAAGTTATCACCATTGCTATCCAAGATAAAAGCCAGCTCTGTGCTGAAACCTAAACACAGAGCTATCAGTTTCTGACACCCAAATGTATCTTTTTCTCCAGAACAGTTTAATAAACAAATGATCTCATTATTTCCCTAAGGCCCAGACCCACCGCTCAGTCAGATTAACTGCATAATCTACATCAAATCACTGAGACTATTAAAATAAAACTCACCCTACCAGCGAGACACAGGGAAGGAGACTGTCTCTTCCATGCCTTCTCCTTTCACTGTCTCTACAATCGTTTTGTTACTTCTACCACAAGTTTTTTGGGTATTTATTCTTTCCTAATTTTATATGAAAATAGTGGGTCCAGAAAAAAAATTTACTCTTGTCCCAAAACCCCAGTGTCTGTGTGTCCAAGACAATGGCGAGGAGAGAACAGAATGGTCCTGGGACTTCTGGATTTTCCCTTTCCATGTTTTCTTGCAAGCTCATTTCTCATTCCAGCCCCGACTATAGCGGGCACCTTCAAAATTAGCCAGTCAAAGCACAGACATCTTATTCTATCCGTATTCTGTCCTTTCGTCCTCTTCAACTTTAAGAATTTGGCACCTGTATGCACACCAGGGAATCGTGTCCAGTTCCACTTCCCAGTGTTTCCTTCCACATTTATTCTACTAAATCCAATTCTCCATTTCCATAGTTCACTTAGGAAGGAAATGTCTGCCTTTGTACAAGAAGAGTGACATAAAGAACAGAGAGATACTATGATGTCAGAGATATGAACTGGCTGTCCAGTGCCTTTGCTTATATAATCTACTAAATAGAGTCTATAATCTTAACTAGGGTTAAAATCGGATTTTTGAGATAAGTAAAGAAGTCATTGAGCATTACAATGAGCTTACGTGTCTGCACGGAGGCTCTCATTAGTGGGACAGCTATGCTTACTACTCTTAACTCTGTTCTGCCTCTACCATTTCTCCCTGTTATTCCTCCTCACTCTCCAGAGACATAAAGTCCCTGAAGACTGGGGCCACCCACCCAGATCTACCCCCTTCTCATTTCCAGCCTTTTCTTAGTCTTGTGCTTTTAAAATATCAGCTCTTTTACATGTCATATTTTTGTTTTCTTTCTCCATTCCAAAATATCTATTGAAGCTGTGCCTGAAATTTAAAATGGTCACATTATACAGTAAGGCAAAAGCTGTTCACTGCCTATTAAACATCAAGCAAAACACTCATGCAAGAACCAATACACCTGAGACTTGTTACATGATTTTGTAAATCTATGTAATTATATATTCTGGTACCAATGAGCTACATAGTCAGGGTGAAATTATTTTCTTAATTTAGGGTCATTTTCTTATCTGTGAAAATAAAGATGCTAACTTAGATTCCAGTAGTATATAGGTTTAGTCTAACTCTTTGGGGGTATAGAATCAACTCTTCATCTTCAATTTCCCTTCAAAATAATTATTACAACATAGTTAATGGAAAAGGACAGGGTGATGCAGGATCTGTATCGTTCATTTCCTGACATAGAAACGAAGCTGATGTCAGGATCTTGGAGAAGCATTACAATATCACATTTACAGTCCATCTCTGCCATGATATTTTTGAGTCAAAACAATCCAACCAAGAACCAAGGTATGAAATCTACTCTTAGAAGTAATAAAAAGCTATGATCTGAGCTAAGTGAAGCATTAACTAAGAACGCAAACAAAGTAGCCAATGCAGTAAGCATAAAAAAATGTGCTAAATGGAATACATTATCATATGTTCATATCATAATAGCATAAACCCAGGTTGCTACCTCATCTTACCCATATTGCAAGTCTCTAAGTATCATTTCCTCCTGAAAGGAACTAGGGTTCTTTTGTAAAAAACTATTGGTCTGACAAAATCTCCAGTATTATCATTGAATAGAAATCATTTTATTACATAAAAAAGAACTCAATGGGAGAATGTATGGGGAAAGCAAAAGTGGTTTCTCTTATTTGTCCATGGATTTATTTTTAGAGAACTTTTGAAACCTTACTTACATAAGGGATTTGTGCGGCACGGTTTCTGTCCACGACTTCTTTCATCTTATCTAGGGTTCCATAATCATACCTGCTGAGCTGAAATCCAAGTGCCCAATATGAAGGCAGGGCTGGCCGTCCAATGAGCTAAAATCCACATGTGGAATGAAAGTTAATTACATTGTATGTATATAGGTGTGTGTTTGTGTGTGTGCGTATTGTGGGTATGTGTGGAAGCCAACATCAATGTCTTCCTTAATCGTTCACCAACTTATTTTTGAAACCAAGTCCCACACTGAACCTGGAGTTCCCTGACTAGTTTAGGCTGGTTGGTCAGCATGCCTCAGGTAGTGCTATTACCAGTGTACACAGCCGCACCCAGCTTTTTATTTAAGTGCTAGAGATCAGAGCTCAGATCTTCCTACTTATGTAGCAAGCACTTTACTAATTAACCCATCTCACAGCTCAACAATAAACTCTTTAAAATAAAACTATTTTATGCATTGGTTTGGGCGCACAAAATATAATCAATTTCCAATGCATAGATTCTTTAATGCTAGACTGCTAACCTACTTTTATAGCCTTCTTTTAAGAGTGGGACCACATTTGGGACATTTTTATATTCTCTCACTTTTTATAGCATAAAATTTCTATGAAGCAAATTTCCAATGTATATATGAGGTCTATCCTATGAGATTTCAAATTTATCAGAGAAGGTTTGTCCAAATCATACTTGCATGTGAAGCTCACTTCTCTTAAATATTTGCTACATAGGATTTTCTCAATCATAAAAGTGATATCATATGTTTACCTCTAGATATTCTTGAACAACTTGCTCAGGTGTGTTTCCCAAGAACACATAGAAGTCCAGAATACCCCCAGTGATGCGGTATGTGATTGCCGGGGTAGGCTGGAGGGTAACCTCTTAAAAGATTAAAAAATATAAGAAAATAAAAATTAGAATTTATTTTATGACTACAAAACTTAATAATAGTAAATCACTAACCACTTACACGTTAATCATTTTAATGCCTCAGATCTCATACATAAAGAAACAAATTCTTATACACCTGGGAACCAAAGTGTTTGTTCAATGACAGACCTCAATAGTAAGTAACTAGAATGCCTCAGCTCCTGTACCAGGACCGCAAAGGAGGCCAGAATAAGTCACGGCTGCATAACACTTTTTTGGCAATGGGGGTATTTGTTACTGTGCCCTGGATTTACCTAAAATTAGAGTCTCCCAAAATAACTCAGCTATCACAAGTCCACTCCATAGGAGCAACTCTACTCTCCTCTGAGACTATATGTACCAATAGATATTGTCACAAAACTACCACATCTCCCATCTGTTCTCTCTGCCCATGAATCTTGGCAGTCACTTGTTTTCCGGTAAATACCTATCTTCCTTTGCCTGTTTCTATTAAGACAGCATACAAACCTCAGGCTTTGCCCACGCCTTTCAGGTACTCAACCCTGAGCACACCTGTGTGTATACACTTCAAATGTGCAAATAAACTCGTCATTTGCTTGCTGATCTGTCCGTCAGTTTAGATTGAAAGCCTCCAAGAACTAAATTTAAGAGGGTAGAAGAAAACATTTCCTCTCTGAACATGTTCTTAGTCCATACCCCATAAAGCTAGATGCTCTGAAGTACTAACCTCAATGAATATTATCAAGGAAGAGTCAGAGACAATATCATAAATGCAAAGTCCCTTTAAGCTCCAATCATCATTCTCAGAAGTTGCCTGTCAGTCTTGGTTTGCATCAAGGGGTAAAGGGCCTCAGAGCCTTCTGAAATGCACTCTTTGGTCATAGGAATAATTCATATAGAGAACTTAAGGTCTTATAGCTTTACCATTAAATCTAACTTGGCTCCTCTTCTGATTCCTTTTAACTACCTGAAACTGGACAGACATTGTGTCCTTTTGGTCTGTGCTTAGGCTATTAGTGCGCTAGAATTATCTTAGATTACCTAGATTGCTTCTCAAAAGAAAAACTGTGGTAACGAATTAGAGCTGTGCTGATTATTTTGTCTTTAATTCATTGCAAACAGATACTTTCATAAAAGAACTTGAAAACAAATTGTGAGGGAAAGACTCCTGGAGGCCTCTGGGTGCTAAGGCAATGCTTGCTCTCAGTTTCTACACTCTTCTTATGTAGACATGAACCACTCTGTGGACCCTCTCTTTGGACAGCTATCCAGTGATTTTCAGTTAGAGGGGTAGGGATCAATACCCTAGACCCACCATCAACCCTGGGAGATGCCAATTCATCTCTTCTTTCCTCATGGGGATTGAATAGAACTGTCAGCGAATACTGAATGCAGGATTAAGGAGAGACACTATCCATGGGCAGACACTGTCTCAGGGAAGATTATAAGAAGACTTATTTTAACTCAGTAACAGGAAGTCTTCCAACAGAAGTAGCCAGATTCAGGAACTGCAAAGCTAGGAAAGAACCCTCTCCACACAGCTCCCATGAGTCAACAGCTAGAGAATGCAGACATCTAAAACGATGTTTTAAACACTCTTAAAGGATTCACTCTTTTAACCAGAGTGCTGTAAAACAGGTACTGATAAATGATTTGTTTGCTTTTGAATATTCATTCCTTCAGTTACTTACCCATGGCATTGCTGTTCATCAGAAACACCCCAAAGGATAAACCACTATCATCTTCCAGGCACAAGAAGAATGTCTGAGCACCATACAAGTTAGTTCCGTCCTACGGGAAGACAGTTAAAAACCAAAACTTAGCCATTAGTCTAAACATCACGTCACTCAGTTGGCTTGGAAATCAGTGTTCATTGTGTAAGGAAACTCATGGTTAATGACGATGCAAATAAATATTGAAAGTTGAGGTCTCTGTTTACTGAATGTTAACCAAGTAACCTAGTGTTTTCTCAGACAATGAACTATGACCATTCATCTAGTAGGTGTCTGGAGGTGTTGACTTTTGCAAAAACATAAAAAGATGAGAATTCTGAAAGTATAATTTGTAAAATCTTTTCTAAAAGAGGCCTACTTTATCCTGACTTAACCTCATCCGCAAAATCTCTATTGAGTTTTAATATAGAGCTTAAAGGCACCAAGGCTTACATCTCCACAAGGAGTCTTCATGCTCCACACCTTGAGATAAAGGCCTAAGGTTCTTAATTAGATCATCATCACTAGTTGCTCTACAGAAACTGCTCCACTAACACATTTTCTGCTTTTCTGATGGATATGTGTGTTAGAGAGCATGTGAGACTGAGTAGGGATTACAGCCTGTCTCTTCTACCTACAAGCAATTGTGCCATAGGCTAAATCACCAGTAAGTTGGTGATATTAAAAAGTCAACCTAAAAACATGGTGGTCATAATCAGAGTGAAGATATTAATATTTTTCCACAACTGATGACCTCAAATGGAATTTATCAAACATCTTTTATACACTTCCAGTATCTTTTAGGTATTTTATATGTACTGATTCATTTAATCCTTACCAAGACCCTATGAGATAAGTCTACTAACCCTACTTTAAGCCTCATGCTTTACTGACTGAGTTCATGGGCATCTGTCTTTAGCCCCAATGTATAGATGAGGAATTGAAGACTCAGAGAGGTAGTGACTTACCCAGAACCACATAAATGTAAGTAGAAGAATTAAAATTCAAAGTCAAGCAGTGTCACTCTAGAGCCTCCCTCTTCACCACCATGTTATACTGATAGATGTGACCTTCAAGATCAAGCTGTGCTATTCAGCAGAAACAGGCTCATGAAAGCTTACTTCATTGGGGATTGTGTCTCTGGCAAATATGGGCCAGGTCTTCCAAGTCATGTCATGCTGGTACTGCTGGTGCACATGTTCCCCCAGACCGTACACATTAGCACTTGGTAGGCGGGTGGAGAGCTGCAGGTACTGATCGGAAAACAGGAGGGGCCCAACGCTTGAGTCAAACCTGAACACAGAAGGGAAACAGTGACAAATCAGGTGAAGATAACATAACTGCTTAGACAAGTGCTTTTTAACAACTCACTGACCCAATCTCTATCCCTGTCACCATCTTTGACATCTCCCTACAGATACTAAGAGACAAAATGTCTCTAAGTTAGGTACCATTATGACACAGTTCCTATATTTGCCCCTACCACATGATCAAGGTGCCAGATTAGGATCATAGATATTTAATAAATATTTTGTGGCATTCATGTGATTAGACAGATGGAAAAACAAAAGGGAAAATGTTGTGAAAACAGAACAGAGGAGAGGGAAGGAAGCGATAGATGATAGATAGATAGATGATAGACATACATAGATGATAGATAGATAGATGATAGACATACATAGATGATAGATAGATAGATAATATAGATAGAGAGATGATAGATGATAAATATAGATAGATAGATAATAGATGGATAGATAGATAGATGATAGATAGATAGATAGATAGATGATAGATAGTTAGAAAGATTCAGAGGCAGAGGTTGATCACTAGCTTATAGGCTTCTCATAATCATCATCTTCTTACTCCCAACCCCATGATAAGTTTCCTAAACTTACAGCACGCGATTATTGCTTGCTCTGGTGACTTTGATGCTAAATGGTTGTTTGGAGACCTCAACCTTGTAGTTCAAGGAAGAGGCAGCATTTCCACTGAAGGGTTTCACGTGTTCATGGGGTACTTCATACCTGGCTTTGGTTTGGTCAGTGAACTGCACAGAAAGAAAGAAACAAAGCCCCAGTGAAAACTTAACTTTTTTTCAAAAATATAAGTGGTCTTAGCACTCCTAGTGCATCCAGGCAGATGGTACTGGAAGCCAGGCACAGGGCAACCCAGTGCTATGTCTAAGGTGATATACAATTACACTACCAACTTCAGATGTTTATCTGTTGGGAATGTTAGTCTTTAGGTAGAGATATACTGTGGGTCTGAAGAAATGGATTGTCCGTAGGAAACTGAAAGCTAAGGTAAATTATTGTTCCCATCTACAATTGCATGGTGTCCAGGGCAAATGAATGAAGGCCAAAAGCCTACTGGCAAACTCCATTGTATGAAATGGGGACATTATCACACAGAAGGAAAACCATAGACAGAAAAGTGCCAAATAATGGCGAGAGAAAAATACCTCCATTAGCAAAATGCTCTACTCTGCAGGAGCTTCAGTTACAAGGGAAAGGATAGGAGCCTCTCAAAGAGATTTGTAAAAAAATAAACAGCAACCTTAAAGTGGAAACGATTTGATGTCTGGTATTCTGCTGTGAGAAGAACGTTTTCAATGCCATTTCCAAACAGGGATGCAGATGACTGGTTTTTCAACTCAACAGTAAATCCTAACATGCAGGAAAAAAAGATTTTCATAGTTGAGTCTGCAAATTTGCAAATAATAGCCACATAAAATTAAACTTTATGTCAAAAGGACTAACAAAAACCTTTATTTGTCAAAGAAAGGAGGAAATAGACACACATCGCCTGATACACACATTGTATCTTGGACCACATTCTGAATGATGCTAAGTACTATTATTACCTTATCCAAAACTCTATAAAATCTGAGTGAAAACATCCCCCCAAAGGACTGGCTTTTATTCTACCTGCTTATCAGTCATTCTGTGTGACTCAAACCTTTTGTATAAAGGTCACATTCCTCTCAGTCATGTTCATATTACATTATATGGTCCTGTATAGTAATGTCATCTCCTAGTTAAACAGCAAATCATGATAGCTGGAAACCCTGAAGAAGAGTTCATCAAGCCAAGAATATCTTTCAGGGCCTCTATCCCTTCCTTGACACTAGGAACTTCCCCCAGATTAGTCATCCACTATCATCTTCATACCACAGATTTCATGATGATGATCTTTGGTTTGGGTTAGGAAGATGATTAGCTCATGAGCACTGGCCTTGACTAGGCAACTTGTGTGACATGCTTATAAAATTGTAAGTGCTTCCGTTTCATAAGAATTATTCCAGACTAGAACTGGAAATAATCTCAGAGGTTATTGAATTCAAGTTCAATCCTTTAAAAGTCATAAGATTGAGAACTAAAATAATCATGATAATTATAAAAAGTTACAAAGATAGGTAAGTGTGAAGCCAGAAACAGAACACGGTGTCTGAATTCCTAAGGCAGAAAGATAAGTGGATCCTGATGCCAAAATAAGATCTAATCATTAATGAAAGCAGTGCCCACCTCTGTAACAGGTGGTGTGGTGACACACCAGTCGGCACCCTGCATGATGCCATATGTGCAGGACAAAGAACCAAGCCTCAAGCACTGCGTCTGAGGTTGTGTCTGAGGCTCCACCTCCCGGCTTACCTGAATTTGTGTTTACAGTATCACTACCCATCTGGTAGCCATGATTCTTGGAGAAGAAACAGGAAGGAACATTTGAGACTCCCTGGGGATTCCAGCAGCAGGCACGCTGGTCACATATGGCCTAAAATGAGAGATCAGACACCACAACTCCATTTAGTGTTAGAGCGTTACCTTTTAGGAAGTAGACATGGGTTAATTTGAGATTGTGATATCAATAACATCATTTTACAAATAAAGGACCTGACACCAAGTGACAAAACTTCTACACACAATTTTTCCTGTCAGTGTCCTTCCTATGCAACGGTATAAGGAGGTACAATGTCAGATCCTTGATGTACTAAAACCGATAAACATATATGTAAAAATCTTAAGCATGATGTAATTAGTTATATCACTAGTAATCTAAATTATAACTGGAACTTCATTTCCATTGTCTTTGAATTGTAGAAACAGCAGATGAAAGACTTTGTAACCAACTTCCTTCAGAAGCCTTCAAATCAAACCAATTTTGCTTTAGATTTTTTTTTTTAATTTGTATCTGGATGTCAATACTTATTGGAGAAATCTCTGTGTAAGAAACAAATACACTAAGTGGGCTGGAGAGATAGGTCTGCAGTTAAGAGCACTGACTGCTTTTGCAAAGGACCCAAACTCAGTTTCCAGCACCTACGTGGTAGCTAACAACAGCCTGTAACTGTAATTCCAGGAGATTTGACCCACTCTTCTGGCTTCTGTGGGCATTGCAAGCAAGCGGTGCACTTAGAAACAGCAGGCAAAACATTCATATACATAAAATAAAATAAATATATCAAAAAAGGTTTACAAAAAAAACAACTTTAGGGTAAAGTGCAAGAATGCTTCCCAGGCCTGAAATCCCTCTCCAGAAGTATTCTTTTTCATTTTATTTTCATTTCCAACTTCCAAGACTGTGATTTTTATCCCTAGGAATTCCATTAGGTATTTTACATTTTCTGTAGGGCACAGGTGACGGACGGTACCTTGGGGCTACAGAGGAGCGATGGAAAATGATGAAAAACCTCTTGGTGCCTTATTTTTATTGGAACATTCGGATAGACTAGGAGGAAAGGACACACTATTTTTCAAAGGCTTGAGAACAAATGTTTGTGATTTAAAATATATGTACTATACATATGTATGTACCATATATATGGTCTCTCCACTCCCTCAAAGCAGAAAGAAGTTTTTTCTTGAAAAACCAAGATCTTTCATCCTCAAGAAAGATGCCTGCTTACCATAATGAATGACTGAGTCAAGTGAAACTAAAATGAATGTATTCCAGGGCTGAAGAGATGGCCCAGGAGTTAAGATGCTCTTCCACAGGACCCAGGATCAGTTTCCCAGCACCCAGCAAACAACCGTCCTTAACTCCAGTTCCACAATATCTGATGCCCTCTTCTGGCCTCCAAGGGTATTGCATGCGTGTGGGCACTTACATGCAGGCAAAACACTCATAAGATAAATAAACTTAGAAAAAAGTAAATATATTCCCTTTACTCACACAAACTAATTCAGGAGAAACATCCAGACTAAACACAAAAAAGTACAAAAAAGTCGCTTAAGTGTGAACTTGGACCTAGTGTCTTACAACTACTAGGAAACATGGGGTGCCAGTTTCTAAACCAGACTGCAGGAAGATGGTACCTTTGGTCTTGCTTCTTCTCTTTCACTTTCTCTGTTAGTGTGCTCACTGTGGAAATGGCAAGTCATTATATCACGGAAGGAACCACATGACAAGAAACCAAAGGAGTCTGCAGTTGGTAGCCAGCAGAAACTGGGGTTCTCAATCTAACAACCCCACAGAGAGGAGATCTGACAATAACCACATGAGTAAGTTCAACAAGGGTCATCATGATCCCAGAAGACTCCTAGGCTGCAGCTTCTGAGAACCTCTGAGACAAAGATACCCAACTGAATCAAGGCTGGGTACAGAAACTATGAGAACACACCGTTTTTTTCACTGAGTCATTATGTTTGGGGATAATTCATTGCACAGCAATAGAAAACTAACACATCTTATCACATTGCTCTATAGAAAAGGAACTCAAAGTCCTCAGCATGAGGCTTGCAAAGATGAAAGCCCCAGCCAAAGGTTTCTTAGCTATTGAGAAATCAAGACCAAAGCTTAGTTCTCCTACTATCCATTTCCTTTCATCCACATCCTATATTAAATTTCATTAAGTATATTTTTATTAGGATATGTCATTGTGTTGCAAATGATAAGCCCAAATGATGAGGTATATGAATAGTTAGATTTAATCAAATCCTATTTTTTATAATAATAGTAATGAAGACTGGGGTGAGAAATGGTTTGAATTTCAGATTTATTTCAGAGTTTGGAGTGTTTCTATTTATATAATGAAATGTTTTAAGCAGGGTATGGTGGTGCATGCCTTTAATCCCAACCCTCAAGAGGCAGAGGCAGGTAGATCTCGGAGAGATTGAAGCCAGCCTGGTCTATATAGCAAGTTCCAGGCCAGCTGGGGTTACAAGGAGACCCCATCTAAAAAGGAAAAAAAAATAATGAAATGTTTGTAGCATAAACCGCTTTAATAAAACACATTTTTTATACGTACCTTATATATACACAACCTCAAGGTACAATACTTGCTGGTTTCCTTTGGGAGCAGGATGAGCTCCAGGGGGTATAATTTAAAGCCTCACGTGCCACACAGGCACTCTACCACTGAGCTACGCCCCAGCCCTGGCGCAGTACCCATGAAAACAATTTCATCATATCGAGTTTTCCACATGTGGCTTTAAGTCAGTACTCAAAAATTCTTGGATTTTAGAGCATTTCAAGTCTTGAGTTTCAAAACTAGGAATGCTCAATCTGTACTAAGAGTGAAAAAAAAAATGATGCGTGCATGTGGCCTACCTTGCTATAAGGGCAAATTTCACTGTGAACTCAGCTTTAATTCAGCAATTAACACTGTGTTCTTTGCTTTCAAAACTCACTCAAGTGAAAGCTCGTATCAAAGAAGAAAAAAAGGAAAGGTGTTGGAACAGGTATTATGTGGAATGGCTTCTGTACACAACCAAAGCTTAGTAAGATTTTTCACTGAGCTGGAAAGGACAAAGATCAGAGTGGCGAAATCAGCAAGGACGTAAACATTCGCTGTTGGACAACTCGAAAGTACCAGCCCTGGACACGGAGACAAGCAATTATGAGACAGGGGGGTGGGTGTGTGTGCAGACAAAAATCCACAGGACACAGGAGTCAAAGGTATGCAGCAGCTAGGGTATTGTTTTAGAGTGAAGCTACCTGAACAAAACTGTGAGGCAAGGTGACGAATGAATGTGGGAGGTAGAGCCAAGATACAAAATGCCCCTGGAAGTGTGATGGGAGAATTCAATCTAACAGACACTGCAGAAGTCGTAGAGTATGCATAACCATTAATGCCTCACTGAGGGGAAAATCTCAGGTAGTAGAAGAAACCCTCAGTCCAAAAGCAAGGACCATAGCATCTTTCAATGAGGAGGCAAATGGAAGAGAGCAGCTTATAAAAAAACCACAGTAAATAGAAATAGAAAACTTTAGAAAAAAATGGTCATGCCAATTATCATATGGCTTAAATACTTTTTAAAAATCATGATTAGGAGACTGGATTATTGCTCAGTCGGTAGAGTGATTGCCTAACAGGCATGAAGCTGAAAGATGATGTGAAGTGAAACCATGAGATTCACAAAGGTAAGTGCTGACTGCTTCCTCTCATATCTAGCATGAAGGGGAAGTACATACAAATAAACGGGAAGCTCTTAAAGATGCAAAAGAGATGGATGAGTGCATAGCAAAAGTGAACACAGTCTAGGAGCATAATACGCACATGTGAAACGTCAGAGTGAAGTTAAGATACGCTAAAAAGAGAAACAAAGACAATCAGATCACATTGAAAGGAATAAATTCAGTTGAAAAGTTCTTAGAGGACACTCATTCTAAGGTCAGGATCACAAAAGCACTGAAGATAAAAAGACGGAAAACAAATATGAGAAGAAAGGTCCCTAAAGCCTCATTCACATGAAGAAGACTTCAACAATTCATCTTTAGGGAGATGCAGCCTCACAGCTGACAAGAGCCTTTCAATCCACCAGGAAGACATCACAACTCAGATACGTAGCACCCAACAATGAAGGGTTGAAATATATTCAGAGGAAAACTCAATCCCAGGGTAAAATTGAGAGAGGCAGTACAAAATGGATTGTTTTTAAGGCACTCCCCTGAGTGATATAAAAAGTCAACAAAAAAGTGTAGATATTTTACCTTTTACATAGTACACATATTTTCAGCTTGCTGTATCCATAAGTTTCACATTAGAGAATTTAACCAAACTTGGATCAAAATATTTGAAACATATATATATTTGTTTCTTTTTTTTCATTATTCCATAAACAATAGGTTGCAACGAATGTTTACACAGCACTTACATTGGACGAGGTAGCACAAGCAATCTAGAAATGACTTGTAGAATAAGGAAAATATTGAGAGGCTGTGTATAAGTATGACACCAGTTTACACAGGGTATTTTAGCATCTTTAGGCTTTTTGTCATGCTGTAGGGGTCCTTTTGACTATTCAGGCTCTAGCACCAACATAAACAATAGGACTGAACTGAACTCATAGTTGGAGAGAAACCAAATCCCGAAGCCTGGGGCTAGAGAGATGACTCAGCAGTTAAGAGCACTGGCTGCTCTTGTAGAGGACCCAGGTTCAGTTCTCAGCACCCATATGGCAACTAACAACCATCTATAACTCAGTTCCAAGGAATCCAAAGCCCTTCTGACCTCCATGGGCATTTGCATAACACAGGTACACTTACATACATTCATACCATAAAATAAAAACAACAAATAAAATACTTTAAAAAGAAGATTCATTTGTGCAATTCATCATAACTCATTTAGGGAGTTCATCACATAATCAATTAAATTCATCAGCTATTTATCACAAAAATTTTAGCAAGCAGAAATAAAAAGTACCTTCCTTAGCTTGATAATGGGAATTCACTCAAACCCTGCAGCAATGATCAACTGAGGCACAAGGACTACATCTGTATACATGCTGCCTTATTTCTTAGAGTGAATAGTGGCTACACATTCTTAGATATTTTAAATATTTCTTAATAAATGTTTTATAGAAGTTAAACACCATGTTGAGAGAAAATCAAAATGAAAGTGAAGATAACACAGAATTGTCATTTTCTCTATCCCGGCCACCTTTTCCTTTGAGTCTCAAACTTCCATATACTGGATTATCAAGATAACTATAACATCATGCCTGACATTAAAAAGAAAGACTAAAAACAGCCCACAGCCTCACCAAAACAGCTTTCCAATATAGTACTCCAAAGAAGTGCCAAGAATGATACAGCTTTGCTCTTGTAGCAGACATGTTTATTTTACAGCGCTCTGAACATGATCCTTGTCAGAATCACCTGGGAAATTTAGTAATGTACAAAGCCTGCATCCTATCCTCTTAACAATGCTGAGATTCTGGACACTGTATTCTCCCAGTGATCCTGATACGATCAGTATTTGATCACAGCTCTAGAACTTGTCAGTCTTAGCTGCATGCTTGGATAGCCTGGTAAATATTACAAAAACAACCAAAGCTGAGCGGCACTTCTCAAGAAAAAAAAATCAGAAGTTCTAAGGTGAGCTCAGAGAACCTTTTAAAAACTGTGACTTTAGAGTCAGGCATGGTGGCTTATACTTTTAATCCCCGCACTTGGGGCACAGAGTCAGGGAGATTGCTATGAGGCTAGCCTGGGATGGTTTATATAGTAAGTTCCAGGCCAGCTGGGGCTATACAGTGAGATATGTTGAAAACAAAGAGCTGTGATTCTCATAGACAGTCAAGGGAACCATGACTCCAGAAAATCAGCAACTCTCACCAAAAGTGATAGAAAAGAGATGGAGCCAAGTAGGAGAGTGGAAATGGAGACCTCTTAATGATCATCCATGGTTCATTATTAGAGGAGAAAAGAGAAGGTGCCCGAGGTCTCTGGTGAGCTGATCCATGTGGTGGGTACAGCGGACAATTGGAGAAAATATAAAGGCGTCAGTCATAGGGCCCTCTCTCCTAACTCATCTCCCATGGTAGGCAGAAACATCTTCTAGTTTTAGAAACTTTCTCCAATGTTTTTAATGGAACGAGAAGGACAGAGACAGAGAGACAGAAAAATTACACTGTCTGTGTCCAAAAGCATATGCCAAAGGTGAAATCATTTGTCAACAAGAAACTTTCTTATAAGGAATTTCATATCTCTTTCCATGAGCTAAAAAAAAAATAGTTTACTACTTTTTTACAGATACCTTGAAATCTGTACATCTTTAGGTCATTAGGAATCAACAGAGCTAAGAACTTTTTTAAACCAGGACCAGCAACTGCAACATTATGAAAGAAAGCAAGCAAGACCCAAGTACATAGAGGCAGAGGTGGACGACTGGAAGGGAGGCGAGTCAGGTCAGGAGACGGCAGGGTAATCACTTCCTGCCACTTTCAGTCCACCCCAGACATGACTTACTCTGCCCTGTTACCACCCAAGCCTGGGGCTGACTCTTCTGCCTCTTAAGAATTCATTCAAACTCAGAAACTAGAGAAGTAACAGAACTTTCTTTGAAGTCTTAGGAAGTGCCCATCAGTTCAGAGAGCTCTGAATCCCTGTTCAAAAGAAGTCAGGGAAAGTGGGAGTTTATGAGAACAGGACAGGCTTATTAAGAGGCAATAATAATTCTCTTGAGAAGAATTTCTATTAGCACTAAGAACAGAGGCTAAGTGATTTCTGGGAGTCTACCAAAAGTGTCATAGTTAAAGTATCCATAAAATCACAGTTTGGTGACCTCTTGATGGTGCATCAAGTTCTCTTGAAACAACGGAGGCCTGTAACAAGAGGGTGACAATGGCAGCTGCCATTCAGCAGACAGCAGTGCTTAAGCCTGCTTCCTCAGTATCCTCCAAATCTGTTCTCAAAGCTCTCTCTGTGTCCTGGCATTATGAGCTTTGCTCTTCCCTTCCTGTGCTGCTCCAGCCCACTCCGCTCTGCACCGTACTGTCCTCTGACTAACACCAGCTCTGCAGCTCAGCAGTCTTTCCTCTGACTAACCCAGCTCTGCAGCTGTACGGAATGGCCATGAGTTCCCCAGCACACTTATCATGAACAAGTGAATGTCACTCTTCACACTGAGTCCAGCAGGCTCATGGCAGATTTTGTCATCAGAGCAGAACGCAGCTTCAAGGCCTAGTGGGTTAGAAAACAGGCAGGATTCCCCTCCATCTCTTGTAGCTTTGAACTGTCATGCAAGTTGTCTAACTGGTCTGACCAATGGAAAGAGATCTAAATGAGCCTCTAAGACTCCCATAGAAGAGGAAAAACAACCAAGCAGGAACATCCTCACAGCTATTTTGGCTAAATGCCAGAGAGGTAAGTGAAGCCATCTTGAAATACTCCCCCAGAATAGATCCAACCATCAGTTGAAACCAACAAGTCATCCCAGTCAGCAGCACTCAGGCTAGAAGACCCATAAAACCATGAGGCAATAAAATAAAATTCTAATCCACTAACTTTAGAGTAGCTTGTTTCTCAAGAGTACACAAAAGATGGCCAGTGAATAAGAAGGCTTGCCATGTACGCATGAGGCCCCATAAAAATCAAGTCATACAGGAATGGACTCTCTCTTTTAGAATGTTGACCAGAGATGTTCCACAGCCCCTCAAAACAACACTTGCTATTGCATTGCTCTTGGTTACCCTCAGAACTCGACAGTTCAGACTGTACTCCTGAAGACAGTACATACATGTGTCATAGAACATGGTGAAATCAAGCTGGTACTGACCTTGAAGCTACATCTCTACTGGCTAGCTTTCGTTGTGCTAGAAGGTGCTACCAGAAAGGAAAGTGGCCATCAGCTTTACCCAGCTGTGAACCCTGTGAACTACTATAACAGTTACCCTGGAAGAACACTGGTGCCATAGTGATAAGAATGTCATGGGAGTAAGCCAATCTCCTTATGATCAGATTTAAAGCCTGCTTTACAGGCTGGAGTCCTCGCACTGTTATCAGGACCAAGAACTTGTGCCTGGAGAGGTCAAAGGCCATAGGGAGAACCTATTACAATAATAGTCGGATAAACAAAGCACTAAACTGACTCCTAACGACTTGCTATACCCATAGATTAGGGCATCTCTTGGCTCTCACCAGAGAAGCTTCCTTCTGCAGCAGATGGAGATAAACTGAGAGACCCACAACTGGTCAACATGCAGAGAGTAAGAGACTGTGGCATGCTCAGTCCTAAATGGACTCTTACATCCCACCCTTTCCTCCAAAGGCTCAGGGATCAATGCGGAAAAGGGAGCAGGAAGACTGTAAGAGCCAGAGATGAATGAACACAAGGAAATCATGTTTTCTGGACACAAAAGGGAAGTTTCACATATGAGGATGGGGGAGGTAGTCAAGAAGTCTCAGCCCTATCTGAGGGACCACCAGCAATCAATCCTGGGAGAGGGAGAGTCAGTTTTCTTTAAGAATGTGATGCCCAGAGGATGACCAGGCTCCAAGGGACGGATCCATATTGGGGGTCCCGGCACTCAGGGCCAGCTCGAGGGGGACTGAAGGATCTCTACCAAAGGGAGGGTGGAGTAGGTGCAGAGTCAGGACACCGGCTCTGGGAGTGGAGCAGAAAACCAGCAGTGGTCATCTGCTGCAAACTCATTTATTCAAGAAAGAGCAGAGAGTCTTATAGGTCTTGTTAACCAATAGCCCTATGGGGTGGGGTCCTGACTACAGCCAATCACAGTTTGTTCCCAGGTGGATCAGGTTCCCTCCAGGTGCTGGGCAGAAACTGGCTTCACAACCAACTGGTGTGGAGCACCACACCCACGAGAGCCATTCCTCCATTCCTCCTGGCAGGTGGCCTAGCTAGGCCCACCCTACGTTATGCCCAACAGACCCACACCTAAGAGCATTTGGGGAACACAAATTAGACTTAACAAAACTTTTAAACACAGGGCCTGACAAAGGTGTAGGTTGGAGATGGGGAGGGACGTCTGAAAATGGTCAAAATACATTGTATGAAATGCTCTAAGAATCTATTTTAAAAATTCATGCCAAAAACAGAACAAAATTCCAGGTGTAACCACAGGTGCATAACCCCTCCACTGTGGGGACAGAAAGAGAAGAATCACGGAGGCCTGCTGGCTGCCAGCCTCACTTAAATTTCAGTGAGAGAATCTTTCTCAAGGGAATAAGGTGAAGCCGCAATAGAGCACGGCATGCAGGACATCATCCTCCTGTTTCCCTGAACATGCAACACACACACACACACACACACACACACACACACACACACACACATACACATACATAACTGATAGTGGTCTAAGAAAACCAGGCTTTGTCCTTGAGCGGCTTTAGAGACTGGTGTTATGGGCTGAAAGCTCTCCAAAGTTCAGGGTTGACAATGTGGTCTTTAAGAGGTGGGACCTTTAAGAGGTGATCAAAAATTGGTATCTCTCCCTTGTGAATGGGATTAGATGCTGTCACGAAGAATTCTTTCTCCCTTTTACCTCTGTGAGAACATAGCAAGCTCACGAACCAGCTTGGTGGTGAACTTCTCACAGTCTTCAGATCTGTGAGAAATAAATTGCTGTTTTTCATAAGTCACCCAGTCTCAGACATTCTATTACAACAACACAAAATGGACTAAGACTGCTGATATCCACCCCATCCCAGAGACTGAGAAGTAGGTGTTAGGGAGAGGGCTCACAGCCCTTCTCAGAACAGCAGCATCACTGACCTAGGGGAATGAGAGGCACATGCATGCGATACACTCCTGCCAGTGAACTAGACCCCAAACATGGATGACCTAAAAAGCATTAGATTTCTGCATCCCTTCTGACCTCTGTTGTGACAGAGATCACACTAAAGACACTTTTTGCTGGTGGAAGGACAACCTGATGTTGTGAGCAAAAAGAGGAACCAAGAAATCACACCAAGCCAATAAGCAGAACGACAATAGAAGCAGACATTTTAGAGTTTCAATGTGATCCTTGAACCCCAATGATCAATGAATCCCAAATCAATCTGAATTCACCAAAATATCCCCTGGCTATTTATGTGCAGCGAATTTGAAAAAATAAAAAAACAAATATAAATAACCTCGGGCCATCAAGATAGTTCAACAGGTGCTTGCAACCAAGTCTGATGATTTAAATTCAATCCCCGGGGTCCCATTTGGTAGAAGGAAAGAACCAACTCCCACAGGTTATCCTCTGACCTCCACAAGTACACCATGACACATTCGTGTAGACATGTACACATACAAACATTAAACTAATAACTAAATGTAATAATAAATAAATAGGAGCTGGAGAGATGCCTTAGCATTTAAAAGTGTGTGATGTTCTAGCTGAGGACCTAAGTTCAGTTCCTAGCCTCCAAGTCAAGTAGTTCAGAACTGCCTGTAACTCCAGCTCCAGGAGATCCAGTACCCTCTTCTGGCCTCTGTGAGCATTGTACTCAAAATGCACAAACCTGTACTTAGACATACACATATACAGATGATTTAAAAATTAAAATTAGAAAAATAAACTGATCTTGACATAGGAAATTATAGAACATTTTATAATATGCACATCCTACATGATGTTTTGAAAACCAGAGTAAGGTCTGACAGCAGAATTTTTAACAAACATACTATTTCTTCCCTTCAGACTTTCAAGTCCACAAATCAGATCACAAAGAATTTGTCAGAGAATATTTCCCATGACTTTAGAGATCACAATTTAAAATGTTCTTAATCATAAAACTGAAAGGGGGGAGGACATAAAGTTGGAAGAGGATGTGGGGAGAACATAAGAGTTGGAGGGGTAAGTAGAGGGGGGCAAATATGATCAAAATACATTGTATACATATACAAAATTCTCAAAGAATAAGTAAAGAAATTTTTGACTTTTTTAACTTCAGATTTTAATTCAGTGTTCAATAGCCACTGCTTAATGAATAAGTTTATCAGAACACATACTGACTTATGTACTGATAAGGATTTGACTGACAGTATTCAATTCAGAGTCCTTTAGAAGCAGGAACATGACAAGAACCCAGGGCCTTGCCTCCCCTACTGTACTGGAGCCCCATGTCCACAGCACTAAGTCTAAGCCCAACTTCAAGTCCTTTTCTGGGATGTTACAACTCATTGCTCTTCCTAGAACCATGTAATGATTATTAATGGATGTAATATAAACTCAGAACAATTTGAGGTGGAGGCTCATGACTACCTCAGCAAAATATAGTACTTTGCTG
Source organism: Eospalax fontanierii (assembly GCA_035773235.1). NCBI lineage: Eukaryota > Metazoa > Chordata > Mammalia > Rodentia > Spalacidae > Eospalax > Eospalax fontanierii. The sequence goes on along the minus strand of CM069528.1, from coordinate 96,673,774 downwards.
GTAAGTCATAAAACTTGGATCACTTAAACACATTGATAAAAAACTGGGAGTTGGAAATAGACATTATAAGCCACATTCAGAATTGACAGAAAATTTGCAAAGTGTGTTTTCTATAAAAGAAGACGTTTCTGAATTTTAAAACTTCGTTTTTCAAACAGCATGAGGATTATCATTACTGTCCATGGAAAACATATGTCAACAGCTTTCAGATTAACCACTCTGATAGCTATTTAAGGATACAGATTTATGTTAAGGATGCAAACCTATCCTCCCTTATTTTCAAAAGAATTCTAACCCTGAAAGTCAAAGTATTTAAAATTATTAACTACAACTATATTTTTTCCTCATCTGAATATGTAGATTTTAACTAGGTGTTTCTGTTCCCTGCCATCAGTGAAATCTAAGTTCTGGAACTGGGGATAAAAGGCTGTATCAAGAATGGGGAAATGAAGGCCTGTTTTAAAATTGATAGGCTTGAAATCAATGTCAGGAGCTGCCTCTAAAATTTTCCCAGCAGTGTGGTTTAAATGAAGTTATACAGATATAAAAATGTTAACCAGAGTCTTCAGTAACAGGACAGAATAGTTGAACTTGACCTGGTATTACAGACTGAACTTTTAAAAGCAATGGAGTTGGGGACCTGCAGGCAGTGGCTTTGATGTAGATGTGAGGAGATGGACAGAAGAAACTGAAGAAGCTGAGGTAGTCACTGGAGGAATGGTAGTTTCATGATGTTAACGATGGAAATGACTACTTATTCTAGAAAGTATTACCAATGAAATTATTTTAATACAAGTAATGCTAGCCAAAGATGAGTAAGCAAAAGTTCTGCTGATTGAATCTGACTCAAGATAAAGGAAAAGTCAGTTGAAAGGTGAGGTAAAGTTCAGCAGGAGTGACAAGAACATACACAGCAAAATGCCCTCTCACCAAAGCTGAAGATCCAGAGATTATTGGACAGTCTTTATTTCTAAGAATCATTCTGGACATGACTGGACTGCTGCATTACTAAACTCACAACAGCTGTGGTTGCTTACGCAAGACCTTCAGGAAATCAAGCCAGTCAACACTCTGACATGGATGGGGGTACAGCTCACAAGGCCCCGCCCCTAACTGAGGAGCTATTGGCAGTTGTTAACTATTGGGGGAAGCAGAGTATGAAGAGATATGGCACTTGGTAGGTGGCCCACACTCCAATGGACAGTCCTACATCCATGCAAATAAGGACAGCTAGTCTCAGTGGAGTGTTTAAAAAAGAAGGCCCCTGGAGCTGGAGAGATGGCTCAGCAGTTAAGAGCACTAGCTGCTCTTGTAGAGGACCTGGGTTCGATACCCAGCACCCAAATGGTGGCTAACAACTCCAGTTCCAGAGGATACAACATCCTCTTCTGACTTAGGGCATTACATGACACGGGTGCAATTATCCACATTCAGGCAATATAATCATACACATAAAATAAAAATAATAAATAAATAATTTCTTTAAGAACAAGATTCCTGACTTCTCAGAATTTTCCACTTGAAACATGCATATCTAAGAATTTAATTCCAGCATTCAGCTAGGAGAGAGAATGGGGAACTAATAAATGGCCATGGTTGGGATGGATAGATAGATAGATAGATAGATAGATAGATAGATAATAGATGAGAGAGAGATTAAAATAAGCTACCTTATAACAGAGGAACATTGTCCCTACTAGACACAATAGAACAGCAAAGTAAAATCCCAGTGCCAGGAAAGGACTCGCCTCTGGAAGCTGGTGACCAGGGGTGCCATAAACCCTCAAACACTACTGGCTACCTACAAGAACTTCAAGGTAAGACCCTGTTGCTGAAGATACTACATTCATGAGCTGTAGAACAAACAGGAGAAATCAAGCTGATACTGACTTCAAAGCTTCATCTCTACTGACTAGCATTCATAGTGCTGAAAGGTGCTATGCATGCTACCAGAAGAGAAAATTCATCAACAGCCTTACCCAGCTGTGAATCCTGAGAGCTACAACAACTGGCCTGGCAAGATATGTCCACCTGTGCAATAGTGCCATGAATATTATAGGAATAACCAAATGCATTCTAATTGGATTTGAGGTCTTTCTGAACCTAACCCTGACACTGGCGTCAGGCCTAGGAACCTGTTACAGTACACGGGGGAAAGCATAAAATAATATTATTCCAAATAAATGTAGTACTAAACTAAATCCTAATGATTTACTGTCATACCCATAGATTATTCAACTCTCACCAGAGAAGCTTCCTTATGAGGCAGACAGTGACTACCACAGAGACCTACACCTGCCCGACAAGTGGAGAATAAAGGGCAGCAGAGTGCTTATCTCTGAACAGAACACCTGTATCAAACTCCTGCCTCCCAAGTCAGGATCATGATGAAGGGGCAGGAAGATTGCAGGAACCAGAGGTGGTCAATGACCGCAGGGAATCTAAATGAGATCAAAATACATGTATGAAATTTGAAAAAAATCAATTAAAAAATTAATTAATTAATTAAAAGAGGGGATCAGGGGAAATAGGGGTCTTGGAGAAGTAGGAAGCAGGTAGGAAGGAGTAGATATCATCAAAGTACATTGAATATATATATGAAATTTGCAACAAATCAATAATTTTTTTAAAAACCCCTAGAGCCAGGTGTGATGGTTGTACACCTATAATCCTAGCATTCAGAAGGCAGAGGCAGGTGGATTTCTGTGAGATTGAGGCTAGGTTGGTCTACAAGGTGAGTTCTGGGTGGGCTGGGGCCATGGGAGACCCTGTTAGAAAAAAAATTCCTACAGTAGATTCTCCTCAAAAATTGGAACACATTGTAAACATGTGTGAAATTGTCAATAGCAAAATTAATCAATAAAAAGTAAAAAGCAAAAACAAACATCTCTTAAGAATACTCAAGAGTCATCTGATTTTGTTTTTCCCTGTCCTGGACACAGATTCCCTCCAGTATTAAGAACAAGAAACAGTTGTATCTACAGCAAGAAATCATCCACAGAGAAATGTATAGTGTTGGTTCTCTTATATGTAATCCTAAAATAGAGGAGAGAGGAAAGATAAGGGTGCACAACCATAGACTCGGGAATACTTTCTACCTTTTGCTCCACCTCCCTTTACAAATGCATTACAGAAGTACAGCATTACCCGAACACTCTGCCCCTCAGCCATAGCAGAGACCCTAGATCAACACACAGTGTTCAGGATGCTTAACAAATGCATCACGTTGCTAAGATACATCATCTATGAGAAAACAGGTCATTGAAAGTGGCAATATTTCTCTCTGACTGTGCATGAGAAGAGCTTGATGATAAATGAATGCAAAGATCCCAAGGTAATTCAGATGAGTGCATCATGCAGAAAAGGCTGTCATCATTGCTGTGATTCACATGGCTAACCACCCAGATGTCTGGAAAACTCTGTTTCCCTGCATGGGTCTTGTACATGCTCTCACCATTGCTGTGAGTTCATATGAGCTAAGTCCCAGAAGCTTATAAGACTGTTTCTTTATAGCCATGCACCTTCCTCCCTGGCTCTTACAGTCATTCCACCCCCACATCTGCAGGGGTCCCTGAGCCCTGGGTAGGTGGAGTTTCATATAGGAGTCCCATCCAGTGTCCCACACTCTGCAGACTCTTATTCTCTACACTTCCACCACTCTTTCCTGAATCTTCTCTTACAACATTCAAGTCACACTGGTCTTTTTGTAGTTCCATCAACAGAGTCAAGTCATATCTCTGCTTGTACGTTATATCTAATAATAAAGTGTTTAATTATCAAAAGTTGGACTACAAAACACTAAACACTTGAGTATTTGGAGGTATGATGTTTCCTGATTTAGATTTCATTTCTCATGAATCTTTCTTTAATTATGTAGTTTTGCCTGCTTCAGATAAGCAGGAAGACTATCTCGATGCCTCTTTCTCACACTACGCCTATGTCTATAGGCACCCCATCCCCCCAAGAACAGTGACCTACAAGATCTCTTTAGACAAACAAGACGTAGAACATTATAGATCACTGTAGTCCAGGGAATGGATGGCTGCAGAGATAGATGTGGGAGTGCCACACCTGTCCAAGCAACTCATGTTGCAAGCATCCACCATGCATTTGATGCTAATTTATCATTCCATTGTCAGTGGACTTTGCTCAGAAGGCTGCACTTTGTTTTCAGTTAGATATTATCATTTTAATTTCCAAACTAAAAGCTGAATGATAAGGTATTTACAACAACTTTATTATCGTGATAATCAGATGTGCACGAGTTGCTGAAGAAACACTGGACTAAAGTTCCCATGTCTCTGCATGATCTTTACTGTGCTATTGATTACCTTCTTCCTTTCAAAGCATAACTCTTGAAACTTTATCCTCATATCAAATCATGCTTGGTGCACGTGAATGACTTTTTTACTATTGGCCTTAGATAACCCTTTGAAATGCTGAAAGGAGGAAGAGGAGAGTCAGTGACAGAGCCAAGGGATGCAATCAAGCTTTGTTGCAAGGTGAAAGGTAAATACATGCTCACTAAGCCCAGAATCCTACACAGAAGATGATTAAAGTAAAAACACAGTCATTGCTTATCTGAAATTCAAATTTAACTTGCTGAACCTGGCAACCCATAGTAATTTTCAACTCTTTTTCTCCTGAAGTTACATAACCATGAAAACGTAGAGAGGTTTAATTTGTGCAAGCCACGAATGACTGCCATACACAGAACTTTCTGTGAAACAGAAAGAGGAGGAGGGGAGAAGAAGAAAAAAGAAGAAGGAGGAGGAGGAGGAGGAGGGGGAGGAGGAGGAAGAGGAGGAGAGTAAGTGGAGGGAAAAGATGAGCAGAAATGATGCAGGACATTTCTTAAGTGAAAAAAAAAAGATCCATAATGCAAACCTTGGTGGGTGACTGGTCAGGGATGCAGTTTATCCGTTCCAATTCATTTACCAATGGGCAATCAGGAGAATTAGTAGTGGTTCTTGTGGTTGTGGGATCTGGAGTACTGGTTGTGCCCACATCTGAAGCTATTGTACCACAAAAGCAAACATAAGATAGAATTAATACCACAGGCATTTCACTCACAGGCAGCAGGCTTCCCAACACTTACAATTGCACTAATTCCATGCCGACTGCACTCTAGTCTTATGTCTTCAGCACTTATGCAGTTACTTTATAGCACCTCAATTTGTTCTCCCTAAGCTTATCTACCTGTACATGTAACGACATCATCTTCTTCATCCAAGCTCTCCTACAAAATAGTATGTACAAGAGAGTGAACTCCACCATGAGATGAGAAGCTCATCAGATTGAAAATCACCTTTACTTTAGGCCAGGAGTCAATAAACCTTACTCTTTTGGCCAAATTGGGTCATACTGATGTTGAAAATGAAACATTGCTGGATCACAGGTATATTCTGTTATTGATAGTTATTTTAATGTTTAATACTGCAGTGGTAGTGTTAAATATGATAACAGAAACCTTATGGTTCACACAATCTAAAGACATATTTTAAACATTTATTTGTGTGTGAGAGAGAGAAACAGAGAGAAAGTGTACATAACATGCAGTAGTCAGTTCTTTCCACGATATAGGATGTGGGTCCAAGAGCTTGAACTCAGGTCATCAGGCTCGGCAATAAGGCAATAAGTGTTTTTAACTGCTTAGCCATCTCACTGGCTCCTAAAATCTAATACTCTCTGGCCCTTTATAGCAGAGGGTATGAGTCCTGGCAGTAGATACACACAAACATGTGCTATAAAATGTGTATCAATTTGGTTTTCTCAGTCAGCCAACAGCACGTTAGAGCACTTTTGCATGGTGGCATTCTTTCGTAAACATAAACTCCAATGTGACAAGAAAATGGAAAGAAACCCACCCATCTATAAACTACCCCAGGGCTATAGAACTTTGATTTCAAATTTGAAGATCATTAAAACAGAAAGGGAACTTTTACTACCTTCTAAAATAAAGAACCACATTTTATTTAAGGGGCCCTTTTAATAAACAAATGATACAATGACAAAACAATAGTGCTTTTATTTGATTTTCTTTTCATTACAGTTTTTAATTAAAACCTGATGGATTGAAGAAACTCCATATTTATACTGGTTTCTGCATAAAATTTTAACTCCATCTTCAGAAGTACAGGATTTTAAAAGTTAAATAGTCTTTAAGATTCTAATTTTATTTTCTACAAAAAGTAGAAACTGCTGTGGCTGGCAATAGAATAGAAGGGACACGAAAGATTTGCCTGCAGCCACAGACTGACAACTTCATTGTCTCATTCTCCTAAGACATTATTCCTATGTGAGGCATGTAGGAATGCCTGGGTCATTCAGCACACCCCAGCCCATCCTTTGAGATATAACAGCTCAAGAACTTGCAATAAAAAAATAACATAAATAGGATTTTTAAGAAGCAATTTTAGAACTAAGAATACTTTGGTCAATTATATACATACAGCCTTTCACACAACATCCTTTTCATTATCATTACTAACAGAATTACAATGATTTAATAACATCCCATGAATATATTTTAAGGCCAATTGTAGAATTAGATCCAGCATACCAATTGAATGGGGAGAGGAAAGTCTCAGAAAGAACTTAAATCTACAAAGAATACCTATGGAACTGCCCTCATTTTCATTAGGCATTCACCAGGACATATCCAATCTGTATGCATGCACACGCACACTCACACCAAGCAATATAAAAGTATCACTTCTCTACCATTGATGCCGAGTTTGCTGTGGTATGGGAGAGACTCAGGGTAACTTGTTACCATTTGGTCCCTTGCAAGTGGCTAAAAGCACAATTAGGACAACGGCAACGATGAATAACACAATCAGAAGAGCAATGAGCACAAGCTCCAGAACGGTGAACCGTTTACACACTCTTCTTGCCATCTGGAGGGAGAGAGAGAGAGAGAGAGAACGATCTGAGATTTAAAGCTCATTCAATATACAGCTAATACTCTTTTTCCAGTATACATGTTTATTGAATTTTGTGCATTGCACACAAAATATTTTAATCATATTTAGAATCCCCATCCCCCAAACTCCCATCCCCCCTACTGGAGTTCATACATTCTGTCATATATGTTAAAGTCCATCAAGTCAAGTTTGAGTACCAAGATGTCCCTCAGTCCCTCATCCTCTAGAGTCTAGTCAGCCTATCTAGAGTCACTCCCTTAAAGAAGATCAACTCTCCTTCATCCAGCAGTAACCAGCTGCCAACAGTTCTTCAGCTACAGTTGGGGCCTGCTGCCCAATTCTCCAGTTCTATGTTGGGTTTTTGTCTGACTGAGTTTGCATGGGTCTTGTGCGTGCTGACACCATTGCTGAAAGCTCATGTGATTAAGTTTCCAGAGACCTAAAGGACAGTTTCCTTAGGAATATGCACCAACCTGTCTCTTACAATCTTTCTGCGCCCTCTTCCATAATGATCTCTGGACCTCGTTCTTTTTAATGCAAAAGCTCAAATGTATATCAAAACTTCCACTTAATTTTAAAAAAATCAACTCCAGACCAATATCACAGTGCTTTTATTCCTACTTAAGCTGTCTCCATGATCTCAAATTATTTTTAAACAAATCTCTAATTCCATACATCTTAATCTGAAAACATTTAAATGTATCTTTAAAACATGAGAAATTTAACAAAAAAAAAAAAAAAAAAACAGTAAAACACTAACAGGACATTTACTGTTTTTAAAAATATTCCTTATTGTCATCAAAAATCTAATAAATGCTGAAATTCACCTTTCATAAGGTTTTTAAATTAACTGTTATAGAAGTTTTCAATAAACCTTTACAGATATTTAGTTCTCATAAGGATGTAATGTACACATTGCAATTAGTTTATGTCCTAGTCATTTTTGGGGGGAGGGGGTCTTTTTGAGACAGGTCTTCCTATAGCCCCAGCTGGCTGGAACTCACTATGTAGACCAGGTTGGTCTTGAACTCACAGGATCCACCAGCCTTGGCTTTCCCAAGTGCTAGGATTAAAAATGTGCACCACCACATCCAGCATCCAAGCCATTTTTAATCACTAGGATTTGTTCTGTAGACATTCCTCTACAACTTGAATTTTGCTAATTGCATTCTTACCTATGCTAACATGTGTATCCATCTTGTATTTACTATAAATTAATTATTAGATCTAGAGTTTTATCAGATTGAATTTTGATGGTTTAACAACAATGGTATGAAGATAGGAGAATATCTTTCATTGGGAAACAAAATCTTGATTTTCTTTTCTGTGATACTAGCCATTGGTATTTTCTAGGTTCATTATTCTGTTAGGCATTATGAAACACTAATATTGTAATTCTTTAATTCTTTACTTGTTAAAAGAAATATTTCTACAGACAGAAGTATACCTCATTATTTGGTTCATAAACATTCGGTTCCCTAAGGGATGATGTGCTAACTGTTTCACTCATTATTTACTGGTTTTCAATTTTTTCCTAGCATCTTTCAAAGGGGACCAATAAAGTTGTTGTTTTTAAAATCCTTGATAAGATGGTGGATTTAAATATACTTGATCTGTAGTAATCCACTGATAATATTAAATCTCATGTCTTGCTCAGGAGGAGCCTCTTCAAGTTGGTATATTCCTGAGATTTTGGTAGTTTTCTTACTTTCTGGCAGGCATAGCATGATTTCCTGAGTTTACTTTCTACCTTCCCTGGGCCTGGTCTGGAATCACACATTTACAAAGGAGTCCCAGTTCTTTTTAATAGGTAGAATATTTAGGAACAAAAGTTTAAACGAGAGCTGATGAAATTCAACCTAGAATTCTAGAACTGAAGACTCCTTGTGCATCATCTACTCATTGTTCACCTCTGAAGGTTCCCCCCAAGAGGTCCTAGAAGATTTGAAATTTTAGAAAAATCTATGGAAATTATACATTTACTTTCTGCTGTGGTTTGACTGTTTACATGTCCCTCCAAATTCATATGATGTGGCCTGTTACCCAATGTGGTAGTGCTAAGAAATGGAGCCTTTGAGGAAGTAATTGCCCTGAGGGGTCTGCCCTCATGCTACTCAGGGTTTAGGTGTAAGCACAACGCACTTAGTGAAGTTCTGTTCTTATCAGCATGTTCTGATGTGACCTTCTTATCTCCTAAGCGCTTTATGGCCCGATTATCTGAGATTGATATACACGGTAATGAAGATCCCTGGGCAGAAGTCTGGCTCACTCAAGCCCACCTTCCTCCTCACCTTTCCCGTGTTGCAGGCTGGCTTATAAATCACTTGCTGCTTACTCAAAAGGAACATGCCCTACATCCTTCCCTCAGGCCCTCAAGCATAATTCAGAAATTTATTTCCTGTCTCCTTATTTCCTACACTGCAGGTGTTAACTCTGCTCAGTAAGAAGTCTTCTATAGTTTTTTTGACCATAAATTACAAGATTTGCTTCTCATATACTGATAAGAAATAACTGCTAGTGAGCATAACTGAGTCCCTCTACACCAAAGGAAATGAAGCTGAGGGACCTTTGTGGCAGGGACTTTTTGTTTTTCTAAAATAAATGACCTTAACTCCAGTCATTCTCAGCCACTTATCTCCAATACCCCACATTATCAAAGGCTTTGTAAGAAATTCCAAGTCCACAAATATTAAAAATATTTCATACTTATATAATTAAATTCACTTATATGGAAAAGAAAGGGTGAAGAATTATGATAATAACTCTCCATGTAACTATGCCTCTTTCTCTTTGGTGATTGACTTACAGTTGTGAGGTACGAGACAGCACTTTATACTAGTGTTTTAAATGTTCCCAATGGTGTATTAACACGCTTTGTTATATGTTATTTAGGAACATTAAACTGATACTGATCAAGCTAAACAGCCCATGTTCCACGATTTCTTGGCAACAACACCCATAACCCAACAATTCCATTTGCAGAAATTTATTCTGTAAATAGATGTGCACATTTGAGAATCAGTGAAGGTAAAGGTTTTTCATCATAGCATAACATAAAATTTGAAAACAGTGGACCTGTCCAGAGGGAGAGCAGTACTGAGTAAATACATGAAACAAAATAAAATTCATTAAAAAAAATCATGATACAGTGAGTTTTAAGTGCACAAATTCTATGGTGCTTTTCTTCTCCTGACCCTTTGAGGGTAGGCTGCACGGAACAGACAAAACATGTTGGAAGTTTGACTTCTGAGATTAGATCACAAACATCATCATGGCTTCTCCCTACTTTCTGCTTGGTTTTTATCCTGAAGAAGCCAGCTGGTATAATGAAGAGACTTATGGAAATTCCCAGAAGCTGCCTCAGAACAGAGGCCTTCTGCCAACAGCCTCATCTTTGAGTCACACTGAAAGCCCCTCCAACCTAGTCAATATGGTTTACATGACTGCTATCCAGGTTCATGTCTCAGTCTGAACCTCTCAAATGACCGTCTGCCATATTTGTGACCCACAGAAACTGAGAGATGAGAGATAACAACTTTTGTTGTTTTAAGCCACAAAATTTTGCAGGAATTTGTAACCCAACAACAGATAACTAATACACATAGATAAATTTGACCTTTGAATAAAATAATATTGACATGTTTTAGTCTTTTTGCTTAACTAATGTTTTTTGGCTTCATATATTATTTTCTGTATAAAAAATAACTTTATGGGGAAACTCACTAACTCAATTAGTGTGGCAATTCAAGAAAAACTAATATCAGGCAGGAACTCAGCTGCCATGCCAAGAATCGAGCCCTTAAGTATAGGTAAGACTCCAGTGTGGGTCTGGGCAACCCGGGGACATGAAGAAGGAATGGCCCACGGGGCTATGGAGCCTTCACTCTGGCTAGCCCCTGCCCCAACACCTCTGCCCAAGAGAAGAGACTAAGAGTCCACAGGAAAAGCAGCTGGCCCCCATTACCTATCCCCAGGGAGGACTCCCCAGTAGCTGGGGCAGCCCAGCCAAAGCACCTTACAACTCGGAAAACTGGAATGGAGGTATTATCCTTGGTCCATGCAGCTAGAAAAGGAAGAATCTCTTGCCTTTGGGAGAGATTGTCTAGCTAAGAGCTGTACCTGGAGCAGGTTTTAGTGCCAGGGTGCCACACCATGTTGTTACAGCACAAGGTGGCTGGCACAAGCCCCAGTGGAGAATTTGATGACATGAACAATAGAGTTTGCACCTCTATGATCTGGAAAGCACCCTTGGCACTTCATAACCCTATTATCCAGACTTCTGGCATGTTTTCACTTGTAATGGGCGGGGGGCCTAACAATTAGGACTTCACTTTGATCTCCCTTGACAAGCAATGTAAATACATCCAGGAGGTTACCAGTAGGTGCTCTGTCTTCTCTAGATCCTTCCCTTAATCTTTTGGTGACCCAGTGCTTTTTACCTGGTATTATAAATTCTCTAACATATCCACCTCTCCTCAGCTTAAAAAAAAAAAAAAAAACTGACTTATAGTAAGTAATGTCTTTGTTGACAAAGGAAACACAGACGCCAGCAGGTCCTGGGTCCTAGTCAACTTTGACTTTCTTTGTACACTGAGGACAAAGAGGACCCTTCTCTGGGTTTGGTTTCTGCCTATTGTCCATAGCCCCAACCCTTCCCACCCCCACCCTCAAGAAGGAGGTTTGTGACAGAGGAGTCTTTTTTCTTCAAGTCTGGTCTTGAATAAATTAATTTCCTAATCTCTATCTCTTTCTCCAGGTTTTATTTTTCATGGGATTTAGCTTTTTGTTGTTGTTCTTGTTGCTGTCGTTGTTGTTGATGTTTTGAAGAGTGGTAAGAAAAGAATCTTGAGGGCTAGAAAGATGGTTCAGCAGTTAAGAGTACTGGATACTCTTGCAGAGGATCCAGGGTTGGTTCCCAGTACCCCACATGGTGGCTAACAACCCTCTTGTGACTCCAGTTCCAGGAGATCCAATGCTCTTTTCTTATGTCTACAGACATTGTACAAACAGGTGCCCTTACAAACATGTAAGCAAAATACTCAAAGACATAAAATATAAATATAAATTTAAAAATAAATAAAATAAAAAGAAGGGAACCTTAGAGTCTGGTAACAACAGGTCAAGTTGAAAGACCATGTGATCTTTAAGTTAAGTTCATGTGATCATTTGTAAAATCTGGACATTTCCTCCAAGTACTTGACTTCCTCAATTTATCTACCCACCTGATTCTTCTAATTTTAGTGTTTATATTTAAAAGTGTGCGTATGTACATTAAAAGGGAACTATTATAAAATGAGGAGACAAAGATGTCTTCAGTAATTTAAGGTGACAGCCTCTTGATTAAGCTGGGAAGATAACTTGGTGGTAAAGAGCCTACTATGTGGGGGGCTTTGGTTTTATTACCAGCATCATAATATTAAAAAAAATATTATAGAAACAAAAGTACTCGGGGACTGAACTTTTCCTGAGTACTAGGGCACTCTGGCAATTGGTCTGTGGGATTCACTGGAATACCGGCTCACCTTATAGCTGAAGTATGACAGTGTGCTCTAACTATGAGTCTGCATGTCCCTGTCATTCTTAGAACTAAAAGCAGATGTCAGTGGAGGCTTTCTCCTTTCTCCATCTTTATACCCAGCCAGGGTTCAGGATAGACTCTGACTCATCAAGAGAAATAAAGTCAACCACAGTGCTACCCCTGTACCCAGAACTCAGCCCACTAGAGAGCTCTGGACTCTGACTAACCAGTCATTTCTCCTCTTGTGTAAGATGCAAATAAAGTCATAGAAGGTAAAGCCAGATGTGTTCTGCCTGGTGTAGGGCTTCCAAGTTCTGTGGATAAAATAAAAGCTCCTTCCTCTCTAGAAACAGGGGAAAGGAAGATGAATACAAGGAAGCTGTGCTGTCTAGACACAAGGTAGTTACTTGCACATATGAACCCATAGTGCTTATGACAATGTGCACAAGACCTGTGCAAACTCAAGCCAAACAGGGGCCCAGCATTGGTGGGGGAGGTGGGCAGGAGGCCCCAGCCCTAACTGAGGTTCTATTGGCAATTGATAGCTTCTGGGAAAGGGAAAGCCAGTTTTTCTTACTGGTGTGTCACCTGGCAAATTGACTAGATGCCAAGGGATAGGCCCACCCCAGAAGTATCTGGGAAACCCAGATTAGACTTCTGAAAAAACACAAACAATAATAGAGAACATGAAGTTCAAGGGGTGGGGTGAAAAGGGGAAGGGGTCTGAAGAGAATCAAAGTATGCTGCATGACATTCTGGAATCAATAAAAATAGAGCTGAAAACTAAACATGTAAAAAGGGGTGGATGACGATCAAAAAAAAAAAAATAGAAAAGAGGCCAGTTTAGTGCTTTTAAAGGAAAAAGATAATTTGAATAACTGCTACATGGCTATCTGTCATCACTAAATATTTTTGGTTTAACAAACATATAATTGCAAACTTAGTAGTGATGATAATCAAAGTTGACAATGATTGAGCAAATGTGCTAAGAAGTTTCCATAATTCTTCATATATAACCCCATACCAACCCCCGAGTGAATTATTACTAGCATCTCCATGTTCAAATGAATAAACTAAGCTTCAGCAGGTTAAATAGCCTGCCATATGCTGATAAGGAATAAAGTCACCATCCCAACAGCCTGCCCTTTGGACTCCATACCACACTTCAAACAGAGCTCTGTATTCCACACTGACATGCCCTCATCCATAGGATAAGCTTTTCGTGAGATCCTGGCTTTATCATGTAGCTCCTGGTTCATTAGTCAAGAACTTGGAATGTATACAGTGTTTGGGTAAGCATTTTTGTGAGCACAATTTTCTTTCCTTCTCACAACTAATTGACCAGTAGGAATTACTTTCTCCATTTTGCAAATGAATTAACTGAGCCTTATAGAAACCGGGTAGTCTGAAGTCCAGACCTCTAACAGAGCTAGGCATCAACCAGGCAACCTGAAGCCAAAGCCAGTACTTCTAAGGCTGAAAGTATCAAATCTTACCATGCACTATAAAGGCAAACAAATGGTTAAGTCTAAATTCAAAGAGGTAAGCTGCACAGGAGAGGCCTGTGTCTACATATAGACAAATACTGCAAACAGAAACAAAAGTTCTGTGGCATTCCTGTTTCCATAGTAGACAGGGGATTTCTGTATGCAATTTACATTGAATCTATGGCCCACAGCACATTCTGAGACCAAGGGGAACAGGCTGCCAAAGTGCCCACTTCTTTTCTCATCATTATTCACCATAAGGTTCATCAAAGCTATGGAATTAGATGGAAGGAGGATGTGAGTATTTATTTGTTCATTAATCATTTTTTATTAAGCTCCTACAATATTCAGGCTTTCTTCCAGGGTCTGGGTATGACCTAATGAATAAAACATAAAAAATCCGTGCCCTTGTGGGACTTGTGTTCCTGTAAATAGGAAGGGAGACACCAAACCAAGTAGATAAACATACTGTAGTTCACACTACACAAAGTCTGTGGAAGAAAAGCAAAGCAGAGAAAAAGGTGTAGAGTATATAGGGTCAGGATTGCAAAGTTAAAAGGAAAAATCTCAATGAAAAGGGAAAAGTTATTGTTATACAAAAATAATGCAGACCTGACAGCAAATTTCCTGGAATAAATCATTGCCAAAGCTCATTTCATTGACATTGATATAGTAATTTGTGTAAAATAAAGGGGTAAATCACACGGGGATCAAATTGTTAAAGTGACTATGTCAGTTAATTTGGAAAAACGAGGTAACTACCCTCTTCTCTGAAGTATAACAGTGTCTGATCCAAGACATTCTTTTAAAAAATCATTTGAAAACTGGGTGTGGTAGTGCATGCCTTTAATCCCAGCACTCAGAAAGCAGAGGCAGACAGATCTCTGTGAGTTCAAGGCCTGCCTGGTCTGCATAGTGAGTTCCAGGCCAGCTGGGGCTACAAGAAAACCCTGTCTCAAAAGACCAAAAAAAAAAAAAAAAGAAAGGAAGGAAGGAAGAAAAATCATCTGAGATGAGAACAGGGCAAGAAATCTATTGGAAAAGAGAGTCTCATAGAGGGAAAACTAAGTTGCCAAGAAGGCCCTGGCAAACACAACTATTCCTCCAAAATTCAAAGGGCAAAATTCAGCACATTGGTCCCTGGTCTTCCGGCTTATTTGAGAAAGGAAAGGGAGAAAATAGCTGGCTGTTATTTTTGTGAATCCAATTATATCCAAAGTAAAGAAATGTGACCCTACCCAGATGTACCACCTTGGAGGAAAATGCCCCTAAAACTTATAGGCCTCGGTTTCCCCATCGTTGTTTAAAGACAGTGATATTCTTCTGTACCCTCAACCCAGAGTATAGACGTTTTTATCTTCCTTAATGCACTCCACAGTATCCATCTGAAATGATTTTACTTGGAAATTTATAGGTTCATCTACTCCTTACTATTCCATTCCATTTATGGAACAGTTTGTAAAGTAATTTATTTGCTCATTAAATTTCCTTTATGAGAGAATATCTATTCAAATTGTGGGTATCTTCTGAAAGTGTAAGTGAAATCATTATGAGCTTCGTTTAATTCACGGTAGTGGAGAGAATGCCATTCACTTCATTTAGGGACCTACTCAGCACAGGGTCCCAGCTGTGCTCTAGCAACTAGTAAGGACTCAGCTCTTAACTTTTACCAGAGAGGAGCTGTGGACAATTTCCTCTTCCTCTGAGCACTTCCGTTCTATGTTAGGCTTGATTATCAATCTCGAAATCCAGTACTATCTTTGTGACCTCCCCCTAGACTCCACATGCAATCTCTCCTAACCCACACATATATACCTGTTCTTCTTATACACACATGGTCACATCTCCTCAGCCTCTTTCCTAAAATAATTCTGTACTTGATCAGTAAAGGCACCAAATCCTTAAAGACAGTACTTGATCCTCCCATGGAGTCTCTAATTGCTACTTCTCAGTTGCACTACACATCCTTTCAGAACGTTCTCAAATGCTCCAGTCTCATTCCCAACACTGTTCCTTTCCCTCACTTCCCCCTACTTCATCTCCAGAATCAGAAGGAATCTCCATCTGCTATCTCGCTAGTTTTCACACATCACTAGCAACATACAGAAATACATAGATTTATCTAGAGTCAGGTTTAAAGACCCAGCATAGATCCAGAGGAATACACACATGAACATACATGATGCACACAGACATCCACAGAGAAAAGACAAACAAGTTAAATTTTGAGCATGCTTTCAGAATCTGGGGAGTTGTTATTCTGTTCATACAAATATCAGAGGGGTTTTTACCAAAGGAGATCACCACAAATTCAAGCCAGCTGTGAACCCCCATCACCCACCACATACACTTGCACACATAATCTGCATTCATAAATGAATAAGCAGTTCACAGACAAACCTCATTGCCACCTTCAGCTGCTCCCTGTGGCTCCAAATGGTGCCAGCAATAAAGACTGAGGAGCACAATCCACAGAAAGCAATTCAAGGGCTGGTAACTGTTTACTGGCCGATCAAGGAAATGTTAATGGACTTCAGAGTTCAGCTTTCCTTTCCAAGATCAGAATTGTTAGTTAATTAGTAATCACAGTTTTCCTCCAGGGAGAACATCTCTAAGACCTTAAAGCAAGAAGTTTCCTCCCAAGACCCACTCCTTTCCCTCCAGCCACTATAGGTTTATTTAGCCTGCAGGATATTTTGTGTCTGCTTAGAGAACACAAAGTAGACTCAATTTGTAGACAATAAAGAACAAAAATAAATTATCTCTGGAGTCTTAGAATAACTGCTGTCTCTCTCAGAGACCCCCAATCTCTCAGTACCCCTTGGAGTAGTGCAATCTGCTGGTTTATTATGGAAGGAAATTATCTTGAAAATGTTTCCAAAGTGCTTCCTTTTCTTGCCACTGCAAAATATCCTTGAGCTTGTTATGCTGTGGAGATCCTCTGGCAACCTCCTGTCTCCTATGGATCTTTTAGAATTGTTTTGAGGTATTAGAATTATTTAAAGTAAAATAGGTAAGTATACCATGAGAACAAATTATCCTGAAATATTTACTAGATTATTTTTAATTGCAGTAATAATTTTCAATTAATAATTTTTGATTAATGATATAGCAATAGGCATAAAAAATTATTGGAATTTCAAAACAGTGATAAGTATGAAACATCTCTCAATATTATCTTAATGTAACCTCTTAGACCAAAGTCACAAGTACTATTATTAACTGTGATTTACAGCCAACTTTATACTGAACTGGAATGCTAGACTTCAGTTAGAGATTAGGAAGAAGGAGTATGTAAGTATATCCACCTTCCAGGTTCACTGAGTTCTCCAGTCTATATATAGGAATTCCAAGAGAAGAAACCTCCACTATCAGAGTAGAGTTTCAATAGGTAGGGCAGAGTTCTCTCTAACTACTATGCCACACGTGATCTATAAACCTGGTTCAAAGATAGAATCATGAAAACTGAGGATATGTAGGGAGACTTTTGTGACAATGTACCTATGTAGGGAGACTTTTGTGACAATGTACCCGAATAATTTGATGTCTATTGACTCCAATAATTTAAAAATAGGGATTATATCTGTTTAAACTTGCCTTTTTATTTTATTTCTCTACTAGTTTATTTTTAATTTTATAAAAGTCTCAATCTGTGGCATATTCCAAACATTGAAAATTAAAACTGTTCTTTTATTACACATGACTTTAAAGATCTTGCTTCATTATTACTATTTCTGAACTCCAGCCTCTATGGACCACTACAAACTGAGGAAAAATTTGGGGCAAAGAACAAGAATTTATGATCTCTACATACAAAAGCTTAAGTTGCCACCTCTCATCCTGGGCATTTCACAATGAACACAGATAATCACCATGGAATCAGTTTATCTTTTTGAAAAGCTCATCTCCTCATGTTTATGCTTCTCCCATCACCATGAGGATCTTATCAGGAATCAGTGGAGTCTGTATAACAGTCTCTGGGAACACAGGATGCTTTGGGCATCAGAGAACCAAAGGATCAATAGTTTCAAGAGCTGTCTGTTCCAGAGATTTTAGAAAATGGCACATAAGCTACCTCAACACCAGTGTACAGAGGACTGTCTCTTTGACCACTGGCCAGTCTCAGTCTAGGAGAACATACCCTACACAAAGGTCTGTCTAACTCTCATTCACATATACTGCAAGAGAGCTTTCCTCCACAATGGTCCCTTTGCTCTCATCCCTTAAGGGCACCTCCCTTATTATGCACTGTATCCTGTCTTCTATGCTCTGAATATCTCATCTGAACTTACTCCATGGAGAACATAATAACTGGGGAGCGGAAGGCAGGCCAAGATGGTAGCATTATCCTTATGAAATTTCAAAATCAGTAAGTATAGCTCCCTCCTCCCCCATTTAATAGATGAAGAAGCTGAGACCTGGGAATGCTGTGAGGTTTGTGTTGCTGCTGACTAAAAAGATCTAGATCTGGGTTCAAAGCTCAGATCTGCTTAGTGGGGCAGGAGCTCAGGGAAGGAAGCCTGTTTCCTTAACTTAAATGAAGATGAAAGTGACACTCGTCCAATAACATGAAATAAATAAACAGGGCAGGTTGAAGACCCAAATTGTGGTTAACAATTATTATGAGAATGAGGCTCTGTCAAGTCTCGGGTTTCTTCAACTGCATCAGCCTCTCACTCTACCATAAACCAGGATCACAGCATGTCATGAACGAATAAATTCGGAAAGAAAAAGGACACCTGTTTTGTATAAGGCCCATTTACATATGGTGTTTCTTGCCTATAGCAGTACAAAAATTTAACACCAAGTCCTTGGATTACAAAAGATAATTCAGGCTAGACCAAGGTGCAAGTACTGGATGCCTAGAGTTGTTTTCTGCCTAGTGACATGGTCTTCCCCGACCTGAGGGACAGCAGGGAAACAGAAATCATCAGGAGCTATGAAAATCTTGCAAGTGTAGGGTACAATAATTTCTTAGTAGAACTTCTCCACTTCCTTGACCACCACCCTTAGCGGACCCTCAGAATCCCATGTTTATGTCAGGCATCAGCCCTTAAGCTACTCCTTGTTTCTAGCCACAGAAAATATAGAAATGACCCCTTCTCTAGATGTCAGTGCTATGTATAGATTTTATATATGTCCTATAAATGAGGCACCACGAAATAACAGCAACATTGATTGAATGCTTATTCTCGCCTATGTATTGCACTAAATGATTCACATACATTCATTTCTTCTTCATACTGTACCATGAAGTGGTTACTGTTGTTATCCCTCAAAATGAGAAACTAGGCACCAATAACAACTTATTCAAGCTTGTATAATAATAGACTCTTTTAATGTATAGTCCAAAAGATTCCCCCACCCCACACTTTTTAGAAGTAGAAATATTTATCTACAAGGGACTCTGAAAGGTACACAATTTTAATGTCCATTAGCATGATGTTAAGAAGGTTATGAGGGGAAGAAAGTAAAAGAATACATGTGAGGATTTAGCATAATGCATAGGTCCTGGTAAGCATTCCACAAATGTTGCTGCTGTTTTCCTACCAGCTCCCCTTTCCCAGACTATTGAAACGCTACCCTCAAAGATAAATTGTTCTGTTTCCCAGGTGTGTAATCCCTTAAGTGCTTAGCAGAGTCCTAGACACCAATCAGGTCTCTGCTATCTGAGTTTGTTCCAACTCTTCATCACAGACAAACCCATAAGAGGACCCTATTCTCACTACAGAGCACAGAGATCCAGTGAGGCCCAGTCTGTATTCTTTTTACTCCTTGTAGTCTTCCATGGGCACATAGACCTTCAGTCTGAAACTGTTGAATACAACATGGCCTTAAAACACTGCTTAGGAGTCTTCGGCCCCAACACAGTATCAGAGAAAGCACAGGATATGAAAGGAGCCTGTGCTTACGTATCTGAATCTCTACTTGCTGTGTATCTTAGGCAGACAATTACATTTCTGAAGCTAAATTCTCTTATCTGTAAATTAGAGATGATAATATAAACATAATAATGTTATTTGGGGGTCTAATCTGACATAATAAATACCTGACCTTCAATGACAATGTCCCAGCCCCTCCCTTACTTACGTCTTCCTGAGTATAAAATTGTATCAATAAGCATATCATTAGCTTAAGCTTTGTTAAGAACTGTTTTTCTTGCATCCTATGGTGGTAGACACCTGTAATTCCAGCACTCAGGAGAAAAGGGGAAGGAGATTATGAGTTTGTGGTCAGCCTAGGATATATCCTGAGACCCTGTCTCAAGAAATCAAACTCTTGGAATACTGGACAGTGGTAGAGTATTTGCATAATGTGCATAAGACCCTGGGCTCAAACCCCAGCATCTCAAAACAGAACTGTTTCTCCAGTTTATCAACCCCTGAATAACCTGAGCTGGTAAGAAGCGATCTCCATCACAAGCAACTGAGATGGAGGAATGGAGGAGTGCCAGTGTAGTCCATACCAAACTGATTCTACAGGCCAGTGGGAGAACAGAACCCAACTCCCTCTTTATCTCTCTCTCTCTCTCTCTTTCTCTCTCTCACACACACATTCCATCTTTGCCCTCTGCCTTTCAAAATGATCTCCTGCAGTCTCTGAAGCCTACAAACTTTAAACTGTACCTCTTTACTGCAGCTAACTCGTGGTCCTTCTTTGGTCCTACATGTACGACTTTCACATCATACGCCACCTAGAAGGGGAGAAGAAGGAGTCAGAGTAAGTACAAGTTCTCTGCCCAGAAATGTTTAGAGGAAGGTAAGACAAGAGCCACCACAGAGAGAGAATTGCAGCATTTCCTTCTCTTGTGAAATCCC
Organism: Eospalax fontanierii; assembly: GCA_035773235.1. Classification (NCBI taxonomy): domain Eukaryota; kingdom Metazoa; phylum Chordata; class Mammalia; order Rodentia; family Spalacidae; genus Eospalax; species Eospalax fontanierii. The sequence continues at coordinate 96,653,025 of CM069528.1, read as the reverse complement.
TGCCATTTATACTGCCTTCATTGTTCCCCACCTCTGTACACAAATAGGCGCACATGTCCACACAAGTGTCAAGGAAAGAGTCATTGGTCAAAATACACCGCCTAACACTCACATGTTCGCAATAAAACTCTCCATCTGTATGACACTCTGCAGATTTCCGGACACTCTGTATCATCTCATTGATAACAACAATACTGTGAGACGAGGTAAGTACTCTTAATCCCTATCAATAAATGAGCAACAAGTTAAGAAAAATTATCTGCTAAAGGTCACTTGGACGGTGCCATAGTTGAGCTCACAATGAATTTCAATCTAGTATCCAAAGTTCATAGTATGAGGTCATTAAATCTAAGAGTTCTTTTCAGATTAAAAGATTGAAAGTTTGTTCTTTCATTCAACAAATTCAAAGTTTGTTCACTACCAAGTCTCTAAGATAGAAACCCTTGAAGCCTATCAGTTATGAAAGTCTACCATCAGTACTTTGAGTTAGCCCCTTCCCTTCAAGCTGGAATTTCACATGGAAACTCCCATCACTTTCTCTGTGACTGTCTTTACCCTGCTGAAGTGACCCCTAACCAGCCCATCTTGCAAAGCCACCTCAACATAACCCCAACTTTACAATTATAGCTGATACAACCAGTACTGCACAAGTAACTCAAATTTGCTAATTGAATTCTCCTTCCCAGAAAATCAGATTTGAGATAAGAAATTTGAATTGTCTGGCATTGAGGCACAAGGTCTGTGGGATCATATCATGTTATGTATTGAAAGGCAGAAATTAAAGAATTTAGGAAATATGTGTTTCCCCAAAAGAAAATGGAATAGATATATAGAGAACAGCAGGAATAAAAGACCATTCAAACCTTCTATGGTTTAGATGCAGTTTGTCTAATAAGGGTTCATGTGCTGGTGGCCTGGCTCCTAGCATTTGCTATGTAGAAGGCACACCTGTAAGAGGCACATCCTCTAGATCACTAGAGACATTGCCTTTAGAAAGAATAAATGCATGGGGCTGGAAAGATGGCTCAGCAGCTAAGAACACTTGCTGTTCTTCCAGAGGTCCCAGGTTTGATTCCTAGCACCCATGTGGCAGCTAACAACTGTCTATAATTCCAGTTCAAAGGGATCTGACACCCTCTTCTGACCTCTATGGGGTATTGCTCACATGCAGTGCACGTACATATGTGCAGACAAAACACTCATTTACATAAAATAAAAATAATAAATATAATATTTTTGATAGTGAAAATAATTATTTAATCTCCTACATGACCAGACATGTAATACAAAATGTTTGAAAAGATGAGATGCTTAGACACATCCCATCCATGATGTGTGACAATTGTCAGGATGTTTCAGCATCTTATGAATCCTGGTTAGTTCTGATGAGAGGATTATCTTAAGAATATAAAAATGCTCCCTCCTTTGTCTTTGACTTTCTGTTTCACTGTGTAATTTCTCCCTGAAGCACAAACCCTTTGCATCTGGCACGATGCTATGCAACCAACCCAGCCCCCACCACTGCTCAGAGCTGTTTGGACTTTCAGCTTCCAACACTGTGAGATAATAGACTTCTTGGATTCTTATAACTGACCTAGGTATTTTATCCTATCAGTTGAAAACAATCTAGCATAAAACCCAAAGAAGAAAAGCAGAGAAAGTAACTGCCAGTGTTTTTCTAATTCCTGTGATAGCTGACACAAAACTTACTTTCGCTTGATACTTCTGTTTCTTCATCTAAACACTGCTCTTCCTATTGTTACATCATCCCATCATCCCCATCATCCCCAACATCCCCGTCATCCCACTCACCCACCAGTAAATTTATGTCCATTTCTGTTGCTGTTTCTGAAAGGTTCTGGACCATGTAACTAAATGGTCCCTGTGTGTCCTCTTACAACAGGCTTTCATTTTCTTTTACCCAGTACAAAGATGTATATCCACTGAAACATGATAATCACTCCAGTTTATCCCAGGAGATACAAATCATTCTCCTATTACCTGTATTTTGCTGGCTTTTATAATCATCTACAATTGTAGGACCTCCAAATCTCCACAAAGACCCTCTGAATTGTTCAGCATCCCCATAGAACTATATTTTAAGTTAAGAGGCCTGTATCCTATGTGTGGTATAATGGGAGATACACATTGCATTCTCTTGGAAATTCAATTTAGACCAAGATCATTGAAGAAGAATGAATAATTTCAATAACACTGTGGGTTTTATTTTTAATTCATTTATTTTATTTTACGTGTATGAGTGTATTGCCTGCATGTATGTTAGTGCACCTATGTTGTACAGTGCCCTTGGAAGACAGAGGAGGGTGTCAGATCCCCTGGATCTAGACTTATTTATGGTTCTTAGCTGCCACATGTAGGTGCTGAAATTCAAACTCAGGTCTTCTGCAAAAGCAGCCGGTGCTTTTAACTGCTAAGCCATCTCTCCAGCACTTTAATCAACTTTTTAATTCCAAAAATATGTGATAGCGAATATGATCGTGAGCAAACTTGAATAATTTTTTTCAACATAAAACACTTAAGTTCTACAGAAGTTTCCCCTACCTCTAGTAGTTATATTTCCTTCCAGTCTCACATTAGGGATGGGCACCTGATTCAATGGGAAAAGAGAAAGTCAAGTCCTAAGTTGGCAGACGGTGTCTATCGGCTGTGTAGCTTGTACCATTTTGTCCTCTTCACTGGCACAGTCTCCTCCTCCTATGAGCTTCTCTCTCCCACAGGACTCTCTAGGATCCAACACAGACACACTGTCTCCATCTGGGCCCTACCTGAATTCCCATGTCAACTAGACAAGGAGCTCTCTAAGAATGAGTGCTATGCAGTGACTCTCTATCTCGCAGTCTGTTAGAGAGACAGGACAGGGCTGATAAACACCCCAGGTAGTTAACTTTCTTAAAACTGCCTCTCCTGGCCCAGTGTGGTGGTATAAACCTCTAATCCCTGCGCTCAGGAGACAGATCTCTGTGAGTTCAAGGTCAGCCTGATCTACATAGCAAGCTCCAGGCCAGCTAGGGCTACACGGAGACCCTGTCTCAAAAAGACAAAAAGAAAAAAAACTTCCTGTAGATCATGGTTGTGGGCCAAATAAAACTTTAAAACAGAACTCAGAACTCTCTTTGAAAGGAATCCCTCCATGGGTTTGAATCCCAGCACCCACATGGTGGCTAACAACCATCCCTAACTCCAGTTCCTAATTCCAGTTCCAGGGGATCCAATGTCTTCTAGAAGGCCTCTGTGGGCACTGCATGACATAGGTGCACTTACACACACACAGGCAACATACTCATACAAATAAAATGAAAATAAATAAATAAAAATATTTTTTTAAAAAGGAGTCCCCACCCACAGGCCCTGCTGAGGAAAGTGAGCTTATTTGTGTCCCTAAGCACAAGATTCCATGTTGGCATCATTGCTGGCCAAACTAGGGATGAGCACCCAACTCCCAAACACCACTGGAGCATCTTACTGGGTGACAAGCAGACCGTTTTCATTCTTTTTCTGAATATAAGACACAAAGATCATTGGAAGCAGGATTAAGTACCCTCAAGAGAAAAGGGGGGGAAATGGAGGAATAGAGAGAAGATCTGGGTGAGAGGGAATCCTTAACCCCACCTCTGCTTTCTAGTACCACTCTGCCCACACCCCTTGGCAGTTAAGTATGCTGAAAGCAATAGGCCTTTAAAAATGTAGGAAGTAAAGGTATCTTTCACTTCCTGTTTTCTGATTCATCAGTTACCTCTTCATTCCACTTCCTGGTTTCACATGTTTAGATGGGCAATTAAATTCAGGACACTTTCTTTCTTTTCTTTTTTTTTTTTTTTTTTTTTCCTCCCCGGTGCTGGGATTCAAGGTGTGCCCCACCACACCTGACTTCAGAAAACTCCTTAAGTTTGTTACCTCTTCTGATTAAGATGTGTCCCTCTCATCTCCCCTCCCATCCTCCTCCTTGATCTCTCCACTCCCAGCTGTTCTAGTCTCAGGGTAAGGACTGTAAATCACATTGTTAGTCATTGCACTCAGCTTCTGATAATAGTAACTCAAGCATTGCGGCCTAAGGGCACAGAGAATTTCCCCTTATCACACAATGAGAGGCCTGAGGAAAGCAGTTGTTAGTGTGGATTCTGCCACTCTTGGAGTTCAGGGTGAGAGTTTTGAGGCTTGTCTTTTCTCTCATTGCTGTACTCCAATCCTAACAGTGCAGGATCCCAAAAGAAAGGCAACGTGCGTGGGCTTTCTAAGAAATTCCACCTAATTATTTCTTGTATCTCATCAGCTATTACTATATGGAACAAAAGAAATGCAGCTCTAATTTTAATTGGAAATACTCAACTACCCTGTGAACACAGGAGCTATCTGTAATGATAAGTAGAGGACAGATCCCACATAAGCATACGCTATTATCTATAAAGAACAGAATGCTAAGCTGGGTGTGCGCACTCTGCCCCGGCCCTACTGGTGGCAGAGTTCTGCCTTGCCACTCTCTGGCACTACTTTGATTTGAAGAGAGCAACACTATGAGTTGGAAGTTCCAAAGCCAGGATAGGCAGAGGGTTATGGGAAGCTGGGAGGTTGAAGAGAATTGGAGAATAGGCAAATAAGTTTACCCCCACACAGACCACTAGGCAGTCAGATGCCAGCAGGTGTTCAAGACACACAGGCTACACACAAGTAGGCACACATGCAGAGCAGCGCACAGGCCATGCAGAGGTCAGTACACAAGCATCTGGTAGGCACACCAGCTTACAGGTAGCCATACATAGGCAGGGTGGTAAAAATGAACTTGAAGGCACTCACCTCTGACCTCAAGGTTATATAGTCATACTAAATCACATAAAAGCTTCATTTTGCCAGGAATTGTTATATAGTAGATTACATCACTGCTTATTTTTGGGTTCCCTAGACATTCCGTGTCAGCTGTTTTGTGCTGACTCATAGTCATCCAGATGTCCAGGGTTAGTCATTTTGACCCATACCAAATATCCACATCAGAGCCATGTTGTCTAAACATGAACCGGCCATCTAGACCTCTGCTCCCTCCAAACATTCCCAGGACATCCCACTTCACTGTTGCATTTCTCCTGTGGAGAAGTCATGAGGAGCTTTGAAGAGATCCCTGTACATCATTTAAGAGCACCAGTATCCGTCCTCAAACAAAAGTTTGAATCTCATTTTCGTAGAGCATTTGACTACTAACTGCTCCTGTTAAGAAGACAATGTGGATCCTGCAGAAAGGCCCAGTGTGCAAGCCACAGTTCACTTCCTACAGAGTGTGATCTTTGCTGAGATCCTGGCCAGACTCTTCCTTCCCTTATCTCTGAGTGCTTTAGAAATGCAGGTGTGTGTCAGAATCACTTGAATGGCTTGCTGAAAATGCTGACTGTGGAACCCTACTTGCAAGTTTTTGGGGATTTTTTGTTTTGTTTTATTCTAAGGGCCTAAGTGGAGCCTAAGAATTTGTGGTTTCTTAGAAAATGGTGATACTTTCTCCCTGATGGGATGCTTTGAGGACTATAGACATTACTAGAGATCACCTGACTGAATCTTCTCTTTGCAGCCAGAAGAGTCTACTGGATATATCTTTCTTTGTATATAGCAGTCCAGGGCTGGAACAGAGGAAAAGGCCTAATGACAAATTCCACGCCCCTGGAAACCTTGCCTACACTTGGGAGGCTGCAGTTCTGTTACTACGTCAGGATTCCTTGCCCAACTCTTACTTAAGCTGAGTGTTCTCTGAAATGGCTACACAAGTTAAGAAAGACTTTTTTCATCAGTCTTCAAAGCAGAAAGCATGTTTGAATCCCAGGAATTAATTCATCTAGATTCAAACAGGGCCTACATACTGCACCCATAAAAAAAGAAAAGTTGGGGGCTGAAGAGATGGCTAATAGAGCAATTAAAAGCACTGGTTACTCTTACGGAGGACCTGGGTTCCAATCCCAGAACCAACATGCCTGCTGACAGCCATCCCTAACTCCAGTTCCAGGGAATCCAACGTCCTTTTCTGACCTCCATAGGCATTGCATGATGCAGACACAGGTGTACTTACACACATGCAGGCAATACACTCATACACATAAAATAAAAATAATAAATTAAAGACAATTTTTAAAAAAGAAGGAAAAGTTAGTCAAATCGCTACTTTTAATTTAAATTGAATGATCCAATCAAGAAACAAAATTCTAAGTATGTGTCACATAAATAGGAGCAAAGAAAGAGCAATGTAGTTATGGAATGTGATGGAATCGAGAGTACACGTGTAAAGACATCTACTTCACTGCAGCTCTTCTTGAGTAACAGGAGAAATTGGCAGAGCCGCCTTTGGGGATCCTTGAGACCACACCCCATCAGAAAGACAGGGTCTCACTGTGTAGTCCTGGCTGGCCTGGAACTCACAGAGATCCTCCTGACTCTGTATTCTGAGTACTGAGATTAAAAGTGTACAACACTGTTAAATACTGCAAAATTGCTATTGACCAGAGTGCTAGAAAAAACTCCATGATGGTCTAAAGCTGACCTGAGTAAAGTTCTGTTTTCCCAGGCCCCATCCTAGGAAACTGAAACCTAAACTTATCACACACAATTCTGGAAAGAATATAAAGCTCTGAGAACACCTGTACCTACTGACTGCCAGATGTGTTTCAGTACTTTCTGCTTGGCTAGCTTTTATACAATGTGAATTGTTAAAGGAATTCACCAGGTCAGCATGCACCTGGTTACCATGGATAGATTTGCACCCATTTCACTGACTATTGTATTTTGTTTGTTTGTATTGTTTTCGTTCCCTTGCACCTGCTCTCAGCAGATCCCCCAGGAACTAGCTGACCACAAAACCTATAAAATGTTCTACAATTGTTTTATAATCACTGGCCTGCTATAGCTAACTGTCCTTTTTGCCTGCTTTCATATGCAGTTGTGTTGATTCCTGATTGGCTCATTTTAAAGTCATTAGCAACTTCCTCCAGAGTGCATAAAAACATTACTGAACTGAGCCTGTTGCTTCTCCCTGGGTACCCCGAACCCAGAGGGAGCCCATCGGTAAAATAAATTTTTCCCCTTGCCCTTCCATCAGTGTGACGACCTTTATTGCAACATGTAACAGACACCATGCCTGGTGTTGCTTTTATTTTTAGTTATGCTTTTATAGAATGTGGGAAGGGGTGTGCATGTGACTACAGGTACACGCAGAAGCCTCAGGTTTTGGATCCTCTTGGAGCTGGAGTTACAAGCAATTTTGAGCTGCCCAACCTGGGCACTGGGAACCAAAATTAGGTCCTCTGTAAGGACAATTTAACCACCAAGTCATCTTTCCAGCCCCAAAGTCCAATGTACTAATACCTGTGTTAACTTGATAAGTAGATAGACATGTTATTTCAACAAGTCTAATGAGACTCTTCTGCTCCTTTCCTTAGTCAGAACAACGGTCTCTTGAAGAGGTATGAACCAACCCAGTCTCAGTTTTTCCAAATCTCCTGATAATGGCGATGAATTAACACTCTCCTTCCTCTACCACCCTGAGGTGTTTGCCACTTCGACCCCTCTTTAAGAAAAGTTCTACTGAGATTGAAAATACTACCAAGCATCTTATCTTCCCGCTGTATACCCAGACCTATACACCTACAGTAAAGAGCATAGGCATGAAATCCTAGCTCCTCGCTTTTTAGTTTGGTGACTTTGGCCAAGCTATTTGACCTATCTGAAACTCTTCATGTCTCATCAGTAAATTAGAAGTATTTCTACAGTTTTGCAGGACAACTGTGAGACTAGAGGAAATTGACTTACCGCGCTTGTGAAATAGAGTCTAAATTTTCAATTACGTAAAATATACAACCAAACTATTCCTAGATGGGATCAAATGTCGGGAGCAGGCTTACAAACTGAGAAGCCAGCAATTCTAGAAGTCACCATGTTCTGGCGCCACCTAGTGCAGGTCACTAATAGTGCTAGAGGAACTGTCTTGAATGCATTGGAAAAATGTCAGTAATTAAGGGACTCTTCCAGTTTAGAGGTTGTTTTCTTTGCCTAATTGTCAGGAGAAATTACGATGAGGACAGGAGATAGAAACTGGCTAGGATCAGGGAACTGGAAAGTGAACATTTCTGTTATGTGCCATATGTAGGGTGTAACTGAGACCACAGTCCAGACACTTGATCCCTCTGGTCCACATTTTTTAAACTAGATCTCTGGATTTCCTGGTGGAAAAGTCATATCTACTTCCCAGATTCAGTCCACCTCCTAAATGAGGTTAGGGTTAGGGGACAAGGAGGATGCTACAGTAGCCTTCATCAGGACCCTGCTGAGGCCCATTAAGGGAAAGCTATTCCTTCTTGCTCAAAAGAATGGAATTTACCTCTGACCTTGGGTGGAAACCTAACATACCAAGCTACTCAGAACATAAGAGTTAATCCAGCTGGGCCTGTCAATTACCTGATAGAGACCACACCTCGAGAAGGCTGATTCACCTTAAGCCATGCTAAAGAGACAGGAGGAAAAATTGTGTCTTTAATGACATAATGTGCTTTTGCTTCACAGAAAGCCTGTCCAGTGGCTTCTGGAGCCACAGCCATGAGCTGATTTTTCTAACTTTAAAAAAAAAAAAAAAAAAAAAGGAACTTTTTCCTTTTTCTTCTTTCTCGTTTCCTTGGGGATATTAGCCATAGCCTGAGCATGTTTTCCCAGATTCTGGGTTTTCTCACTCTTTTTTCATAAAGTCATGTTCCCCTCCACCCCAATCCACACATACAAACTTTCCAGCACATGGCTGCTTACACGGGGCAGGATTTCTTCTCTTCCTCTCTTTCTTTTTCCCCTTCAGAGCAGCTGCTAAGATTTAGAGCTTGGGGTTTTTCTTTTAAACTCTAAAAAATGTCCTCGGGTTTTCTTCTGAACCCATTCTTTTTTAAAAATTATTTTACTTATTATTCTTATTTTATGTGTATGGTGTGTTGCTTACAAGTGTGAAAGTACACCCATGGCGTGCATTGCCCATGGAGGTCATAAGAGGGCATCCATCAAATCCCCTAGAACTGGAATTCCAGATGGTTGTTAGCTATCTTGTGGGCGCTAGGGACTGAACCTGGGCCCTCTGCAAGAGCAGCCAGTGCTCTCAACCGCTTAATCATCTCTCCAGCCCTATGAGCCCATTCTTATTCTTTTCAAAAAGACTTTTATTGAATTTTTGTTCACTTCACACCTTAGTCATATTTAGACCAGACTCTCCTCTATTTGCACCCCACCCCATAGCTCACCCACCGTTTCATGCGTTCTATCATAAAGAAGACGACTCTCCCTTACCGAGCAGTTATCAGTTGCCAATAGATCCTCAGCTAAGGTTGGGGCTTCTTACCTGTTTCCCTAGTTTGAGTGTGCACGGGTCTTGTGCATGCTGACACCATTGCTGTAAGTTCGTATGCGCAAATTCCCAGAAGCCTGGAAAACTGTTTCCTTGGCTCTTACAATCTTTCCGCCACCTTTTCTGCAATGGTCCATGAGCCCTGGGTGACTGAGATTTAATATAAAAGTCCTATCCAGGGACATGTACTCTGCAGCTTCTTATTTTCTACATTTTGGCCAGTTGTGGCTTTCAGTGCTAATTATCATCTGTTGCATGAGGAAGCTTCAGTGGTGAGAGTTGAGAGAGGCATTCTCTCTACCCCTGTTCCACTATGTTCTGTGAACCTTCAGAACCCCATTGTAGATGTGTCAGTTAGGGCTGGGCATCTCACAGACACTTATTCTCTGTCTTTTGACAGGTTTGGGAACTCAGTAATAGTCTCTATCTATTTGCAATTATGACTGCATGTGCATAGCTGAAGGCTACATAACAAGGAACACAGTGCCAGACAGAAGTCTCTCTTTGAGTTGTTGGTTAAGGTAATCTAAAAGATTCCCAAAATAATATAAGTTATTGTCACAGTCCTTGATTTCCTCCCAGAATTTCAGGTAAGACTCTATTGCTGAAGACAGGACATACTTTAGACATAGGACTTGGAACAATGGGGCTGAAACTAGCCTGGAAGCCTTCCCCCTGAAGACTAATTCTCATAGTATCCTATGATACTATGCAAGATGTTAAGGGAGAAAGTAATCAGTGGTTCAATCCCAGCTGTGAAGCCCAATAATCAGAATGACTGGCACAACAAACTATCTCTACTGGTACAGTAGTGGCGATTTTATCCTAGGGGCAATAAACAGCTAATTGGATTTAAGCTAATTCAGTGGGAAGGAGCTCATGTGTGGTATGGTTAACATAGCCAAATACACATGGAAACATCATAGATCCTAGAGAAAAACCTGTGTCTGTGTCTGTCACATCCCTAGACAAACACAATTTCTTACTTTATGCTAAATATGCATCCTTTTATTTACAGACAGGTATATCTTCTGCCAACCATTCTTATTCTTTTATTAACTAAACTAACAGCCCTGAGAGGGAACTCTAATTTCCCCAGTATCGCACCCCAAGTGAGGTGTCTCCAAATTTCCAGTAACCATGGAGACACAGACACCCTCAGCTTCACACTTGCTGAGAGTCCATCTCCTGGTCTTTTCCATGAGTGTGCACAAGCTGTGTCATTGTCTGCCTAATCCTAGGAATAGAACTAAGCCAGTCTCTGGATGGGAATGGGAATAAGCTGAGGATAAGAGGCAGCCAATCACTGGCACCTTTCTACCATTTTATGTCAATTCACACAGATGCTAAAGCAGTCCTCTCGGCCACAGATCAAGCCTGAGCTGGCCCTCAGCCTCACTTGCTTCTGTAAGCCACCTCTGACCCTGAAGAGAACCTCCTTCCTCTGTGGTCTTTAGGGCACAGTTTCTTGTTTTCAGTGCTCTCTATCAAGAATGCTCACCCTTTATTTTTTTTTCAGGATGATACCACCCTGATTACCTATTTCCTGTCAGTGTTCTGTCCTATGAGCAATACGTCTACAAGCTACAGTAATTCAGCGCTGTGTCTTCTAAAGTATGATGACCTCTTTCAGTATGGAGTGTATTCTATTTGTATATCAAAGCCATTTCCTTATAGTCCCTCTTGGCTTTCCTGGAGCCTTGTTGCCCTCTCTTCACCTCTGCCCTTTTGCTTTAAGCCTAGAGTGAATCAGCTGTACACGGTGACAGAGAAGATTAAGAATTCTCAGCTCAGGGCCATTCACTTGATTATATTAAATACACCCATGGTAAGTCATACCGCAGGTGTGGAAAAAGGAATGCAAATGCAATAGGCACTATTTCAAACCTTCATTCACCGGGAGCATCTGCTTTGCCTGCTGTCAGTTTTCTTGAGGTCAATAAACAAATCCTACTCTTTTCTGTGTTCAAAGATCCAAATGAGCATGCAAAACCAGAGCCTCTTCAGTTGGAGAACTGAAACTCTATCTGTTTGCTTCCTGGTGCTACACTGTGGCCCTCTGGGGAGGCTGCTCTATAGGAACATCTGGGTTTATGAAAGTTTTTACATCAGTCAAGAGGTGGAATCATCGTTCTTCTACCCTTATTATGAGCTTTCCCATGTTCTCGGGGAGACGGTCTAAGGCAACAATATCCTTCCAAATTTCCTGTCAGAGCTTATTACATACCTACAAAAAGCTGGGCAATATTTAGATTCTTTGTTAAGGAAAACATCTGGGTTCAAGGGGTACTCTTCCCTCTTCTGCTGGGTGAAATCTGAGTCTTAAGTTAATCAGAAAAGAGGCATCATGTTGACTCTGACTCCTGTCTTAACTGTGTCCTACGAAGTCAAGATTGCATTTCTGTTCTTTTCAGTCCTGGAGTTTGCAGCGGGGATCCTAGTCAATACATTCATTGTCTTGGTGAATTTGGGGGATGTGGTAAAGAGACAACCATTGAAGAATTGTGATATCGTGCTGTTGTGCCTCAGCATCACTCGGCTTTTCCTGCAGGGACTGTTGCTTTTGGATGCTCTCCAGCTTACCTGTTTCCAGCAGATGAAAGACCCACTGAGCCACAACTACCAAGCCATCCTCACTTTCTGGATGATCGCAAACCAAGTGAGCCTCTGGCTTGCCGCCTGCCTTAGTCTCCTCTACTGCTCCAAGATTGTCCGTTTCTCTCACACCGTCCTGCTCTGCTTGACAAACTGGATCCCCAGGAGGATTTCCCAGATGCTTCTAGCTGCTTCTCTTTTCTCCTGCATCTGTACTGTCCTCTGTTTGTGGGACTTTTTCAGCAGATCTCACTTCACAGTGACAGCCGTGTTACCCGTGAACAATAATACAGAGCTTGACTTGCAAATTTCAAAACTCAACTTCTTTTATTCATTTATCTTCTGCAATGTGGGGTCTGTCCCCCCTTTTCTATCTTTTCTGGTTTCTTCTGGAGTTTTGGTTATCTCGCTAGGAAACCACATAAGGAATATGAAGTCTCAAACCAGAGATTCTCGTGACCCCAGCCTGGAGGCCCACATCAAAGCCATTGTATTTCTGGTTTCCTTTCTCTGTTTCTATGTGGTGTCATTCTGTGCTGCCCTAATCTCGATGCCCTTACTGGTACTTTGGCATAATAAGGGAGGAGTGATGGTTTGTATAGGGATAATGGCAGCTTGCCCTTCCGGACATGCAGCTATCCTGATATCAGGCAATGCCAAGTTGAGGAGTGCAATGAAGACTATGCTACTGTGGGTTAGAGGCAGCCAAAAGGTAAGAAGAGTCTACAGTACAGCTCCCAGGACACTGAGAAGACATAAACGGGGCTCCTCACAAATAAACCTCAGATTCTTCATGAAGACTTCCAGTTTCTTTCATGAAACGACTGCTTGACATCCATAGATTCATCAATAGTAGAATAAAATCACTGAATCACTACGAGGCCTAAGTAAATAGAATAGTGCTGGTTCCTTAGATTGCTTTGATAAAATGAGCAGAATAAAAAGATATTGAATGCAAATCCTTTCTACAGCATAGCTTACTATTGATTAGTATGAACCAAACCATTAGAAGCCACCTCTTCTGGAACAATGTCTAACCTCAAGAGAATATTGCTTGCTTCCCTTATGAAATTAGTCACTCCTATGGTGATCGTGCGGTGCTCCTCAGACACCACAGTTTTCATGGAAGCATGAAATATGAAAAAGAAAAACCTAAAGAAACAATTATGTTATGACTTCAGCTTGAAAGGGGACCACATTAAAAATCCAATGGGATCAATGAATAGGGGTCATTTTTGTCTGAAAAGATGTGCCTGCTTTATGATGAGAGAAGAGGTAAGCTGAGATTTCTCTGTAGGTGTCCTGGATATCAGAACCTCTAGTGCACCTCCTGACTCTGCTCAGTTTGCCTATGGAAACAGTGCTTTGTGGTTGAACACTGGTCTATATATGTGAGCAATCTGACAGGAAAGTCTAGCTGCAAGACAGGTTTGTGGAGACTCAGCACTCTGCATAGGAACTTAACCAGGAAGTACTTCTGAAATCAGATCCTAAGAAGCACAGGAGAGAAAAATCACATACCAGTCTCTGGAGTCCTTCAAAGGCATCAAAGTCAGCAGGTCACCCACAAGGCTTTTGCTTCGGGTATGGACATGACTGAAGAATTGCTTTCTCTGCTTAAGCACTTGTTTTTGATAGCTCCATGTCTTCCCAGAAAAGGCAAATGAAACTTTTCTTCAGTCCAATGGCTACAAAACTTTCAACTTTGTCTGACTTCTTTTCCTTGGTGGATACAAAATTATTGTAAGTTTTCCTCAAAAGCAATGACCTTCACTCTTGGTTACAAATATAATTATTTATTTAAGAAGCTTATAGAAAAATCTCATCGCTATGTTCCAGGCCAATAAAATCAAACAAATAAAATCAATAGGGATCCAGATACCCTATTTTTAAAGCTCCCTGGTAATCCACAGCACAGCTAATTCCAAGAGTTACCCTTCTGGACACCCAGTTATTCGTACTGTATTATGTGGACCCACACACACAACTATGTCATCCTGTCATCACCTTGCAATCCCATTTTCCCTTACAGTACTTGGGAGGAAGACTAGCATAGAGGAAGGCTGTAGGGCTAACCCTTCTTATTTTTCTTTCTCTTTTTGTATGAAAACTCTCTGAATAGGTCTCCTTTACATCTTACTGCTCTCCATGAATTTTTAAGGACTATCTTTCGGAAGAGTTTAGGGCCACACAAAAACATATGGTTGAAATCATATAATATGTAGTCTTTCAAGACTGAGGTCTGTCACGCAGTACTATACCTTGTTAAATAATATTCTGTTGGTAGTTTAATCCATTTGCCCATTGAAGAGCATCTTTGCTGTTTCCAAGGTTTGACAGTTAGCTTTTATAAATATCTATATGCATATCTTTCTCTGGCATGAGTTTCTAACTCCTTTGTATAAAATAAATGAATAACTCCTATGGTCTTCTCTAAAATTTTAATATGTTTTGTTTTTATGTTTGGAACTATAATTCACCTTTAATTAATTTTAAAATTTATAAAAGTGCTGAAGATTTTTGATATATCTATCCATGTGGCTCAGTATCATTTGTCTAGTACTTTCTTCATTGGCCACCCCTGTGTCTTTTGTCGTATATTTTTATACATATTCATTATAAACTCCACAATGCAATGTTACGATTTTGTATCATTTATCTTGACAATTAACAATTACATATATACATATATATACAAAATGTTGCATTGAAATGTATTGTAGAAATATATATTATAGAGGGGCTAAATCAAGATGATTAATATGAATTATTATATATATATATTTGTGATGTGAATACTACTTGAATATTCTAGTTTTGAGTACTTTTGAAATCTACATTGTTCATAATTTCCAAGAATACAATATATTGTTTTTAATTATATTCACTGTATTGTACAGTAAGTCTCTTAGATGTTCTATTTAACTAATAGAAATTTTGTTGTTTTGACTAATATCTCTCATCTCCCCACCCTGGTCCCCGCTAACAATCAATCTCCTCTCTGCTATGATGAATTCAATTTTCTTTAATTGCACATATGATTTTTGCCTTAAATGGTCAATTATTTTTCAAGGGAAATGGGGTGATAAGGGGAAATTAAAAAGTTACATACATCCTCACAACTAAGCATTTCTGGTGTGCCTTGGTTCTTCTTGCAAATCAAAGGTTTTATTTTATGTCATTTTCCTCCTGTCAGAAGAAAAAAATCTTTAATATTTTTAGTACAAATCTAGTGACTATAAAAGCCCTCTTTTTGTATATGTAGGAATCTTTATTGAATCCTCAGTTTTGAAAGTTATTTGATCTGTAAAATCACATGTTAATATGTTTATATTTATAGAATGACAAGTTAACATGTTTCATTTGATTTCTTAATCACTTTAAAGCTATGACTTTATTGTAGTCTGGTCTTGACTACTTTTGATATCAAGACAGTCATAACTTTGTTTTCCTAAGTGTAATATGTTAGTTTTACATAGCTGTTTTCAAGATATCAATCTACTTTTCAGAAATTTGATCATGAGGTGTGTAGATATGAGTTTTATTGTGTATATCCCACTTAGAATCTGATAATCTTCCTGGTTATACAACTTGATGCTTTTCCAGTACTAAGTATCAAATCCTGGGCCCCCACAGGTTGCATAAACATTTTACTACAAAGCTCTATCCCAAGCTTCTTAATCTGATGTTTTTCATTTGCAAAATGAAATGAATATATTCCATCATTTCTTCATATAAGCTCCCTGGATCTGTGGGCAAAAGAGAAAGGTATTTATAATTATCTATAACATAAGGACAAAAACATTTTAAACATTAAATAATGGTTCAATGGATTCTTCAAGTTTTAGGGGAAAGTAACAGAAGAAAATGCTAGGGTCCCCTCTCAAAGGAGGCGTATATATCTCTATAACTCTGGACCATGCCAGACACTTTATCCAGAAACATGGCCACCCTTCTGCCAGGGAAAAGACTGGGTAGGACCTAGCTCTCACTTCCCCTCTGCAGAAGTCTCTGCCTGTGCTTGCAAGGCCCAAAGGCAATGTTAATTCCCTCTCACACCTTCTTAATTCATCATGTAATTTTGCAGGTTGTACCCCAGAAGTCTTAGTGACATCACTTGATCCAAAAGCAAGAGAAGAGGCTGATGATGTAAAACATTGATACATTTTCTTTATTTTCAACATTGAAAGTACTTATATTTCCATTTTTTCTTCTGTGTATTCCAAAGGAGGTAGTCTGACTATAACTTTTAACCCAGATCTGGAAAGGAAACCTATATTTAATACATGTTTTAGCCAATTTAATATTAAAGTCTTAATGTCTGGGTTGAGCAGACGACCTCAAATATTACTTATTCTGACAATGTGTCCATTATGAGTCTAGACTATACTCTCAAACTCAAACTCTTACACCTCTAGTCTCATCTTGATCTTCAATTCAATAAATAATCGGTACCGATGGACTGGAGAGATGGCTCAGTAGTTAAAAACACTGGTTACTCTTTCAAAGGATCTAGGTTTGGTTCCCATCACCAACATATCAGCTAACAATCATCTATAACATCAGGATCCAATGCCTGACCTTCACAGGCATTTCACTACATGGGTACACCTACAGACATGCAAGTAATAAGAATAAAAAGAATGAAGTAAAAAGAATTGTCACTGCATTCTTCAAGGAACCCATTTATAAAGATGATGCCACTTGATTTCTGTCCTGCAGTAACACTATTTGAGCATTTCAAAATGCCTACATTTCTTGCTCTGGAAATAGACTATTTTCTGCCTGTATCACCCTTTTGAGACCCACCAATCCACAGTGGGAACGCTCTGAAGAGAAGAGCATTCAAACTTGCTTTTCCTTTCTAGATAAGCTTCTTTAAAGCGTTGCTAGCAGAAGAAAATTTGCAGTGCATTCCTACCTTAAACTTTACACCTAGTAAATTTACTAGAAAGAATTTCAAGAAGGAGAGATGCAGTGCAGCAGCAGAGTTGCAGTCTAGTAGACTGGGGAACTTCAGAAAGGCTCTAAGGGTGATGAAGAAAACAATCACACATGATCGGTTTAGGACTGAGCCCTCATTCTAGTTGAGAAATATATACAAGCATACAGAAAACAATTATGTAATGATAGGCTACATTTAATTAGATATCCAAATATTGGCATAAGAAAAAAACACACAAAAAGCAGTTCAGATCAGAATTCCAGTAAATGACATTGATAAAGACTTAGAGCAGCAGGGCTAGAGAGATGGCTCAGCAGTTAAGAGCACTGGCTGCTCTCACAGAGGACCCAGGTTCAATTCCCAGCACCCACATAGCAGCTAACAACCATCTGTAACTCCAGTTCCAGGGGATCCAACACCCTCTTCTGACTTCCACGGGCATTACATGACACAGGTGCACTTAACACACATGTGCAGGCAGTACACTCATACACATAAAATAAAAATAATAAATAAAATATTTTTTAAATGTTTAGAGCAGAGCCAAGCTTAAATTGAGGTGTTTCATATTTGTGGTTACCATAGAATCTAAAATAAGAAAGTGATATGATCATAACAGTGATTTTATAAAGACTCAGGTGACAAAGCTGTGTAGGATTGATTTGAAAATGAGGAGGCAGAAGCTCCTGGGCCTTTGTATTCTGATTGTAATGAAAGGAGATTTGGTTTAGTGTGGGGTAGACGGGATGGAGAAGTTGGTTAGATCTCAAAAATCGTTTGAATGCTTCATCATCTAACATCTTGAGAGAGGGGTCACCACAGCAGGAAGAGCCAAGGACTCCATGTGGGTGGCGCTGTGACGCAATCACTAACACAACAAAGAAGTTGAGAGAAGTCGGTTTTCCTTTTGAGGAAATGGTAGTCTAGTTTAGGACTTACCACAGCCGGGTTGGCAATATGCCATTAGGAGATTTTTGGTAAAAGCCACATTTGATCTAAATTTGGACTTGTCATAGTGCTTCTGGATCCAGCCACAGACATGTGGCTCTCTAGTCTGACCACTTCTCTGAATTATTCAGAAAAGTGTAATCTCTCTCCTTTTCCTTTTCAGACCCTTTTTTTCCTTCGCTCCTCCCTTCTCCTCCTCAAGGCAGCTGCTGAGATTCTCAGCTTGCCTGCATTGAGAATTTTTCTTTAAATTCTACTGAGATTGTTCTAAAACTTCCTCCAGGGGTCACTGCTTCTTCCCTGTATCAAAAGTTCGGAAGAATTCTAGTGTCTCTTCATGAGTATGGTACCTGATACCATAAGGCTTATGTCTCAACTGTCCCTTAGCTTGAACTCAACTTTATCACAAAAGTAAAACACATGAAGTTCAAGTCAAAATATAGTAGTGCAATTTTCCAAAAAAAGAAAACAGTAACATTTAGCACAATTCTTCAATCTTTTGAACTACTTTATTCATTACATCTCCATTGTTAGAACTCTATTCATGTTTAAGGAAAGTTCATACCTATAAGGAAATGGGAAATCAGAAAGGCAAATTAAACATTAGACTAGTTTCGACTCTGTTATAGTTTTTCCTCTTTTTCTTTTGTGGTGGGTAAGTGCATAAAACTGTAATTGATAGTGGGTAAGCTCCAGGCCTTAACAACGGTCATCCTCACTGTGCAAAAGGTCGAGACTGGGCAAGTGTTTGCTTGAGTAGCTACTGCAATTTAGCTGTATGATGTCTTTATTTGTGAATTCACTAAAATAATTTTTAAACATTAGATATAATACAGAAAATAACTGTTTCATTCATATGCTCAGTATCACTCTCAGAGTAAATGTTATGAGTACTTTCCTACTCATTAAATAAAAAGACAACACTACAATTTAAGAGCATCTGAACTCAGCTTATAAAACAAATAAGTAGCAATTTCCATTTCAAAATTTTACTAAATTTCCTTAGAACAGTACATCCTTCATAAGGTTAACATAGGATTATACCATTCAAGTGTTTATCGATGACTGAATTCTATGAGAAAAGCACTTTT
Organism: Eospalax fontanierii; assembly: GCA_035773235.1. Taxonomy (NCBI): domain Eukaryota; kingdom Metazoa; phylum Chordata; class Mammalia; order Rodentia; family Spalacidae; genus Eospalax; species Eospalax fontanierii. Next base: position 96,634,079 of record CM069528.1, on the reverse strand, counting down.
TCTAAAAATTATTTATATAAATTAATATTGTTTAAAGGTCAGAGACATATTGTTTAAAGAGGTTAACTGACTAGCACAAGTCACTCAGCCAGAGAGAGACATATACAGATTTGACAGGCAGTCTGATTTTGGAGGCTGTGGCTTAAATCTTTTGTTGTAGTCTTTCTTGTGGTTTATAGTAAGTACTTGAAAATGTGAAGCTACTTTTTCCCTGAACTCTGATTCACAACTTCCTAGTAACACAACTTCTACATAAAGTATTCATGTAAATAAATTTCCATCACGTGGGGCCCATTATATCTGCATGTGTGACGAACTAGGTATAATCAGCTAGAACCTAGTTACTAACTATGGATGGGGTTTGGTAGGCAAGTTAATGGAATAGACTTAGCATGGACATTTAAACGTTGTAAACTTCTCAAGAACTTTCCATATTGATCAGGAAATGCTGATGATCATAAAAATATACCATTTAATTAAGCAAATATATGTTTAAAAATAAAATAAATTAATAAAATCGGATTGGTAACCAAAAGAGAAGCTATGCTGAAAAATATAAGTGTGGAGGAGCTGAGTTATAGCAGAAAAGGGGAGATGCTGGCAAGACTGGGGACAGCCATGACACCCTGAGAGGGGCAAGTAGGTGGGAATAGCAAGGCTGCTGAAACAACATGTGCATGTCTTCCTTTTCTTGTTTTTACTTTACTTTTTGCTTTTCTCTTCCTTCCTAACACATCCTGCCTTAAGGTAGCTACTCCACAACCCACCAAGATGTTTTCCACCATCTTTTTAAGTAAGCTTATAAATAATGTTTTCTTATAGCTTCTAGATGGTGTCTTCTAGACATGACAGGGAAGCTGCACCCATGAAACCTCAGCAATACGGTTTCCTAACAAGACCTGCATAATGACAGCACCAGTTGACATGCCAATGTGGATGCAGGAAATTTCACAAGGTCCCAATTCTAGATGAACTATGGCAATCAATGGCTGCTGAGGGAGGGAGAATCAGTTTTCTCCAGGGATGAGTTCCCTGTTAGGTTATCCAGACCCAAATAATCAGCCCTGAATACATGTAGTACACATAAGCACTACTAAATGGATTCAGTATATTGTGTGTATGTGAGTGTATGAGTGTGTGTGTGTGTGTGTGTGTGTGAGTGAGTGAGTGAGTGTGTATAGCAATAACCACTGAAGAGGTCACAAAATTGAAAGTGAGTGGAGAGGGACATGGTAAGAGCTGGAGAGGGAGAAGGAAGGTATAAATGATGTAAGTACCATACTCGTGTGTGAACTTGTCAGAACTAAAAAAATTAAAAGTTTAAAAAAATAAGAATGTTTAAAGTATACAAGAGAATTACATTGATTACATGCAAATCTGTGCCTTCTATAAAGGACTTGAGTATACATAGTTTTAGACTGAATTGGAAGAGGGGTTTCTAGATGACTGTGGTGCACTATTATCAGTCAGATTTTCCATTGTGGCAACAAAATGCATGACATGAACAACTTAGAGGAGGAAGGACTTATTTTGGCTTCTGGTGTCAGAGAATGCAGACCATGGCTGGCTGACTCCATTGTTTGGGGGCCACAGTGAGACAGAACATCATGGTGAAAGGTTCTGAAGGAGCAAAGTTGCTCAATTCATGTCGGCCAGGAAATAGAAAAAAGACAGGAAAGGCCAAGGCAAGAAATAACCTTCAAAGACACCCTTCTCCCAGTGACCTACTTCCTCCAGCTAAGCCTGACCTTCCACAGTTCCACAGTCTACAAGCAGTCTATTCAAAGGTTGAATCCTTTGATAGATTAAGCCATTGATAAAAGCAGAGTCCACATTATCCAGTCAGTTCTCAAAAGCCTCACTTTATTTTTAATCTTTTTGAGACAGGGTCTCCCTGTAGCCCTAGCTGGCCTGGAACTCACTATGCAGACCATACTGGCCTTGATCTTACAGAGGTCTACTTGCCTTCTGACTGCTGGGATTAAAGGCATGAACCATCACACCTCACTTAAAAGCTTCACGTTTGAATGTTGTTTGCACCTAGGTCCAAGCTTTCCATTCATAAGCCTTTAGGAAAGAGGGGGATATTTTATACCCAAATTATAACATGAGCAATGCCTTCTTATTGGATATCAGAGATGTTACTAAGGGAAAAATAAGTGCATCTTAGAGTCAATGAAACAGAGGAAATCTTAAATCTGTATATCTACATTCCTCTTCATTCTACTGTTAAGAATCTTGTGTTCTGAATTCCATTCACTGTGCAAAACCCTAGGATTTTTTGGGTTTGGGGCATTCAAGTTTGCATAGTAGCCAGTATTAATTACCCCATTTGTGAACATGTGAACACAATGTGTTTCCTGGAGAATGATGCAATGAACAGATTTCAGGTCTTTGTCATTGTGAAATGTAGCCACAGTGGTTTTAGTTCACTGGTAAGCATGACTTTAAGGTGTCCCATCATAGAACTTCTGACCAGTCATGTTACTAATTTGAAGTTTCCACTGTAAAATATCAAGGCTTTTTGTAGCAAATAAAATTAAGTCATCTTTTGATAGAATATATATCATGAGTACCATTTAAGTGAATTCATTGCATGAAATTATCAATACCACAAGTCAATATTACTAACTTTAGATTATTATTATTTGTATACTTATAGCTAATTTTTATCCTCTAAGTTCTCAATCATGTTAAATAGCCTTAGAAACTGTATATCTGACTAGAATAGATTTTCCAATTTTGACTGAAGTAATATAATTTTTCTTTCACTCCATAGACATCCTTTGGAAAACACATCGTCTTTTCACAATAGTATCATTTAGTTATTTGCAATGAAAGCCATCGCTCTTTCTTTTTGTTAATTTAATTAATTTAGTTTTGGTTAATTTCTTTTAAAGTTTTAGTATCTTTTATTCATAGAAATTGTTCTTTAATTGGCTTTATAATAGTATCTTTAGTTTTATTTTCATTGGCTCTAACATTGACAACTTTCTTTGTTTCTCCTCTAATTAAATACTTTTTTCCTTTTACCCTGACTTCTGAATTAGTATCTCAGTAAAATATTTCAATTTTTCTTTTTTCCTGTAGTATCATACACTAATTTATTGTCCTTCATTCTACTGTTTTATAATCATTAGTTAAATCCCCAAGTGTCTCTTGTCTATTTAATGGTATTCTCCTTTTGCAGAACCAATATTCTCTAGCATCTTAATGAAAATGGAAGTGAGATATGTTCTAATATTTCCTGTGTCATAAAGTTTTTGACTCACAGATAGACACTGGATCTCTTTCTTCATAATGCTACTTTTATTTTGAGGAACGCTCACATGCTCATCAATTATTCTTTTTCTTATTTGTTAAACTTTGAAGTCAGATGTGAGAAAATTTTGCACTTATTCAAAGCTGTGACGGTTCCTGGTTGATACTGGAAGGGTCAGATCTTACAGGACTTAACGAAGGAAGATGGGATCAATTTTTAATGACTGTGTTTCTGACTAGAGACGTGAGCAGAAGTCTGACTGCTGAGCATCATGCTACCTCTGTCTGAACTGACACAGCTTGACGTTGATGAGGTGATGCCCTCATCATCTGGAGTGACTGGCATCTGCAGTAGGATTTCAAGTTTATTCAATGAGTCACAATGGAAAGTGGGAGCCAAGTGTCCCAGCAGATCTTTATTTCTTGTAGGCTACAGAACCTGACAGCCTTTCACAGGCTCTGAAGCCACAGCTTCTTTATGTCTTCATCTCTTGACACATCAGTTAGGGTATATATCACAGCATTCCATTAGAGAGATCTTACACTTTAAAACATCAAAACTGGATTTTTCTAATGGATTCTAAGTCATTATATCAACCATTTACTTTAAAACAATACACTATTTGTATCTTAAGTTGACTTTATTTACAAATTCAGAGTCAGTTAACTCTCATTTGAAATACTGTCAACTCGGTCTACATTTCATGGTGTTTGTTTAAGACATAGTTTTAATCGGGAATTGGTATCTTTGGAGATGGTCTAGCAGCTGCATTTTCCTTGAAAACAATGACAGTCAACTTATCAATTAGTATACATAGTATCATGCAGAAATCAATTGATCAGAAATATTTATTTCTTGGTTTTCTGATACCTTCACAAATAAACCCTTGAATTATAAGCCTAGAGCAGGATACCATTACTCACGTGCAGTGTTCCAGGCGCTGCGGTTGTGCTGAGGCTGCAGCAGTGAGGGGCTTCAGCTTTCATGGTTTCAGAGAGAGTGGTACATAAAATGGAAAGTAGATTATCATGTAAGAATTGTTTCCAAGGAACAGGTAGACAGTATCATGGGACTAGGTAAAGGACATTTAAACCCAAATGGGAAAAGTGGAGAACTGTCAAAAGAGCTTTCCTGAAAGAAGAGAGGTCTAAAAGATGAGTCAAAATTATCCAGTCAAAGAGAACATATAGGAATCTATATATGCATCTGAGAGAAAGCAGGTAACACTATTAGTGCTGAGTGGCTATGTGATCAATAGAGGCGTGTTAAGTGAATTTGTGATCATAAAATGAGATCACAGAGAAAATGCATAAACAAGTATAGGTTTAGGTTGCAAGCAGAGGGCAGATTTGATGCCCATGGGAGATACAGAACCGTCACATACACCCCCAGTGCCTAAGAGAAAACCTACTACATGGTTAAGTGCTTAACATCTATGAAAGAACAGACATGCAAAGATTTAGACCACATTAAGAAGTTCAAACCTCATCCTAAGAGCAACGCAAAGTTAATAGAGGAAGGATGAGACATTATAAAGGCCTCTGCTTTTCCAAATCCTCCTAGAAATACTCCTCTGGCAAGAACCTTCTTCCTGCAGAGCCCGAGGCTCCCTTGCCCTCTTTGCCCCGCCCACTTACTTGCCAAGAGCACTGAAGAGGAAGAAGTGCTGCTCAGGGATGCTGCCAGGGCAGAGACACCGTGAACAAGGACGTTCCCGGGCAGAAGCACAGCCTTAAGAGACAAGGCACTCTGTCCACCATACCACACATTAGACTCCAGAAAGACCCACATCTGCAGACCAGGAAGAGATCAGGTAAGTCTGTTTGTCTAGCTGGCTGGCTGGCTGTCCTCTCTGCCCAGACTATTGGCTCTTCCCCAGTGCCAAGACCTTCACACAAGCCTGTTCATTCTCCTGTACTTAACAAACAGAAGAGTCAGAGTCCTACAAGTGAAGTCAGCACTGCCGAGACTGCAAGCATAGAAGCAAGAGTCATTGTAGACAGCTTATTTGAACCACAGTAGACACAGTGTATGGGCCACAGACAGGGACAAGACTAAAGAACAAATGGAGAGACAGCACGTCGAGTCCAAAGGTTTCCAGCCAGCATAAGGTCGTATGTGTGTCCTGAGCATGCCTGAGTTCCCTAGCTGCACCTGTTTATAGCAGCCTGTCTTCCAGCCCACCCTCAGGTGCTCTGAGCAAGAGACTGAGGCGAATCTTAGAGAAAGCAGCCTCAATTCCCTGATTTTGATGGTGTTTCTTTGATTCCCACAGGCCCGTGAGTTCCCATCATCATGAATTGGCACATGATCATCTCTGGGCTCATTATAGTTGTGATCAAAGCTGTCGGAATGACCTTGTTTCTGCTGTACTGTGAGTATTTGAACATCCTTTCCCAAGCTATCCTTATTGTTTGACTCTACTCAGAATGCAAGGTTGAGTCCTTCTATAACAGCATGCTCTCACACTAGCAAACACAAGGAGCCAGGTTCCATGTTCTATGATAGAGATACCCAACTGACCAGTGTACAAAGGTTGCAAAGAATTTGCTAGTAGAGTCGTCATTAGATAATTTGAACTGAAATATTTAGAAGGACTTTTTATTGTTTCCATAATTTGAAAATACAGCTCTACTTTAATCCAGTGGTAAGACTGATGGGGAGATGAACTTAACTGAGGAAGAAATGTACAAACTATTTCATCAAAATGAATTCATTAGTAAAAGAAGCCTCATAGTAAAGCATTTACTGTAACTCAGTAAGTAGAATCTTCTCCAACCGCTGAAGCCAGTAAGGAAAATTATGAGGAAGGAAATGTAAGTAGGTTACAACAGTTGGGTAAGAGGTATCTTCCTTGATTCAATGTATTTTTGTGTAATTCCTTTAAAAAAAAAAAAACAGGGTCTCACTATGTAGCTCTCACTTGTCTGAAATACATTATACAGATCAGGCTGACCTTGAATTCACAGAGATCCCTTTGTCTCTGACTACCAAGTGCTGGGATTAAAGGCATAAACCACCAGACCCAGCATAATGGGCAATCATTAACCAAGACACAGCTTCTTTGGGTTTTTTAACGATTTCTTTTATTTTTAATTAAATATTTATGAATTTCATATAATGTATTTTGATTATATTTAGATCCTCTCCCTTTTTTGAACCCCACTTAATACCCCTATCCAATTTCATTTTCTCTCTCGATCTCTAGTAGAGAGAGGTTTATCAAGTCAAATTTGTGTCTCCCAATGCTCTTTGGTGTGGGTCCATCCACTAGAGCCTGGTTAACCTACCCAGCATCCCACCTTTAAAGGAAGCAGACTCTCCCTCTCTCAGCAGCTACTGGTTGCCAATAGTTCCTCAGCTACGGTTGGGGTTTTCTTACTCACTTCCCACTTCCATGCTGGGATTCATTCTAACTTGAGTTTACGTGGGTCTTGTGCATGCTGTCACCATTGCTGTGAGTTCATTTGAGTAACTTACCAGCTGACTGGAAAGCTCCGGTGGTTATCCACCGCCTCTGGCTCTTACAGTCTTTTGGCCTCCTCTTTTGCAATGACCCCCGAACCTTGGAGGGCAGAGGTTTGATAAAGATGTTCTATTCAGAGATGAGCACAATATAGTCTCTTTTTCCCTGCACACCGACAGGTTGTAAGTCTCTGTGTTAATCACCATCTGCTGCTGAGGAAGCTTCTCTGGTGAGAGCTAAGAGATGTATTAATCTATGGTTATAACAAAAAGTCATTAGGAGATGGTTTAATACTGTGTCCATTTAGTAGAATGATAATAATAAGCTCTCCACTATGGCCTGCTACCTGTCTAGCCGCAGGTTCAGAGGCTTGATACCAGTGTCAGGTATGGGCTGTATCTTGTAAGACAGACCTTAAATCAATAAGAAAGTATTGGTCACTCCCATAACATTCATGCCACTGTCGTACCAGTGGCCATTTCTCATCTGGTGAATCTCCAGGATTCACTGCTGGGCAAGACTGATGATTACTTTTCTCCTCTGGTAGCATGCACAGAACCTTCCAGCACTATGAAAACTAGCCAGTTAGAGATGAAGCTTTGAGGTCAATAGCAGCTTGGTTTCTCTTTGTTCTACAGCTCATGTGTGTAGCATCTTCAGCAATGGGGTCTTATTGTCAAGTTCTGGTGGGTAACCAGGAGCAGGCGCAATGGTTACTACTGTTTGAGGGTCTATGGGAGCCCTAGTCAACAGCTCCAAATGAGGGGATCCATTACCGGCATTGGGCTTTTTCTTTGATAGTCTGTAGTGTCTGATAGAGGCAATGTCCCCTTGTTACATGGTAGCTTCTTTTAAACTCTTGTTGTTTATGTTTATACTTTAAGAGGTTTCTATAGAGGTAGGTTTTCATGTGACTTTTTCTAAAGCTCTTTGGTGAACGTTATTCCTCCGCATATCCCTCCTCTGCTGTACCCTTTCCTCCCATTTCCCAACCCACTTAACCCTTCCTACTCCATTATTCTCTTTTCCCCTTTCTAACACTGCATCCTATCTGCCCTTTCATGAAGCCCCCCCCCCACATAACTGGTGGCTAGTTTCCTGACATCTATGGAATTTTCTATTTGAAACATACACATCTAAGGGTTCAAAGCTAGCATCCACTTATGAGAAAGAACATGACATATGACATTTTCCCATCTGGGTCTGAGCTACCTCTCTCAAGATGATTGCTCCCAGTTCCATCCATTGATCTGCAAATTTCATAATTTTGTTTTGTTGTAATAGCTGAATAATACTCCATTGTTTAAAAGTACCATACTTTAATTAGTCATCAAACGATGGGCATCTAGGTTGTTCTCATTTTCTGACTATTGTGAATAGAGCAACAATGAACACGTGTGAACAGGCATCTCTGTATAGGATATACATCCTTTGGGTAGATGCCAAAGATTGGTGTGGATGGATCATGTGGTAGATCTATTGCTGGCCTTTTGATGACTCTCCACTTTGGTTTCCACACTGGCTGCACCACTGTGCTCCCACAGTGAGTAAGTGTTTCCCTTTCCCACATCCTCACTAACATTTCTCGTTTTTTTTTTGTTTGGGGGAGATTGTTCTTAGATTTTTTTCTGACTGGGGTAAGATTAAATATCAATGTGGTTTTAATTTTTTAACCTTTCATTTATTACTTATTTATTTGTCTTTTTTTCATATGAGTATTATGCCTGCCTGTATGTAAGTTCACCCATGTTGTTCAGTGCCCATGGAGGTAAAAAGAGGGTACTGGATCCCCTGGAGTTGGAGTTATGGGTGGTTGTTAGCTGCTATGTAGGTGCTGGGAATTAAATTCAGGTCTTCTGCAAGAATAGTCAATGATCTTAACCACTGAGCCATCTCTCTAGCCCCATCAAAGTGGTTTTAATTTGCATTTCCTTCATCTCTTGGGAACTGTCTACGCAGATCCTTGCCCTAATTTTTAACTGGGTTCTTTTATTTTGTGTTTTTCAGACAGTGTCTCCCTGTAGCCTCAGCTGGCCTGAAACTCACTATGTAGAGCAGTCTAGACTTGATCTCACAGAGATCTACCTGCCTCTCTCTCTTGAGTGCTAGGATTAAAGGCATGTACCACCCCACCCCCAACCCGTTTGTTTGTTTTATATTTAGATGGGGGTTGTTTGTTAATTTTTGTTATTAAATGTTATTGATTTTTTGTGCAAGTCATACAATATACCTTGATCATATTTAGCCCCTCCCCTGTCTACACCCCCCATAGTGTTTTCACCAGATTCCATGCATTCTGTCATAAATGTTAAGGCCTATCGAATCAAGTTTGTGTCTCCAAATGCCTCTCAGTGTGAGTCCACTGAAGCCTGGTTAGCCTGTCTAGCATCATTTCCTTAAGGAGAACCAACTCTCCCTTGCCCAGCAGTGATCAGTTGCCAGTAGTTCTTCAGCTAATGTTAGGGCTTCTTACCCACTCCCCAGTTGTTGTCTGGTTTGTGTTTGTATGGGTCGTATGCATGCTGTCACCGTTGCTGTAAGTTCATATGAGCAAGTTCCCAGACACCTAGAAAAGTGTTTTTTGTGGTCATCTGCAACCCTTAGCTCTTACAGTCTTTCTGCCCCCTATCTTCTTCTGCAATGTTCCCTAAGCCCCAGATGGCAGAGATTTAATATAGAACTCCTATCTAGGGACACACACTCTGCAGCTTCTTAATCTCTACATTTTGGTCAATTGTAGCTTTCTGTATTAATCACCATGTATTGCATAAGGAAGTGTCACTGGTGAGAGTTGAGAATTGATGTTTAGGTTTTTTTAGTACTTGGTATATTCCAGATGCTAACCCTCTGTGAAAAGTAGATTTTTCTTCTCATTCTGTAGGTTGCCTTTTCACTTGAATGATGGTGTACTTTGAAGTTGAAAAGAAGTTTTTGTTTGATGAGATTCCATTTGCTGATTGCTGTTCTTAATGCCTATGCTATCAGGGTCCTGTTCAGAAAGTCTTTTTCCATGCCTATAAGTTCTATTGTATTTCTGAATTTCTTCTCTATCAGAATCAAAGAATTGGGTCTTATGCTGAGATCCTTGAAACCACTTTGTCCAAGATCAGGTGACTGTAAGCCTACGAACTTAAATCTGAGTCCTCAGTTCTATTCCACTGTCAGTGCATTTGTTTTCACGCCAGTACCATACTGATTTCATCACTGTAGCTCCATAGTATAATTTGAAGTCAGGGATGATGATGTCTCCCACATTTCTTTTATTGCTCAGAATTATTTTGATTATACTAGTATTTTCACGCTTCCAGATGAATTTTGAGATAACTTTCTCCATTTTGTGAAGAACTGTGTTGGAATTTTAAGTGGGAATTGCATTGAATCTGTAGATCGTGTTCAGCAGGATGACCATTTTCATGATGTTAATCCAATTGATCCATGAGCATGGGAGGCCTTTCCATTTTCTGGTATCTTCAGTTTCTTTCTTTGATGTCTTAAAGTCTTTATGATACAAATCCCCCACTTCCTTGGTTAGATTTACTCCAAGATATGTTTTTTTGAGGCTATTGCAAATGATGCTATTTCCCTGATTTCTTTCTCAGTACATTTGTTGTTGGTATATAGGAAAGCTACTGACTTTTTGTGTTCATTTTATATTCTACTGCTTTGCTAAATATGTTCATCAGTTCTAGGAATTTTCTGGTGGAGTCTTTAGGCATAGAATCATACCACATTTAAATAAGAATACTTTGACATCTTCCCTTCCAATCGCTATCATTTGTCTTACTGCTCTAGTTAAGACTTGAAGTACTGTATTGAACAGGAATGGAGAGAGTGGATAACTTTGCCTTGCTCCTGATTTCAGTGGGAATGTTTTGCATTTTTCTCCATTTAGTATGATGCTGGCTCTGCGTTTGTTGTATATTGCCTTTATTGTGTTAGATATGGCCCCTGTGGCCCTAGATTCTACATAATTTTTATCGTGAAGGGATGTTGGATTTTGTTAAAGGATTTTTCTGCATCTAATGAGATGATCAATGTTTTCTGTCCTTGAGTCTGTTTATGCAGAGGATTACATTTACTGATTTATGTGTGTGAATCATCCCTGTATCTGAGATGAAGCAGACTTGATCATGATGGATAATCTTTTTGATCTGTTCTTGCACTCAGTTTTTGAGTATTATTGAAAATTTCTGTATCTATGTTCATAACAGAGATTGGCCTATAATTTTCCTTTTTGTCAAGTCTTTGTCTGATTTTGGTATCAGAATAACATTAGCTTCATAGAAAGAGGTTGGGAGTATCCCTTTCCTGTCTATTTTACAAAATAGTTTGAGGAATATTGGTGTTAATTCTTCTTTGAGGTTTGATGGAATTCTATGCTGGCTCCACCTGGTCCTGGGCTCTTTTCAACTGGGAAATTTTGAGTTACCCTATCTATCTTGTTAGGTGTTACTCATAACGAATCCATCTGTTTAACTTATTTATGTCATTTCTATTTAACTTTGGCAGGCTATACATATTTTTTTTTAATTATCTATTTCTTTTAGATTTTCCTGGTTAGTGGAATATAGACTTGTAAAGTATATCCTATGGTTTTCTGAATTTCCTTAGGGTCTTTTGAAATGTTTCCCTCTTTATCGCTGAGTTTAATAATTTGGGTCCTCTGTCTTTTTCTTGATTAATTTGGTTAAAGGTTTGTCAATCTTGCTAATCCTTTTATTATTTATTCTGTATTGTTCTGTTTCTATTTCATTAATTTTAGTCTTGATTTTATTTATACCTTCCCATATACTCTTCTTAGATATTTGGTTTTGTTCTTGGTTTTCCTAGGCCTTAAAGTGCATCATTAAGTTATTTATATTTGACCTCTCTAATTTTCTGATGTAGGCACTCAGTGCAATAAATTTTCCCTTTAGGACCCTTTCTTGTGTCCCATAGATTTTAATATGTTATGTTTCCATTTTCATTCAATTCTACGCATGTTTTAATTTCCTTCTTGATTTCCCCCCTTGATTTCATTTTCATTCCATTGCCGTTTGTTTAGTTTCCATAAGTTTGTGTACTTTTATCTATTTCTATTGTTGTTTATATCTAGCTTTATTCCTTTGGGGTCAGACAGAATATAGGATGAAATTTCAATTTTCCTAAATTTGTGGAGACTTGTTTTGTTTCCTAATATGTGGCTGATTTTGGAAAAAGTTCTATGAGCTGCTGAGAAGACAATGTATTCTTTAGTGTTTAGGTGGAATGTTCTGTAAATGTCTGTTATATTAATTTGATTTCTGATGTCATTTAACTCCAAATTTTCTATTTAGGTTTTTTTCTGGCTGACTTATTGGTGACATTGGGGTATTGAAGTCTCTCCCACTATCTTTGTGTTGAAGTCAATATGTGATTTTAGAGGTTATACAGTTTTGTGTGTGTGTGTGTGTGTGTGTGTGTGTGTGTTAAAGTGGGTGTCTTTGTGTTTGATGCATATATGTTTAAGACTATGAGAGCCTCTTGGTGTGTTTTTCCTTTAATGAGTATCAGGTGTCCTTTTCTGTCTCTTCTGACTATTTTTAGTTTGAAGTGTTGTCAAATATTAAAATAACCACACCTGCTTGTTTCTCAGTTCCATTTGCTTGGAATATCTTTTTCCATCCTTTTACCCTAAGGTGGTATTGATCGTTGAAAGTGAGGTGTGCTTCTTGGAGGCAGCAGATCAATGGATCATGTTTTCTAATCCAATCAGTTAGTTTATGCCTTTTTAGTGTGGAATTGAAACCATTAATATTGAGACTTAACAATGACCAAACGCTTGTTGATGCCTGTCATTGTTGGTGTAGCAGTGCTGTCTTCTTAGACTTCTTTTGGTTAACTATCCTGGGATTGTTTACTCTTAGCACCTCTTGAAATTATTTGATTTTCTCTTCTGATGAAAGTATTCCATCAAGTATTCTTGTAGACTCGGCTTTGTGGACATAAATGCTTTAAATCTCTTTTTACTATGGAAAGTTTTTCTTTTTCCTTCAATTACAACTGATAGTTTTGCTGGGTATAGTAGTCTGGGGCTAGAATATATATATATATGTTATATATATATATACACATATGTGTGTGTGTGAGAAAGAGAGAACATGCTTTATCTACATGTATGTATGTGTACATAAATCATATTTAGTGCCTACAGAGGCCAGAAGAGGGCATCAGATCCCCTCACACTGGTATTACAGATGGTCGTGTGCCACCATGTAGGTGTTTGGACCTGAAACTTGGATCCTCTTTAAGAGCAGCAAGTGCTCTTAACCACTGAGTCATCTCTCCAGCCTGCTCTTTATGATCCATCTAATGTGTAATTATTATCATGAGAGCAGAAAACAAATATGGATATAAATGCAAACATTCCAAAAACATACGTCACCTCCACTGAATCAGAGAGCTCTGCACTTCCCCCATGGACACAGTACCCTGGCATCTCCTGTGGCTTGTTTGCTAAATTGATTTGCAGCCACATTTGAACTGAGCTACTAGCTGATTTTCTTTGCAGTCCCACAGGTTTTTGGCAAAACAAATGATGGCTTCAACACCAGAGTGAACAATGGAACTGATAATGTGAAGAATGGTAATCTCTCTCCCATCCAGCTTCTATGTGGTGAATTCTTAGAGACCTTCCTCAAGGCCTTGTTTTCACTAGAAACTTATTTACAAACAATGCACAAAGTTCTTTCAATGATCTCCCTTTTACAGACATGTAAACCAAGAGCAAACTCATGGATGTCTCTTTGTCTCTTTCTGTTTTTTCTTCCACACTATTACCAGGCTCAAATCTAGGGTTTTGCTTGCATAAAGTACAAACTCTGGTTCTGTGCTACACCAACAGCCCCTGTATGAAATTTATGATCCTCGGTTTTCCTCCTGGGCTTCAGAAAGATTTGTATGGAAGTAGTGTAATGCAATGTAAATGTGTTACATGGACTCTTACAAGGAATGATTATAAACAAACCATATTCCAGCTTGTGAGTTGATTCATTTGGTAAAGGGTCTGTTCCACAACCCTGAGGACTTGACCTTGAATCACCATCACTCACAATAAAGCCAGGTGTTGTAGTGTGTGCCTGTGACCCCAGTTCTGTCAGGTAGAGGCAGACACAGGCAGATCTCTGGAGCTCCCTGGTCAGATAGACTAGCTGAATCATGAACTCCAGGTTCAAGAATTCTCAACATATAAGGTGGAGAATGACTGAGGAGGGCACCAGACATCAACATTCGGCCTCTTCATATATGTACAGAGACATGCACAGACAACCTCATATACACGTACACTTACCCTAACACAACATACAGCACACACACAGAAGAAGCCACGTCGCACAAAAATGGCCATATTAGGCACTTTTCATGTGCCAAACATTATGTTAGACCAAATATAGGAGAAGAATAAAAATGGGACAGCAATCAAGCTTCATCTATAAAGCATAAAGCACAATACCAGAGGTCCCAGGAACAGAACTATGGCTCTTCCATTAAGCTCATCTTTTCTTGAAGTTTTTTTTTCAAGAACTCTCTCTCACTTCTTCTTAAGATATGCATTACTACTGAAATCTTTAGGAGAAAGACCATTTCTCATTCATTAGTGCATCATTTGAAGTACCTAATACAGTGATTTATATGGAGAAAATACTAAAGAAATATATTGAGTTTTTCTGTTATAATCTCAAAGGAGTTTCAGATCTTAAAAACTAGATTTTTTTGGTCTTTTTAAGGCAGGGTTTCCCCAGAGCCCCACCTGGCCTGGAACTCACTATGTAGACCATGCTGGCCTTGAACTCACAATGATCCACCTGTTTCTGCCTCCCGAGTGCTGGGATTCAAGGCATGAACTGTCACATCCAGCTATAAACCAGATTATTATAATATTTCAAAGTCTCTGAGTTGGAGAATAAAATAAAAAGTGGATATTGATATCATTTCATTAATACAATTTTACTTGGTACTTGATATTTGGACAAATCAAAGTTTTTTACCATAACCAATAAATAACCAGGGTCCCTGATGGGAGATTTCACCAGCCCATTGCAACTTCCTTGTTCATACAGTTAGTGTTCCCAGAAACAAAAAAACTCTTACAAGTCCATCACTTCTCATATTTACATTTAAAGAAATAAATAGTCCTGTCTCTTCTTATGAAATCTCTGGGATGTTCACCTGCTTCCTTATTTGTTATACCTGCCTGAATCCCAAGTCTTGCTCTCATCAGTCACAATCCTTAGAGCTGAGGTAATCCTAATGAGAAAAACATCCAAGAGATGCCCAGGGCTGTTTGGGGGTCCCAGCACTCAGGGCCAGACCGAGGGGGACGGAAGGGTCTCTGCCATGGTGAGGGAGCAAGTAGGCGCAGAGTCAAGACACCGACTCCAGGAGTTGAGCGGAAACCAAGCAGTGGTAGTCTGCTGCAAACTAATTTATTCAAGAAAGAGCAGAGAGTCTTATAGGTCTTGTTAGCCAATAGCCTTATGGGGTGGGGTCCTGACTACAGCCAATCACAGTTTGTTCACAGGTGGATCAGGTTCCCTCCAGGTGCTGGGCAGAAACTGGCTTCACAACCAACTAGTGTGGAGCACCACACCCACGAGAGCCATTCCTCCATTCCTCCTGGCAGGTGGCCAACCTAGGCCCACCCTGCACTATGCCCAACATAGGGTTATAGTTTTTCACAGAGTGTTTGAGGACACCATCAGTAAAGGAAATAGCAAAAATACTGCGTGGAGCCCAGAGTAAAGTGCTGTAAAGAGCTCTTACGGGATAACAGAGTCAATGGCGTACAAGAAAGGAGTGAGAGTCTCCTGGGATGTTAAGCTCCTCTGTTATTCCTCTTTCTCTTTTCTATTTTTCTCTCCTAAGCATTTCACATCTGCTACAAAGTGGGGAGGGTGGGGCAGAAAGTAGAACTTGAGTGTCAAGCATGATAAATCCTGGTAATAATTTGGTGAAATTTCCAAAGAAAAACTATTTGAAAATTCCAGTTTGGAGTGGCCGAGGTCCTTCTCATTGGTATAGCCTCTGTTTCCCTCGTTCCCTTTCTCCCTTCCCATACCCTACCTCCCTTCCCAGATACCTTCAGCCTACCCCCAAACACTGGGGCTTTCATCAAGGGAAATGATTTTTCTTGATGACTTCTGAATCATCTAGAACAGCAGGATGTTTAGAGACAAAAAGAACCCAGCAGCCCACACCTCAATGACTGTGTTGTGTTTACCATATCCCATATCGTAACTTCTAGGTCTTTTCCTTTCAGTCACACAGATTTTTGAAAGAAACGATGAAAGCATCATTCCTACAAGGAGTTATGGACCAGGTAAAGTACATGATCCTAAGCTCCTCCCTGTTTCCTTGGTATTTAAATACTAGACTCTTGTGGACTTTTCTTACTGCCTCTGTGCTTATGGAACTTTTTTGCTCAAACAGGCAATGGAGAACTTCCAGTTCACTCCTTTTGTGTTATGAGCAGGAAAATAGACTATATTGAATGGAATTTCTTCTTGGATTGAGAATAATGTATACCAATAGTTACAAAGAAACTCGTTTCTTATTTTATGACTCAATTCCAGGCTCACATTCTAAACCACTAATCCTAAGTATGCATTCCCTCTGTCTCTCTCTTCTCCTACCCCTAATCTCTTCAGCTTGTCCCATAGACTGGTTCTCCCATCAAAGAAGATGTTTTTTCTTCTCTCTCTCTGAATCAACTTGGAACAACAGCAGGAACGATTGTATATCAAAAGGATCCACACTGGCAATCGTGGACACACTAGAGAAACTGGTAAGAGCATACGGATGGTGTGAGAAGGTAGTGTGCCCTACACCAGCCCCAGGAGATGGAGTCTATGGGATAATCTGGTGGGGCGAGGGTAGGATGAGGGTGAGGAATAGAGATGTGGGCAACTGGAAAGTTCACCCTCCTTATTCTGAACCTGAGATTAGTATGTTCTTCATCTTCATATGACCTAGAAATCAAGATTCTGTTGTCTTCCACAAAAATGACAACATTGACCTAATATCCTAGGGATGGCCCAAGACACTTAAAGTATAAAGAACTAATGCATGTAAAAGTTGATTAAGGGCCAAGGAGATGGCTCACTGGGTAAGGATGCTTGTAACCAAGGCTGACAAGCTGAGTTTAATCCCAGGGACCCAATAGTAGAAGAAAAGAACCAGTTACCACAAGTTGTCCTCTTATCTCCACCTAAAGATGATGGCTTTCAGGTACACACACATACTCACATAGATACATACAAGCAAACTAAATAAATAAATAAATTTAATACAAACAAGTGACATGGCTTAGCATGTAAAGGTCCCTGCTGCTAAGCCTGATGACCTCAGTTTGATCCCTGGGACCCATCTGGTGGAAAGAGAGAACTCCCAGACATTGTCCTCTGACCTCCTTGAGTGGCATGTGCAAGCCCCCACACATAAACACACATATAGACACAAAAAAATGAATCAATGTTAAATGTAATAAAAAATTTAACTTGGGCTAAAAAGTACAGAACATGTCATAGATGTGAGCTGTTAATATATCATCTCAGTATGTAGCAAAGGGGGAAGATGTGGGTTACTATAAGACATTATTGTATCATCTCAGTATACATAGCAAAGAAAAATGTGAGTCCATAATATGGAAAACAATCAGATAATTGAGTTTTCAGTTTACATTTGTGGTGAAAGTCTTTTTTATTATGTTCTTTTACCTTGTAATAACACTGAGGACATGTTATTACACATATTTTACAAATGAGGAAATTAGAGCAAAGAAAAGTAATTTCTTATCCTGTGTGTACATGATGTGTGTATATATGTGTTTTTTCGTGTGTGTAAGTGTGGGTGTACATGTGCCATGATATGCATGTAGAAGTCAGAGGGCAACTCCAGGTACCGGTCCTCACCCCCGACCTTGTTTGAGGAAGGGCCTCTTGCTGTTCACCACTGTGTATGGCAGCTGCTCCCCTCTCCCAAGCTTCCAGGGATTCTCCTGTCTCTGCCCCCCATCTTGCCATAAGAGTATTGGGAATTACAGAAGAGTGCTACCACATCCAATTTTCATGTAAATTCTGGGGATCTGACCTCACATCTTTACACTTAAGTGGCAAATGTTTTACCCACCGAATCATTTCCCAACCCCAAAAGTAACTTGATCAAGACCATGTTTCTAGACAACAGGATATGGCATTAAGTTCAGACCACTCAGACTCCAGCACCTACGCTTTAACCAGCTTTAGACAGGCTTCTTATATTTCCAGTTGCCTCTCCTTTAAACCTAAGCCTCTGCTGAGAGCTATGCACCATGCTTCACAACACTTGCATTTCTCTTCCAGCCCCCTTCACTCCTCCAAAAAGAAAGCTTCATAAGACAGCCTTCTCTGAACAGATGACCAAGAAAGGACAGAGACCAAAATACTACAAATTCTACCAAAGTAGAAAGATGTCTTAGGGTAGAAAATCAAGAGCATGACAGAGACAGAAAAGAGGAAACAAAGGGTGAAGAGAAGAGGGGAATGAGAAGAATTCATGACCCCTTTTCCTCTCACAAACCTCGTTTTGGTGTATCCAATTTCCACCCATTCCATTCTGCACAACTTTCAGTGCATATTGACCTCAGAACATTGATAGTTTGCTGAGGACTCTCAACATGTTTTTATCACTTGACTCAACTTAATTTGGATTACAAATTTTCTGACAATGATAAAAATCCTACAAAGAGAGGCATGTCAGATATCAGTGATGCATTTGAAACGGCCTGGTTTTGACTGTGCTGTTCACCTACCCCATTTCCTCTGGGTAATACTGCTCACCAGTCATTTATTAGGAATGTAAATTCTTCATCCTCTCCATCAGAACTTCTGAACCAGAAGCCCCACAATCTGTGTTTTGGCCATACCTCCAAGTGATCTTACTACCTACAAAGTCAAAGAAGTTCTCTAGGGTTAACAAGTGTCATCCTTGACAATGTTCTTTGTTCACAGAATAAGATCAGTCACAGGCCACTGGCTCAGGGATGCGGCAGTAAAGGTATCACTGTTGAGCTGCTTATTTTTGAATTTCTAGCAATATCTTCAGGACATAGCTGATGCTGAGAAGTATTTTATTGGCTTAATGCATCAGCCTGCGGAGAAAAAGTGGCGCTGGATCAACAACTCTGTGTTCAGTGGCAAGTATGTGAGTATCCTGCACCTTCCTGGAAATCTTGGTTTATATAAGACTAAACCTGAGATTCGTTCTGAGACAACTTAAAGGCTTAGACTGGACTCTTTGTTCCATTTTTCTGGTTTTTTCCAACCCATCTATTTACTATAACTTTTTCATTCTGAGAAATACCAAACATTTTACATAATAGAAAATAGAAAAGTATTTATATAATTATCTTGTTCAAATAAATTCACATGCATAGCAGCTGTTCCTGTATTGCAAAGGTCACTAAACTGCAGACACATTTTCTTGCTAAGTGCATACATATTTCCCCAGGTGGAGCACCTTTATTTAAAGAAAGTTTATTATAAGCAACTTATCTCTACCTTAAGTTGAGCCTGTAACTCCCAAGAGCTATCTCAGTCCATCATTCTACAAAGATAAACTTCTGTAGAGAATGTAGCATTTCCAGTTTCCATATGAAAATGCTCAGTCAAACAAGGGGCAAGTCACAGCCTCAGCCTGTGACTGGGTTTCCTCACAGTGTCTACTAAATGTCAGGTATTATACTATGCTAAGCACTTTCACAGATTATTTCCAAAGGTATTCACCAGGATACCATAGAAAATGCTTTCATTACTCCCTGACAGTTGACTTGAGCACAAGAAATGTTAGAAATGTGTTGAATTTCACATAGCTAAAGGGAAGAAATACAATTGGATTCCACGGTCTCTTGAGCCCAAATCTCATGCAACTTTCTAATGAAATGATACTCTACAGTCAGACTTTAACAGTTTAGAAGACAGAAAAGAAAGTGGGGAGCACTATCAGCTTGTCTTAACCAAGTTCTTCCCAAAGCCAACTTGAGTCCAGGAAAAGATGAAAAATATCTCTTCCTTCTTTCTGTCTTTGGGCCCTTCCTGTTAGAAACATGCAAATACTAAAATATGATTTCTTGAGGGAAGTGACAGTGTATGACATATTTCTAACCCAAGACATGAGTGAGCTGAGCCAAGACCCTTAGAAAGTGTGAATGTTCACAGGAGAGATGAGGGGAACAGCAGGAAAACAGCACTGGACTGGAGATGTGCTGAGAACAGGGGTCTAAGTTGGGATGAAAGGCCCAGTGCAGAGCTGAAGGGCGTGACCTCCTAAGTCTGCTCCTCATACAACTGTCATGAAACCCTCACCCACACTCAAAGTCAAAGCAGGAGCTTTAACCACACTTTTCTTCTCATTCAGTGTTACCAATCAGAGTCGGAATTTCAACTGCGCCACCATAGGCCTGACAAGGACACTTGATGCTGCCTCATGTGACGTCAGCTACCGCTGGATCTGTGAGAAGACCTCCAAATGATCACAGGTTTCTGCAACAAGAGCAAATATATTTACAGACACAGGAAAAGAGAACAGCTGCAGTTGGAACGAGTCCAGGAAATAGAGAGCATCAAATACTGTACCCATCTTCCATGAGTGGTGCTGCTTCCCAGTGAATCCTCAGGGCCAACACACTGCTTTCTACAAATACACTCACACACAGCCAGGAAAACTCCCCGTTCTATGCCACCACTCCCCCAGACCACACTTCCTGTAGAGAGGGAACTAAATGCTAGTTAACCCCAGCGGACAGGGCCAGCTTTCCGGAGAGGTTACATTGATATGGCAATTACACCCGTTTCTGAAAAGCTGAGCATTTTGACAGATCAACAGAATTTAGCCTATTGACAGACTGTTTCATCCTCAGAACACATGCCTATACTGCTGAGGAGAAACTGCACACAAACAGACATGAGCAGCATGTAGAAGTTACTGTGGGTAGAAAAGGAAGAACTCAGCCCTAGGACTTCACCTGTTCCCAAGACACCCACGTTGACATGCTCCTCTCTGCAAGCAGAGGCTCTGCACAGTCTGAAACGAGGCCAGGCATTTGGGAGGCTCCCTACATCTGAACTTGGAACAGACAGAACATTGTGGAAATAAGGAGGATCTTTATAGGACAGCAATCTGCCCAAAGATCCCTCCAAAGAAAACCAGGCAGTCTGGGCTAGGTTACAGCTCAGTGGTAGACATCTTGCCTAACAAGCACAATCTCCTAAGCTCATTTTCCAGTATCACCAGGAAAAGAGAGAGGAAGAGGAAGAATAAGTAGAGGGGGGGAGGGGGAAGTAGAGGACGAGAAAGAGGAGGAGACAGAAAAGGGAAAGAAAGAAAGGACCTGAGAAGACACTTGTTAAATTTTTTATGATTTTATATAAAACTCTGTTATAGCATATATAACTCTTTTTTCAACCAAATCTTTGTGTGAGTGGGGTCCTTTCCCTCTTAAGGTTTGGATTTCCTGATCATGTTTGTTGAAAGTATTTTAAGATTTTCGTATGATAGTCTTTGGGACCTCAATGGTCACACCATAATCCTTCATTCCATTCTGAGACCTTGGCACCAGGGACAGATGGCCCATTGACCCCAGGAAGCATTACACTGACAGACCCAGGTGATCGATAAGTAGAAAACAAGGAGGGCCACACAAGAAGGCACTTAGTGGAGACAGAGAATAATTGAGATGAAAGAGCATTCCAAGGACAAATGAAATCATGATAGGTGAAGCTGGAGGCACATTTAGTCACGATGAAAGAAAGGCAAGAATGAAGTCGAAAAGTCTTGGACACTTGTCTGTTCTCTGCACCCACATGAAAGTCACAAAAAAAGAAGAAAGATGCATCAACTGTTTTGAGTAACAGGAATTATAGGGAAGTCTATATAAAGTTACATGAATTAAAGTCACCTAAATAAGCAACTCACCATTTGCATCTAAAAGAAATGTGTACCTATATCACTAGTCAAAATAAATTGCTAGAAATTCTATCATTAAAATACTAAGTTTTTGTCCTGATTTTTAGGTTTCATAATGTTAAGTGCATTAGCACATTTACAAGTTTTAAAAATGAGATGATACTCTAGCAATCAAAACTTGCTTAAAACAGGCCATCAGAAATAATGTGGTGGATATTGGGATTACGATGTTAGTACATAGGTGTCACAGTTGGGGGTGGTGGGCTGAGTGTGTGGTGAAGAGTCAGCTGGATTCCAACCAGAGTAAGCACTGGAGCAGTACTAGAACTCAGACAACAAAAAAGAAATCTTAATCCTGTTTTAAGAAAAAGAGAACTTTCTTCACTTCCCATTTTATGACAGAGCAGCTGCAGACTTGAGTTCAGGAAATGTAGACATCTAGTGATTTCTGTGGTTGAAGTCTGAATTCCCCCAAGATGAGAAGGAACTTCTGTACAGTTGCTAAAAGTAGTTCATGGGGAATAATGGGAAAAGAGTTTTTAGGGACTATATGAACCTTGCTTTAAGTTAATTACGGGGAAAAGGGCAGATAAATGTGGTTTTTATTGGGGGAGGGGAGAAGAGGTTTAAAAATGGAAATTTAGCAAACCATTTGGGTTAGAGTTCTGACCTTGCTTCTCATATGCTATGTGAATCTGTATAGCTTTCTCACACTTTTTTGTATCACTGGAGGCAATAATACTCATCTCAAAAAATTCTTGCACCTATTAAATGAAATTCCTTTCTATTTATCTCAATGGCAATAAACGTTGGGAGGAGAAACTTGTGGAGAATTTGAAGTTGAAATCTTCACCCAATGAATAGTTTTTCTATTTGCTAGAAGCTGAATATAGAAAGCCACTAAATTGCCCAGAATTTGTGTACTCATTTATAATATGAAAATTAAAATCTGTACAAGTCAGAGAAGGTCACTCAAAAGTTCTGTGTCCAATTCAGTTAAAGATACATCTTAATTTCTGTATCTACAAATGTGAGTCCAGGCTAGGTCAGTCAACTGCTACCTAACTCTTAGACTCATCTCCAAACCCACTCGAGATCAGCAGAGCCTAGTCCACATCAGCTAGAACTGTGTGTGTGAAATACAAGCCTATTTCTGGGAGCCACTGATGTTTTTCTGTTGTTGCCTATCCAGCCAAAGTTAATTAATGGAGCTTTCTAACTGATCTCTTTTCTTCCCTTACTAATAGTTTTTTCAACTGAACTCTTGGAGCTGTTTTGGGGCCTAAGTGAGTTCTTTCTTTATTAGTAAATGTAAATGCCAGATTTAATCATTATTTCTTATCTTGGGTTCCCTTGGAGGGCTAGAGACTTGTGAGCTATTAGTACAATAATAAACACATTCTAAGTCAGCACACATGAGTGAGGGAGGATATTAGTCTGAGAAAGAAGACTGTGAAGCCATAGAAGTTTTCATGCTAAAACTTGATGGCATAAAATCTGATTAAGTAGTTAATCTTCAAGTATTCCCCCTTAGATGTATAAACTGTGTCTCATGACCCCCTCTCTGAGAAAGAGAAAAGAAGGAGAAAAATCATTACTGTCTCCCATTTTCATTGGTCAAAGCTCATCCAGTACACAGGAAATCTCCCAGAACTTCTGGGAGGTCCATGAGGGGCCTTGGAGACCTGTAAGTCCCTTTCTGATAAGACCAGTAAGGAAGTCACAGGGAGATGTATACCTGATAGGCGTCATGGAAAATATTCCTTGACAGAATTCTAAGGTTGTTAGAAAACATATCAAACAAGCATTTCTGTTATTAACTTGGGAAAGTACAGAGAAATGGCCATCACGGTAGGAAGATACTTCCCCAAGAGTTGGGATAAGAGAGTTTAGACACAGGGCTGCTCCAGCTTGCGTCCACAGTGGTTCTGTGCATTGAAGTAAGAGTTCTGGGTGGATGGCACTCTTTGATTCTTAGTAGCTAGTACATGAATGAGGTAGGTGCTATTTATCACACAGACCTCCTTAGACTCCTCCTTCTGCTGAGAATGATGTTTCCTTTCATACCAGACTTTCTAACTTAGGACTTAAGGAAAGCACATGGCCTCATCAACACACACTTTAGTCTCTTAATATTCCTAGCATCTATGTTAATCTCTAGAAATACCTCCAAAATCATGCTGTTGTAAAGCACTACAGATCAAACCCAGGACCTTGTGCATGCTAGCCTACCTCTCTTGCACGAAGCTACAGCTCCCTCTTCATTTGGGGGGATAGGATCTAATCCAGGATAGTTTGAAACTTGCAATCCTCTTGCCTCTATCCCTCGAATACTAGGATTACAGATGTGTATCAACACTCCAAAACAGTTCCAAATTGTCTTGATTTGACATTGGGTCCACTTAACCAAATACCTCCTTATTTGGACAAATATGTGTGATTAAGAAGGATTTCCTGGTTCTCCAATACATATTAAGAGAGGGTAAGAGTTTGACTTAATACATTCTTAGGACAAATCAGATAAATTCAATTAGTTATTTTTGTATAGGAAATTAATATATGTCTACATATATTAATTGCATATATGATTGCAAAAAGACTCTTAAAAGACATACAGTGAAAAGTCTTCCCCTTCCCCTCCTTTGATGCCTACTGCTCTGTCCCAATTCCACAACTAGTTACCACTTTCTTATGAGGTAATCATCAAGCAAATACATCAACTCTAAATATACAACCATGTCTATCTGTTTCTTACATGAAAGGTTTAAAACCATTTTCAGCACTTTCTTTTTCTCACTTAAGAATATACAGCTTATAGGCAATTTCTAATTTTTACAGAAAGAACATCATTGCTTTTACAGCAGTATAGAATTACACTGGGAAAATTAAATATTGTTTAACCAATTATTTATTTGTATTATACTCAGTATTAATTTGCAATTGTCAAATATGGTGTGCTAGAATTTGTTAAATGGCCATGACCAAAGAAATGGAAAGACTGATTAGGAACAGGGTGAAGGCAACAGGTAAAGGGCGGAGTTGGGCAATGCTAGAAATTGAGCATGAGTGCGAAGCTGGAGAAAATTGGACAACAGCGTGAAAACCTTCGGATCTGAGTGTGGAGGGAAAGTGCAAACTCAGGGGTGCGCTCACCCCAGAAGAGGAACAAATAAATAAACCCAGAGAGTGTGGGCAAGACGGAATGATCGAACGAAGAGGGCAGGGAGCAAAGGAGGTGTCACAGACCTCAAAAGGACTGAGACAGAATTCCAGAGACTGGAACCAGAGGCTCAGAAGCTGCCTCTTCCTCTGCCCTGTGCATGGCACCCCTAACCCAGGGCATGAACAGCTCATCTGTCTTTTCTCAGTCTAGCTCCCAGAACGCTCTCCATTAACCAACTCCTTTGTGGTAGCAGATTCTACGATTTGCTAATAATTAAGTTTTTATTTTGTTGAGAATCTCCATACAGGAGTACCACATTTACATCGTTTGTCCACCCTTTTCTCTCCCCATCCCATTCCTCCAAATCCCCCTCCGCAATCCCTCTCAGTTTTGTAAACTGTTGCCCTTGTAATTATAAAACTATCCAAAATTGAAGAACGACTTCACCACCCAAACTCTATAAACAAAACACATAGAGAAGCACTAGGGGAACAGAGCTTCGGGCCGAATCAAGAGTGTTCTTGAGCCAAGGAAGGAGCAAGACTTTACACAGCTTAAGGACATGGAACATATAACAGGAAGACAAGGAACTTGAAATCAAAGATTCCAGTTCTACAGTGAGAGAATACTTTTCCGAAATCTAAATATCACACATATACTTTAACATATAGTGTGGGTGGGTCTCCATCTCCAGCACGGCTGTTGTGCTCCAGCCGTCCCAGAGAATGGAGGACGATGGAACAGGGCCTCAGGCGGCTCAGAGCGCCGCAGGAGGAGTTCCGGAGCTACTACATCTGTGGGCAGTTCAGTTATCAAAACCAAGGCAGGGGTTTATATAGGGAGGCCTTTCTGACCATTACAGAAGGTGGGAAAATTAAAGGTGGGATCTTTAGGAAAGGGCGGGAAGGTTGTAGGGCTGACATGGAAATTAGGAATGAGGACACGAAACCCAAAAACCTGGTTCTGGTCTGGGGTGATCTTTGTGGGGGAAAAGATTTGTATGTACAGTGGCTTCCTGGGGCCAGGTTATCGCATCAGGCAGAGCAAGCCAGACTTCTGCCGTCCCTTCAGGGTAACCGGGGTTGCTTGGCTTTGCTCAATACCTTTTTACGATAGACCTAGTCCCAACAATATAGTTCTTTAAAGTTTTGTTGTAAAGTTGAGGAAGGTAACATGTGAGTATGTGGTTTGTGTGTGTGTGTGTGTGTGTGTGTGTGTGTGTGTATACATCTTGAAAATAATATAGTGAGTTTCAAGTGACAACTAACTATGCTAAAATAAGTGGTCACACCTTAAAAGTCATTAAACACAGATTATTTGACAATGACAGTGATTATGAAGCAGCTCAAAGATTATTAGTCCTTTTCAGATTATTCTAGAATAACTGTTGGCCGTGTGAATGCCTCGGGGCAAGGCTATTCTTGAGTAACTGACAGCAGCGCTTCACTCCATCCAGAAGGGCCTCTATGACTTTGTCATTTCGGAGTGTGAAGATGAAAGGGTTGAGGAAAGCGGTCACAACCGAGATCATCAGGGAAACCACCCTGTTGTACTCGGCTGCCTGCGTTTGCTTGGGTATCACGTAGAGGAACAAGCAGGTGCCATAGCCAATGACGACACAGGTGAAGTGGGAGACACAGGTGGAGAAGGCTTTCCTCCGGCCAGAGGCTGAGGGGATCTTGAGGACAGTGGAGATGATGTAAGTGTAGGAGACAGTTGTGGGATCAGAGAACCAAAAAGAACAAAAACAGCCATTAAGAAGAGAATAAACTCTATGAAAACAGTATTGTTGCAGGATAGCTTGAGCAACTGTCCTCGGTCACAAAAGAAATTATTCACCACATTTGATTTGCAGTAGGTCAGGTGAAATGTGGCGTACACTGGCCAAATTTGAAAAAGGAACCCAAATACCCATGACATAATCACCACAGAGTTGCAGGTGTGGCTGCTCTGTATCTCAGCAGGTTACAGACAGCCACATAACGATCCACAGCCATGGCTCCAAGCAATGAAAACTCTGTGGTCCCCAGAGCAAGTTGCAGGAAGAGCTGGGCAACACATCCAGTCAGAGAGATTGTCTGCATCCCAGGGAGCAGCAGCCCCCAAAGCATCACAGGGACAATTACAGTTGTGACCAGGATCCAGTGGATTTTTAAATAAATGGCCTTGCAGAAAGTTTAAGAATATATTTTATGTGGGAATTGAAAAAGGCCTACAGCCCCAGAACTGAATATCTGAACAGAGAGGAAGGAGGAGAGGCAGATCACAACTAGTAAGATCAAAATAGCAAGCAGCTGATGGAAAACTCATAGAGGGGAAATCACTGACAACATCTTCAGCACTGTTGGACCATATTTACAGCAGGGAATGGAGAATTCCTACCAAGTTGATTAATAGGTATTGATTCCCAACTTGTGCTGCTTCCTAAGGTGATGTCTATTCAATTTTTTATTGCTTATATTTCACTCTTATTTTATCATATATTAATGTCTTCATTCTTTCTTCTGATTTCCTAAAATACTCAGGAGTACATATCAAATCATATAATCTAAAATATTCTTTATTCATTTCTTTACCAATGCAGAAACAGAAGGGCAATTAATTTGTAAAGGTAAGAAAAGGTATACAAATTCAAAAAAGGAAACAGACAAAATTATCTTGAGATTAAAGCAAAATTGTAAAATTCACAGGTAACTGGATGGAGCTGGAAGCAATCATTCTGAGGGAAAAATTATTACACTTGAATCTTTAGATATGTATGTTTCAATTAGAAAATCCATAGAGATCAGGAAACTTGTAAGGAGCCATGGGGGGTGGCTTTCAAGGGAGGGAAAATAGAATGCAGTGGTATAAAAGGAGAAAGAGGATTAATGAAACAAGAAGGGTAAACTAGAGTGGAGGATGGGAAGGTAAGGTAGAGCAGGGAGTATGAGGAAGGATATCTATCACTAAAGGCCTTTTGAAAAGGTCATATGGAAACCTAGTACCATAGATGCTTCCATACAGATAAATGAACATATACAAAGGATTTAAATGAAGTTGTCCTATCTCAAAGGGACAGTGTCCCTACTAGATATAGATACCACAGGCTAGAAAATAAAAGCTCAATGCCAGGAACTGGTTATCTATTTTTAAGCTGTTGACCAGTGGGGCCCCTAGACCCCCACACATTACAGGCTATTGTCATTGCCTTTGTTTACCCCTCCAGAATGTGACAGTAAGACCCTATTACTGAAGACACATCTCAAACCTTCATCTCTACTGACTAGTTTTCATAATGCTGGAAGACGTTACCAGAAGAGAAAAGTAATGATCAGTCTAACCCAACTGTGAACCCTGTGAGCTACAGTAACAACTGATCTGGCAAGATAATGTCCATTGGTGAATTACCGGCATGAATGTTATGAAAGTAATCAACCACTTTCTGATTGGATTTAAGGTCTGATCCACAACATGGAACCTATACATGGCATCATTATCAGGGCCAAGAACCTGCGGTCAACAGATCATGCACACGAGGGGAAATGCTACTACTATTCTGCTGAATGGACATAGTATTTAACCAACTTCAAATGCTTTATTTGTAAAAGCCACAGATTAGTGCATCTCTCAGCCGTCACCACGGATGTTTCTTTTTGCCGAAGATGGTGATGAACACAGAGACTCACAACTAACTGAAGTACAGAAGAGACTTTATTGTACTCCTTCCTAAATAGGACATCTATATTATCCACTTCCTCCCAAGGCTTAGGGATCTTCATTCAAGAGTGGAGACAGAGAGCATAAGAACCAGAAGTGGTGGACAACTACAATGAAATAGTGTTTTCAGGACACATCAGGGAAGTTACGCATATGAACTCACCTCAGTTGTGACAACATGCATAAAACCTGAGCAAGGTCACACCAGACAAAATCCCAGCATGGAGCAGGGAGGTGGCACAAAGTCTCGGCCCAGCTGAGGAGTGAATGACAGCTGATATCTGCCGGGAGAGGGAGAGTAAGTTTTCCTTAAAGGTATGGCCCTGTAGGGGAGTCACATGCCAGGGGATATCCCCATATCCAACAGTATACACGCAGCACAAGTTGGACTTGATGGGATTTTTTTAAAAGGACACAATGTTGTTGGGGGGAATCTGAAAGGTGATGAAGGAGGACAGTGAACATGATAAAAATACATTGAATGAAATCCTCAAAGAATTATTGAAAATATCATTTAACTTTTTCCATTCCTACTTTCCAGATGATTGCAGCTTTGTTACCAATTTCTTTTTTACCAATTTCTTTTTGGTATATAAGGTAATAGATATCAGCAGAACATTTTTATGCAACCAATGTTTTATTGATTCTCCTTTGCTATGAACTACGCATCTAGTTGCCTTTCCTATAGTCTTGTCCAGAGCACAGAGTCGGTTTGCTTGTTTGCTTATTTGTTTGTTTGAGATAGAGTTCCTGGCTGGCCTGGAACTCACTATGTAGACCAGGCTGGTCTTTGATTTATGTCAGTCCTCATGCCTGTCTCTTGAGTGTTATGACTAGTCACAGGCATATACCACCACACCCAGCTGGGCTTCTGTTTGTGGGTGCTCATCTCCTTAGGAACCAGAGCTTCCATGGCTGTATCTTTAAATACATTCATTTTCTAACCAAGCCATACACTTTTTCAAATCTTTCTGTTCACCTTTTGGTTTCTGATTCTAACTATAAATCTGGCAAATGAAGCCAGTAACACCCGTTCTGCCACTCCAGTGCTTTGTGGCCTTATTATTTCTTAGTTAGTCCATCACCTTTAAGTTCAGCCTCCCATAAAGTACCAGGACATGGACAAAATGCATCCAAATTCTTGGCCACAGTGTAGTAAGGGCATCCTCTAGACCGGTTCCAATAGAATACTCATCCTCATCTGAATCTTCATCTACAGACCCTTTATTATCCACATTCCCTTCAACATCTTGGTATTTGGAGCTCTTACCAGAATCACCTGTTTAGTTTACTTAAAGCATTCTAGGCTTTCTCTATCCCACCAATCCAATTTTTTTCACATTTCAGGTACAGAAAGATCAAAACCCACCTGCTTCGTTTTCTATTTGTCAGCTTTCCATACTGTATCAAAAGCACAATGTAATCAATTCACCAAGAAAAAAGGGTTATTTGTACTCGAGCTTTCATTTTCACTTTGTGCTTTAGGCCTGTAGTGGCACATGTGGTGGGCGCATGGAGCAAAGCAAAACTACCTACCCATGACCAAGAAGGAAAAGGCTGGGTGAGAAAGAGGCCAGGGTCCTAGAATCCCTCAAAACACAAAGGTCTCACAATAGGTTCTACCTGTTAAGGCTTTCATCACCTGTTAAGGTTTCCATCACCTTCTAAAAGCGCCAAGCTGGAGAATATACCTCTAACATATCGGCCTTTGGGAGAAATTGAAGCTCTAAACTTCAAGGGTCTACTAAGGATCATCTAATTTCATCTCTCATTTCATTGATAAAACAAATCTAAAATCCCAATGTCATTGATTTTGCAGATTGGTATAGATTTTCATTTCTAGACTATCAATTAGACCAATACTAAATATTAGTATTTTACATATCTCTAGTTAAGGAGCTGGATTGCAGAAGAAACAGTACGGTTTCCAAATATGCAAATGATAAGGAAAGATGTGGCAACAAACAGGCAATATTAGAATGGCTTAAGTAGAGAACCAGTAGAAATGACAAAAGACCTATAAGTCGATTTCTGAATTCACTTCCCAAAGGTCTGTAGTGAGTAACTAAACCCAGAATAAGACAAAAGGAAGCAGAATGCAAGGCATATATATATGTGAGTTTCAGAGGGATCTTTGAGGTAAAGTCTATGTAAAGCTACATGTCCATGATGCTGACCCCTTTTCCCATGAACCTCAGTCCAGTCATGATTGAATCAAAGAGTTGGAGACAATACAGGAACCATAGAACAGAAGAAAAACAGCAACCTGGCCATACTGTTCTGCTCCCACTGCCGTGTCCTCCACTTACCATAGCACAACCTATTGGTCTGTACCAGAGACCTGTTTCTATACAGTGTGTATAGACTAAGAGCAGGGCATGGAATGGCACTCTCAACACAGATAGAAAGAAAACTGTGCCAGAAAGGGAGTCTTCAGCAGTGACTGATGTGGCAGGGGAGAGCAGAGGCAAGATGGTGAAAAGAGACCAAGCAAAGCACCTGAAATTCCTGATAAACTAAGTTAAAATAGAGGTTACAAATCAAAAGGCTGAAAAAACAGTTACACACAGGTTTGTGGAAGCATGGGTCGCTGCTTCTTCCCATCTGTCTGAACCGTCTCCCTCCACTGCTTAGCCCAAAGACAGTTTCTGATCCCACTGAGTGCCCCAATATCTGGCCATATCTGTTGACTCTGGTAGACATTTCTGATGAGACTCATGGCCTGTGACCTTTATTGATCTGCATCTTGTATTGGAAGAATTGGACCACCGTTCAACAGAGGTTGTACTGAAACATAGCCACAAATTCTAAAAATTGGTGGTGTGATAAACTTCTCAATAACAGATGATAGATGATGGAAGATAGGTGATAGAGAGATGATAGGTAATAAATGATAGATAGATAGATGATAGCTAGATAAATGATAAATGATAGCTAGATAGACCATACATAGATGATAGATAGATTATAGATAGATGATAGCTACACAAATGATAGATGATAGCTAGAGAGAAGATAGATAAATGGTAAATAGATGATACATAAATAATAGCTAGATAATAGACAAATGATAGATGATAAATAGATAGATGATAGGTAGACAATAGGTGATAGATATATATTGGTTGATATTTATATTTTTATATTAAAGAGTAAGATAAGATGCAGACAGAAATCCATTCCCAAGTACACTCGAGTTCTGAAAACAGGGAGAAGTAACATGGTCAATAATTGAAGAATTGTCAGCCCAACCATAAGAGAAAGATTGTAACTAAAAAGTATGATTCAGTCTAGAAGCACAGTAGAGGGAATGAGATCA
The DNA here is from genome assembly GCA_035773235.1 of Eospalax fontanierii. Classification (NCBI taxonomy): domain Eukaryota; kingdom Metazoa; phylum Chordata; class Mammalia; order Rodentia; family Spalacidae; genus Eospalax; species Eospalax fontanierii. The sequence goes on along the minus strand of CM069528.1, from coordinate 96,602,212 downwards.
GAGAAAAGACAGAGAAAGATTTTACCATGCAGACCGGGACACAAAGAATGAAGAACTTCTCAGGAAAACGGGAAGCTATGAGTAACTCAGTTAACTGAGGACAGTACACTTCTGGCACACAATAGGCAAAGGCAGAGAGTAGCACTAGAAAACTGAGCTGACTCGGTTAAAAAGGAGAACAGTGACAACAAGTCTGTGAAGAACTGACTTCTGAGTGAGGTTAAAGGGCCTGGCACACACCTGTCATCCTAGCACTTGGGAGACAGAGACAGGAAAATCACCAATGTGAGGCCAACCTGGGCCACACAGCAAAACCCTGTCATTCCCCCACCCCCCCACCTCCAAAAAAATCAAAAACAGGAGAGAAGGAAGGGAGGAGAGGGAAGGAGGGAAGGAGAAGGGAGAGGGAGATTGAGAGACAGAGAGAGAAGGAGAGAGAGACAGAGAGAGAAACTTAGTTCTGCATCTGGGATTCAGTAAGTACTCAGTGAACGTGAGCATCAGCAAGTGTTCTGTGAAAGTGGGATTCAGTGAAAGTTTGGTGAATGTTAGCTATTAGTACTAAAGCTCTTTTTGTAAGAGTGTGCTCCCTGATAACTAAGTATAACTAAGATCATGTTGTTAACTAAGAAATCATGTCAATTCACAAAAGACAAATTTGAAGGACTGGCTTCTGAATTACCACAAACATTAAATCTTGGACTTAGCATCATCTAGAATGTACACCATTCCCCAACTGTCATAACTAACTGTATGTACCATGTAAGCTTTCTGTATCCTTATTTCCTTAGTTCAAAGCTAGTGATCAGGACAACAAAGACGTCGCTGGTGATAAAACACCAGCTGAATGATGAAACAGTGACCAGATGTAACAAAGATGGGAGGGGCCGAGGGGAGCTTTCAGTGACCAGCCCTGGGTTCAGAGCAGTAACAGGGACATGCTGTCTCTGAGCAAAGGTGGAGAATCCTGTTTCTCGCAGCTCTGATCTCAGAACTCTGTGGGAAAGATAAGTTCTGAACCTGGAGCTCCCCTTTCCAGACAGCTGAACGACTTCAGTTAGTGGGGCATTGAGATGAGCCATGTAGAGAGTAACCTGGACTCAGGAGTCTAAAAGAATCAAGCTTCTTTCTCCTTGCCTCCAAGGTTCCAATAGAGGTACAGTCTTCTGTTTCTTCTATCAATCTGTCTGGAGCTGTAGACTTCTACTGCTTATGTACAGAGCTGTTTTCCAACCCCACAGAGTGCCCCTAACTGCTGATTCTGGCAGACGTTCCTGAGAAGACAATTGAGCTGAGGGCTCTGACTTCTGCTGATCTACACTTCACAGGGAAAGCGCTGGGCCACCATGAAACTTATTTTCTATCTGAGTATCCTAGCTGGTATGTATTCAAGACATTTCCCTCTGTCTGTTACAACATAGGTCAATATAGGATGGAATGAGGCAGGGGTGGATGTGTGAAGAGTTCAACAGAATCTTAAAAATTACCATGAGCAGAATTTGAGTCTTTCCACTTAGACTCCATTCAAAGGCTTAGCAAAGACTAAGTCTACCCTTCTAAGTGCTCAGATGTTGGACATGTTATATCACACATCTGCCTTGGAGAGTCCTCAACAGTGAGTGCTCCCCCTGGTTTCGGCAAAATATATGAACCTCATTACTCTCTGGAAAAGTCCTAATATGGTCACAAGGACAAAGAGCCCAATTTGACTTCTGATACATCCTCTTTCACATAATCTTGGGATGCAGGAAATGGCAAAGGTGGGAACAGAGACCTAATGCCAGTGCCTTAATTTCCACAGTCCCTGTTTCGATGAGCTTTGATTACAGTGTTGAGTGGTGAGGCACTTCCCACTGCCCCTTGACTGCAGGGGGCATATCGCATATTATCTGGTTGAGACTGGGGAAGCTAATTCACCTGGTATGCTTCAGCTTTTCAGTCAAATGGGGAAATGTGTTAGCTATATCTGTAACTGTTGTGAAGATTAAATAAACCCACATAAAGCACCGGGACTGGCACGTGATAGAGATTGATACATTTTCCCTTTATCAATAATCCCTCCTTTGATTTTGAAGTTTTTAACTATGATTGAATAGAAAATGTGTGATAAAGTACAGGTCCAGTAATGGTTGGCCAAGTACCAAGAGCCAAATCAAGCACTCAAGAATGGAGAATGGATAGATAGCTCAGTGGTTAACAGCACTGCTGCTCTTGTGGAGGACCTTGGTTCAATTCCCAACACCCACAAAGTGGCTAACAACCATCTATAACTCCAGTTCCAGGTGAATTTGACACTCTCTCTGACTTCAGTGGGTATTGCGCCACATGGGCACACTTACATACCGACAATACACTCATACACAAAAAAATGAAAAGTAAATAAAATATGTCTTTTTAAAAAGAACTTGAGACTTCCAAAATTACACAGGCTATTGCCACAGTCCTTGATTGCCTCCCAGAACTTAAAGGTAAGACCCAGTTCTGAAGACAAGGCATACTGGAAAACACTGTCACCATGTGGTCACCCACTGACTTTGTCTCTTAGAATCTTTCCACCCCCTCTTCCATAATGATCTCTGAGACTTAGGGGGAAGGAGTGTAATACAGGCATGTCATTTAGGAATGAGTATTCCAAAATCTCTTATTCTCTGTATGTTGATCAATTGTGGGTCTCTGTGTAAATCACCATCTGCTGCAAGAAGAAGCTGATCTGATGATTGCTGAGAGATGCACTGATCAAATATATACAATAACAATACAATACAATAACAATAAATTGTTAGGAGCTAGTTTAATACTATGCCCATTTAGCAGAATAGTAGAGTAGGTTCTCCCCTAGGGCCTATGATCTGTCTAGCCACAGGTTCTTGACCCTGAAATGGTGCCAGGTATGGGGTTCATCTTACAGAGTGTGAAAAAAATGATTATTACAGCTAGAATTATCAAGCCACAAGTTATGAACAAGTTACAAATTTTTCTGAGGCAGGGTCTCACTTCGCAGCCCTGGCTGGCCTGGAACTCCCTAAATAGACCAGTCCAGCTTCAAACACACACGAGATCCTCCTGTCTCTGCCTCTGCCTCCCAATTGCTGGAATTAAAGGTATATGCCACCATGCCCATCCCACAAAGCTATAATTCTTGATACTTATTTCTAAACTGCTCTCCAAGAAGATAAAATCATTTTACAAGAAGTAAACATATCATTCTCATTCATTTTTATATTAAATACTGTCGATCTTAAAATGACAAAAAAATGAAATGAAAAAAATCACAAAAATGATTACTATAAGTGTTATATAAAATGTGTCACTTAATTTACATCTTTGTTGGAAAATTGCCAAATATATTCATAATTTCTGGCCAGTTGGCTATTTCCAATAAAAACTTCCATACTCCTTTTCAGCTGGGAAGCTACTGCTGTTTTATTTATTCTGACATTTATATGGTAAGAAAACTTTGTTTTTTCAGGGTCATCTTTCTTTGCCCACTCAACTGTACAGAAAGAAGATCATGCTCCCTATTTAGTATACCTCAAGTCTCACTTCAACCCCTGCGTGGGTGTCCTCATCAAAGCCAACTGGGTGCTGGCTCCATCCCATTGCTACTTACCGTGAGTACCGAACCACACCTTTATTTTAAAGAGAAGAGTCTTTAAAATAAACTAATTGCAAAGAGATAGTTTCATGTCCCCCAGCAGTAGTAGTGAGAAAATGCAGTGATCATCCTTATGCCTAAGGGAAAAGGGTTTTAAAGGAATGAAACAGACTCCTACATAAAGAGACTAAGAGGAATGGTAACTCATTCTTCAAAAGACATAACCAGGCTGTGGCCATGTCACAGAAAGGGACTGGGAGAACAAGTACTTCAACCTCACCCTTCTCCCTCAAAATACCTTCTGCTACTTCTCATTGACCACAACCCACCGAACAAGAAAGCCCATTGATTTAAACCACACATCATCTCCTGTATTTATTTAAAGAAGGAAAGAAGAGGATTGTTAGTAGGTTTGATGAAGAGCATAAAACACATCCAATACTTGGGTTATTTCATTCTCCTGACTCCACTGAAATAGAAATTTCCCACTTGGATAGGCGAGGCCTGAGGAGTGCTGAATACTAGATTTGACGTGCACTATTTTCTTTTCCATTGCTCCAAAGATACTACGTTCAAAAACAGTGTTTAAGGACTTCACTCTTTACTGTTTGACTGTGGGTAAATTACTACTGTGTGTCTAGTACTTCGTTGGTAAAATGGGGATTAACATAAGATCTACTGCACAGACTTATTGCAGGCAAAAGATAATCCAAATATGGTACTCACTACAATAACTGGCACATTACAACATACAATATTCAATACTCAATATGATGATGATGATGATGATGATGATGATGATATGATATGATACTGAGAGTGGTAACTTCCAATCCCTTCTTCCAGAAATATGAAGGTGATGTTGGGAAATTTCAAGAGCAGGATCAGGGATGGGACAGAGCAGACAATTCATCCCATCCAAATTATCCGCTACTGGAACTATAGCCACAGTAACCCACAGGATGACATCATGCTCATTAAACTGGCTAAGCCTGCCACCTTCAACTACAAAGTCCAGGTCCTTCCAATTGCCAGCACCAATGTCAAACCAGGCACTGTCTGTAAGCTCTCAGGTTTGGACTGGAGCCAAGAAAACAGTGGTAAGTGCACCATCCACAACACACAAGATTATCAGTTTCACCTTTAAAGAGAAGTATGTTCTACCAGCTCTGAGACTGGGAGAGAGTAGAGAATGCTGAACCCAAGGGAGGAACTGCAGGAATGGTCTAGAAAGAGAGACCTGACTAGAAGTCCAATGCTTCTCCACTCCTGGGTGTCAAATGGCCTTCCACGACTTCTGCAGGGCTTTGGCAGGTGGATCCCATAGGCCATTTGACTGCACAGAGGCTCCACCAGTCCTGATTGCCAGAGATACAATTTGCATTAAGGAAGCTGTGATCCTCCTTCCCCCACATGTTCATTTCACAGGTAAAGGACATCTCAGAGGACTTAAGTCAGGTTACTTCTGGATACAGAGTAGAAAGACAAGTCTGCATTTCAAAGACACATAAGGCTATTTGACATGGGTGAACTCTGCTGTGTGTGTCCAGTACTTTTGTATGGTGGAAATAATCTTCTGGAACAACTCTCCTGTTCATTTTTTCCTTTTTTGCCCTCATTTTCTTTGTGCATATAGAGAAAGATACCCACTGAAGAACAGGTGGTAGGTTAGGACTAAATCACAATTGTGAGTGGGTGTTGTTTTCCCACAGGCAGGCATCCTGACTTAAGGCAGAATCTGGAGGCCCCTGTGTTGACTGACAAAGACTGCCAGAAAACTGAACAAGGAAGCTCCCATAGGAACTCCTTATGTGTCAAGTTTGTGAAAGTATTCAACCGAATATTTGGGGTAATCTTTTCTCTAATCCATATTCATTTACTTGTATGTGTCTAAATAATTATTTAACCAGAATATAATTTATTTTAATTTCTAAATAGCTTCTAAGGATTTGATAAGGTCAATATAACGATGCCTTCATTTTTCAGTCATCTTCACCTTCACCTGAGATCCTTCACAAAGGATCGTTACTCGTTAAAGTACATTATATAATATCTTTGGTTAATAATGCATTGCTGAGTGCTCATTCTCATAGCTGCAGTAAAGCAGTAAGAACAGGCATTGCTTTTAAAACTCAATCTCTCTCTCTCTCTCTCTCTCTCTCTCTCCTTTCTCCTCTCTCTATTCTGACAGGAGGTGGCTGTTGCTACTGTCATCTGTAAAAACAAACTCCAGGGAATCGAAGTTGGACATTTCATGGGAGGTGATGTCGGCGTCTACACCAATCTTTACACATACGTACCATGGATTGAGGAAATCACTAACAAGAAGCACTGATGTCCTGCTTTTCCTTCTGCATCCTATTTTCTCTGCCATTGACAACAAAAGTCCATAAGCTACTTAAACTCAAAATAAAATCTCCCATTAAAATTCTTTGGATGCAGCACACGGGCAGCCTATGTCTTGTTTGTGCTGGTGTCCACAACTATAATGGTGTGTGTGAAGAAATAAGCAGGGTCTCCATTTGCTGGGTTATGCGCACTATTACGCGTGATGTTCATAACAAAACCTTTGAAGTTATCTTTTGTCCTCCTTTACAAAATTTTTTAATTTAACAAAACTTACAAAAAAACTTTAAGACTAGAATATCACTCAACTGGAACATCAATTTGAAACATCAGATTTTAAATCCTGTGCTTTTAGCAGAGATAGACCATAAAGGAATCTGTGGCACTGCTGCACAGGACGGTGATTCCACAAATGAATGACAGTTTATTTAATTCAAAGAAAAAGAGAAACTGTGCCTGAGGGGCAGGAGAAACCAGCTTAAGAGCTTGGAAGCTATCAGCAACTGAAAATAGGGAGCTGGAACATTATGCTTTCTAGGTGGAAAGAACTTGAACATTGGCAGGTTACAGCTGGGTCTTTAAGCAACTGCCCTGGGGGATTTGTAAGTGTGTGACTCACTCACAAAAGGAGCAGTCCCTCCTCCCACGTCCTACCATGGCTTCAGGCGCACCACTTTCCTTACCTTTGGGCTTACACTGGTCTTCTTTAGGAGGCAAAGCAGGATTCTGTCTTTAATGCAAGAGGGGTTTTACTGTTTATGTCAAAGGAGGCCTCCCATTTTGTCCGCACATGGGAAGCTTACATTGTCTGTAGTAAAGAGTCGCTACCAGTCTGCCATTTCCACAAAGCATGCTATCAGAAAAAGCCAGGTTATGGTTCATTGTTAACATGTCTCAAAAGGTACTGAGGAAGCAAACGGCTACAGAAGCCCTTTGTCTATTCCTTCCCATCCTGCCTATTTTCTCTCAGTATCATAACAGATACTAAATCCTTATTCCCTGCTATCTTATCATTCAAATGATGTCGGCTGTTGTATGTGGCTGAGATCTCAGGTGCTGGAATATGTTCTTCTAACACCTGCTTCATCTGAGGGCTGCACTAATAGCGGATGCTACAAAGGAAGAACCAGTGGAAGAATAAAAAGTAAAAATTGAAGCTTCAGGTCAACATCAACAACTGTTAAGTCCAAAACGGAGCCTGACAGTTCTAGAGCAAGGTGAACATGTCATCCAGATCTAAGGAAGATGGCAAGCCAGGGTGGCAGCAGGCAGGAGAATCAGGTAGCTGGAATAAGATAAAGGGAAGTAATTGTGTTTAGCCACAGACCATGACCATGGCTTTAACCAAGGCAAGAATGAAGGTATCAGTCCTCTGGCTAAGAAACTGGTAAGGCATTGCTAAACACTGAATGGTTTTATACCTTAAAAATCATATGTTGAAACCTAATCCCCCAAAGCGATGGTATTTGGAGGTGAGGGCTTTCTAGGTAATTAGATCATAGGGGTAGAATCCTGATGAATGGTACAAGTATCCTTATGAAATAAGAGCCAGGTAGCTTCTTTAGCCCTTCTACCATATGAGGTCACAGCTAGAAGATCTCAAATTTCTATACCACATACTTAACAAGCCAGATAACCAAATCAGAAACTCGTATCATACCTAAGTTAGAAACCTGGCATAGGAGATAGCCTGTGTAAATACTTCTAGGATAAGTCTTAGAGAAAGACTAAGACAGAGGTAATGTAGTTATACAAAGCACATATCAAAAGCCCATTGCCTGCCTCTATAACATACACCCTGATATACTGCTGAAATTATTACTACTAATAGTGATATGATTTCCCATAGGATTTTATATAAAAATCTATTCATCTTCAAATTAACAGCATTTTGCTTCTTCCTTTCTAATCTATGAGCCTTTTATATCTTTTTCTAATATCATCATCCAAGCCAGAATGGTAACAGATTAGATTCTTTCTTCCCCAAGATTAGGAATCAGGCAATGATCTCTAGTCTTGACACTTTACCATTCTGTGCATTTTGGAAAGGCAATGACTTAAAGTTTCATCTTATCCCGGGCTTGGTGAGTTTTTGTAATCATAAAAGAATGTTAATTTGTCAAATACTTTTCCCATATATTGAGATAATCATGCAGTTGTTTATCCTGGATTCTATTAATACAATATACTACACTGATTGACTTTCAGATGTTGAAACAGCCTAAAAAGAACATCACTGTGGTATATATCCTTTTCTACATATTGCTGAATTAAGTTTGGCAGTATTTTGTTGGATGTTTTATGTCTATATTTATAACAGATATTGATATCTGGAGTCTCCTTTTCTTGCAACATCTTTGGTTTTCATTTGTATTCAGTGTTGCATTTTTGTTTTTGTTTTGTTTTGTTTATTTTTCAGATGGAGTCTCCCTGTAGCCTCAGCTGGCCTGGAACTTACAATGTAGGCCAAGCTGGCCTCGATCTCACAGAGATCTGTCTGCTTCTACCTCCCCAGAGCTGGTATTAAAAGACTGTGCCACCATGCCTGTCCCTTTGCATTCTGTTTTTTAACAGTTTGAGCATTTATATCCTGAGTGCTTTACTTTCATAATTACATTTTAAATGGGCCTGTAATGTTCATCTCTTTATTTCTACCTGATTTGGGCATCAAGATTGTATTGGTGTCAAAGTAAAACTGGAGGAACACTTCCCTTTGTTCTTTTCTTGCATTTTAAAAATTAATGTTTGTTTTCTGTGTATAAAGTGTTCTGCTTGCATTATATAAATGCACCCATGTCATAAAATGCCCACAGAGGCCAGAAGAAGGTGTTAGATCTCCTGGAACTGGAGTTATAGATGGTTGTTAGCTGCCATGTGATGTTGAGAACCAAACCTGGGTTGCCTGAAATAGCACTCAGTATTCTTAACTGCTGAGCCATCTGCCTACCCTAGAAGAGTATTTTACAGATGAAATTACCTACAGAATTTTCTAAATGTGTTTTCTGTGTGGAAATATTTTAACTGTTACTGCTTAGATTTATTAAATAAGCAGATTCCCATGTCTTCCAAAATCAGTCTGGGTGAACTGTATTTTCCTAGAAATGTGCAATTTCATCTCAGTTTTCAAATTCATTTGTGTAAAGTTGTTCTATTATGTAGGTTTTTGTTGTTGTGACAAAAATACCTGAGGAAAAACAAGAGTGGAAGGGTTTATTTAGGTCACGGTTCACGATCCATCACGGAGGAGACAACATGGCAGCAGGAGCAGAAGGCAGCTAGTCCACAGTCAGGAAGCACAGAAGCAGATGCTGGTGTCTCCGCAGACTTCCCCTCTTTATACACTCCAGAACCCACATCTAGGGTAAACCTTTTCACCCTGGGTAAACCTTTCTGAAAATACTCTCACCCAGAAGTTTGCTTTCCAGGTTAATTGTAAATTCCATCAAGCTAGTAATAAATATTAACCATCACAAATCAATTCCTTGTCAACTCAACACTCAAATGTATCATTTTAACATTGTAATGTTCTACTTCTGGCCCCTAAAGTCTCATGTTCATCTTATAACACAAAGCACATTTAGTCCACCTCTAGAAGTCTAACCTTGAACTCATGAAGATCCACCTGCCTCTGCCTCTTGAGTGCTGGGATCAAAGGCAAGTGCCACCACATGCCTGGTTTCCAAAGTCTTAATAATTTCAACAATATTCAAAAGTACAAATGCATAGCCTCTTCTGAGATTCAGAAAATATCTAAATTATGATAAAAGATAAAAAACACAAGTTATAAGTTTAATCCTAGCACTTGGGAGGTAGAGGCAGGTAGATCTCTGTGTGATTGAGGCCAGTCTGGTCTCCATAGCAAGTTCTAGTCTAGCTGTGGCTATAGAGAGAGCCTATCTCAAAAAGAGCACCCCCCAAAGAAAACAACTGCAAGTTATATACTTCTGTTATGATTGACTTTCAGTTGTCAATTGGACACATCTGAGAAGAAGGAACCTCAGCTGAAGAATCTCCATCCAGTTTGTCTGTAGGCATGTCTGTGAGGCAATTTCTTCACTGCTGAGTAATATGGTGGCGCCACCCTGGAAAGGTGGTCCTTGGTTGTATAAGAAAGCAGGCTGAGGACAGGCTGGAGTAGCAAGCCAGTAAGCATCGTTCCTCCATAGTCTGTGCTTCAGTTTCTGACCCCCAGTTCCTTCCTTGAGTTTCCACCCTAATTCCCCTTAATGATGAACTGTGATCAGACATGAAAGCCAAATAAACCCTTTCCTCTCCAAGTTGTGTTTGGTCAGAGTATTTGATCACAGCACTAGAAAGCTAACTAAGCCAGAAGTTGGTACCAGGAACATGATGCACTGCTGTGAAGAACTTGACTGTGTTGTTTGGGGAAGGCTATGGGAACATTTAGAATGTCAGGCTGGAAAAATCATTGAGTGCTTAAAACTTTTGTGAGCTGTTCTGTGGGGCTTGTAGTAATGCAAATGATGGTGGCCTGGCTCATGAAGCTTCAGAGGCAAGTTTGAGAGTTCCTCAAATACTCTATCTGTGCCATTTGTGAGATATAGTTTGAAATGAATCTACAGGACTGAAACCTTTAGTGCTTTACTGGGGTAATAGATACTGGTCAACTGGAGCTGAAAAATCAGCTGTGTTGAACAAAAGGCCAGCATCACTGAGGTGAAATCTTCTGGAAAGAATAAGCTCAAGGTCAGCACACAGAAACTGTGGTCCAGAGAGGGCCAAGACTGTGTCTTAGGCTGGAAGCCAAACTTGGTAATATGCAAGAGTCTCCCACAAGGTACCTGTTTTGTCAGAACTGAAGGGGTCATAGGCAGAAGCTAAGGATTGCACCGTATGAGGCCAGGAGAGGCCATTGGTTAAGGTGCAGACTCAGTTACAATGGAAACCCCAACGTATGGGAGACACCAGGACCATAGGATAACACCATAGTGGCAGGTGTGGAATGGAGCCATCCTGAGCCTATGAGACAAGCTGTGTTTACTGTGGACAGCAGAGCCAGAGTTGGGGAACTGCCCAAGCTTTCTGGAGCTCAGATCATGAGTGAATCCCAGATGTCAGACACTGAACAATGCTGCTGAAGTGAGCCCTGGTTCTTCCTTCCTGAAATAAGACATTATATAACTTGTTTGGGGTTTTACAGGAGCTGACTGTTAAGAGACTTTTTAAAGAGACTTTGAGCTTTTAAAGTGTTTGAATTTTTTAACTATGGAATTTTAAAAGTTGTACTATCTTTTATATTGTGAAATTAACATAAGATCTTGGGGATAAACAAGAAAGGAAAGGTTATGGTTTAAAATGATGTTTATGTGTCAATTTGACACACCTGGGACCAGGAACCGTCAACTGGGGAATCTCTTCTATTGGCCTGGCCTGTGGGCATGTCTGTAAGGCATTTTCTTGATTGTTGAGTGATGTGGGAGGGTCCTGTCACTGTGGATGGGGCCATCCTTGGGCAGGTAGTCCTCAGTTGTATAAGAAAGCAGCCTGCACACAAGTCAGAGGAGCCAGCCAATAAGCAGTGTTCTTCCATGGTCTCTTCTTCAGTTCCTGACTCCAGGTTCCTGCCCCGCCATGGTTCCTGCCTTGACTTTCCTCAGTGATAGACTCTCAGTTGGAAGAGTAAGATGAAATAAACCCTTTCCTCCCCAAGTTGTTTTTGGTCCGAGTGTTTTATCACAGCAATAAAAAAGCTAACTAGGATGACTTCCAATACACAATGGCACAGAGCAAGCATCCCACTCCTAAAGAGGAGTGGTGGGGTCCACCAGGATAAAGACCAAATCATGCATCTCCATGTCAAGCACTTGGATTCACGGTAGAGTCATCTGGACTTCACTCACTTTGGGCATCCTCTCCCTCCGACTCTGCTGCCTTTAGCACAGTCTCTTCACTGTTCTTTGGAGGATACCAAAAGGTCTTGGTATCTCCAACATCCTGGGGCCTTCACTGAAAGTTAAGCTTCACTCACAAAGATTCATAAAATGACTTCTCAGGCTCTCCTTACAGGTTATCTGACCCTAACAAACAATGCTTGGCCTTGATGCAAGCCTTCCTGACCTCATAATTCTCACACTGCATGCCTACAAAAGCAGCACCATGTGGATGATACTGCAAAGTTCTGCCACCCCTCTGCCAGAGCTGTAGTAGTTTCTGTGCATCATGGTATCAGATCCCTCTGGAGCTGGAATTAAAGGCACTTATAAATTATCTGATGTGGTGCTGGGAATTGAACAGCAAGATCAGTATGTGCTCTCAACCATGGAGTCCTTCCTTCCGCAAGTTCTTAGCCCATGCAAAGAATGAAGCCTGATTTTTTTTGCCAGAATATAATAGCCACTAGTCCAATTCTGTAGCTAAAATGAAGCTAACCAAATTTAGCAGAAAGGAATGGATTTAGGATGAAATAAGATAATACCCAAATCTTTATAACAAGATTCAAAAGCTGGGGCTGGAGAGATAGGTCATCAGTTAAGAGTGCTGGCTGCTCTTGAAAAAGACCTATGTTCGAACCCCAGGACCCACATGGCAACTAACAACTATCCATAACTCCAGTTTGGGGGGATCCAACACACAGGGATTGCACAAAATGTGTATACTTAAATACATGCAGGCATAGTACTCATACACATAAAAAATTTAAAAAAATAAAATTAAAATTAACCAAAAGTTTTATTGCTTATAACAGGTGTGAGGTTGCTTTCTGTTTAAGGAAAAATGTAAATCTCTGATTAGTCAAGTAATGAGTAAAAATGTTATCTAAGTAATAAAAGTAACTGCTAGAAAAAGTAAATGAAAAAAATGATTGACTCTAAGTAATCGGACTAATCAAGGTGAATATAATGAGAAAATGACACTGTCCATTTTCTGCCTTTCTATACTATTTGAGTTATGTTTAGTCAGAATCATGTTACATTCCTATTATTTGAAACATGTGTTCTACATTGATTCTACATTAAAGCTTAACATAGTTGAAAGGAAGGCTATTAACACACACACACACACACACACACACACACTCAGCTGTAACTCTGAAAATGCAAACTATAGAAGATTTAATTACATAGGCACCAATTCAAAAGCAGAGATTTGCCTCCACATTTGCGTTCTTCCTAAAATACAAAGCAGCCTCATATCTGTCATCCACTAAATCATTTACAGAGGAATAAGGAAACCAAAGCCCAAGAGCTATGTGAGAAAAAATAAGATGTTTAATCTACTTTTCATGAGGTATAATTGGCAAATGAAAACTGTATATATTATAATGTGACATTTAATTGATGCAGACATTATGAAATGATTGCCAAAAATAAAGTGAATTAATACATCCATCACTTCGTATAGCTCTCTCTCTCTCTCTCTTTTACACTCACACACACACACACACACACTGAAAACAGTAATATCTATTCTCTTAGCAAATTTCAAGTGTGTAAGAGAGTACTTGCTGCAGTCACTGTGTCGTACATTGGCTCTTCCAAATTTCTTCAGCCTGCCTATCTGAATCTTTATAGTCCTTGGGAAGCATCTCTCTATTTTCCTCACCTTCCCATCCAACAACCACCATTTTATTCTTTACTCTCTGACTTTGACCTTCAGATTCCAGATGTCAGTGAGATTATGCAACATTTCCTATTCTGCATTTAGCCTGTATTCTTAGCATGATACCCTCTGGGTCCATCTTTACTTTAACAAATGATGATTACTTCTTTTTCAAGTTGAATAATATTCCACTGCATATTTATATCACATTTTCCTTACATATTGATGCATTAGTGGTCATTAAGTTGATTTCACATTTTGACTGTTTCATGTCCCTAAAGAAAATCAAAGTATGATCTGTCGTGATGTTGGGTCTTAGCTCCCAATCATACCACCAATATCAAATCTGGAAGGTAAGTTGCTACTTCATATGTTTAAAATACTCATAAACTTAAGCATCTCACAAGATAATCCTAGTATCAAGCTCTACAAGTGCAAAGAGTCAGTGAAAAGAGCACAAAACCCAAAATCAGTAAACAGGAACTGTTTCATCTTCATCATTTACAACCAACATATAGTTGCTATTAAAAGAAAATGAAATACATAAAAAATATAGTATGAAAGATGTAAAAGTCCTCCTTTTCATAGAGAGCTAATAAAAGAAGTTCTCCAAAGAATACCTGATTTCATTTTTTCCCCTAGATCATGGGCCCCAGATTCTCCAAATATACACTGTCTTCTACAGAGTTCTCTGAAAAGTCTGCTTCCCCTAGGGATCCACAAGAAAGAATAAATGGAAGGGTCAGCATCCAGAAATGTGTCAGGGATTAAGACCCTGGTGAGACCATCAGGATACTCAGAAGTGACAGAGAAGGAATTAGTTACCATATAAACCAGATGAAGGACTTGAGGGCAGTGACATGAGCCTGTGCCCAAGCATCTCTTCTGCCTTCCACATGGACATTCATCTTCCTGTGGTGTCTATACAAAGAGATAATCAGCGTTCATGAAGGAATAATAAATAGCATGAAAGGCAACCAGCTTCCTGCAGTGAGACGAGATACAGAGCGGCAGCTCAAAAGGAGGCATGGAACACAACTGTTTCCTTGGGAAAGACTACGGGGCGTCAAGCCAATATTGACTAGAAGTAGAAAATTGATCACAAGTACCCCAGAAAGCACCAGAAAGACAAGCTATTGGCCTTCTGCTTCAGCCTCAAGTAGACAAGGATGTTTGAAGTCGTGATCTTCTTACAACAGACCCTGAGGAGAGTGGCAAACCACAGGCTGGCCTGGCTTATGGAAGCCCCTAAAATGTTGATAAAGCGAAGCCCAGGGTTGTCCTGTAAACAATGAAGCAGGATTAAATCCAACATCAGCAGCCACTGCAAGAGAAACCAGCAACTAACCAGGCCCAGAACAATGAAGTTGTATGAGGATTCCTTTACTCTTCTGGTCCATTTTTTAAATTCCAGACCACAAGGATTCTGTTTCAACCAGGTCAACGAGAAATTCTGCTGCTGCTATGGGCGTCAATAGTACAAGAGCAGCCAAAAACACGGCTGACAAAGAGGGCTTCTCCCTGCCTCCCACAAGTGTCTTCGTTCAGTGCTGATGAACACGTACAGCTCCTAACTGAGTTAGTTCCCAGATGGCATACTGTCTTCAGAGTAAATTTTCACAGAATAAAACCAGTATTTGGACTTGTCCTTCTAGAACCTGTCCTCGAGCAGAAACTGAAAAGTTATGGTCACAGTCATGAAAAGAAAGTTAGAAGTTAGGATGATGCCCTCTGCATTTACATCCGAACGAAGGAATGCTGTGACAAGACACCAAGATTTGACTCTCCATCTCTAAGTTCAGGTGCCAAAGGCTAAACACGAGCAAATAATTTAATGAGAACTCTCAAAAATAAAGGTCAAATTAACACATTCCCATTCTATAAAATGCCAGATGTGAATTCATATGCTATAAAAAAATCTTCTCTTCTGCAGAATATGGTACATATTTGTATAATCCCAGAACATGGAAAGTGAAAGCAGGAGACTAAAAGTTCAAAGTCAGCCTGTGTGACATAAGACCTTGTCTCAAAATAGGAACATTTTATTTCCATAAAAAGGACATTGAACAAGCAAGCATGAATAACCACAATTTTTTTAATGTCATTATCAAGGAGGGAAATAGGAAAAGTTTCGAGGAGAGAAACAGATGAAAAACATTTAAGTGGCAAACAATGTTTTTAAATGGGCCAAGCAGAGGATCCATTGCCAATCACGGTTTTTGAAGCTATCAGCCCTTTATGGTCAATTATCCACAAATACTTATCTGAGTATGTAGTTTGGGTATACTTCAAAAAAAGGAAATGAGATCAAAGAATTGCAAAGCAGACTAGCATAGTTATCAATAAATGGAAAATGTGTTGCCCTTGAGATTCCAACTTTTCTTAGAATAAAACAGAAGTATATTTGTGGTAAGCTGAATTCTAAGACTGAGCCTAAGAGTGTCACCTCCTGGTGTACCCACTGCCAAAAATCCTTGAGCATGGATAGGACTATGGAGAAGATGGGATGTCATTTCTATGATTAGGCAAAAGTAAATGACTTTTTTGAAGATATAATTAATGTCCCAAATTAGTCAGTTTTGAGTTAATCAAAAGATTGCTATCCTTTGAGCCTCAAGTTATTCAACTCAGAGCTTTGAAGGAAGAAACAAGTCTTTCTTGTCTCTTTTTTCCCTCTTTCCTGAGGAAAGAGATCTTCCTTGCTGACCATGAAGGAGTTAGCTATCTTCTTGTGAGAAGGTCCATGACAGGAAGCCTGAGATCTCTAGATTCTGAGTGGCTGCTGGCTGACATTAATAAATGAGTATTTTCCTAAGCTGCTAGGTTTGAGTCACTTTACAGAAAAAAGAAAGCTAGTACAGTGTTTGAACCAACCTGAAAATGACGTGAGGAAATGTGAAGGGAAAATAAAGACTTAGAAGTAGAAAGGCCAGGCTAGTTGGTAAGGAAACAGTCTATGTGTGGAAGGAAGAGGTTGTACCAGAAAACTGCAGCCCTGGAATCTGGCTTTAGTACTATGCTAGACTCTTTAGGAAGCTGTGGGCAGGCCACGGCCAGCTCTGGGCATCAATTGCTCTGTTAAAAACATAGTGGGACTGGTGGGTAAAACTCTTGTTTCTCAAAAAGATGTAGAGAGTGCTTATTATGTGTCAAGCTATAGTGTGC
Source organism: Eospalax fontanierii (assembly GCA_035773235.1). NCBI lineage: Eukaryota > Metazoa > Chordata > Mammalia > Rodentia > Spalacidae > Eospalax > Eospalax fontanierii. The sequence goes on along the minus strand of CM069528.1, from coordinate 96,585,546 downwards.
TTGGTACAATGGACAGAGTTCCTGCTTTCAGGGTGCATTCTGTATCATCACACAGCTCCCAGACCCAGCAGGCTGCAGAGAGGGGAGAAACAGGCCACCACTTGCTACTCACCACAAAACCCAGACGAAGCTGCCCTCCTCTTAAAGCAGTGCTTCTTTGGTTAGTTTTCAAAGGTGTTTTCTCCCTCCCTTGCCCACTCTGGCTTAAACAGTGGAACTTCCTACAGATCAGAGTAACCAACTAGAATGCCTCCAGGATGCCAAGTCTAGGAAAGAAAGGAAGGAAAGGAAAGGAAAGTGAAGAAGGAAAGGAAATGAAAAGGAAGAGGAAAGGCTGCAGAAATGCAGAGTTTTGACAAGTCACTTTAATATTAACATTGAAAGGCTAAACTACTTAGAAAACTTAGTCATTTCATTAATGTTACGAAGAAAATGTTTGCCTAGAAGATATTTACCAATTAGTGTCCTGATTTATTTTTTAAATGTGTAGTTTAACTTTTGCAATCATTCCTATGTTCTGCTTCTTCTGAACAAGGAGACATAGTCAACATATTGAGAATTTTATTTGGAGAAATTTAGATGATAATACTTTCTATGTAAAATATAATAAAAACAAGCTTTGATTCCTACAGTTTATGGAAATAGTGCACTTTGCATTGTCTAGAGAGCAGGATCTCTGGTTTCATCCTATTTTTTCATGTTACCTTCTCATTTTTCTTCAAAATCAAAAAAGAAAAGAGAACAGAGAACTAAAAATATTTCACTAGAAACCACAGTTAATTTACTGTTATCAATACTGAGTTAACAGTCTGACTGGATCTGTCTCCCATCACATGGCCTTAGAATTGCCAGGCACATACTCTCTCCCACAGAAATCTCTTGACTATTCCCACTCTTCATGGCAGTTGGGGTGGGATGGAAAGTAAATCTGTAGACAATAATGTTGCAGAGGTGGAGGCGCTGATGATCTCTGAGAGGGGCCACTGGAAATGATAGACAAGGAAATTCACAGCAACCTAATCTTGCCTGGAGCACCTTCTCCTACTGTGCGCCTCTTCAGATTGCTGAGACGTCTATACAGAAGGCATCAGGAAGACAAGCCCAAGTAGATGATTGACTAGAGGCATTGCTCATGCCCCCTCATTTTCACCACCACCAGAATAAATAAATAATAAATTAATAAATAAAATTAACAAAGAACAAACAGCTGCTATTCAGTCAGGACTTTGGGGAAACTGCTGGAATAGGGAACTGTAAGTAGAGAGAATACAAAATATGCAGACTCTTGATGGTCTGATTAAGAATGGGGGAAATGCTTTGTATCAGTTCCTGAGTCTGAATCAGTTTGAACCTGGGATAGTCCTCTATGATAGGGAAAAGTAAAAGCAGAAGACCCCAACAGCTATATTGATAACTCCAAATTGGACACCTAAAGTTTAGGTTCCAGGGTAACCTTACCACCCTAGGCTCAATTCTTAGGGAATTTTGAGGAATATACACAGTTAGAGTGTATCCAGAGGTGGTACACATCCAGGTTATTGCTAAATGATGTCATTTTGAGATCACACTCAACCATAAACCAGAGAAAGTTAACCTATGAAAGCCATCTAATAGATTCAGTAAGGACAACTGATCATCCAGATGTACAAATATCAACATAGTGACATGTGGTAGTTGAGTTTGATGGTCAACTTGGATTGGACTGAGAAATGTCTACAAAATCAGTGAAGCAGATCTTTATGGTAGCATTTCCAATTATTAGATTGTGAGATCTCTGACCTATCGATCCCTTGATGGATTCTTAATGGCATGTGTTGCATAAATTTATTCACCACGCCTTAGCAGGCGGGGTCTGGTTAAGCCCGCTGGATAAAACGGAAACTGATCTTCCATTTAGAAAGATTTATTTATTTACAAAGTTACAAAGTCTCTGAGTACGCGCACCCCGCTCGCCCATGAAAGTTTGTTACTGCCGGCAGCAGGCCCTTAAAGTTTGCAACAGCCACGCGCCGGGCAGGTGCAGCTCTCTTAGTTCGTGTCACTCACATGATCCTTAAGATGGCGGGGACTTGGCACATTGGCTCCTGGGTTCTGACCTTCTACGTGGGCCTGGGGGCCAGGGCATTTTTCTTCCTGCGTGGGTACAATCTCTCTCCCATCCTTGGGAATCGCCACCATCTTGGTTCTGCCTCCTCCCAGCCTCCCCTGGTTTCCCTTAAGCTATTGACTACTCAGTTGTCAGTCAGGCTGAGGTCCATCCCTCATATCAGAGAGAAGACTGCTCTTTGCTTTTACACCACAGCATGGCACTACTCAAAGACAGCAAAAGGAAGGAGGTGGACCTCAGAGGAGGGCTCAGGTCACAGGGAGCATACTGTGGGGATTGTGTCTTGTCCTGGACACTTCCTATATTCACTCACTTTGTTTACATCCACAAAGATGTGAAAAACAACCTGTGTCACATGTTCCCTCCACCAAGATTTTCTGCCCAATTGCATGGGCCCAAGAAACCCTGTGTTGAACTCTCTGAAACTGTGAGCTTAAATAAATCCTTCCTCCCCTTAAACTGTTTCTGTCAGATATTCTGTCTCCACAATGAAAAAAAGTAACCAAGATAGGGCACAGAATGTATGAGAAAGAAAGGTACACGGCACCTCCAGTGAAATATACTAGTAACAGACAGCAAAGAAAAAGAAGTTGATGGGATTCCTTAAAGGGTGTTCAAAAGAATGATTCTATGGCAATTCAATGAACTCTAGGAGAATACAGACAGATAAACAGAATTAGAAAACAATTCATGATACTATGACACTTTTCAGCAGAGAGGTCATGAAAAGAACCAAACAGAACTTAAAGAGGGGTCTTTTAAAATTACCCAGTTAGACAAAAGAAAAAATGAAAACAGATCTAAAGGATGCAATTAAATAAACAAATGTTTGAATTACGGGGGTTTCGTAAGCACAGCAACAACATGCAACCAGCAAATCTGGAGGGAGTGGGGAGTTTTTACAGACACACAACCCAACAAAATTGAACCATGGAAATAGAAAAGACCTAACCAGACCAATAACAAATGATGACAGTGGGTCAGTATTAAAAAGTCTGCCAACAAAGGAAATACGAGGTCTGCATGACTTTATTGCTGACTTCTGCTAAACATTCAAAGAAAAAATAATACCAATTATTCTCAATTCCTAAAAGCCAAAAGGGTGAGAATCCTCTCAAACATAACAGATAAAGTGCAACCTCAGGCCCAGGACAACAAGGATAGAGACCCTTCACATCTTCTCAACTTACTCTCCCAAATTCCCCAAGAAGGATTCTACTTCCTACCAGGCTGATGAGCAATTCAGACATTACGATCTACACCAGCAGTCCTGAAGCAGCAGTTGGCTCGGCTGGGGAGCACTCTCTTCCCTCCTCCCAAGTTTCCTGGCACAGTAGAACATTTCACCTCTCAGAGTCCACCAGTGCCCCAGGGAATCCCACTTCTGGCAAAGATATTACAGCTAGAGCATAATTGTTCTTGAAAGTAACAGCCTGAGTTTCACCCGCTTCTGCCTGAGGATGGCCTGGGATATGAGAACAGTCCAAGCCACAGTGCCAGACTGGCCCACCATAGGAAAGCACTGAGCTCTAGACACCCTAGTGCGGTTTCCTGAAACCCTACTTCTTCCAGATCTAATTCCACAAAACTGATGCCTTACCTAGAAAATCTAAGGAGTAAGAGCTATAAAGGACCTAACAAGAAGAAAACATACAACATTTATCATTTATTTGACCTATAACAGCTACTAAATGATCAAATATCCCAAGGTCCTGTTCTAGGCCTTTGGAATATAGCATGAAGCAAACAAACTCCTGTTCTCATGGAGCTCACGTTCCTGTGAGAATGTGAAATATTTCATAGCTAACATGTTTAAGTCTAATCATGTAAATACGGATAACACAATGGCTTATGTACAGTGACACAGAAAGCAGGAAAGGACACAGTGGGAAAATAAGCAAAACCAAGCACAAGCCTAGATGACACCGTCGCTTAGTAAGTTCTAGAAATCAGACCAGACAGAAGCCTGCGAACCACAGGCTGGTGCTTCATTTTCACACGGTATTGGTCAGCATAATTGCTCCAAACCAAGAGCCTTACCAAAAACAAGTTACAGTCTCAGTCTTTCTGGTTTACAAGAACTTTTTGGTTTTCCTTTTGACACAATTGGAACGTTATCTGCCAGAGTTCTCCCACTCTTTCTCCCAAAGTCCTCTTTATTCACATCACCACACTCCACCCATCTAAACTCCCAGATAATCTCATAATTCCTGAATCATGGAGAAAAAGCAGCCAGAAGACAAAGTTAATATAACCATGCGAAGAGCTACCCTCAGAGGACTTTAATACTCGGCATCAAGAGGACAGTATCTCCTACAGAGGAAATGGACGAATCCTGACAGGAAAAAGGGAAATTACAGTTTTCAAAAATCAAGCTCTTTGACTTTCAGAGCTGTCAGATTAAGTCCAGCTCCACCTCCTGCTCTGGTCTGCCGCACTGCCCTCATCCGCATTGTTTCCCATGTGTTCCCAAAACCTTTCCTGTTATCTCACTAGGTGGCGCAAAGGCCCCTCCAGGGTGGCAGCTGCCAAACCTGAGTGTGTGGTACTTTAAATGAGCTGTACTCCCGCAATCAAAAAAGAGCAGGTGAAGCTCACTGTTAGTCAGCATATGTAACAGGGGAAATGCTCAACGTAAACATATTCAGAGTGTTTCCAGCGTCTTCATCTCCTTAGGAAGAGAAGCTCTTGCTCAGTGGTCAGTATGGCTTTCCTAGCCTGAGAACTCAAGCATTTGGGAGAAGGAGGAGGTACTGAGCCACACTGGAGGCTTCAGGGTACAGCCAAGACTGCAGCCTCTATAGACCAAGATGTGCAAGAGCAGCAGTGCTCGGAGACAGAGAGATTGAGTAAGCGCGGCCCAGACCTTAGAAAAGGAGAAACCCAGAGGCATTTTGTCTGCCCCCATGAGGATGAAGTCTGAAGATCAGGATGATCAGGATGAAGGCCAGAAATGCTTAGAGGTGGAATTTAACTTATTTCTCACTAAGTTTGGGCTGGACATAACTCCCAAAGGATGGAGCACAGGGGAAAAAAAGGTAACTTCATAGTGGAGAAACCTGGGAGAGACTATTTTAATCAAATGATCAAGGTCAGCATCACTAGGGACACAGAGAATGTCACCTTTGTGAATGGACTATTTCTCCAAATTCTCATCACTTCAATATGACCAAAAGAAAAAAATCATCAGACACCCAAAAGGAGGGGTTTTCAACAAGTGCCTGAACAGTCATCTTCATCTGCAAAGATCACCAGACATAAGAAAAAGCTAAGAAATTGTCACACATGAGGAGACCAAGGAGAAATTAAAATTAAATGCAGTGGTGGTGTTTTGGATGAAAAGAAAGATTTTCATCAAAAACTGGCAAAATTTTAATAAGTTTAGTATAATTTAATATAAGTAAGTAAAGTTTAGTATAGTGCACTATAGCTAATTAGCAATGTACCAATGTTAATGTCTTTGTTTTCACAACTATTTTGTTTATATAAAATAATAGCATTAGAAGAATATACTCTGTTTTTCTGTACAGATTTTGAAACATTTCTTTCAAATAAAATGAAATCAATTGAAAATAAAAACTATTTGATAAAATCAAATAAAACTCAAATATAAGTTAACTGCAGGGGAATCATAATGTTTATTCAGTTGTTAAATTTCTCTTTTCGAAAGGAGACTTAGGAGACTGAGGTGTTCACAGAACATTACAGGATCATGATTTCAGGCCAGTAGGATGGCTCAGTGGGAAAAGGCACTTCCTGCCAAGATTGAAAACCTCATTTCAATCCCTGAGACCAATATGGTAGAAGGAAAGTTGTCTTCTGATCTCCCAAGTACACATGCACACACACACACACACACACACACACACTAAATTAATTAATTATCAAAGAAAGGCTTGCTGAGGAAAGAATCAACACAGACAGCAGTCCAGGCTCTCTGAGATCAGCTCCATGCCTTAGCGGGTGGGATCTGGTTAATCTAGCTGGATAAAATGGAAATTGATCTTCCATTTAGAGAGATTTATTTAGCAAAGTTTACAAAGTTGCTGGGTACCAGCGGCCCGCCAACAAAGTTCGCGACAGCGGTGCGCAGGTCTCTTAGTCCGTGCCCAGCCAGCATTTCACTTCCACTCACATGATCCTTAGGACAGCAGGGACTTGGGACATGGCCTCCTGGGTTTTGGCCTTCTGCGTGGGCCCGGGACCGGGGCATTTTTCTCCCTACGTGGATTTTTGCAATCCCGGCGCCGCTCTCCGGCTCGCTGCCATGCTCCTTCCTTCCCTTCTCCCCGCCTTCCTTCCCCCTAACTGGTCCGAGGGCGGGACTTGCCGCAGAGTGAACCAATAGGAACAAAAAACCTCGGAGAGAATCCCGAATTGCCCATACAGACTCTATGAAGGAAAAGAGTCAGGATAACAAAAGAGAGAGATCACAGTTGAAGGAAAGGAGGACACTGAGAATCAGTGACAGACAGCTAAAAGCACTAAGAAACAGAAAGGCAATGCAGAGGGAGGGATAAGAAGGGAACAAAGAGCCAACAACTTCTACCCTGGGGTGAAGAAGCCACAAACACAAGGTAAACCAGGAAGCTTCTGGTGACAACAGGCTCTCTGTCCTAGCCTCAAGAGAAACCCATAGTACTTGAAAGTCTTAAATCAATACAGCCATTTCGTCTGACAGCGACTACTCCAGTCAGCAAGCCAGCATTGGAGAAGAAATCCACTGCATCAATCCCAATACTTTGGAATACTGTTGCCAGGCACAACTTTGGAAGAGTCCTAGGAAACTGAGTTACCCTGGGGACCTGAATTCAATGAGTAATCACAAGTCAAGGAGGTTGAGGATACCCTGTCATAATGTCTGGTGGGGAGATGGCTACAAGAAGTGTTCAGGAATAGAGGAAGAGTTGGATAAAGACCCTCTGAGATACAGAGAGCTCAAGATGTGAAAAGTGTGGTAGGCAGTGGACTTTCCTTCTTGGCAGCAAATGAGCCCATTATTTCTGAATTATGTGGAGATGAGACCATGGAACACCCTTTAGCCTGGATGCTTGCTATTCCAGGAACATCAAGCTGGGGGTGGGGGGTACTGCTGGAGCAAACTGTAACTCACAGTTTTCAAGGAACTTTGGGGCCACCAGGAGCTACCAGTATGCAAAGAATGGAAGCTCCTAAAGTTAATGCAGGGCTGATACATATACTATGATGGACTTCACCCCATAGCTGTGGGATTCCAATGTTAGAGGATCCAGAAACAAGTTTCTCTAATTTTTCCACATATTTTAGTTTTCACTATATAGTTTCAAAAATTTGCATTAGTGCATATTAATTACATATGGGCTTCATTATGACATATGACATTACATATATTCATTATGACATTCTTTTATATAGTATGTTTTGATCATATTCACCCCCATTGCCCTGTCTTGTTCCCTCCCACTGATCTCCTTCTTCTTCTCAGCTAGTCCTCTTCTATTTTCATGTTTTGGACTGTTCTGTTTTGTTCTATTTTGTTTTGTTGTAATACAATGAGTTTCATTAGGGTTTCCTACAGGAACATGAGTGGGGGGTTATTTGCAGAAGCATGGACAAATTATCAGTGGCTACACCGCTGAAGAAAATGTGTCTCCCTCCTCCAGCAACCATTAACTGCCTATAGACCCTCAGGGAGAGATGGGCCTTATGAGCCCCTCCCCCTCCATGACAGGATGTTGATGGGCCCAATCTTTTGCAGGTCTGATGTAGATAATCACAGCTGCTATGCTGTGTCACACCTGGAAGACAATGTTCCATAACACTTGCTCTTACATCCTTTCTGTCCCTTCTTCCATGATATTCCCTGAGCTTTGGGAGGAAGGGTAATATCTATGTCCTGATTTATGGCTAAGCATTTCAAAGTCATTTATTCTCAGCACTCTGACTAATAAGATTCTCTGCAGTCACCACTGCCCATTGCAAAAAAGAAGCTTCTCTGACCAAAGTAAGCAGCAGTACTAGTCTACTAAACATAACTATTGAAAAGGCAATTTGACAGCACCATCATGAACACTTAGCGAAACAACAGCAACCTCCCCAGTAAGGCCTAAGACCTCCCCAGCCACAGGCATTTTACCAGGCTTACAGTCCAAGACATGAATTCCTGCGTGTGAAGCAGGCCTCAGATGCAGTCAGAAAGCATTGGTTACTCCCATTACAGACTTGCCACTATTAGAACATCTTTCCTGGCAGGCCAGCAGGGTAGCATGCAGGGTGTATAGCAGGGTCAGACTGCTGATACTTCTCCAGCAGCCTAAATAGCACCCTCCAGCATCATGAGGGTTAGCCAGCAGGTAAGAGGCATCCAGCTCAGCTCCAGCTTGCTTGCTCTGTGTCCTGCAACCAAAGCGGCTTCTCACTGTATATTTTACTCTTAGTTTGGATTGATATTAATTGTTTATGCTTTCTAAGAAATTCTCTTCCTATCTTTAATTTTCCTTATACTGTAACTTGATTTTTTATCTCTTGTTCCATTCCTTTCTTCTTTCTCATGTTTTTCCTTTTATTTAACCTTGTTCCTTTCCCTTTTCTACTTCTTTTCTCTCTTTCTGTGTCTCATTATTTACTGTTATTCTTGCTCTTATTTATTTATTTATAATTTCATAGCTTATTCTACATTATTTTTGTCAGATTTTACTGTGGCTTGCTTATTGGTGGTATAGTAATTTTTGAAATTGTTTTTTAAATGTTTTAAATGTGTTTCTTTATGGAGTGTGCTTCATGGTGTAGCTGTTATGGAAGTTCATTTTCTCCTGTCTGAGCAGTACTGAGAGTTCAGCTCTCAAGAAAAGGCTGCTCACTAAGCAGACTCACATATAAAACTGGAAGAGCTGTCCATACTAACAGATGCAAGTTACCAAACAGAAACAGAAGATATGTGAAAAGTAGACTTATTGACAGAGAGATATAGATACATAGATATAGATAGATGTAAATATAGATTAGATATAGATATAGATATAAAAATGTCTCCAGTGTCTTAGAACAAACACTACTGGACATAAAGGGACAAACAGCTCCAGGCACAATAACAGTACTCAGTGACTTCATCTCTTTCATCAGTATATCATCAAGATAAAAACTTAAAAAGGAAAACTCAAACTGCACCAGAGATCAGATGGACTGAATCTATGTCTTCACAACTGTCTGTCCAATAGCTGTAGAATGCACGTTCTTCTCAGCAGCCTCTAGAGTTTGCCTAAAATACATTTTAGACCATAGAGTATCTCTTAACAAACACATACTAAAACTGGAACAATGTTTTCTCTCTTATCGGATTGTAATAGAATAAAATTAGAAATCAACAGAAAGAGAATCTGTGCAAACACATGAGTGTCAGTGACACACTTTGGAATGACTGTGGGTCACTGAAGGAACTAAGGGGTAAATTTAACAATTCCTAGAATCCTTCGAGTAGGAAAATACAATTTACCAGAAACACTGGCATGCAGCAATAACAATTCAGAGGGAAGTCTATTGCTATGTGGGCCTAATTAGAAAAATCAGACAGATTTTTCATAAAGAACTGAATAATGTGCCCCCAAAGTCTTAGAAAAACAACAAGCTGAACCAAAATTCATAAATGGAAAGAAATAATAAAATCATGGCAAAAAATACTGACATGGAAAATGAAAGACCACAAAGGATCACTGAAACAAGTAGTTGGCTCCCTGAAAAGATAATATTTACTGACCCCTAGACAAACTAACCAAAAGAAAGGAAGACAACACAAAGGGAATGGGTGGTAGAACACATACTACTGAAGGTCAGGTGATCTTAGGGAAGACTGTGGAAACATCTATTCCAATAAATTTAAAAATCTAAAAGAAATAGATCATTTCTAGACTTGTGACTTACCAAAAGTGAACCAGGAAGCATGCCTTTAATCCCCACATTCAGGAGGCAGAGGCGGGCAGATCTCTGTGAGTTCAAGGTCAGCCTGGTCTACATAGTAAATTCCAGGCCAGCTGGGGCTACAGGGAGACTCTGTCTCAAAACAAAACAAACAAAAAAGTCTTCTGTCACTGCGGATGGTCTGTGATACATTGTCATAGTGCCACTATTCACTGCTAAAGTCTTCTAGTCCTTTAAAAATGGACACTAATGCTCTTCAAAGTATCCCATTAAGTAGAAATGAAATACAAAGACCAACTGTGGTCTGAATAAGAATGTCCCCTATAGGCTCCAAGTATTTGGACATTTTGTCCCCAGTTGGTTGCACTGTTCAGGGAGATTTTAAGAGGTGCACCCTTGCTGGAGGAACCATGTGACTGCGGATGGGCTTTAAGAGTTCTTAAGCCTTGCCAGGTTTCCAGTCACTCACTCTGCTACCCTATGCCTGCTTGAAGATGTGATCTCTCAGCTTTCTGCTCTGGCCAGCTTCTGCCATCAGGCCTCCCTGGCCATTATGGACTCTAACCCCTGTGGCATTGTAAGCCAAAAAAACTCTTTAAGTTGCTTTGATCATAGTGTTTTATCATAGCAACAGAAAAGTAACTAATATGCCAGTATTACCCTGATTCAAAATGGGATTAGGATAAAAAAAGAAAACAATCAATTTCCTTGATGAACACAACAAAATTCTTTATGAAACACCTTGCAAAAAGAGTTCTATAGCACATGAAAAAGATCATATACCATGATCAAATTGGGCTCATTCCAGGGATGAAGGGATAGTTCAATTTATACAAATTCATAGCAGAATACAACCTATGAATAGAATTAAGGACAAAAATCACAAGATTCTCTTAATAGATGCAGAAAGAACCTTTGAGAAAAGTCAATATATTTAACCCTCTGTCTGAAGTCTAGCTAGCAAAGATTCTCTCCAATTCTGCAGGCTGCCTGTTTACTCTGCAGACAGTTTCCTTTGTTGTGCAGAAGCTTTTGAAATTCATATAATTCCATTTATCAATTATTGGTGCTGTCTCCTGTTACTGGGGTTCTACTCAGAAAATCCTTACCTAGATCTATATCATGAAGTGTTTTTCCTCTAACACTTTCAGGGTTTTATTTTTAGATTAAGATCTTTGATCCACTTTGGCTTGATTTTTGTGAGGGATAAGAGATGTGGGTCTAATTTCATTTTTCTGCAGGTGGATATACCGTTTTATCAGGCCCAGTTGTTGACAAGATTGACTTTTTTCCATTATACAGTTTTTACACCTTTGTCAAAAATTAGGTGGACATAGATGTGTTAGCTTACTTCTGGGTCTTCTATCGTGTCTATGTCTGTTTTTGTGCCAGTGCCATTCTATCTTTGTCATGATGGCTCTGTAGTATAGTTTGAGGTCAGGCATTGTGATATACTGTTTTTACTTCGGTGTTTTTTTTTTGGGGGGGGGGGGGGATTTGTTTGTTCTTAGTCTTTTTGAGACAGGATCTCCCTGTAGCCCCAGATAGCCTGGATCTCATTATATAGACCAGGCTGACCTCAGTCTCAAAAAATCTGCCTTGCCTGTCTCTGCCTCCTGAGTGCTGGGACTAAAGGCATGCACCACCACCCTGGATTTTCTTAACCTGATTTTTTTTGGAGGGGGGCCCTGTGATACATTGTTATAGTACCACTATTCACAATAGCTAAGTTATGGAATGAACCTACATGGCCATAATTAAAGAATGATTAAAGAAAATGTAGTATATGTAAATACAATGAAGTATTCTTCCTTTTTTACAAAAAAAAATGTGTGTTGTTTGCAGGAAACGGATAGAACTGGAGTTTGTGTTAATTGAGCCAAATTCAGAAAGAAAAAAAATCACACTTTAGCTCATATACAGAATCTATTTTGTTTTAAAAAATGAAAGTAGAAGAGGGGACTATATTTGATGAGCAAGATCAGCAGGAGGTGGAAAGAAGGGTACAGGATGGGGATGGGAATAAATATTATCAAAGTACATTGTGTGTGTGTGTGTGTGTGTGTGTGTGTGTGTGTGTGTATGAAAATATCACAATAAAACCCATTGTCTTAGTTTGTCTTCAGTTGCTGTGAGAAAAACACTGACCAAAAAACAACTTGGAGAGGAAAAGGGTTATTTTATCTCATATATCCCATGTCATAGTGCATCACTGAGGAAAGCTAAGGCAGGAACTCAGGGCAGGAACCTGAAGCACAGACCATGGAGGAACACTGTTTACTGGCTTGTGCTCACAAAGATCTACTTGCCTCTGCCTCCCAAGTGCTGGGATGAAAAGCATGCCCTACCATGCCCAGCACCAGCCTGCTTTCTTATACAACATAAGGCCACACCTGCCCATTGGTAGCACCAGGCTGGCTTCTCCCACAGTACTCAATAATCAAGAAAATGCCCCATAGACGTGGCCATCGGCCAATCCAAAGGAGGAAAGCAGTCCTTTTATACAGGTGGATCAAGTTGACAACTAACACTATCCAGCACAGCTGACTCCTTGTCAGCATAACACAGGAACACATCACTTTAAACCACAACCTTTCCATTTCTTATCCTCAGGATCTCATGTTAATATTAATATTAGGTCCCACAGTCTTTATGGGCTCCTGTAAAATCTAAAACAAGTTAAGTACTGTCTTATTTCAAAAGGGATTATTTGGACATACTTAAGCAAAACCAACAAAGTAGCTCAAAACTGGATATCTGGGATTCACTCACAATCTTCTGGGCTCCAGAGGGCTTGGGAAGGTTCACTTCTCTGGCTCTGCCATCCAAACACAGCTTGTCTTGTAGGCTCAGACACGCTCCACTCAACATCTGCTGCTGCCTTTGGTGATCATCTTATGGTTCTGGCACCTCCAGTAGGCTGAGGTCTCTACTGAACCTGAGGCTGCACCTTGACCAATGGGCTCTCCTGGATTCATAGTGCAAAGGCTTAGATTGTCTCCATGATCCCTTCAACACCAGAACTATGCATGAGACTTTTCCACATAACCAGGTCCTGCTTCTACCTTGCGATGGAGGCTCAGGACCCCTCTGGACCACAGCTTCTGTGCACTACCCTGAGGAAATACTTCCCAGATTTCACCTCACTGATGCTGGTCTGTTATAACTCACAGCTGATTTCTCAGCTCCAGCTAACCAGGGTCAATTATCCCAGTAAAGCAAAGGTTTCACTTCATTGGTGTTGGTCTCTTCTTAATCACAGCTGATTCTTCAGCCCCAACTGACCAGAAACCACAGATCCTCAATTCAAAATATCATACAAACATCTTTAATAATCTCTACTTCCCTTTGAAGTTTCACAAGCCAGGTTACCATTGTCTACACCACAAGTTGACAACTAAAGCTATCCAGCACACCCATTTTATATAATTAATAAATGTACAAAGGTAGGTGAGATTTAGGATAATTCATTGTGAATAATATTATTTTTAACTCTCGTCATAATTGGATTTCATATCACTACAACCATAATCAATGAAAGCAGCAAAACTGGGACAATTTTCCTGTAAAAGTAAAGCAGGAATGTTGTCAAACACATTAGGAATGTACCCCTGTTTTGATATTTTATTTGCAAACAATCAATACACACACTTGGTCATTTCCCCAGGGCCTCTTGCTCCTTCATATTGACTCACAGAAAAGTTCTGAGATGCCATTGATCCACACAGCCATAATCCAGAGAACCCCAAGCTAGTCTGATGCTGACCTGGTACCTCCAGTTCTATTTCGGGAGGGTGTGCCCCCCTGCTGCTCTTGACTATCTCCTCCATCAGATCTGCCCCATCTCTTCGCTTGTCCCCCCATTAAGTCAGGTCATTCCCCTGCAGATTTGCAGGCCAAGAAAATTCTCACCATCAGAATTTCTTCTCATACTTTTTTCCTCAAGGGATAAAATTGAGGGAAAACATGGGGTTTTCTCAGGGGGTGGCAGGGAGGGTTACAGCTGTCTTTCCTTAGACCACAAGACCACAATATCCAAATCCCTGTAGAGTTTTTTTCAAACTGCAATTCCGCTTTCTACTCTCCCACCCAAAAGGAATGGGATGCAGGACATAAAAATGAGGGGGGGGGGGAGGAGGGAGAAATTAAAAAAAAAAACCCAAAGACCTCTGCCATGTCTCTTACCTCCTCCACACTCTTAGAGAAGCAATGAGTTAATCCAGGGAACCCATATCCATCTTGTAGAAAAGGAGTATGCTAGTCAGCTCTCCATTCCTGAGACAAAATACATGAAATAAGCAAAAAAGGAAAGATTTATGGTTTCTAGGCCAGTGGTAAGAGGCCAAATTCCTGATAGGCAGACAGGGCCACTGATATAAAATTAGTATACTTTCTGCTTCTTCTTGGTCTGAGACAAAGTCCTAGGGGATCCCTCCTCCCTCAATCAGCAGAGCCCCTTTCAGGGTAACTAGTCCAGACCAGTTTAGAGAAGATCAAGTCCTTGGTCTCCATTTATAGAAGAATGAAACTAGATCCTTACCTTTTACCCTACACAAGAGTCAACTCTAAATGGATCAAAGGCCTCAATGTGAAACCTGAAACTCTGAAACTGTTTGAAGGAAACATTGGCAGTAAGTAACCAACATGTTATAGATGTAGGAAAGGACATTCTAAATCAAACATCAGTTGCTCAGAAATTAAGATCAACAATGAACAAGAGGAACCTCAACAAACTCAAAAGCCTCTGTATAGCAAGGAAACAACCAAGGCACGAACAGGAAACCCACTGAGTGGGAGAAAACCTTCACCAGCTACACATCTACTTAGGGTTAACATCCAGAGCATACAAAGACTAAAAAGCAAAGAATCAAGAAAACAAATGACCCAATTAAAAGATGGGCTATGAATCTGAACAGAGAGTTCTTAAAAGAAGAAATAAAGGTGACTAAGAAGCACCTTAAAAAGTGCAACATTGTTCGTAATTAGGGAAATACAAATCAAAACCACTTCAAGATTTCATCTTATCCCAGTCAGACCGACTGAAATCAAGAGAATAAATTATATTACATTCTGGAGAGGATGTGGAGAAAGAGGAACATTCATTCACTGCTCATGGGCTTGAGAACTGGTATAACCACTGTGGAAAGCAAGGTGGAGAACTCTTTAAAAAACTTAAAAAGGAATCTACCGAATGATCTAGATATACCTCTCCTTGGCATATCCCCAAAGGACTCATTCTATTGTAGAGATACTTGAACATCCATGTTTGTTGCTGCTCTTTTCACAATAGCTAAGAAATGGAAACAACCTAAATGCCCTTCAACTGACTAATGGAAAATGAAAATGGGGTACATTTACACAATGGAGTTCTACTCAGCAGTAAAGAAAGATAAAATCATGACATTTTCTAGTAAATGAATGGACCTAGAAACTGTTATACTAAATGAAATAACAGAGACTCAGAAAAACAAGTGATGTATGTTCAGTCTCGTTTCTGGATCTAGCATCAAATCCTTATATCTAAGGACATATCCTTATTTAATTTCAGGAGCCAGGAAAATAGAAATAAACCACGGAGGCTAAGGGAAATAAGGATCCTGAGAGAGGGGGATATTAGGAGACAGGTGTTACCAAGGGTGAAATGGGGAAAATGGGAACATTTACCCGGGAAGGAAGGAGGGTAGTTATACAAGGAACTATGGGGAAGAAGGGGTTCAAGAGAGGGAGGATAGCAGGAGATAGTTATTATCAAGGGAGAAAGGGGGAAAATGTGTGTTCTTTGGGAAGGGAGGAAGGAGGGTTAGACAGAGAGAGAGAGAGAAGAGATAAAGAATGCTTAGATGGAAATGGAGTAGTTCAGAAGCCTACTGAAAAATACACATACAATACACATTAGTACATGTGTATAGTTGAAGGCCATATAACATGAAACAGTGCCAGATAGGAGGAGTCTCCCTTTCAGTTGTTGGTCAGGGTAGTCCAAGAGATTTCCATAACATGAAACAGTGCCAGATAGGAGGAGTCTCCCTTTCAGTTGTTGGTCAGGGTAGTCCAAGAGATTTCCAAAATAATACAGCCTACTGCCACGGCCCTTGATTGCCTCACAGAACTTGAAGGCAAGACCCTATTGCTGAAGACAGGACATACTTTGGACACAGGACTTGGAGCAATCTACCTGGAAATGACCTGCAAGCCTCCTCCATGAAGACTAGCTATCAGAGAACACTACAAACTAAGAAAGAAAATCAATCAATGGTCCAACTCCAGCTTTTAAGCCCAGTAACCACAATGACTGGCATAGCAAACTATATCAGTGCGGTAGTGGCACTTTTATCTTGGTAGTAATCAACAGCTACCTAATTGAACTTAAAGCCCTCTCAGTGGGAAGGACTCAGATGTGGTATTGTAAATACAGCCAAACACACATGACAGGAGCAGTCATAGATCCTAGAGAAAATCCTGTGTCTATCAAAACCCTAGACCAATGTAATTTCTTGCTGTAATCTAAATATATATCCTTATATCTACAGACAAGAATACCTGTCTGTTCATACATACCTGTCACCACTCACTGAAGAAGCTTCTTTCTGCCACACGTGGAGACTATTACAGAGCCCCACAACTAGTCACACATAGAGAATGTCTGTGAGATGCCTAGCCCAAAGTGACACTTCTATACTGAAACCTCTATACCTAAAGCCCACAGAACACAGTGGAACAGGGGATAGAGAGAATACTAATTCATCTCTCAATTCCCACAAGCAAAGCTTCCTCATGTAACAGAAGGTGATGAACACAGAAGGCCACAACTGGCCAAAGTGTAGAGAACGAGTGATTACAGAGTATGTGTCCCCAGATTGGACTTCTATATTAAACCTCACCCACCCAGGGCTCAGGAACCATTGCAGAAGAGGGGGTGGAAAGACTGTAAGAGCCAGGGGTGGTGTATGATCATAAGGAAACAGAGCCTTTCAGGCTTCTAGAAATGTGCTCATACGAACTTACAGCAACAGTGATAGTATGCACAAGACCCATGCAAACTCAATCAGACAAAATCCCAGCATAGAACTGGGGAATTGCGAAGGGGGCCCCAACCTTAGCCAAGGAACTATTGGCAGCTGACTATAGCTGGGTGGGGGAGAACTGACCTTCTTTAAGAGAGTGACAGAAAAATGCTGAACAGGCTCCAGTGAATGAATTCACACTGAGGGATATCCATTGGTACACATACTTGTCTCGATAGACCTTAACATATGTCAGAATGCATGAAATCTGGTGGGTGGCCTATGGGGGACCCACAGATAAGGAAGGGGGGAGTCTAAATAAAATGAAGGCGTATTGTATGAAATACACAAAATCCAATAAAAATGTATTGGAAAAAAATAAAATAAACCAAAAATTTGTTTAATTTAATAAAAAGGTGGATGGGTCGATACATGCAGCAGAGTCTACATACGGTGCAAGCACATTGTTTACTGACTACAAAATAAATATATTCATCATAGAAAAGTTGGAAGACACAAAAATATTACTCAAAACTTCCAACATGGGCTACAGCTGTAGCTCAGTGGTACATAACTTACCTGGCATGATCAAGGCCTTAGATTCAATCCTTAGAAGTACAAAAAAAAAAAAAAGATTCCAACATAAAAATAACTGTTTCATGCATGTTTTTGTATATAAATACTTCTTTTTAGACATTATTCAGTTGTACATTTTACAAAGAGAATGGTCTAATGCTGTACATATTTAGGAATGACTTACAAAATGTACAGAATCTGGACTAATGACCTCTACTGGACCTTTCACCAAAAAGCTACCATTTATTATACAAACAACTCACTGAGCCCTGTGCTCTTGTGAGCTGGGGACCGGATCTTGTTACCACCAGACTCTACTTTGCCCTCCACCCAAGACAGTGACTGAATGTGGGCATACTTCAGTAAGCACAGTAAAGCACTGGAGGGAGCGTATTTATATTCAAATCACTGAAAACAGGTAGAATAACTGACATTGTGCGTATGAGGTATATTAGGCCTTCCTGGCCCAAAGGGCAAGATTCTCTGATAAGATGAGGGTAGATCTAAGCTTATAGCTCCCCAACTGATGAGGAACAAATAGTTTTTAATTAAAAGCATTGGTGAGGCTTGGCTGGGAAGCACAGCTCCTTGAGATTTAAAGGAACAACCTCTCCGAGTTCAGGTCAACACTCAGCTATTACAACTTAACACTAAGAGTGGCTTACTAACACTGTATGTAGGCATAGTTTTGGGTTTTATTTTACTTAGTACATCATATTAAATGCCCTTTGAGTATGAGATTGTAAGATATTATGTACTATTTCATCATAAAGATGTAAAGGCATATGTGACTGTGTGGAAGTATGTTGAAGCATAAGTTATTTGACTAAGTAACAGCCTAAAACACAGCTCCTGAAACAGTGGGGGCATTTGTTTCTCATGGTCCATCCTGTAGCTTAGGCACAAGCAGCGCAGAGCTGGAGTGGCAACTCACCTGTCATGATCCACGCCACCAATTCTAGGATGGCTAGTAAGTAGCTCCACCATCACATGCATGGCTCAGAATGGGTAATCCACTACATGGACATCCCAGCCCAGGGGGAAAAAAAAAAAAGGAATGGGGAAATGGGAAAGGAGCCCATGACTGCTCCAGAGGCACACCTAGACGTGACATACACTACTTCTACGTCAGAAGTTCCCCATGTGCCAGTACAGCGCCAACTTCTAAGAAGAAGCCATAAAACATAACCTGTCAACATTCTGGACAGCTAACAACTATTATGAAAAAGAGGAAAAAGAAAAGAAATTAGGGAACCCCGAAAGGGCGCAGCCACTAGTTTAGCATTCTTGTGACACAGTGTTTACTAATCACTTTCGGTCTTTCTTTTATCTGTTAATTTTAAGATTCTAACATGAGGAATATCTCTAGGTTTTATTCTATGAAATATTGGTTTGGGTAACATTTCCTGAATACTGCAGTGAATACTGTAGTGGGCAGAAGAGGAAAACTCAGGTCATTTGTAAATTTTGAAGATATATTTATTTTCAGACATAAATTTACATAATTAATTATAAATATTACATAGGCAATTTATTATACAAATATAATTAATGCTCAATTTCCATTTCAAAACTTGTCACCATCCCATCATCAGATTCCTGTTCCTCTGGAGCCTCCCCCTGCTATTGTAGCTCTGGAGACAGCATTCTCCCGCACAAGGGTGGTCAGCAGAAAGCAATGAAATAAATCTCCCCTGGTCAAGTGCTCCCCCACTAATCCAAGGCCCCTCTTGGCTTGGCCCTGAATTCCACATCACATGGTGTGATGCAGTATGCTGGGACTCTCACCCAGGTAGTGCTAATCTCACTCCTGGGATGGAACTTTTCATCCTAAAGCTGTCTCTCTAGATAGTAAGATTCTCTGAGTTTAAACCATTTTAGCTGTGGCTCATTTACTACTAATCACTTCCCTGGATCTATCAATCTGACCCTTTACTCCTTTCTAGATCAAGCCTAGAACTTCAGTGCTATGGTTTCTTGATAGTAATAGTGTGACAAATGTTAAGACCCTTTGTCATGTCCCACAACTCACACCTATTTCTTTTCACTTTTCTCTTTTGTTCTCTGAACCTTGTTTTCTCCTTTTCTTTTTGTACTACATTGTTACACATTAAGCCAATCAACAGGCTCTCAGTGACCACTTTGTTATTGGTGACATCTTGCTCAGGGCTCCTTAAATCCCCAAATTTGTGCTAATCACACACATCACAATGTGGCTTTATATCTGAGGAGCCTCCCGTCCTACTTCAGCAACTAATGGAACGATATGATGATTTCCATTAACCATGAGGGGAACGATCACACGAGTCACACAAGTAATGCTTCAAACAGGTTTCTTAAAGAATGTGCCTTAATTTAAAATATTAGCCAAAAGATGCAGCATAGACTGAAATACAAGTTCTCAAAGGTCCAGGATTCCTGATACAGGATCACAAAATAAATTCCTTAGAAAACAGGGAAACTGATATGAGAAAATTTTGCTCCCTGACTATGAAGTGATGCAGTCAGTGCTGATTAATGAAATTCCACTATTTGTAGAAGCAAAGAATCCTCTTCGCTTTGGTTCTTAGCTTGGTATGTGTGAGAACAATGAGAACAGAATGTCCTGGTGGGTAAGCAGCAGTAATAAATGCCCAAGCAGTACGGGCTCTCAGATCCTTCTGTACAGAAGAAGGGAGATAGAGCAGGGCAGCAACCGAATACGGAATGTAGAGCACAAGGAAACAGACCATCAGCTTCATAGCACCCACGTGAGCTTCAGTTTGGGGATTCCAAACGCCAGTGGAGTTTTTCTGCATCCTCTGTATATGTCTTCTCAAGGAATGTATTAACATCGAAGCAAAAGTCACATTGAGCACAAACTGGAATAATGAGCTCAAGACCAAAGAGGCCACCAAGGTCAAGATGCCCTCTCTGAGGTCAAACAGGGTGTCATTCCTCCCAGTCATGTGTTCAGGGAAATTGGATATCTGTCTGAACACAAGATACAGGAGAGTGGTGAGAGCAGAAATCAGCAGACAGGCCAGCAGCAGTCTCGTGACCTTGGCAGAAATCTTCCGTTTCAACAGGAGAAACACTGGGTATTGGAAGTTAGTAATCTTCACGCAGTACAAGCTGTTGAGCAAGGTCACTAACCAGAGACTGTTAGAGTCCAAAAACTTCCAGCAGAATAGAAAAAATGTGGAAAAGTAGACTGACCTTTCACTATTTGAAGATACGTAGACCATTTTCAGTAGAAACAACACCAAAGTAAAACCTCTGGTGATGGCCAAGCTGAGCAGAATCCTATCTGAAGAGGAGATTCTGTGACTTTTGACCCAAGTCTTGTAAATAGCCACTATAATGAACAGATTAACAAGGATTCCTACAAAATTAAAAACAACTGAGGCAGCAAAAACAAATAAAGGCAGCCCCTGGAGCATCTTTCCTCGTGGAGGACCCAGCAGCAGTGCTGGTGAGGAAACATGGGAACATTTGAGTAGCCCCAGCACCCTTCCTGGAAAGATGTCTCCTTTTCTAATTTTTCCAGCATGGCAAATGAGCCAACTGTGGGCTAACAGGCAGCTGCTTTTACTGAAATGCAAATTGTCCAAGGATTGCATTACTATTTCTTCATCACAATACTTTTTTTCTTAGAAGTACCTAATTACAAGCCTCAGTGAACCTGGGAGTTCAATTTACCAAGAGCTGGAGGGTTAGCGCGAGTCAAGGCAGGCTCCGAGGACTCCAGTCCAAACCAGGGTGCTCCTGTCCCAGAGTTTCTGCTTCACCACAGTATTACTTTATAGAAACCAGAGAATATTGACCGGATCCTCATGCCTTTCTCTTCCCACCTGCCCTCCCCCCACTTACCCACAGACTACTGAGCCAGCTTCTGTGTTTCCTGCATGCTGGGGCTACAGCCATTTTGTCCAGTGACATTCTGATCATGCCACTGCCAATCCTTTATACCTTGCACTTAAGGTGATTTGCTAAATCTAATGCATTAAGTTCAAGAAACTGCCCCCTCCTTCAGACATCCCCTCATGATAATTACTTTGCACTCCCTTATTAGCTACATATAGATGTATATAAATTTGTGTCATAATCAATTATATTCTGAGGCTTGTCTAGGAAAAAGATCCACACTTTCAGGCGTTTCCTCTTTAGATCACAGAGTTACAGTATGTCTCCTTAGGCACCAAAATACTCTGACATAAAATACAAGGTGAATATTTAGTCATGTTACTATTAGAAATCCACATTCAGGAATGCCATGTGTCCTAACGTACTATACTCACAAAATTTAAGAATTTTCCACAATACTAAACAATAGTCTCATTAACTTGTCAAAACTGTTCAATGACCAGTAAGTCAATGTCTATGTTCTTCTATTTAAACAATATTGATTAATCATTGCATATATAATAAAACATAAATTTAACAATAGATATGAATCTTGAAAAGAGCAAGGGAGAGGTAAAGGGGAGGGAGGGAGACAAGGGAGGGAGGGAGGTAGAGAGAGAGAGAAGGAAGGAAGGAAAGGAGGAAAGAAGGTGAAGGAGAGGAGGATGGGCATGCTTGGTGTTTTACACAATATAAAACATAAAAATGATTTGGAATTCACTTTAGTAATGCTAATGAAATGCAAGAATGGACTGGAACCTGGAGTCCAAGGGTCTTGACTTTCACACCACTGCTCACACCATCACACAATGAGCTTGTGGAAACTGCCATCTTACAAGGATTGCTGTTGTGTAACTCATTGTTATAAAACATTCACTTAATTCCATATTTATAAAACACACTCTACTAAACTGTTGGCACACACTGTCCTATGAATTTCTACCGTCCCACAGTTCATGTTATCATCCACATTTTAGGATGAGGGACAAGGGACTAAAATAACTCACCCAAAGACCAAAACTAGAAAATTGACACAATGAGACTTCAGGCCCATATGGGGGGGAACGGGACAAAGCTTTTGCTCTTTCTCTCAAATCCACAACACTATTTTACTTCTATCAGCATCAAATTTAAGATAATACCAACGTGTCGACTGATTATGTAACTTAGCTAATGATTATGAAAACACAGCTCCATGTCTGTATATAGTGAATGTTCTTAGAGTAGAGATTTCCCAAAGACTGTTTCACCCATCAGAAACAATCCTATGGAGGGAGGCCATAAGAAATGTGGCTTTTACCTCAGAAGCAAGAATGACCAGGCACAAAGCAGACAGTGTCTGTCCTGTTGATGACACAGACTGGCACCATGTGAGAGTCAGATAAACTCTATGGTCCTATCAGGCTAAAGGGTTCCCAAGCCCCATTCTATTCCCTGTTATTCTATGAAGCAAAGGGCCTCTTAGACCCAAGCTTCAGATGACCACACTCACATGAGAACATTGCCACAAATATCTGCTTCAGCTTGCTGTTACTCAGAATGAGAACACAGGAGTGGCCAGCAGGATAAAACATTGTAATGACAATACCAATCATCCTGGCTGTCTTGGTTTTTGGGAGGAAACGACTGAATGCCAAAATGAGAAAGGAAAAAAAGTACAATAGGAAGAGGAAGAGGAAGGAGAGGATGATTCTGATGGCTTTCCTGTGGGCCTCGGTGCTCTGATCCCGGGAGCTGGAACTATGTTGCTGCATCTGCTGCGTGTGCCTCCCCAGAGAGAGGAGAAGCAGAAGGTAGGAGGCCAGGGACACAATTAAGGGAGGGAGCTTCCACAGATTCCCAAGAACGTGCATCACATTATATTCACTTTTCTTCCTTCTGAAGTATTCAGTCATATTCTGTGTGCCTCCAATTCCACTAAAGATAGAATAGATCTTAAATTCGTTGATCAGAGACACAGCACTGACACAGGATAAGAGCAGTGCACCCCACAGCATCCATGCAACAATCCTGGAAACTCTCCACTTGAGCCAAAGGAACGCAGGGTGGGAGAAACTGGCGATTTTCAGACAATAGAAAACACCAAGACAGGTGATGAGCCAAATACTCAGGTGGTTTGTAAACATCCAGAAAACATCAATAATTTGCATTCCTGCCCCTGAATCATGGGTGTGATAAGAGAATATTATTATGATGCCATCGATAAAGACGATCCACAGCAAAATGATCCTGCAGAAGGCCAGGCTGATCATGATAAAGTCAGACAAACAGAGTGTCTTGCTTTTGAACCAGCTGCAGCTATTGACCCACCCAATGAAACCATTCACCAGATTTCCAAGGATGAACTCAGTGATAATTAGAACCATGAACATCCCTTCAGTGAGTTCCAACATGTCAGAAACTAGGCAGCCCTGACCTTTCTGTTACTAATCTACCAATCTGAATTTTTCTGCCATCTACCTCCTCCACCTGCTACTTCGCTGTACCTCACTCTTCTGCTCGTCGATCCTAAAGCACAACTTCATGAATCCGCTCTGGCTCTACCAGATTTCTTGCCCTCTTCAGATGGCACAGATTGTCACTTCCACCTGTGATCTTAAATTCAGCAGCTCTTTGCCAAATGCAAATAGTATCCAGTGTCATAGGGAAAAGGAGGACATCTGGGTCACAAAGAATATGGAGGGCTGGGTCTCAGTTTCAGAGGGAGTGGGTACTGTGGTTTGAACGTAAAACGTCCCCCACAGGCTGTGCTTGAACACTAGGTCTCCAGCAAGCGGCGCTGTTTGGAAAGGTTTTGGAAACTTGAAGGAGGAAGTATGTCACTGGGGATGGGTTTTGAGGTTTCCGGGCCTGGCCCCACTTCCTGTTCTCTGTCTGCTTCCATGCAGTCATAGGCTGGCCTCCCACTCCTGCTGCCACACCTTCCCTGCCATGCTGGACTGCATTCGCTCCAGAATTACTAACCAAAATAAACCCTTTCTGCCTGTAGTTATTTTTTTAATCAGGGTGTTTTATCACTGCAACAAAAAAGAACAAGAAAGTAGGGCTTAGAATCATCCACAACAGAAAAAGGCACCAACAGGTGGCACAGAACCATCCAAAGCAGGGAGAGGTCTTATTTCTCTGGAGGGAGGACACACAGAAATGGGGAAATCCCAGAATTCCACCACACTGGAGGAAGGTTTAAGTTCCTGTTACTCAGAATGAGAACACAGGAGTGGCCAGCAGGATAAAACATTGTAATGACAATACCAATCATCCTGGCTGTCTTGGTTTCTGGGAGGAAACGACTGAATGCCAAAATGAGAAAGTGCCAATGAATTACATTTAAAATTCTATTCCCCCAATTCAGGAAAACACTAAGTTCTGACCTTGCAAATGAGTCTAAAGAGCCAAAAATTAATTTTTGTATACGGTGTAAAGATTTCATTGTGTCGGGCTTTTCTTCTTCTTCCTGTCTGGGTAAAATTTTCTCAGCTTCATTTGTTGAGTAATTTATATTGTATGCAGCAATCTGTGCCACTTTATTAGCCATGGTTTCCACATAAGCATGATCAGTTTCAAGTTCTGCACTCTATTCTATGCCACTGCACTATGTGTTCTGTCCACATCAATAGTATTCCTTCTCACAGTAACTTTAACAAAAACAATGAACAATGGTGAAAGTTTAACTAGCAGAGCAAGGCCTACCCCCAACCACACTTAGGAGTACAATCCTTGAATATTTGCTTATCAGAATATCTTTTAAAAATATGTTTTTATTTTACGTGTATGAGTGTATTGCCTGCATGTATGTAAAGTGCATCCATGTCATGCAATGCCTGAGGAGGCCAGAGGGTATCAGATCCCCTGGAACAGGAGTTACAGATAGTCATTAGCTGTCCTGTGGGTGCTGGGAATGGAACCCAGGTGCTCTTCAAGAGCAGCCAGTGCTCTTAACTGCTGAGTCATCTCTCCAGTCTGTTATCAATACATCTTTAGAATCAGCTTGTTGAGTCTCCCCAAAGGACTTCTGAAACTGATTTAAACATCCTTCCATCTATAACATCAGTGGGTAGGGGAGTTCTCATTTTTGTTAATACTGATGTTTCTAAGAAACATACTGTACTAGTTGTGTTTTAGATGTGTTACAATGTTTAGAGACCACATACTGAAGACTTGCTTTCTGATGTTCTCACATGGCATCTTTAAAACTCTGCTGCTGACTATAACTAACAGTTGAGTACTACTTAACTTCTGTAACAACTTACACATTTGTATTCAAAGTAATCACAGCATTTGTGAATCACTTTCTTTCCCATCTTAACACTACTTACGTAACATCACTTGCTAGAGTATCAGAACAAGTAGGTTGTTAGAGAGGCCTCACCTCATTTCTATTTTAAAGGGAATTTTAAGGAATGTTTGACTGGCACCTTTAACTTTATTATTTATTTCTAAATTATTTATTATTTACTTCTAAAACACAATGCCATCAAAGAACCCTTTATTCTGTAGTGCCCATATTTCGATTCTTATTTTTAAAACTGTTAAACTGAGGGGTGGGGGTAGCTGGAGAGATGGATCCACAGTTAAGAGCACTGGTTGTTCTTGCAGAGGACCCAGGTTCAAATCCCAGTACTGACTTCCTTGGGCATTGCACAATATGCGCTCACTTACAAACATGCAGGCAATACATTCATATACATAAAATAAAAATGATAAAATTTTTTAAAATTGTTAAACTGAATTGTTCTTTTCTTCCTACAAACCCAGAGTTATGGACTGCATTATGTCCCTGCTCTCTAAATCCATGTAGAACTTCTTACAGCCAACAGAACATATGCCCTAGGACGTACTTGGAGATGGTGCCTTTAAGGAGGAAACTAAGTTACAGACAATGTGAGAGCAAAAGGGTGGGGCTCTGCTACTGCCTAGCACAGAGACAAAGGTCAAGTGAGCACAAGCAGCCACCTACAGGTCGGCAGATGCTTCTCCAAAAGAGTCACATTGGCATCCTGACCTCAGCCTTGCAGCCTCTAAAGCTGGAAAATGGCTGTTCTTCAAGTTACCAGTCTATATTCTGCTCTGGCTGCCTGAGCAGAACGTGCCTACAATGTATTAAGAACTATTCTGCACTTGGGGAACCCTCCCAAGATTTCCTAATCTGCCATCTGCCAGGGGAGTTTAAGGGCAGATTTGCTCATTTTTTGAAATAGTGTCTCCCTGTAACCACAGCAGGTCTGGAACTCATTACATGGACCAGGCTGGCCTCAATTTCAGAGATCCACCTGCCTCTGCCTTCCAAGTGATGGGATCAAAGGCACGTGCCACCACCTGGCCAGGATGGGACTTCTATCCATAATCTACTTGCTCGTTTATTCAATGACGGGATAGTAAGGGTCCTCACTAGGGACTACATGAAAAATTAAATAGGATTTGTTTCACAAAAAAAAGTAAGTTCTGATTAGTGATTAAAGATTAATTGCTAAGGTTCTGTGTATTTTTAGTGGCCCAACCTCCTCCCCACATTCGTACTGATATGGGTTAAAAAATTGAAGCAACTATGAGGTCAGCAATGAGATTTATTTACCTCTATTGGTAGTTTTAGGAGATCCAGAAAGGAGAAAACACTTGGCCATGTATATGGAGATAAAGTAAAAATGTGTAAATCAGTGCAGACTTAGTTTCACTGCACACAAACACAAGACGTTTATTTGCATCTTCTGAAGGCGTTCAAAGGTAGGCTGTCCAGTATGGTTTAAGCCATTTCAGATGGCAATTTCTTCCATCTTCCATCATGAAGACCACTTCCTTCTCAGGCTGGCTCCTGGAGGTTTAGCCCTTTGTCCCCATTACAGAAGAGAGCGAGTCTGGAGAAATACATAGGCTGCACCTCCAAACAGTTCAGGCAAGACCTTCCCTGGAAGCCCAAGCAGTTGGCTTTTTTCTAGAGCCTCTTGATAATCCATAATCACAGAGAGCAGGACTGTAATGTCTGAGCTGTGTAGACCGCTGCCCTATAAATACCAGTTCTCTAACTACAGAAGATAATGGGTACAGGGCAGTATATCATACTTATGCTTAATATCCTAGGTCGCTTCGGTATCTTAGGGCCATGTGTACTCAGAGAGGAGCCGCCCCTTTCTAGGGTTAATTCCTATGTTCCTTGTCTGTCCTACAGACGTTCTAGCAGATATTCACCCACTCACATCTGCCCTCACATCCAGAAACTGTTACTGTCTACTACACATCTGCCAGGGAAGAAGCACTGACAATCTGAATGCTTTTCCTCTTACCAATACTCACTGTGTCAGCACCAGATCCTGAGCAAGGAACCATATGCTTTTCTTATTTTTTTGTTTTGTGTGTGTGTGTGTGAGGTGTGTGTGCATGTGAAGGTGCTCAGGTTGATGTGTACAGACCAGCGGTCAACATCAATGCATTTTTCTATCATTCTCTATCTTATTTTTTGAGACAAAGTCTTTCACTGAACCTGGAGCTCAGCAACTGGCTAGATCTGTCAGCAAGCCCCCAGGATATCCTGCCTCTTCTTCCCAGCACCACAATCATGTATGTGCAGCTGAGCCTGGATTTCTAGATAGTTCTGCTCGTTTATTCAATGAGGGGATAGTAAAGGTCCTCACTAGGGACTACATGAAAAATTAAATAGGATTTGCTTCACAAAAAATTTTGACTCTCATATTTTTGCAGTAAGTACCCCAGTCTTTTCTTGAGTACTTCTAAGCTACAGCAAACAGGATCTAGCAGAAAACCAGACACAGTATTAATTGAATCCACCGGACTTTCAAATGCTCAAGTCACCCCTCATCCCTGTGCTCATTCCTTCCAGGAATACTGAAGGAGCTTCCTTTAAAAAAATATTCTTTTTATTTTATGTGTATGAGTGTTTTGCCTGCATGTATATAAGTACACTACTACATATGTGCAATGCCTGAAGAAGCCAAAAGAGGGCATCAGATCCCTCTAACTGGAGTTAAAGATGATTGTTAGCTGTCATGTGGGATACTGGGAACTGAATCAGGGTCCTCTGCAAGAAGAGCCGGTGCTCTTAACCAAGGGGCCATCTTTCCAGCCCTGCTGTGCTGCTCCTTCTAAGGCATACATCTGATATGTTCCTGTTTCCAAACCCTTGAGGCTTCCACACAGTTGTAGTTCTCTGCAAGCTTCTGAAGCTCTCTGAGGTCTGGCTAAAAGCTACTTTTCTTGTCTTGTTCAAAACTTAAATTTCTGGATCTTTGCTGATATTGCTTCCTCTGGTAAAAGTAATGCGTTATCTGCTCTCTCCTGTGCTACCAAATCATAATCAACTGTACAATCTTCTGCTTCCTCACCTCCCACCCCCACCCTCATCATCCTAAATTGTGAATTCCTTCAACAAAAGTCTTGTTAAAGTCATCTCTATATCCAAGTATGCATTCCATATAGCAGATTCCCAACTGCCTAGAGTTTAATATACTTAAATTGTAAGTAGTCATAAGATTAAAAACAAACAAGCTACATCAATGTGGAATAAGTGTTCAGCTATTCACAGAAGTTACTGACAACAAACAAATAAAATAAACTCCTACAGTTTATTATATGAGACTTCCTAAGTGAGCAGAGTAGCTGAATAACATGCTTTATTTAAAAGAGAAACTATAGAGCTAGAGAGATGGCTCAGGGATTAAGAACACTTGCTCTTCCAGAAAACCTGGGTTCAGTTCCAAACACCTAACATGACAGCTAACAACTGTCGATAACTCCAGTTCCAGGGGATCTGACATACTCTTTCTGGCCTCTGTGGGCATTGAATGCATGTGGTGCACTTACATACACTCAGGCAAAACACTCATACACATAAAATAAAAATAATAAAATAGTTAAAGTAACAACTTTAACAACAGCCAATATGCAGTGAACACTTGTCTCATTTATTGCTTCTCATCTAAGTCACAAGTACTGTAGTGTTTGCTGTGCTCTCCGCAGCAGGCCTACAAAGTAGCTGCCATGTCCCTACTCTACTCAAGGAAAACAAAACACTCTAAGGCAGAGAAAATCAAGTACCTTGCTAAGGAGCATTCAGCTGGTAAGGTGATCTAAGCTGTTCGACCACAAAGCTTTACCTCTCAACAAATGCCATTAAAGATCACCTTTTGTTCTTTTGCAAACATGTGGGGCAGAGAAAGTTGATATGGACACTTGGATATCAAAATGAGACCCTGGGGCCCAAAATGGGAGTAAATGACTGGAAAACAAAAGAACAAACATGACGCTTCACTAGTGTGGCTGCATGGTACTAATGTGGTCCTACTATGTGAACTGAGGCTGGCAAAGGGGCAAACTGAAAGAGTGAGGAAACTCCCATGCTATTGATGCCAAAATCCCTTCTAAAAGGGAGCTTCAAGGCCTGGACATTCTTGACAATTTCAGTTCTTCAATTCTCAATATAACAGCAATGCACTCAGCAGCCGCCTGAACTTCCTCTACCAGTGAAACCACAGCTTGATGCAAAGAAAGCAAGAGGAATGCCTGTCAGGATAGCCTGGTACAGCACCGTGACTTACACTGCAGCTCGTCAGTAGGGAGGAACAGCAAGCAGAGGACTTCTCCTTTACTTGTAATTCTCTCCCCAACAGAAACCTCCGGTCTTTCCTAGCGCCTTAGGAAGGACCTTTGTGGGACAGTCCACTTCAGCAATGGGAGAAGGGGAACACACAGCCAGCAGAATACCAACTCAGACAAAAGCAGAGGTGAGCTGAAAGCTAAAGCAAAGGCTACATTCCCGAGCTCAAACTCCAGGGAGAGTGAGTGATGAGTTGGGAACCTCTCGGTATTTCTGGATTTCATCTGTAAAATAAAATGCTGACACCTTCTTCTTAATAGTTAACTGAGCGATGGCAAAAAGCAGTCAACACAGTCAGAGGAACCTCAATGTTTGCTATGTACAGACTTGTACAAAGAAACCACTCCTAAAAGAATCAACAACTAGGAAGTGTCATGATTGAGAGGGTAAACAAAAGTTTATTCCACGAAAAACGGCGAGAGCGTCTATCAGTCAGGAAAAGTATTCTCACTCATTTTATATAAAAAAAGTTTAATCTTCATCTTTGGAAACTAGACTATACATGATTTGGAAAGGAGACTGTACCAAACAGCAGTCAAAGAAGGGTCATCCGCTCTATGCCTTCTCCTTTGACTGGTCACTCAGAAATATAATGTTATCTGTAAAGAAAGCAAAGTGTAAGTGCCATTTTCAAGACCTCCTTTCATGGGATCATCCCTCCAGTACAGCCCCACTTCAGTTCTGCTACAATTTCCAAAATGCTAAGTAGCTCTTTTTTGGTTCATGAGAGACACATAAAACAGACATGAGTAAGACCTAAAAGTCAGGCTTCAAATGAATGTCCAACAATTCAGACTTTGCTAGGCAACGTGAGGTACATCCTGTCTTTTAAAGGCAGTTAAGCTCTTCCCAGCAATGCCTTTCTGTAAAAACGGATCTCTACAAATGGAACTGAAACCAGGCAACCCATCCACACCCAGAAGAGTACCAGCCAGTCACTCCAAATGCTACACGTGTACATGAAAGGACATGGGCCACACGGACATGGGCCACACGTGGTCTTCTTAGAAACTGCAGGTTTATTTCTGTTTTTAAGGAAATAGATGAACTCATTTTAAATTCTAAGAATGAATTTCATACACTGATAATCTGGGAAAAGTTTTATGTATTATGGAATAAGCATTTTTATGTAACAGACGCTGCTCCAAAGAGAATCAGCTAAAGACAACCAAAGGAAAGAAGTGAAGTAGTATTTCTGAATGAATCCAAAATCCTTAGATTCTTATGAACTATAAAATGACCTACAGGATAGTTATTATTAACAATTGAATATCTGTTCATGGTTCCGTGACTGTCTACAATGGTAACTTGAAGACATTAGACTGGAAACCACTGTCAAAGGCCAACAGTGCCATCTACTGGTGATTATTTTTAAGTTCAATTATAATCTGTAGGTAAAAAATAAAAATTTTTAAAAACACGGCCTATAAAGCAGAGGAACACAAAAAACTGAAAAGACTGAAGAAGCCAAACTAAAAAAAAAACAGGATAATTTAGGATTGCATATAACTGTGGATATATATATATATATATATATATATATTTGGTCTTTTTGAGACAGGGTCCCCCTGTAGCCACAGCTGGCCTGGAACTTGCTATGGAGATCAGGCTGACCTTGATCTCACAGAGTTCCACCACTTCTATGCATATTTTGTAAGTATCCCATTTGGTAATCCCTATATTTGTTAGTATTTACAACATGAGAAACAGGACTTCATCTTATATTAACATACAACAAACAAAAGTTAAATGTAATTAGGGGGGTGGAAATCAACCAAATCAAATTCTACCTTTCCATTCAACATCACTAAGGTCTAATCAGTTTTACTGTGAGTCATAAATGTATAATTAACTGACCCTGTTTTTCTAAAGCATGACAAGAACAAACAAATTTTGAAAATGAAAAGCTCTACCTGGCTTAGATCATAACTCAGCGATTCAAACTATATAAAATTTGTCTACAATAGCTGGTTTATAGCAGAACACAAATGAGAGTAAAAATATCTACATTCATTTCCAAAGTCAATACATTCTCAAAAAAAAAAACCCTTCCTAATAGGAAAACATGATTATTACTTAGATTAATGATAATTTACCAACATGTACAGTGGTTAAGACATAACCCCCAGAACAAAAGGAAAGAGGGAGACAAAACAAATGTAGATTATGAGAGACCTGAAGCAATCCAGAAAAGCTGAACACCTCATAACACAGGAGAGACAACAGTATTGTAACAATCCTTTGGAATAAGCATCTTATCTTTCAGAGATACCAACTACAATTTATGAGTAAACTAGCATGTCACTGCCAACGTATCTGCACAGAGAAGCAGCAGAGAGGAGACCAAAGACAGTGCCAGCCCGCAGCTGCCAGCTCAGGACGCGGGACGGCGCCGCCCCACGACTCTACTCCACTCACGTAACAGCTATTTTCAATGATAGTAATCCATAAACACAAAGGACTTACCAGAGTAAGATTTCCTTCATTCTTGTCTTATTTATAAAAATGATATTCTTGGTATTTATCAATAGAAACAAGCAAAATAACCAAACTGAGGCTTAACAAGTCCTAATTTTAGCAATTGATTTAAGAAATTAAAAAATAACACCTATTTCATTAAGAGTTATTTCTAATAAAATTTTAGCTTTCATGTTAATGTATTAAAATTTGGTAAGCCAGGAGTGGTGGCATACACCTTTACTCCCAGCACTCGGAAGGCAGAGAAAGATGGATCTCTATGAAATGAAGGCCAGCCTGATCTACAGAGTAAGTTCCAGAAAAACTAGAGCTACAGGGAGATACTGTCTCAAAAAACAAAAACACAAAATAAAATTTGTCAAACAGGTACTAGTTAAGAACTTACTATTTTTAAATAAAATGGTAATATCAAATTACAAGGGCATTTAGATTTCATTTATTTTAACCATCCTTAAGCTTTGGGTCCATCTACATTGTTTTGTTTTGCTTCTTCTTCTTGAAGAGAATTAAAAGTTTTTAAATTTCAAATGAAGCCCTTGCACCTTAAGTTCCAAAGAAGTTCTGAATAAACTATCAATTTCTAGCATCCCATTATTGCAACCGTCTTAGCACGACTCTCCTTCATGGGCCAAGTCCTTTAAAAAGACACTATGATTAAATTCTTCCAGGCTCAACAGTAAATACTGGCATGAGCAATCAATTAGAAATCAAAAGTTCCTCATGACTAAACTGAGTAGAGAGACTGTTTCGTAAAGGAACAGATAATTGTAGACAGTCTTGGCGAACGGAACAGAGAGAATTACAGAATTCTCCTGTTCAATCTCCTATAATTTTGAAAGCATCAGTACTTACAGCATCAGTTAGAAGTTGTTTACAGTATAGTCAAGCTTAAATATTTTTGAAATTATTAAAATTTACTTCTTTTTACTTTATGTATAAGAGTGTTTTACCTGCATGTATGCAAGTGTACCACATGTATGTAATGCCCATGGAGGCCAGAAGAGGGCATTGGAGCCCTTGGAACTGGAATTATGGATGATGGTTAGTTGATGTGGGTGCTGGGTCCTCTGCAAGAGCAGTCAGTGCTTCTAACCACTGAGTCATCTCTCCAGCCCCATAGGCAGACTTTTAAATGGGGGACTGGGGATCTTCACGGGACCAATCCTCTCCTAGGCGTCTTACCAGCTATGATTGTTGTTGCTTGCCGCCTCACATTATTTTTATCCATGTATTCACCGTAGTCCACTTTCCCTTCCACAAATATCCGAGCCCTGATAGGGAGAAAATGTATAGTTTTTAGTATGAAGATTTTAATACTGTTTTTAAGAAAGTAATGACGTCATGCCAGGTCATGTAGTAATGAGTACACACTGAGAATGAAAAAGACAATTACACTGTTGCTACTACTTCTGAAAGGTCAAAATCAAGAGTGCCAAAACAACATGCAGCAGACTTGACACATCTAGTTCAAAAGGACACTGTAGGCCAGATACACCGTGCCAGCCTGTAACCCAAGACTGGAAGCAAAGACCAGCAAAGCAAAAGGTCTAGGACACTCTGGACAACTCTATGAGATCCCACCTCAAATTAAAAATGTGCATTTTTAAAAGTGCTGGAGATGGAGAGATGTAGCTCAGTGGCAGAGTACTTGCCTAGCATTCACAACCCGGAGCTCAATCCCCAGAATGGACACAGACATAGATAGACTGATTCGTTAATCCCAAGGTGAAAGTCTATGTTAACATTTACCTTGGAATAGCCTACATTTATGTATAGATGGACATATTCATATATAAATGAAGAAAAGGTATACAGTTACCGAAAATAAAGTGAAATTCTAGGAATTGCTAAAATTATTTTTCATGAAATATTTTACTTCCACAAAACAAGTACATTTTAAACATTAGTTATTAACACTACTTCTATAGTAAACATCCTTTTGTCATTCTAAGCTTTTGGAAAAGATGCTTTTAACAGATAATCAAGCCTAGCATTTCAAAAGGGAACTACTAAACCTAAAAAAAAATTACCAAATATAAATAACTGCTGAGAATACTGTAACTCAGCGTGTCAGGCATCGGATATTGCAGGTTCCCTACTTACTGAGGACATCACATGGTTGTCTAGAGGTCAGGCACAACCTCTAAGATCCATGGTCATAGTGGCACAGGACCTCTAAAACCAAGATGCTTTTCAAACAGCACTAGTCGCACCATCTACAATCGCCACCTCTGCTGTCTGACCTACTTCCATTTATGCGCAGAAGCTCTTTGCTCTACGTTGTCAGAGGTCTAAAACACATTCTGTACACCCTTTCATTGTCTGGGTTTTTTTGGGATAAGGTCTTACTATGTATGCTGGTCTATTCTTTGAACATATCATAGATCAGCTGGCTTCGAACTCACAGAGATCTGCCTGCTTCTGTTTCATGAGTGCTAGGATTAAAGGCATGCACCACCATACCCAGCTTGTACACCTTTTAATAAATCAAACAACGCAACATTTCATGTACTATTAAGGATAAATACCTATTAATACAGTACTTGAGGAAAGGATGAGCTATATATTCTTTGCCATGAGAACAATTGTCATCAATCCTTTCACTCCAAAAGATTCTTCTTTCTCTAACTTACCCCTTTTTCACATACTGATATGCCACATCTCTGAGGCCTGGTCGAAACACTGATATCCTGTGCCATGTTGTCTTCTGGCTAACATCACCTAAACCACAAGTGTAAGATATGTATAAATGCCAGTAGTCAAAACAATTACTAACACCAAACATGTCCAGGGAAACCACACTCACAATATCTAAACGAATAGGACAGAGTTAGAGAAGACAGACCTTATCCAAAAGTAGCATTTGTAATTAGATAAGTAGCCACAAATAATGTCTATTTATTGCTGATAAAAACCTTAGACTTTCATACTTACCCATTTGGTATGCTTCATTGTCCCCTGATCTCCACATCTCATTTGTTGCTAGAGAGAATATTGTGACTGGATTTTTTCCTTCCACCTGCCTCATGACAGGGTCCTGACCCACTCGCCCAAGCAACTGCACACGATTCAGAGCTGAAATTGAAGGTGGAAATGAAATGAGACTGAGAACTTGCTGTGGACTGAATGTTTAAGGCCCTCTAAGTCTGGTTCTTACAAGCAATGGTCCTTCCCAGCTGTGAAGCCTAATAAACAATGACTGGCCCAGCAAACTATCAACATTGGTAGCGGCACTTTTATCTTATGGGGATCAATAGTTGCTCACTTGGGATGAAGGCCCGCTCAATAGTAGGGAACTCGTGTGTGGTACTATAAACAGCCAAATACCCATGGCTGGGGAGGTCACAGATCCTAGAAACAAACCTACTTTTGGCACATCCCTAGACCAATGTAACTTCTTTATTCTAAATCTGCATCCTCATATTTAGAGACAAGTGTACCTTGCACCCCTCATCAAAGAAGCTTCTTTATGCAACAGAGGGGGTGGAGGACCACAAGGAAAGAGTCTTCCAGAACCGGTCAGTTACCCATATGAACGCACAGCAATAGTGGTAGCATGCACAAGTCCCACACAAGCTCAAACCAGATAAAATCCCAGCACAAATACAGGGAAGCGGTTAAGAAATCCCAACCCAACTTAAGGAACTTTTGGCAACTGACGGCTGCTGAGAGTGGGAGAGACAGTATCTTATAGGGATGGGACTCTTGGTGGACCAGTGGTTAGACCTACACTGAAGGACATTTTAGGGACACAAATCAGACTCTATAGGCCATTTTATACATACATACATACACACACACACACACACACACATATGAATGAGAGTGCATTAAACCGGATGGGGACAGTGGGGGGAGATGTAGACAAGGGAGGGGGTCTAAACACCATCAAACTAGATTGTATGAAAACCAAAATTCAGTAAGATAAAATTTAAAGGTTGGTTCTTAAAAAACCCCAATGCAATATCATTTGGAGGTGAACCTTGGATAGGTAATTAGGTTTAAATGAGATTATGAAGATGAAGCTTCCATGATAGAATTGTGTCCTTATAACAGAAGAAAGAGACCAGAGTGCTTCCCCCTTGCACCCACTATATAAAGACACAGTGAGAAGGCTACTATCTACAGACCAGGAAGAGGGTTCTCAGCAGCAGCCCAACCATGCAGGCACCTTGACCTTGAAGTTCCAGTCTCCAGAGCTTTGTAACATAAATATTTTCAGCTTAAGCCACCTGGTCTATTCACTATAGTGGCCAGGACTGTTAAATCAACACCTGAGACTGACAGACACATTCACAGAATGAACAGTGATAAATACTGCTTCAGCCTCCACCTCAGAACTATGCAAAACCTGGGCCATGGACAATCAGCAGGTAAGTTCAGGGCAAAAAGAGGTGGGTTGGTGAGGAGTGGGGATAGACAAGGAAGGAGAAAATAGAGAAACAGCCCCATAAAATGAACTTTAAGCTCTTTATCTTGAGCTAAAAAGACAAATCTGCAATTCTATAAATCTTTATGGCAAAGAGGACTATTTCTCTGAAGGTTTCTCACACACTCTGCCTCACAGCTCGGGACAGGAAGAGTAACATCTGGATGGGAAGGAGACAAACTCAATTTCTACTGCGTCCTCACAGCCTGAGGGGGCCAGGGAAAAACTGAGGACCAAATACAAAGGCATGGTGATGACACAGCTATTACAGCACTGGGAATATCAGCACTGGCACGGCACTGCAAATAATGCTGTAAACTTAGAAATTAGTTACTTACATCTTTCAAGAACCAAACTGGTCGCTACTTCAGACTCGTGTCTTACAAACTGATGAAATACCTAAAGGGGAACAAATAAGTAATCTGGCCTTAATTGTTTAGGAAAGGAAAACGCAAACAGAAGCCTTGCTTGGATCCACTCACCACTGAAACAATGGTTCCTCCAAATTCCCGAAAAGGGGACAGGAGCAGAGTGGAGTAGAAAGAACCAGTGCTTCTACAGAGTGCAATCATAAAGCGATGGAGCAGTAACGTAGAAGAGCAATTATCAAACAACTGCAGGGTGACCGGAACACAGCAGGGTCAGGACTTGAGCCTCACTCGCAGCACAGACAGTGCAAAGTCAGTTAAACTACAACAAAATGCTTTTTGCATTCATTCTATGGCTTTCAGACACAGCAACAGGCACTCCACATGGATGTAACTTACAGGGTCCATTTTCCCTGGCTGTTTCTTCCAAATTCACAAGGAACAGGATATCTCAAATAACTGGCCAAAAGTGTTTCATTTAAAACTGTGATAGCAAAGGTGATAACATTGATTTTTCAAGGTCACAGCAAAAATTCAACAGCTTCTATAAGGAGCTCAGTCTGATATGACATTTCATTCTTTCAGTGGATTGATATTCACTACCAGGAAAACAGCATCACTTAATATGCTGAGTATTTACCTATTATTATTTGATTCTAAAACTAACTCTACATACAATGTAAAATTTTCCCTACTTTGGAGTCAAGGAAAGTTAAGCTCAGAGAGAGTGTGCCACTTGCCCAGAGACTATACGAGTTAAGTGGTAACTTATGATTAGAACTTTGTACTGTCTGACACCAAGGTTGGTTGCTTTTCCTACTCACCCTCTGCTGCTGTCTAAAAGCCATTCTGCTCTATGGTTTCCAGAAAGGTAAGAATACTCGTCACTGAATTCAGAGTTCAGAGATCTGGACACTTTATACCACAGAACTGGCAGTACTGGGAGAGTATACAAGGCAGAGATCCACCACAGGGGAGAGAAAGGGTTTCACAAGTGGTGAAAGAATTCATCTTTTACAACATGCAGCACAAAGAAAACAAGTTCAGTAGTACACTGAGAGGCAGCTAGCTAGCCAGTAAGAGAAACTGCTAGCCACGTAGGGCTTAAGGCAATAGCTGGGAATGATGGCCTCCGTTTTGAAGTTCTCATTCAGTCAGGGTAGTGAGCCACTTTTACATGCAG
Source organism: Eospalax fontanierii (assembly GCA_035773235.1). Classification (NCBI taxonomy): domain Eukaryota; kingdom Metazoa; phylum Chordata; class Mammalia; order Rodentia; family Spalacidae; genus Eospalax; species Eospalax fontanierii. Next base: position 96,547,018 of record CM069528.1, on the reverse strand, counting down.
TTTTCCTACCATGTAAACAGGAGCAGTCCAGATTGATTGGTGTTCAGTCCTAGGGTATCAGTGAGAGTGGCTATGCATGCAATTTCCAGTTACACGATCTCTACCATGCAAGTAAGGGCAGTCTGGATTTACTGACACTAGTCTTGGGCCTAGGCTGGACTACAGGGCTGCTGTTCGGTGGTGTCAGATTACAGCATGCCATAACTCAGTTTGGCCAGAGGGAAAGTTCCCCTGTTTGGAGGATTTCTACAGCAAGCTAAATAATTTCTCTGATGGGGACCTGTTCCCTTTCCAGGTCTCTTAATAATGCCCCTCCACATGCCACACAAATAAATATCCATTCCTAGGGTGATCTTGGCTATATAGTACTATCATTAAGGCCTAGATAAGAAGTAACAACATACTACAGAATCAAACTGCAAATTAGTTTCTATGTCATGATCATAGAAAAATAGTAACTGTAGAGACCAGAGGAGCCAGCGTTCATATGTATTACAGAATAAACATATGCCTCATTTTTGGCACACACAAAATCACAACCTACTAGAAAAATATATAGGGAAAGAATTTTTTCTTTTTTATATGTATTGCCTGCATGTGTGTAAGTGTACCCATTTCGTGCAATGCCCACAGAGGTCAGAAGAGGGTGTCGGATGCCCTGGAACTGAAGTTACAGATGGCTGTGAGTCATCATGTGGGTTCTTGGAATTGAACTGGAGTCAGCCAGCCATGTTGCAAAATGGTAATGAATTTGTGATGACCGTAAGGACTCACCTCTTACCACTTACTAACTTCTATGGTTAGAAAAGGAACAAGCCATATAAAAAATAAGTCAGGTATTGTGGTGCATGCCTGCAATCCCAGGAAAGTGGGGCATGGAGACAGGTGATGGTCAGGCTCAGCTTAACAGTGAGTTTAAGGATAGCCTGAGCTAACCTTTATGAGACCATTATGAGCTATCCTTTAGGAGCTATCCTTTATGAGACCCTGTCCTCCCCCTCAAAAGAAGGGGGGGGGGAATCAGTTATAAATTTTACATTACAAAATATCTGAAATGCTCTAATTCATCTAAGTGCAAGTAAGATGTTTTTTAATTTTTCCTACATGTGAAATAAATAATTTTATTTAAATTCTCATTTTCTTTCAGTAAACATTATTCACAATGCAAAAATCCATCCTCTGCCTTCTCTAGCAAATAAGTACATATAAAGCAATGAGTAGACTCAGTCACCTTGTGTTCTTGCAAAAGCCAAAAGCAATCTGATTAGCATAATAGATAAGCGTACAGAGCAAATGAAAACAAAGCGTCTACCTGTAATACAGGTCTTCGAAACATGGCTTCAATTTTTCTTAAAATCTAATCTTTGGGCTGTTTCTGAAGGAAAAAAAAAAAAAAGATAAATCAAACACTACGTTACACAGAATGCACACAAGCTCACCAGTCCTAAATTTGTAACGGCATTGATTTCTATGCACACCCGATTAGCACCCCATCTTTGCACATTAGAGGACCCTCTTTCCCTCAAAAACAAAACTGTGTTTTTCGGATCCCAATTACCTTCTCTGACAACCCACAGGGAAAAGTTCTGCTATTCTCAATTTCCATCCACTGTCCGCTCAAATTTTACTGAGATACAAGTTTTCTGAAAAAAGAGATTTTGGTCACTATTTCTAAACCCCCGGAATAGTTCCTACCATACAATAAGGGCTCATTAAATACTCTTAGTAAAGGACTCGAATGTGCAACTCGTTACTGTAAAAATACCTCCTGGCTCCCATCTCACCGCTGGGACAGGCTGGCGCCTTGCTCCCCAGCTGCGCTCCCACCCGGGGATGGGGGAGGGCAGTCCGGACACTCGGGATCCCCCGCACGCGTGAAATGACACACTCCCCACGTGCACGGGACACGCGCGAGTCCTCTTCCTCCCCTCCCTCACCTCCGCGCAACACCCTCCAACCTCTAGTCACAAGCTCACTTCCGGCGCACAAAAGCCGCAAAGTTCGCAGTGCAGAAGGGGAAAACCGGAAGTCCGTGGCGTGCGCCTTTGAAATGCGGCCGGGTAATATTGCGGGGAAACACACTCCCTTGGTTCAGGAGGGCCGGGAACTCCTTTCCAAGCGGAAGTTGGGGGTGGAGGTCCACGCTACAAGTAAAGTGAAAAAAATTTTTTTCTGAATCTCAGCCACCACCCACCTCACCCCCCAGTACTGGCGGCTGACCCAAGAGCCTCTCAAGTGCCAGCCACTCGCTCTTCCTCTGAACCATATCCCCAGCCCCGAGGTGAAATTATCTGATGAGGTTTCCAGCCTGGGAGTGGGAGCAAGGTAGGTGAAATAAAAAGTATTTCCGCCCCTGAAGGAGCAACAGACCCCGGTCTCCTAATGCGGTAAGGAAACAAAGGGGTGTAGATCAACGGGCTGACACTGTAAAATGTAAGGGGGTGTCCAAAATTTGACAGCTAAGATACTATTATATGATCTGTTAAAAGTAAAAACGTAAAATCCGTGAAAAACAAAATAGTTAAAATTTAATTAACTACTGGAACCCTAGCCTTATTGGGATCGAAAGCACAAGGAAAGCCTTACATGTGTGTATGTATTTTTAATTTTTTTCTGAAACAAAATAATTGAAGAATTTGCAGACTATTTTAAAGGAGCTATATTAAAAGTCATACTTAAAGCAAAGTAGAATTATGACTTTATGAGTGTTCATAGAAATAAACTGATAAATATGATCAGAATAGTTTTTTGCTTATAGTGTTTGAATTAAGAAGTTTGCCATGTCCAACAATTTTTCTGAATCAAGAGGCAGTCTTAAATAACTTTAAGCTTAACCGTCTTGTCGTTGGTATTTAATATAGTGAATTTTTTCAGTTTTACAATCCCCAACACTACAGTGAGACATCTTTTATCTTGATTGCTGAATTTCTCCCACTCCCTCAAATTTTGCCAGTTTATCCCAATGCTAGCAGTAGGGGTGTGGGGGAGGAGTTGCATGGAGTTCAGCGGATTGAAGAGCCCAAGATAGCTTGCATGAGGTGAGGTTTGACACTCCATGGCCAGTTTCTGTCACTGCTCAGCTTCTAGAGAAGGAGGGGACTTCCAGATCATTTTGACAAGTACATTGCCTCCTTAGGCCCATTGTTGCCCTTTGAAAAAAATCTGAACTACTTTAACATGGTTTCCATCTTACATCTTAACCTGCTTCTGCTACTTGGTATGTTTCTAGATGTTTACCTCCATGTACTCCCACTTACAAAGTGAGGTTCCTGAAATATGACTGTGCTGTCTTCAAGTCTTGCACAGCTATTGATAACACATCTCACCTACTATGCTACTACTTCTATGCCTTTAATGATTTCCTCTTTTAAAATCTTACTTCCATTGAGCGTATGGGTGCATGCTTTTTATTCTAGCTACACAGAAGGCAGAGGCAGGTGGGTTCCTGTGAGATCCAGGTCAACCTGTTCTACATAGCTAGTTCTAGGCCAGCTGGCTCCACAGAAAACCCCTGTCACAAAATCAAACAAAATCCTACTTCTACTTTTTCTATATCACAAATCATGATTGACCTTGAACAGTACTATAAGAGACATGGGAGAGGACAAGAGATAAACTAATCTCATTTTAAAACCTTTTATTCAGTAAATAAAAATTGCAATAGGCTATAGGAAGTACACACAGACACACACACACACACACACACACACACACGAGGAAAAGTTGCTATTCCAAGCAGAACAAAGAACGGTATGAAGGTTTTATTTAATTAAACTAACAAAGACGTAGCTTCTGAAAATGAAGGGAAAAAGAAAAGTAGCAGAAAAGCCATCTTCAGTTTGTGTTGCCCTCAGTTAAATGGCAAAGAAGGAGTCACCAAATACATTTATGGCCAACATTTTCTAGACATCACAGATTTTATACCTGAGCAATTGGATATGTGCAGTTGCTTGCTGACACCGAGACATGTTAATGACCTAGTGGTCCAACATAAATTTTACATCCTTTGTATATATTAGAAAGAAGAGTACTTTACCCATGCTTGGCTCTGAACAAGATAAAAATCTTTATTTACAAATGTTCTGTCCCTTTAAAATCAATACAGAAAAGGATTTGGCTAAAATATGTTAAAATTATAGGAAACAAAAACAGAGTGCTAAAAGCAAGAAGACCTGGTGATATCCAAAACCTCAGAAGCAATCAGAATCCTCCACAAGGGGGTTAGGACCCATGGAAAACAGCCACATCAGACTTCCCTTGGCTCCTCTGTTTCCATTGATTTGTTCACAAATTAATGAGCAGCTGGGGAATGTCCACATTGTACTCTTATTTCTAACTATTTCGCATAATGATAACCTTTTATTTAATAATACAACATCAGATAAGGGATTGCTTCCATCCAGAAAAATGTATTCGGAAAGGTACTTGCTCAAAGGATCTGGGGATTCTAGGGGTTGTATATAACTTGGGAAGCACTGTCAGAATACAGGCACATTCTCTTGTAAGCTGGTACTTAAAGTCATATTTTATTCCTTTCTATGAACAGGGAAAGTTCCTTGGATCTCTGAAGAATCAGTAATGGCAACTTCTAATCCACAGGCCAAGACAAAGGGTATTTGCTTCTTTCAACTCAGAGGCGTGTTTTCGCATTCTTGGTGGGTAGCACTAAGTATACAACAACAGGAAAGAGAAGTGCGTAGCTATTATTACAGTGAGACCACTGCCAGTAAGAAGCCTTGGAAGCTTTAGGATGCTTAGAAGCTTGTGTGTAGATGAATTAGGATGGCTTTTGAAACCTCAGGTATTCACGTTGGTGATGTTTTCCATCGTGCTAGAGGTTTCTGAAGGTGGTATGACAAAAGGCGGCTGTGTGAGATACTTATGGGGAAGATTCCCCAGAGGTAAAGCTTGAAGACTTCCTATTCTTTCCTCCCACCAGGCATTTTGTACTTCTTGATCCTGTGTACGCCCCAGAGGTCCCAGGATCACCACTCTGGATGTCTCCCTCGGGGGACTGGATCTGCTGGGCTTCTCTCAGTTCCCTGCAACAAAAGGGGGCAGCCATACGTTACTTCTTCCCCAGATATAGTATTTATGCTAATATATTCATTGCTCTTTTGAGTTCAGTTTTACAAAATCAAGCCTGAACTATATGCAGAATAGAAAAATTCAGTTCTTATGATTTTGACTGTCAAAAAGGTTGACACTAGGGGCTGGAGGGAGGGCTCAGTGGTTTAGAGCACTGGCTGCTCTTGCAGAGGACCCAGGTTCGGATTCCTGTACCCACATGGTGGCTAATAACCATCCATAACTCCAGTTCCAGGGGATCCAACACCTTCTTCTGACTTCTGAAGGCACTGCACAACACAGTGCGATTACATACATACAGGGGATACGCTCATACTATAAAATAAATGGTAAATATATTTTTAAAAATTGACACGTGCATGCCGTGACATGTAAATGGGTCATAAGTGATCTTTAAAATTAAAATATTAAGTGAACAACTCTTCAGGCTAAGTATGAGAACTATGGAGTCAACAAACCACAGCTCCTGGCTAGTATCTGGCCTACCATTTGTTATTATACATAATGTCTTATCAGAACAGTCATTTGTTTATATATACTACACATATATATTATATATTCAATGGTTGTTTTTATAGAACAATGGTAGAGTTGAGTCAATATAACAGAAATCATATTGCTTACAACGCATGAAATATTTAGTATCTAACCCTTTACAGAACAAACTCACCACCCCCTAGATGGATAGTTTCAAGATGCCATCTGCCCCATCTCTGAGATGAGTGCCTATCACTTGTATTGAATGATAAGATACTTATACTTCCAGATTGGCTTCATGTAACATGTATACCACACCTTCATGGGCATTTATGTTCTTGTGAACAACATACAAGGATAGTACTTTGTAGTTATTGTCTGAAGGCAGTGAAACTCAAGAAGCAAAACAATATGAAGTGGTTTGTTGGGAATAATTACCTGACTAAAGGCTGGAAGTCTTGGCAATTTATAACCAAAAACTGTTTTGGTGACTTTCCAGGTTTTCAAGCTAGACTTTCCTAGATGGATTTTGTATCTAAGAGAAGTTGGGCTTCTAAAGCATATTTCATTTTCTTTTATTTTCAGTAGTATATTCATATGTATGTATATACGTATGTAATAATTGCTTAAGAATTCCCTCAGAATCCTACTTAAACATCATTGCCTGACCTCTTCCAACCTTACCCAAGCTAATTCCCATTTGTTTAATAAATGAATTGATTAATAGCAACATATGCATGGATACAGGCCAGTATCAGTCAAGGATCAAATTGCCTTCTTTGCTCAGAAAAGCATATCTTCCTCTAAACATAGACTAAGACAGATGTCTGCCTTCTGTCCTACAACTTAGTGGCTTTCTAAGTAGGTCTGTACTCATCTAAGGTTTCTAAAACAAGTCTCCACTTACCTTATCTAAGTTTATCCTGGAGTATCACCACCAGTTACTTTGATACCTGCTGTCCCTCAGAATCCGAGGATTTCTTTGCCACTTAGATTCCCGTGTGTTCCTCCTCCTTGCTGCCTTTGTGTTACCTGGAATTTTCTCTCAAGCCAGACCAGTCATACCATTTTAAGTAGATCTTTCATCAACTCTAAGCTAAAACCTACCTTTCCAGTATGGCTATCTTGGACTTTTCCAAGTTCAGTTGATGCTGGAGTTCCTCTGTTTTCTCCAAGAAGGGCCGGAGAACTCGACTTCTGGCCAGAGCTGCTGCAGAAGGTCTCACCTCTGGATCAGGATGGATCATGTTCTGATGATATAGGACCAAAAGAAAGAAACAGGTTTCACTATTGGGCTATCTCCCTGTTCAAGTGAACTCTTACTGCCCAACGTCCGCTGGTGGTTTTTGTGAACTGCTTCTCCTTGATGAAAACTGTTCTGCCTGGAACAGAAGGATGGTCCGTGTCTGCTAACATCCATCAGTTGTCTGTATCTTTGACTTGGCTTTAATTATCACATTTTAAAGCTAGCTAGTTTGCTGATTAACTACCCTAACATTTTAAAATTAAAGAGAGCATATGGGCTACATAAAATAAAAATCATCCAAGTTATTGGAAGGATCAAGACCAAAACCCACTTCACCCAATTCAGTTCAGCCTTCTTTCCATTACGTCATGTTCCTTTATTGCACAGTGACCCACTAAGAAATATACCTGATATCTGTAGCCAACGGTGATGTAAATATCTTTAAATATAATTAATATATCTGAATCTATGTAATAATGTCATAATGACAAACATACAGAACTTTCCATAACATTCCATTTGAGGACCAAACTCAAAGCCAACTTCACTCACTTTGTAGACTTTGCTGCAGCTCACTATATCTTACCTGAAATTTGGGATAATGGCATTCTTCTTGGACTGCTGTGAGAATTAAGTCACTTAAAATGAATATACAGTATTACATAGCAAAGGGGCCACATTTAGGGAATCAGAATGAACTAAATCAAAGAGCTCTTCACATATGTATGGTTGATGGTTAGGCTATAAACAAAATAGCTAAATGCAGACAGATTTGCCTTTTTTCAGGAAAGCAAAATAGAAGAAAGAAGTTATAACTACATTTGGAGTTTAGGTCAACTATGAAACTCAAGTCTAATGTCCAAGGAAGTAGGTATTTCTCTTTTGTCTTCATTTATTTGCTTATTTTTATATTTAAGCATTTAAATTTTTTTAATTTTATGTGTATGAATGTTTTGCATGTTTGTAAGTGCACCCATGTTATGTAATACCCATGGAGGCCAGAAAAGGGGGTTGGATCCCCTGGAACTGGAGTTACAGATGGTTAGCTGCCATGTGGGTGCTAGGAACAGAACCCAGGTCCTCTGCAAGAGCAGCCAGTGCTCTTTAACTGCTGAGCCATCTCTCCAGCCCCAAAAGTTGATATTTCTGAGGCAGTATTAGGGATTCTTTAAACCTTGTTTTCTAGTTGATAGTTTTGGTTTTGGTTTGGAGTTTTTCTGGTAGACTGTACGCTTCTTGCTAGCGTCAGGTAGTTGCTGATGGTTTTTGTTCTCTTTGTTCAAAGCTACCTTTGCTTCATATCTTCCTTTTGTTAGCCTTCACCAGCTATCACTAAGAACAAATAACACAGGGTGATGGTGATAAGCATGTGCACACCTTTGGCCCCAGCACTCAGGAGGCAGAAACAGGTGGATCTCCGTGAGTTTGAGGTCAGTCTGGAATACATAGTGAGTTCAAAGGCCAGCCAGGGTTACACAGTGAGATGTCTTAAAAGAGGAGGAGGCAGGAGGAAGAGACCGAATTTTGAATTGGCATTTGGCCTTTTTTTTCACAGCAGCTCAGGTAGTTGTTGGTCTTGTTGATTCCCGATGAAGCTGCTTTTACTTTTAAAGATACACTTGAAATGGTTATTTTAGAAATGTCATCATGGGCGACCACGACAATAGTGGAAGCCCTGAAGTAGAAGGGGAAAGACCAGGTTTGATTTTAGAGTTAACTAATTATTAACTAAATACAAGAACCTTGAATTTTTTCCACTGCAGAATGAGGTGCCACCCAGTATTTTACACTATTTTATGAAGGGCAAATAATAGTGTTCACAACAGAATATTCTAGAACTTTAACATGAAAGGTTGTGTTTCCTTTAAAAGTTTTCAATTTGTCCTGTGTCTTATCTGGACTTCCTACTTCCTGTATCTTTCTGTTTATGGTCCCAGCAAATTTTCAGTTACCTTATCCCAGCCTCCCACCACTTGTCAGCACATTGAAGAAATTAAATATTTCATAAGAGATGTCACCTTGAGAAAACTGTAGAAGTCTTCTGAGAGCTCCTGAGGAATGTCTGGAAAGTTACCCTTGCGGATATGATGCCACAGATCACCATTGACGGGCAGTGACTCTGCTCCTGCCGCCATGGCAATAGTTAACCCCAAGGCAAATATGTCCGCTTTGGGGAGGTGTTGATAATTCTATAAAACAGGACACAGGAATGAATGCCCATTACTCTGCCAAAAAGAGTAAGTCTGGACTATAATACCATTAGTAGGAGAGTGTAAACTGTATGTTTACTGTCAAGATCATGGGCAAGGTTACATTTACTACAGTTGCTGATTTCTAAGACGCAAAAGGGAACATAAACACGCTTTAAGCACAGGTCAGACTACCTAGAAGCTCAGAAGTAACCAAACGTTATTTTAGTGATTGGAACGTGTGGTGCTGCCAGAAAGAGAACATAGAGACAGGTTGGGTAAATATGCCAGGAAGAGGAGGCTTCCTTCCTACTATGCCACCCGTGAGGCTAGGAACTGTTAAGAAATGCGAGAAACAGTTCGGAACCTTTAGAGAGAGCTGGGTACTGATTGGTCCTTGATGGAGACCGCTTTCCAAAGCTGTTTGGAAATTTCTTTACTGTGTCTAGTCTCTATTCTGAATGGGAAAAGAGACTATGTGTTTGAAGTATAAAACACTGACTCTCGTTTTGGGGCACTATGAACCTTCATTTGAGAGTCAGTTTCAGTGGATCATAAAATACCCAACATACCTGTAATCACAGCTACTTGGAAAGCTAAGGCAGAAAGATCATCAATTTGAGGCCAAACTGGGTAACATAACAAGATCTTGTCTCAAAAAAAAAAAAACTATACAAACTGGGGCTGGAGCGAACAGTCATCACTTAAAAGCATCAGCTGCTCTTGCAGAAGACAGGGTTCGATCTCCAGTACCCACATAGCAGCTAACAACTATCTACAACTCCAGTTCCAGGAGATCCAGCACTTTTGCAGTCTTGATGGACATTGCACACACATGATGTACTTACATTCACACGAACAAAACACTCATGCATGTAAAATTACAATTATACCGGACACGAATGCACACCACACACTAAACACTGGGAAAAATACCCCCCACTTCCCTAACCTATATACCTCTTGCAAAATCTCATTAGCCAGGAAACGAGTATCCCCTTCTTCTACTTTGGGATTGCTAATTGATGTCACATGGCCCAGGTCACCTTTAAAAAAGAAAGAAAAGTTGTTCTTCGAGAGTATGTCTTTTTTGGAATTGGAATAAATGTAGTTAATTATAAGTAAGTTTTCTAGACCAATACACTGATGGGGCAGAAAATAGACTCACCAATTTTATACATCACACTGGCAGAGAGAAACCAGTCAGCTTCATTTTCAGCCTCTTCTGGGCCTCCAGAAGAGTCACTTTGCATCTTATGGCAAATAAATATGTTACCTTAAAGACAAAATCAGAGTAGATGAAAGTAATGGTTGCTGAGCCAGTCCTCCTTCTCAGGCATCCTTTTGTGACTAAGACATTCCAGCCTCCCCACTTCTGTGTGGAGAGACAACCAGTCTTTAATGTTTCCTGTGTAATCTGTCACATCACATTGTCAGTGATGAGTAACATCAGTTTAAGTTAAACAAACCTCATATGTTCCCCATTCTCTGAAGAGTACTGTGACAGGGTACCGCTGTCTCAAAAACCTCAAAATAATAACTTGTCCTTAGGTTTCATATTAAAAATTGATAAAGCCATTCCTTTCTGTTCACTCTGATCAGGGCTGACTTAGAAAAATACTGTTGCAAACAATCAGAATGTAGACAACATACTGTTACTTAACTATGCTAAATTAATATCTAGTTTGATATTTGCTTTCTATATAAGAAATCACTGTTTTCCTTTGTGTCCCCTGGGCCCCAGGGAAAATGGTTAAGGAAAACTTGATTGAGGTCTGGCCCAGAAGTTCAGAGCACTAACTGCTCTTGCAGAGGACCCAGGTTTGGTTCCTGGCACTCATAGCCGCTAACAACCATCTATAACTCCAGTTCCAGGGGATCTAACACCTTCTTCTAACCTCCATGGTCACTGCATGCATGGGTATACTTACACACATGTAGGCAAAAGACTCATACACAAATACATACATACATAAAAAAATACTTGACTGGATTTGGCTATGGGAAACATATTCTTCCAGAAAATACCATCTTTGCTATTGAAGACATGCTGCTGAAGATTTTCATGATGGTGTGCACAAGACAAAACACAGCAGATGTAATAAGAAAAAAACATACTTACTGGGTTTGATGTCCAGGTGTACCATCCCGGAGTTGTGGATATACTTAAGCCCCAAGGCAATCTGTAAAAGGATGTCTTTGAGTTTGGGCTCTTGGAAATGATTACCAGACTTAGCGTTTTCAGATATAGCAGCTTGCAAACTCCCTCCTGGGGATCGGGGGTCAATGCAGAAAAACCCATCAGAATAAGAAAATAAGTACGAGTCTTAACATGAAAAAAAGCACAGTAAATTTGTTCATGATATCTATATTATCATGTATCTCAATTCAGTGTCACTACAGAGGAGAACAGTATCTGCCCCATCATTATACCACATGTATGTGAGCACAAAGAAGTGCAGGAATCTTAACGAGGAAAATAAAATTCTAGGGTCTCAGTATGTAGCCAGATATATAACATGTACGGCCACCAGGGGGCAGCCACAGGACCTGAATGGATTCTCATGGAACTGAAAAAACCAGGGGACCCATATGGCGTATGTAGCACTGGCAGCCCTGGTTTTATTCTCCTGGTATGAGAACTACAGACACCTGTCTACAGAACTGAACAGAAATAAAATGGCTCCTTATACTCATGAGAACCACAGTCAAATGTTCATAATAATAATAATATGGCTAGAATACAAAAATAAAGCAAAATAAGATGAGCACAGCTAGAAAATCTTCATGCCACATCTGCTTAGGAGATCATCACATTTCATGAGAAGCTAGACGGGAGAACGGGCATTCCAAAGATATCTCCCCAGCAAGCATTCTTGCATAAACTTCCTCATGAGACGCAAGGCTCATATGTGTTCAAAGTTCAGCTTAATTCACCAAGAAAATTTTTAAAGCCATAGGAACATTATTTCACAGTCCCTTCGCATGTGGCCCCGCAGGCTCAAATAACTAACACTCTAGAGAGAGTTTTACCTAATTATTAACCAGAGGTCAATCAAACCTACTCAGGTAGTTACTGTTGGTATCTGTAAGTAATCCCATGTCAGTTCAGACTAGTAGTTACAGGTCACTAGTAATTTTAATATGATCCTTATTCCATTAATGATAGATCATAAAACTAGAAATGTAATGCTGGCTGACTCTCAGAAAATCTAAAAGCTGTATATATATTTGAATCTTATTTCAGCCACAGTATTTGTATATTCGTTATATTTTATTGATGACAAAGATAGTCTATAAGTCCTGGGTTCATATAACTATTTGGTCTTGAATGTTCATCCTAAGATGTTAGAATGTTTTTGAATATTTTAATTAATTAGTGTTCATTGACAGCCACTTAAAAAGCCTACAGATCTGCTCATTGAGAACAATGGGATCTGAAATGTCAATAGAAATGTTAAGGCCGGGTCTGGTGGCACACTCTTAATCCCAGCGCTCAGAAGGAGGCAGAGACTGGTGGAGCTCTGTGAGATGGAGGCCAGCCTGATCTACATAGTGAGTTCCAGGGCACCTGAGGCTATAGGGAGACCTTGTCTCAAAAAAGATAAAAAATAAAAATATAAGGAAGCCTGTACTTTAAAGTATCCTGTGTAAATTTTAATTTAAGATCAATCTGTTGAGGATGGAGAGATGGCTCAGCAGTTAAGAGCACTGGCTGCTCTTAGGACTCAGATTCAATTCTCAGCACCCATACGGTGGCTAACAACCATCCTTAACTTCATTTTCAGGGCATTTGACATCTTCTGACCTCCATGGGCATTATACAACATGGGTGCACTGAGCAGGCAGTACACTCATACATAAGTTTAGAAGGAATTCACTCTTGTTCAGGACATACAGAGAGGACCACAGAAAGTTCTTGTTTCTCTGAGTGTCTTGTTAAAGAATTTATGGACTATAGATAACTTATTAGAAGTAGTGAGAACATTTTGAATTTTGGTAAAAATAAAGTCACTTGGAGACGAATTTGCATGTGAGATTATGACATGTCAACAAGAACAGGGAGGCTCCATCCAAAAGAACTGTCCTGGTGATCCAAAATGCAAGGACTACATCCAGTTCTCACTCCCCTTCCTGAGACCTGGCATTAAGGCATACTTTCTGCACTGAATGTTTATTCTGGCAACAGAAAAAAAGAAAAAAGTAAGCCAAGAGCCTCTTTAAAGTATGCAAAATTTCTGGGAGTATTTAGGAATCCTTCAGTTGTGTTCTTATAGGAACTAAACAGAGATATGTCCTCTGAAGAGAAACATTTACTTAGAAAAGGCAACCAGACCAATGTTATCACCACTTTTAAATATTTACAAGCACTATAAAGTTATACAAGTAGCAATCAATAGAAGTTACTTAACAGTACTCATTCACACAAAAATGTTCAAATATCATTATTTTTCTACAGCTAAAGTTAATTGTGCTCTTCCATAAGAAGCAGACAACAGCTGTTCTTTACTAGGTAGTGTCAGCAAGTCTGTCTTTACAGGCATAGCAATACTGAAGGAACTATGAGCCTTGTTAATCTCATTCAGCTAGAGCCATGACTCCTTGGCCCAAGGATCCCCTCAAGCACTGCACACCAGGTACGAGGAAACACCAACTCCTGGAGTGCTTCTGAAGCCATCTTTGTAATGTGGATTGCTGAGTTCTTCCTTCAAGGTAAAATAGGGGCACTTTATCCCCTTGACAGAAAGAAAAAAAAAAAAACTTTTAAAAGGTTTTTTTTCTCCTCTGCTAATGAGGCCTCAAAATTATCAAAGAGCAAACAACTTCTAAGGATGAAAAGTAAAAAGCAGGCTAACAGTTCAACAAGACATTTCATTCAGATGTTTATGTTTGCACAATCTCCATTTTATAGTGCCATTTATAATATTAAGATATCTTTGTGCTGGCAGAGTTGTTTCATGTTTGTTTAATGAAAAAATACAATCATTATTCATGGCATTACACATAGGATTCTGACACTGACATGCCATTCAAACCATTAGAATGAGGAGTTGGCTTTATAGAATTTCAGTGACATCACAGAAAAATACTGTCATTAGAGAGAGGGTAATCCTCTCTATGACCCCCTGGGGGGGTCAGGAGACTGATAAATCTACTGAAGATCCTTTAGATTCTGAGACTGATTCAAAAGCGACTTATACGACAACTTCACAGGGGTCAGAGAGGACAGGACATCTGACTAGTTCAAGGCTCAAGAGAAAATTATATGAGTATTAGTCTCTAATAATAGTCACCTAATGCATAATCTTAAGTAGTTAACCACCTAATTTGTAATCTAAATTGAAATCATAACTGTACATGGTCCAGCCTCACTGCTTTGACAGCCAGGAGGGCAAGCAGTGGGAAGGAATGGGATGAATAGAAAGAAATGAGAAGGAGGGAGAAGTGAGGAATGGAGGAGTGAAGCCTTGAGACAGACTGTATGGATCACAAATTGTAAAGTCAAGACTACATAACAGTGGGCAGTGTTCAGTACCAGTATGATAGAGACAGCATTCCTTGCAACTACCACACCTCATCTGAAAGCCACTGCCTGGCTGTCAGGGTCCTTCTTCGTCTCCCCATTCCCCCTCTTGCTGGTGTTCCTACCACGGGGATCACTCATATCAATCTCCTGCTACCTGTTAGGTCAGACCCAACACCTTGCCTCTGTTACAATGAATGAATGTCTTCCTTCTGACTTCCTAAGCACTAGTCATTCTTCTCCAAGGTCATTAGGAACCTTTACCTTAACATCCCCCAAAGTAGGAAGATTTATATTCTTCAGAATACCTAGACAAATGGTAAAAGGATTACTTCAACTTGTATGGTAAAGTTTTCTTTCAGTATAAGAAAAACTGATGGGAGCAATAGCTTCTGTGTATCAACTATACACTAGCTTTGAGTGAATTGTGCATACATATGCCTGGAAATTTCTCTTCATCTCAACTACATTCTTAAGCTCTCTGATTCTAAGCACAGACATTTTAGGTATGACTTTGATATCTGGCTTAAACTATGAAGAGGCAGGTCCACTTCTGAAGATTTTAAAAGTTCACCCTCCTCTTGGTAAATATTAGTCAACCTACTTACCATTGCAGTATTCATTCTGAATAAGTACGTGATCATCTTCTGCCCATGAAGAATAGTAACGTACCACATGAGGGTGATGTCCAAGCACTGCATGAGCATAAACTTCATGCAAATCCAAATTCCTAAGGGACAGAAAAGTATTGAGAAGAAATTGGCAATTTATAGATTAAAAATTTTAAAGGAAAATCTCTGAGGCATTAACAATGGCAGAACATTTATCTAGTGCCTGCTTCACACTTACTATTTTACTTGATTTAATCTCCATAGCTACTTGGAGATACAATGGAAAACGTGAAGAAAGGGACTAGTCTGAGGTCAGTCAAGCTGGTAATAACAGACCTAAAGGCAGACACTTAGTCAGCCTGGTGCCAAAGTCCATGGCTTATTCATTGAACTTGGCATGCACAGAGGAGCCTTGGGCTCTCACTGTCTCAACAGAAGATATTATCTGGGTCTTAGTTTCTCTGTATCACAAAGCAAAAACCTTAATGGGCATAACAAAAAAAGCCTTTTTACACTTGATTGTAGAAACTGTCTTCTTTGTGAAGGCTAGATAGTCATTAGCATCAGTATTAAACACAGCCAATCTGAGAGTCATAGAAACAGGCTTGGGAGACAGAGTCACTGTTCGATGGGAAATTCCAGTGCGAGAAAAGTAAAATATAATCCTTGATGACTATCAGTATGAAAATGAAAGCCTAGAATTTCTGGTTCAGCATGCCCAGTTCAGAGGCAAAGAGTTCTCAGAAGCATTGACTGAATCTGAAAATATTTTTTTCTTTATGATCAAGGAGAAAATTTGAACAATTAGTTCTGGAAGTTAAATATAAACATTGTTGTATTAGTTACTTTTCTGTTATTGTGATAAAAATATCATGACCAAGGCAACTTATAGAAGGAAGGGTTTATTGGGCTTTCAGTTCCAGAAGGATGGGAGTCCATCACAGTTGGGAGGCATGGTAGGAGGTGGAGCAGAAAGCCGAGCACTTACATCTTCGAGCAGAGAGAGAAACTAGAAACATGGCAAGGCTTAAGAACTCTCAAAGCCCTCTCCCTACCCCCAGCAAGGCTACACTTTCTAAACCTCCACAAACTGTGCCAAATGGAGCCAAATATTCAAATACTTGATACCTGTGGGGGTCATTCACATTCAAACCACCACAGTTGTTAACAGTTATTCCTTGCATATAATCTCAAGCCTGACTACTGCATTAATTAGTAGTATACAGACTAGTTAATTTTTCTTGTCAACTTGACACAAACAAGTCATCTGGGAAAACGGAACCTCAAATGAAAAATTTCCTAGATCAGACTAGCCTGTGGGCATGTGGGATATTGTCTTACTTTCTGGTTGATGTAGGAGGGCCCAGCCCACTCTGGGCATTACTATCCCTAGGCAGGTAGGCCTGGGCTGTGTTGAACAGCTAGCTGAGTATGAGCCAGAGGCCAAGCAAGGGAACAAGCCAGTAAACAGCTTTTCTCCTGGTTCCTGCCTCTGCTCCTGCTTCAGCTCCTGTTCTGATGTCCCTTAGTGATGGATAGTGACCTGTAAGCATAAGACAAAATAAATGCTCTCCTCCTCAAGTTGCTTTTGGTTGTAGTTGTGTTTATCAGATCATCAGAAAGAAAACTGAAACAATACAAAATGGAGATAAACCACTGAGTTAACAGTAACTTCTTATATGACAATATTTCTGATGAACTTATGTAAGTACCAGAACATGTTTCTATCAATCCAGAACATGGTTCTATCAATCCATTTATAAAAGTGGCAGTAAGATCACTAGTCAGTGAAAGCCAAGAAATTGAAACAACAACAACATAATCTGAAGTTACCATGTCCTGCTTTAGGAAACACCATTGCTGATCCAGACAAGCCATGACAGTTCTGAATGTGAAATGACATTCCGGGGGTGGGAGTAATTTTAAAAACAAGCAAACTGTATGTGTTTAGTTATATCAGTGTTACTGTGTAAAATATTCCGAAAGGCAGCAGATCTGGGTAAATTTTAAAAACAAGCCATGGTGTCTGTTTAGTGATATCGGTGTTACTGTGTAAAATATTCCAAAAGGCAACAGATCTCCATATCCAAGTTTGTACCTCTAGGACTTTTCAAAAGTACTCACTCATTTGATAATCCTGAAAAGGTTTTTGAAGAGCGTTTTATTGCATAAATACATCCATCCAGTCTCTTAATGCACTTGTAGACTGTACCAAATTCCCCAACGCCAATTTTTTCCACTTCTAAGAATTCCTTTTCATAGCGGGAAGCCATATTAGTTTCTTGTAGTACACTTTTCTAAAATATTTCAACAACAACAAAAAAAGAGAATAAGTCTTACATATTGCAAGAAATAAAAATGGAGGTATCACGTATTTCCCATATTTCCTAAGTTACTTTTAAAAATATTAAGGCAAATGTAATAGATTGTGCTTGTTTGTGTGTGAGCGTGTGTGTGCGTGTGTGTGCGTGTGTGTGCGTGTGTGAGCGTGTGTGTGCGTGTGTGTGCGTGTGTGTCAGTAGTAACAGTGGCTAGAGTGTTGCTGGCTAGCCACTCTGTGCTCTTTGTAACCTGACATATACAACTCTGCTCACTTTTGCCATGTGATTTTAAATATTCTTTCCTCCATCTGGTCATACTAGTCTGATGTCCTCAACAGGAAGCAGGGTGCAGCCATCTGAAAATAAGCAAAAAAACCAAAACCTCCTGTTGCCCTTCTCCTCTACCCTCCAACATCTGGGTGCTGTATCTTCATCTCAAGGTGAATAAATTCCTTGTTTCAGTTTGTTGTCACAAAAATCTTAGCCTGGGAAACAAAGATGTCAAATATGTTAATCTACCAAGCATGCTCACTAATAGTGAACACTTCCCCTAGTGGACAACTAGCAAAATCACTCAGTTTCTAGCTAGTAAATCATCCAGGGCAAAGCACTGAACTCTTTTATCACTTTTCTCTTCTGTAACTTGAAGACCAAACTCCCCAGAATACATTTAATATTATAGTATAAAATATCTTATTATGTATATTAGTATACATATTGTGTGTTCATGTGAAGTATTATATACCAGCATAATGCCAGCACAAGGAAAAAGTTCAGCATACTATTATGATCAAAATCTTCACAACTTTATATGAATCTAAATTCAAAATGATTTATCTCCCAAAGTCATCTCTTTCAGATGTCCCAATTAACAAGAATTTTTCTCATCTAACTTCAGCAATTAAAAAAAAAATCTTGACTATTAATGGCTCGTTTTAACCTCTAATTCCAGCCAGTCCTCATTAGCAAGAGCTGTGATTTCCATTTCCCTTAGGCAGGCTCAAGCTTCGATTCCTCCATCTCTAGACTTGCCACCCCCATCGGCCCTCTTTTCAACTCTCTAGTAGTAATAGTTTTCCAAAAATGGTAACACGAAATCAGAACCTTAAGTCGTTTTTCATGAGAAAGTTAAACTTCTAATAACAGGTCTGAAGCCCTTCTACCATTTGACCCTGAGTACTTTAACCATGGTATCTTAGTTACCAAACATGCCAACCCACCATCCATCACT
Source organism: Eospalax fontanierii (assembly GCA_035773235.1). Lineage (NCBI taxonomy): Eukaryota > Metazoa > Chordata > Mammalia > Rodentia > Spalacidae > Eospalax > Eospalax fontanierii. Next base: position 96,528,331 of record CM069528.1, on the reverse strand, counting down.
TCTAACCATTCACCCACATGACCTACCCTCTCTCAGATAGGATCCATTCTCCTGCCTTCAGAGCATTGAAAGTTACTTGTTTTCTTTGCTTAGAATTATCTTTGTACACATCTCTTATACCATCTTGCTTCCTACAAGAATTATTTTTGCTACCTATATAGGCATGAAATACATGCATGCATTTATACATCACACATTTATGTGTACATCATTTTGAAATTTCAAAGGTATTAGCTTCTCATGGGAAATGACTTTTGTATACATAGATTTTTCCCATGATTAAATATTTGACATTTTATCTAAAGGAAACAACTTATAAAACATGTTAGGAATGAAATTCAATGGGTAAGTAGTGCAGGCATGGGTTTGAACAGATCAGGACATATTTAAAAACTAAAGTCTTACATATAATATCTTAATACCATTTTTCTCCATTCCAGTTTTCTACTTGGGGACAAAAAGGAGCTTAATTTCCTCATCTCTTCTTTACCCCATGAGTATAGAATTTTTCTCCAGATCAAAAAAAAAACCAAAATTCTCTTATAATTTAGCAGCATGCATTTCAGATTCTGCCTGCCAAAACAATACCGACTAAGAGTAGAGGCTCGACACTGCTCACAAATTCACCTGCAGTGCACACTGCCAAAACTATAGAGTATGTGTGACAGAGAGAGAAGGGGAAAGAGGGAGGGAATAAAAGGGAGGACAGAGGGAAGGAAGAAGGCAGGAGAGAGTGAAAGAGAAGTAGAGAGGGAGAAAGCAGACAGGGCTACGGGTGGAGAGGAATGGGTAGAGGAAAGAAAGATGAAGGAAGGTGGGGAGGATGGAGGGGGAGGATGAGATGGAGCCTGAGAGATGAGGGGGAAGGGCGGGGTATGAGGGAGGGGAGGGAGAGAGAGGAGGAGAAAGGCAGGAAAGACAAGACGACGACGGGGAGTAAGGAAGGGGACAAAAAGAAGAGTCAGGAAGAAGTGGGAAGAAGAGGAAGGGGAGAGAGGAGGGAGGAGGGAAAGAGAAGGGAGAGGGAGGAAGATGAAAGATGGTGAGGAAGAAAGAGGGAAGAAGAAGAGAGGAAGGGGAAGAAGAGGAGTGAGGAAGAGGGAGAAAGAGAGGAATAAGAGAAATGGAGGAAGAATGAAGAAGTTTATGTTGTGACTCCTGGATCAAAAAGAATCGTGCTCACCTTAGCAGGCAGCCATTGCTCTGATTTGCCACCTTCTTCACCAGCCTCACTAAAAATCAAACAGAACAGTTAGAGTAAGGATGATTGGAGATTATGTATAATTGACACACCCACTGAGCCTCATACTGTACTAAGTAAGGTCTGTGGCCTTAAGAGTAAATAAGACAACTCCTTTCCTCTTCAATTTATATTTGGGAATAGAGATAACCTAGGACAGGATAAGAACAAGGCATCAGAAAATACCATGGACAGCAGCCAGTTAGCTGAGTATTTCACGAGAAAAACAAAGCTTTCCCCAAAGAATATGCAAGCAAAGATTCTAGGAATTGTGGACATGACTAAGGCACAAGAGAGGAATTTTTAGGCAGGCAGAACACCACATGCTAAGACCTGGAAGTAAGGGTGAGCACAGAACATCCATGAAGTTGTAAGTCAGCTGACACTAGGTACTGTTCATCCCCAAAGCAGTCAGTCAAAATGAGAGCAGTTAAATCACTTTGCAATCCAGAATTAGTGACAAAACTTGGATTTGAAGCCAAGTCTGACCTCAAACACTTTTATTCACAACTGCACTCCACTAGTCTTCTAATTCTTGCCCCCTTCCCGAACTTGGTCTTTAATTCAGTATGAGGTGGATGTTGATACAGCAGAAATACAGTCCTGACTAAGATGTCCTCAACTTCAGAAAGCACAAATCGCTGTCATTAGTGAGTATCCTTTTCTACATGAATCGCTTTCTGGATCATTAGGCATGATTTCAGTGCACAGATCAGGCATTTTTGTTTTTGGAGAAGTTCAGAGTAGAGTTTGCAAGCAAATGGTACTTATGTTCATGAAATCACCTGATGTACATTTGTCTAATATTAATATGACATTGTGTAATATAAAATTTAATATTACATCCAGATAGTTCATATAGTGACAACACAATAAACAAGGGAGGACTTTCCCTGAGATGTAGGAACACAAATGGCTGCCCCATCTTAGCACTGCTTCCATTGCATAAACAAGGCATCAAAGAAGCACGATAGAGAGACATCACCAAGTTAAAAAGGGGTTGGGGGAGTGGGCTGGCTCAGCAGGTTAAGGTGCTTGACAGCAATACTGATAAGCAGAGTTCAATCCCCAGGATCCACATGGGGGAAGGAGAGAACCAACTCCCTCAGTTGTCCTTTAATATGTGCATTCACACACCACAGCACGTGCATATTCTCCCATACACAAGCATGCAATAAAGAAAACAAAGAAAATAAATGTCTCCAAGTAACATGTACCATGCTTACTCAGATGATTTCTATCATTCTGTGGAATCAAATATTTTTGCTTTTTATCTTTTAGACTCTTTGAAAGGAATACTATCTCCTGTCTCTCAGTTCAGTTGTCCATCACCTACAGAGAAGTTCGAATCATTGCCCAAAGCTCTTACCACCAGCACCACCAGGTATCACAAGCTAGATTCACAGCAGCAGTATACAGTTTGAAATACAAATGTCTTCCCAACAGCTAGCCTCAGAATAACCAAAAGAGATTCACTGAATTCAGTCTCTACCCCATTCAGCTTTCTACTTGAAGTCAAAACTATTGCTTTCTCTGCCAGACTCTTTAGAGAGAAGCCACCTGCAGTACACATCAGAATGAAAAGATGCCAGAATGTCTGTGACCAACTCTGATACTTAGGGAGGAGGGATGCAGTCCACATTGTTTTGGTTTCCTTAAAGGAGAGTTCTTATTCCTAACCTCACTCTATCACTTGCCTATAGGAATTTTCAGAAGTTAGAAGTAACTGTACACTTACAGGTAATCTCTCGTTTTCCTCTTGCCCTTTGATTGAAGGAATACTTTTCTAAAGGACTCTGGAGTGAATGGGTTGATATTGACCAATGACAATGAGGTCTTCTCATCCATGAGGGGAGCAGGTGTGAGTCTTAGGTGCTTAGAGCTTCGGGCAGAGATCTTCCCTGTTGAAGAAATTTCTGGCTGGCTCAGAAAGCTCTGAATGAGGACAATGAAAGGCAAGTTAGAATAGGGTTAGTTTTTTTTTTTTTAAAGTTCCATTGTCAGTTAGCTAGTTGATATTTGAACCAAATGTTGCTAAAAGATATTAATGACTACTTGGTTCAGTGAGAGCTGGCTGCATTGTACCTGTTGTTCTTATCTGAAAACACAGAATCCCAGTCTCTTGTTTCTAAAATACTCTGAGGTTAACACAGGAATCAATACATTTATTAAGCTTGATTCCTTGCCCCAAATAGTTCTGCAAGTTGTGGAAATGACCAATTCTAATCCTACCTTCAATTTTCAAAGATGAAGACATTAAATTGATAGCCAAAAATTATTCTGTAGACATCCTGGTCTTTAGGTTCTCATACATTAACACCTCCCCCCACCACACACACTCAATTATTCAAAACAGAGTTGTGTGGTGCCTACAAAGTAGCAGATACTGCAGCATACAGAGATCAGTTCTAGCTCTTAATAAATACATAGTCCATTAATCAGTAGTTAATTGATGTCTCCACATTAATCACTTTGTAAGAAAGATTTCTTAGACTATCTAAATATGAAAAATGAACTTCCCAACTTCACTGAAAATATCACATTAAATGAGAAAAGCTCCATGAAGCAAAATAGAGAGATTAAAACTAATACTTTATCCAGGCATGGCGATATATGCCTATAATTCCAGCATTCAGGAAGCAGAAAGGAGGATCTCTGTGAGATCAAAGCCAGCCCAGTCTACATAGTGAGTTCCAGGCCACCTGAGGCTACAGTGAAACTCCTTCTGACAAAGACTAAAAAAATACTCAAATAGTCACTTAAGATTTCAGGGCTTTGACATGGCTATAACCAGCTACCAAAAAACAGGAGAATGGACAAGACTTACCAGGCCAGCTGGACCTACACACAATTAAACCAAATGCCACATTCAAAGACAAAGAACCTTTTAAAAATATTTATTTTTAATAAAAATTTTAAATCCATTTTTAGAGTGTTTTATTTTTGGTTTATGTGTATAAGTGTATTGCTTGCATGTAGGTCAGTGCACCTGTGTCCTGCAGTGCCTGTGGAGGTCAGAAGTGGGCATGGGATCCCCTGGGACTGGAGTTATGGACAGTTTTGGATGCTGGGACTTGAACCCAGGTCCTCTGCAAGAGCAGCCACTGCTCTTAACTGCCAAGCCATCTCTCCAGCCCCTTAAAATAAATTCTTAAGACCTTATTTGTATTTTATATCTATATGTGTTTTGACTACATACGTGTGTACGCATACCCATGCACACACGTGCACAGACCCTCCAGAGACCAGAAAGAAGGTGTTGTATCCCCTGGAATTGGAGTTACAGATAGTTGTGAGCTTCCATGTGGGTTCTGTGAACCAAACCCAGGTCCTCTACAAGAGCAGTAAATGAGCCATTTTTTTCAACTCTAAGACAAAGGATATTGAGACAGCACAATGCCATTAGATCTAAGTATCATTATCTGGAGATTTCTGGGTACACAACAGCATACATGGGGGCTATGATGAACCTTGCAGTACATTCAGGGAACTGGGGAACATCTTTAAAACAATCCTACTATTTTTTACGGTCTCTGCCCATGATTTTTCAGTGTAAAAGCAGAAGCCAGATTATCATCTGACTCATTAGTGTAGGTCCACAAAGAATGTTAGAAGAAAACATCTGGAAATCTGCCATTATAGAGGCCCCCACCTACATGCAGGCATTACATTCACACACATAAAATAAAAATGGTAAAAAAAAAAAAAAAAAAAGTTACCAAACTTTAATGCTTTTCCATGCTCCCCCGCTCCTCTCTCTCGTTCTTTCCGAGCTGTACTACTGGGAGCCGGTCTTTACAGAGAACTCTCAAAACCCCACTCTTCCCATCTTCTGCTGTCTACAAGGTGGCTGAGGGCAGAGACTATCATGTTCCTTACCCAGAGTAAGTGCTCAAGGAAAAACCGGATAAACAATCGGTGGATATTGGGACCACTGAAAAACCTGGTGATGGATACCAGCCTCTATTAGTTTGCCTACAGTTTAGAGCAGAAGCTTAGTATTTCCTGTTAGACATCTCCATGTCTAACTCAGCAGGCACTACAGAGACCCACTGAGAGTGACTGTGGGCAGGCAGGATCGCAGTTGGGATGTAATGATCTTAAGTAACTCAAGCTGAGCCAACAGGAAACACAGCTAGTTCCTTCCTAGGGATCACACACCCTGGCACCAGAATCTACTAGATGGAACCTGCAACAAACCCTTAACAACATGAGTGATGTAAGACCAAGTACAGCAAGGACAAAGAAAGATGAGAACTATTAGCAACCATCACTTTTTTTTTTTTTTTTTTGAACCAGGGTCTCACTATACAGCCCTAACTGGCCTGGAATTCACTCTGTTAAATGAGTCTGAAATCCACCTCCCCCTGCCTCCTGAGTGTCGGGAGTAAAGGCATATGCCACCACCACGGCTGGCCCACCTTCAACTCTTAAAGAAGTATTAAGTTACTTCTTTGCTCACAATTAGACCACAAGCAGAGAGGACTTCCTGCTCTGGAGAGCTGTGGTAGACTTGAGTGTGTGTGGCAGTGAACATGGGGTTTCCTGCATTGGAAAGCATTGGTGAACAACTGCCCAGAAATACAGTTAGCTGCTATAATTGGGAGAACATCAGACCAAGGCAAAAAGATGGGGTGTCTGATCCTGCTTCTGACATCGGCTGAGCTATAAGACGGGCTGTCTTGGAACTTAATTTTCACATCTACAAAGTGCAAAGGCTGGCTACAGACCTCAGTATGTCTTCCAGCTCCAATATTCTTTAAGAACTTTTTCTCAACCAAGGTTTATTTTTAGTTAATACCAAATCATTTCTGACTTAGATGAAATAAGTGGCAAGACACATTATTCCTTTTTTTTCTGGCAAGTTTAAACTTGCCTTCATTTCCACTAATAAACATTTAACTGAGGACCCAACTTGTCTAAGACAAGCCTATTACATACATGTAAACCACCAAGTTCTCTCCTGTCAGCTGACTGACCTAAAAGAAAACTGATCTCATCGTCTCGGTCCCTCCTCCCCATGACTTACTCACTTTGGGAGTGGAGGGAGGCTCAGTGGGCAGCAGCTGGCTTCTGTGTGGTGGTACTGGTGTCTCTGGACATCTCGGAGGCTTTGAAACTGGAGTCCGCAGAGCAGGATCTGGACTGTTCTTGTCTCTATTTTGAGAGGTATCTTTGAGGGGAGTTTTGGGGTCTTCCCGGTTCTCATCCCTCTCAGGTCTTTGGCTCTGGGCTGGACCACTGCTTTCTTGTGCCGTTATCTGCCCCATGTTTTCCATCTCTTCTTCACAAAAGGAGAAGTTTAATTTCTGATGCAGGCCCTGGTTAGCCTGTCTGTCATCCATCGCAGTGAAGGCTTACAAGGTAGGCAAAGCAGACTCTGAGAAGAGAATACCATGAATCTACAAGGGTAGGGAGAAAAAAACCCAGTAAGTTCCACAACTTCCACCTGCCTTTCCCTCTACCAACCAAAAGCTGTGAGATACCCTGGGCATGTTTTCCCTTAAGTACCACGGATCTGCACGGCCTCAGCTTACGCTGATTTCCATTCTAATTAAAGAAATCTCCAGCAATTCTCCAAGCAATAAAATCCAGTTCCTATACAAAATCCTCCTGGATATCCCACAAAATCTTCCGCTGGCCAGCTGATACAAAATACTAAGATAGTTGAATTCCTTAATTTACTAAAAATGCCATTAGCCAAGTTGGGAGCAAGCTTATCAGAAGTTATTTTCACTCTTTCACACCTGCAATACATAAACATCACTCTTGACTCTTGCACACCACATCCATTCATGCTAATGGCAGGTTATTAGAACTGAGCATCACCTGGATATCATAATTGTCCTTAACAATCTTTAGCATGTCTTGGCTGAAGTTCATATCCCTGAGGGAGTAACACCTTATATATTTGCCAAACACTCTTTTCCTGATTTGAGTACTTTCCCTCCCCATCAAATATGAGCAATTAACACATTCAGAAGCTTGAACAATTTTAAAGCATTTCACGTGCTTGAGTGTTTTGCCTGTATGTGTGTATGTGCACGGCATGCATGCCTAGTGTCCACAGAGACCAGAAGATGTCTGACCCCCGGAACAGACTGCTGTAAGCTGCCAGTGTGGATGCTGGGTATCATGGCTGGGTCCTCTGCAAGAGCAGACAGTGCTCTTAACCAGCAAGCCATCTCTCTAGCCCCAGTGAATACAGTTTTAACTGGCTAAAGAAAGTCTAGAAAGAACAACAATGTCTAGAAGCAGATGCTAATCACTTTAAAATGGCAATTACTTTTGTCCAAAAATTGTTTTTTATAGAATCTCTCTTTTTTTAGTTTAGATATCTTTGATATACATTACTTCATTTATTTCTCAGAAGCCACTAGGGAAATCCTAAAACCTCTTTGAAAAGCAAATTAAACAATCAAATGATCCCACAGTTTTTCTTCAGATGATACTCCCAAAGGAAATGGAAGCAGCATGTCAAAGAGATGTCTGCGCCCCATATTCACAGCAGCACTGGTCAGACCAGCTAGGGTACAGAAGCCACTTGTGTCATTAATGAACGGACACATTTTCTAAATTGTCCAAGGGAATACTCCTCGGCCACAAATGAAGGTGGCCCAGTGGCTGACCGCCTTTGGCCAGCTTGCGCCCCGTCACTCACACGAATGGTCCTTGATCATTGAACTGATAGTAAAATGAACACATAGCAGGTAATAACGGTAATAACTCACCGCTCACCTTTGTCAGGAGGCCCAGCATTCTGGAGTTGCCAATGAAGAGCCATTCAAGGGAAAGGAATCCACAAGTTACCAGAAAAGAATTTGCCATCAACTGAAATTCTGAGCCTAGGAATAAAGTCCTTGGTTACAGGCCAGTAAGTCAGGTGATTGGTTCCCTTCTAGAGCCATGGCAACAGCCAGTTCTCATGTCCCATAGCTATTCACTTCTGTTTCTCCCATTGCCCTTGCTTCCAACAGAGTAGGGGCTGACTTGAAACACTAAGTGTATCATGAACTTGAAGGGCAGGGCACAGGGCCTGGCTGGGTGGGGGTTACCCAGGTAGATTAGATTATCACTATTTACCATCACAATCTGCCTCTCTCTCTCTCTCTCTCTCTCTCTCTCTCTCTCTCTCTCTCTCTCTTATAATTACAAATATACTGTCATTTATGACTAAGCTGTTTGCCTAGGGAGGAACTGTGCCATTGTGGTAACCTAGATCTTGTGTTATCAGTGGCCATTCTACTGGGAACTGGCAGCACTCTTTTCCATGTACTGGCACTCAGGTAGGATTCTGAGTTTGGTGACTACTATTAGAACTGGGCTGTCACTGATTCTGATGACTCAAGGGGATCCCTGGAGCTCCCACATCTTGCCTCTGGCTTGGGTCGCACCATTGTTGTTGTGATGATACACTGTTCTTCATTCTTAGCTTCTTCACATTATTAAAAATGCCATTTCTGCTTCAGTGCATCCGTCCTAGTCAGAAGGTTTCCTGCTACAATCAGGATGATGTGTTAACCCCTTCAACAGGCTCAAAGGGAGAAGATCTTTTCCTCAGTGCATGACAGATAGTAGATGTTCAATACATCATTTATGGATGGATTTGGGGAAATGATATATCTCAATTTTGCTCAAAATAGTCAAGTATTTCCCTTTTTAAAACATTTTGAATGTTGTTGTATTGAAATTGTTGTCCAGGAGAAAAGCCAAGATCACAAAGTGAGATGTACATGAAGGAACCCAGCCTCATACGTCAGGTTTCACTCACATCCTGACCCATGTGCTCAAGGAAAGTTTTCCTCTCGGAAAAAAACTACTAAGTAATAAGGAGGCTCCCAGACTGCACTCTGGTTCTGGAGTTTTCAACACTGATGGGAAGAACAGGGTCAGAAAGATCTACCTATATGAATAGATGCTGCAATACATGATATAGCATTCACTTTTGATGTAAACTATTCTTTTGCAAACATATAAAATTAAAGCCAGGAGCATGAGGTACATTTGAAGAGGAGAGTCTGTCACCCAGGCTGACTGTCCCTCAGGAGAGAGAATTCTTAAAACATATCTGAACAGGCCACAATGAAGTTCTGCCACATTGTTTAAGACTGAATTAAGATTGTCATTCAGATAATCCAAAAAGTGATGTCAGACTATCCTGCATTTGATGAGACTACCCCCATGGCAAGCCACTGAGAGGTCTGGTTTCCCATCAATATTCTTTTTGTTTACATTTTTCTTATGAAAATACTCAAACATCCCCAAACTAGGGAAGATAGTATATTGAGTCCTGATATAATAGAACCTAATTTTAAACATCATCATAGCTTAATAAGCTGATGACATTTGTAGCTTCACTTTTGAGGGGGAGGGTGTTAGAGTATTTTAAGCATTGACTGATGTCATCTCATTTCAACCATGAATTTTTGGTACCAATAGCAAAATTCTCTAAGTTAATTCATTAACATGAAATCTACTGAATTTTACTAGCAAATACACCATCAAACATACAGTAATGAATTGTTTCTCTTGCCACAGTTTCCCCTTGGCTAGAACTGGAAGGTATTCTTTAAAAGAACTGTTGCAATTATGGAAAGATGCCTAGGGGTTAAGAGCACTGGCTGCTCTTACAGAGGACAAGTTTGGTTCCCAGCATCCACATGGCAGCTAACAACCATCCAAAACTCCAGTTTGGCCTTGCACACATGGGTAGACTTAAATACATGAAGGCACAGAACACTCATATACATAAAACAAAAATAAGGGGCTAGAGCGATAGCTCAGCAGTTAAGAGCACTAGCTGTTCTTGCAGAAGAACTGGGTTTGAGTCCCAGCACCCACATAGTGGCTAACAGCCATCTGTAACTGTCCATAACTCCAGTTCCAGAGGCTATGATGCCATCTTCTGCCTTCTGAGGACACTGCATGACATGGTTGCACTCATACACATAAAGTTAAAAAATAGTTTAAAATAACAGCTGTAGTACAAACAGACATACTGTTTGCCAAGACGCACAGTGTTCTTCTCAGAACAGGGACAGCTTTCCAAACTGGTGCCCACTAATTTAAAGATTCATGATATCCTGCTCATACTTTGCCTGTATGCCCTGCCCAAGGTCAGCACTGCCGCCATAGAGATGAAATATCTACACCTCCTCCCTCACTTCACATATATGGGTGGTGTCTGTTTATACAGGTGTCTGTTTATCTGATTCTCTAACTCTCCTATTTTCACATACACATATATACCCGTATACACTACTTTACCTGGAAGAAACAACTCAGTACGGAACAGCTTAATTTCAGAGCATTATTCCTTGTGTCTGTTTGATGTATTATCTCCTCAATGCCCTAGGGGACAAACACTGGAAGTCACTAGTATATATATATATCCTCCTGAGTGCTGGGATTAAAGGTGTGTACCAGCATACCTGGTGGAAGTCACAAGTATCTTTATCAAACATTCCCAGCCACTTCTTTATGCTTTTGAGTCTGATTCTATTGCAAACTCACTACACTGAAGTTTCACCATCATAAACTTTCTTTTTCTTTGCTTCACTTTGGTTTTGGAGACAGGGTCTCACATAGCCCAAACTTTCCTTCAAACTCACTGTGTAGCTGAGGGCTGGCCTTTAACTCCTGATCTTATTGCCCCTAACTCCTGTGTGCTGGATTGCAGGCATATCCCACCACACCTGGCTTGAAACACTTTTTATGAGTTTTTGAAGACTGTGGTAAAGTAGAATTAAAGAGTTTCCACAGGGATAACCACTAGAAACTGTGGAAACTTAGAAACTGTCAGAAGTGGTTGTCTCTAAGGAGAGAGTGGAGTAGGAAATTAGAGAAGACAACTCCCAGTCATTCCATGTCTCTTATGCAGATTCATCTTTTTTGTTCATGTATGTGCATGTATTGTGAGGGTGACAGGATGCCCTTGGATGTCATCAGTCAAGTAATACCCATTTTTTCTTTTCCTTTTCCTCCCCCCTCCTTTTTTTAGACAGGGTCACTGACCTGGAACTCACCACATCATCCATCATCTAGGCTGGGGCCCCCCTTCCAGTGCTAGGATTACAAGAGTGTGCCATCATGCTTTGCCTTTTTACGTGGGTTCTAGGGATCAAGCTCAGGTCCTCATGCTTAGAATACAAGTGCTTTACCAACTGAGCTATCTGTCCAGATCTACCAATCTTTTGCCATGAATATCTACTTACTAAAATGTTTTAAATAGTATCCAGAAATGTGTGTAATCAAATATATAAATACATAAATCTTAAACAATGGATCCATAAAGTACTAGAATAACTTTGCGTGCTTTTTGTCACTGCTGACCTCTGAATTCTAGAATTCTCTGGGTTTAGTCCCCTGAGCTGCGACCTACCTCCTTAAAGTATCATTACTGGAGAGGTGAGTATAGCCTGGTAACCTGTGAATTTACACCTGCATCATCTTATCAAAGCTTGTTCTGCATATTGAGGAGGACTCTTTTTACTTTTCCCAAACTCTCCTATCAAATCCACTTCCTCTGCATTGTTTTCTGATCTCAATCAATGGAAATGTGTGAGAACTACTCATTTTCACTGAAGCTCCACATCCAGTCTATGCTGGCTTCTTCACAGGGGACAACAGGTCCTAACAGGGCTCCCATAGGCCTCCCTTTGTCTCACTCATTCTGTTCTTTATCTATAGCAAATGTGTTCCTTTTAAAAAGTGGGACCATGACATTCCTGTCCCCAGACCTTCCAGTGCCCCCCATTTCCCTTCTCTTCCCACCTTTGCTCCTGCTAGTGTGCTCTCTCCCAATGTATCACTTGCTTCTGCTCAAGGTTCACTTATCCAGCCAGTCTTCCTTAGAGGTCCAGCTGGTACCCATCACTCATTCTTTGTTCTCATGTTCAGTAAGTCCTTCTTTCCTAGCACTTCCGCTGTATCATTTGTCTTCTTCAGCCTCAAAGAATCTCAGCTCTATAGGGCTGAGCTCACTGTTTGCCTCCTGCTCTATTTTCATCCCCAGAAACAAAGCGTGGAGCACAGTAGGCACTCAGTGAAAAAATTACAAAAGATGTGAGCATGGCATTTCATCTATCTCCATGACGGACCCTTCTATGAGATTTTGAAGACTTTGTTTTCAACCTCAATGCAAATATGAGAGGACCAAAGGGAGGGTTGTGCTCATTTTCAATAATTTAGTAATTTTGAACATGTGTTCCACTTCATGAAGCCCTATACCCTCTGGCCCAACCTGAGCCCAGCCTCTACGGTTACTGCACTTGAAAATTAGGCCACACCAAGTGTCAGAGCATAGAGAGATGGCTCAGGAGGGTAAAGGAACTGCTAGTGTAGACAAAGGAAGAATCCTATCTACTGAGGTCTGATATAACATAGATGTTAGGCAGTAGGGAAGCTGGAGCAGGTAGAAAGAAACTGGACTGGAACACTCCAGGACACCTGGATGCCCTGGGTTTTGGGTCATCTCAGAACTTGTCTGGTTAGGGAACTTCAGTTTGCAGGACAGATAAGAGCAGAGATATTCTCTACGGAATGAACATTTTCTTTATCTCATCCATTCTCATTCTTAATTTCTTCCACTTCAGCTTATCTGACAACTGGCAGTCTACACCATCAGCATTTCCCCTGGTGCACTAGTTAGGCAGATCAATCCCATGCAAGGTTACCTATGCCTACCCGGGAGGGAAGAGAGCGTGAAATGACTTCATGATGTGAAGACATGGTTTCTTCTCCAGCATTGCTCATGTGACTTCATGAAAACTCTCACTTTTTTCTTGAATCAGAATGAAATGATTATAAAAAATTAGAATGAAAAAAAATAGTACTGAAGAACTACTGGATATCTCAAAGCAGAAAGAAAGACTGCATCTAGAAGTGAATGTGGTGGGACTGTATGACTAGACAGGATGGCCGGCAATGTCTAATTGCCAAATACACTGATTTAATATTGTACTTTAAGGAGAATTACAACTCATAGAAGTTAAAGGCACAATTCCATAAGTGCATAGCAAATATTAACTATTGGAATAATAGTTCATAATAATATTAACATGGAATAATTTTAGTCTCACTTCATAATGCATTGGGTAAGATCAAGAGTTTCAGTGGACACGTGTAGTCTAAAGGGGAACCACAAATTTCTAGAATATATGTTGCAAACATACTTAGATTTATTCACAAAGCATAATCATATTCAAAAACCTAAAGTCAGAGGCTGAATAATTTATTGCCTGTCTCCCCTTGCTCTGTGTTTCATTCTTGCCTGATACTTGCTTCCCTGCTAGGCTGTGAGCTTGGCAGAAGAGACATCTCTGTCTCTCTCATAACTATCCCAGTATATACACAAGGGCTGAGGGTTATAGAGCTCAGTAAGTGTGAAATTCAGTCAAAACTTTAAGCACAACATAAGGGAGAAGAGCTTTATTCTCCAACAATGACAGATGGTGAAGTAAATTATCAAACACTCAGAATGGTAGCCATAAAAATAATGCATATAGTTTTTATAGGATGCCAAAAATGTTCCCATTCTGATATAATGGGATAAAGAAAACAAAGAACATACTTTCAACCTTCAAACACAGAAAAGAAAACATCAAGTATGCATCTATTTTAAGATATACCACTGCATTTCCACTCCAGTAAGAAGAAAAAAACAGTCAAGATGGAAAGGCCAGTAGGATTGCCCATATAAACCAGCCACCTACAGAGATGGCTACATAAGGAAACTGCTTGTCTCAACTTTGTCACTAGGAGAAGGGAAGAAAAATCTCACCTAGGAATCTGAATTGCAAGCCAGTGTTGAAGCTAGCTTGCATTGTGAATTCACACTACCAGTGCTGTCCAAGGAACTTCTAAGATTTCACTCAGATTTGTCCCAGGTTGGTGGTTCTTTCCCATGGCTGACAGAGCAACCAGAAAGCTCTGTGACAACCAGACCCCAGCCACAACTGTCTGACACCTCAGCAGAGTTTAGAAAAAAAAACAGTTGTGTCTTAAATTCTGGAATTGATGAGACAGGACAATTAAAGTCTCCACGTTATCCTCTAAATGATGAGGTTATAGATCAAAAATACTTTTGTGTTCTGAATTTTATATAATGTAGATATATTTAGTACTTAGAGAAGTACAAACACTTTTACTTTAAAATTTAGACATAGTGTTTTAGGTGAACCAGTTTTGAAATGTTAATACCTCATCCTAGGATCTCTGAAAATGATTGACCTTTCTCCCTTCTGTCTTTCATACTTCTCCCCAATCAGAACTCAGTAGTTGCTGAGATTAATCTGATGGCTGGGTATAAGACCCTCTTTCAGATTGTGAATATGCATGCTAAAAGTAATCACCCTACACTTATTAGTATTTCCAAGATCCTAGGCAAAGCCTGACAAGGAGGCCTGTGGTACAGAAGGAAGTCTCTCATTCACTTCCTGAGCTGACAGGTATCTGTTGAGAACCTATTAGGCAAGGCACTAGGGATAAAAGGTTGGGTAAGCTAGCTGGTGTGCCAGAATAAGTTGTAAACATAAATGAAGACGGAACATCGCTGTGGGGTTTGGTTTGGAGACTTTACTCTTCTGTTTATATAGAAGACTGATTAGAATGGTGATTGCAAGTTTATCTCTGGGTATATATTCAGCCTGAGAGCATTAAATTAGGGGGTGCTGGTAGAGTCACACATTTCCACAAATGATCAGGACATGTTCTTTCTCAAGTGAGAAAGAAAAATCCATCTGCCCTAAAGCTGATGACTTTGGAGAGTGGTTAAGGATTTTCTACCAGCCTCCATTTTATTAAAATCTTGCTTGCCTCAACCTCAGAAGCTTTGGCTTGGCCCAGTCTTCTAAGGTAGTGGGCCCTGGTGTCTGGCGTCATTCAAATGAGAGCTGGCCCTGGCTTGGATTGTTCCTCCTGTCCTTTTTCCCCACCCCCATGTCAGTACCTACTCCATTGATTGAATGAGATAGTCACTAAATCTGCCTTTAAGGAATCAGGGTCAGTTGAACTAACTAAGCCATGACAGCAGTCTCTACTTTCCTGGGTAAAACGTTTGTTATATCGTAGGTCACATCATTTGAGACTCAAAGCAGCAGCTGTGGACAGTCACTGAGGATCCTCTTGGGGACAGGATTAAGACATTATTACTTCGGCTCTGGCATGGAGGCCATGGATCTTCTGAGAGGCCCCCTAGAGTAACAGGTAACACTTAAGTCAGGTCTTGTCAGAAACCAGGACCTTCCTGAAATGTGGGTGAATTCTATGTCTGAACGATTGTCTCTTGCTGTCTTGTTTTTCCTTATTTTAATGGCTGTTTTCTTATTCATATTTCTGTTACTTAGCCACCAGATTGATCCCCAAGAATTAAGACATTAAAAATTTACTTTTAATTATATAAAGGGGGTTCATAGCCAATCCTTTTTTCCAAAACTGTTGTCCCACCCCTTCTAAGTGACTTCTTTTTCCTAAGCTTTTATAGAACATCTGCCCAAACCTCCCAGTTCAATACCTTCCAGTTGTATATGCACTGATTTCCACCCCAGTCAGCCTGTTATATAAATTGGAGGGCAAAATTGCCAAATGGCAACCCTATAGCCCTTTCCAAGCCTCATTCATGCACACATTCTCAACACCTGGGAAGCTGCCGCTCCTCGGCTTCACTTCCTGGCTTCAGGATTACATAATCCACGTATCACGGTCCTTCTGACCACGAGACTTTAAAAAAATAATGGTGACGTAGAAGAATTCACAGTGATACAGTCTACCACGGAATCCTAGGTGGAAGGCGCCTCACCTCGTGCGCAGGTGGACAGCCCCAGGGGTGCGCGTCCTGCACCCCACGCTCCGGGACTGGAGTACCCCCTTCCCCCAAGAAGTGGAGCTGAAGCCTTTGACCGAGGCCCTGGGGCGCCGACCCTGTGCAGGGCGGTTTTCCGGGGCTCGGCGGGAGCCGGGCGGAAGCGGCAGGTGGGGCCCTGGCGGAGCGGACCCCGCGGCGGGCGGGCCGGGGAGGGCTGGGGAGGGCAGAGAAGGAGTGCGGTCCGCCCGCCGCGCCCCGCCCCTCGGGCCCGCGGCTCCTCCTCGCTTCGCCATGGTGGAGCAGGGAGACGCGGCGCCGCTGCTGCGCTGGGCCGAGGGCCCCGCGGTGTCCCTGCCGCAGGAGCCCGAGCTGCAGGCGGGAGGCTGGGCCCGGGGCGGCGGCGGGGGCGGCCGGCCGGCCGCGGAAGCGCCCCGGAGGCGGGAGCCCGAGGAGCCGGCCCCCTCCGAAGTGCTGCTGCAGCCCGGGCGCCTGGAGCTGGGCGACGTGGAGGAGGACCAGGTGGTGGCCGTGTTTGTGGTCACCTTCGACCCCCGCTCGGGTGAGAGCCGCTCCGGGATGGGGGGCCGGGGAGCCCCTGGATGTCGGGGGCCCGGGAGGACTCGCTGCGCGCGCACTCTCACCCACACACCTGCAGCCCCTCCCCGCCCGCCCGGGTCCCTGCTGCGGGGCGCCCGGAGCGCTGGGGGCGGGGTGTCCTCGGACCCGGCGCGCGGTGCTGGGTGCAGCCGGTGCTTTGGGGGTCCCAGCGCGCCCCTCCGAGCGGCCTGGGGCTTTGTTCCCCGCCCCCCAGCCTCCGGTCCGTTTCGCCGCTGCTCTCGGCTCCCCGGTGGGCGGCTGGTCCCCACTCTCCTGTGTGCACCGCTTCGGGGCCTGGGGATCCGGTTTGTGGCTCCGGGCTCGTTGGCTTTTGTTTTCTTTCTTTTCTTGCTCGGCTGGGACGAGACAGCCCCCCGCGAGCGCCTCCTCAAACCCGTGCCCTCGTGCCGGGTTCCCGCGCCCGCCCTCGCTCCCACCACCGTAACTTTCCTAGCGGCCAAGTTCACTTTCTCTGACAGCATCATTTTGAGGAATTCATGTGGCAAGCATTCGGGGCTGGGGCTGAGGGATTCCGCGCAAGACTCGGGGAAGGAGGTCTTCTCTGGCAGGCTGTCTTTCTTGGATGTTTGCAGAATTAATTGGTCCTGTCACTTCATCTTTGTCCCGACCACCCACTGTGGGGGTATGCATTGTAACGAAGAGGCTCCTTGGGGGATGAAAGTGAATGAATTGCTGGGCCTCTCTGCTGGCTCAGGTGGGCTGTGAGGCCCATCTAAGTCCGAGGGCTGTTCAGCTGGTTGGTGTTAAAGGAGGATGCTCGTGGCAGAAGCGGGACCTCAGGGTTTAAGAACACCCAGCTGAATCCTAGTATGTGTTTCTCCTCCAAACTGCTGGAGTTGGCTATTTCTGAGGGAAGTGTTTTCTTCTGGAAGTTCCTTCCTGGTCCTCCAACACTAAGGGTAGGCATGGGATGGAGAGGGAAAAAAGATCCAGCTGTGATGGAAGGTGGATGGTTCTTCATTGGCAGGATGACTTTAGTCAAGGATTCTGCGCTGGCTAATGGAGGCAGAATGTGGCTGGCCCTCACAGGAGTAAAGCCCCTCTAGCGGCAGGGCTTGCTTGGAGGGAAGAGAATTCAGCCTCAGCCTCGGAATCTTGTCTGTTGGTTTGCCCCATTCCAATGACTTGCACACCTTTTTGACTCTGACCGGCCATGTGAAATTAACTTTACATCACAACCTGCATTTACATCTTGTGTACATACATACTCAAATGAAGCCAGTTTGGTGAAATAGTACTGATCTTTCTGCACTTTTCAACATTCACGCACACATACTGGTTGACTCATAATTGGGACTCCTAGACACAAATGGTTTGAAGAATATTGTTTTTTAACAAAGTAACCCGTAATGTTAGACAAAAACACTTTATAGTTAATTGTGTTCTTCCCCTGCATGCACAGGTAAATAGATGCAATCTTAAGACAACTCTGGGAAGGAATTAGAGAAACAGAAGAACTGGATAGGAAACATTAATGGAGCTTGATTGTATAATACTAGCTCTTAGGTGGTAGAATCCAGAAAGGAGGGTGGGGACAGGAAAATCCTGTAATCACAGGTGGAACTGATAAAATAAATTATTGATCATTTGTTGGCATTGATCAGTTAGTAGTATTCAGTAGTTGATAATTAATATTAATCAATTCATAAAAGCCCCTAAAGTCCTCAAATCCTCTACGTCTTTCCATTCACTATTGGTGAGCATGGCTTTGCTGGTTTATGTACTTGGGTTATGTGTGGCAGTTTTCAGACTAAGGTTAATGTGGAAAGATGGCATTGTCAATAATATTGTGACATTTTGTGCACACATTTTACTATAATCCCACTTAATTAGTTCTAATTACTCTGTAATTCGCTGGCATCTGTATCCAATTGTTCATAAGAAAATGCACCAAAGATGTTATTTTGGAATTATTAACTTGGTAGTAACATCTTAACTCTTAAGTCTAGCACACTCCACTACCTGAGGCTCTGCCCCCTCCCTCATTATTTATCCAGGGACCTGGGTACCTGGAGAGAAGGCAGATGTGTGCACCTGGGTGAGCATTGTTAGCTTTGTTTGGGGGAGGGGTGACACCTGTTTCCTGTCTCTATTATCTCTCCTAGCCCTAAAGGAAACTTCTCATCCTGTGAAATGCACTGGTAGTGCTTATATAAAACAAAATTATATGGCACATGTCTTAGCAGTAGCAGAAGAGTGAGTGAATGGCCTCGGAGGTTGCCACCAGGGCAAGGACCCTCGCATCATCAGTTATGCCAGTGTCACAGAGTGGAGTTCTAAGAAGCGGCCCACAGTTGTCCTGATAGACTAGAACGGCCTCTTGATTTCAGTTCAGGGCTTGGGCCACTCCCCTTACTCACATCTGCTAATTAGTATTGGCTTACCCAGACTTTACCTTTCCTCAGCCTGTATTACCAGAATAGTAAAGCGGGAACTGCTTCTTTAAATCAGAGAACATCACATTAAATTATGAGATGGGAGGGCTGTTCCAGTTCCTCCCTCTGGTCTGTCACTTAGTTGCTTCCTCCTGCTTTTCCTGTCTCTGTCCTCAGCTTTCAGTTTTAGGAGGGGTCCTAACCAAGTCATTGCCCAAGCCCATGCATCCTCTTACCCAGCATGAATTCATATGGAGGGAGGGAGGAAGGAGGATGGAGAGAGAGAGGCTGTGAATGAGAATGAAAGATTATGAGTGGAGGAGGAAATAATCCAGAGCTGTGGCAGGACTGCCAGACAGTGGCTGTAAGAAGATGCACTCGTTACTGCTTTAGTTACTGTGACAAAATTCCTAAGAAAATGAATGTAAAGAGGAAGGATTTCTTTTGGCTCCAGCTCTGAAGGGATACGGTCCACCACGGCAAGGAAGGCACGGTAGTGGGAACGTGTAGTGGCTGGCTGCTCACATTGCACGCATAGTCAGGGAGCAGAGCGATGAATGCTGGCACTCACTGCACTCTCTCCTTTTCTCCCTTTGATTTAGTCCAGAACTTCAGCCCATGAGATGGTACTCCCCCAGACAAGATGAGTCCTCCCTCCTCAGTTAATCATCTCCAGAAACACCCTGATAAACACACCCCCAGGTGTGTCTCTTAGAGGATCCTAAATCCAGGGAAGTTGACAGTGAAGATTAGCCGTCACAGAGAGAGTGTGAGGAGGAGTGGATCCTTGTTACGGGCCTGCATGGATGAGGACAGGAGATGCACGCACATGCTTCTCTGATGGATGGAAATAGCAGAGTAGTTCTTTCACGGACTTAAGAGCGAGCTTTGGAAAGCTGTGTTGGACATCTGTCAGAGAAGGCAGAGACACGATTATTTTCAATGGACTCCTGCCTCATAGCTTGAAAATTATGGTTATTGGATCTATAAGAGACTTGAAGACCAAGGGCTTCAGGTTCAAGGTGAGGCACGCATGCACACAGAGCCTTTATCTGGAGCAGAGAGCTGTCAGATGGTGGTGCTAGCCATCTGGGCCACAAAGCTGCTATTGAAACCAGGCCCAGATGCTAACTTGGCATGTGGGGTAGAAGAGGTTGGCAGCCAGAATATTGCTTTTTTCCCTTGTGTTCAATCCCATGATTTAGGGCCTGATTTTGATTTTGTTATTTGAATTTCTAGTAAAATTTTCTTCTCCCTGCTTGATTAAGGAAGAAGGTGTCTTCACACCCGGGACGGCCTCACCGTGGTGACCGGAGCTATCTCTAGAGGTACTGAGGCTGATGAAGTTTTAGTCCTGCAGTTCCTGGCTGGTCACCTGCCTCCTCAGACTGCTTCTTTATTAGATTCACTTGCACTGTTTCACGAAGGGTTATTTTGTGGGTTTTTAGTGGCAGTTCCTGTGTGTGTGTGATGTTCACAGTGGGGTGGTCAGAAAGGGAGGGAGATGTTTGCAGGGCATATCCCATGGTTTTAAGATGTGTTGTCCTCTGTTCTTCCTGATTACAAACAGATCACCTGTTCTCTCTCAGCCTCTTGCCAGGACCCAAGTTACAAAATACCCATTCACCTATCTGATTGCCCCTATGCATGTGTCATAAGGCTTTGTTAAAATCAGTCACAGAGCCAGGCATAGTGAGGCATGCCTGTAATACCAGGGCAAGAGGATTGAAAGTTCATGGCAAGTCTGGCTGCGTATCAAGACCCTGTTTCAAAAAAAAAAAAAAAAAAGCACATGTACTAATTTTAATCTTTGTAGATTCTCTGTATAGTCAGGGAAATGGAAGCAGAGCAGGGCTAGGTCTGGTGCCCGAGGCATAACTGGGAGTGGTGCCAGGTCATCTGACTCCTTTCAGATAGTAAATGGTCTCAGTAGTGGGAGGGGCGTGACAAAATGGAAAGCAAATGGAAAATTTGGAAGTGGACAGAGCGGTCCTGCGAGTGACCAGCTCAGAGGGAGGGAAGGCCATTCTGGTATCTAAAAGAGCGTCTCAGAGAAGGACTCACTCTGCCACTACCCGTTCTCTGTTTTCCATCACCTGTCACTGGCTGGAGTTGTGGTTGATTGGAATATAGTTGTGGTTATTGATTAATGCCACAGCACAGAACCTTTCCTGGGCTGTTGGTGATTCACCTGCTTTGTGGTTTCAGGGAGAAGTCAGTTTGTGACCATCTGTTGTAAATTCAGTTTCTTCTCTTGGAAGTCTACAGAGAGAAAAGTAGGGTGAGAGAGTACCTCCCACTTACCGGTGCCCACTGGAATCCCAGAAACTGCATAGTGGGGGTCAGGGACCCTGTCTCTGGTCCCCACAACAGTCTTGATTTGAGAAGGACAGATACTCAGAGTGGTGAAGTCCACTAAAATCAGTGTGTGTAAAATTAGTGCATTGGAATTCAGCTGTGGACTGACATGTGGTTGCCTTGTAATTGCCAGGATTAATTTCTGCCTCACTCAGAGCTCTCTGTATTGTCTCGTTCTGTTGTTTTGGTTGGGCTCTCCTCTAGGGGGATGTCAGACTGTGAAAACACATAAGACCCTAAGTCATTTGGTATGAGCTGGCTCGGGACTGCACCAAGCACTTTTAGAAGTTTCTTCTATTTCTAGAATTTGGTGGACTGAAAAAGTGACTATATATAGGAAATGTACTGGGACCAACAGTGCTTCTGATTCTTGCCTTTATTATTGTTTTCTTTTTGTTGTTTTGAGATAGTATCTCTCACTCTAGCCCAGGAGGACCAGAAACTCACTGTGTGGCCTAGGCTGACCTCACAGTCAGGGCCGTCCTCCTATCTTGACCTCGTAAGTACTAAGATTACAGACATATGCTACTACCCGGCTCTGCCCCAGTCTCTGAGACAGGATTTCCTTTCGTTAGGCTCACGTAAGTATGAATGGGAGGGAACTGATGGACGGAATAAAAGTCAAGACTCAAGTTGAAGAGAAATTGGCCACAAAGTTCCATCCACACTTACTCCTGAAGGAGGATGTCAGGTTGAGGCAGTCACTGTGCAGGACAGGAAACTTCATGAGGAAGTGCTTGACTGAACCCACCCGGTATAGGGAAGAGTTTAATTTCCCAGCAGAGATGATTTTGGTTCAGGGTTATTGTTTTCTCTACTTTAAAAGGTTTTTCAAAATAGTTTATTTTATGTGTATGAGTGTATTGCTGCATGTATGTAAGTGCACCCATGCCATGCAATGAATGCTGGAGGAGATCAGAAAGGGGTGTTGGGTCCCCTGGAACTAGAGTTACAGACCGTTGTTAGCTGCCATGTGGGTGCTGGGAATCAAACACCAGTGCTCTGCAAGAGCAGCCAGTGCTTTTAGTTGCTGAGCCATCTCTCCAGTCCTCCATGTTTAAGATGAGGGTTCAGCTGCAGTGGTAGCCAAGGCAGTTTAAAAGAGGATGTGTGTTGTGTGCACTGTACTGGGTCCAAGACCAGGGGTGAAGTCATCTCATATTTAAGCAGAACAACTGGAAGACAGAGGCAGCAGTATACAGATGGGACATGTGAGCTTTGTTCATTTTTATGGTACTGGGAATTGGACTCAGGACCTCACACATGCTAGGCAAGTGCTCTACCACTTCATCCCCCAGTCTGGGATAGCAAGAACTTCTAAAACAGTAATTTGGCATCCCCTCACAGAGAGCCCCTAGGCTAACCTTAAGAACAGCGGAATGGCAGAGTTCAGACCAATTTGTGTGTCCACAGTCTTGTTTAGGGCACCTGAGCTGCTAGCCCAATAGTCTGTTCTTTTGAGCAGGAGCATGTTTGCCTTTACATGAACTCAGCACACAGCATTTCACTGCTAAGTTAGGCTCTACCAATATTTATTGAACGACCAGCTGAAAGTACACAATCCAGATTGCCACATTGGATCTTCCTGTGCTTTTGTGAACTCCTAAGCAAGAGTAGCTTTGCAGGGCCTACAGATACCTGTGATAGGCCCAAGGTGTGGCCTAAGATACAGAGCTAGGGGATCAACTTAGAAGGGAAGTCACATGTCAGTCGTGACCCCTTTATTTTAACGGACCCTCTTGTTGAATCCTTCCAGGCTCCCTGGCTAAGATCTTATTAACACAATGAAAATATTTGGGAAAACTGAAGGCAGAGTGTAAATTCTGAGTTTGGCATAGGAAGCACTCAATGTAAAGTCCTTTGGGCATTAAAAGTTTAAAGATTCCTATTTTTGCGAAATCAGTTTCCTTTACACTTGTGCAAATTTCAGATAGAAATTGGCTTCTGGTTTGAAATACTGGTCTAGAAAGATTACATCACCTCATGATAGCTTCCCATCCTCTCAGGCATGGTTAATTCTCTCAGTTATTCTTGGTTTCACAAAGTTCTTTATGCTTTTGCTATATATTTTCACATTTTTATCATTTCAGCTGTTTCCCAGATTTATATTGAGGTTTGATTTTTTTTTTTTTAATAGAGACTATGAACTTGGGAGCTGGGGAGATAGTAGTACAAGTAGAGATGGAGAGGGGTCTGAATGTGATCAAATACACTGTATGAAATTCTCATAGAATCGATAAAATTATTTAAAGATTTTAAAAGGGACTTGTTAAACCTCAGAAAAGAATGAAAGAGTAGTAGAGTGTGAACCTGTTTACACTTCATTAGAATCTCCATCTGTTGACATTTTGTGGTATTGGCTTGGTCCATCCTTCTACGTCAGTTCCTCTGTAACATGAAATATGTGTTCTGAAAACCTCTGCTAGGAAAGATGTGATGCAAGTCAAGTTCATAGAGCAGTGGGGACCACCCTCAAGGATGGTGCTGTACTCAGGAAGGTGAGCGGGGCAGATCTTCTCCCCTTCATCCTTTCTGAAAATGCTCTCCCAGACATGTGCTTTGCTAACCCTCTATGAAACAACTAGCACCCCCTCCAGAAACGAATGCGCTAGGCATTCTCAGTTCATTCAAGTTGACAGTCTATCTAGATTGACCTTCATACTTAATATAGCTGTAACTTTGGAACATTCAGCAATGGCCAAACTGCCCATGTATGTAGTGGGTATAAATACACTTTAAAAATGTTTTGCTGAACTATTTGGAAGTTGTCATGACTTTTCACTTCTAAATACTTCAGTAAAAAAAGAAAATCTATGAATAAATAAAGATACACCCCCAATACAACCACAGTATTATTACTGTCTCTAGTGTAATTAAGCTAGGTTAATTCATTAATGCTTTAAATTTTTTAATTTATTTTTTATTTTATGTTGTATGAGTATTTTGCCTGCATGTATATATGTGTATACATATGTGCATCATGCAGAAGTCAGAAGAGGGTGTCAGATCCCCTGAAACTGGAGTTACTTTACAGATGGTTGTTAGCCACCATGTGGGTGCTGGGAACCAAACCTGGGTCTTCTGCAAAAGCAGCTGCTCTTAACTGCTGAGCCATGTCTCCAGTGCATGTGTGTATCTTCTTTGATGAAATATCTATTCAAAGTGTTTTGCCTGTTTTAAAAATTAGATTGTTTTCTAGTTGTTAAGTTTTAAGAGTTTATTTTAGTTTGGTATATTTTAGACAACGGTCATTTGGCAGATGGGCATTTTGGAAATGGTATATTCCAGTCTGTGGGTTTTCTTTGGGTTCTATTAATAGCACCTTTCATAGATCTAGAGTTTTTAATTTTAATGAATAACAACTTGCCAATTTTTATTTTATGGTTTAGCTTTTTGGTGTTCTATCAAAAGACCATTACTTAAACCCAAGAGAGCTTACATTGTCTACCATCTTCTAGAAGCTTTAGACTGTGTAGTTTAAAGTTGTATCTGCTTACATATTTTGTGAAATATGTAAGATTTTTTTTCCTGCATGTAAATACCCCCCAGTTCTAGCACCCTTTGTTGACAGAGTATCTTTCTCTTGTTGTATTCTTTTGCTCCTTTGTAAAGAATCGGTTGTGTGGTTCTCTTTGTGGGCTTTTTTTTCCTTACCATTGATCTATTTGATATTCCTTCATTGATTATTTGATCCCTGGAATGTTACAATTAGCCTTGAGTTTATATAATGATAGGAACCCACCATTAACTTTCAGAATTATGTTGGCTGTTTTGGCTTGCTTTGCTTTCTTTCTCTCTCATTTCTGCATAAATTTTAGAATTAATTTAAAAAATGATTACATTTTATTTTATTTATTTTGATGTGTGTATGTGTGGGAGGGCATCCAGTGCCATAGCATTCTGGTAGAGGACAGAGAATAACTTGTGGGAGTCAGTGTTAGTTCTCTCCACCATTTGGGTCCCAGGGATTGAACTGAGGTTGTCAGAATTGGCAGCAGGCACCTTCAACTGCCGAGACATCTCATCAGCCCAACTCTAGAATTTGTCAGTATTCATTAAATGACTTGCTGAGCTTTTTTTTTTTTTTAATTGGGATCATATTAAATCCAAATAGCATAAGTGAAGTTCTTTGTGCTCAAATTGTTCCCTAATTGGTCAGATCAGCTGCATTTGCACAGATTTAGCAAGCACCATAAATGGCATTGATTGCATATGAATTTAGATGTACACTTTTCCCTTCTTTGAAATATTTGAAAGTGAGTTGCAGGTATGAAATCCTTTTCCTAAATACGTAAGGATGTACGTCCTCAGTATGGCTTCTTTCCTATTTAACCACACTTTTACCATTCCTAGGATAATTAACACTGACTCATCAGTTAGCTTTTTACAGGCAGGCCTGTCCTTGACAGTGCAGTTTTGTTCTGTTTTTCTGGGCAGTCCTCTTTTGTCCTAGGCACTGTGCTATGTTGGGATATGAAGACAAACAAGCAGAAGTCCTCCTGCCTTTCAGAGGCTGAAGAGTCCTGGGGAGACAGATATCTAAGACACTGGAATAGGTTGGAATAGAAACCTCATAGAGCTGTATCTGTTTTCTGAGGGATATGTCAGCAGAGTGTGCCACCAGTGGAACGAAGACAGCTCTTCCCAGAATGGCATCCTAGGACCTGGGCCCCAGGTCACAGTTCACCATCCTGGCTGACATACGGCCCAACCCACATGGGCTGACTCCATGTGCAAGTGAAGGGTGTAGCCGACTGGATGCCAATCCCTCCACAGAGTCTTTCAATTTGTGTGCAGAGAGCATTGGCCAGGCAGAGAGGAGAAACAAAGAAGACTTTGAGAGCCAGGCTGAGCAGTGGGGATTTGATCCTTTAGGTCAGCTGTATTAAGTGGGACATGAACTGGGTCATAATACTAGGGATCCAAGTTACCTGTGGTTTCTTTCTCATGTGGTAGGTTGCCAAAAATTGGAGTATTGGCTCAGATCCACAGCGCCGCCTGAGTCTGGGCTCATGTTGGTCTCTGTCACCCGTCCACGTTCTGGACAGCAGAATGGAGAGAGGGCTGCGTGTGCTTTCCCTTTCAGTCATATTTTGAAAACTACATGCCTCACTTCTCTCCATATCCACACTTCCATTCATAAAGGGCTGAGAGACAGTCTTCCTTTGGGAACACATGTAAAGCTAAAATTATAGTTCTAGTCCACCTAAGAGTGGAAGAAGGGATATTGTGGGGTAGCCTACAGCCCCTGGTACATCAGTGTGTCCAAAAACACCAAAAAAGTTTTTAATAAAACTAGTCCCTAAAAATGCTACTTAAAAATAGATTTATTGGGACTGGAGAGATGACTCCGCAGTTAAGAGCACTGGCTGCTCTTGCAAAAGACTGGGGTTCAGTTCTCAGCACCATTTGGCAGCTAACAACTATCCATAACTCCAGTTCCAGGGTATCTGGCGCCCTCTTCTGGACTCTGCAGGCACTGCAAGACATGGGTGCACTTGCCTGCATGCAGGCAAATGGCTCATTCAACAACAACAAAAAGATTTGTTGCCAGGCATGGTGATTCTATAATGCCAGCATTTGGAGGCAGGAGAATTGTTGCAGTTGAAGGCCTGCCTGGGCTGTACAGTGTTAAGTAAGTCAGCTGAAGCTGTAGTGTAAGACCTGTAGCTGAGTCCCCCAAACATACAGACAGCAAAAGCTCCAACAACAAATCACTGTCCAAATGATTTTGGAAAACATTAAGCACCTGATTGAGATTCATAGTGCAGAGTGGCATATTAAAGGTTTTGTGACGTCCCACAATTAAAAAATATGATTTTTTCTGGGGCTGGATAGATGGCCCAGTGGTTAAGAACACTGGCTGCTCTTGCAGAGGATCCAGGTTCAAATCCCAGCCCCCACATGGCAGCTAACAACCATCTGTAACTCCAGTTCCAGGGGATCTGATGCCCTCTTCTGACCTCTGCCGGCACTGCACAGCACAGGTACATTTCCATACATGTGGGCATATACACATATACACTCATACACGTAATGTAAAAATAATAAATGATTTTTGCTTAACCTAAGGAAATTTGACCATAAAACAATTTCACAGTATTTAAGTTCTTTCTCGTTCAGAAGCCTCATTGACATTAGGCTGGGAATCACCGACGGTTCCACAGCTTGCAGTGATGCAGCAGGAATGTGTGGGGATTTGTCAGTCAAGGCTCAAACAGAGCAGCTAAGCCATATATAAAAAGATTTGCTGCAGAGACTCGGTCTTATGTAGTGGTGGGGGCAGTTAGATGGTCTGTGTAAGACTTGTCTTTGTAGATCCTGGAGTCGACTCGGCAGATGGATGCAGAGGAGGAGTGTGGTCTTGGGCAGAGGCTGAACAGCTGAAGCTCAGGAGAGTAGACAGGGACCTCCGGGATCAGTCTGTTGTTGCCCCTGATCCTGTTATTTTGTCTTGAGACAGGATCTCACTATGTACCCCTGGTTGGCCTGGAATTCATTTATATAGACCAGACTGGCCTCAGATTCACAGAGATCTTCCTGCCTGTACTTTCCAGGTGCTGGGATTAAAGGTAGGTGCCACTGTGCCCTGCCACCTGCCCCCAGCTTGGTGATGTGGGTGTCCTGCAGGAGAAATCAGTGTCCTTTTTAAACATAGATTTTATTTATTTTTACTTTCTGTGTATGAGTGTATTGCCTGCACGGGAGTAGGTGCACCCATGCTGTGTAGTGGCAGTGGGAGTCAGAAGGGGGCATTGGATCCACTTCAACTTGAGTTAGAGTTGTTAGCCACCATGTGGGTGCTGGGAATCGAACCTGGGTCCCCTGAAACAACAGCCAGTGCTCTTAACTCCCGAGCCATCTCTCCATTCCTCAGTACTCTGCTTTATGGAACTGGAACACACAAGCCTGAGTCACAGAATCTAAAGAGGATCCAGGAGAAGGTGGCTCTAGCATCAGCATGCCTCGCTGCTGTCCCCACCTCTTTAGTGAGCCTGTGGATAAGCAGGTGAATTGACCAATGCCCCAGCCCCAGTCTTCCAGATGTAAACCAGTGGTCACTGCTTCATACCCCGCTTCAAATTTCCACTGTAAAGCCAGAACATGGTAACACGTGTCTTTAGCCCAGCACTTGGAAGGCAGAGGCAGGCCGATCTCTGTGACAAGTTCAGCCTGGTCTATATAGTGAGTTCCAGGCCAGTTGGGTCTAGAGGAGAATGCTGTCTTAAAACAACAATAAATTCCAACTGGCCACATGCCATTAATGGAATCTGAGCAGTGTAGTTCAGCCTAGCCAGGTCAGTACATTGCAAGGCCACCGCACAGGTGTTCACAGGATGACAAGTGCAGAATTGCTTAGGCAGTGCTAGCTGTTACAGCTTTTAATTAGAGCCAACCCAAATAGCCGTCAACTGTTAAGTTGAAAAATTGCTACCCCCCCCCATATGATAGAAGTAATATATGGCCACACTATTCTATGTGCATCATCATGGGTAAATCTTAGGAAAATACTGAGCAAAAAACCCCACTTTGATTGCCTTTATAGATTTTAAAGGTTCGAGCAGACACATGCCGCCAGAAGTCAGAATGATGGTTACTCTTAGAGAAAATGGCCTTGGGAGATCAGAGGAGGAGCTCTGGGGATGTTCTCTTTGTCCCCTGATCTTCCTTTGAGAAAATTCAGTGAGTTGTATAATTATAATTTATGCTCATTACTAGGCATCAATACAAAGTTTAGGTAAATTAAAGTTTTCACAAGTGGTTGAGTAGTTCTGGGTTGAGGGAAAGAAATTTTCTTAGAGCTGATTGAACCCCATAAGGAACTAGCTAGGTCTTAGGGATGGAGCTCACTTGGTGGCATGCTTGCCTAGCATGCACTTGGCCCTAGGTTAGACCCCCAGCATCATGTGAACCAGGCATGGTGGTGCATGCTTGGAATTCTAGCACTCAGGAGATAGAGGCAGGAGGATCAGAAGTTCAAAGTTCAAGACATATAATGCTATGTCTGAAACAACAACCAATAAAACAAAACCCAACAAAAATCCCAATAGAAGGCAGTGAGAAAACAAGACACTGAGCACCTTCAGATGCAAGTTGATTGGTTGCTTGAAGATAGCTTACTTAGGCATTATTACGGCTGTCTCCAGACTGTCTCTCTGGCCAACACATATTGCTCAGAGTCCCATGCGGGGCCTCCAACCTTGTGGCGGAATGAGGGGAGAGACTGTGATTCTGTATCTCTGGCAGTGTAGATAGTGGTAGAAAGCTTGCTGAGCATGCACAAGTCTCTGGGTTCAATCCTCAGCACCACACTAAAGACAAAACAAAAGATCGTCCCAAATCACTTCTACCTCTGTAGTCCTGGGGTAGGTCCCTGGTACCTTACTAAATTCCCACCTGTTCTGATACATTCCTCAGGAAACCCCTCCTGCACTGTGGATGGATATATGCAAGGGAAAGGAAAAAACACAGGAATGAGGGGGAACTTGGTGCTTCAAAGAACTTCATAGTCCCAAGCTCCAGGATCTTTCTGATCATGTTTTACCTTTAACCCAATGAATACTTTGTCATTCTGGCTTTTCTACTTTATGAAAATTTAATTTCCTTCTTTTCATGGCTTTTGTTTCAGTGAATTCATTAGTTGGATGGGTTTGTGATTCATTTCTCCAAAATAAGTTATTTTGAAAGTACCTTGGACTGTTGGGTGTCAGACTGGGTAATCCATTCTGTCCACTGTGTCATGAGAATGAACTGTGGTCTCTGATGGCCCAAACAGTTATCTGAATGCCTGGTGGTTAAGGTTATTGCTGGCGTTTTAAATGCCTAGAAAACTACAATTTGGAGTGTTAATAAGTTTGCTCCAAAGTGAAATCTCACAAGTAGCTTAGTCTTTCATTGGAAAAATTTGAATATGCATGAAAACAAAACGAACTGTCCTGTAGTGTCCTCTCTGCCCTAAGTTGCACATCTAGCTGTGCAGTGCTGATTCCCTCAGTCTGGGGAGCTCATTGTCCTCGACTCCAAATGCCTTTCTGTCATAGCACTCACTCTACTGCACTGTGATTGTTGGTCCTTATCTCTGTCTCTTTGTTAATCTCTGAACTCTAGTCTCTTTATGGTCAAGGACCCTGTTTTTGTGTTTCTGATATCTAACTGTAGTAGAAATTCAGAAATTAATGAATAACTAAGTCCCCAGATCCCTAAGACAGAGAACCAATAGGTGATCCTTAAAGAAGGGCCACATTTTCGGGGAGATGAGAAAGAGGGAGGGGACATAGCCAAAGACAGCCACCACAGGACCGAGTTTGAAGCAGTGGTACTGTGGCTGGTCCTGGGCCTCTGGCAGATGCGCCTGTCAGCACCTCACTGGTTCTCAGTCCCAGGCAACAGCACATGTTTGAGAAGTGCTGTGTGATAACTGCTAAGTCCTTCTCCTGGAATAATTGTTTCTTTTAACCTATGGCCTCCTGCTTCCACAGGAAACATGGTAGAATGGTGCTTACCTCAAGATATTGACCTTGAAGGTGTTGAGTTCAAGTCTATGGCTAGTGGATCCCATAAAATTCAGTCTGACTTCATGTGAGTACTTCTTGACTGTCTTCTTGTATTATTTCACCCCTCCCCCATAATCTCCAGAGCATCTTGGGGAGGGGGCATCTTCAGATAGTGTGTGGAAGAGCTCTGAAAGTAGCTTTTCCTAGTTTTGTGATCTTACAGTTCTCAGCAAGAAAGGCCCTGGCTTTCAAGTTCTCAGTGGGCTTCATGACCCCTCCCCAAGCTAATAACCCCTACCTAGAGCCTCTGCTCCATGCTGAGAGATTGCATGGCCCTCACTTGAGGTTTGGTTTTAGTGTAAGAGAAGAGTGGGTTGAAGACATCTCTGTGATAAACTTGAAATCCTAGCTCTAAATGGGGCAGCTTTAATGCTGTGTAATTGGTGCATTTATGAGTTTTGTGGAACTACTTCAAAGGTAATTTGATAGCTTTAATCTCCTCATTGGGCTGAAACGATTCCTCCAAGTGGGAAAAAGGGGAATGAAAGAAAATGGGCGCTGCGTTGAGACTCCAAGGAGCTGCGGAGCTGGGAGGATCATGGTTCATGTTGAGAAAACAGCTGCAGAGGAGTCGAAGGTCAGCCTTGGTTCTGGTTCTCCCGTCTAAGCCATTAGCTGTGCAGGAGAGGAGGCCGAGGGCTTCAGGTGTTTAGTGCAAGCTTGCCACAGACCACATGCTGACCGTGGTGCATGACCCGCAGCTGGGAGCTCTGGAGTCTCAGAGCCTTGCCTATCTCCCCTGAAAGGTCAAATGACCTTTTTTTTTTTTTTTTTTTTTTTTTTTTTTGGGGTGTGTGTGTGTGTGTGTGTGTGTAATGGCTGAACTTGGTTATTTGGAGCTCTGGACATGGCAATATTGTTTTGTTTGGGACTGCATTATAAAGAAAAACCAAAGTTAAAAAAAAAAAAAAAGAAAGAATTTCTTCCTAATTCGGAGCCATACTACATATTTTGTCTCTTTCAGCTATTTTCGAAAGGGGCCCTTCTTTGGTCTGGCCTGCTTCGCCAACATGCCAGTGGAGAGCGAGCTGGAGCGGGGTGCGCGAATGAAGTCTGTGGGCATCCTGTCTCCCTCCTATACCCTGCTCTACCGATACATGCACTTCTTGGAGAACCAGGTTCGGTAAGTGGCTTCCATGTGGCCCCTGTATGTGTGGAGGCAGCAGCAGGATCCACCAGCTGGTACCTGTGCTGCGAGTCCCTGGAGATGGAGACTGCCGGACAGAAACACGGGTGTCTCCAAGAGCGTCCGTAGTGCTGGGTCAAGCCTCAGGCCTTCCGAAAATGCCTTGTGATATAATTACCCCGTAATGGAAGCTGGGGAACACTTTGCTTTCAATTAACTCATCGCTTCTTTTGAACCAAGTATGTTTTAAAGGGACCTGAACATGATTTCTGTTTGCACTAAGTTGCTATAAATCCCCCCTCCCATGTAGGCAGGCAGACTTTACATTTTTAAAATGCTAAGTCACTTACTATTTGAGATAATACAAAGAGTATTTTCAACAGAAGCCGTAAAATGGTTAGGTATTGTATTTATATGTATTTCATTATATAAGTCACCAAATTACACTTCAAATAATGATGGAGAAACGTATTCCTAATCCGATAAGCACTGTTAAAATTTTAGCCTGTTTTCTGATAAGTGTGTTCATGCACTTTTATAAAGTAACCTTCATAGCTGGGCGTAGTGGCACTTTGGCACAGGGCTTCAAGGGATTCAGTTTATATTAGTAGCAACATAGCAGGGTCTAGTCTGTCACACATACAGAGCACATACATGTATATCATGCATATGTATATTTGGCATCAATACTACATATACACCTTTATACCCTGTATATTTATTTATTCATTCATCTTGAGATGGGTTTTGCTGTACAGCCCAGACTAGCCTTTAATATGCCATCATACCCAGTTTTATAGCCTACATATTTCAATTTTTCATTATTTAAGTGTATGAAGTATGATATCATGATAGTCATCTTTGAAAAATGTGAAATTGTTTTAATAATAAACATATTATTAAAAATGTATATGAAAGTAAAAATGAATAAAAAACATCATCCAAAACTTTAGCACTCAGAGTTCCATTGTCAGTATCTGTGAGTATCACCCTAGAAAAGATTTCTCCTCCCTTTAACCCTGGTAACTAAGTAGAGTTTCTAATCTTTTGAGTTGTTTCAAGTCTCTGGTCTCAAAGACCTCTTCTGAGTCTTTTGTTTGTTTTATTGTTTTTAAAAAGGTTTATTTGTAACTGGGCATGATGGCATATATCTTTAGTCCCAGCACTTGGGAGGCAGATGCAGGTGGGTCTCTCTGAGATTGAGGCTAGACTGGTCTACATAGTGAATTCCAGGCCAGCTGGGGCTACAAGGAGACCCTTTCTCAAAAAACAAACAAAAATGTGTGTTTGTGTGTGCATGTGCGTGTGATCACCTTCTCCTTCAGCTACTAAACCAGTAGCATAGTGTGGCTTTTGAATCTGCAATAACTCATTTCTGGGTACTAATTTCTGCTTTAGCTAAAACAGAGGCTAAGTTACTATTATAAAGAGGAGACCCAAAATATAGTAACTCCAAAAAGGCAAAAGTCCAGTTTGCCAGCATGCCAGTTCCAGAGAGAGAAGCATCCCTGTGGGTGGTGACTGGTCCAAGGTCATTCTAGGATGTAGCTCATTCTGCATTACCCATATAGCATGATGTCCTCATCCTGGTGGAAGCTGACTCACTGTAATCATATCTTGTTCCAACCATTGACACAGAAACCTCAGAACTTGAACACATGGCTTCTGCGTACAGTGAGTAGGCCGGTTGTTGGTTAATGGGCATACCTAGCAATAAGGAAGTCTGGGAAATATAGTCCTAAAGAGGATGTGATCACCCAGAGAATCTGGAGGGCTCTGTATACTAAAGGAAGAAGAAAGCAGTCTGTCATGAAAGGCAAAAACTTTACCCAATTCCCATGTCTACCCGACAACTCCACTATTAATTCCTCTAGCATCTTCCTAAAGTTTGTGTTTGTATACACAGAGATACAAATTTAGTTTCCCACATTTCATACCAAAGGAAGCATTTACACGTGTTTGCACCTTGCTCTTGCACTCAGCAGTATAGGTGATCTCACATGGGCACAGTGAGAGCTTCTGTGTTATTTTCTACAGTCCCATTGAGTGCCCTGTGTAGACCTTTATCAAGCCCATCACCGACAGACATTTGGTTGTTTCCAGGCTTTTCCTGTTAGATATGATGTTGCACTGACTATTCACTGAATATCTAAAAGGGCATATCAGTATGTTAAATTTCTGTAAATCCAGGTAAGAAAAAAGCTGGGTGTGGTAGTCCATGGTTATGGTCCCAGCCATGGGGCGGTGGAGACAGGTGGGCTCCTGGCACTCACTTCCAGCCAACCTAGCTACTAGGCTAATTCCAGGTCACTGAGAGCCCTTGGCTCAAAAAAGGTGGATGGCATCCTCAGAAATGATGTGTGAGTTTGACCTCTGACCTCTAGCCATAGCCCCCCCCCCATTGTCTTGGAAGCTTCACAGCATATCAACAGAAGTACATCACAATTTCTTCAACTATTGCATTGTTATTGGGCTTTAAGGTTGTTTCTTATTTTTTACAACTATAGACAGTATCCCTAAATAACGGAATTCACATCCATGAAATAGTTCTTTAAGGCTTAGGAATTTCCTAGGAATGGAATCATTGGGTCAGAAGATATACACAGTTTGATACGCATTAAATTCAAGCCTTCAGAAAGGTGATACCAACAGTGAATGGGAATGCCTGGTCTTTTGTGTTTCCCAAGCCAGAAGGCATGCTGTGTAGACTAGTGAATACAGCACAGTGACAAAGTGTGATTGCTGATTCTTACAGTGTCTGGATTACTGCAGGAGTCACTGCACTGGGCATTTGCATGGCTGCATGTGCCTGTGATTAATGGGTGGAGGTGTTGTGGGCCTAAAGAGAACTCCAGTGTGACTGGAGCTCCAGGGGATTCTCTGATCTGACCCACACACCAGAATTCATGTCAACGGCATACATGGAACCCCAGCAACTAGGTATCCTCACTGTTTACAGCGTGGCTCTTGCAGTTCCCATGCGTGGTTTGGAATGCATTTCAGCACAGCAGTTTTAAATCAAGTTCTTTTCATTATCTTCATCCTTGAAAACCATCTTGTCTCCTGCATGCTGCTGCTATAGTTCTATGTTGGTTTCTCTGGGTATCGTGGTTTGATGATATATCACAAAATCTACAGTGGGTTTAAATCTTGAGGCCTCCATAGAAGAGTTGGATAATAATTCATGTGTAAACTGTGAGCTCATGTTTCTGTCTGAGTGTGTTCTGTATTGTCTGTTAATGCCTTGTGAGTAGGAGAATCAGCAGACAGAATGTGCAGGTGCATTATATTAATCACCTTGGATACCAGGAGTCAAAAATCAAGGTGTCAGTGTCAGCAGGTCCGGCTCCCATCTCTCTCCTGGCTCTGTAGTTTGCTGGCAATCTCTGGGTTCCTTGGTATGTGTGTCCCTCAGTGTTTGCCTTTATTTTCACATGGTTCTTACCACCCCCTTCTCTCTCTCTTTCTATCTATGTGTAGTATGGAATATGAGTATGAGTATGAGTGTGTGTGTGTGTATAAATTCCCTCCTTTTTAAGTCACACTGAATTGTGGCACACTCAACAGATCTATTTACCTCCTTAAAGACCCATCCACTTTCTGAGGTATTGAGATGAGGGCAAGGATTCCAGCATAGATTTGGGGAAGGAACAAAAGTCAACCTCCAACATTCCCATTAAATATAGTGCCTTGATTTGGAAGCAAGATTTGCATTTTCCAAATAGTCTCGGACCTCAGTGTCATTTTCTTGATCTGACTGATCAGTTAGCAGTGCTTTTGCCCTGAGAAGAGGACAAGACCAGGGTAGAAGGAGAGATTCTGTTGCATTTGGTTTCTTTATTAATCGATGCAAAATTTGAGCCATCAGGGACCGCCAGTTGTAACTTTTTTCCTTTATTTGGGACATTGAGGGGTAAGCTTCTGTCTGTTCCTTTATAACAACAATAATCCCAGCACTTGGGCAGAAGAGGCAGGTGGATCTCTGTGAGATCGAGACCACCCTGGTCTACATAGCCAGTTCTAGGCCACCTGGAGCTACAGGGAGACCTCGTCAGCTTTAGGCAGGGACTGTGTAGTCTTCAAGATTACCTCTTCTCATAAACAGCCATCTCTGAGCAGCACATATGATCTGTAGCATAACTTGCTCAACAATAGACATTAGATACAGCCTACTAATTCTATTTTCCATGCCAGAGAGAACATATTACATGGTACTATCAAGAGACATCAGGACCTACATTTGAGCTTTCTTCAGAATCTCTTGTAACAACAAAGGAGACTTCAGGCCAACCTCCAAGTACAGGCCTTCTGAGTGTATATGGACCTTCAGCCCATGGGGTGGGGATAAGCTGCTATACTGGGGACGGGCGGGAACTATTTTCACGGTGTACATGTGTGTTGTGCAGACCCTGGGCCTTTAGCCCTCAGGGATGGGGATAAATTGCTGCACTGGGGACAGGGACAAAACTGTTCTCACTGTGCACACATGTGTTGTGCAGACACCAGCTGGAGATGCCAGGACATTACTCTCATCTGGCTGCGTTCTATGAAGACAAGAAAGGGATGCTTCATGCTGGCCCCGGGAGGGGCAGCAGCCTGCCCCCTGTCTACTGGCTGCCTTCCATCCACCGCTACATGTACCCCGAGATGAAGGTGAGCCTGGCCATTCCCTTACATGGCACTGGACTTGTGTCTAGGAATAGTAGTTAAGGTTTAATTTTAACTGATAAGAAAATTATGCCTTGGGTATATACAAAATTCTGTTCTTGATAGAACTGGGTTAAGCATAAGAATGTGGGTTCATCTAAAACATAAGGTAAATTATCTTAATGTCATCTAGACACTTTTGTGACCGTAGTGCACTGTCATACATGCAGGGCCACTTGTGATAACTTCCTAGGAGGGAAAAGATACTTTTGACTCTGTTGATTGCCTCTGACATTGTAAAGCCAAACATTTGAACTAAAGATGAAGAGTTTGATGAACAGATATGGTATTTCTTAGTTCTGATATTTTTGGCATTATTTTATTTTTCTTTCTTTAATATTTTGATTTTGTACAACCATGCTGATTTAAAGTTAATAAAACACCTGGCCATGAACTAGGCATTGGAGAGATATAGAAGTGACTAAGAATATGAATCTCTGCTTCTCTTCCTTCTCCTTCCTCTGTGGCTAGGGAAGGTGTTTTAGTGGAGACTGAGGGCTCCATGGTAAGCAGGTATTGTATGAGTTTAAGTGAGAAGACATCGTGGGCAGGAGTTGGTTGCTGAAGCAGTTGGTTAGGTGGGAAGTGAGGAGTGCTAATTCCGGCCAGGGGAAGGCATGAGCTATATTGCTTTCTGCTTTCTTAGCACATCCTATGAGTTAGACATTGTGCTTTATCGATACCTGGCATAGCTGTCTTTTAAAGTGAGTTTAAAAAAAAATTTCTGATTTCCATTTAAAGCAATTGAGCCTTATTAAAGGTTCAGTGACTTGCTTTAGGCCTTATAGCTAGTAGGGGCAGAATTTAAACATAGGACTTGTGCCAAGCCAGCGTTCACTTCCCGCTACCTCACTGCCTTTGCAGAGATGAGGACACGGAGAACACAGACATGTTCATGGACCATGAGCAAATTATTTAAGTTTTTACGACATCTAACCATAAGAAAAAAAAGTGTAATAAGTGTTAGGCTCTCACCAACAAAAAGCTCATACTAGGTAGTTAAAACTAATTCCACATGGGAATCGGTAATAAGGGATCAGAAGACTGAAAGATGAAGCAGAGGACAGGGTAACCCCATATAGCCATAATTACGGTAGCAGTTACGGCCCTATATGGGCAACCTATTGCTGCCTAACAATTTGCCTCAAGATTAAAAGCTTAAAGTGGTACATATATGTGATTCCAGTTTCTGTGAGTTGGGGCTCCAGTATTGGCATAGCTGACTGAAACTTCAGTTAAGGTTTTAGCCAGAGTAGAGGTCTCAGCATAAGGGTCAGCTGAGAAAATACTTTTCTAAGCTCACTTTGGTGCTGGCATGGTCACATTTCTTATGGAGTGCTGACCTGAAGGCCTTAGCTCCTCACTGGCTGTTGGAATTGGCCTTCAGTACTTCACTGTGCAGGTCTCTCCAGCTTGGCGGCTTGCTTTGTCAAAGCCAGCAAAGAAAGACTGTTAGCAAGATGGAGTCAGGTCCTTTGGAGCCTAATCCTGGAAGGGAAAGCCCTGTCTGTAGCCACATTCATTAGAAACAAGCTCCTCAAGAGGAAGAGAGGTAGATAAGGCCATAAGAACCAGGGCCACCAGGGCTACATTAGAGGCTCCTTGCCCTGTATAGGGCAGACGCACAAGGAGAAGAGACACCATGAAGAGCTCTGGGAAGCTGAAGGCAGGGCCTTGTCTAACCCATGCTCACATCTCTGGGAAGTACCATACTTCTGATGCTGGTGCTTTTTAGGGGTATGGTTTGACCTGTGCTAAGTGCTGAGAGAAGCTGGAAGCCAGAGTCAGAGGCATCTGTGGCTGCTGGAGAAGTACTAACAGCAACTAGAAATTGAAAAGTCCTTCCTTCCTTCAGCCTACTCTCATGGTTTCCCATTAGAAGAACCTAAAAAGGAACCAATTGGCCTGGGAGTCTAGAAAACGTAGTTTGCGGATTTCCCAACCCTGTGCTAAGAGACAATAGGCAATGGGCACATGCTGATCAGAGGAACTTGGGGTGTTACTGATCTGAATCCTGCTCCCTTTCTGGTGGCCCCTAACCTAAAAAAAAAAAAAGATTTATGTGTGTGAGAGTTTGCATGTATTTAAGTGTACTGCATGTGTGCTGTGGCCACAGAGGCCTGAAGAGGACACTGGATCCCCTGGAACTGGAGTTACATGTGGTTGTTAGCCTCTATGTGGGTGCTGAGAACCTAACCCAGGTCCTCTGCAAGAGCAAGTGCTTTTAACGGCTGAGCCATCTCTGTAGCCCCTAACTTCTTCTCCTGAATGAAACTGGTGCCAGGCCATCTCCAAACCCAGGGGAGGTGGCCGTCATCTGACCCGAATGTCCCTGGATTCCCTTCCCTATGCTGCAAGGAGGGACAAAAGGAGAGAAAAGAAAATTACCCTATGCTTCTGCCCTCTTGAGGGCAGCTCATTAACAAACCCATTAGACCATAGCAGTGTAAGGGAAGGGTACTTAAGTAGGCTGACGATACATACATGTAGGGTCTTCTTTTTAGAAAACATGTCAACATGGGAAAATCAAAAAGAATGTTCATTTTGTGTCAGTAATCCCATTCCAGGGATCTGTCCTGTGGATATGAAATCACCAGAATGGCATATGGAAAGACTATATAATTCAGCATTGTTCAAAGTGGCCGAAAGCTAGAATGCCCATACAGTAAACAGCTATTATATATAATGAAGGACCAAGCATGTGTTCATACTAGGAAGTTTTTATTGTTCTCTGTAAAAGTCCTGGGTGAACAGGCTAAGAAAAGAGAAACATTTAAACCAAAGCAGGTAAAGCTCCTGTCTCATTGTGCAGCTGAACACAATGAGGAGGGGTGTGAGATCTCTGTGTGACCCTTAGAAGACAGGAGCTGGCCTGCGGTGGCTCCCCCAGCGCTGCCTTGGCACAGGGCTGCGTATGGGACCTGAGGCATAGGTCAGTTCCTCGTCTCCAGGTCCTTGTATATACTCATCCTTCTCCCAAAACACTGACCTTCGTATTCTTCCTTTATGTTGAAGATTAGATGTCACTTCCTCCAGGAAGCCTTCTCCATCTTCCAGCATGCAATCAGGAACCCTCCATTTGCCTCATATCTGCTGCCCTTCCTTACCATACTGTCTCCTTGGGCTGTGTTCCAGTGGTTTATTCACTTGCTTTTCCCACCAACCTGTAAATCTAAAGACAGGGCCTGAATGTCTTTATTCATTGTTGAAACTGGAATACTTAGTACTTTGGCACAAAGTAAGCACTCAGGAGCTGTTCGTTGACTGAATGCATATGTGCATCTATGATTGAACAAACGAGATTGGGATTAAAGATGAATCACTCATTCTAGGACACACTTGCACAATCCCTGTCAGGCCTTTGTGCAGTGTGATCATAGGTCAAGGGCCCGAAGATAGCAGAACGAAGGTAAGGAAGAACAGGATGTGCTCTGGCTCTTCTTGGCTGGTTGCTGTTTGACTTGCCAGAAAATAGTGACTAGAGAGATCTGACCAGCCTTGTTCAGCTGATGATCAAATGAGGCAGTAGATGACTAAGTAAAGAATTCCAGTGGGCATGCTCAGTGGAGGGTGGCCTTGCATGCAGCTTGGGGGCAAGTGAATTATGTCGGGAGGTTGTAGGGTGCCTTGGAAAGGGAACTCCTCCCCCAGGTAGTCAGTGGCAGCTTTGGAGACTGACACAGCCAGCTGATGCAGAGTGCAGGGCTTGGGTCCCTGCACAGCTCTCTGCCTTTTAAGCTCAGCATGTGCCTTGGCATCAGTACCTGTCTTCAGAACTGCTCTGGCCTGTCTCTCTCACAGGAGATGAGCACTCTTAACTTTCCATCTCAGCATCAAAGTGACTTTCTGCAATAGTCACAGGCCCCTGGTTCAAAGCCTCTGTTCTGTTTCTGCGCCATTCCTACCCGTTGTCTCAGGTGGTCCTTATAGCCGTGTGAGGTAGCTGACAGTCTCCCTGCTTTACAGGTTAGGAAGGCAGACTGGAAACGTTAGCTACTTCCCAGAGCCTGGAGTGCAATTCCTTAGGCTTCCACTTTGAGCCCCTACCACTGCCTTCTAGAAGGTGGCCCTGAGGAATGGGAGCTCCTTGCAGTTAGCAATAGAAGGAAGTTGGTTAGACTTGATATATACCATAGGTAGGCCAGGAGACCCCATGGACCCTCCCTGCTGTGACTACTGCAGACACCTTGCTGTGCACAGTAGCAAGTCCCCAGGTCCTATGGATTTGGAAGCCTAATGTCAGCCTGTTTGCTTGCTGTCTGTATTACCTAGGGTGCTTGATGATGCTTTTGAGTTGAATGTTCTCACTGAGGCATATTCTCTTCAAGAATACTTTAAAACATAAATACCTTTAAAACTCTTGATTTTCAAAAACTGGGGTGGGTGGGTGTTTACTCAGAGGCCAGAAGTGGGCACTGGATTCCTCAGCTGGCCTGTTAGGTGGGTTCTGGAATCTCAACTCCTGTCCTCATGATTGCACAGCAAGCACTCTTCACCCAGCCATCTCTCGAGCCCCCAGACTTCTGACTTAAACAAGTAAGTTCAGCTG
Source organism: Eospalax fontanierii (assembly GCA_035773235.1). Taxonomy (NCBI): domain Eukaryota; kingdom Metazoa; phylum Chordata; class Mammalia; order Rodentia; family Spalacidae; genus Eospalax; species Eospalax fontanierii. The sequence goes on along the minus strand of CM069528.1, from coordinate 96,487,001 downwards.
TTTCTTCTGTACATCTCTCTCCAGAATAAAGTACTTAGAGTCCTTAAACATCAGTGTAGCAGAGGAGCAGTTGCATTATAGAAATTCAATTTAAAGGGAAGAACTTTAAAGTGTCATTTTGGGTGGCAACAGCTGTCTCTCAGTGTTTGATGGCACTCAGGATTTTGTGTGTGTGTGTGTGTTTAACCTCTAACAAGCTGTTATCTGCCCCTGTGTTTCCAGATCACACACCCTGCTGGCTGCATGTCTCAGTTTATTAAGTTCTTTGGAGAGCAGATTCTCATTCTTTGGAAGTTTGCCTTACTCCGAAAGCGCATTTTGATATTTTCTCCCCCACCTGTGGGCGTTGTGTGCTACAGAGGTAAGTAGAAGCCAAACCCAGGGGCCCTTCCTAAGTGCCTAGGACATATGCTCGAGCCCTTCCCTTATTGATCAAGTTCAGAAAAGTTTGGGCCCTATCAGTGGGATCAAGGTTTAAGCCTGGCAGTGACCTGATCAGACTTGCATTTGAGAATGTGGATTCTGGTGGTAATGAAGAAGGTGGATGGGGACACATAGGGTCCGGGCTAAAGCAGCAAGGATGAGTGTGTGGAATGTGAATAGTTGACACTGGTTAATGGGGCTACCAAACGGGGGACTGAGAAGTGGTGAAGGGTGGGTTTGGTAAACTTGGGACATGACTGTGTCAGGACCTCTGGGGAATAGTTGAGTTTGAGTGACATAAAGCCTCTGATGACCACGGGATGGATGGGATCACCTGGAGAGGGAGTGAGGAGTAAATGTGCCAGGTACAGGAGGTGGACCAACCCACACTGGTGGAGGCACAGCGGAGGTTGGAGGACCACAGGTAAGGAGCGGGCAGAGGGTCAAAGTTACAAGGGCAGACCCTGGAGAGGAAAGGTCAACAGAATCAGATTCTAAGTAAGGCCAGTGAGGAAGATTCAAAATGGCTGTTTGGTGAGCATATTGCTGACATGACCTTCAGAAGATCACATTCTATGGTGGGACCCTAAAAGCCACGAGCACTTTGGTTACAGGACAGGTAGCATAGACAAAGCCCTCCCTAGCTTTGAATTCAAATTCCCATTGCCATAACAAAAATGCCTGAGGCTGGAACATTTATAAGAAAGGTTTATTTTGGCTTATGGTTCTGGCATCTGCTCAGCTGTTGATGAAGGCCTCATGGTGAAAGAGGACATGGGGCAGCAGGTTCCCATTATAATCTGCTCTGGAGATGACTAAGCCACTGTCCCTAGACTACATTAAACCTTTCATTAGAGTGGAACCCCATGACCTAATTCCTTGTACCTTTGAGTATTATGACATTGGGGATCAAGTCTCAACATGTATTTTGACAAGGAAAAACGTTACATGTTAGCAGCTTTCCTATACACCAGCTGTTGGCGGGCTGACCAGCATCTTAGGTAGAGGAGGCGCACAGGCGATCGCCGCCGCACCGTCACTGCCTCCTCCCCCAGTGTACTGTTGCTGCTGCTTGGCCAATGTCTCGCTGCCTGGCATCGGGGGCACCATCCCTGAGTCCAAACCCTTCTTCTATGTGAACGTGGCTGACATCGAGAGCCTGGAGGTGGAGGTGTCCTACGTGGCCTGTGAGTATGGGGCCCAGCCCTCCTCCTGCCCGTTTCGAGCCCTTCTCTCAGACATGGGCTCCTGGACTCTGATTTCCAAGCAGGGTTGGGCCGGCTCCCTTTGTGCCCCCTCCGGATTCACCTCTTTAACCCTGGGTTCCAAGGCACCACAGAGAAGATATTCGAGGAGAAGCGGGAGTTGTATGATGTCTACGTGGATAACCAGAATGTGAAGACACACCGTGACCACCTGCAGCCCCTGCTGAAGATCAACAGTGCAGACAGGGAAAAGTACCGGAGGCTCAACGAGCAGCGGTAGGGCAGCCAGCGCGCTGTACCTGTATGCGCGTGCTGCGTGCATGCCGTGTGCGCTGGTGGGCATAGCCCGGGCCAGTGCTGTGCTGAAAGGATCAGAGGTTGCCAGGGGGGTTGGGGAGCCCCACTCTTCTCAGGATCTCTGAAAAGCCTATCTTGCTGTCTCCTTCCTGGAGGAGCGCTATGTGTTCTGGGAGCTGGAAAGTGAGTGCTCTACTTCCGGGGGCTGGGGTTCCCACAGATTGCCCTGCAGGAGAGGGGTGGTTTCTGGTCCAGAGCCCAGTGGTGTAAGGTACACTTGCTTCCAGAAACTCCCTGAGAGACCTTGTTTAGATCTACCTGTGTGTTCAGAGCCCCCATTTACTGAGCATCTACACTGTATGATTCACATTAGAAACTCGTTTACACCCTGCCTCACGTAACTCTCAATCTTACGCTTATCCTGTGAAACTCAGAGTTATCACTGTTACTCCATTCAGTGTGCAGTTGAGCAACAGTCACTTAACCAAGGTGACCACTGGCAAACTAGCTTAGGGTCCTGGGTTTGAGTTTCTTTTTCCTGTCCCTTTCTCTATGCCTCCAGACTGGCACCTGCTTCGGCCTGTGCTGCCTCCAGAGAGATGGGGCCAGTGAGGTGCTTGGTTGTTGCTGAGTGTGTAAGCGTCCAGCAGCTCCATCTGATGGGATTCTCCTTCTCAACAGGCAGATGCTGCTGTACTCCCAGGAAGTCGAAGGAGACTACAACCCATGTGAAGAAGACCTCTTTGTGCTGTGAGTTGGCCTGGGAAGCAGTGGGGCACTGGGTTCCTCTGGCACTGCCCCCTCCCATGTGCCCACTGCCCTTCAGATCCTTGATTGCTGCAGGGCTCTCAGAGCTCCTTACAGAGGCAGCCTGAGCCCAAGGCTAGTAGGACAAACCCAGAGCAGTTAAAGAAGCAGGGGCGGGTCACAGAGAAAATGGGGTCCTGGCACGTGCACTGTGGAGCATTTATACCCACGATGTTACCATGTAGCTCTCTGCCCGTCCCTCAGGGCTCAGGAACCTCTTGTTCATTGCTTCCTCTAAGTAGAGCAGTTCCTTGTGCTAAGTATTATAAGATTTGAAAATTGACCTTTTAAAAGAGAATTTCCCCTCTAGGTCTGCTGATACCAGGGAGAGCTGGCCCCTTGTTGGCACCCATTCCTTTCAGGTAGCCACAGGAAGTTCCGTTCTAGCTTGGAGCAGAATTGTAATGGAAGGAAACAAGTCCCTCAGCTTCCTGTTTGGTCTTTAATGTCCCACCTGCTGGGATGGGCCTGGAGAAGAACACTTGAGTTCAAAGTTTGTACCTAAGGCATCCCCACAAAGGTTTAACTCCTGTTTCAGAGCTAATGCCTGCACGCTGTGTATGGACAGGTCATCAGAAACTCTGCAGAGCCACAGACTTGTCAAGATGTGACACGTTTGAGATCAGATCTTGAGCACCTGCAGCTGCCTTAGGCACTCCTGTGGACCTAGTGTGTTTCTGACACAGCTCATTTATCTGTTCAGTGCTACTGTAAAGCTGTGGTTTTTAAATCTTGCTCTATTCATAATTCTTTTCCATGAACCCCAAAGTAATCAGTGAACAGACATCCCAGGGTGCTGTGGGTGGGCTACACTGTTCCCAATGGAGGTGTTTTACCTTTCCTGTCTGCCTGCTGCCGCCCCTTAGGTTGCGACTGGCTTCAGCTGCCCGCTCCTTCTCTACAGTGCCGGGCTGCAGGGTCAGTGCAGAGCCTCGCTCGAACTTCAGGAGCCCAGTCAGAGCTTTGAAAAATGGGCATTTCAGGTTCTTGCTTGAAGTCTTGGCCTCAAAACTGCATTATCAGGGGTATATTTTCAATTCCCCCCTGCATGACTAAACAGAGGAAGAGAGGCAGGCATGGAGCCTCTCCCTGAGGCTGTGTTCAAACCACAGGAACAGTGTCAGCAGTCAAGCCATCACCCACTCACATTTCTCCATCACATGTGATTCTTGCCAAATGGTTTCCTTGCTACGCTTATTCACACTTTAAAATTTAACTTTTACTGTGTTTTAAGAGTTTAGAAAAAAATTATTTTTGAAGCCTTACGAAAGCATACTTAACAGCAGAGTTTGGATTCTGCTCATACGAATTACCTAGCGAGTTCTTTGTCTTATTTTTTCTCCCTTTTCTGTTTTGGGAATGCAGGTTTTTCCTAGAGCAAAACAACCGGATTTTTCAGACTTTGATGGAGGTGTCTGCCAGTCAAGACAAAACTCTAACAGCGGAGCATGCCCGTGGCATGGGCCTGGATCCCCAGGGAGATAGGGGCTTTCTTATGGACCTGTTGGAGGCCTACGGGATTGATGTCATGCTGGTCATTGACAACCCCTGTTGTCCGTAGGAAGACTGACAGTACTGGTGAGACACTCGTGTGGGGTAACACTCCAGTCCCCCGTGACCTGTTATGTTGACACAAAGGACTGTTCAAATTCTCCAGCACATGTAATTCTTGACATTTCCTTTCTTCCCTGTCTCCTGGGGGAAGTGTGACTGCCTTGATTCTGCATCCTGCTTTGGTTGGGAATTGGAATCTTCCAGAGCTGCCTCTTTGTTTGGTCTCAGGAGTTATGTCAGTCCAAGCGGGGTGAACTCCGGGATGAACTGCTCAGAAAGTCTGTATGCCCTTGTCCCCTCGTGCATACAAGAATAAGGCAACCATGCGTCTAGTGTGGTCTTAGATGTTTATCTGCCTAAAAGTGAGAACTAATCAGATGACATTTCAAGGTCTCCTTTAAGGAGTCAGTAGAGTCGGGGGCCACTGTTTGTTAGGGCAAGTCCATGTCTTCTCTGTTCACTTGAGGGACCATGCTCACTAAATGTGAGCTTCTCTAAGGATGGAATGTAGGGGAGAGGTTGCTGATGGGTCAGCTGAAAAGCTAGAAGGAAGCCTTGAAATCCTTAAAGTAAGAGAATGTCCACCACCCCTTTGAAATGGTTTGGCCCTGGAACTTACAAGCAGATTCATTTGACATTTGGGTCTCTTGTAAGGGTTGAACATCCTCTTGGAGTAACTCAGATGTACTTAAAGGGATAATTCATGCAGGCGATGGAAGAAGCACAAGCTTCTCTGAGTTCTTTGTGTAGACAGAATCTGGCTACATTTTGGAATCCACTGGTTCTAAGCTGGTTGACTCAGAGTTTGGGACATGGTATTAACAGGATTGTGTACTAGTTTGGAACCCTTGCAAACATTCCTTAGCTAAGAAATTGGGTCCGAACACATCATGGATTTGATAGGAAATATCTGATAGTACCTTCCCTTAAGAGAATATCAGTAACCACCATACCTCCTTTCTGGTCTGGGATGGGTCCTATAGTCATTTGCTTATTTTGGTGGGGGAGGGGCTGGATTACTTATGATTGTCACTTTAGAAAAGAGGGCAATTGTCAGAAAGCCAGATCCCATGCATAGAATTTAGATGAGGATTTTGACTGAGATCCTGGGTTGTTGGTAATGGTTTCTTCTCCTGTACCCTTCCCACCTGGCTTTGTTATGGGTGTTATGGGAAGAGCTGACGATCAAGCATCTTAGCCTGGCTACTTCTTGGCCTTAAACTAAGATAAATAGCTTCCAATGGATGGGCCATGCCTCTTCTCTCCATTCAAGTGGGCGTGTGTAAATACAAATAGATAAAGTAGACATTGATGAGTCAGGGTAACATCTTTTGTGTAAATATATAAAGAAGTTTGAGTACTGACATAACCTGTACACTAACAGGCTTTGCCCCTGTTCATTGTGGGTTTAGCCATCATTCCAGTAACATAAATGTTTACAAAAACCACAGCAGTGCTCAGTGGCTGAAGTTTCACTTGCTTCCTCTTGCCCACAATGCTGAGCAAGGACATTCTGACATGGGTCAAGTAATGTTCCTTCCAGTTACCTAAGAGCTCAGGGTAGGTAGGCAGAGGAGTAGAAGGTGTTGTCTGGCTCAAGACTCTTTCTCCAGAAAGAACAAAAAATAGTTTTTCCTGCCGGACTACAAAGTAGGCAAACATTGCTCAGTATTAGCTTTAGCTTTAAGGTGAAGGCTTCCCTCTGCTAGGTGTGGACCCATTCGAACATCAGTATCCTACCCAGGGTCCATATGGTCCTATTAGGAGTACCGTGAAGTGGGAGCCACATGCCTCCCACCCCAGCTCTGGGAGAGAAGCTGAATTCATGCTGTGATAGAAGTGAGTCAGCACAGAAAGCATCTAACTTACCTTGCTGTAAACCACATGAAAATCACTGTGGAGGGAAGAGCACACTCAGATACAGTGGTGCCAGATGCTACCTGTGAAGGTTCACTTACATAATTACATGTAGATTACAGCTAAATCACTGCTTTCCTTATGGTGGCTAGGCGGATGAACTTGCTTCTCTCTTGATGCACTGATGGCTCATTGAGTATAATAAAGTGGTGAAATTACCCTTCCACTGAGGGTTTCAATGAGACTTCTGTAAAGGGTTGGAAGTGCATTAACATTTTAGTGGCAAACTCCACCCCCCTGAAGAGGCAGGGACCTCTAGAACTTTTTTTTTTAACCCTTTGAATGAACCGAAGCCCAGTGTAGATCACCCTTGGAGAGAAAGGCAGGGGAGAAGAGGCATGGGCATACAGAACTCTACGATAATGCCCAGCTTCGTCGTGAACCTGCCTCAGTGTGAGAAGAGTTTGAATGGACAAGAAAATGAACATGGAGACCAACAGGCCCTCAGCGCTTCCCCAGACCTCATAGTCACATGATGGTGAGGATCCGGTCGGCCTCTGGCTTACCTCAGCGGGCACAGTCATCCCTCCTCATTTCAGTAAATCCTTTTCTGATTTGGGAAGGGGAGAAGTCATGGGCTTTTAGGATTCCATTTCCATTACTAATACTCCTGTTCCCAAGAGCCACTGGAGTGCTGTGTTGTGGAGGAAAGGCTGACTGTGAATTATGTTAAGGTTTTTCTTATTAGAAATGGAAGTTTATTTTTATATCAATGTTACTGTGTGAAGAATTAAATACAGAAAGTGTGGAAATGGAAGAAGATTTCAAAGCTATAATCCAAGTGAAATGGGCAGCTTTGTCATTTGATAGCAGTGGAAGCCCCACTGTGTGACAGTGTTTTGAAAAGTGAGTAAGGGTGCTATGCCGTAGGCTCTCAGCAGCACTGCCCAAGATGAAGTTGACTGGGCCAGAAAGGATGAGACAGAGACACTAACCCTCAGTAAAATCCAGGACAGAAGATGGTAAATGTGGTCTTTTGATGACTGGGAATGGGAGGTAGTTTTATAACTGGCACTTTAATTCATTTTAGCAGGATGGAAGTTAGATGACATTGTAAATTTAGAAAAGGAATTTTCTGGTGCTATATAGAGAAATGAAGATAGATAAATAAAACTCTGCTTTCATCTTTTTAGAATTCTAGAATTTTAGCAGAGCACTAGCTTTTAGAAATATGCTGACCTACACTGAGAAAGTTGATTTAACGCCAGAGGATAGGTGTGCATTCCTTAAGTTCGCTGTAAATGCCTGCTCAGACTACTGATGTGTTCACTTTGCTTTCTGGGGACAGTTGGGGTCCACAGGGTGAGCTAGGGTTTTATAAACAGGAAAAAGATCTACAAAGAGGTAGAATTAGCTGGCTGCCGGTATATTTAATTGACATCTTTACTTAATCTACCCAAATTTAAAGCATATACAAATTAGCAAAACAAAGTTTGGGTCTGTCATGCCCAAGTTGGCAATCAGCTTGGTGGGGTTCTGAATTACCAGGATAGGTAGCTGTGGGCCTTAAGCATAGAGGTAAACAAAACCCATTTCCTGTATTTTCTTGAAACTTGGCTAAATTTTTTATAAGACTGGCATATAAAGCTTCACTGGAAAATAAATGTTATAACTACAGAAACCTGTTTTCCTTTTTTTCCCCAAGTTAGGATCAGCATACTGTCCCAACTGCCTTAAATGTAAAAATCTGTTTTGAGTAATAACCCCAGCCTAAGAGTTATAGCAATAAGAGAACGTGTGTTTCATGACAGAAAGATAGTGCATACGGTTTGCCCTGGACACTACTGCAGACAGGTGTGGTATTCTGTCCATGTCTTCAATAGTTATAGTGTGTAGGCCTGAAGTAAGCTGGGATTAGCCCTGAGACTAAGTGTAAATGTTTCTCCAATTAATTCTGTTCTGTGGTACAAATAACATCTGTTTATATCCCATCTGTATATATCTGAACCAAGTTGTGTGCAGAGACATTGATAATAACTATATTTACAGAAAGAAATTTTTACAATTAAAGTTCACATTTTAACATAAGCCAATGTGCTTTGGTCCTTTACCTACTCCAAGAATGCCGTTTGTGGTATGAGGCAAGATGATGGCCGCCCCAGGAGCAGAGCCTGAGGGCTGAATGCTGCTTTCACTTACAGTGAAGTATGGACACTGGAGAGCTGCTGTGGTCGGATAAACACTCTCAGGTAATGACAATAAGTGTCAAGACCCAGGGCTGCACACCCTTCATCACCACAGGAAACTTCTAGAAGTTATTTTGTTTCATAAAATTTCTTATCAAAGTTTTATTTAACATTATATATATTGATACCTATGTCTATTTGTATATATTTCACTATAGAGTCTAAACTTTTATTTCATTATTTTTCTTTGGGGAAGTTAAACCAGTATAGAGTGAACTGTTACCATTGGCCCCAAAGTCAGGTTCCTAATTCATCAGTAGGGTGGCCATATATAACAGTGCCTGCGCCTTAAGAACACTGTACAAACTGATGTCAGTTGTATGTGGAAAGCCTTGGCGCTTTGTAACTGTGAAGCAAAGGAAAAGGCTTTCTATTAAGCTCCGTTTTACAAAAAGCATGTACTATATTCTAGTAGTTAATAGACTTGAGTGAAGTTAATTTATCAAAAAGACTGTACCAAACAGGAGGGGACCTGGGCATTCCAGGTTTGGTGGCTAGAAATTGCTCTTTTACAGCTATATTGTAAATACCAAGTCCCCACAGGAAATAGTTTGAATAAAGGAAACAGTTCATATACAAAACTGATCTTAATATGGGTCAAATATCCTTCCCCAACCACATGGGCCATGATGGTTAGAATTAGTAACAGCATAATCAGTAACATACAGGTAGTGCCTTAAGAACGAGCTGGTCCTCCCCAGGGACAGAACCACCAGATGCTGGTTTTATTTTCTTACACCGCAGCACCTCCCTTTCCCACCATAGCTAACATGGGTAAGTGATTAATGCTGATCTTTGGCTCAGTCTGTTATTTTCCCCAAAGCCACTTTATACCGCTACTATAAACATAACAGTGCTAAATAGGCAACCCTTTTGTAATTCTGTGGTCTCCACTCTATAATCCATTCAAGCATTGATCTCCACACCATATGAGACACTTGGTATATTACTGTTAAGGCCCTGCTGCTAAGGTTGGCCATCTCTCCCTCACTTTTTCTTACAAAGACAAAGCCATGTGTCAACTCTACTATAGCATATGTCCTCTAGGGGTCAAGGATGGAACAAAGGAAATGTCCACAGTAATGTTAAAAGCAGACCTTGCTACTGACCAGGTAGCAACTCCTTAGCAAGCCAGGAGGTTTTCAGTTCTCTGCTTGCAACAAACTAAAGGAAGGTCTAATAGAATTGTTAGTTAAGAGATCAGTATTAACATTTGATAAATAGCACTCTTGGTTTGAATTTTCTTAGAAATTAGTCAAAAAATCCAAAGAACTGTATGGTATTTTTATAATGCTTGTTCTCTACTTTTTATGGGCTCACAAACATTTCAAAATGAAACGGAATGAACTGATACTGGCCCTCCTCATCTCATTTTAAAGAATATTTATATATTGGGTAAATTAACTGAAAAAAAAAAAAAGAGAATCACTATGTTGACCAGGCTGACCTCAATCTCACAGCAATTCACTGTCCTTGGCCTTCTGAGTGCTATGACTAAAAGGCATGTGCCACCATGCCAAGCTAATAACAGAAATTTTAATTAGTAAAGAAATTAATGTGTTCATCAAATACATAATTATGAAAACATTTATTCTGTTTTAAGTTAGTACTTAACTAAAAATTTATTGACAGTTCTATTTTTCTGCTGATGAAAAGCAATTGACAAGGAATGCCAAGGATAAAAATGTACCATAAGATCCTTTTGCTGAGAGTGGTACAGAAATACACCCACAGGGAGAGAAAAAATACTTTAAAATTTAACTACTAAAGAACTAGTTCATTTATTTTTATAAAATAAATGAGGAATGTAAATTGCTACGGTATTTAAATTACACTGGGTATGTTTAAAAGAGTGATGCAACAGTTTTTATTTTTAAACATCAATATTTACACGACACTAGAACCTACACTAGCAACTAGTTAACTTCCCATGAAACATTTTAGATGTCAACACGAGGGGGATATGGTCTGTGATTTTTAAAAAAAATACTTTTGGGGAAAACAAAATAGTTTATGAAGTACTGGTTTAAAACACTTTCTCCAGGTAAGCTAGATTTACCTGGGGAGGGGGCCTTTTAAAATGTAGGTTCCTGGCTCCGTGCCAGGTTGAGTTACAGGGACTAGGGTGGATAGCAGTCAGTTTTCAGCATGCATCTCGGATGTACACATGCAAACTAACACTCGGGAAGCAGTAGTTTACAAAATTAGCACTGTACAATGCTTTAGCCATGGCTGAAGAGAACCACCTCACATTTGCTTTTTGGATTGAGGACAATCAAAGTGAGAGAACTCACAAAGTAGCAGCACCCATGGGGGAGCCCAGAACTAGGGAAAGGTACCTGAAGAAGGCAGCTGCTTCCCTTAGCATCCCCAGGACCGTCAAAGAACAGCACAGGAACAGAGGAGCTTAGTCTGTGAGCTCTGCTTTCCACTGTGGTACATTCTGGGGCAATCACAGAAACCTAGTTCTTTTCTTCAGAGTATGAGGGCTTCCTTGAACCAGTCTCAAAACCACTGTGCAGGAGGAGTTCACTGTCATACCACAGGAAAGCACGGGGTAAGAGAACACTGATCACTGGTCAGGTGACAGGGTGTTCTCTGGGAAGTACTGCAGGAGGGGCAGGGGTTCTTGCCATGAAAATTCCCTTGGGATCCTCTGAGGCACCCGTTCCCTTTTGGTCCCACCGGTGGCTTACAGTGCAGCCCAGTCTGGGAGCGCCCTCACGTCTGTGCTCACTGGGATGTGCTCTGCAGCATCTGCTCTCTCTTCCGTGGGTCACAGAAGAACTGCAGTTTCCTGGGCAGTAGTTTCACCTCCACAGGCATTGCTTCATACTCTTCACTGTCAATGCTGAAGGAGCCCGCTGTTCCCTGGGGAGAAGAGCGGAGTCACAGTGAGCTCTGTGGCCTACTGTCCACAGCAGCCCAACCAGAGGGAGGGCTTATCCTATGTTCTTCTAATCAATGCTTTAGTGTCAACTATGGCACAAGATATCAGGGAGACATTTCAAGTTTCTCTTCCTTCCTTGAAAAAGGATCTGTTTTCTAAGATTTCTATATCTTGGAGCTTGAACAAAGTTAAAATTTTAAAATATTTAGGGAAAGACAAGTGTCTGGCGACATCATTGTGTATGAAATTATCAAAGGCCCAATGTAATAAGGAAAGCACGTCCATCTCAAAAGAAGAAAAAGTGAACAAAAAATATTATAAACATGTATTCTCAGGCCAAGGACTGTTATAATCTTCTGTAAACTAAAAGCAAGAAGGACAGCTAATTGTCTTACGAAGACCACCACGCTCTCCACGGCATCATTTTCAGACCCCTCAGGACTTGCTGAGTGATTGAGAATGTCAGTGTTTTATCAGTGCGGACTCTCTGAAGCCCTTCCACAGCTGAACTTGATTCAGCATTTGTTCCACGACACCTGCTTACCTAGTTTCAAGACAGTTCAGCAGCCTCATGGTCCCAGCTCTTCAGAGGCCTGGCATCAGTCTTTTCTGGGGTATCACTAGTCAAATTACCTTACAATTCATATATCTCCATGTTTTTTCCCTACTTAGGTTATTTATCTAAGCATGGCATTCTATAGTGCAATTACAGAAAATGTTAAAATGAAACCCATTACACCAGCTGGAAAATTCTTCAGCTTATACATTATTTAAGATTTTGCATTCTTGGTATGAAAAAGTAAATGTTGTAGGGACTAAAACATTCAGTTTAAGGGGGACTTAGCTTGAAGACTGGAGTCTCAGGAGGCCAAGTCTAAATGGAGGCCTTAAAGGAGATTCTGCTTCCCTTTTCTGGTCTCTTAACAGATCTGGCTGTGAGTTTGGCACACAGAGGTATCTATAGGTCAGTCACTTAATAGAGAAGGAGGAGGAAAAGGCAGACAGGAAGACAGTCAAACAAGAGGCCACAATGGAGAGGCCACCTTACCTCCGGAAGGAGCAGAGTGCAGCGGCTGGCTTGGAGACACTCGGTTCCTGCAGTACGCAGGTCAGGGTCTCTCACCTTCCGACTTCTGTTGGCATGGGGAAAAAAATGTTTGATAGCAACTGCATTGGACTGTAAAAACACCCATTTTCTCTCACTAGACTGTGAAGACTGGGGTTCAGGGAATCACCTTCCCTTGATGATTCTTGTTCAGTGTTGTGATATATTCTAGACTGAGAAGACCATCATCTTTCTGCAGACAACTGTGCATGAAGTTGGACTGTTTCTCTGAATTACTCTATTTATACCTAGTTATTAAGCTGTTTATGTCAAATTTTAAATTAGGGTGTAATTAAATTCTTTGAGCAAAGTATCAAACTTCTATTATTTGGTCCTTCTTAGGATTTTTTTTTATTACTTGAAAGAGAAAATATTTTTAATTTAAAATTTCTAATTTTAGTAGTCATTTTTCTTTTTGGGCCTAGAACTTGCTATGTAGACCAGGCTGGCCTCAGTCTCAGAGATCTGCCTGCCTCTGCCTCCCAAGTGCTAGGATTAAAAGGGAGCACCATACCCTATAGCAGATGTTTCTTTTATGTCTATGAACTACTTTTGGCTGTTTTCTGATGATTCTCTCTACTATTACAATGTACTTAGCACATTATATCTTTGCTAAATGGCTTTGGGAAAAAAGCCTCAGACATAAACACACACACACCCTGTATGGCCAATCTTGGTAAGTATAAAATGCAAAAAGGTGGAGGCAGGAGGATCCAGGCCAGCATGAGCCACTTAAGGAATATGAAGCCGACCAGGGCTATGAGACCCTATCTAAAACAACATCAAAACTATATATATTAATGTATTATTGTTACTTGCAAACAGTTAATTCTTTAGTATATGAAATGATCATCAGAGTTCCAAAGGCAGCCTCCCCGTGTTCCATTCAGTTACATGGTAGAAACTTGCTGAGGCTCTTGATGAGAATGCAGAACACAGTGACATCACCTAACTTAAGCGATGTACTGGGGTTTTCTTTTCGTTTTGGAGGCTAGTTTTATAAATGAGATTTGAATATAGCTGACCAGACTCAGTGAAGATAGTGTATGATTTCTGGCCACTGTAGCTGGTGTAGGGATGTGCTTTCTTCTCCTTGTTACTCCAGATACAGCAAGAGTAATCAAAGGCTGCAGAAGGAGCTATTCAGTATCCAAAGAATTTGTATGAGAGGCAAGAACAACACAAACGAATGAAAGCCATTCTGCTGCCGGCCCTGGAACAGATAATGATGCAGCCATGGAGACGCAGCTGCAGCTGTAGCAATGTCCAATCCCTAAATGGGCACGAGGGGGAGCGCCAAGACAAAGCACAGAAAGACACAGCTGAGCAGATTACCAGTTGGCATGGGAACATGCTGGCTCCTTAAATGCTTTGAAGATGTCTGGAGGGTTTATAGTATTCTTAGCCAATAGAATTCTGGCAGAGCTAGCACTTAACGAATCAGGCAGGACTTGCAAGAGAAAAAAGCCTGGGAAGTGTCCAGGGAACTCAGTGTCCTTTCAAGTTTCTCCTTAGTGCTCTAGGAATCAGAAGATAAAGCAAACTTGCAGGAACAGGAGACACTGGGAAGTGCTGCACAGTTCTAAAAGCCTCACTGAAATCAGGAGAGATGATTATGTCCTTCCACTTTATACATGGGAAAGGATTCAGAAAAGTTTAATGACCTTAGTCCCAAGGACAGTGAGTAGCAGATCAAGCTTTTAGACGGAAACCAGAGTTGTTTTAAATTATTTGTTTTTATGTGTATGAGTGTTTTTCCTGCATGCATGTAAGTGCACCACATGCATGCAAACCGTCAGACTAGAAGAGGGTGCCAGATCCCCTGGAACTGGAGTTATGGATGGTTATTAGCCAGCATGTAGATGCTGGGAACTGAAGCCAGGTCCTCTCAAAAAATAGCTGCTACTCTGAACCAATGAGCCAGCCATCTTTCTAGTCCTGAAACCAGAGTTCTTGACTTTGTTCCTCAAACACTGAATCTTTCAGTTGAAAGACAGACTTAAATTATGATCTTTGCCAAAGCAGCAGACAGGTACTATGCATGTCAGCCCCACTGTGAAAAAGAAATCCCAAAGAGACAGGGCCTCTGCTAGATCTCCATCGTCTAGACGCTATGGCCCACTCTGGACAGTAAGGTTTGAGGATACAAAATTACTAAATGAAGCCCCATTTCCTACAAAACAGACTACTTACCCTATGGTGATGAAATCTCCTTTGCTGACAGTGTCAGGTTCAATGCAAATGTTCATAAAGTCCTCTTTGCTCTAAAAGGTTAAGAAAACTAATGTTAATACCTAAAAACTGGACTAATGCAGCTGTCACCCAAGCTTTTCATGGCTCATATTCTAAACCCAAAGAATTTATACCAAAGACAAGAACAATACAAACATGTACATTATACCTTTTTCATTAAAAGCTTTATCGTGGTATAATTAACATAAAACTCATCAACTGTTTTTCTGCTTTGTTATTACAAAAGCAAAATATCTGAATAAAATTTCAAAATAGGAGGTTTTTGAGGCTGTGTTACTCCCTGAGCCAGAGGCGTCTGAAATTCCTAGGCGTCCCCTCCCCTGCAAGTCAGCCTTCCAGCCCACCCATCCCAGCAGTTCCCATCCCTCCTGGTACAAAAGCATCATACCACACCACATTAGCTGCTTGGTATGGAAATGCAGTTGTCTTTGTTCTTTAAAATGCTGTAAATGCAAACATGGTATGCAACCAGGGTTGAAAACAGCGATCTATTTATTCCCTGATAATGACTACAAAACATCTCAGTTCCATCCATGAAAAGCTTTGAAAGATTGATCTACAAGGAAGAGCTGTGAAAAGAGACTTGCCTTCTGAACCCCTCCCTGCAGTTTACTACTTGTCACTGGCTAGCAATACAAGCCTGGCCTTCACTGAGCAGTCCCAACACTTCTGTGTGGCCTTATTTTAGGGGAGGTTTAAAATATGCCTGTTATCCCTGTGTAAGCCAGGGATAACACAGGCCGCTGAGAGCCTTTGCCTGAAGTTCAAGGGCACCACTGAGGCATAGCTGAATCTCTCACCTAGGAGTTACAAAGCACAATGCTTTGACATAAAGAAGGATGGCTGCTCAGGGCTCATCTTTCATTCGGCTATCCACCATGTGCCAGCAGCATATCATGAACTCGTCAGAATGTCTGGGTTACATTTGAACAAAACAAACATGAATTTCTGCCCACAAAGAACTTACATTCCACTGTAGGGAATGCATATATAGATGCAAAACAACAGAGATAAAGAACAATGGAGCAATAGATTACTGAGTATAGTGGAAAAATACATATACTGGAAACATACTGGAGTGTATTAGAAAGAGATGGAACCTGAGGAGGCATTGATGGTAGTGACTGTTTTAAAAAGAAGTCTAGTACCAGACTTGGGACAACAGAGCTAGACCTGACCTAGAAGCTTCCTCCCTGAAGACTAGCTCTCATAGTTCTTGAGCACACTATGCAAGCTGCTAAAGGAGAAAAATCAATCAATGGGCCAACCAGCTGTAAAGCTTAATAACCACAACAATTGGCACAGCAAACTATTTCTATTGGTGCAGTAGTGGCACTTTTATCTAGAAGAGAACCAACAGTAATCTAATTGAACTTAAAACTTGAACTCATGGGTGGTACTGTAAATATAGCCAAATACACATGGCTGGAGAGGTCATAAGTCCTAGGGAACACCCTGTCTTTGTCATATCTCAATGAAATTTCTTACTGTGTGCTAAACATGGATTCTTATATTTGAAGACAAGTATACTCAAAGCTTTGTTTTGCAACAGACAGAGGCTATAACAGAGTTCCACAACTTGTTACACACACAGAATATATGTCTGAGAGATGCCCAGCCATAAGTGACACATCTATAGTAGAACCTCTATACCTAAAGGATCATGGAGCATAGTGGAGTTAGAATACTAATACATCTCTCAGCTCTCACCAGTGATGCTTCCTCATACATAGTGAGATGCACACAGAAGGCCTCAACTAGCCAAGTTTTAGAGGATAAGAGACTGCAGAGTATGTGTCCCTGAATAGGAATCCTGTATTAAACCTCACCTACATAGAGCTCAGGGACCATTGTGGAAGGCGGGTGAAAAGATTATTAAGAGCCAAGGTTGGTGCATGAACATAAGGAAGCAGAGGCTTTCAGGCTTCTAGAAGTTTGATCATATGAACTCGCAACAATGGTTACAGTATGCACAAGACCCATGTCAACTCAATTAGACAAAAGCCTAATGTAGAACTGGGGAAATGGGCAGCAGGACCCAACCCTAGCTCAGGAACTATTGGCAACTGATTACTTGGGATGAGAAAGAGTACATCTTCTTTAAGGGAGTGATTCTAGATAGGCTCACTAGACTCCAGGGAATGAACTTACACCGAGTGACATCTGGGTACAAATACTTGACTGGACAGGACTCAGCATATGTGACAGAGTGCATGAAATCTGTTGGGGGGGGATATTGGGGACATGGATGGGAGGGGATCTAAATTTTATTAAGGTCTATTATATGAAATGCACAAAAACTCAATAAACATGTACATTCAAAATAATAATAAAACAAAAAGAAGTCCAGGTGAGAAGGTGGCCTTGATCAGAAGCCTGCAGGAAGTCAGGAAAACAGCGATGTCTTTACCCAAGGCAGCAGCTCAGAAATGTCAGTATTATCCCTGTCGAGCTGACTGATACCGAGATTCTGTTTGTACTTGTTAGTTACAAGTTAATTTAAGATTCAGATTCTGGTCCCATCCTCAAAGCTTCTAGTTCATTAGATCAGGTATAAAGTTCAAGAATTTTCATTTCAAACAATTTCCAGGTGAAGGACCACTATTCTAGGGATGAACCATCCACACAAAGGGAACTGGCTGGCAGTGGCCTTCAGGTGGGAACATGTCTGACATGTACAGAGAACAGTAAAGAAACCCACATAGCTTGAGGAGACGGGATGCAGGGGCAAGAGAAGCAATGATGATGGAGAGGAAAGACAGCCTTTGATGAGCAGGCCTTTGTAGACCACTTTTAGAAATTTGGCTTTTAGGTTGAGTAGAATGGAGGGGCAGTAGAGGGCTCCAAGGAGGGAAATATTCTGGCTTCCTTGTAATAGGATCACTCTGCCTGCTGTGTTGAGAATGAAGACAGGGATCTTATGCAGAGGCAGACAGAAAGGAACATTACAGAGGCATGAGTAGGAACAGTCCAGGGTTCAGTAAACGCCAGGACAGTAAGGTCTGATGAGGGCTAATGGCACTGGGAGTTGGCAGGGAAGGGGAGGAATGGTTTAAAGCATTGATGACGAGTTAGGAGGAATATTATCAAGTCACGAGGCTTAATGTATAGAGGATAGAGGAGAACAAAAACGGACACCACCTAAACCTGCTGTGGACTAGCAGGGTCTTGCTCCAGTTAGAACAGACACTAGTACATGTTTTCTGTTAAGGGCCAGAGAGTAATCATTTCAGGCTTGCAAGACATGAGGTACCCCGAATGGTCACTCATTCCACGCTGATGTGGAATGTATAAAAAACAACCATGGAACATTTAAATATGCTGGGATGCTTGAGTTCCAATAAAATCTTACAGAAACAGAAATTTGAATTCTGTGTAATTCCAACTATTTTAAAATATAACAACCACTTCTGGCTTGAAGATAGGACTGTTGGGCCTTTGCTTGCTCTTCAGCTTTGCTTTGGAGGCAGACTTCAGTTACCTGGGAAACCATGATCCTGTGCAGGTCAGCCTCCTAGAGGCAAAGAATAGCCTGGAACTCTGTTTTATCAAACTACTGAGAAAATGCCTTTCTAAGGATCCATCCCAGGTCTGACAATAGTTTTCATCTGAAGCTAGTGGAACATGTTTTTTGGCCCTGTGATGTGACTGAATCTCCTAGGACTGAGCTTGTTTCTTATCAGAAGTTCTTTCTTCAGCTCAGGTGGGTTCTCATATGCATCGATCAATAAATGCTCAGCTGAATACCACAGAGATTTGTGGATGTGTGAGTCTCTCTTCAAGGCAGTTTTCCCTTGCTTTGCTGTGTAATTCTCATTGACTTGATCCCCTGAATTCTCAAAAATGTGTTCTTTGAGGAGACCATGGACTCCGGAAAGCTTTGTGCCCACACAGTGGCCTCTCTCAAGTAGGAAGCCAGGGCAGGTAAGAAGCTTACCTCATCTGAGGCCTTCTCACTGAGATCCCTGTCCTTTGCTGCTTGTTCATGCCAGAGATTGTCAAATGTTACTTATTAGATTTTGTTCAGAGCTTAAGGTACAAAGGTAAAGCTATTCCTTTAGCACTATTTTGGGCAAAGGTCTCATATCAGGATTCAAATACTCAACTTACTATAGTGGCAGATTCAGTGAGTACTTTATTATATTAACAGATGACGGAAAGCTTTTTGACAACATTTAATGTCTAAGATATTTAAGATTTAAGAAATTCTGAGCAAACAGCAATGCTTTTTTCAGAAGAAACACCCTTATCTGATAAAAGGACTCTAAAGAAAATGACCCCAAATTCAAATACTAAGCAATGGCTTTCCTCACAGTGGGAATAAGACAAAGCCTGCTGCTGTCCTTTCTCTGTTACACAAACTCAGGTCCTAACCAGTGCAGCAAGGCAGGCCAGACTAGAAAGTAAGGTGTTCAAAGGGAGAAAGAAAACTGCTACCCTTTTCAGTTGATAAAAAAAAAAGTGTAATAAGAATTTAATTATGATGCTGATTCACCGCACACACACACATACACACACATACACACATACACACACACACACACCCCAATGGCCTGTCATCTATTAAGTCAGTTGGAATATGAAGTTTTACGAGATGTTATTGATAATAGCATCAACAATTAAGATAACCAGGAGCAGATTCAGCAAAAAAAAAAATGCTATAGAAAAAAACCATAAAGCTTCATTGAGAGATGAAGGACTAAATAGATGATGAGATACTTCCCTGTGATATGCCAGAGGAGTCAACACTGTAGAAATGTCACTTAGCCTATGGGTACCATGTCCCTCAGACCAGTATTATCCAACTTTTATGAGGAACTTAATAAAATTAATATCCTAAAATATTTATGGAAATCATGGGGCTGGAGAGATGGTTCAGCAGTTATGTCTTCTGGGCTCCTTGGGTACCCCACACATGTGGCATATACCCAGACATACAACCCACCCCAAACATGTGGCATATACTTACACAGACACAGACAGACAGACACACACACACAAATAGAAAATAATGTTTATCCAAGAAACTCTAAAAACAAGAGTAATATAGAGAAACTTATTACTGAACTATAATAATTAAGAGAATCAGAGTACAAGTATAGAAACTACAGGGTTCAGAAGAGACATTTACATGTCCATAGACACTTGATGTATGACAATGAGTTGAGGTCAAGAGAAAGAAAATGATCATTTCTGTAAGTAGGCTTGAACAACTGGCTATTTTAAATGAATAAATATACTAAGAGTCTTACATCATTCACAAAAGTCATTGTACATGGCTTTTTAAAGAAAAATGGAACCACGTATTACAAACCATTTCAAGTTGGCTTTTCATTTAACAGTGGATGGTGAGCATCTTGCCACATTTGTAAATATAAAGATTAAATGCTACTTTAAATAAGTGTGCTAACATTTAATCAGTCTGATTATTTAATATGCTTTGCTATTAAAGAATAAACAGACTTAAGATATCCCAGCTTTCTCATTCCATACTAATGCTTCTTTCATATTATGAATATACTACTTTTAATGATAAGCAAACATTTCAAGCCATTTCATGGCAGCTACACTGTCTTTAAATATTTTATTGTATTTGCTTTTGCAAAGTGGCAAGGGAAAATGAGAAAACTGAATGTGTTCCTACCAGTGATAAGAAGCACAGTATCACAGGCTTTGTAATTAGCACAAAGATAAAAGCATTCAGCATCCAAATGTGGCCAATCTTGAGCTGCAATCGTACGTTCACTGAACTCGAGCCATTCACTGGTATTCAGTCATCAGAGAAAAGAACAATGACAAAAGAACATGGACCCAATACTGGAAATACACTCTCACCAAGGACCAAGAATAATGAAAATGTGTAAGAGGATTTTATCTGCCTTTCAAAAACTCCCCTGGAACAGAATCTATTTTTTTAAACTCCCACTTACTTCCACCAATGTTTTCAGAATTCTGGTAAGTAAGCAAAGGCCAAGTACATTATGTATTTACCCAATCATTTCCGTCAGATATTTACACTTACTAGGACAAGACGTATACATGCATTTCAGACACCTTATATATGCTGCCAGGTTGCTACTGAGAAAGTATGCTACAGTTTATATTCACGAGGAATATATGAGACTGCTCAGTTCCCCATGCCCAACAACCCTGAGCACTAGAGCGCTTTTTAACACTTGATAATTCAATAGTTACTATTTTAATTTGTATTTCTTCAATGATGAACACTTTCATTGTATCTTTACTTAAAAAAACATAGATAAACATTTTGATACTTTGGGCATGAGGATTACATAAATCAGCATTTGTAAAATTCTTAGGACAATGCCTACCACGTAGTAAATACTCAGCAAATGGGAGCTGTTGTTCTCAGAACGCACCTGTCTATTTCACCCTTAGCTACTGTTTAATACCAGTCCTCTGCCCACTCCCTACTGGTTTATTTGAGGAGTCTATGATAGGGAAAGCTAGTAACTGCTGGTCGATCATAGTCTAATATGGTCCCCAACTGTCATTCAAAAGCATCTTTAAATAAGCAGCCGGATGCAGTAATATGCATTTTGCTTAGTATCATGCTCAGAAAACCTTTACACTTCCCAAGGTCATACTGAAGCTCATTTAAATTTTGCTCTAACACTTCAATCATCTAGTTACTTTGAATTTTGTTCTTTCTTTAATTCAGTAGGTATCATTTCAGGAGGTGAAGCTAGCTGTGTATGCAGATGTTTTACAAGAGACATAAATTACTTTTATAAGGAGACAGCTCAACTGTCCAAACATTCATGCTGGGATTAAACTTCTGACTATACTGCAACTCCATCCGACAATTTGCTGATTGGCAAGGATAAGAGAATAGCGATTAGACTACTCTGATTTGCATAAAAGCGGAAGATAAAATTGTAATTAGCCCACAATTAAGAAAGATTTCTATTGGCACTGTCGTCAACATCAATAACTAGTTTTCTCCATCTTAGGGTCAGTAAACTTTCTCTGAAGATGGTCAAGTGGTAAGCATCCAAGGCTTTTAGGATACTCTCTGTCATATATAAATGAACATGTCTGTAATAATACTGCTTTATTTGCAGATATTGAAATGTGAATTTCACATATTTTTTCATGTTACAAAATATCCTTTTGACTTTCTGTCATTTGGAAATTAGAAGTCAATTCTTTGCTTATAGCTACAGAAAAACAGCTGGTGGCGCACTCTGCTTCACTGTTTTGTGCACTGTCTACAGCAGCACTTTTCATTCCAACAGAGTTTTCTACAGATGGGAACATTCACATCTATGCATTTAGTATGGTAGCTACTGGCTACACAAGCCTATTGAGCACTTGAACTGTAGCTAGCATGATTGAGGAACTGCATTTTAAACTCCATTTAATCCAATGTAATTCAATTTAAATAGCCACATGAAACTAAGAGCAACTGCTCTGGACAGTGAATGTCTATAGATTATATCCAAATTAAATTATACATACATATACACATATGCCTGCATCTGGTGCCACACTAGCCTGTAATTCCAGGATTTGGGAGCCCAAAGTATCACCAGTTCAAGGCTAGCTTACACTACATAACAGAACTCTGTCTCACCCAAAACAAACAAAAACAACCCATATGGATAGATATAGATCTGTGTATTTCCCCTAGGGATGAGAATCTATCTAAATATAGTCACAAAAATAATGGATATTTAATTAAGTAAAAGTTCAACCTTTTTTCATTCCAGTAACTAAAAAGAGTAGTTATCTTTTCATTGTTCAACCTTTGTCCTAAGTCCCCAAAGGCCAACCTGGCAATCACCAAGATACTTCTTCAAAGCCTTGTAAGCCTCTACACCACAAATGGACTCAGTTGCTTCTTGCTGCTCCCGCCCTCCCTTAGAGCACATGGCATCCTCCTTTAGTTGCTCCTTTCTTCTACATCCACAGAGCAAAAAGTACAAATACCGAGTTAGTGCAAGAAAAGCATGGACCTCTGATACCAAGTGTTTTTTAAAATGAGCACACTTACCGTCAAGTCAAGCTGGCTGTTCCGAGTTGTGATGGACAGCTCAATGGTGGACAGTTGTACATCTTTCCAGATCTCTGGGCTCACCTCTCGGGAGAGGGCTGTGGGAATTCATCAGACATGGGTCAGCTTTTCTACTGATATTCGTGCTTACCCCCAACCACTGAGGTGCCAGGAGCTCACCTTGGCTTTCTCAGCCTTCTTCAAACTCCACACTGGGGCTTTATTTCATCATTTTTATACACAGGGATAAAGTACCAGGTACAAAACAGACTATGTCTAAAGAATCATTACTGGAAGCAGCACAGCAGCACAAATGTCAGGGACAGAAAGAGAGTGCACAGAAACTGCTGTGCCCCTTCAGAAGGTATCAGACCCAGCGCTGGTGGCATACAGAAGTCCGAATCAACAACCCCGCACTGGCTCCTCTCGCCCTAGGTAAGGTTCTAGAACTGATTCTGGGTGTCTGGTTGAGGGTACTTCTAAGCTGAGTAGGGCTTGCAAACGGTAGTCACCATGGCGCTCACCATCCTGTGGTTGTGCCCAGTATGAGGCAAGCCTGCGTAATATTCTCCGGTACAGAGAAGGCCGGGGAGGGGTCTCTTCAGGCTCAGTGGGAGGCCTCTCTGTAGGTCCTGTGTAGGAGATGGAGGCCTGATGAGCTTGGGGCCACTCCTGTTAATGGGGAGGAAAACAACTTTGTCATATGTACTTAATTCCTAGAATTCTAATAAGCTAATAAATGCCTCAATGGACAGACTTCTCTTTACTTTGGAAGTCCTCAAGCTTCCTTTTTCTCTTAAAACTGTCTTGAAAACCATGAACCACATGGTGACTGTTCTCACTACTCCTGACATATAACAGAGAACAAACCAAAGTGGACTGACAGCTAGCTTACACTTGTCACTCTAAATGAACACAGAATGGTCCAATAACAACTTAGCTTTGATTTACAGATGACACATGTGCTGGATAGGGTTAGTTGTCAACTTGACACATCTGGCTTGAGGAAGCCTCAACTGAGGAATTGTCTCCAGTGAACTGGCCTGTGGCCATGTCTTGGTGTTTTCTTGGTTGTTGAGTGATATGGGAGGGCCCAACCCACTGTGGATGGTGCCACCCCTAGGCAGGTTGTTCTGTATTTTATAAGAAAGCAGGCTGAGCATGGGCCTTCAGGGAAGCAAGCCAGTAAGCAGTGTTCCTCCATGGCCCATGCTCCAGCTCCTGCCTCCAGATTCCTGCCGTGAGTTCCTACCTTGGGCTTCCTAAGTGATGAACTGTGACCTATGAGATGTAAGCCAAATAAACTCTTTCCTCCCCAAGTTGGTATTCATCAGAGTGTTTTTTCACAGCAACTGAAGCAAACTAGGACAGAAACTGGTACCAGCAGTAGGGTCTTGCTGTGACAGACTTGACCTTGGTGTTTTTTGGGGGATAAAGGAAATGTTTGGAACTTCAGGCTGGGGAAGTCATTGAGTGCTTAGAGTTTAATGAGCTAATCCTGTGAAGCTTGGAACAGTTATGCTGAAAGAATTGTGGATAGTGGAGGTCTGGTTTGTGAAGCTTCAAAGGGAAGCTGAGACTATCAGGGCTGTTTGTGTAATATTTTGAATTAAGAATCTGTGGGTCTGGTCAGCTGTGATTAAGAAGAGACCAGACCCTGAAGTGAAACCTTTGTTTTACTGGGACAATTGATGCTGGTTAGCTGGGGCTGAAAATCTGCTGTAACAAGAGACCAGCATCACATTGGTAAAATCTTCTTGGAAGATTTCTTCAGGGTCAGCACATAGAAGCTATGGTCCAGAGGGGTCCCAAGCCTCCATCTCAAACTCAAAGCAGGACTAGGTAATGTGTAAGAGTCTCCTGGCATGGTTCTGGTGTTGAAAGTGTGGAGGGGTCATAGAGAGCAGTTGAAGCTTGGCACTATGAGAGGCCAGGAAAGGACATTGGTAAAAGTACAGTTGCAGTTGCAGTGAAGACCCCAAGATTGCAGGGGTCATGGAGAGACCAGAAGAGCCCGTTGGTGAAGGTGCAGTCTCAGTTTCAGTGGAGACCCCAGCTTTTTGGAGATGCCAGGACCAACTGCTCAGCCTGCCTTCTTATATAATATAAGACTACCTGCCCAGGGTGGCATCACCCACAGTGGGCAGGGCCCTCCATATCACTTAACAATCAAGAAAATGCCCCACAGACATGGCCATGGGCCAGTTCAATGGAGACAATTTCCCAACTGACAACTTAAGCTATCCAGCACAGAAGGGGAAGAGAAGGATGTGGATTTTTGGTCTCCCAAGATCCTAGCCATACCAGATTTTCAATCACACTGACCTGTCTCTGACCATTCCACCAAATTAATAGTAGATTCCTTTACAGAGCATTCTTTGTCTGTTCCTTTGGCCCTTGTGAGACTTTGTTCTTCTATGAAGGGTCCCAGTTCCAGATCAGTCTTGTCCCTAGGTTTCTGCACTCCTACAGCATACTCCTGCTGAGTATTGATAGAAAACATACCCACCCCAAGGAACATCTCAGTGTCACTGCAAATCCCAGTGCTCTCAGAGCTGCTGGAGGTCCTAATCTCTTCTTGACTTCAGTATTCAGGTCTTCTGCGCCTTCTTACCCACTCGTTTACCACTGTGACCACTTGCTTCAGTGAGCACGTCGAGTATGTCAGCGAGAAAGCCCTAAAATGCCTCACTTTCCCCTGACCTTAACTTTGTCTCATGGAAAAGGGCATCCCTGCCCCATCCGAGGATAATCCATGCCTTCTGTCTCCTTTCTGTCCACACCTTCCCATTCTTCTTTCCCCTGCTTTGGGGTCTACAAGGATATGGACCTTTGCCCAATCAAAGCCAATCCTCTTGCTCTCCCATTTCTCTCAGCTTTTATCTCCTTGAAGGAGTCACCCTTGCTGTCACGACATCTTTGCCTCCTATTTATTCCTTCACTTTACAATATGATCCAACCCCCAGTTTGGAAGCCATCAAACCACTGGCAGTTCTCAAGGTCAGGGGACACTTTCTTTCCTGTCCTTACGTATATTCTTTGTTGTCAGTTCTTAAAATTTGTGGGTCTTTTTCTTGAAATTACTCTTCTGTTGCCTGAAGTATTGGGACTCTCAGACGTCTCCTGATAATTATCAGTCATCGTTTCTGATTCTCTAAATGTTTATATTCCTTTGTGCTATTCTTGGCCTTTGTTCTTAATGGTAACTTCACCAAGCACACAATTTCAATGCCAGTCACATACTTATGACACGGAAATCTATTTCTTCACTGCAGACCCCTCTGTCAAGTTCCAGACCTTAACACAAATGTGTCTGTACTTGTTAGTGCCGCATGTTAGATTCAGCACATACCAAACTAAAATTTCATCTTTCTCCACACACTTGGTCTTACTCTCTTACCATCAACATGAATGGCAAAGTCAGTCACACAACTCCAGTCCCCCAGACAAACAGCCCGCAAGCCATTACTCTTCCTACTCTGAAGAGCTTGACTTCAACAGTTCTTTATCCATCTTGCACTGTCAGTGCTCACTGTTAACTACCTCAGCCGATACCCTGCTGCTTAGTCTCCCCATCACTGGATGACTAACAACCTTCTATCTGCTGTCTCTGCCCTTCACTACTCACATCCCATCTTCCGTCCACACTGCTGGAAACCAAATTTTCCAAAATGCAGATCTGATTATGTCAAGGCCTGCCCTGACCTTCCACTTTGGTTGCAAACATCTGGCACTAATTTTAACTGATGACCATGCTTTACCGTGGTGACTTCACCAGCCCACCTCTATTCTCCAATCTTGTATAGCTCTAAGTTTAGCGTAAATGTCACCTCCCTCAAGAAGGCTTTCTGACCCTCAAGTTTAGGTGGCCCTCTCCTCTGCTCCTGTCTTGCCCTCCCACATTTTTCTCCATCTGTCAGATGGCTAATGAACTTGTACCTCTCTCTGGCACAGGATTATTTCCTGAGGCTAGAAAGCTCGTGTAACTTGGCTTCATAAACCAAACACGTACCAATAAGCACTTGCTCAATACCTGACAGAAATAATTTATAGTATCTGGAACATCACCCTTTAAACATATAGCTACTATTTCCACCAGTGAAATTATTCTCTTTACAATAATACTTTTTATTAATCAGTTTGCCTTAGGTGCAGAAAAGCCTAGCCTAATTTGAATTTTAAAACATTTTAATATTTACTTCTAGTGCTTCATTGACTTTCTTTTTTACATTTAATTTTTTTAATCCAATTGGAATTTTTTAGAAGGTTACAGGAGCTATATTTTCCAGTGGGGATATATATATAATATATACATATATAATTTTTATAAGAATAATGGTAACTCTAAATGTTAACAATGGGACCAAGTTTCTTACTACTGACTTCAGATTAGCCAACCAAATTATGACTATACCACTTTTGTGCACATAAAAGATAAATACAGTATATAGTTCATCCATTAAGAGTGATTGCTAAGCTTGTTTTCTATGCCAAGATTTTTACTATTTTGTTTTAAGATTATTTCTTTTCTCACTCCCCCTCCCTTTTTTTTTCTCAGTGGTGGTAATCAACCCCAGGGCTTTATACATACTCAGCAAGTGCTCTACCTTATTAATATATTGTATATAGAGGCTGGAGATATGGTTTAGTGGTTAAGAGTACTGACTGCTTTTGCAGAGGACCCAAGTTCAATTCCCAGTATCCACATGGCAGCCAACAACAATCCTTAACGCCAGGTCCAGAGAATCCAATGCTCTCTTCTGGCCTCCGTAGTCACTGCATGTACATGGTACACTTACATGCAGGCAAAACACTCATATATTTAAAATAAAAAAATTAAAGTATCTATAATGTATTATATATTAGCAACACTGCCCAGCAGAACTTTCTGATGATAGAAATATTTTGTATCAGTACTGTCCAACAGAGTAAGTACTATCCACATTTAACTAGCAATTTGAAACCTACTGATATACACAAGCCTATATAATTACCATTTTATATATATATATATTATATATATATATATATATATGAATATATATTCCAGTACAAATCCCATTCATTCCCACGTAGTAATAGAGATACATATACAAATGATCTAGATATTCCATTCATTCTGTGCAAGGTTTGTCTGGCCAGGGTAAGTAAATAATACAAGGAAAGATTTAAAGACAAAGAAATCTGGGTTTGGTCAGGGAGATGAACAGTCCTTGCTTATCAAAACAAAAATATTTTCTGTAATTGTATAAATGAAATGACACCCACCTCCCATTTTAATGTTAGGTTGGAGCATGTTACATGGATGGTTCTATAGCACAGAATTAAAAAGTATCTCAAATACACACATCAGAAAAAATGAGCAAAATAATATACGGCAAGTTACATGCTGTGAATTATGTTTACCTGAAGAGTGCTGAGAAAGTGGGCTGCTTTGATCTTTAATGGCCCAAGGTACCAGTACCTGAGAAAGACCAAGATAACAGTATGAAAAGAGGATAAATATGACAGATCCATTCATGACATTCAGCTCATTAGGACTGTCCCTCGACTGTGACTGACTGCTGTGGAGGCTGAGGAGCATGGCACAACATAAAAGTCATACATTTTTAACCTGCACTTCAATGGCACATCTAACAGCATGCAACTGGATAGTAGAAAAATTCTTGCAGTTCATAAAAGATGTATGAGCATCTTTGATCCCTAAATTCACAAGAGTTATAATGTAGACTTTCAACCATAGAACAGTTGAGAATATAGTCAAAAGAGCCACAAGGAGAGGGTGATGAAGTCACGTGAAAATCATTCCTACACATGCTGCATGAGCTAAAGTGCTACAAGACAAAGGACTGGATCCTGTACTCCATGTCCCTCTCACACAAAATACACACACACTGTAAACTGCTATATATTCACATTACTCAAATCATACAGCTCTGATATGGCAAGCAGTAAGTCCCAGAGTGAAGATGATTTATTACATATTGCTAAATACATAAAAAGTACTTGAGAGAGGAAAATGCCTCATTGGAATTAGAAGCAATACAGATTCTATTTTTAAGACTTATTTCTGTTACCATCCATGCTACTTTACTGCTCCCTACCGAGTCTAATCAAAATGCCTTCATTTAGCTCCCGTTACATATACAGGAGAGACGTACAGGTACAAAACATACAGAAGAATTCAGTGTAAAATTTCCACCTGTGGATCTATGATTTGAAAAGTTAAGGCCCCTAAAGTAACATGGTATAAACTGATCGTTATTTATTGAAGAGAAGTCAAGAAATGGAAAAAAAAAGACTCTTAAGGTGAAATCACTGGTGTGATCATGATTATGAAATGAATGGCAAATAAAATAGGGGTATGGAGCTTACAAAATGTCCAGGAGTGGGCTGGGTCTAGATACGTGAAAAAGGAACAGAAATCATTCTAGACAAAAGGAGGAAATATTAGCCAGAGATAGGAAAAGACTTAAAACTAAAGATAAATAATTATATATTAGGGGCAAGAGCACAGTTAGTTGGGCCTGGATTTCCAGAACAAGGAAGTTACATATAGTCCGTTCTAAATTATTATTTAGGCTAATATTGTCATGCTATTAACAAGGGCCTTAGATATCTGTTCTGTATGTTCCTTTTCTAATTCTTTTAAAAAATTGTTTTTTTTATGTGTATGAGTATATTGCCTGCATGTATGTAAGTATACCTGTGTTGTGCAATGCCTGGAGAGGACAGAAGGTCTTAGATCCCCTGAAACTGGAGTTATGAATGGTTGTTAGCTGCCATGTGGGTACTGGGAATTGAACCTGGGTCCTCTGAAGAGCAGTCAGTGCTCTTAACTGCTGAGCTATCTCTCCAGCCCCTGTTCCTGTTTAAAAACTCACTTTATAGTTTTCTTCTTTTCCCAGCTAGCCAAGTAAAAATGCCTTCTGACTCAGGTGGTTCATTTCCAAATTGTCCCAGTTCATTTCACCTCTACCAGTAAGAAATTCTGGCACTCTGCTGATGTCTTCCCATACCAGCCAGGGAATGGCTTCATATACACCTCATGTCTCTTCCTTCATATGAAAAGCAATTCAATGGTGAGCCCTAGCCAATTTATTATATAACTACCACCAGACTTTAAAATTCATTGTTCAGAAACCAGCCAAACTATGGAGCAAGTATATGAGGTATTCCTAAGGCAGCTGACCTATGTTTAACTAGTGATTAGAGAATTTGGGAAAAAAATTTGTTCTGACCAGACTTTCACAGAGAAAGCTAAGTAATTCTTCTTGGCAAGCTGTGGGAATATGAAATTATAGATCAAACACAAGGTAATTTGTGGAATCAACATAATCATGGCATGCTTGCAAATAAAAAGATGTGGAGCATTTAAGACTGCAGTGTGTAATGTAATACAGTGATATTTCTCTTCTGACATTTCACTGTCAGGAATTTCATTACCAGGAATAATAAAGTAAAGTACGTGAGAAATTTCTGCAGAAAGTTTGACAGGTTGGCCTATGAAGTGCAAGAGCAGGTTCTTGATGAGCACTATATAGGAGATCAATCATAATCCATCTATACTATACCAAGACTGCATGCTCTGGGCTTTAGGAAAAGGAAAGAAAAGACTTCTACCAGGAATGAAATGAACCTCCATGGTATGTCCTCCAGTTCTGGTTCTGCCTCAGGAAGTCCGGTCTACACTTCCTTGCCAGGGGAAACATGACACACCCTCTCTTCAAGCAAAGAGTTTAATTTTATACAATGGATTCTCCAAAAATAAGTCTGTCTTTGAATGCCAGCAGCAGCCCTCTAATTAGCTCCTCTGCAGGCCAGCTCTTTTACAGAGCCAGGCTTCTACCTTTCTTCCTTCTTCTATCAGAGCCGCCTATGGTCTCTTCATCTATGAGCTTAAAAAAAAAAAAAAAAAAAACTCCAGAAGGCTGAGGCCCAGGCAGCACCATCTCCTTGGTATCCAGCTAAGCAGCTGCTGAATGATAAGCAATTCAGCTTCCCCTTCTATGTAGCTTGAACCTAAGCTATGCTAAAATATGTCTAAAAATAGAGGCATATCCCAATGTTGAGGAACCCAGAACTTTCCCCACCCTTTCTACCAAGAGAATCAAACTTTCACCTGACAGTTCTGATCTCATTATGCATACATAACTCAACCTCCAGGGCCAGCAAACTTATTCTCAGACCATTGTATTTTAAAATTCAAAAGCAGGGACGGAACAAAATTTTTTTTAAAAATCATCAAATTATCACATATCAACATAGTAATCCTTTACTTGCTAACTTTGACGCCAGCATCTCTGAAGGATCCCCATCGAAGGCCAGTCATTGCAAACACAGGTTGTTCCTTCTCACCCTGGAAGTTAAATACATCTGATTTAGCTTCATGAATTCAATAGCTTATAATCCTCTCCACACAAGCTCATGGTGTGCTTCTCATCAAACCAGAAACTTAAATGTAATTTCAAATATTAAAGCAATTAACCCTCTGAACACATGGGTAAGAGTAACTGAACAATCCACACTGTAAACTAAGTAATTTTATGTATTAAGTCTCATAAATCTGACAAGGAAACATATTTGCTGTAATTCTGAACAGCTAAATTCCAATGGCTGAAAACTAAAAGATATGAGTCCCCTCCATTCTAAAAGGTCAAATTATTAGATATAACTCCACAGAGTTACTGAAATGTAGAAGATCAGCTTAGATTCTCTGACACCATCACCCCACCATGGCTAACATAAGCTAAGAGACCTGGAGGAGAATATTTGGCATTAGAAGGTGCTAGCCTAGGGAAGCATGTTGTATCTTTAGTTCAGGACCAAGGACTCTCCCAATCCCAGTGTCAATCCCATTCCCACTACATCAGAGCCAAGCAAGGGACATGTAACACACAGTGTACAAAAAAGTGCCTGGCCTTTCATCCCTCTGTGTATTTACTCAAGCAGCACATTAGATTTTCAGCTCCCTGGACTCATCTATGCTGGAGGGAAGGATCCAGAGCGAGAGTACCTCAGAGGTGTTCTCAGGGCAGGTGAGTCAACTGCTGACTGACACAGCAAGGACTTGTCTCTGAAGTACCAAGTGGGTTCCATGGAGAAAGCAGGGCTTTGAGTCACTTGGACAGTAGCTCACCTGAGAACTGTGAGCCAGGCACTAGGTCATTCAAGTACGAAGTGTTTATGGAGGGTGCCATACCCGGGGACTGAAAGAAACTGTCCTAGAAGAGACCTCCAACCTCAAAAAACAAGCCCACGAAAGAATGAAGGTCACATGTGAGCCCATAATAGCTCTAGCACAGGGGCGTCAGCAGCCAACAGGGAGCTGCGACACTGCCGGGCGGGTGAAAAGACGTCTTCTACTTCTTCTGTGTATCAACAGTAGAGAAGCTATAAACAGCATGAAGAGGGGACAGGAGGCTGAAAAAAGCAAACCCCAATATTTCAAAGATGCTACTAGGAGTAGTGGCCAGTTCAGAGACGAGACGAGAGAAGAGGCTGCTGATAAATGGCATCTGAAGAACCGTGAATCAGCATCTGAGCAATCGGATAGGGCCAGAGGGACCAGATCAAGTTTGGCTTTAAAGGCCTTTCAATAACTTTGGCTTTTATTAAGAGATAGTCACAACTTTGAGAAGAGAAGTAATGTGCCCTAACTTGTGAGCACATGTTGGTTGTTGAAAATAAACCATGGGGAGGCAAGGGCATAGAGAAAGATAGTAGTTAGAGGACTCTGCGACAAGATGGAGGCAACCAGAGTAGAGACAAGAGTCAAGAAGAAATGCTAGCCTCAGATACATGCCGAAGATGGAGTCAGTATGTTTTCTTACCTACTTTCTCACCAAATTTCAAGAGAAAGGTTTCAAGAGAGATGCAAAAACACACTGAATAGTGAAAAAGCTAAATATGTTATTTTAGTTTCCAAGTAACATTTCTTGTACCTTTGGGGAATCCTCAGTTCATGTTAATGGGATGTGCGTTGTTCTCTAAAGAAATGGCATCAGGCTTTGTCTACAGTAATTCTTTTCATATTCTGAAAGCAATTTCCATAAATAAGGAGAAGGAGAAAATAGATGAAATTGAGCTGGGTTCCTGAGAAACAAGAGCAGCAGCAGCTGTACCATGTTTTCTAGGAACTGACTTAAAATTTTTGTATTTCCTGGGCTTGCCATTAAAACAGTTTGTGATAAATCTGACACTGGTTTTATCAGTTCACAAAATAAGTACAGTTGAGTGAGATCAGACAGACATTTAATAATAAGCAAAGCAAGAATTTCTAGTTAAACTAGAATTACTCTGCAACATATCACTTCTAACACATATATAACAAATACCAAATCAATTAGTTATTAAAAAATATACCCTGACTCACCTCTTTTGGTAATTTTACAACTTCATAAATAGCAATCTTCAGTGTTTGTCCTTTAATCACAACCCATCTATTCTGTGAAAATGATTTAGCTGTACTACACACTAAAAGATCAATGGTGATTTAGATTACGATAATGAGATCATGGTGAAAAGTCTAAATGACACTGCCCAGAGAAAACAGCCTGGAAACAGGAAGGTTCGCCAGTTGTCAACATGCACTAGCAAATTCCATACAGGTTAAGTGCCTCTTAACTGAAATGCACGAGACATGAAATGTTCCTGACTTCAGAGTTTTTCAAATTTCTGAATATTTGCACAAACTATTGACTGAGTATTCCAAGCTCAATGCAAAATGCAGTGTCTGAAATGCTCTAACTTCAGAGCTTGACTTTGCGTTCTCAGAATGGGGAGAGTCAAACATACAAAAGCTACTTTTAGGGAATAAAGCTGAGAATCATGACACAGTATAGATCCTTAAAACGTCTACAAATATCAGGAAATGAGGAACAGAAGCTCCTCCTGAATGGAACCGGAATGTTTGGGGTCAAGTTCGAGCAGCACACTCAGGGCTCAAAACTGCAAGGCAAACAAGGCAATCTAGCTTTGCGGTTCTGGTTTCTGAGGAATTGGCCTTTTTTTTTCTTTTTCTTTTTCTTTCTTCTTTATTTCCAGGAAAAAAGTTAGATGGAGAAAGAATAGTTTTCAACCACTAAAAGGTAAGAATATCTGTTTTCTAGGATTTAGGAGAGGATGTTGGCCAAAAGTTAGAAATTGCTACCGACTCCTCTCTCCGTGGCTCCAAATTTTTATTTTGGAAAAATGCAATGCAAAAATCTAAGTTGTACAATCAGCACCAGTTATACCTCTCACCCAGACCCACTAGTGCCGAGGTCTCCATAGCCTTATCTGTGTGTGTTTGTGATGCTGAGTTAGAAAACAAGTGGCAGATTTCCTGAGAGTAAGGACTTACAGAGACAGTCATGGAGTCACAACGCCCACGCCACTCTCAAGGAATTGAACCCTGACACATGATTTCCTAAGTACAGTTCACAGTCAAATATCTTTACTTGTTCTAATAATGCCCATAATGGTCACCACAGTTTTCACTTTTCAAATCTAGGATCCTTTGCTAGGTTTTGTTTTGTTTCTCATCTTGCACAGACTGCTTACTTTCTTTTGGATTCCATGACCCTGACATTTTGTGTTGGAGGGCAATCTAATATCGTTTAGAATGTCACATAATTTGGACTTTTCTGATCACTTTCTCATGAGTGAGCATTAAAACAGGAAGCTTACACAGTGAACTGCATGAGTCCAAGAGGCAGAAAAGGTTACTCTGTATCATGAACGAAACTGTATTTGCTAGATTTACTCCTCCTTTTAATTATTAGTAAGTAAATCATTTGGTAACAAAATATTTGTTTCCCAGTAGCTTTTTATCCATTTCTGTTGATTTTGACTGATGATCTTGACCTAAAATCAATGATCAAAATGGTGACTGAAAAGTGGTAATATTCTATCATTCCTCCTATACTTAATTTTTATGTAAGGCATTATAATCAATTGATATTATCATTCTTACTGAAACTGTCTTCGAATCAGTGAGGGGAAGAGGACACCATCAGGCTGGCTCTTATGTCCTTCTGTGATGTCCCGTCTACTGTTTAATGTTTCCTTAACGCAGGTTTAGCATGCCTTTGAAAATCTCTAAACTAAATCAGGAGTTCTTTTACACATAGTAAGAAAATGTGATACAGCTCAAGATAAGAAAACTGCAGCATTCTATTCCTGCCTGGGATGCAGAAAGCTCCATTAAACACTTCTCAGAGGGAGAAAGGAGGGTAGATAATCTTAAAAATCACAGCTTTTCTTAAGTTTACCAGGGAACTAAGAGGATGAGACAGCCAAGGAATATGAATTACAAAGAAGGACAGGCTGGTCCAACAAGACAGGAGCAAGGGTCTCACTGTCGGCAGAGCACGGAGAACATTGCTACAATGTCTGGCCTTATGAGCTCTTCTAATTCTCAAAACAACCATTTATAGATTAATTTCTTGTGGTCTAGAGGTAGTCCATAGAGGAATTAAAACTAGAGATACAATTATATTAGGAAGAGATATAAAGCAATTCTTGTCTGTAACATAGAGGCCAAAAGATAACACTGAAAACTGATCAAAAGGTAGCACCATACTCTTAATACTACCGGACTGTACACATAAATGATTAAAGATGCTAATTTTATCTTTCTTATTAAGTGAGGTCCAAAATACTGAACGCAGGGCCATACACAAGGTAAACACATATTCTACCTCATATCAATAACCTTCAGCAGCCACTATAATATTTTAAAAGTGGAGTCATAAAGATATTAATCAGCGATAATAGAATTATGGATACATTTTTCTCTGGAGATACTTGAGGTAAAAAGGGAACGAGGACTGTCCTGTCATAATCTTCTCTGAACCATTACATTCTATTTTCTTTAATGTATGTTTATTACTTTGATAACTTTTCAAAATCTGTAGGAAAGACTTTACCTTGATCTGCAAGACATCAAGCGGAACTGTCTCTCCTTTCACAATGGCAAGTGTGGCATCAGTAATATGTCTAAAAAGGAAAACAACAGAAATGAGTATGTCGTAAAAAGCAAACATCTCCTCATGGTACAAATGCGCACACACACACACACACACACACACACACACACACACACACACACCACCCGGATTCTCAATAGGAGAGTCAGGAGAAATTAGTCTTTCAAAATAGTATAAAGAAGTAGAACAAAAGCATGTAAAAGAATTACTAGAAATGCAGCACAACGCTCAGACAGACCCAGAGAGAAAGCTTTGGCAAGAAGTTTGTACAAGGTATCGATCATTTATTTATTTAGAATTTATCAAATCTCTCCACTGTGCCTCACATTATTGGAAACTGTGGTTAAGTACAACATCTTCTATTCATTCTAAGAGATCAGCCATCTAAAAAAAACTCCAGAATTCTTTCTACTCAAACAGCCAGAAATGTAACTGAAGGACAAGTTTTGTTGTGGCTATCTTAACAAATATATTCTCAAACCCAAGACATGTTTCTCTTATTTTCCAGGATTATAAGGATGTACCTCATTTTAATTGTTGATCCTTTCATTCAAAGACACGAGACTATTTTTATCAACATTCTGACAATCTTTTGAAAAGTCTGTATGTCACTAGAGAGCATATACTATAGATTATCCATTCAGGGATGGAAAATAATGCTCGAGTTAGATTCAGGGTCAGACATACATAAACACATAGCAGTTAGTTAACCAAAGAAATATTACATCCAAGTGGTAGGCAGTAAGATGTCTGCTCTCACAGGAAAAGGGTAGACCCACATCAGGCACTGCCTACCAAAACTCCTGTAACCTAGGCACGGTCACTGCATGCTGGCTACCCTCATCCTTCAGATTTGACTGAAATATAACTGTCTCAGACAGTCCCCCTCCATCCAGCCTAGAGGAAGGCTCTTAGCTGTAATTCTCTACCACTCAACTGTTGCTGTCTTTCAACTACAATCTGTACTGCACATTTCCTTATTTACTTTACCATCTGCTTTCTTCTGGAGAAAAGAAGTTCCACAAGGCAAGTGACAATGTATCATGCGCCAACCAATGTAAAACCTGTATCTAACAGAACATGCCATAAAACAGGCAATCAATATTTGCTGAATGAATTGTTTTATTCCATAGAATTGCAAGCATATAAAAAACTATAAAGAACTCTTACATAATCTTCACCAATTATCAACTCAATGATAAATCTTATTTCCTTTACATTCCTTTCCATCCCCTAACATGTATCAATGAAAACAAATCTGATATTTTAGTACTTGATAAACAGTTCATTGAATCTGTGATCCCCTCCCCGCCCCCTGGTCTTTTTGAGATAGTGTCTCCCTGTAGTCCCAGTTGTCCAGGACTCCCTATGTAGACCAGGCTGGCCTTGAACTCACAGAGATCCACCTGCCTCTGCCTCCCAAGTGCTGGGATCAAAGGCATGCGCCACCACACCCAGTTGAATCTGTGATTTTTATGAAGCAAATTATCATACCTAAAACATTAATCCATGTATATCAATATACTTAATGTTTCAATTTTACAACTGACATATAAATACATATGTATTCCTTTGTTCAAATCAGAATTTTAATGAGCCATGCACATTGCAGTTGGCATATATGTTTGTTTCAAGTCTCTTAATCTTTAGATAGCTGCTCTTTCTGTCTCTCTACTAGTTTAGGGACTAGGCCATTTATCTGATTGAATTTCTGTGGACTTGAACTTCAGTGATTATACAGGTACAACATTAGTATACATCTGTATCTCATGTATTTTTGAATATCTCAAGACAGAAAATCTTTGTCAATTCAGCCTTGAGATTTTGTCAAAAACAATCCCCATGTGGCGGTGTGTTCTTCCCAAGGAAGACGCGCAGCTTACCTAGTTGTCTTGTGATAGCAACCAATGAAAACCAAGGTCAGACTTTCTATGCTGCAAACTTGTAACTTTTTAATTTTGTTACGATTTCTTTTGTATTACCTGTCCTACAAGGAGAACCTTTCTGTCGCTGACAATCTGGATATCCTACAAGTCAGGTGGGAAAGTCAGGATCGGTTGGTCCATTTGCTACAACTGAAGGACTTACACTGACTCACCACTGTCATCCACAGTCCAGTTTTCACCAGAGCTATGCTCTACACCGGTTTAGGAAAATGTAAATGTTTACTGAAACTTCTTTTGAGAGGGTGTCATCTATCCCAGGCTGGTCTTGAGCTCACTATGTAGCTAATAATGCCTATATGGTAAGTATATGTCTAATGTCCTAAAAGGCTGCCACACTATTTCCCATATTGGCTGTGTTACTCAGCATTCACAGCAGCTATTTGTGAATGTCAATTGCTGAGGGTCAGTGCTTGGTGCTGTGTAGTTTGCTGTTTGTTTTTTTTTTTTTTTTTCCACACTGTAAGTCAGTCTAACATGCGTGATAGCTCTTCAATATGACCTTAACTTATATTTTCCCTAACAAAAAGATTTTCCCACAGGTATGCTATTGCACATGCACCCACATACATACCACACGTACAACACACACACACACATACATATCACACACACATACACACAACACACACATACATATCACACACACAACACACACACATACATATCACACGCACAACACGCACACACACATACATGTCACACGCACAACACACACACATACATATCACACACACACATACACATCACACGCACAACAACACACAAACATACATATAACACACACACTCATGAATTTTTTTAAAAGAAGTTAGATATAACTTAAGATACCTTTAAAATCTCCCCAAATATGCATGATAACTCAAATACATTCATTAAATTCTGGGTTCCTCGATAAATGAGTTGAAATTATAATACTTCCTCATATTTATCTACAAACCCATTTTTTTAAAGTTCCAATCAAGATGCTACCTGGGGAACAGGAAGCAATGTTTCAAGATAAGAATCTCGAAGGAACACAGGGCATGCACACACGCACACACGTTCAGGCTCATTTGGTCTCGGCGTGTGCGCTGTGATGGGAGCAGCACAGCTGATCCTGAAACACACTGTACTTAATCCAAACAGCAGCACACTGACAGGCTTAGGAAGTGTCCTTGAGAGACTGACCTAAAACACAACCCAAATACTGAAATTCCAAAAGAATTTTTACATTAAATTGCTTCTCTAAATTGCTTGGCAGAAGACAACTAAAATGCAACTTAAATTTAACATTCTCAAACAATAGCTCAAAGTTCTAATTTAAAGAAGCATTGTAACCCAGTGTTTAGGATATTTACCTGCAACATTCTACATTCCAACAAAAATGACTTCTCTTCTCTAGTAATTATGCTACAGAAAATCCTGACAGGAGGACGAAAGCAAAGCTTTGTTCTTTCTAAATAGCCTCAGGCAACTGTCATGTTAAGAAGTCTGCAAAATTCTGAACCCAGGGCAGAGTTACTTTATTACCTACGAGCCCTGAGGCATGCTTATAAATTAAGTTTTATAAATCTTTAAATTATAAATAGAAGCAGCAATAACAGCAATTTAACAACACCAGGAAATCAGCCCCTAAAAAGCTAAATACTATCTCAGACCCTGAGGGTTCACTCATTTGGCATAAACTGGTTTCTAGATAGGCAAGCATTTCCAAGGAAAATAATCTAGCTCTGATCACTGACACAGGCTACTTGGAAGTGTGCACGAAAGCAGTTCAAATAATCTCTTTAGATACAAGAGAAAGACAGGCCCTGTGGCTTAACAAAGTCGAAAACTAGGTAGGATTATCAGATCATCAAAAATGTTTGGCCAATTCATTTGTCATTATCTATTGTTACTCAAAAATTCTAAGCTATCATCAAAATATAGGTCCACTGAAAGGGCCTCTCCTGTTTTCTAGGCCTCAGTATGGTTGAAGAACATATAAATGATCCTGTTAAAGTATAAAGCATGAGAAAAATTAAAATGAGGGTCTGATAAATGTTTAGACACATGCCTTAGTGTTTCTTATAGGTACTCAGGTTTTCATAAAAAGCATAGAATTGTTAAGAGATACAACAGTTAACTCTCAAAATTACAGTAGCAAAAATCAATCAATAAGAACCAGTCTAAGGAAGCATTTCAAAGCAGGAAAGAAAAAAAAAACAAATAGAAATTACTTCTGTATAATTATTATTGACTTAAAAAGTTATAACAGGAAAAACTGTGGGAAATTTTTAACTAATTCATTCAGCAAATATTTACTTACTGATTTCTTCCAATTGTCATGAAGCTTACGTTAAATATGATGTCACCATATCTCCAATATCTCTCCACTTAGGTCTTCTGTCAAGATTATGTTATTAATGGCTATGAAAGCCAGGCCTCAAATTCAAGACCACCATCTTCTTCAGAGACATGGGCTTTGCTCCAGAAAGTGTTCAAGAACAAAGAAGTATCCCAACAACATTTCCCTGACTCCTGAAGACACTGTTAGACTAACAGCAATTTAATTTAGACGTCAGGGCTTCATTGCTTTCCCCACTCACTTTATCTATGCTACCTGTCACTGTAGGCAGTCACAACTGTATTTAGTTGGTTTACCTCTTTATTTCATCAAGATAATAAATAAAGCCAAAGCTCCCAGTTCAGTTTCCAAGTGGGACTTGCTATTTGGCATCATGAATACTTAAAAGGCAACAAATAAACAAACAACAAGCAAGTCTGCCCTCAATTTCACAAAAGGATCTGACAGTGTAAAAGTAAAAAAACAGAAAACTGTATGGATCAGAAATACCATCTTCATATGAGATCCAATAACATAAAGCACATCTACCAACCTGACCTTAGGACTTGCTTCTAGATTAGTAAGCTACCACACCTCAACTGGCATAAACAAAAACGCTGAATGCTCCTCTCAATAATTTGAAGTTAAGGCTATCAGCACTTGAAAAGTACATTTTATCACCCATGTAAGTTTTCATTCCCAGGCTCTATCACCCACAAGTGTTAGCCTTCTATATCGACAACCTACTGGACTTTGTTTCCACTTTCGGCAAAGAGGGTATGACTCAAGCTACTGGTCTGTCCCAGCGGGATAAATCCAATGGGAATCTTACTGAAGGTGGCCTGGTAGAACAAAAACAAGAGAAGGTTCACTGTTATGGTCATAAGATTAGGCTTCATGGAGAGGCACATATGTGTCCTCTACGACAAAGTAACTGGTCTGTGTCTGCCTTCCGATCCCCAGTCTATATCCCTAGACCAGTAAACAAGTATTACAAAATGAGTGACTTCTATAAGTCACTAAAAACACAATGACTTCAAATGTGGAAGACATATTTGGGTACTCATTAATGACAATTATTTGGAAGAAGTTTAGTTAAGATAATAGCAGTCTTACAAAACTATTGGGTCAATGCACCAGTGTGAAAGAGACTGCATTATGCTATCACACTGTTTGAAAAAGGATGCAGGTAAAATTCAACTATTTCTAGTGACCAGTGAGAGGTGAAAGTGTTTTATAAGCTATCTATTTCAGACACAAATGAAGAGAATAAGTCAAATGTCTTAAGTTAATGACATTAACAGTCAATTTAATTAAATGCCAATCATACAGCAGATACTTGAAGGTTCTTAAAAACTATTTTAAGCAAAATCTCTTATTTTTTTTACTTAAGAAATATTATAAGCTATGGCAGAAAAACAAATGAGATCTTACAAAACCCATGAGCTTATAATCCAGATTTAACATTTACCATTTTACTTCTGATGTTATAAGATGTAAGCCTTATTTAAAAATAAATAAAATAACAAATAGATGTAGATAGAAATGGAATCTCTTTCCTGTCTCTTCCTAGAGGAAATCATTACGTTAGGTTATGATTCCTTTTGAATTACATTATTTTTGCCTTGCTACATACTTAGACACCCACTAATAAGACAGTATTGTCTCCTGAATTCTATAACTATGTAGAAACACTTAAGCTACTCTGAAAACTTACCTTTTACTTAACATTTTTGAGCTATAAGGTATAAATATTTATAGATTTAGTACACTTGTATGTGAGGGCATACTTGTGAGTGCAGATACATGCGGGCCGGCGGCATGTAGAGAGAGGGCAACCACGGGTCTTGTTTCTCAGACGCTGTTGACATTTTTCTCTCTTCTGGCTGGCCAGCCAGCTGCTAGGGATCTGCCTGCCCTACCTCTCCACCACTGGGATTACAAGCAGCATCACCAAAACCAGCTTGTTTCACATAGATTCTGGGATCAAACTCAGGTCCTTGTGCTTGTATTTAACTGAACAAGCTCTCTCCCTAGTCTAGTTCATTCATTTACCTGTTCTCTGGTTCCTATTATATGAAGGCATCACTATTAATTTATGAAGGAATTCCTTAAAGAAAAGATTTCATAAGAAATTTTTATGTATTATAAACTACTGTTAAAAGTTACTGCGTATCCTGGATTACCCACACAGGAAGTCCACTATAGGTCCATGACAGTGTCCCATGACAGAAGCATCAGTACTGTATCACCTTTTCAAAAATTCAACCCTATCACAATTGCACTGGATAAATATAACACGGGAGCTGAGCATGGTAGTCCATGCCTGGGACTCCAGCTACTCTAGAGACTGAGACAGAAAGGATCACAAATCCAAGGCAAGTCTGGGCAATATATCAGGACCCTGTCTCAAAATAAAAAAAAAATAACTGAACAAAGGGCTGGGTGAACAGCTCAGTGGTAGAATACTTGGCTAACATGGGTTCAATCCTCAGCCCTGCCAACAGCTATCTATCTATCTATCTGTCTGTCTGCCTGTCTATCTGTCTGTCTATCTATCCATCCATCTATCTGTAAATAAATATGCATATAGCATAAGAAGAAGATAAAATGATAGCAGTAAAAGCTCAAATGCAATTTTTCTCACAAGCTCACCTCATCTGTTCTTCGAAGAAGTCCAGTAACAACCTATAAATATAAAAAAGTATTACAAACAACATGCATTTCCTTGTAATGAAACTGGATTCCATTTTCATGGACCATAAACCTATTTTTATTCCTTATAAACTGTTAAATGATGCACTGGACCCTAAACACATTATATTCTCAAATATGATCAGAGCCTAATTGGATTTTATTCTTAACCTAGGATTAACAACAAAGACTCAAATAAATTATAAAAATTCTGTATTAGTAAAATCATGTTTTTTGGTCTTTTTTGAGACAGGGTCTCCCTGTAGCTCCAGCTGGCCTGATAACTTGCTATGTAGACCAGTCTGGCCTTGAACTCACGGAGATCCTCCGACCTCTGCCTCCCAAGTATCAGGACCTCATCCTGATTAAAGGCGTGGAGCCACCATGCCCGGCTTTGTACAATCACATTTTAAGTTCTATAAATACAACTTTACTAACGTTTATACAGTTAGTATAGACATGTAAGTTCTTTTCAATTATACATAAAAGCCTAAGTTACTCTATGAGATGCATAAAGAGGAAAAAGCTCCTTGCTACATTCAGAGAACTCTGTCCTCAGCGTTTTTCACTGAGGACTATGAAGACAAAAGGCAGAGAATTCTTGTGAAGCTATAAAAAATATCAGAAGAAAAACTTCTCAGTCTTACCATGCTAGATAACTAATATTAACCACTTTTTAAATTTTATTCAATTTTTTTTTAAGATCGGGTTTTACTGTATAGCCCAGGCTAGTCTGAAACTCACAGCATTCCTCCTACCTTGGCCTCCCTAGTGTTCGGATTACAAGTGTGAGTCGCCATACCTGACCAATCCTATTGGCCAATGTCTATTTTAATGAGTACAAATACAACAAATATACAATTCCTGGTCTTCCTTTAAAAACATTTTGTAAACACAAAGGTTGACACAAATCTATCTTCATCTGGTCCTATCTCACTGAGTTTCAAGATCAATGGGGCTGTCCAGTGCTCTACTTCATTCCTTGTGGGCATGCTATCAGAAATCTTCACACTTCACTAAAAGCCATCAAACAATTATATGATCATCAGCATACTTTCTGCTAAGGCTCATGTAAGTGTCAAGTCAAACTCAGAACAGCTTTTCTGATGCTAGCCACTGATGCCTGCACATGGTGACGCCACCAGAGGGAGTGAAAGACAAGAGAAATGAGGTGTGAGGTGTGGGTGTGAAGCAGA
Organism: Eospalax fontanierii; assembly: GCA_035773235.1. NCBI lineage: Eukaryota > Metazoa > Chordata > Mammalia > Rodentia > Spalacidae > Eospalax > Eospalax fontanierii. Next base: position 96,443,235 of record CM069528.1, on the reverse strand, counting down.
GAACAGGGTGAAAAGACAGGAGCAGGACAGAGGGCTCCTGAGAGGTTTCATTGTGTGACGACCTGACGGTCTGCTGCAGGGGGAGAAGAGCACCCACAGGCAACATATTTTCTAGTTGGACCAAAGCAAGCAGTAAAGACCTGCCTTACTTTTAAGCAAAAATTTTTTTTTCATGTTATGTTTATGAATGCTTTGCCTACATGTATGTAAGTGCACCACACGTATACAGTGCCCACAGATGGCAGAAGGGGGCATCATATCCCCTGGAACTGGAGTTTGGACAGTTGTTAGCTGCTATGTAGGTGCTGGGAATTGAACCCAGGTCCTCTGAAGGAACAACAGTCTTAACCACTGAGTGTTCTTAACTGCTGAGTCATCTCTCTAGCTCCATTTTTAAAATTTTAAATTTTAAAGCTTAATTTTATGTGTGTATTTTCAGAGGTCAAAAGACGGTGTTGGGTTCCCCGGAATCGAAGTTACATACTGTTGTTAGCCATCATGTGGGTACTGGGAACTGAACCTGGGTCCTCTGTAAGAACATCCAGTGCTCTTAACCAATGAACCATCTCTCCAGCCCCAACATTTATTTTTAAAAAGAAGTTTTAGGTTTATAGCAAAATTAAACAGAAGATGTACTGATTTCTTGTATACCTCCTACACACTATCAATATCTCTTACCAGAGGGGGAACCTACATTAACATCCACACTCCATCATGTCTCTTCGTGCTAAATAATAATCTGTTACCTGAGACTACCACTCTATCCATTCACCTGCTGAAGGGCATCTTTGTTTCTCCCAAGTTTTGTCAATTATAAATAAAGATGCTATAAGCATCCAGTGCAGATCTTTGTACGCCCATAGTTGTAAACTCCTCTGGCTAACTTCCAGTGAGCATAGTTCCTAGATCACATGGTAAAGGTATGTTCAGTATGTGAAGCCATCCAATATTCCAAAGTGGCTATCTCATTTTCCAGTCTATCCTAGATTTTGGTCCTTCTAATATGTATTAAGTGAATTCCCATGGCAATGAATGGCAGTGGAGGCAGCTCTTGCCTCTCATTAGCGTTTGATATAGCCAGTGTTCTGGATTTTGGCCATTCTTAGACATGTGGTTACCTTCACCAAAGATAAAATTAATATTAAAACAAAGACAGGGCTAGGGCCATAGCTCAATGGTACAGTACTTGCCCAGCATATGTGAGGTTTGATCTCCAGTGCTGACTACCAAGCAACCAATCATATACCAGCAGAAACAAAGGCAGACGCATACATCTGAACATGTGGCCCCTCTTCCTATAAATGTGATATTAAGAGTTAACTTTAAACATGATACAAATGATGTGAGTGGGGGTAGATGTGTTTTGGTAAGAAACTGAGGAACATCTGGGGACACTAACTTGATGCAATAGACTTTAACACAGTTAAAAGAATGTATGGATTCCAGTTGGGGGGCTGTGGGGAAGCTGTTGGGGAAGGGGGTATAAAGATGATTAAGACTGAGATATTCTGTATGAAATACATGACGATTCAATACAAATAAATAAATAAAAATAGCAGTTGAAAAAAAAGAAATTGTCTTCATAATTCAAACTATAATTCTATTACAGAGCTAGTTCATAACTCTTCAAACATAACAAGATATCCTACCTGGCCCCCATTTTGTTCAATATTTATGTATTTTGTCTAGTATTTGTTTTGTTCAATATTTATCCAGTGTCTGGGGCATTACCGTGATGGGCAGCCCAAGATGAACTGAACCATGAAGTCCTCCCACCTCGTCCTCCTAAGTGTGGGGATTATAATGCCTTACTTGTTTTACTTAATTTTATCAAACAAATTGAATAACATATAAACTCTTCTTTGTGCTGTTTTACAAAAAACAAAGACATGTGCAAGAGAAAAAATTAGGACTATACTAGTTTGAGAGCAACAGCTCCAAATAATGACTTACAAGCAATGATTTTCTTAATTGCTGCCGCAGCTGTCCTAGAACCTGACTCCCACTTTTCTCACCTTAGAACTGATCCTACCTCCTGAAGTGTCCCATCTCCTCCAGCAACGATGATCACATCTGTGCTCTCCATCAGCTCCAGAAGTTTCTTGGCTTGCCCCTCATAATCTGTCTGAAATAGAAAGAAAGCCTTTGGTAAATCTGTCATTGTAGGACCACAAGGTCAAAGATTGAAGAGGTGGGATATTTTCATTAAAGTTTTGTATGAGGCTCTCCTGAGTTTACATAACTGACAGACATGAAAAAAATCAGATGCCTATCAAAACAATTACATATGGTTTTTGTGATTTATCATTTTAGAGCCAGAAGGGACTTCAGAAAGTATCTAGTCAGCTCCTTATTTTAAAAAGAAAATTCAAGCCCAGCAATTTCTCTTATAGGTAGTCAAAGAACTCCTTTCCAGTCGGGTGCGGATTCCATTACATTGCTTACCCACTGCTGTTCATCTGAATGCAGGAAGTCAGGTGCAAATGCAAACAGGGAGGCAGATGTAATGAAAAGGAGCACAGACTGCAGAGCCCAAGAGACCTGGATTAAACCCCAGCTCTGCTACATTTTAGCTGGGTGGCCGTAGACTCTCTAGATCTCAGTTTCCTTACCAATGAATTTCTATGTGTCAGGGGAGGGGAATCATAGTTTCCTTGTACTTCTGTCACACAGCAGAATGTAAAGCAACTAGCAAAGGTTAGTAACTGGTGCTGTGCTAACCGGAGGTTATTGTTTTGCTATGATGGCACATAAAGAAATGCAGGTGTGTTTCAAAGTACCCACAGAAGAGCACTCGAGACTTGCCATTTTTATTGAGAACATTTCATCTCAGATACATGCACATTTAAACAAACATTCCAGTCACCGTGATATGTAGACCCCTAAAGACAAATTTAAGACAGAAAACGTAAAGGATATAAAGCAACTGAAACAGGAAAGATTGCCTCCAATTGAAAGTACACTAGACATAGTAGTAGGCAAAAACTGAATATTTAGGTTTCAGATAGGCTAAAACACCTGCACTGTAATTGAAAATATTTGTTCTTTGTTCTCTGTTCCTGATGTAGAGCTTGGACAATCCATGAAAGCCTCTGAGCATGGGAGATCCTTGTTTGCTCACAGAAAGCTTCTCTCAGTCATGCCAGAGTATGCTATAGAGATGACTTTTGGAGGGCAGTTAGATAGCTTCAAAATGGGGGCTGGTCACCTGAAAGGCCAACAAAGTGATTTAAGGGTTGAAACTTTTAGCTCCTCCTGCCGACCTCCAGGTAAGGGAGAGGGGCCTTAGACTGACTTTATTCATCAGTGACCAGTAAGCAATCAATCAGGCCTACTAAATAAGCTTTCCACAGAAGCTCCTAATCAAGAGTTTGGGAGCATCTATGTTGATGAACTATTCCAGTGCCTCAACTGCAGACGGCACGGAAGCTGTGTGCCAACCTCTCTGCCTCTGTATCTTGCCATGCATATCTTTCCCTTGTCTATTGCCAAGTTATATCCTTTATAACAACCACTTCAGGTGTTTTCCTCAATTTGCTGATTCATTCTAGCAAATTATCCAATCTGAGGTAGGGTTTGTGGGCCTCTCCCTTTATACCTGCTTGGTCAGAAGTACAGGTGAGCTTGTATTTCTAAACCTTCCCACTGGCACTCAAAGGGTGACTCCAGAAGACTGAAACCCCAATCTATGAAGTCTGTACTCCAGAAGCTGGTAACAGAATTAAAATCAATTGTTAGATATCCTGCTGGTATAAAGAAACACCCCAGGGACAGTGTGACAACTCAGAAGGTAGAGGCACTCACTGCCAAGACCTGAGTTTGATCCCCAGGACCCACGCTGTTGAGAGGAGAGAAAAACACCCACAAGCTGTCCTCTGATCACACATGCCCACAGGTGTGCACACACATACTCACATAAATAATATGTAATTAAAAGAATGCAACCCTAGTATCAAGCCACTGTCCTAATATGGCATTAATTAACAGTCCAGAGGAAAAAGGAAGTGTCTAAAAATACTATCATTTAATTTAAAAAATATTTATTTTTATTTTGAGTAGGAGTGTATTGCCTGCATGCATGTTAAGTGCACTCATGTCATGCAATACCCAAGGAGGTCAGAAGAGGGTGTCAGATCCCCTGTACCTGGAATAACAGATGGTTTGTTAGCCACCATATGGGTGCTGGGATTTGAACCTGGGTCCTCTGCATGAGTAGTCAGTACTCTTAACTGCTGAGCCATCTCTCCAGCCCCCATCATTTAATTTTATGATAAATGTCCCACTTTTATTCTTAGGAAGCTAATGACTGGCTTTATAGTCATCATACATTTGCCAATATTGTGATTTTTAAAAATAATAAATGCTAGGGACTAGGAAGGCTCAGTGAGTAAGAATGCCATGCTAGCTTGAATTTGTAGAACCCACGCAAAAAGCTGGGCTTGGCCACACATGCCTGTAACCCCAGCATTTGGGACAGATAAGCAGATCCCATAAGCTCAATGGTCAGTCAGCCGAGCCAAAACCACGAACTTCTGGTTTCAGTGCAATAAGGAAAAAGCTACCTAACATTATCCTGTGGCCTCTACCTATACACACATTACCTATGTACCCACGACACATACACATATAAAAAATAATAATGTTAATCTTCATTAAAAAGATTATGTATACTCAGAATCACCATGGGTTCATGAAAATCCTCTCTGGCAAATTACTAGTAAGATCATCTTTCAACTCTTTTTTTTGAGACAGGGTCTCACTTTGTAGCCTCAGCTGGCCTGGAACTTGCTATGTAGACCAGGCTTGTCTGGAACTCACAGAGATCTGCCTGCCTTTGCTGGGATAAAAGGCATGCAGCCTAGATGCTTGACTCTTTAGGAAAGAGATCTGTAGATCTCAGAAGTTAGACACCGTATGTGGTCTTCAGTAACGCTCTGAAAGGTTAGTGATGTTACTGAGGACCAGGTGAAGAAATGAAGAAAGAATGACATGGATTCATTTAAGTGGATTAGCTATCAAGTGAATGTCTATGATTACTGAAGATCCCCAGGACATTCCAGCAGCCTTTCCCTACACAACATTTTCAACAGTGGAGCTGAAAGGTTATTTACAAAAATCTAAGTACTAAGGTGCTGACACTCATTCCTCATACTCTCCAACCTCTTGTCTTATGGTCTCCCTGAACTCCAGCCTCCTTGCTGTTCCTCACTCATGCCATAAACGCGCCTGCCTCAGTCTTTGCACATACAGGTCTCCAACCTGTATTCTCTTTCCTTGGGAGCCTATGCATGGCACACTCCCAGGTTATATAATCAGCCCAGTCTTCCTTGATGACTGTCTGAACTAATAGGATCTCACCACTCATCTCCTGACCATGCTTTGGTTTTCTTCTTGGCATTCACTCCCACTTAACAAATCAGGTGTTTCTTTGCGTATTTGTTTCTTATCTATGTCCTTTCCTTTCGAGCTTTGAAAAGAAACTCTCTAAGGAAGAATACTGGAAATAGAAGGGTTTAAGCAGGAACAGAGAGCAGGGAGATAGAGAGGTGGTCACAACTAAGCACATGTGAAAATGCTCTAAGGAAAGTTGCTGCTTTTAAAATAATATTCTATTTTTTTTTTACTTTTATGTGTATGAGTGTACTGGCTGCATGTGGTAGGTGCAGCGGTGTTATGCAGTGCCTGAGAGGTCAGAAGGGGGCATTGGATCCCCTGAAACTGGAGTTATGGATGGTTTTCAGGCGCCACATGCTGGGAATTGAACCTAGGTCCTCTGCAAGAGCAGTTAGTGCTCTTATTGCTGAGCTATCTCTTCAGCCCGAAACCTGATTCTTGGTAAGCTAAGTTTTCAAAAGTGTACAATTACCAAGAAATAAACTATACAAACATTTGATGCAAATGGAATAAGGGAGGTTCATGATAAAATCTTTCATTAATCATGATTATTATGTACAAAAAGAACTAGGCTAATTTCACATGAACCCACAGAACAAAAGTAGAACCCAGATCAATGATTCTCAACAAACAACTTTAAAAAGGAGGGGCTGGAAGGCTCAGAGATTAAGAGCACCTGCTGATCTTTCAAAGGATCCAAGTTTGGTTCCCAGAACCCATGTCAGGCAGCTCCCAACCATCTGTAAATCCAGTTCCAGGGAATCTTAACAACCTCTCCTGGCCTCCACAAGCGCGCGCGCGCGCACACACACACACACACACACACACACACACACACACACACACACAACATAAATACACACACACACAGAGAAATAAAGTATATTTTTTTTAAAAAAAAAGGACAGTAAGGAATAGGTTTTGTTCAGAATGTATTCTTAATACTGAGAGTGAGGTTTAGCTCATAGCATGTACTCAATAAATAGTTCAAAAAAATTACTATATGAATAGGTACATGAATAAAAGAGCCAGAATTCAATTTTTAAAAGAAAAAATGTGTCTGATGCATGCATACGCATACACAATCTAGATACTGATCTTATATCTTTCATAAATACTAATTTAAAGTCGATTACAGACCAAAACAGAAAACTCAATTTTTATAAAGGTTCTAGAAGACATGAAAAAAGCTGTGGGATTTTGGTTTTGGTCATGAGTTTTTAGATATATCACTAAAATCAGAAACTGTAACAGAAAAAATAAATAGTTAAATTTCATTAAAATTAAAAAACTTGTGCTCTGCAAAAACAGTATCAGGAAAACAGAAAAAAATCAGTAAGAAAATAATGTAACTGGAAAGGCAGTGATGTGAACAGACACTTCAACACAAATCTAAAGATGCACAGAGAGACAGAAACCTGTCAGCACTATCTGTCATTAGGGAGCTGTACATTTAAACAATAAAAAACAAAAATCACTGCATATCTGTGAGAATAGCTAAAACACTGAAAACAGCCACTGTCAGGAGGGTATGGACAGAGGTCTCACTCCTTGCTGGTGGAACTGTAACGGTATTGCCACTTGGGAAGACAATTTCCTAGCTTTTTACAAAACTAAACAAACTCTTAACTACTGTCAGGCTATATCACTCCGAGGTACTTATGCAAATGAAGTGAAAGCATGTTCGTATATAAACCTCTTACATTTGTTGCAACTTTATTCATAATTGCCCAAACTGGAAGAAACCAAGATGCATGTCAGTGGGCAAATGGATAAACTCCAGACATCTAAGGGAATATTATTCATCACTAAAAAACAAAAAAACAAAGCTACCAAGTTGTGAAAAGGCAATCAAGAGCATAAAATACTACATGAAAAACTCCATATCTAGCACGATACTCTAATGATGAAGACATACATCATTAACGGTGAAAGCACAAAAGCTCACTGATATGCATCTGCAAAACTCATGGAACTCTTCAAAGGGTAAGAACAATTAGTTACTGATGACGTGTTGATATTAGTCCATCAATTAAAACATATTGCACTGATGCAAGATGTCAGCAAAAGGAGAAGACGACAATTACTCTGTAATTTTGAGTTTTTCCTTAAACTTGAAACTGCTCTAAAAAATAAGGTCTAAAAGCCTGGAATAATGACTTATACCTGTAATCCCAGGATTTGAAAGGCTGAGGCAAGAGGATTGCTGTGGGTTCTAGGCCAGCCTTGACTTCACAGTGTGTTCCAGACCAGTTAGAGAGTAAGGCCTTCATCTCAAGAAACCAGGTTGTATGTGTACATATTTTTAAAAATAAAAACGACTTAATGAGACATAAGAAGAAGAAACCCATTGTGGAAATAATGGTTTGATTATGACTCAAAACCATGACACACCAGCAACAAGAGTAATCCTGGGTTACTTAAGAGAACGTGACCCTGGGTTGCTTAGGAGTAGGACATGGACCAGGGCTTGCTGGGCTTGCTGGGCTTGCTTTGCTCTTCCCTGGGCACACCATATCGGAAACATAATCATTTCTCTGCACTACTCTTGAAGAGAAAAGAAAAATGAAGGACACCTAAGAGGGCAGCAAAAACGCTAACAGAATCAAAACCTTCCTTTGTGAAAAAGTTACAAATGTTTTGGATTCTTGAGACAAGGTAGTTACAAATATTTAATGCAGAAGGAATAAGGGAAGGTCATGACAACATCCTTCATTAGCATATTATCATACAGAAGAATTATAGTTATTTCACATGGACCCGTGGGACAGAATTATAACCCGGGTCAATGACTCTCAATCTAACTCCACATTATAATCATGTGGGAATAGTTGGATGAGTAAATAGATGAATGAATTTACCTTGTAAATTCACACACAGCGGCTCCATTCCTTATCAGTTATAACTGCTGAATGAAACAAGAAGCAATTTATACTTTTAAAATTTTCAGGGTAAGGCTTGGCGTGGTGGTACACACTTTTAATGACAGCACTTGGGAGGCAGAGGCAGGTAGATCTCTATGAGATCAAGGCCAGCCTGGTCTACATAATGAGTTCCAGACCAGCTGGGGCTACAGGGAGACACTGTCTTGAAAAGAAAAGAAAAGAAAAGAAGGTATGAGAAAAGTAAAGAAAAGAAAAAAGGAAGGAAGGAAGGAAGGAACTAACCACGGGCTAACCAGGATGGCTCACTAAACACACACCCATATATACACCACTTAAAATTCAAAGTGAAGACTTGAGGCATCTTCTAAAACAGCAAAATTCCTTCTAATATATTTTTTCCCTTTTCTTCTTATCTGTAACTCACAAATTCTAATGACTTCCTTTTTAAATTCCTCACCACAGGTAACTCCTTACCAGGAAGGAAAATGTTTACCTGTTTGTGGAACTACTAAGAAATTAATGACTAAAGTAGAGGGTTTTGCATTTTCTAACAACTATAACAACTTTCATCTTCTCAAGAGATAACTCCACCAGCTGCTCTCTGATGAAAAGTATCAGGAGTCTGCAGACACCCATCTAACCCTATTCTGAAAATGAAAAGCTGACAATGTCAGGAGAAAACAAACCTACTTTGATTAATTATCAGAATAAGACACAACGTTGGTTTTCCTGCTCATTTCACATACAGCAACTGAGTTCTGTTGAGAAGGTAAGAGCAGGGGACGAGAGATGGAGCAGTAGCTCGGGAAATAAAGACTTGACAGGCAGTCTCACCTTAACCACAGTCACATCCATGCCAGATAAATGTAAAATTGGGGCAGCATTTTTTTCAAATAGAGTTCTGGCTTTGCTGTAGACAAAAGAAAAAAAATATACAATTATTTTAAGGAACATTCTCAAGAGGGAGAATACAAAGTCTAACCATGTTCTCTAGAAAATACGAATTTTCTTATTTGAGTATGGGAAGTTTAACAGTGTATTACCACAGGTAGAAAAGCAGTGGGCTCCTTGTCTAAGAGTCAGCTCTTATCTACTTAGGATGCTTCATTTGTGCTTCTCTAGACAGACAACAAACAGGATAAAACTTCACTTGAATCAACAATGCTTGATCCACTCAACATATATTTATTGAGCACCTACTGAGTGACTGGCAGGTAGAGGCGCCGATGCCAGTGACAGAGAAAACAGCACTTCCGAGAGCTTAAAGCTCTCATGGCATACTGGTGTGCTCCACTGGAATTTATTTATGTTCTACTGGAAGGAGGGAAAATATTTACTGTAACATTATGCATATGGCTGGAGGGAACAAAACAAAATTACTTCTTACTTAGCAACACAAACTTCTGGAAAGCTCTAAGATATATATCACTTTTAACAGTTTACATACTAGAGGGCATCTCCAAATCTTTAAACCTGTGGTAAAATTTCTAGGGACAGATCAGAAAAAGGAATTTTTTTTAATGGGAAGGGAAAGCATCCCCTGATCTCAACTGCTGAGCCATCTCTCCAGCCCCCAATGGCCCAGACAGTTTTATTCAGGAGTTCTATCAAGTATTCAGGGAACGAATAGTACTAGTCCTACATTATTCTAAGGCCTCTCATACCTAGAATCTACCACATTGCAGGGATTTATGTTTGCTTTCTCTTTCTCCCGTCTCTGGAGACAAACACTATAAGACCCAGTGTCAGAGTAGTCAGAAAAGAGAGTTCAAAACTGCAAATCATACTACATGACCTGTTAATTTCTATAACTACCAATGGTATAAGAGTATTTATAAAAGAAATACAAAGGTAGCTAAGGAGGAGTACCCAGTTATACGCAAATTCACTGAAAAAGGAAGAATCACTAAATGGCATACAGATCACAGAACATTCCTTATGATCTGAAATAGAAATTGAGAAGACTGTACAGATGTTCACAGGAAATCGTCAACTGCCTAACAGCACATAACAAGCAAAGTAAACATCCCCACCTTTTCTAGCGCTAAGGTGACTACAGAATGACATGGAGGGCTGTGCACTAACTCCTTCCCACCTCACCATTCCCACCTCATCATTTCTGGAGCCTAACCCAGAAATAAAGGGTGAAGAGTGGGACACTGCAAGTGACGATCCTCCCAGCAATGCCTCCCATGCTGACTAGTAAGACCAGGGTTGCTGGAATCAGATCAGATCCATCTCCTAAAAGCAAAACACTGGAGTTCCAATCTGCCATGTCAATCAACAAATCTGTAACCTTTTGTGAGTTTAAGTGACTGGAACATTTGGTGTTTATTCACATCTTTGTATGACGCCATGGGTTCAGAAAATCTCTGAATAAAGGCAAAGACTTTTCTTCAGATTGAAAAACAAGTGCTGCCAGTAAGAAATACATTATTTATTACATAATTAAGGGTGCAGCAGCACCAGGGATGCATAAAAACTTTATGTACTTACAGCACTTTCTTAGACTCGAGCACACACACAAAATAATTACTCTTTAATGTATTATTTATTAATACTAAACACATAGTTATCATATTTCTTAAAGCTCTTCTGAAGCTTTAAACCAGTACTACATAATGAAATAGCTATACAATAAATTATAAATTATTTGTCGGTGCATAGGGAAGATGATAAAAATAGTGCAATTAAATAGTGAAAGCTTTAAAAACAGAAAGGTGTTGCAAAGTTTCAGAGTGACTCTGTCCTAGCATACGTGGAATTCACCTTGTAAGTGGAGACAATGCTTTCAGGAGAGCAAGAGGGGTCAGAGCAGTACTTCAGCCTGCCTTTAAATAAACTATCAGACTGAAAACAAGAAGCTGCCTTTAAAAATGTAAATGGGGCCATGGACATCTCAGTGGTTAAAGCTTGAGGTGCAAGCTCAGGAGGGAGGACCAGGAGTTTGGAGTCCCAGAACCCACATATATGCCTGGGGAATGTGGCGGCCCTCAGAGCAAGCTGGCTAGGAGGGCGGCCATACTAGCCACCTCTGGGGTTGACTAAGAGACCCACCCTCAGTGAGAAAGGTATAAGAGCAATGGAGGTTGATTCCTGACAACCTTGGGCCTTCACAATCATGCACAATCATGCACACACCTCTCCCTCACAAACATGTGCCCACACATAGGCAAACATGCACACACACAAATGGAAGAGAATTTAAAAATAAAAAAATGTAAATGCATTTATATGAACTTAAACTTCCCCCAAAATTAAGTTAATTAAAAAATTTGTAGGCTAGGGAAGTACATTAATGGTAGTACATAATTTGTGTTTAACATACAAACAACCCTAGATTTGACTTCTAGCATACACTCTTAGAACAGAAACAAACAAACAAAAAAGCCAAAAAACAAAAACAAATCAATCAACCAAACAGAAAAGAAAAAAAAAAAATCACAACTAAATAATCCTTAGAAGAACTTATAACTGTTCTATCTTAAGGAAACTGCCAAAAAATTTTTACTAGAAATGACAAGTTAGTAACATTAGATTTCTAAAGGAACAGCACACCACCCATTGTATTAAAGAAGATCAAAATGGAACCTACAGGAGTTCTGGGGAAGGATGCGAAGGTGAGGTGGAGAATGTTCTGAACTGGGCGACACTAACAGCAGCAGCAGCAGCAGCAACAAGCCCACAGGGCTGACACAGACAACCCGCAACACCTCACAGGCACTCTTCTACATTAAAGGCACCTCTTCTATGTGGTAATTTTTTAAAGTACATGTTTTGTTTTTAATTTTATAGCCAAGTAATCAAGGACTTAGGAGACTAAATATCTCAGAATATTCTAGAGCTAGGAAGCAGCAGAACACAGAGACCAGGTCCCAGGACCACTGTATTGGGTATTTTGGTTATGTTGTATAAGGTGTCAGAAAGCTTAACTGGTACTAAACAAAACTGGAGTGTCCGTAGGGCAAGGAAAGTGGCTCTAACCTAGTCTAGCACAATTGATCCAGACATTGGGGACAATAATAGGCAATATATTTTGCCCCTTCAATCCTTTCATTCTACTTTTTTCAAAGGAAATTTTAAATTGTTTCTTAGAACTATCAAGGTCTTTGCATTTACATTCCCAACTGTATGAGAACATTGTAAAACTCTGTTCATCTTTTTCTACTTAAGGTATTTTTTTTCACTTACTGTAATTTGAAATTCTTCCCACACCTCCCTCTTGCCTCCAAGGTACCGCTCCATAGAATACAAAACTGGGACAATCAAGTAAGCAACATACATGTACCATTTCTAGAAAAGGCCCAATTGTTCACACTTTATATCCCAAGACCTCCTCACAAGGCAGTTCCAAAGGAACTAGTCACCCTTATCCTGAGGTCACTGCCCTCATTAGGGAACAGTGAGTTCTCCAAGACCCAGTTCAACATTTTCTCTGTTGGAAACAACATTTGGCCCTCCTGTGCCCACAGTGCTCTTGGTCATCTCCAAACATCTTGCTAAAGGATGGCCTAATGATTTATGCACAGCAGCAGAATAATCATTCCCAAGGGGACTTCCAAGCAGACAGGAATTCTCAGTGTTGTGTTGAACAACAATTAGCTTTATAGTTATTTCACATTAACTGGTACATCTACATTTCGAATGACTCTTATTGCTACATGAGTATTGGACCTAATCAGTTCATCCTACAGTCTAACTACCTGCCTAACATTCTGGTTTTTTTGTTTGTCTTTTGCCTTTAGGAAAATTGAATACAATAAGCAACAAACTGAACTACCCTTTGCAAGCTGCAGGATTGAGGAAGACTGTTGCTTTCCTCACTTGGGCATTGGGGGGAATGAGCTGGTTGCCAAACACCTGAAAAAGAAAAAAAGGAAAAGTTTTGAATAAAATGTTCTTTATTCAGTTTACGATCACACATATGTTTTCAGCCGCAAAGAAGTTACCTCCAGCAGATATGTTATCTACTCTGGAAGGAAAAAATAAAGCAAATTTTTGTTCATGATCTCTTCAACAAAACCATCATAAACAGCAACAAAAGCACACCATTATCTAATTGACAATAAGGTGATAGGAAGGGATAGAACACAGAACAGAGGAGGAGACAGAACATGGAACAGAGGAGAGAAGGGAACACAGAACAGAGGCAGAGGCATTCACCTAACATAGGAGCATGGAGATATTTTGGGCAGGACTGCCTAGAAATTAGTATTAAAGTCTATTTGATAATTATCCTGATTTGATCATTATACATGCATATCTGTATCAGAGTATCATATCGAGACACAGAAGTATGTGTAAGTACTGTTAATCAAAAAATAATACAAATTTTTCTCATTGAGACAGGACCTCACAATATATCCCAGGCTGGTCTGAAACTTATTATGTAACCCAGGCTGAAGTCAAGCTTAGAGCAATCTTCCTGCCTCATCCTCCTGAAAGCTGGTATTACAGGTATGAACTATCATGCCTAGCTCTAAAAAAAGTTTAAAGTTATTTGAATTGATTTTTAAAAAATAACTTGAAACTGCAAGATGATGCATTTGTACAAAAGTAAAATCAAATTCTTAAAACAGATTTAGTACCAAGCAGATTTATTAATAGTATCCATTGTCACTGTCTATGAAAACATTTCTGAAACAAACATGAGGTCTGCCACCCACTTCCACTAAATGCTTTCCCTTTGTCATTTTAACTTCCATGCTTTCCTTCTGGCATTTCTGACATAACTTAAACAGCGCATAACAAAAAGACAACCGAGTCACAGAAATCCATCTGCAAGGTATAATATGCAAATGGGAAACAGAAAAATTGGGATCCTAGGTTTTAAGGGATTCACAATTCAAGTATAATTACTACAGCCAGATGAATGTTTAAGCAAAATCTCGTGGACCTGGAATGACAGTGCACATTATATAAATCAGTTACGTTAAAAAGATGGGCTTTAAAAGTAGGAATGGACAATTTTAAGAAGATCTAGCTTTCAGAGCTAACACCTACTCTGAACATACCCTGGGACCTATTCAATCAGGAATGATTCGGGGTTTAGCCAGATCCACAAGGGTAACTGCAAACATGAGCAAATTCCCAGCTCTTCCATAAGCCCAGTTCTGTGTTCTTGGGAGTGATCCAAAGTAAGCAAGTCTAACAGGGTGGGCGTCAGAACTGCTCTACAGCAGATGGTCAACTTCCCCCTTCTACTCATAATGGGCTGTCAGCCGGATCCACCCTGAGATGAAGGGAAAACAGCCAGACTGCAGGGAGGCAAGACCCCAGGAAAGTCCCTGGAACAGCAGTGCTTCCTGCACTACGGAGATAAGGGGAGTGCTAAGCTATCATGGGCTTTACCTGAGCCTCCTGGCAGGCCGCTCTTCTTAGCAGGTTATCGCTGCCAAAGCAAACAAAGGAGAACACACGTCAGCTTCCACAGGAGATTAAGACCCAACAAGAGTTTTAGTTAACAATAAATGCACCTTAAGTGACAATTTCTTAAAGACTTGATAACAACTCATGAGCACATTTGAGAAACACACTATCTGAATGAAATCTTGTTGGGTATTTCCACATTCTGGAGGCTGGAATAATGCCCCAGGTGCCCAGCGTCTACACCCCGACCCCCAGAACTTGAAGATCTGTGACTCCACATGGCAGAGGGAGCAGTACAGATATGTGTAACTTAGGGCTCTGAGACAGGGAGAGTACTCTGCCTTATCTGGATACAGCTTTCTTTCCATAAGAGCCTTAAAGGAGAGCAGTTTTCTTGGCTGTGGTCAGAGCAGATATGACTGGAAGGGTGGTCACTGGCTGGCTGTGAAGATGGAAGGGGCTGTGAGCCCAGGAATGTGACAGCCTCTCCAGGAAGTAGCTTCTCTCCTGAGAGCCTCCAGAAGGAATGCAGGCCTTGCTTATAAAATGTTCAGATAAATAGCAATAGTGTGCTAAAACACTAAGTCCACTGTAATGAGGCCACAAAGGGAAATAAATAAACCAATCTTGGATTTTTCCTATCCAATGGAAATTACTCAGGTCATTTGCCAAAGCTAATTTGATGGTTAGCTATTTCTGCTGCTATTTTATCTAAGTCCCCTAAATTTTTTATTTCACTATCAGATTCTTTAGTATATGATAAATTGAAATTTTTGTTAAGCAAAATTTTGGCTTCCAAAAATGAAAGCATTCTGTCAGGACAGGATCATTTACTGAACATGGGAGTCTCTGAGACAGGGCATCAGAACACTTTCATGGCTCTGTTGCCTGCAGAGTGCAGTCTTCACACACTGACTGGCATTGCTGAGAAAAATAACTAAGAAAACTAATACCCAGAAAAAATGACCAATTACTGAAGAAAAGAATTTAAAAGGATAAAGGGTTGCTTTACTAATATTCTCTTCCCTGACCCTCTTCAGAACATTGAGACCTTGAATTGTGCATGTTCAGAGTAACTTAAAATCTGACTTTAACATTTAAGGATGAAGAGAAGAAACAAATAACCTATGGATTTTGCCACAGTTATAGTAGTCGGAGGGTGCTGGAAACGTCTTCCATAGCCAAACTTCCAAATCCAGACCACCACTAAAATGGTATACTACCTGAGAACAGTGTTCCACTAAAATTATAATGGCACCGTATCGCACAACCTGTTAATAAAAAGAGCTGAAGGAGCTGACCAGTTGTGAGATATGGCCCACACTCAGGGATCCAAGGTGGCCCACGTGTCAGCGGTTGTCTCCTCTTGCCCCATCTAACACTTAGAAATACACATGCTGTGCTTTTCTCCCTGCATCCTTTCCTGTCAAATGTCCCCAGGCAATCATTTCAACAGTAGCAACTCTAACACACACACTATGAGGTAAATTCTGGACATAAGCTTCATTTTTACAAATAACGTGTTGATAACCCTTTGTTATCAATGGAGAGGTGAAACACAGAACCCACCAAAACCTATGGACCACAAAGTATTACCAGGTTCTTTGCAATCATCATGCATGGTCACCAACTCTCCTGTACTATGCTAACCACCATTTGGCTCCCACACAATCCTGGGAATACAGCTTCCAGTTTTTCATGTCTGCATTCTCCCCAACTTTAGCTTTCAGTGTCTTTGTTTTCTAATAGGCTAATTTCCTTCTGTCTCTAATCTTTTTTTCTTATTGAATCACTGTGTTTCACACAGAACATCTCAATCTTAAGCATCTTTATATCCCTTTCCTCACTGGCACCTCCCATAGCCCCTCCCCCCACAACTAGAATCCTTCTAAGGTCTATCGTGTCAAGTTAGTGTCTCCAAATGACCTCAGTGTGCAGGTTCATCCACCAAGGTCTGATCAGCCTACCCAGAGTCCCTCACTTCAGTAAGACTAGCTCATCCTCACCCAACAGTAATCAGTTGCCAATATTTCTTAAGCAAAGGTTGGGGTCTGCTACCCATTTCCCCAGTGCCATGCTGGGTTTTTGTCTGCTTGAGTCTGCATGGGTCTGGAGGATGCTGAAAGGGTTGCTATACGTTCATATGGGCAGGGTCCCAGGAGATAGCAGGATTCTATTTCCATATGGTTAGGCACCTCCTCACAGGCTCCTACAATCTTTCCACCTCCTCTTCTGCAATAGTCCCTGAGCCCTGGTTGAGTGAAACTTAATATGAATCCTCCAGTCTTTATCCTATGACCTCATCATGTGGACCCTGCACAAGCCCTGTAGATTTCTATCAAAGCTGCAGTCTGTTCACTTCCTCCACTGCTGCCTTCTAGGTTCCTTCCGCTATGCAGCACAGATCTGTATAGACCACAGGCTCCTCCCAAGTCCCGAGCAGGTAAGAGTCATCCTTGCTTTGTTTTAGCCATACAGATTCCCAGGCACTAGCCAAAGAGAATTACCCTACATGTGTATGAGGACATGAGACGGTACACCTACATGTGTATTAGGACATGAGACGGTACACCTACATGTGTATGAGGACATGAGACGGTACACCTACATGTGTATGAGGACAAGAGACGGTACACCTACATGTGTATGAGGACAAGAGACGGTACACCTACATGTGTATGAGGACAAGAGACGGTACACCTACATGTGTATGAGGACAAGAGACGGTACACCTACATGTGTATGAGGACAAGAGACGGTACACCTACATGTGTATGAGGACATGAGACGGTACACCTACATGTGTGTGAGGACACGAGGTGGTACACCTACATGTGTGTGAGACATGAGGCGGTACACCTACATTGTATGATGACATGAGGTGATACCTACATGTGTATGAGACATGAGACGGTACACCTACATGTGAATGAGACATGAGACGGTACACCTACATGTGTATGAGGACATGAGGTGGTACACTGGATCACACCCCCCCCCGCCCAGAATTTTTTGTTGTTCTCTAAGTAAAATTTTGATAATCAATGAGTAAGTACATTAAAAATCTTGGGCCTTGTGAGTTTATTAATATCACTTCAGTTTTCAGAATGCTCTTCAAAATCAAAAATAGTTTATTGTGCCAAATGGAATGCTGGTAAAGCCACCTGTGAAAAAGCCAGAATATGCACCAACTCAGATCCTACAAAGAAAATCCTGATATAATCACACTTTAATATCTAGATGGTATGAAGCACCTTGATCTTATACTCTGAATCAGGCTATTTTTAAAAGTCAAACACATTCTCAAAGCTTCCTTGTGCTGAGATAGAGTAGCCCCTTAGTCTTTCAAAGACTAGCTCTGAGAATTCTGCCATTACCCAGAATACTTAGTACAAGATAAATGTTACCTATGTAAACAGTTATACAATTCAGAGATAAGAAAGAATCTACACATGTTCAGTACGTGTGCAATTTTTTTCTGAAGACTCTGCATCTGCAGTTGGTTGAATCCACAGATGCAAAACCATAATAACTAGTTTTGTCAGAACAGAAGAAAAAATAACTTCCAAGTCATAAAGCAACTATGA
Organism: Eospalax fontanierii; assembly: GCA_035773235.1. NCBI lineage: Eukaryota > Metazoa > Chordata > Mammalia > Rodentia > Spalacidae > Eospalax > Eospalax fontanierii. The sequence goes on along the minus strand of CM069528.1, from coordinate 96,425,000 downwards.
TGAGCCAGATACTATAGTAACTGCTTTCATAAATTGTGAATCTTTATCACAACCTTGTAAGCTAGGCAGGAATACACAGGTAAGAAACCTGAGGCTCAAAACATAAGTGACTTGCCCAAAGAATGTTCCTAAGTGGTACAACTGGAATTCAGAACAACCTGACTAAGCAAATCTTTACAAACTTTTCTATGTAACTGTAAGCAATACTGAAAAGGCAAAAACTCATTCAGATGTGGACTTTATAGTATGTTTATAAAATTATCTTATTTCCTAGTCTTATCTAATAAAAGTTTTACAATTTATACTCATAATGTTTGTAAGAAGTCCTGTACAACAAAGGTCCTGAAGTAATCGGTGAAACTAAGTGCTTTAACACAAAATTCTGTATATGGCACAATGAACAACACTTGGTCCTGCCCTGAAGATGATGGGGGGTCAGAAGGCAAAAAACAACTCTTGGTAAATATGGTAGCATATAGAAGACATTTTTCTTGATGAGTAATATGCCAGGCTAGGAATTTGGAAAATGCTGGTGAATAAGTCAACATTTGTTGGCTACAGGCAGTTTATAGTTTACAGAGGAACATAGTTCAGCAGGTGACCACAATGTAACTTTCCTTTTAATGTGCTGCATAAAAAGAGCACAGAAGATCATCTATTCTATTCTTGAGGGAATTCTAGAAAGCCTTACATAGGAAAAAGACACTGAAGCTGAGATCTAGGGGACAAATTAAAATTTTTAAATAGCCAGGTAAAAACAAAGAGTAGAATCTAGGCAAAGAAAACATAATGTCATAACCCTCTAAGTACCAGAACGCAACCACTTAGAAAAGTGGAAACAACAGGACAGCTAGAGGCAGAAGGCTATGGGAGAAGTAGCAAGAGAGGGTGTTCCAGGAGTCAGAGAAAAACCAGGCCACCAGGACCTTTCACACTGTTTAAAGAATTGGGATGTTATCCAAAGGGTTAGAGGGAGCCGTTAATAAGAGAGTTGATATGGTAGACTTAAAGTTTTAAAAGGACCATTCTGGCTTCAGCAGCAGAAGGCAATGGTCAGAGGTAAGCCTGAAGCTGAGGATGCCAGGGAGAATGCCCAATGACACATGTCAGTAACAAGTGGAAGTAGGACCATTGCAGAGAACCCGAGAGAAAAGAGCAGGGTCAGCATATATTCAGGAAGAAAACATACAGGATGGCTCAGGGAATTAAAAGAAAGGAGGGATTCAAAAAAGCAGAGAGAATCTTGTGGAAGGTAATACTGCCAAAGATGGAATGAAGTAAGAGTGTGTGTGGAAGGAGAGGACTGAGCTTAGTCAGCTTTGGGACACTGGTGAGGGATCAGGTGGAGGGAACTCGAGGACAGTTAGACACACACATACAGAACTCCAGGCAGCGATCATGGTAAGTGGTGTGAGCAGAGAGTGAGTCCAGGAGTGCGATGACACACAGCAGCAGACAGGACAGATACACTGAGCGTTGGCACGGATGGCAGAGAACACCAAGCAAATCTCAATAAACTGACACCACATCTCATTGAAATTCAACCTGCAAAGTCTGGCAGATAACAGGAAAAAGATGAAGTTTTCCCTATCTCCTGTCACTCCCTTTGATGTTGCTTTTATTCTCAGTAAACTGCAGGCCTTGCTGCCTCTGTAAGACAATAGTATTTCTATCTCCAAGGGTCTCATCACTTTATTCCTCCGGTGCTATGATCTACATTTGCGATTTCTCCCACAGGGTCATGTTTTAAATACTGGTCCCCAGGTAGTGGTACTATTTTGGAGGCTGTGGAGCCCCTGGCTAGCTGAAGAGGTCACTCTGGGGTATCCTTTGAAGGTTCTACATGCCCCTGGCTCCAGTCTGTGCTCTGTCTTCTGATCTACCATGGAGTTCCACATGTCCTCCCAGCTCATGTCTTCCCTACTGTGATGGACTGTAATCCTCTTGAAACAGTGAGTCAGAGTAAGTCTTTCCTACCTTAAGTTGTTTCTGCTCACTGTTTAGATCACAGTGAGGAAGAGCAACTAATGTAACTTTGGTGGGGAAGATCCGATACTGCCCTGACCTTCCTCCATCAAACATGAAATTGCTTGCCTCAAGGTCCCTTTTGGATTATGAACTTCTTTAAATAATGGATAATTTGCCACTTTCTCTTGTACAAATCACAGCACAGACTCTTGTAGACAGTTGGAACTCAATGAATACTTGTTAATAAATAAGTGGCAAATGTTTGAACAGGAAAATTGACTGTGTTCAGACAGGCAGACTTTGCCCTCGAAGGAAAACTGAAGGTTATTCTTGTACAAGTACCTGCCAGTCCTGAACCATATCATCTGGGATAGCTCTCCAGTGCATGAAAGGCAAGAGTAAGAGTCACTATCATGGCACAGGACGGAAGCCTCAGATGGTCATGGGAACACTGCCAGCTCAGAAAGATCTCAAGGTATGCATGAGCATGCACATGCGAAAATCAACAGAACGGGTACTCTCAAACTCTAAGTGAAGAGCTGGCAGAGAAAGCACAAGAACCATCCCAGTGGCTGATGGAGGATAGCTGTCAGAAAGTTCCAGATTGCCAATGGCTCAAGAATCCAAATGTGGACCAAAAACCTTGCTACCAAACACACAAAAAGGTAACTGTATATACCTCATAAGCCCACTTTCTTTCTATACAGAGCTGCCTCCTGGGAATAAAAGTTAAGTACAATTCACAAGAGGAGCTCCAAAATGTAGTCACAGGAGAAAGGTCCCTGAAGACCTGCTCAGAACTGGAATGGAGGCCCTCTGACAGAGAGAAATTAGATGCCTCTGGATTAGAAAATAAAAAATAAAAAGAATCTGCTGATGTTACTGCCTGAGGCTTTAAAAGAATATGAACACGGCTGCTACTACAGGTAATAGGATGCTCTCAATTTATTCTAAGCTGCAAATGTTTTATTTATTACTTTCGGACTGTAAAATAAGATAAGTTGTTATTTCAATAACAACTTTACATCGAGAGAAAAATCACATTGATCCATCCTATTTCCCAAAAAGGATATTTCCCACTATAGTTAGAGGCAAATTGTTCAGCAATTTCTGACACCAGTTTTCCCTTGATGCACAGCCTTTGCTCTGCATGAAACAGATCAAGTTTAAATGTTTGCAGCAACCGCGTCAACTTACCCAGGCTTCCTAAAATAACTAATTGTCACACTGTTGAGGGCTACACCCACTGGTCATCGATGGAGCACGCAGGGCAGAGCAGCAAGGACTGCAAAGCTGATAATGGATCTTAAAGAGGAAAAGCTTTTTCTAGCTGTATATCACACCCCTCCCCATGCCCCAGACTCCTCTCTCAAAGAGACAGCAACTGCTACTGTGAGCCTCTGCTATCCATGAGAGAACAGTGACCACCTCTGCTTAAGGGGCAGATATCTGACCCAGCAAAAGGAAATGCTCCAGAAGCATGCCTAATCTTTCCTTCCTTAAGAGTGTTCATCTGGATTTAAAAAAAAAAAAAAAAAAAAAAGCAGTGGGACAGGTTAGAACACGAGATGACAGTGCAAATGTCAACGATTCTTAGAAGAACAGGGAAGCCTTCCACTCTGGCCTTTCTATTCAACTAAAGGACACTGTCTTTTCTTGTTCCAGGAGGCCTCCCTGAGTGGGCTATCAAGAAAATTTTTATCTTCTCACCTCTACAAAGCAATAGTGAGATTCCCTATAGCCACAAAAGCATAAAGGGGCAGGAAAATGTTTTATTAGTAACAATATATTAAATTGTCTTCATTTTAATGCCCTATAAAGTGCCCAGGAAAGAGAAAACAAGGGCCACAAAGGCAATGGCTGCATCAAACTGCATCACTGTGCTGCTGAGTAGAAACTTTGGAAAAAGAGTAAGAAATTAACAAACTGGCAGGCAGGAACTTTTTAGTTGGTGGCTCAATTCAACAGTGCAAGAGACATATAAAGCAAGGAAAATCAATTCCCAAGAATTATTTGCTAAATAGAAGGGTGAGAGGAGGGGCAAGCAATAAAAAGTTCATACAAATTGTGCTTTGAATGAGAAGTGTTCCCCAAAGTATCTGAAGACAGTGTTCCCACTTGGGGTACAGCTGGGAGGTCATGGAATCTTTAAGAGGTGTGGCCTTGCTGGAGGAAGTGTGCACTGGGCTGGCATCTAGAGTTTATGATCTCCTCCCACTTCCAGTGGGCTCTGGGCTTGGGTTGTGGTTGAAGAAGTGATGGCTCTGCTTCCTGTTCCTGTCGCTAGGCCTGCGGCTTGTGGCCACACTCACCGCCATGATGGGCTCATCCCTCTGCAACCATAAGCCAATGGTTGCCTTTGCTCATAATGTTTTTTTTTTTTTTTTTTATCATTGCAACAGAAAAGTAACTAATGCAGAAATCAATGAAACTGACAGAACAGCTACACCAAGGAAGGAGGAGGAGTGAGGAGCAAGCCGGCAGAAAAGGGTTCAGCAACGACCTCAACCCTCCACACCAGCCTTTGCCAAAATGTTTTGATCCACTTAACAGGTGAGATCTGTGGTTCAACCCAGACTTAAGAATTTGCTCACTGTCAAAACATGGATTCCTGAGTACATAAGCAATTTTTACATATACAGTCCCTGCTTTTATTATTTTGTTTCTTTGCCAAAGCATGAAACACAAACAGCAGCCAGCAGCCAGAACAAATAAAATGCTTTTGTCAATAGAATAAAATGCCTTAGAGCCCAAGCTCCATTTCCTAGAAATCTAAAATGTTAAGGTTCAAAGAGTTCCTAGAAATGATCAAGTTTTACAGTCTCCCCTGACACATCCTGAACTCCTTCAATCAAGTGACATGGCACCACTCTACTAGCAACAAAGCTCACTATAGCACTGATTCTCATCTGGGTAAAGGCATATCAAGAAAACACGTAGAGACCCAACCTCAGGTCCCAATGATTCTGGAATGTTTACCTAGGTAGCATTTTCTCACCTCCTTTCAGCTCCTAGAAAATGACTAATTGACCTAGTTTGAGAAAGCTTCTGGCCTGGGGAACTTCTACCCACTGTTAGATGTTACTAGAGGCTTGGCACTAGAACTTAAGTACTGATTCTCCACATGGTTCCTCTCAATGCTCCTCTACAGTCTCCACAGGACACCATCAACACGGCTCATCAGTCACCTGCTATGCTTCTTCACTGCACTGGTATTGAGGTAGTATTACATTCTCTCCTCATTGACACGGGCATAGGAAAAAGTCCAATAAATCTATCCCTGTCCTTTATTTACCAGTTCAAAATTTAGCAGTGCAAGGCTTGACTTCCATCCATGATGGGAAGGGCCTCAACTCCATCAAAACCCACAGGCTGCTCTGAACAGCTCTAGTTGCGTGCCTATCCCTTCACACTCTGAAATAAGACATCCAAAAGCCACTCTTTACCAGTCTTATTATCAGATCCCTGCCACTTTTCTACACCTGTGCAGAACAAGCTATAACCCGTGAATAGTTCAAGTACCTACTAATGTCGTGGGTTTTCTCCTCACAATCTCTTCCCCTTCCAGTTCAGGATAGAAAATTACTTAACAAGAGGGCATTCCCAAAAGAGGGGAGGGCTAGAGCACAAAGCATGAGACAGTGTTTACAGCCCAGTGTGGAGGCGCGCATGCCTTTGATCCCAGCACTCAGGAGGCAGAAGCAAGGGGATCTCTGTGAATTCAAAGCCATCCTGGTCTACAGCGTGAGTTCCAGGCCAGCTGGGGCTACAAGGAGACCTTGTCTCAAAAAATAAAAATTATAAAAGAACGAGATGGTGTTTACTATGGGCTCTGAGCTGCACAACAGATCTGGAAAACCTCTGCCCTGCAATCCCTTGAGTTAGCAGCTACTCCATCAGGGCTTTGTTGCTGTGAAACATGAAATGTCAAGGATCGCCTAGAGAGGAGCTCTCTTAGCCTCAGCGATGAGCGTTCCCTGTACAGACCTTGGAACACAGACTGATGCTAAAGCCTCCAAAATTATGTGAAACCAATGGAACAAAATATAACAGAATACACCACCTGCCTTTCACTTCAGCACCCCACACACAAGATATAGGAAAGGAAAATTATATATATATCGCAAAAAAAAAGAAGAAATCTGTTTTCTATATAATTTAACAAAGAAGTTGAAAGGAAAGGAAATATAGCCGAACTTCATTGTACTTTTTTTTTTAAGTTGTCTTATTTCCTATCAAATCTGGGCTGACAAACATGTTATTTAATTGCCCATAAATGAGTTTCTTTAAATAGCACCCAATTTCAACATCAGCCTGTGTACAGAGAAGGCAAAAAAAGAAAAAGAACTCTGGAATGGCTAAAAAACAAAACAAACTGCTTTCTCAAAATGTCAACAAAATCTGGAAAAAGGAGAACAATGAGGGGACTAAACCGCCCACCATTAGCCACAGGTGAGGCATCTCAGAGCACAGACCACTGCCTGCAAAGTCCAAGGCTAACCCGAACAGATGTCAAGGTGAAGCATCTGCTTTGTCAGAGCCCCAGAGCACAAGACATTCCTGAAACCATAATCTGTACCAGCAGAAAAAATAAGAGCCTGGCCAAGTGTGGCTCATGCATATTTTACCCCTGGCAGCTAACATTCCGCTACATATCCTGTCGGGGTCTCAAACTCAGTGTCTAAAATAGAATAAGTACCTCTTCCTCATGCCAATTCTCTCTGGCTACTTCCTTTCTCTATCACCAATTATCCTAGTCTTCAAGTCATAAAATGATTTCTCCTATGTTCTCTGCTTCAGCCAAATACCCAGTCATAACCTAGCAATAACAACAGCTAGCAACTGCCGAGAGTTAACTTTAAGCACAGCAACCGGCACTGGACCCACCTCCTCTCATTCAGTCCTTGCAACTCACCTGCCAAACATAATTATCCCTTTTACGAGGGTAAGGAACTGAAGCTCAGAGGTCAAGTGGCTTAAATAACCTGACAAGCCACAGAGCCGGTTAGTAGAAAACTGATGTCAGAAAGATGCCCACCTGCCTGCAAGGCCCAAGCTCGCGTACTAGTCACAGTACCAGAAGCTCTTATGCATCCATTTGGCTTCCCTTTCTAATATAACACCTCCAGTTCAGGCCTTTAGTACCTTGGAAGTAAACTAATGAAATGTACCCTGCACAGGGGGCTGGATTAAACCTATTGAGGACACATCGTTCAAAATATTCTCTCCTCTTAAGATCTTCACTGCTACGCAAACACTACAATCTTCCTGTATTTAAAGCCTTCTATAATCTGGCCTTCCCTTATTCTTTTATTCTTTTTTTTTTTGAAACAGAATCTCCGTGTAGCCCCAGGTGCCCTGGAACTATTCAGATCCAGGTGGCCTTAATCTCACAGAGCTCTGCCTGCCTCGGCCTCCAGATGACTAGGATTAAGGGTGTGTACCACCACGCCCAGATTTTTTTTAACTTTTTTTCTTTCCCATTTTCTAATGAAAACACACAACTTGGAAGTCAAGATCCTTAGCAGTCTCTACAAATCCACTGCATTTCCATTTTCTGCCTATGTTTGGGTAACTGATCACTCCTACAAGACTGTGCCTCTCAGTCTTCAAGACCCAACCCAAAGGGCATCTTTCTTATGATGTTTTCTGTCATGAGGGAAAAGCCAAAAGAAAAGATGTGCTATTTCTAATAGTATTCTTTGCACCAGGTGCTAGTTAAAAAAAAAATCTGTATGACAACCCATGGGCACTACTGTCTGCTACCTTCAGTTTACAGACAGAGAATCCAAGCACACAGAGGTTAAGAGAACTACTCCAAGCCTCACTGCTGGTAAATGGAAAGCTGAGATTTATATCCATACTGTTGAGCTCTGGAGCTGTATCTTAGCTATTCTGCTGTAGGGAGCCCTCAGAAATAACCCTTCTTTCTCAAGAATAGCTTAGTTGATCATATCTTAATCTGCTGATCATCTTAACATCATGACAGCAGGCATAACATGCCTCCTCCAGTGACAATGTAAGAAATCTACCACACACATCCTTGCCAAATAAATTACAGCAAACATTCAGTTATGCCTCCTGATCACTAATTCTCAGCTTTGATGTGCCTTACTGAGTTGTTATTTGAGGGTCTGGTTAATATGTAGATTCTACCTCAGCAAGTTTGGAGTGAAGCCTGAGACTGCATTTCTACACTCTCAGGAGATGCTAATAGTGCTGAACCCTGATCTACACTGCAAGTAGCAAAGTTCTAGAAACTGGATCTATTCCCCACCTGACAATCCAGAGGATATAGGAACTAATTAACTCATGACTGGGGCCAGAACAAGGCAAGCAAGGTCCTCATTTCAGGTGCAAAGCTCAAAACCACACCAAAACCCACAAGAGACTTTTTAATACATTTTTAAAAAGAAAAAAGATTTTTAAAAACTACTATACAGTATTAGTTTTAAATAAAGTCAGAATCAGTTCTCATTGACTTTGTGTTCCTTGGGATCCAGCGTAGCTCTAACAGTGCTACACACCATACAGAAACTATCTAGCAGATCTAGAGTATGAAAAGCTCTACAGGCAAATGAGGTGCTAGCTTGTAACAGGCATGGAAGGGCCAGCAAGAAGGCACAGCAGGTAGTGGCATTTACCACCAGGCCTGACACTTGAGTTCAATCTCCAGGGCTCACATGATGGAGAGAGAGAGCCAGCTCCTGAAGGTTGTTCCCTGACCTCCACGTAGGCTCATTCATTCATTCATTCATTCTCTTTCTTCCTCTTTCTCTGTCTCCATGCACATACACACACACACACACACACACACACACATACACACACAAATGTAGTAAGAAAAATAAAAAAGCAAGGAAGTTACAGATTAAGAGACTTAACAGGCAGACACTAAATGTAAAATGTGAAACCAAGCTTTCACGTAACAAATCTGTAAAACAAACAAACTGGGACCATAAGAAATATATAAACATTCTGTTAGATGACATGAAAGAATTATTTTTGCTAAGGTCATCATAATGACACTATGCTTTGCTTTTCAAAGTCTTGCTTTTTGGCGCTATAGTACAGAAGTATTCATAGTTAAAATGACATATATGATCCCTGCCTTAGAATACTTCCATAAAAGAAAAAAGTAGAGAATATAGACCAAATGAGATTACTGAGCTAACAGGGATTTTGCTTTTCAATCGAATTTAATAGAGTTTATTTGAGCAAAGCAAATTAAAAGTGATTGGTGAATTGGGCAGCTCTGTGAACCAAAGTCTCAAAACATAAAACCAACTAAAGGATCTGAGATGAGAGCATTTACAGCAAAATAACAGTGAGGCACAGAAAACAACTTAACTAGCTCCAGCTTAGTCCATCAGTCAGCCAATCAGCTATAGTTGATTGTTCACAAGTCAGTTAATTAGTACAGGCCTCCAGCACACACAGCCCAGTTACTGCGATGGAATTCTATGTTGCTTGGTCTGTGGGCCTACCCTACCACAGGCACCTAGTCCAAATCAGGAGTCGCAAGTCACTAAACAAGTGTTTGTATTAGCTGGGTCATGTTGCATGGTGACTTCTTATACTTTCTACCTAATTTTATGTTTAAAATTTCCATAATAAAAAATTTTAAGTCAGGCGTAGTGGTGTACGCCTTTAATCCCAGCACTTGGGATGCGTGGGCAGGCAGATTTCTGTGGGTTCAAGGCCAGCTGGGGCTACAGGGAGACCCTGTCTCAAAAAGACAAAAAAAATTTTTTTTAATTGTTTTTTTTCCTAGAGCACCCATGACAACTACTTTGTACCCTTTGAATAGAACACAACACAACCCACCCACATACTACCTCACATCCAGCACAAAAATAGGTGTACTTTCAATGTGTGACAGCAATATGCTGTGGCATATTGTACAGAAAGATAAAAGTGATATTGAACGAGCTTAGCTTAAAAAACTTGTCCAAGATATAGAAGACTGAATGAACACGCTCTAAATCCACTACTCAATGTTATTGATAATATTTAGAAAATAATATTTGGCATATTTTGTTGGTGTATGTTAGATTCATGTTAAACTGGTTCGCAATGACTTATCATTACATCCATGGATTAGTATATTCTTCAATTCTCACCAGAAAGGTTCTCCTTGCAGCAGATAGCATTTAACACAGAGACCCACAAATAGTCAAAGTGCAGAAAACAAGAGGCATTAAGTTCTCCAACCTAAACGAGGTGCCTGTATCACACCTCTGCTCTCCAAAGAGGGCCCAGAAAGACTGTAAGAATCAGAGATGGTAGGCGAATACAAGGAAACTGTGTTGCCTGGACCCCACAGGGTTGTTGCACATATGAACCCACAGCACTAATGAGAGCACATCCAAAACTTGTTCAAACCCTAGTCAGACAGTGCTTCAGTATGGATGGGTGAGGTGGGCAGGCAGCCCCAGCCCTGGCTGAGGATCTATTGACTACTGATAGATGGTGGGAGTGACAATTTTCCTCAGTAGTGTGACACCTGGTAGGCTGACCAGACTTCAGGGCATGGACCCAAACCCAGGAGAACTTGGGAGGTATGAATTGGAAATGATAGGCCTTTAAAAAACAAATAGAAAGCAAGAAAAAAGATAATAATTGGAGGACATGAAATCAGGGAAGTGGGGAGTGGGGAAGGGTTCGAGATGGGGAAGAATGTCTGAATGGGATCAAAATACAATGCACAAAATTTTGGAATCAATAAAAAATTATACATATAAGAACTTGTCCAAAATCACACCTCCAGAAAGTGGTGAAGGCAAGACTGACTTGGAAATCTAGACTGAAGCTCTCTTACATTGTATGAGCATTACAGCACAAAAGAATCTCAGCTCATAGTTTATTATATGTCTCATGGCACTTAAGGCAGTGGCCATTTTGTGTCTTCTTGATTTTGATTCATGGCTCTGTCACACAGCAGGAGGATGACCCAGGAAGTTACTTATTCTTATCCCTGTTCCTTCATCTGTATAGAGCTATTAATCTCATCATGAGATTAATAACCATATCATCAAGTTATTAGAGAGATAAAATGATATCATAAATACAAAGAGCTAAGAATCATGCCCAGCACATGATAGTCACTGACTGTTCACTAATATCATTAAGGGCTCAATAAAACTGAATGGCACTGAACAAACCCTGCAGACAACTTCATAACCATTTGTGTTTACTTCTTCTGAGGGTTTTTCATTCATGTTTGGAATTGGAAGGCACTTCTCACAATGCTTAGGAAAGCCAAATATGTAGTAATCATGAATGGTGCTACTAGATTTAGAAGAGAAAAATCCTCTACTATTACCAGACACCTATGAGCACAGGGCCCAGGACCATAGCTACAGTATGTATTTGCTTTGAAAGCTTAATGGTGAGGGATTTATGACCGTCAGGATTTTTTTTTAATCTTCAGGAAAAGACACCAGGAATGCTAGCTAACTTGAGAAGTTAGATCCTTCTCTGTAATAAATGGGAGTCTTGGGTTACAAGAGAACAGATGCCAGAAGCCTGGAGCCCAAGGAGTAAACTGAGAAGTTGGGGGCCAGAAAGAAGCAGTAGCCAAGCCACTATTAACTGCCAAACCAAGGGGGCAGTTGAGAAGCAGAGCCAAGGCTCACTGAGCAAAACACAGTAAGATAGGGCAGAGGCAGAATAAAAAAGACAAGGTCTCCAATGATTACAGGACAGTCTGACCTCCAGTCAGATCACCAAGGGTTGGACATATCTCACTGGGCTTAATGACTTATGCCCCATTCTTCTGGTTATGTTATGTTAAACTTAAGAGTTTTTCACTCGTATTTTATGTGAATGTGTGAGTACCAACATGTATGTATGTATGAACACCAAGTGTGTGCCTGGTGCCCATGAAGGTCAGAAGAGGGCATCAGATCCCTAGAAACTTGAGTTATGGGGAGTTGTAATGCATATGGGTGCTAGGAACTGAAACCAAGTATTCTGCAAAAGCAGCAAGTGCTCTTAACCTTTGAATCATTCCTCCGGCCGCTATGTTAGACTTAAAACTAGACTTTTCAAAACTGTCTCATTACATGTGGAAGATGAAATAGAAAATGGGCTCAGACCTCATTTAACCACCCAGCAGGTCCAACTTCCTGCCCCACTGCTGTCTCTCCTGTCAACTCACTCCCCAGTTATTAGCAACATTTTAACTCCCAAAGTACTGCTTATATCAAATTTACTCACACTTACTAGCATTTATTGAATGCATGTCTAGAGTACACTAAGCTACAGTTCTGTAGTTTTCTTAGTCAATCCTTCAATGATTGAATAAGGTACTACTATATCCCCACTCTACAGAGGAAGAACAAACATACTACTCTATCCCCACTCCACAGAGGAAGAACATAAGGCTTCAAGAGCCCAGGTAACAGTGTTAGAAGCATCACTGGAGGGCTGACCTAGGAAACAACTTTTATACTACACGCTTCCTTTCTTATGCTACTGTTAATAGCAGGCTCTTTGCTACTAACAGGGCTAGAAATGGGTGAAAGACTATTGCAGGTAAACTGATGGCATGATGAACTAGCAGCCTGGGACATCATCCTCCCCAGGGATCCCCAGACATCAGTGAGAGCAGCCGAAGAAGATCAAGCGATACTTAAACTCTCCTTACTCTTGGCGCACAGGGTCATTTCCTCCTCTTCAGTTGCTCTTACCGAGCGGAGCTGAGAGCCATCTCTGCTGCTCCTGTGACTACAGAAGTCTGCACTAGGAAAACTGTAGAGGAAAACTTGAAAAGAAATCACAGATTTTTTTCTTTGACACTTGGGAGGGAGAAGATAGAAAATAGAAGAATCCTCAATAGAGAAGAAAATTTATAAATAGTATGAACAATGGATTAAAGGCTACAAAGAAATATCTGATGCCAAAAGATTAAGAAAAAGCAGCAATTACAAAGAGAGAGGTACAATAAGTTAAAATATGCTTTTTCTTTTTTTCAAATCTGCTGTGAATGTTCCCCATCCCCGCCATCCACTTGTATTTACATGGAATGTCATGAGAAGATCGGAGCTAGAGAAACACGATGGCTCCAGAATCTATACAGCTTACCTCAAAACAGACAGGAGGCATGGATCGCTTACAAAATGCAGAGTGAGGATGAAACCTGAAGAATACCAGAATCAAAGAGACACACTAAAAATCACTGGTAAGGGGTGGGGGCCAAAGAAAATTCAGTGTAAAAGATGAAGTCTGAAAGGCACTGAAAAGAGGCCATTAATGACTTCGAGAAGTGCAGGCTCAATCCAATGATGGAACAGAAATCAAACTTTACTAACGCTATTCTAAAATGGAAGTAAAGAACTGAGAGGTATGCCTTCAGAACTGACACATATGGAGGGGAAAGAGGGCAGAGACCAAATGGGGCACAAAGCTGGTGAGGATGCGGGTAAGCCTGGAAGGATTCTGACATACAGCAGGGAAGAATGGGGTACATGAGAGTCAGATGCTTGCAGTGAGAAGAGGATGGCAATCACTGAGATGGAAGGAAAGAACACACAAGTCCTTTAACTTTTCTCTTTGAAATGGGAGTTAAGATTGCCTGAGTATGAAGAAGGTAAAAGATGAAACAGAAAAAGAAGAGTAGCCAGACTACAGGTGTAGTGTTACTAGTTTCCAGGGACCTTGATGCCTGCACATGTGAGCTGGGAAGAGGCCAACAGGGAGGATATTCTGCCTCTGAGTCTCACCCTTTCATCCTTCTGTGTGTTTCCTCTTCCATCAACAAAATGTGTGCTGAGCATCTCCTATGTGTGGGGCTGTAAAAGCACAATGAACAAAACAAAACAAAGCCCATCTATATGGCAGGAGAAGAGAAGATACAAACAGAACAAATAATTATGCTACAGTGAGTGCTAAACCATGTGTGTGTTGTATGGGGGTGTGCTCACCTATGCAGGCGGACACAGAGGGCAGAGGGCAATGTTGGACTTCCTCCTCCATCACTCTCCACCTTATTTTCTTGAGACAGGGTCTCTCACTAAACCTGGAACTCAAAGTTTCAACTCAAGCACTCAGAGATGAGGTTACAGATGCACAGAAGAGCCATGTCTGATTTTTCTGTGGGTGCTGAGGATTCAAATCTAAGTCCTCAGATTTGCACAGCAAGCACTTTACACACTGTGCTATCTCCCTGTCCTATAATAGCAATGCGGAGGGATTTGTTGTTTGGTTTTGAAACAGGGTCTCATTATACAGCCCTGGCTGACCTAGAACTCACTAAGTAGACGAGGATGGCCTCAAACTCATAGACATCAGCCTGCCTCTGCCTCCAGTGCTGATATTAAAGACGTGTGCTACCACGCCCAGCACAATAAGTGCTTTGTATATAAAGAGTTCATAATGCTATGGAGAAAATGCAGGAAGACTGCCTAACTCAGACTAGAGGGGGAAGATCTCTTTGAAAAAAACAATATTTGAGACCTAGAGAAACTTTAGTTGCCTGGGGGAAAAATGCCATTTGCAGACTCTCCAAGGAACTTTGAAGCATAAGGAAGAGATTCCTTCAGAAGACCCGCAGTTCCGCAGGTTAAAATGTAGAGTTCATCAAGGTTACAGAGGTGTGCAGATGAGACAAGCTCACGCAGGACTGCTAAGAATTCTGGCTTTGATTCTAAGACAACAACAATCCTTACTTACAAACACCACTCTAGCAATGGTGCACAAAACAGGTACGTGTGTACAAGGCAAGAGGCTGGGAGGAATCCAGGTAAAAGAGGACAGCAGTGTGGGTGAGGATGGTGACAGTGAGAAGAGACAAAAGAAGGAGGAGCTGAGGACCAAGTCCAAACATCTAGCTTGGGAAATGAGATGGAGAGGGAGGAGTATTGAATGCTGAGGAGCAGGATGGGCAGGAAAATTTATTTTTAGGATGCTGAGTTTGAGATACCCATGAAGCATCCAAAGACAAGTACCTAGACATATTTTCAGGTCTGGAGCTCAGAAGAGGTCTCTATTGAAACAAAAAGACCAGAATCAAAATCAAACAAACCTGGGGCTTGGACACCTAGAGCTGTGGTAGAAAGCAGTTGAATGGGGAGATCATGGAGGGGCGGGCATGATGGGAAGTGGGCCTAGGGCAGAGAACTCTTCTCATGCTTGAGAGAAGAGAAGGAGTGACAGAGGAAAGAGCCAAAGAGAGGGAGGAGGATGGGCAAACAGTCTGGAAGTCTGACGCAGGAAGAAGTGTCTTTGAAGGTGAATCAACTGTTTCTAGTGATGAGTGGCCAGAAAGAGTGAGGAGGAAAGATGGTGGAAGTGACTCCCAAAGGCAGAATTCGATGTGGTGTGAGACACGGTGGATGCAGTGACGTCCAAAGCTGTTTAGCCGTGGTCAAGGGAAGGGCACGAGAGATGAAAAAGAGCACACAGAACAGGCTAAATGGGTTGATGAGCACATGTGTTGCATCAAGGAATCTAGGAAACCCAAAGAAGAACAACAGTTTGGAAAAGAGATGGAGGGGCCAAGACATGTGAGGAACACTGGAAAATAGGAAGGAGCAAGGGGCTGAGAAAATTCAAGTAATGGAGGGCTCTCATGGGAGGAGAACAGCACAGTTCAGCCTCACCCATGGACCAGGCCAAGCAAAGACCAGGCTAGCATTGAGCCAATGGTGTGGCAGGGGCAACTGAAAGAAGACAGTGTAAAAGCCCAGGACAGATGAGGTCATGGAAGGGGTGCTGTGTGCCAGGTAAGTCATCTACCTGGCCATTCAGGGAGTTTGGGGAAATAACAGGATTTAGAAAGGAAGGGATACTGACAAACCAGGTACCGAACTAAACGCAGCTGAGAAAATTGTTTGTTCCAGTGTGATGACACATGCCTATAATCCCAGCACTTGGGAAGCCGAAGCAGGAAGATTTAAGTTCATGGGCAGCTGGGCCACAGAGCAGAACCACATGCTGGAGGGGCTAGGAGAAGGAGAAATAAAATGCATTCAAACTGGAAAAGAAGAAAATTACTTCTGTTTTCAGATGACATGATCTTTTATGCAGAAAACCCTAAGGATTACACTCAAAACACATAAAAATGTTAGAACTAATAACTTCAGCAAAGTTCTCAGATACAAAAAGGATAGATAATATGTTTTTATATACTAACAGTTAACAGTACAGAAAATAAGAAATTAATTACACTTATAAGAGCACCAAAAACAATAAAATATTTAGAAATAAACTTAAGCAGGTCAGAAATCTGTACACTAAAAGGTACATCATATATGTTCACTGAAAGACTTAAGACTGTTAAAATGTCTACATCACAAAGTAGTCTACAGATCCAATACAATTTCTGACAAAATCTCAATGGCACTTTTTGCAAAAATAAGAAAAAAGTCATCTTAAAATCTATATGAAACCTGTGCCTGAGTTTGCATGTGTCTTGTGCATGCTGATACCATTGCTGTAGGTTCATATGAGCAAGGTCCCAGTAGCCTGTAGGACTCTGTTTCCATATAGTCAAGAATGTCCTCCCCTGGCTCTTTCTAACCCCTCTTCCTCGGTGGTCCCTGAGCCCTGAGTGGGTGAAATCTCACGGCACTCCAAATGGCCAAAACAATCTAGAATAAGAACAAAGTTGGAAGCCTCACACTTCCCAATTTCAAAACTTACTACAAAGCTATAGTAATCCAGATAAGGTAGTTCTGGCATAAAGACAGATACACAGACCAATGGGGCAAAACTGAGAGCCTAGAAATAAATTTTCATGTGAATGGTCAAAAAATCTTCAGCAAAAGTACCAAGATCACACATCAGGGAAAGGATACTTTGCAAGAAATGGTGAAAGAATGAAATTGTATCTTTGCATTATATCATACACAAAAGTTAAACATAAAAACCTAAACGTGACCTAAAACTCTTAGAAGCAAGCATAGGAGGAAAATTTAATGCCATTGGATTTGACAATGATTTCTTAAATGTGATACCAAAAGCTCAGGCAGGGACTGGGGGAGTGATCAGTTGGTAAAGTGTTTGGTCCAAAAGCATGAGGACTTAAATCTGCAAGTCCCAAAACAATATAAAATGCCAGTATGGTGTCTATAATTCTAGCACTGAGGAAGAAGAGAGAGGAGGATTACCAGGGCCTGCAGTTCAGCCTCTCTGGCCAAATCTGAGCTCTGACGTCAATGAGAGACTGCCCCCTAAAATATGATGGAGGGCAGTACGGAAGACACCTGATACTGGCTTCTGATCAACACACATGCACACGCGCACACACACTCCACCCAAAAGTATAGGCAACAAAAGCAAAGCCAGACAAATGAGACTGCATCAAGTTCCAAAACTTCCGGGCAAAGACACAATGATAAATTGATGGAGCAGCACACAAAATGAGGAGAAAATTCTGTGTGAATCATGCATTTTCCAAAGGGTCAATAGCCAAAATATATAAAGAATTCATACAACTCAACAGCAACAACAAAATACAATTCAAAGTGGTCAAAGAACTTTAAGAGGTGTTTTTCCACAAAAGACATACAAGGGGCCAATAAGTATTGAAAAATGCTTAGTATTCTTAATCAAAACCACAAAACCCATCCTACTCATTACAACAAAATAACTTAAATCAGGAAGGCTGGAGAAAAACTGGAACCATTTTTGTACTGTTGTTGGGATTGTAAAAGATGCTATCAAAAATAATCTGGTCTCCTCAAAAAAAAAAAAATAGTTTTGACCCAGCAACCTCTCTTCTGGTATGCTTCTAAAAGAAATGAAAAGGAGATTTCAAAGGAATATTAGCTCTCCTCAGTTCACTGCAACACTATTCACAATATTCAGAAGACAGAGATAACTCAGATGTCCACTGAAAAATGAATAAAGTATGCCATGCGCATACAGTGGAATATTAATTATTCAACCTTTAAAAATAAAGAAATCCTGTCACATTTTATACTCATTTTATAACGCAGATAAACCTAAAGGACATTTTAAGTGCAATAATTCACAGAAAGAAAAATACTGTATGATTCTACCTATACCAAAGATCTGCATTAGTCAAATTCATAGAAAAATAAAGTGGAACAGTGGTTGCCAGGAACTAAGGGAAATGAAAACTGTTCAGTAGGTAGAGAGTTTTAGTTTTGCAAAACCAAACAGTTCCAGAAATCTGTTGCAGAACAATGTAAATATACTTAGTAATGTTGTCTGCATACTCACAGGTGATTAAGGCAGTAAACTGTGTATTTTTCACTACAATTTGAAAGTAAAAGGGACCAGTTGGTAGGAGTATGCAGAAAAAAATGGGAGAAAGAGAAGAGCAGGAAAACTGGGGTTTGCACTTGGGGCCAGAGCCTGAAATTTCAAGGGTGGAGATAGAGCCAAGTGAGGCTTCCAGGCTCCAACCACACTGCTGGATCAAGCTGCTTCAAAACAAACTCAGAATGAGGCTTCTTCATGCTGGAGACCTGGCAGGCCTTTTTTATAGTGGCAAGACTTCAGGAAATTACTAGAGAACCTCTGAAGAGATTTCTCAGTGAACTCCTCAAATCTTCACAATGGTGGAGAGTCCTGACAGAGCTGGCCCTGCAAAGGAAGTCCACAACATTCTCCCTGAAGGCTCATGTTAGAAAAAGGGAAAAGGCCAGACATCAGGAGTCTCATATTCTGAATCTTTAAAATTTTTTATTTATTATTTTTATGTGTATGAACGCATTGCCTGTACGTACGCAGGCGTACCTGTGTCACATAATGCCCAAGGATGTCAAAAGAGGGCATCGGATTCCTTGGAACTGGAGTTATGGATGGTTGTTAGCCGCCATGCGGGTACTGGGAATCAAACCCAGGTCCTCTGAAAGAGCAGCCAGTACTCCTAAGCACTGAGCCCTTATACTGAATCTTTAAAAAAATCTGTTCAATCACTGCCTGTAAGCACTAAGCTTTATAGACACTAGTTAACAGTATTTGGATGCTTAGTTTTGAGGATACTTAGTAAGGGAAGAAGAGGGATGGTCCAACCTACACAGCTGCACAAAAAATCAGACAAGCTACATCTGCAAGTTTTCCTGCCAACAGTGAACTGAGACCACTCATAGAAGGAACAGTGGGAATCACAAACCTCACTATGCTCCCTGTTCAACAAAGCAACACTGAATACATCTGGATTTCTATGTTGCTACATGCTTAAGATATGATACTTGATTCCTTAAAGACTACAATTTTTTTGGTTATCTTAACTTTTTATGATTTTTAAACAAAACATCTCTATTTAAATCTTACCATATTAAGCCAGAAGAGGAGTTCTGATACTTTCTTCTCCCTCCATGTCTGAAGGCTAATTCAACTCATAATTGCACTGAATTCCTTATCCAAACAAAAGGGGTGAAAGTCTCTGTCTCAATGAAATTAACCCAGGCTAATGAAACAGACGAGGATGGGCACGGAGATGACGGAAGCAGGGCGGTAAGTGTCTAGCAACCAAGGGACGAGAGAGGAGGACCACACAGGAACCAGAGGAAAGGAATACCAAGCAGACATGCGAGTGGCAAGCTCAATCTACCAATTTGGGAAAAGATCTTATTCTATCCAGAATGAACCTCAATTTCTTCAACTACGAAGTGAATAAAAATAGCTTCTTTTCCAGCCTCACTAATATAATCTGTATCCACTGCAGTGTGTTACTCTCATTGTTCCACGCAGTTTTAATTAAATAGAACAGATTCAGCGTCCCTGTTTTGAATAACTTTTTGTCACCACAGTATTTTACAAAGAAGCACAGCTGAACTGGATTTCAACCTCAGGCCCTTTGGACCAGTCTGTAGTGGGGCACAGGTGGAGTGGGGCTGTCAATATTTACCAGTGTTTTCCATAAAGCCAATGGCCGCCCCATGTCAACAGGCAGAGCCCAGCTGTTGTTTTCTTCCAGTGATTTCGAAGTGTTTTAAAGAACACAGTCATCTTCTCCTAGAGATTTAGTAAGTTAGAAGAGGCAGGGAAAGAAAGAAGAAAAACACAATTATCCAGGATAATCACATGGCAGCCTACTAATCACCCTATGCTCTCTCCTTGCTTCTTCCTTTGCATGGGTTTCCTCCTGGCCTTCTGCTCTGGCTTCTCGGCTTTTCTATTCTAGTCTCACCATCAGTCTCTCCTCCTCTTATTTCCATCTTTATTCACATATTTCTACCTTAACAGTACTTCTTCCTTGTCTGATTGCTTCCTCGTTCACATGAGAAGGAAGGAGGAGGGACAGGAAGAGGCGCAGGGGATCTCCTGGCTTCCTCTTCTGTCTACCTTCTTACTGCCCCACTATCCCACTGATTAAGAGTATTTGTCCATTACATACGAGGGGCCCCCAAACACCAGAAGCAGCTTATTCAAAACAGATGAAAACACTAGGCCTTCGATACGAAAATCAGCAGAGAACATGTATAAAACTCAATGCACATGGCTATGTAAAAATGTTCATCTTACTAACTAATCAAATGAGTGTAAATTACAAAGAGCTATTACTATTCACACTTAACATTAACATTTTTAAACTGTCACATTTGCTATACAATACAATGAGGCAGATATTCTCAATAACTCTTACAAGGAAGAAAAAGTTAGCTCTTTATTGAAAAACAAAGTGAAAAGTTTGTTTACTGTTTATTTTTTATACAGCATTTTCTGAGGGTATCTATATTTGTTTGCTATTGTGTTACTTAACTTATCCTACTAGAGTAAATTCCATGAGAATAAGGTCCTTAGTCACTGCTAGAACCCAGGCCTTAAGATATGCCCACACATAACAGCTATTTTAGAAACATCCATTAAGTCATATACCAACTTTTTTTAACTCAGAATTTTTACAGATGTAGAAAAGACAACTCAAAATACAATGTTAAGTAAAATTAGCATGATAAAAAAGCCATATAAAATTAGTATTATCCCAATTATGCTCAAATAGTACTATCAATAAAAAATACCAATAAAGAAAAGCAGAAATGTAATGCAATGTCCTCTGTTAGGATGATGAATGACATCTTAAAATTGCAACATATATGCAATGTGAAGTTTTCTAAAATCAACATAAATTATTTTCTAAACAGATGAAAATTTAAAGAAAAGTTTTTAAAGTGAGTGAGTTAAAGAGACTAGCTGCTTCCCGTAAAGAGTCAAGTTTGGTTTTTTTGTTGTTGTTGTTTCTCCCTTTAACACTGGTTCAAATCCTTCTCGTGGGAAGAAACATCCTGATTGCATACATCAATGAAGTCACTCAGGCTGGTAGAGAAAAGGTCCCAAATGTCCACCTAATTATTGACCTCTTCTCCATCTAGGTCTAAACAATCACTCAGGAGGTCTTTAATAAGCAACTATATAAGTTCTGCATCAGGAACCCTAGCAGAGAGCAGAGAAGATCAGAACCCATTCTCAAGTGCTCATAACCATTAAATCCCTAAGTGCAATATAACTTCACGATTAAAGTTGCCACACAGTAACATGTGTTGGGGATGAGCACAGGAGCTACGTGAATACACAAAAATGGGCCTGAGATGGACTTGAAGGAGCCATCCAGAGTTAGGAATTCTTCTCAGAGCCTTGAAGAATTAGCAGCATTAGGTACATGCTACAGTCTGACATTTGCAAAATTCCTACACAGCAAGTCCCTGTTGTCACCGAGATGGTATAAGGACAGAGGACCTCCGGGAGGTCATGGGATCTTAAGAGTGTTCTCATGAATGGGATTATCACCCCTATAAGGAGACATCGGGAAGATGGTCCCACATTCCAACCCCCATCATCTAAAAACAGCAACAGAATGGCCATCTGCAAACCAGGAACAGGGTGCCATACAAGTGCCCAACTAGGCTGGCATCTTGGTTTCATACTTCCAGTTTTCAAACTGTGAGAAATGAATTTATAGCAGTAACTCCAGTTCTAGGGATCCGCTGCCCTCTTCTGACCTCTGTGGCATTGAATGACATGGACACATCGACACACATGCAGGCAATACACTATACACATAAAATAAAAATAATTAATAAAATAATTTTAAAAGACATTAACAGGAAAAAGCACCCAAATCTGTTTAATGTAAGTTTTACATGACATAATAGCCTTCAGAAATGAACTGAAAACCTGTGTATGTTAAGTCTGATGCCAACTAGACTGTTGTAGCATGACTGAACAAAAATGGCATGTCTCAATAGCAATAACCAGTCTTCAGAGGTAAAGGCATTCCTTTCCTCCACGTATCCAGCATCTTTAAAAAAATTTTTTTTATTATTTTTATTTTATGTGTTTGAGTGTATTGCCTGCATGTATATAAGTACATCCAGGTCATTCAATGCCCACGAAGGTCAGAAGACAGTATTGGATCCCCTAGAACTGGAGTTACATATGGTTGTTAGCCACCATGTAGGTGCTGGGAATCAAACCCAGATCTTCTGTAGGAGCAACCAGTGCTCTTAACTGCTGAGCCATCTCACTAGTCCCAAGACAAGCATCTTTCACATGAGGGTCTTCTACAGGAAGTCAAAGAATTCTCATACTCTGCTTCAAGGGAGAGGACAGAAGGTCAGAGAGCCCTGCTTGTACTATTTTCTCAGATGCCAATATACTACACTGGGTGGGGGGAGGGTAGCATGTTCTGGGTGCCATCAACAAAGAAAGAACAAGGTAGTAGCTACAACACCGGTTTTCAACATTTAGTGTCCAGCCTATCAAAATGAACAGAACTTATTGGAAATGTATATTTTGGGGCATTATCCCGCTTTCCCCTAAAGCTTCCTTTACTCTGGAAGCTTCGTTTTTAGCATGTACTATCACAACTGTAATACAGGTCAGGACCACACCAGTAGTGCAGGAGTGGAGATGGCTCAGTAGTTAAGAGTACTGGCTGCTCTTGCAGAGAACCCTGATTCCATTCCCAGCACCCACATGGGGGCTAACAATCAATCATCCAAAGCTCCAGTTTCAGGGGATTCCAACGCCCTCTTTTGACCTCATCAGGCATACATAACAGAGGTTCACTTCCATGCAGGCAATACACTCATATACATAAAATAATAGAAACAATAGTTTAAAGATAAAGGATGGAGGCAGGGGAAAGATTAGAAAAGACCTTGAATCCACATTGAAGACTTTGGATATTGCATCATAATGAAAAACCTGCCTGGGCTTTAGCAGGTGAGTGATATTATCCTATTTGAACTGCAGAGTGTAAAAAGGACTGGCAGAAGCTGAAACTAATGAGAGCCAATTGGGAGTTATTGCTATAATCTGTAGGCCACTGAAAGAAGATAGAAACAAAAGAAAGCCAAAGATTAAATTTGGAGGTCTTTAGAAAACTGAAAGGCCGCACTTGGTGATCAACTGATTTCAGGAAAGTTGAGGGGTGAGGAGCAAGTCATTGGTGTGCTTGGGCAAGGCTGGAGAGTACTTTAAATCCTGTAGATTTGTATCGTGGCTTTGTGGAGAAAGGCAGCATGCAGCTTAGGAGACCCTAGACTCCAGTGGGGAGACCTCAAGTGGAGTCCAGCAGATGTCTGAACCTAGCTGGAATGAGGAGAAATTGGGCACAAGACACAGATTACAGATTCATGCATATGGAGGTCAAGTCTGAGTGTTGATTAAAAGAAAGAAAAAAAAAAATCACTCAAGTGGGGGGCTTGAAAGAAAATACCAGTAAATTAGCGAATAATCTCCTTTCAAAGGCCATCCCCAACCCTATTTGTCATAAATTATTCATGTATTATAAAAAGAATGTGCAAATACAGAGGCAAACTAGCATAGAGAGAGGACTGGTCCACGTGCCTGGAACTAAAGCCTACTTTTATCACTTAGGGGTGGGACCCTCGCTAAGGCACTTAACTTCTGCCTCCATTTCCTCACTAGTGAAACAAGGAAACACCATCTGTCTGATGATTTAATTTGGCTGTGAAGATTAGCTGTAATGGGGTTGTGAATGAAATCTGTAAATTTTCCATCTTTAAGTTGTCATCACAATATGTGATACATTAGCAATGTATATTACCATCTACCTTCTAAGTAACCAGAATTCTCATTCTAATTTCAGTTAGTCTCATTTCATGTTAAAATGAACATATTTTTGCCTTCAGAGCAGGTTCTGCCCATCCCCAAGGACCCCTGAATTCTAACTGCAGCCACCCCTCTTGGTAAGTAAGGTGGGGGTTTTCTCCTTCTGGGCAGAGTCTATCATCTGCATCACCAGAACCTAGTAAGGCGTTTAGAATGAATGAACCCATCCACCCACCCGTGAATCGAATACTATCGGCCACGTTTTTGAACAGGAGTACTCCAAATCCCAAGGACGAAAGTGACTTAAGGTCCCCGGGTTAGCGACAGCTCTAGGACTAGAACCCAGCACCCCTGACTCCCAGTGACCACCGATGCGTGCGCCACGCCGGCCCGGCCTGTCCCCTCCTTCCTCCGCGGCCTGCCTCCGCCGGGCCGATCCCCAGCTCCAGGCCGGGCCCCAAGGCGCCCAGCTCCAGACCCGGGATGTGCCCCACACCCGAGCCACGCTCGCCGCGGGCCCAGCGGCCAGCTCCGGTTGCCCGCACTCACCCCAGCCAGCTGCTCACCGCGCTGCCTTTCCTGTGTGCTCCCTCAAGACTCTCCCCCTTTGGAGGGAAACCGCTGCCGCCGCCCTCGGGTTCCGCCGCGGGTCGGGCGGGGCCAAGCGTTCATGACCCGGGTGGGATAGCAGGAGCAGCCGCCCTGGGGCTGTGCTCCTTCCGTTTCATTTACTTATTCATTCTTTCTTTCTTTCATTCATCCATCCATCGGCAGGCAATAGGTTCTGGAAGGTTAACAATACATAGTACAATTTTAAGATTTGTAACTAAACCGGAAAATTAAAGAGATGTTAATAGTGGTAAGCGCCATAAAGAAAATAAAATCGGGTGCTAGGGAGTGGAGTGCGGATGAACTGTATTAAATTAGACAGTGGAAGTTAGGTCTTCTTGACTCATGCACAATCTGGAATCCGAATGGCAGAAGCAGATCAAGTTAAGGGAAGAGAGAGCCTGGCAAGGGGAACAGCCCCTGCAAAAGCTCTGAAGCCCTAGGCCAGAGTGAGAGAGACGGAGCTAAGGAGGGCCCGGAAGCTGGAGAAGTAGGCAGGCCAAAACACGGAGGTTGAGAGACTAGAATGTGCCTCCCCCAAACATGAAGAGGGCTGAGCTGAAGATGGGATGCATAACTCCCTGCCTCCTTTTTGCTTAAGAGCAAGACAGATTTGCAAAGTCCTCACCACCAGATGTTAACAAAATAATACAGCTCTTGTTCCAATGGTCTTCCTGGTATGACTCAGCCACTACTGTCTTGAAAGCAGGGTAACTGTGATTACTCCCACCAGACCATCACAAAATGGGGCCCATTAACACGCCGTGTTTAAGGGTGTAACAGCACACTAGACCCAAAGAGTCCTTCTGTCCCACAGAATACACATGCAGTTAAAGGTTGCTGGGGGAGGTAGGGGCAAGGTGGAGGGAGGACATTTCTTCAGGGGTGTTGCCTCCTGCGAGTTGCACATGCTCCTACAGGTAACTCCTCACCCATGTGCCTGTAAATAACTCCAATTAAGTTCATTGGTTCATCCAAGCTAGACTTGAGCAGAATCGTTTCTTTGGTCTGTTCTTGACACCCTATCTGGAGCAAATAAGCATTTATTTATTTATTTATTTAGCCGTGTCTCCCTAGGAAAAGTCAATATAACAGTGAATGAGTTTATTTTAAGCTAAATATGAGTGATCAAAGGCCCTGGAACACAGATTCAGGTTTATTTTGAATGACACATTCCACTGTGAAAGAGGTTACTTGGACATTTATAATCACAGAAAAAAAGAAAGTCATAATTCAATGAATCTACCAAATTACATTGGTAGGCTATCAGGTAGTCAGATTACAATGAAACAGAATAATCTCTTATAGGTTTCAGATGACAGTCTTAGTTTTGAGTGGTCTGTTAATAGTTCTAAAAGTTTTACCTAACAGTCACAAAGATATTAGGCCAGACACAAAAGCTGGCAGTAAAAGTTACAAGGATAACTACTAGTGGTATTCCGTCTTCCACACTTATGAAGATCTAATCAGCCAGTTGGTCTGCAGAATTTCCAAAACTGCTGTAGCTTTTCCAGGTGATTTCAGATTGCAGAGAACAAAGGTTAACTGCTGGGGACAGTTTTAGCCCCTCATCCCCATTAGGATGGTACCAGAGGATTCATTTAACAAACTTTACTCACTGATCTTTATCTGCCATGTATTTGCCTTCCTCTAAGTTCCTGCCAATAAGGAATCAAAGTCCTTTTCCTTTATTTTTGTCATGTCTTTAAACTTTATTGCTCTTTATTCAAAGTGCTGTATTAGTTACTTTTTTTTGCTGTGATGAAACACCATGACCACGGGAACTTATAGGAAGAAGAGTCTGTTTGACCTTATGGTTCCAAGCTCCAGAGGATTAGAGTCTGTCATGGGGGGGAGGCATGGCAGCAGAGGAGGCTATCGTAGAACCTAAACGCTCACATCTTCAAGCAGGCACAGGCACAGGAAGCAAAAAGAGACTGGAAATCTGGCAAGAGTTAAGAATTCTCAAAGCCCCCCCGCTCCTGTGATGTGATGCATGTCCTTCAGCAAGGCCACACCTCCTAAAGCCTCCCAAAACACCACCACGAGCGAGCTGGGGACAAAATGTCCAAATACTTGGAACCCATGGGGGACATTCTCATTCAAACCACCTGCACCTGAGAAAACCTGCACCTTATGCCTATGATAGCTATCAATGTGTCCCAACAAAGATTCATGAACTTACTTAAAATATGAGTTTTTCTGGTTTGGTTTTGTTTTGTTTTTGTACCTCAATTATATGGTTTCTGAGTGTGACTTTGTAAATGACAATGTCTTGTCACATTGCCCAAAGATTGGACACATCTGCTAGAGCTTCCTCTGGGTCATAATAAGCCCCTGTGATGACAGACGATACTTGGGTCTGACATAATGGCCTTTAGATGCCTTTTGGCAGCACCTTAGATAGGCACAACTTCCAAGGTTCAACAACACATTCATGCTACAGCTAAGGCCAAAGAGTCATCCAGATATGCACAGCCTGAGAGAGCTCGGCTTATGTTCTTCCTTTCTTGTTCTTTGTTCAGTGTGGCTAATCACTGACTGAAGTTCCCTAGCATAGCAGAGAAGTAACCCCCAGATTCTACTGGGAGTTTCTGCTGTCTTCAGTACTTGCCTGTCATCTTTGGAGAACATTTTACATTGTCAAAGACAGGGACATGAATCCCTCATCTTATCTGGCACACTGCCACGTAGGGCACGTTTTTATAGTGACATAAGCTACATATTGAAAGTATGGACTTCTGTTGCCTATAAAATGAAGGAGTGTTCTCCTGAGGATGTTGAAGAGCTAGACACTGAATATCCAGTGGCTCCCAGTATCATAAGAGGTAGTTTTGCTTTCATCTCATTAGGATAAGATTTCCCCAGGATGATCTCAGACCACCCTGAAACTCAGCAGCTTCCAGTTAGTTCAGATCAACCTTACTTAAGATAACATTCTCTTGGTTTAGAATGAGGAAAATGACCTCTTGTCTAGAAGAATCAGAGACAAGAGTGGCCTGGTCATCCAATAGGGAGCATTTACATCCCCTATCAGATCAACCCCATGTGGTTTGGTTATGAAATGTCCCCTAAAATCCATGTTGCCAGCTGAATGCGATTGTTAGAAGACGGTAGAACTTGTCAGAGATGGGCCCTAGTTGGAAGAAGCAAGCCACTGGAGATTTGATTGTGAAGGGCACATTGGAATTCCTGTCTTCCTCTCTCTGTCTCTCTGAGTGTGTCTCGCGCCCCCCTTCCTGGTCACCATGAGGTAAGCACCTTTCCTCCATCATGCCTTTCTCACCACAATGTTCTGCTTTGCCAGAGGCCAAAAAAATGCGAACAAGTGATAATGGGCTGAAACTTTTAAAACTATCAATCAAAATAAACCTTTGCTCCTTAACTTACTTTTTCTTTTTCATTTTTCATATATATGTGTGCTGGCCTGGAACTCACTGTGGAGACCAGGTTGGCCTCAGTCTTACAGAGATTCATCTGCCTCTGCATGTGGATATCCAAGGCTAATGTTGGAAATCATCCTTCATCTCTGTTTCAACTTATTCATTGAGGCAGGGTCTCTCAGTCAAATTTAGAGCTTGCCAGGATGGCTATTCTTGCTAGCCAGCTTGCTGTAGGGATTTCCTGACTCTGAGTACCAAGGCTGGAATTACAGGCCAGGTACCATGCCCGGCCAGCATTTACATGGGTTTCTGGGGATCCAAACTCCAGTTCTCATGCTTGTGCAGTAAATGTTTAGGTTGCTGAGCCATTTCCCCAGGATTATGTCACAGTGAAAGTGTGCAAAGACACCACCATGAAAGAAGATGAGGTGACATGAGGGAACCCATGGGAGGAAGAATCAAGACTTAAGGAAGCCCCAGAATTCAATTTTTCCCACCAATGAAAATTTTAAAATTCAGTATTTCTACACACACATCAGACTTGCCACTCCTCCCCCAGTTGCATTCAGCAACTAAAGAAAGCTGGAGAAGCAAAGATGACATGCCAAACTGTCATCTGTAAGTTACCTGGAAATGGGGCACTTGTGGGCCTCACCCCTCAGTTCCTTCTCCCTGAACTTGCCACTTCCATGAAGCCTCTGCAGCTGTTCAGCTTTAGCTAAACCCAATGGGAGAATTCACTGAAGGGGTGGCATTTGCAGGGCCTGGGAAGCTCACTGCCCTAGAGTCTGAAGGTTATAAGTGCAAAATAAATAAGCAAACAAACCAAGAAGAAAGGAAGTCTGATAGAATAAGCAAACAGGGACTGGAGAGATGGCTCAGTGGGTAAAAACACTGACTATTCTTGCAGAGGATCTGTGTTCAATTCCTAGCACCTACATGGTAGCTAACAGCTGTCTTGAACTCCAGTTCCAGGGGATCCTACACCCTCTTCTGGCCTCCATGGGCATTGCATGACATGGGTGCATTTACATACATGCAGGCAATACACTCATACACATAAAATAAAAATAACAAATAAAACCTTAAAAAAAGGAAAAGCAAACAGAAGGTACAGCTTCATTCACCGCTGATTCATAACTACTTGTAGCTGCTGCGTGGCCTTACCAAAGGGCAGCACCCATGTTACTTCCCTCTCCAGCATCCACTTTCCTTACCCTTCCCTCCTTACAAGAGGCTCATTGTGTTCGTGCATCTACCCTACACCTTCCCAGCCCCTGCCTACCTGTGACTGTGTCACGGGTGATTACATAACCCAATCCCACTAGTTACTCTCACTCTTCTGTGGCCGGTGGGTGATTAGCTTGTGAATCGGTCAGGTAGCCCAACTTGGTCCAAAGAGTCTTGAGAGGAAGTCTGCTGAGAGATCACTAAGAAAGTTTTCATCCTTACATGGGAAGATTTAACAAGAATAGGGTAATGAGCATCATAAACAACATGCTGGAGCTAGAGAGATGGCTCAGTGATTAAGAGTACTGGCTGCTCATACAGAGGACCCAGGTTCGATTCCCAGCACCCACATGGTGGCTAACAACCATCTGTAACTCCAGTTCCAGGGGATCTGACACCTTCTTCTGTCCTCTGTGGGCATCGCACGATACAAGTACCCTGACATACATGCATGCAAAACACACACATAAAAATAAATAAATAGGGGGCTGGAGAGACGGCTCAGCAGTTAAGAACACTGGCTGCTCTTGCAGAAGACTTGGGCTTGAATCCCAGTACCCACATGGTGGCTAGCAACTGTCCATAACTTCAGTTCCAGGGGTTCTGAAGCCCTCTTCTGTCTTCTGCAGGTATTGAATGACACAGGTGCACTTACATAGATGTAAGGCATAACACTCGTATGCATAAAATAAAAGATAAATTAACTTAAAATAAATAAATAATTTTAAATTATGCTAGGAGAAATAAGCCAATGACAAAAGACTGTATGTTATAAAACATCCAGAAACAGAAAACTTCATAGAAATGGGAAAGGCTCAAGAAGTTACCTAGGCCTGACGATGGAAGGATGTGGGGAGAAATGAGAAATGACTGCTAACAGGCGTGGGATCTGTTTTGGGTGATGAAAATGTTGTAAATGTGGTTATGTTGAAGGCTGCTCAGGTCTGTGACTATGTTAAAACTAGCGAGCCACAGACTTAAAATAGGTAAAGTGTGAAAAAATAACAGTGGTCTCACTTTTTCGCCCCACAGGATCATAAATGTCTACACAATGCCGGAAGCTACTGCCATCATCATTCTCTTATGAAGTGAGCCAGCCTGAGGCAGAGCCAACTCACAGAGGATGACAGAAAGAAGGGCTGGAAAGAGCCTGGGTCATTGATGATGTCATGGAACCAAGTGGTCAATCTATGACCAGAACTTGCAATACATCCTATTTTGTGAAGTAATGAATTCTATGCATAGATAAAAGGCAGCAGACATGAGCTCAGTTTGACAGTCTGAAAACCACAGGTTGTTGTTGGCCACAGGGAGGGCTGTGCTTTTAAAATGATGATATTGGGGTTTTAAGGGGAAAAATAAGCAAAAATCAATGACAGAAAATAGATGGCTGGCATCAGTGTGATGCTTAAGCTTTTACTGTTCTGACATCATTCTCTATCATTTCACTGGGTCTTGGACCTGGGCTATGCTCCTTTACTATAGATTCATTATCAGTAACTTAGAGGGAAGAGTTCCAGAGTTAAAAGAGTTAAAAGCTAGAATCCTGCTACGACCATTGGTGGTGGCCTTCCACATATCTTCTCAGAGGAATTCTGCTGTGGGTACAGCTGCCCCACCAGCACTTCTATCATGGGAGATGTGAACAAATTCTTTTAACATTCAGTTTAGTGTGCTTCCTCATTTTATGCATGCAGACACTTCCTTAGAGTACTTTGTTTCCCTTAAGAAAACATATGAAATGGTGTTCTTGTGATATTTATGCTTAAAATCCTTTCCTTATTATGACCTTTAATATCCACTGAATCTACAACTACCAGATTGGAAACATGTAAATGAGGCCTTTCAAGAAACCAATGGCTTCCTATGAAACAGAATATTTTCCATGTTATTGCACATGATTTTAAAAGAACCCTCTGTGATGCTTCTTGTCAACCATGTCTATAAGGGCTCTGCTTTATTTATTTATTTTTTCTAGATATGACTTTTCAATTTTGGTCTTTTTAAGACAGAGTCTCCACGTAGCTCCAGCTGGCCTGGAACTCACTTTTACCTCCCGAGTGCTGGGCTAGGATTAAAGGCATGAGCCACCATGTATAACTTTTTTTTCTATTTATTTATTTTTTGTGTATGACTGTTATGTCTACATGTATGTAAGTGTACCTGTATCATGTAGTGCCTGCAGAGGACAGAAGAGGGCATTGGATCCTTTAGGACTGGAGTTATAAACAGTTGTTAGCTTCCATGTAGGTGCTGGAATTAAAAAAACGAGTCTTCTGCAAGAGCAGCCAGTGCTCTTAAGCACTGAGCCATCTCTCCAATCCCCTGACTTGTCTTCTTAATGTGTCTTCTTGTCATTCTTTCCATCTCCTTCTCCTAACTTTACTTGAGCCCTGGATGGCAATTTCCAGCTGCCCATTCTGCACGACAGAAAAAGAACAAGAACAGGGCCCAAGGTGAAGCAAGGTCTACAATATTGTTTTACAAAGCCCAGTCTTCCAGGTAGCCCAACTTCTAATTGTCCTGAAACAAGAACAACTCTACCTGTCAAGAATTTAGATCTTTTTACCTTGGTCATATCCTTTTCCGTTTTGGAAGTATACAGTCCATTAGTTTGTTGATAGTAGTTTTGGTTTGTTCATTTTTAGGTAAAAATTGAATTGTAATCAAATAATAACAATAATAATAATAATTCTGTAGGGTCATCCAAAAATGCTTGCATCTCTTTGCTTCTTCTGGTAGGGGGAGCTAGAGAGCAACAGGAATCAAACTTATTCATAAGATTTATTTGGAGTTTGGGTTTCGGCATGGCCTAATAGACCAGAAATTCTAGAGAAAACATAACTAGATCATCCAAAGTGCATAACTTAATTGGCCAGAAAGAAATGAATCCAACAGGACTGAAAATGTGACCCCAGAAGGAAAAGCTGAGTGGTAATTCACTCGCCTGAAGGTTCCTCCCAAGGCCTCCATCTCAGAGCCTATGAGGCCTGAGAGATAAAGATATTGGGTCCTGGAAAGATGGAGAGAAGGGAGTGACAGCTGTCAGTAAGCACTAAGCTGTAATCTTCCCCAGCCACACAGGAAGTTGTGTGTCCCTGTCCAAGCTCAAGGTGGAGAGGAACCTCTTTGGGTACCCACATGCATGTGGCATACGCTCACACAGAGACACACATACACATAAACAAGAAGAAAAATTAATCTTGAAAAAGAGAAAATCTCAAAACTGTGGAAAACTAGTACAAAAAGTTGGTCCTAAGCTTGTCTGGCAGAAATGAACACAAAAGGTCTTGGGAAAGAGGGAGATGTCCCCACATAGTAGACAAAAAGGATTCCCTATATTTCCATATCTACAAAATATCTGCTAATACCTTTTATTTGTATTTTTATTAAATTTCCCCTTTTATGTTTATGTATATCTTTAAGTTCTATAAACTTATCTATGTGACCAAAGGATCAAATCATCTCAAGAAAACGATCTAACAGTGAATGGAGTCTGCCAGTATTTTAATGGTTTTCCTATGATTTGATACATGTTCTTTCTGATGTAAGGATAGCAGTTCTTTGACTTATTTGTTGCAAATATTTTCTGATTTTATTTGCTTTGTACTTGGCTAATGATATGTTTTGGCATTAAAACCCCTGGAGTTCATATAGTTAAATTGTAGACACACTCTGGAATTGTAGTTCCCTAGTGGTGAGACATTTACCTGTATTTACTATAAGTGTCCCATGGTTTCAACTTCCTATTAATCCCTTAAAATTTATAGTCATTTGTGTAGATGTGTTTGCATGTGAGTACATGTTTGCATGTGTGTGTGCAGGTATGTGCACATGTGTAGAGGAGAGGTCAATGTTGGGGGTCTTCTTCAATCACCTTCCACCTTATTTTTTGCTACAGCATCTCTCACTGAACATAGAGTTCACTAATTCAGTTGAATTGGGTGACACTAAGCCCTAGGGATCCTCCTGTCTCTGCCTCTTCAGTGTTGCTATTATAAGAGTATACTGCTAATTTTTTAGGTAGGTGCTGGGGATCTGAATTCAGGTCCTCATGCTTGTGGGTCAAGCATGTTACTGACTGAGCCATCTCCTTAAAATTATTTTTCTATATGAAAATGTACCAAAATCAAAGAGTCCTAATAGATCAGATCCAGCCACTTGCAGCCCTGAGAGCCACTTAGAAACAAGTGGTGACAAAGTGGCAGGAAAGGAATTTACTCATGTGACCACTCTGGGAAGGAGCAGAAGCAGAAGGACCAGCATCCTCAGCCCTGCCCTGGGGATACTGAGAAGACTCAGGGTTACACAGGAGATGAATAAAGTGGGGGAAACGGTGCTCAGTCAAGATGCCTGGGTTGCACTGTGCACTGGTGGATCACTATATGTCTGATTCTGGGAGGTCCTGCTGATCTATTGTCTGAGGGACAACTCCATTCTCAGCATGAGGGAGTCTGTCTACAAATCCTGTTGCTCCAGGAATCTGACATAAACTGAAGAGAAATGACTGAAAGAACAGGCAAGAGCAGCAAACAAAAAGAAAAAAATAAAAAAGCAGGGAGGCACTGGGCCTCCCTTTCCCTTTGAGTGTACCATGTGCATGTATGTAAGTGCACCTGTGTCATGCTGTGCCCACAGAGGTCAGAAGAGGGCATTGGATCTCCTGCAACTGGAAACATGGACAGTTGTTAGCCAACTCATGTGCGTGTTGGGAGCTGAACCCGGGTCCTCTGCAAGAGCAGCCAGTGCTCTTAACTGCTGAGCCACCTCTCCAGTCCCTGCCACCTTGTATTTTTTAAGAGCTCTTTTCTCTGCCAGTAGAGAATATAGGTATTAAGAATACTTAGTCTGAATTTTTATAATTTAAAATTTCTCAGGATTACTTTTCCTTTAAATTATTTATTATTTAAATGGAGGAAGGCACGGAGGGAGGGCTAAACAGGGAGGGAGAGAGAGAAAGGGAGAGAGAAAGAAGAGAGATAAATCATGCCTAGCTAGTGTAAAACACCAGAGGGAATCATATTAGTCTAACAATCTAATGACAAATTCCACATACAATATCTCTACATGAGTCCATGTGCATAGCTGAAGGCTACATAGCAAGAAACAGTGCCAGGTAGGAGAAACTTTCCTTTGAGTTGTTGGCCAGGGTGATTCAAGAGACTCCCAAAATTACACAGGCTATTGCCACAGCCCTTGATTGCCTCCCTGAACTTGAAGGTAAGACCCTATTGCTGACGACAGGACATTCTGCAGAGACCAGATTGGAAACAATGGAGCTAGAAATGACCCTGAAGCCATTTTCCCTGAAGGCTAGCTCTCACAGCTCTGGAGAGCACTACACAAGTAGCCAAGGGAGAACATCAGTAGATGACCCAACACCAGCTTCATGACCAAATAACCACATTAGATCCCCTCTTATAACAACCTGCCTCCATGGGAACTAATCTACTTCTTGTGAAGACTTGAGGCACTCCTTTGAGACAGCATCAGTGTATTCATATGGTGGAGCCCCTCTGACCTAATTATCTTGAGCTCAGCCCCACCTCTTAAAGGTTCCATCACTAACCCACCACTAAGCTGAGAAGATCAAGATTCAAACTGTATTTTAATGATAGCACCCAGTATAAGGGTCACTAAGCTCACTAGCAGAGGATGAATGATGCAGGAAAGTAGAGCAGAAAAGTCTGAGGTTAAAGAGTCAGATATACATACTCTTAGATAATGCTTCCTTCAAGTCCTATTAAAGCTATTTGGAATTCTCCAGTTAGAGGCTATTTAATCCAACCAGAGACCCTCCTGAAGCACAAAGGGCTTATAATCATAGACTGCATATTGCCTTCATCAGACTGTTTTACTAACATCAAGCTGACAAATAGTGAGAAAATCAGAATAGGTAACGAGATGGACAGGTAAAGATGGGCTGCTAAGGCAGGAAGCAACCCAAGAGGAGGAGCGTGATGTTAAAGCAAGTTAGAGGGCGCTAGGGATGCATTTTGCATATTCATTAATGGCACTTGTGGCAAGCACTATGCCATTAAAATCTTCTCATATATTAATTCTTTCTTGAGCAAGAAAGGCTACACACAAATATTTAACATAAAATCGTGCCTGATCTATTTTGGCAACAGTGTTGAAAAATGGCTTAGGAAGATTGGATGTTTATTTTGTTCACAACTATCTCCCCATTTCAGATCTGACCAATACAACTCTCCAATGCACTACCTTCCAGGCCAGCATACTTTGCAGTACGTTTTAAAGAGCACTATTTCAGAGGAAAGTTAACACACATACACATGCACACACCCACCCACATGTACACACACACATGTGCGTGCACACACGCACCACCACCATCACTACCAGCAGCTGCAGCAATAATTCCATGAATTTGAGAACCAACAGGCTAATCATGTCTTTGAGAATAATTTAATAGAACTTTGGTATACAAATAAACATGATGAATTTCCAAAAGGGTGTCTGTTATAGTATACAGTATCATATGTATGAATTGGAATTGAATATATAAAGGTGTTGATCAGAATAAAATGGACTTCTGGCCTTTGAGTCTCATGGGCTGAGAGGATAGTAGAAGTACTATTAGACCAAGACGGGAAGTCTAGATTAATTCTCAGCCTTTCTCTTTAATGTACAACACTGAGGGGGCTTGATAGTAGTTATTTAAAAATTTCTGAGTCTCTTTTTTTTATCAGAATAAGCATAATTCTCTGGCTTATCTTGTAAGGCTAGTCGTAAAGATTAAATGAAATCAATAGATGTAAAATCACAGGTCAATATCTGGTGCCAAATAAATGTAAGTTCTTTTAATTTCAAACCACATGTTCCTTTAAAATGCATACTTTAAATATCCATTATGAATAGTACACTAATACAATTATCATTCATTATCAAATCATTCACAGAATGTTATCAGGAGTTAGCATTATATATGACATAGTTAATGTGTGTATAACAAATGCAATAAACCTCTGTTTCTGTTATGAGAATTCTGGGGAAGTCTAGTTCCTGCCTGACAGAGATCTGAGACTTTGAGATAATAGGTTCTGGGTTTGGAATAGAATAAAGCCAACAGACCCATCCTTAGGAGACTATCAACATGATTCTGTCAAAGCGAAGCAATTACGGAAAAGAACGGGTTACTTTAAAACAGCAAAGGAAAAGGACACTCCTTCCAGCTGAGCTTCTTGCCACATCTATTGGACGTGTGACTTTCGGCATTTAATGAAGCCTTATGCTGGATCAAAGTCTCTTTTTTGCCTCTCACTGCTTCATTTTCTCTGCACAGCTTTAACTTCTGATCTTGAACTCACTGTCCAAAATTGCTCAATGTCCAAAATTTCTTGAGTTGTATAAATATGAAATCCTGCTACTTTACTAATTGTGCATGTAATTGCCAAGATGAAGCTGTGTGACTTAAAATTCCTTGACGTTAATCCTAAATCTCTCAATTTGTTCATTATTACAACAGGGTCTCTTATCTGGGGCCTTAAGAAGAACTCTTTAATCCTTGCAGCTTAAACCAAGGCGTTTGTGTCCTAGTTGGTCCCTTCTGTAGTGCAGCCAGACAGAGGAGCATAACACTAGGTGGCGCTAAAGATCCAGCGGTAGAGGGTGAATTTAGGATAAACTGCACTTATTTCTCTGTATTGATCTATTGGCTAGCACCAGGCTACTATTTCCTTTATTGTTGTGGATCTTGGGGGTGTTTTGGCTTGAGTCTGATACGAACAGTCCATCTACAGTGCTCAGCAGCTGATACAGGGGCCTTGGGCTTGGCAATTGTGTCTCCAATGTCTTCTCATAAGATCATTACTGACCTATTCTGCTTGCTCCCTTCTCTTTCCTCAGCTCCCAGGTCTGGTTTCTTCACTCACTCGTGCAGGTAACTTTTGGATAAAATTATGTATCATCTATACACCTAGAAGTGGTGTGGTTTGAGAGATACAGGACTTAACAGCTGCTTTTTTAAAAAAGACATATCATCAGTAATAAGCCCAGATATCATGGATTAGGCTGCTGACAGCTAACCTGTGCTTTAAGAAGCACGAGGGAATGTTGCAGTTATTTTATGCTACACACATACTCTGCCCTTCTACCAATGCGCACCCTCTGCCAGAAGTCTTGTAACTTCTGTGTCCATTCATATTTCTTCATATTGAGTTTTCCTCTTTACCTTTTCTTCCTCTCTCATATAGTTCTGGACATTTAATTTAATTATAAGGCAATGTAGTCTTTTTTCATTTTTTTCCCAAGTAAAATCTCTTGGGGAATGCATCCCTAAGTTGGAATATTATTCAACAACAAAAATAAATGGCCCAGGGACAGATGGCTGTCAGTAAGGTACTTGCCACACAAGCATGAGGATCTGAGTTTGGATCCCAGATGATGTTCTGTATGAAATACACAAAAATTTAATTTAAAAAATTTAAAAATAATAAATAAAAATAGTACATAAAATATAAAAATATTGAATATATGAGCAACAAACCCAAAGAATAGTAGCACTACAAGAGTCACCTGACTTCATATGACACAAATAGACTACTATTTTTAAACTATATTTATATCAGTCAAAATTTACTTTACATAAAAATGTGTACTTTGGGGGCGTGGGGGAAAGCCAGGCATGTGCACCTGTAATCCCAGTTCCAGGGAGGCAGAGTCAGGAGGATCTCTGCAGCTCATTGGCCAGTCAGTCTTGCTGTATCAGTGAGCTTCTGGTTCACTGAGAGATGTTTTCTCAAAAAAGTAAGGTGGAGAGCCATAGATGAAGACACTAAGCATCTGCCATTAGTCCCCACAGGTGTATGTGTGTGCACGTGTGCATGCTCACACACACACACACACACACACAGAAATGAACTATCAATCTAGCAAGAAAGAGCCAATGGGAACGTTAAATGTGTGTTGCTAAGCAAAGGAAGTCAGCCTGAAAAGGCTACATTTTATGATCCCAGCTCTTCAGCATTGTGGAAAAAGAAGGATATGGAGTTGGTAAACCGATCGGTGTTTGCCTAGAATTCAGGTGAAGAAAGAAGAGAGAGCTAAGCGGGGCACAGGGGATCTCCAGCGCAGTGACACTGCTCTGTATGTCACATATTTGTCAAAACTCATGGACTGTACAACGCAAAGAATGAACCCTAATATGAACTGTGGATTTTAGGTAGCAAAAATGTGTCAGTAGTGGCTGACAATTACCACAAACGGATGTCAGAAGTAAGTGAGAGGGGAAACTGGGGGATAGATAAGCTACCTTCAGTGTTTAATGCCCAATATTTTGGTAAATAAGAAATTGCTAAAAATGCATTGTTATTTTAAGAATGAAGTCTCCTGGGAAAGACTTGACATTTATGTAGTACTTTATGGTTTTCAAGACAGTCTGTTTGATTCTCACAAGGACACCAGAAGATAGGAAGAATCGGTGTTGTCCCAAGCTTACAAAACAGAACAAAAAATCAGGTGATTTCTTAAGGTTACACACTGATCAGTAGCAGGAAGGACTTGCATGTCTGTCTTCACACCCCACTC
This sequence comes from Eospalax fontanierii, assembly GCA_035773235.1. Lineage (NCBI taxonomy): Eukaryota > Metazoa > Chordata > Mammalia > Rodentia > Spalacidae > Eospalax > Eospalax fontanierii. The sequence goes on along the minus strand of CM069528.1, from coordinate 96,386,265 downwards.
TTTTTCTCTTGCAGGTGTGCCCAGTCTTCTGACTTTGTGATACAATGTTGTCATCTACAAAGTTCATACTCAAGAACCATGTAATCAAGCAACAAAAAAGTCACACAGAACTCTCATAATGTCTTAAGTAAGTTTACAGTTTTCCATCAGACCACACTCATAACTCTCCCAGGCTGTTGACTAGATGTGCTGTGAGGGATTGGTGTCAGAGCTCTGTGTTCAACACAGCGGAGGTAGACACCAGCTCTAGTTAGCCCTGGAGTTGACATTCAGGATGATCTGATCTAATGCAAGAATTCCCTGCTTAAAAGGTACCTACTTTCTTCTCCCAGTTCTGCTACAAATTATTTTCTCCAGTGTCTTTTGGAATCTTTATTTTCTACTTTTAGGAAAATCTATCAGAACAAAAATGAAATTACAGAGACCAGCTGGCAGAGGCTGGGGCAATTTTATGCAACTTAGCATGGAGTGTGGGATAGCTCTCCTTAAAGAACCACAGTGGCTCCTGATAGAAACTGAGATATCCTCTCAGAGCTCCTCAGCAGTAGCTGCCAGATGCACATAGCAAGTCTCCAACAGCGACACATTGCAAGAATGAGAATCCATAGCAGTGAAGGACTAACAAGGCCCTGGTTTTGCTACTTTTGAATCTGGAGCATATAGGACTCCTCAAGACTGTATAAATCTCTAGAGTTCCTGGACAAAGAAGGAAAGGCAGGTGAAGTTTCTTGCTTTAAAGAGGTGCTTGCTTCTTAGACATTTAGATACTTGCACAATTGATTAGAAAAGTAAAATAAATGCGATCATCTTTGTACCCTGTGTGGCAACACAACAATTATCCTGGAACTGCACTCTATAAAGACTGAAGTAGATGAGGAACATCCATCAATGACCCTGGCAGAAAGGTGAATAGAAGAATGTTCCATTGGCAGTTCTTAGGTGGTAGCTACATGTGTGACACTAAGTCCCATTCAGCCCTGGGAATGCAAGTGGGACCTCAGTAAGCACAGACGTAATCTCAAAAGGAAAGATCAGTTTGAAAAAAGAAGACATTAGTGCAGTGCTTTTACATGTTTACTCTTTTCCTATGTAAAGTGAAATGCGTGGTTTAGGAGGTTTCGTAAAGGTAACTTGGGTCCACATTTGTTGCGTAGCCGTGTTGGGGAACGGTGGTAAACAGGAGAGATGCAGTCCCTGCTTTCATATATCTTATTGCATTTTGACAGTGTTCTAGTTTGTTTTCAATTGCTATGACAAAACACTCTGATCAATACCAACTTGGGGAAAAAAGGGTTTATTTAGCTTACATCTCCCAAGTCACAGTTCATCACTGAGGGAGCCCAAGGTAGGAACTCGGGAGAGGAACCTGGAGGCAGGAGCTGAAGTACAGGCCATGGGGGAATCCTGGTTACTGGCTTGCTCCCCAGGCATGCTCAGCCTGCTTTCTTATACAACACAATACACCTGCCCAGGGGTGGCACCTCCCACATCACTCAACAATCAAGAAAATGCCCCATAGCCATGGCCATGGGCCAGCCCAGTGGAAGCAATTCCCCAGTTGAGGCTCCCTCAACCTAGGTGTCAAGTTGACAACTAAAGCTATCCAGCACAGAGAGAAGACAGACACATACTCTAATTGGGAGCACAGACTGAACAGAAAAGACAGGCATTGAGCTAGTAATTATTTCACTCTTGTGCAGTTTGCTTGACCTCTGACCTCATAGCTTAACCTGGGCACTTAGTATGGGTTGAGTTTCATGCTCCAAAAAAGAGGTGCTAAAGTCCTAACCTCAGTACTTACTTGAGCTGGTTTTTTTGGTAGTGTGGGGACTGAATCCAGGGACTTAGGCATGCCAGGCCAGTGCTCTGCCACGCTGCTGCTTCCCAGCCCTTCAGCTATTTGGAAACAGGGTCTTTGCAGATAGTTAGCTAGATGATGTCTGTTGCTAAAATTCCTCTCGGGAGAGGCCAGCTAAGCTTAGTGGCTCCCCCCTCCCCAGGTCCTACAACAAACACACAAATTTCCCAACTCACAGTTGGGCAAATTCTAGCTAATTTACTTGGGCTTACTAACAGAGCAGTGGGTAGGGGTTACTTACTCAGCATGGGCACCCTGCCTCCCCTTCATAAGTTATTAATAAATCCACAACGAGCCTGGGATCTTGCGACTTCCTGCTGCTCATATCCAAAGGGCCAAAGGGGAAGCAAAAAGGCCTGCTTCCCAGTGCCCTTAGTTTAAAAGCTTTTAACCCCTCCTTTTCTGACAGCCAAGGCCAATTGACTGGTAGGGAGCGGCATAGGACTTTCCCAGCTCATCCTCTTTCTGCGCAAGGTGATCCTGGGTAAATACCACTCTGCCTGGGAGGGGTGTTTGTCCACAGCTCATCAGACTTGTTCCTCAGAGAATCATTTTACCCTACAATGTCTTAAAGAAGACGGACTCTTTATCCAGTATGATCAGTGTCCTCATAAGAAGAGAGAAGAAAGACACAGAAAGAAAGAATAGCACACGAAGACCCAGACATGGGAGAAGAGGATGTGTTGCAATGATAGGAGCAGAAATTGATGCTTCTGCAAGGCAAGAAAAGCCAAGGATCATCACCAAACACAGAAGCTAGAGAAGGCAAAGAAGGGTTCTCTGTCACAGGTTTCAGAGGGACTGTGGTCCTGACAAAGTTTTGATTTCTGATGTCCAGTCTCTAGACCTATGCAAGAAGTTCCTGCTGTCATAGCCACACAATTGTGGTAGTTTCTCAGGGCACCCTGGGAACAGAGTTCTCATCTCACCATATCTCATTCTACTGATCCTCTCAGTTCCTCTAATTAAAACCCAGCCATTACTGGAAGCCTAGACAGATTGGGTGAAGAGTGGTCTAATTCTACTCACTTGTCAAAGAGCAACAAATCTTACTTTTGCCACATTCACTTTTCCATTTCTACAAGCCAGAATCTGGCTTCCCTTAATGATGCTAGGCAGGACTAGTGTCCTCAAAGCAAGAAGAAAACCAAGTGAACTCCTTGTGTTTGAGCCTCTGAAGACTGAGGTGAAGAGTTCTAGGTGATTCCAACTATCATTTTACGTTTTAAATTGGTTCAGTTCTTTGAGGGTCCACACAGTGTATTTCGGTCATATTCATTCCTCACGCAGCTCCTCTCAGATCCACTCCCCTCTTTTCCACTCCCATAGCTTTTGTGTCCACTTAAAAAAATCCAAAAGTCCAGTTTGTGATGCCTAAATGCTCTTGGGTGTGGGGCCATCCGCTGGAGTGTGGTTGACTTACTAATGGTCACACCTTTGAAGAAAACTGACTCTCCCTCTCCCAGTAGCTACCAATTGCCAATAGCTCCTCAGTTAGAGGTGGGGTTTCCTGAGTACCACTCCCATCCACTCCCTCTCAGATTTTGTCTGGCTTAAGCTTGTGTAGGTCTTGTGCATGCTGTGACAACCACTGAGTTCCTGTGTACAACTGCCATGTTGTATTCTGAAAACAGTTTCACTGTAGTCATCCACCATCTCTGGCTCTTACATTCTTTCAGCTCCTCTTCTCTAATGGTCCCTGAGCCTTAGGAAGAGGGGTGTGATAGAGGTGTCCCATTTAGGAATGAGCATTCCATAATCTCTTACTCTCTGCATTTGACCAGTTGTGGGTCAACGTGTTAATCACTGTTTACTATGGAAAGAAGCTGCTCTAATGAGAGTTAAAGATGAATTAATCTATGGATATAACAGCAAGACATTAAGAGCTGATTTAATACTATGTCTCCTTATCAGAGTAATAGTATTAGGCCCTCCTGTAGGGCCTATGACCTGTCCAGTCTTAAGTTCTTGGCCTTGATAAAAGTACCAGGTATGGATTCCTTCTTGTGGCATGTGCCTTAAAGGCAATCAGAAAGTGGTTGGTTACACCCATGACATTTGTTCTACTATTATACCCAATCATCGTGTCTTGCTATTATTGTAGCTCACTGGGTCCATAGCTTGATAGGACTGATGATTATTTTTCTTTTCTGGTAGTGTACGTAAGTACTTCCCAGCACTATGAAAACTAGCCAGTAGGAATGAAGCTTCAAGGTTAATACCACCTTGATTTTTCTGTGTTCCATGACTCAAATATGTGGTGTTTTCAGCAATAGAGTCTTACTGTCAAGTTCTGGGAGTAACCAAGAGCCATGACAATAGCCTGTAATGTTTGGACATTTATGGACCTCACCAGCCAACAACTTCAAAAGAAGTAGCCCATTCCTGGCAATGACTATTTTATTTGCTACCCTGTGGTGTCTAGTAGGGGCACTATAACACCATTAGAGGGTAATTCCACTTTAAACTATTTCTATATATGTCTATGTATATATTTTAGAATAATTAACAGTAAAGATCTTTGGTAAAGGTCATACGGAAACCAGGGATCATTTTTAAATGTTTAGACCTTGATCTTACTGCTGACTTAGAGAGTGACTCTGAAGTCCAGTGAGTCTCTCAATAGCTCCAGTCTCTGTTAGCTAAAGCCTGTGTGCCTGCCCACCTGAACTTGGATGTGAATGTCTCACACTAGGCATCTTCACACGTCTCATGTGCTTGTTCAAAAACAAGCTCGGGCTTTCCTCCCTAGCCACTGTTTCCCTTATGTCTATTGCGATTACAATAATCCAGCCATTGTAACTCCTCTCCTGGAGTTCACTAGAAATAGCTCCATTGTGATCCCTACTCACATATTTGCTTTCAGAGTGCCCATTGGCCACATAATAGCAGGTATGTCCTTGTTATGCTGCTTCAAATACTGAAAAATCTTCTCAACTCCCTTAGAATAAGCTCTGAAATCTTTACTGTGCTTGCAAGACAGTGTCATGGCCCTGGCCCACTCTCCTCTTGCCTACTGCTACTCAGTCTTCCTGGGTTTTATTCCTTCCATGAATGCCAGACTTTCCCACCAACTGCCTGCTGTAGGCAGAGGAACAGCATGTGCAAAGGCATCTCCATGGATGGCTCTGTCTTGGGCTTACCTGGGAACTCAACTTGTGGAGGGGACTCCCCTGCTTCCTAGCCTATGGCAGGTGTCTCTTGACACCCTGTTTTTTCCTATACACATTAAGTACAATTTATAATTATATAACCACCTATTGCTTTCTTTCTTTCTTTTTCTCTTTCTTTCTTTCTTTCTTTCTTTTTTTCTTTCTTTCGTTCTTTTGTTCTTTCTTCCAACAAGGTCACACATATCCCAGACTTGCCTCTAACTCTCTATGTAATCAAGGATAACCTTGAACTTAGGATTCTCCTCTCTCCATCTCCAAGTGCTGGGATTACTAGGGTATACCAGCCTGCCTAGTTTATGTGGTGCCGGCGATGGAACCCAGGGTTCTGTGTATATTGGACAAGCACTCTACCAACTGAGCTACCTCCCCAGCCCCTATTAGTTCTCATCTATTGTCAGTCCCATTCTCTCAATCGCATGCAAACTTTCAGCTCTTTGGGCACAGGGGCATGGCCTGTCTTTTTCCTTACTGTATATTTAGTATTAGGCACACAGCAGGTACTCTGAAACAAATGGATAAAGAAATTATATGATTAAAATCCCACAATTATGACAAGTATTGGTAAGGATAAAGAAAATTTGCTCTGAGAACAAATATTTACAGGGTCAGATGCAGGCTTAGATTGTTGGAGAGCTGGTCCAAGGAAGCCTCGTTTATATGGAAAACTGATGAACTAGCCACCAGGTGCCAGTCAGAAGGAACAGGACTGGGTGGAGCCTTCAGGCCTCAGAGAGAGCACTGTGTGCAAAGTCCCCAAGGTGGACAGGAGGGAAGGATGACTAAGAGTGCAAGAAGGACAAAGACTGAAGAAGAGGCTGATCCAGGCAGGGCCAGCAGATCCAGGCTCTGCTACGGAGGTTGAACTGACAAGAAGCCATGTTAAGCTCAGAATGACATGATTCAGGCTTGTGGAACAATCATGGCCAAGCTGTGGGGGCTTTGTCAGACGGGGTGGAATGCAGGGAGGTTTGGATGGCTGGGAAATGATCAAAATCCATAGGAGACAGCCTGAGAAACTCACTGGGATGATGGAAGTAAAGACAAACAGGCTATTCTGAAGATATTTAGAAAGATTCACAAAGAGGGAAATGATTGGCTCCAAGCCCTCCTCCCCCAAAATACTTTTCCTGAACATGGAAAGCCAAGTAGACGACAGGGATGATAGAAACGGAAGGAAGAGCTCAGAAGAGACCAGAACAGGACCTATTCAAATTAAACATTGCAAGTATTAAAAATGGAATTCTGATGACCAGGATCCAAGGGCGGGCAAAAGAAAGGAAGCCTCTCCACCACTGGAGAGCCCAGACTGATCATTAACAGCCACTCTCTCTGCTTTGGTGTCAAATGCTGAGAATATTCTGCATGATTTGAGGGGACCACTTTTACTTACGTGGGAGATAAGAGACAAGGATGTGTTTGTGCCATTGTAAGTGTACAGAAAAATACTGCTGTGGCATGAATGTGAATGTCTCCTGTAGCCTTATATCGCCTGTTGGTGGCATTGTTTGGGCTTGTGTCGCCTTTGGGTGGGTGAGTGGCTTAGCTGGTAGAGGCAAGCCATTAGAAGTAGGACTGAAAGTTTATACCTCCCTCTGGCTCTGGCCTGTGGCTGCCACCTCGTCTGGGTCATGTGAACAAGCCACTGCCACATGTTCCCACCACTACAGATAGAGCTAATACCTTTCCCACCATGATGGACTGAAACCCCTCTGAGATTATGGGTCTAAATAAATCCTCCTTCCCTTAAAACTGGAATTCTGATAGAAAACATCCAGGAATCATGGGAAGACAAAAACCAGGATTACCCTGTCAGTGCTGTAAATCTGGTCACCTCCCAGATCCCTCTGTCAGTGCTGTAAATCTGGTCACCTCACAGATCCCTCTGTCACTGCTGTAAATCTGGGTACCTCACAGATCCCTCTGTCAGTGCTGTAAATCTGGTCACCTCACAGATCCCTCTGTCAGTGCTGTAAATCTGGTCACCTCACAGATCCCTCTCTCAGTGCTGTAAATCTGGTCACCTCCCAGATCCCTCTGTCAGTGCTGTAAATCTGGTCACCTCACAGATCCCTCTGTCAGTGCTGTAAATCTGAGTACCTCACAGATCCCTCTGTCAGTGCTGTAAATCTGAGTACCTCACAGATCCCTCTGTCAGTGCTGTAAATCTGAGTACCTCACAGATCCCTCTGTCAGTGCTGTAAATCTGGTCACCTCACAGATCCCTCTGTCAGTGCTGTAAATCTGGGTACCTCACAGATCCCTCTGTCAGTGCTGTAAATCTGGTCACCTCACAGATCCCTCTGTCAGTGCTGTAAATCTGGGTACTTCACAGATCCCTCTGTCAGTGCTGTAAATCTGGGTACCTCACAGATCCCTCTGTCAGTGCTGTAAATCTGGTCACCTCACAGATCCCTCTGTCAGTGCTGTAAATCTGAGTACCTCACAGATCCCTCTGTCAGTGCTGTAAATCTGGTCACCTCACAGATCCCTCTGTCAGTGCTGTAAATCTGGTCACCTCATAGATCCCTCTGTCAGTGCTGTAAATCTGGGTACCTCACAGATCCCTCTGTCACTGCTGTAAATCTGGTCACCTCACAGATCCCTCTGTCAGTGCTGTAAATCTGGTCACCTCACAGATCCCTCTGTCAGTGCTGTAAATCTGGTCACCTCACAGATCCCTCTGTCAGTGCTGTAAATCTGGGTACTTCACAGATCCCTCTGTCAGTGCTGTAAATCTGGGTACCTCACAGATCCCTCTGTCAGTGCTGTAAATCTGGTCACCTCACAGATCCCTCTGTCAGTGCTGTAAATCTGAGTACCTCACAGATCCCTCTGTCAGTGCTGTAAATCTGAGTACCTCACAGATCCCTCTGTCAGTGCTGTAAATCTGGTCACCTCACAGATCCCTCTGTCAGTGCTGTAAATCTGAGTACCTCACAGATCCCTCTGTCAGTGCTGTAAATCTGAGTACCTCACAGATCCCTCTGTCAGTGCTGTAAATCTGAGTACCTCACAGATCCCTCTGTCAGTGCTGTAAATCTGGTCACCTCACAGATCCCTCTGTCAGTGCTGTAAATCTGAGTACCTCACAGATCCCTCTGTCAGTGCTGTAAATCTGAGTACCTCACAGATCCCTCTGTCAGTGCTGTAAATCTGAGTACCTCACAGATCCCTCTGTCAGTACTGTAAATCTGGTCACCTCACAGATCCCTCTGTCAGTGCTGTAAATCTGGTCACCTCATAGATCCCTCTGTCAGTGCTGTAAATCTGGGTACCTCACAGATCCCTCTGTCACTGCTGTAAATCTGGTCACCTCACAGATCCCTCTGTCAGTGCTGTAAATCTGGTCACCTCACAGATCCCTCTGTCAGTGCTGTAAATCTGGGCACCTCACAGATCCCTCTGTCACACGGGCATTCCGTACAGGCTTACCACTGCAAAGAGCCATATTTGGCTTTAATAATTTTGGCTTATAGCCCATCTTTGTGCACTTTCAGATCTGATTTTTTTAAAAACTACTGGACAGATTGCATTCTTGGTTGCCTTTTAATTATTGAATTGCTGCTCTTTATCTGCAGCTCTGACTAGTAACCTTATTATAACAATTGCCCAAGCCTCAGAACTGAACGGCACACAAGGAAAGTACACAATAATGAAAGTGCTTAAATTAAATAAAAGGCTCTTCTAACATGGAGTCGAGTGTGCTGGAATGGATTGTGCAAGTCACCAACTATATGAATGATTCATTTTAGAATTTATACCAGCTGAAGAACATCGTATTTCCATCTTAACATTGAATTCCCAGGCTAGGCCTGACACACTCATCACAGAGCCGCTGAATGAAATAGTCTCATGCAGAGATTATTAATCTATAAATAATATCTTAATGGTCAGTTGGTGTTTATGACTACTGTTTTAAGATCTATTTCCCAGTGGTTATGTTTTAAGCTTGATACATTTTTAACTGTGTGTATGGGGTATGTGTTTTAGGTGGTAAGACGATGAAAATAATCATCCTGCATTACTCAGGCTGGAATTTGCTTCTGTTTGCTCTACTATTTTAAAGAGGAATAAGAAAAGAAAAGCAACCTCATACAATATTAAAGAAAATCCTAATTTTGTGATGTGAGAAGGCAGAAGAATTTTATGAATAGTTAATGAGAGACTTATATTCTAAATTCTATTCCTCTTTTACCAAAACAGCAAAAAGAAATCACATGGTACTATGAAATGCTGCTCTTCCATCTATAGTCAACATTCCTGATACCAAATGTGTAGGCTTTCCACATGAAGCAACTGCAAAGCTTTCCTCCTGGAGTCAGCCAAAGCCCCACAAGTTAGGGTCCAGTCTTAACATAATTCCACTAACACAGATGCCAATCACAAGCAGGGGGGCCCAAGTTACACACATTTCTGTGTGACATGGCTAAAAATCAGGGGATCCCACACCCTTCAAGTTTGATTGTATATGGCAACAGCTTACAGAGTTCACAGGAAAACTTAATCTTACTGATTTATTTTAACAAGCATTGTGAAGGATATGGATGAACAGTCAGAAGCAAAGGCACATGGGTGAGGCCTGGAAGGGTTTCAAGCCCAGGAACTTGTTTCTCTGTGTAGGTGGGGTACATCTCCCTTTCTCATGCAGAACAACTCACTAACCAGAAGTTCTCAGAACTATGCTTCTCAGAGTTTTGGTTTTTTAAAAATGTAGATTTGTTATTGAATTTTTGTGGATTGCGTACAATACATCTTAAACATAGACACGCTCCTCTGTCTGCACCCCAACAGCCCTCCCACCAGATTTCATGCATTCTGTCATACATGTTAAGGCCTATCAACTAAAGCTTGTGTACCTAGATGTCCTTCGATGTGAATCCACCCACCAGACCTTGTTTAGGCCACCTAGCATCACTCCCTTAAAGAAGATCAACTCTCCTTCTCCTAGCACTGATCAGCTGCCAATAGTTCCTTGGCTAAGGTTGGGCCTTCTGCCCATTTCTCCAGCTCTATGCTGGTTTTTATCTGACTGTGTGTGCATGAGTCTTGTGCATACTGTCACCTTTACTGTAAATTCATATGAGCAAGTTCTGAAGAGCCTGTGGGACTCTGTTTCCTTATGGTCATGTGCCAACCTTGGCTTTTACAGTCTTTCTACCCCCTTTCTCAATGTCCCTGAGCGCTGGGTGGATGAGGTTTAATATAGGATTCCTTATCCAGGGACACACACTCTGCAGACTCTTATTCTCTGCACTTTGGCCAGTTGTGGCCTTCTGTGTTCATTGCCTTTTGTTTCATGAGGAGGCTTCACTGCTGAGAGTTGAGAGATATATTAGTATTTTCTCTACTCCTTGTTTCACTGTGTTGCCTGAGCCGTGGGCACAGAGGTTCCATTCTAGATATCAAATGCTGGTGAAGATATGAATAAACGGGAACACTCATTACTGCTGGTGAGACTGAAAACTCATTCAACCACCATGGAAAGCAGTGTGGAGAATTATTAAAAAACTAAAAATGAATCTACCATAAGATCTGGTTATCCCATTCCTTGGCATAGACCTAAAGGACTCATTCTACTGTAGAGATACTTGTACATTCATGTTTATTGCTTCTATGTTCACAGTAGCTAAGAAATGGAAGCAGTCTAATTGTCCCTCAACTGACCAACACATAATGAACGCACAATGGTATTCTACTCAGCAGTAAAGAAAGATGAAGTCATGAAATTTGCAGGTAAATGGATGCAACTAGAAACTGTTATACTAAGTGAAATAACACAGACTCAGAAGAACAACTGATGTATGTTCTCTCTCATCTGTGGATCTTAGCACCCAATCTTTATATGTGAGTATATAACCTGATATAACCACAGGGTCCAGGCAAATGGAAACAAACCATGGAGGTAAAGGGAAAGAAAGAGTCAAGAGAAGGGATATAGTAAGAGACAGATATTACCAAGGGGGAAATTGTGAAAATGGGTGATTTAACTGGGGGGGGGGGGAGAAAGGAAGAATATACAAGAAACCATGAGGGTAAAGGAAAAGAAGGAGCAAAAGAGGGGGAGAAAATTGGAGACGTATTATCAAGGGGAAAATGGGAAAAGTGGGGTACTTCAACTGTAGAGGATTATACAAGTGATAGAGATGAGAGATAAGTAGTGCTTAGGTGGTGTGAAAAACCAGAGGGAAATGTATTAGTTCCAAATCCTACTGAAAAATACACATACAATATCTGTACTGAGTACATGTGTATAGCTGAAGGCTATATAACAAGAAACACAGTGCCAGACAGGAAGAATCTCCTTTCTAGTTGTTGCCTCTGGCAGTCTAAAAGGCTCCCAAAATGACACAGGCTATTGCCACAGCCTTTGATTGCCTCCCAGAACTTGAAGGTAAGAACCTATTGCTGAAGACAGAACACACTTCAGACATAGAATTTGGAGCAACGGAGCGAGAACTGACCTGGAAGCCTTCTCCCTGAATACTAGCTCTCATAGTTTTGGAGGATACTATGCAAGCTGCTACGTGAAAAAGTCAATCAATGATCCAACTCCAGCTTTAAAACCTAATAACCACAACAATGACTGGCACAGAAACTATATCAATGCAGTAGTGGCACTTTTATCTTGGGGGTAATCAAAAGTTATCTAATTGGACTTAAAACCCACTCAATGGGAAGGTACTCAAGTTTTGGCACTGTAAGCATAGTGGATGGAGAGGTCATAGATCTTAGAGAAAACCCTAAATCTGTAACATCCCTAGACAAATTCAATTTCTTATCACATGCTAAATGTGGATTCTTATATTTACAGACAAAGTAGATCAGTCACCACTCATAAAGAAGCTTCTTTTGCAACAGACAATGACTATTACAGAGTTCTACAACTAGTCACACACAAAGAATAAGAGTCTGAGAATTTTTTTAATGGAGGCTTCATCACCTAAGGATGGTGGATTGGTAACTCAATCTCTAGCTTTTCTCCCTTCCTGGAAGATGGGGTCAGGGCTCCAAGTTCCAAACTCCTAACTGTGGTTTCCTCCTTATGGTAACTGGAACCCACACAAGAATACAAGAGTCTCTTCATTTGAATGAAGTTTGCTTCTATCGTGCAAATTCCAGGAACTCAAGAGTTCCGTGCCAGGAACTGGGGTCAAAGACCAAATATTAGAAAAAAAGATGTTCTTATCATGCTATTATTTAGGTGACTACAGGACTTTAGAAGCCCTGTGGTAGGAGTGGGAGATGGAGAACACACACACACATACTCATACACTCAAACACACTCATATCACAAAATCACATGTGGCAAGAAATTTGAAGAGGTACTTTATTTAAGAGGAGATATAAATGGCCAAAAATCATATGAAAAAGTACCCCACTACCTACCCTCCTTCATAATACACAGTTATAATTAAAAAGGTCAGTGATACCAAGCATTGAATGAGGAAGTGAAACAATGGGAACAGACTTTTCTAGTGAGTGTAATTGGTACCACCACAATAGAAAAGTGCTCCATAGTGTCTGTGCTGTAGCTTGGATAAGTGTCTCCCAAAGACCCATGGGTTAAAGGCTTTGTTGCCTGTCTATGACACAACTTTACTAAAGGTAAAGAAATCTTTGGTAGGTAGGGTTTTGAGAAAAGTTTGGTCATTGTCTGGGAGGCCTCTCCCTAAAGAATAGCTTTCATAGTTTTGAAGGATACTATGCAAGTTGCTAAGGGAAAAAAATCAATCAGTGGTCCAACTCCAGCTTTAAAACTGAATAAACACAACAATGACTGGCACAGAAAACTATATCAGTGCAGTAATGGCACTTTTATTTTGGAGATAATCAACAGCTACCTAATAGGACTTAAAGTCTGCTCGATGAGAGGGAACTCATGTGTGGTACTGTAAACATAACCAAATACACATGGCTGAAGACGTCATAGACCCTAGAGAAAACCCTACATCTGTCACATCCCCAGACAAACATAATTTCTTACTGTATGCTAAATATGGATCCTTATATTTACAGTCAAGTATACCAGTCACCACTCATCAAAGAAGCTTCTTTTTTGCGACAGATGGAGACTATTACAGAATTTAACAACTAGTCACAAACAGAAAATAAATGTCTATGAGATGCCCAGTCCTAAGTGACACATCAACAGTGGAATATCTACACCTAGGGCTCATGGATATAGTGGAACAGGGGTTAGAGGAACTACTAATACATCTCTCAACTCTCAGCAGCATTAAGCTTCCTCATACAACAGAGTGTGATGCACAAGGAGGGCCACAACTGGCCAAAGTCCAGAGAATAAGAGAGTGCAGCATACATGTCCCTGGACAGGAACACTATATTAAACCTCTGCCACGCAGGACTCGGAGACTATTGTGGAAGAGGGGATGAAAAAATTGTAAGAGCCAGGGTTGGTGCAGGACCATAAGGAAACAGAGTCCCACAGGCTCCTAGGAACTTGCTCATATGAACTTACAGCAATCGTGACAGCATTCACAAGATCCATGCAAACACAATCAGATAAAAACCAGCATAGAACTGCGAAATGGGCAGAAGACCCCAACCTTAGCCAAGGAACTATTGGCAGCTGATCACTGCTGAGTGAAGGAGAGTTGATCTTCTTTAAGGGAGCGATGCTAGGTAGATTGAACAGGCTCCAGTGGGTGAATTCACACTGACGGATATCTGGGTACACAAACTTGATTGATAGGCTTTAACATGTATGACAGAATGCATGAAATCTAGTGGGTAAGCTATGGGGAGGTGCAGATAGGGGAGGGATATCTAAATATGATTAAGACATATTGTATGCAATCCACAAAAACTCAATAAATATATATTGGAAACAATAAGGTTAGGCCATTGGATGGGGGCTTGCCCTCTGAAGGCTTATTATGACTCTTCTTTCTTTTTTTTTGATGAGATATATAGGTCATGTTTTTGAACTTTCAGTTCTCCTGTGCTGGAATTGCAGTTGTGTGTACCCGTACCTGTTCTCCTCCTCTTTCTCTGTTTTTGGTTTCCATTTTCAATGTGGCAGATAGGCCTTTTCTGCCATCTGCCTCTACTGGAATGTGCTATGCCACCACAGATCCAAAACTACAGGATCAAGTGTCCAAGGACTGAGACCTCAAATCATAAGCCCAAGTTGTCCTGTCTTCTGTTTAAGTTGATTATCTCAGCTATTCACAGAGATAGAAAACTAACACTAGAGAAGACGAACATATCCATACATAGTCATCCTGCTTGTAAGAATTCAGTTGAATTAACTTTGTATCACTGCCACAGAAAATTTCCCCAAACTCAGTGACAAAAAACAATAAAGATTTATTTTCTCATAGCTCTGCAGTTCAGAACTGGGAAATGAGTCTTCAGGGTAAAGCCAAGGTATCAGTAAGTACATGGTCCTTCTGGAAACTAAGGAAGAATTACTTTCTTTAATCATTCCAATTAGAAGCGATCCACAATCCTTGACTGGTGAACTCCAAAACAGCAGAGGAGGAGCCTCTCACATCTCATCATTCGGACTCCCTCTTTTGTCTCCCAGTTTAAGATGCCTTATGATCATGCTGGGCCCACTTGGGAAATCCAGGATCATCTTCCTACTTATTCATCAAATTTACTTCCATCTTCTGCCTGAATTCCTCTTTATAATAAAATGTAATATATTTAGGTCACAGAGAATAGGACATAGACATATTTGGAAGGCCAAAGATTCTGCTGACAGGATGCACACATGTGCAGTCTTTCCTTCTCCAAAGCTTAGCTCCCAAGATAAATCACCCAATTCAGCAGTCAGGCAGGTGAAGTCTGATCCTAAGATGCTCAGTTTTTTCTTGTCCTATATGGTTCCTGTCTCCTTCCTTGGGGCAGTAAACTCTGTGGCTCAGTTGAGAGAGAGAGAGAGAGAGAGAGAGAGAGAGAGAGAGAGAGAATGTTTTAAGAGAGAAATGAAAGCAAACCATTTTAATGTGATTCTCCTCTCAATGTGCTATCTGCACTCAGAAAATAACTCGCTCTTCCCTTATGCCTCTGCACACCAGAAGAGAGGGCAGGCCAAGGGGAATTATGTGTGGGGGACTTTATAGGCCGCTGGCTGGGTAGGTGGGACAGAGAAGGCCAAGGGGAAAGGGAGCAGAGAGCAGCCAGTGTAGAAGGGGAGAGATCATCAGTGGCCAGAAGCTCTTTCTAGGAATGCAGGGCAGAGGGGAGAGTTCAAGCGCTTCTTCCTGGGTGTTTCCAAGACTGAGGATCGCATAGATAGAAGAACGTACATATTTTTCAGCCCACCCCTGTAGTCAAGCTAGGAGGCAGAGCTGAAGAACTCAGGTCTATGGCCAAAAGGGGACGCTGCAAAGAGTTGCCACTGAGCCCAGTGAGATTTAACACATTGATTTTTTTCCTTTTTATTTTTTTCTGGGCACTGTGGTTTGTGATTGAGTGGGAACGTTGGAGAAGACAGCCAAGGCTTTTTAAGGTGGCAATACTCTGGAAAGAATAAGGAATAGCGGTTCCTAAAAGAGCCTACCCGCTCATTCTACACTCCCGTGCCTTATTTTTATTTTCCTTTTCTACGTTCTTGGATGACCCTGCCTGTCTGAGAGGCAGTCATCAGCTTTGGTGAGGCAGAGCAGGGATGAAGGAAGAATTCAGCGTGGGAGCCTGGGAGGCTGCATTCTGAGTTTGGTTGATGGGTTGCCTGCAGCGTGTGGCCGCCCAGCTCTTGGTATCCTGCCTGCATGCCTTCTTTCACTCCTACATCCATGCAATGGAGATTATGCATTTGGTACCAGTCATGCAATTGTGACAAAAAGGCATGACCCTACCCTCAATGGACTTACACTTGCGGAAGCCAGATAACCATGAATGAAAAGCAGGAAAAGCAGGCGATTCCACACAGTGCTGCAGAGAAAAACAAGAGCATAGGGTGAAAGAGACCAGGTCAGAGATTACCCACCTAAGACAGGGGCTGGGAGGAGTGACATTTAAGCTATGATTCGAAGGATAATAAAACATAGACATGAGATCTGATCACCACCCTGAGGACGGTGTGCCAAGGTAAACAAAGACACGAAGGAAAGAGCTCAGACCAGCTCCTCAAACCTGATAGAGCAGGCCTCAGAACTACTGCCGACATCATTTGTTGTGTTTTATTTATGGGCATCAACATAAAAGCTTACAGCTATCAAATAATGGTGTGTGCATTCTTCCCTTGGTGTGCATGCATGCATCCACACACACATTAAACTACTTAACAGCAGGAGCTTTTTAAAAAATAGAACTTTGCCAATTAAAATATTTTGTGAATAATATTATGATTATGATTTAAATTACTTCTTATGAGCCAACCAAATGGCTTAATGGGTAAGGTGTATGTCACCAAGCCTGATGACCTGAGATCAATCCCTTGGACCCACATGGTGGATGGAGAAAATGACATGCAAGTTGTCCTCTGACCACTGACATATGAATGCACACACACTAAATAAATAGTATATACATATATTTTTAATTTCAAAATACTTTTTATAAAAAAGTCAAGAAACAGACTCTTTTTAAATTGTTTTTCTCATTGTTGTTGGGAAAAGCTTCCATTTCTTTTATGTGGGGCCAGTGTTCGTTGCAATAAGGTATTGAGCAAAGCCCAGCAACCCCGGAGACCCTGAAGGGACGGCAGGTGTCTGGCCTGCTCTGCCTGATGTGTGATAACCTGGCCCCAGGAATTCACTATAGATATGAATCTTCCTTTCCCCCATCCCAGACCAGGTTTTTGGGTTTCGTTTCCCCATTCCTAAAGTTCCACAAGCTTCCCACCTTTAATCCCTTAACCCCACCTTTAATCCCTTAACCCCACCTCTAACCTTCCCAATGCCAAAATGCCTTCTTATAAAAACTCCTGTCTTGGTCCTAATAAACGATCTGCCCACCGACACAGTTTCCCGGGTGTCATTTCCAGTCACACTCTGAGCCATTCTGAGGACCTGTTTTACTCTCCGTTCTCTGGGACCGCCGGTGCGCAATGGCTGTCTCTGGAGAAGGAGCCCCACAGCTGGCGCCTGAACAGGGACCCTCCAGAAACGCGCTGAAGAAGGTGAGTGCTCCCCACGAGGGACATCGGCTACTGCCCCGCCATCCCATTCTGAGGACTGGCAAAGGTTTCTTTCTTTTTCTTCGGTCTGAGCCTTCGCGAGGGACTGGTTACGGCGAAGGGCAATTGAAGCTTTCTGACCAGGGCCACTCTCTGGTGTTAGCTGAAGGCCCAACGTCCTCTGATCAGACCCCGACTGCCTGACTGGGTGTTGGCAACGACCACCTGTCTAACTCTCTCCGATTAAAACCTGGTAACGCAACAGCCAGTTAAAAACTCTTAGAGTGGCTGCCAGTCTCTTAAATTTGCGGCAAGGCCTGCGTGTGTATACTGGACTGAATCCCCCAGGCCCCTTCCACGGACCTGGGAACGTTCTTCCTGTATTGCACGCTTCTCTTCTTTTCTGTCATGGGAAATTCACCCTCCCACCAAAAGGATTCCCAAATTCGTGGACTTCGGGCTCTGCTCCGGTCCCGGGGTGTTAGACTATCACATAAAGATGCCCTGATCTTTTGGGAGGAAGCCTTACAAGTAGCTCCCTGGCTCAAGTCTGCAGACCCCTATGACCCGGAGGTCTGGACTCGCGTGGCTTATCTTGCCCGCCAGAGGGAAGCCCAAGAGGGATCCCCTCCCTCCCTTTCCTTCCTGCCTGTTATTGCTGCTGTTAGACAGTGTGTCAGGCCTTCTGTGCAGCCCGCAGAAGCTCCTAACCAAAAAGACAGCTCTGACGAGGAAGACCCAGCCGACTGTCCGGTAGCAGATCTGGCTGCTCTGGAGCGTGCCATAGAACTTGTCAGGCAAAACATATCCCCTAAAAACCCCCATCCTATGTCCCTTTACCCTCCCCTTCCCTCGTATGAACCCACGGCCCTCAGCCATGAGCCATCGGCTCCTGTTAGCTCATCGGAATGTCACAAACCTGAACCACCCCCAACTCCTCCTCCTCCTCCTCCCCTTTCCCATTCCTCTACACCTACAGGCCTGCTTTGTGCAGCTAGGGACTCCCCTATTTCTGCCTTCCCAGTCAACCTTCAGGTGACTCGTAATCGTCCCCTGGGCTGGTATCCCTTTCCGGCCAGTGACCTCAAAGAACTACGACAGGCTGTTCGTGAGGATGGCATTCATGCCCCCTGGACAAAATCCATCCTCCAATCCTTAAATCATGCTCTGATAACCCCTCAAGATTGGCGGGACATCTGCCGATCCTCTCTCCCTAGTTCTCTCTTTTTACAATGGGAGGCTCTCTACAGAGATGAATGCCTCCAACAGGCAAGGAGAAATAATTCCCAAAACCAGGGTCAGAATACTCCCCCCATTACCTGGACCTATGATGCCCTTTTTGGGCAAGGTGATTTTGCCACAGGAGTCCAACAGGCACCCCTGCCAGCAGGATATTTTGACCAAGTACGTCTCTGTGCTCTTCAAGCCTGGGACCGTATGACATCCCCCTCTACATCAGAGGAAGGAGGCCTCTCTTTGTTACATTTAAGGCAAGGACCTGAAGAGGCACTGACTGACTTCATTCTCAGAACTCGTGCTAGTTTAGAAAGAAAAATTTCTGACCCAGCAGCCAGGGGCCTCCTACTTAATACTATTATTTGGGAAGGGATGACCCCTGAACACCGTCAAGCTTGCCAAGGTCTTAAAAATGAGCACTTTGACAAATGGATTGTGGCCACGCAGGACATTGGTACACACTCCCATAAAGCTGCTGCAATAGCCCAGGCTTTTGTAACCACTACACTAAACAAAGGGAAATGTTTCAAATGCGGTGAAACAGGTCACTGGAAAAATGAATGCTCTAAAAACTCCTCTAAAAAAAGGAGTACACTGCCCCAGACTGTTTGCCCCAGATGCAGGAAGGGCTACCATTGGAAAAAGGATTGCCGTTCCAAATATGACAAGGACGGCTGCCCAGTAGAGCCTTTAAACTCCCCTCGGGGCACCCCTCAGCCCCGCCAATAAGAGGGGACACCCATCAAGCTCTTTGGGTCACTAGCATCGTGGAAAATTCCCACCCTAAACTCCTTATAAAAATTGATAATAAGCCCTTTAAATGTTTAATTGACACCGGAGCTGACAAAACTATACTAAAACAATCAGAAATTCCCCTCCATTGGAAACTACTCCCTGGGCCACAACTAATGGGAGTAGGGGGGTCTTCCCCAGCTTTTATCACCAAAGAACCCTATAGATGGGAGGACCCCGATGGCACCTTTGGCACTATTAGGCCTTTAGTCGCTGATGTGACCACTAACCTTTTGGGCAGAGATATCTTAGAGGACCTTAATGTGGTCCTGGCCACCAGCCCAGAAGCAGGCCACCTTCAGGCTAATAAAATTACAAAAAGACTAACTAAACAAAACCCCCAATTCTAACGGCCACTGTTGATTACTGTTCTCCTCCCCTGGACTGGACCTCTTTAGAACCAGTCTGGGTTGAACAGTGGCCTCTTAATGAGGAGAAACTACAAATCCTTAATCAGCTTATCCAAGAACAGTTTAACCTACAACACATCCGGCCATCCAGAAGCCCCTGGAATACTCCAATTTTTGTTATACGAAAAAAGTCAGGGGGATGGCGTTTACTACATGACCTGAGGGCTATAAACAAAACCCTACAGGTGTGGGGATCCCCACAGAGAGGACTCCCTCTTGCTTCTGCCATCCCCTCTAATACCCCACTCCTAGCTTTAGATATAAAAGATTGTTTTTTCTCCATTCCCCTCCATCCCAATGATTGTCAACGCTTTGCCTTCTCTATCCCAAAGCTCAATAATTCTGGCCCTGCCAGTAGATACGAATGGTGTGTCCTCCCCCAAGGCATGGCCAACAGCCCGACCATATGTCAGGAAGCAGTTTCAGCAGCTCTGGCCCCTTTTTTAGAAAAAGGACTCCATATCTACCATTATATGGATGACCTCCTTGTTTGGAAAAGCCAAAACATCTCGCTGCCTATTTTGCGAGATCAAATTGTATCTACTCTCGAAGCTAAAGGTTTCAAAATTGCCCCTGATAAGATACAGGCCATTCCTCCCATTACTTTTTTAGGCACGGACATTTCTCTGACCACTGTCCGACCCCATAAGCCTACTCTAACCCTCCCTCAACCCCTTACTCTAAACTCCTTACAAAGTTTTTTAGGAAATCTCAACTGGCTAAGACCCTGGCTCCCTATATCTACCAGTCAACTACAACCCCTGTTTGAACTCCTTAAGGGCAGCAAAGACCCCTCCTCCCGAAGAAAATTGACCACTGCAGCCAAAGAAACTTTAAAAATAATTAACGCCCACCTACAATCAGTTTCACTGGCTAGATATGATCCCCAGTCACCAGTCCAATTTCTTCTCTTTAATTCCTCCCCCACTGTAGTCGGTGCTATTTTTCAGCCCCAGGGAGTCATTGAATGGCTGCACCACGGAGGAGCACCACGAGTCCTTACAGAAATTGATGCAGTAGCTTCCATGATCAGGCAAGGCAGGGACCGCACCCTACAAATCTTAGGGAAAGAGCCCGATATTCTGGTCACGCCATTCTCCCTTACGGACATACAATGGCTCATGAGGAATCATTCCTCATTCGCCTTTAGCCTCCTTAATTTTTCTGGCCAAATTGACAATCACTATCCAAAGGACAAATGGATCTCTGCCATACCTCTTCTCCCCTGGCTACCCCCCCGACTCTTCTACCGTGCTCCCATCCCTGGAGCCCCCACAGCCTTCACCGATGGAGGCTGCAAGGGGGCGGCTGCAATTATTGTTCAGCCTGGAGATAAACTCCCCATTACCTATTTTCAAGCCCTTCCAGACCGTTCGCCACAGTTCAAAGAATTATTTGCTGTCTACCTAGTACTCAAAAATAAAGATGGCCCCCTTAATCTCTACTCTGACAGTGTTTACACTGTCAATCTCCTACCCTGGCTTAGTCGCTCTCTGATTAAATTGGATGGCAACCCCCTATCCCCACTCTTCATCAAAATTTCTAACCTCCTCCAAGCCAGGAAGGCCCCCCTATTTGTGCAACATATCCGCTCTCATACTGATCTCCCAGGCCCTTTAACTCAAGGCAATGCCCTGGCCGATCACCTTGCCTCTACCGGAGCCCTCCCTGTTGAGGTCTCCCCAGCCATTCTGTCTGATGCCCAACTCTTACATCAAAACATCCATGTCAACCTCAAAGGGTTACATGCAAAATTTCCTAACGTCCCCTTGGCACACCTCCGTCGCATCATTAGAACATGCTCATCGTGTGCCTCTCTTATTACCACCCCTGCCATTCAGCACATGGGGACCAACCCTAGAGGACTTACAGCCAATGCACTCTGGCAGATTGATGTCACCCATATTCCTCAATTTGGGCGACAAAAATATGTCTTTGTTACTATTGATACCTTTTCCCATTTTATATGGGCTTCTGCTCAGACACATGGGAACTCAAAGAAGCTCATTAACCATATGCTATCTTCCTTTGCCATCATGGGTATACCCCAACAACTTAAAACTGATAATGGTCCTGCCTTCACCAGCTCAGCCTTTAAAAACTTTTGCAATACTTGGAAAATTAAACACCATACTGGCATCCCCTACAACCCCCATGGGCAAGGAATAATTGAAAGGGCACATCAGACCTTAAAAAATCAATTACAAAAACAAAGTCAACCCAATTACCCCCCATCAATACAGCTCGTCTTGGCCCTAACTACCCTTAATGTCTTTAATATCTATAAATCCTCTCAAGCTCCACCTATAGTCCTACACTGGTCTAGACCCCCAGCCATACCCCCTATCCTAGTAAAATGGAAGGACCCATTAGATGAGATCTGGAAGGGGCCAGACCCCCTCCTCACAACAGGGAGGGGCTTTGCTTGTGTTTTTCCCCAGGACCAACCTCGGCCTATCTGGATTCCAGCCAAAAATGTCCGACACCTCCCCGCCGATCAAAAAGATGGCCCGCATGTCCCTGGAGGAAACAACACGTCGAAGACAGAGGAGACGACACCGTCGTAACCACAGTATCACCTGGCAGGATCTACACTGCCTGGTGACCCAAGCACAGGCAACTTGCCCACCTAATGCCTCCCTCTCTGCCATCCTCCTGGCTGCCATGGTTATTTTACATGCTAACTCTGCTTCTGCCCAACAGGCGTTTCTCTGGAGATTCTCTGTCAGAGAAACTTTTGAGAGAACCAACACAGTTATTGGAACAGGTGACTGTTCCCCACGAGGATGCCAAACAGCCTTGGAAATTCCCATTAAGCCCCAATCTGTTTCTGTGACCCCTGCCTCATTTGCCTGCTTCCCTTATAGGAACCGTGGGGACTGTCTGACTGACACACCCACCTATGGGGGATGCCGAAGGTGGTCATGTGTGATCGAATTTTCTACCTCTAAAGGGAGCATATACCAAAACGTAGGGGGTGAACTGCGAATTAAAATAAAAGACCCCTGGGATGAGAGATGGAGGGTGGGAGTACATGGCAAACTTTACCATAACGGGTATTCTTCCTGCCCTACAGCTGACATCTCCATTTCCCGGTCTCTGGTTCCTGCACCCTCTTCTGAACAAGTTAAATCACGCATTCTTTCGCAGGAGAACACCCTTCGCAATTCTACCCGCACCCCCTTTACTTGGATACAGTATATTCAATACGCAACTAACCTCCTCCAGCTCTCCTCTCACCCCGACATATCCCAGTGCTTCCTATGTGCCTCCCTGTCTAGGCCCCTACTCGCTGCTGTCCCTGTTAATGTCTCTGTCTTCACTACAGATACCACTCTGGAATCTTCATCCCCGCCACTGCGAAACATTCCCCTTTATTCCTCCTTAAATCCCCCGGTATGCCTGGCCCCCAGCTCTGCTACGCCTTCCTCGTGTTGCCTCCTCAACATCACCGTCTCCACCAGTCTTTGTGCCTCCCCTCCTGTGCTCTTCTGGTGTGGGGGGACCATCCTCCCCTGCATCAATACCACCCTTTCCTCTTATTGCATTCCCGTTGCAGTCACACCTCAGCTGCTGCTGTTCGAAAAGGAGGAAGCAATGTCAAAAATGACAACTCGCAGGCCCAAACGAGAAATCCTTATCCCCCTTTTAATCGGACTTGGCCTCACCATCTCAACAGGTTCAGCAGGATTAGCCGGTGGTGCCCTTTACCAAGCCCACCTCATGGAAGCGGACTTTCAAGGTCGCCTAGAACAGGCCATCAGCAGCACCACTGACAGTCTAGAGGCCCTACAAAGACAGATCACGTCGCTGGCAGAGGTGGTTCTCCAAAACCGCAGAGCACTGGACCTCATTACAGCTGAACATGGGGGGACCTGCATGTTGCTGAAAGAGGAATGTTGTTTCTATGTCAATGACTCAGGAGTAGTGGAAACAAATGTAAAAAACCTACTAAAGTTAAAAAAGGAACTCTCCCTTCTATCCCCAAACCCCACAGAAACCCCCTGGTACAGTAGTCCTGTCATAACCTGGCTACTCCCTCTCCTCGGCCCCTTGCTAGCTATTTGTGCCCTCCTTCTCCTTGCCCCTTGCCTTATCCAGTTTCTTCAAGGACGCCTAAAAGCATTAGTCAATGTAGCTACCCAAAGAGTCGTGATAAAATATCAAACTATTCCTAAATCTCACGACTATGATGATACCTCCCCCCTATAAAGAAAAACAAAGGGGGAGATGTGGGGCCAGTGTTCGTTGCAATAAGGTATTGAGCAAAGCCCAGCAACCCCGGAGACCCTGAAGGGATGGCAGGTGTCTGGCCTGCTCTGCCTGATGTGTGATAACCTGGCCCCAGGAATTCACTATAGATATGAATCTTCCTTTCCCCCATCCCAGACCAGGTTTTTGGGTTTCGTTTCCCCATTCCTAAAGTTCCACAAGCTTCCCACCTTTAATCCCTTAACCCCACCTTTAATCCCTTAACCCCACCTCTAACCTTCCCAATGCCAAAATGCCTTCTTATAAAAACTCCTGTCTTGGTCCTAATAAACGATCTGCCCACCGACGCAGTTTCCCGGGTGTCATTTCCCGTCGCACTCTGAGCCATTCTGAGGACCTGTTTTACTCTCCGTTCTCTGGGACCGCCGGTGCGCAATGGCTGTCTCTGGAGAAGGAGCCCCACACTTTTATGGAAAATAGGAAGCTTAAGACTTCCTTACACAGTAGTAGCATTTCTATCCACTGTAGCGGATGACCATTGAAGTTCATTAAAATCACACTGTGTACTTTCTACTATGGTAACAAAATGCATTCTTTATCCTCTTCAGTCTCTATCTTTATGACCATTCATTCACCAGCTATTGACCAGACACCCACTATGTGCCAGGCACTATTGGTGAGGAAGCAGTATTGTGTAAGGCAGACTATGACAAACTGAGTCCTTCACATGAGATTTCTTTTTCCTTGGACGAGAGAGTCAATAAATAAATTGATCAATGGGCAAAGGATTTATTATTGCAAAAGGAAATGCATGGGGCAAAGGATGCCATTTCATATCTACTTCAGAGAAGACAGCATTTGGGTAGAGACTGGGAAGGCTGTGGGGGAAGAGAATTTCAGTTACACAGAATGGAAGATACAAATGTGTAGAAGTGAACTCTGCCTGTGTTGTCTAGGAACAGGAAGCTGAGTGGCTGGAGTCAGTGCACTATCAATTCAGGTACACCCCAAAACGAGGTTTTTGGTGATCTTAGGGAGCACTGTGGGGAAATAATAAGAGAGAAGGAAGGAAAAGCAGTATCTGGGAAATAAATGAGTAACTACCATAGGAAGCTGAGTTCAGTCCTTCTGGAGACCCATAAGAGATACATGGAACATTCCTCAGAGATGGCCCACTGTGGGGTCCGGTGGATTCATCTATGTCCTGTCTCATCAGTGTAGATAACTTTGAAAATTGCCCCTAAGGCCATCAAATGCCACTGGCTAGATGCAGGATAGACCCTAAAGCATAGGTCAGAGACTACAGGCAACCCCTTGGACACACCAGAGCATGTGAGCGGGGCATTGGCAGGGTCTACCAGAGGACTGCGTGGTAGGAGGTGAGCTCAAGCAGGAGGCAGGGCCCAGAGCACAGAGATCACAATAACAACTTGGGATTTTATTTTCAGTAAGATGACAAGTATTTAGGAAACATGATCTGATTTCCATTTTTAAGTAAAAATGTTATGACTGCCATCAGGGCTGACAGTAGGGAGAAAGGCTGGAAGCGGCAAGGCAAGTTAGGAGCCGATGAGATCACACAGGCAAGAGAAGATGGCAGCTTGATAGTCAGAGGGAGCAGATTTATAGATTAGGGCTGAAGGCAGAGGACAGAACTTCTTCATGGTTTGAATATCAGACAGGAGAGAAAGAGAAGTTGGGACAAACTCTATGGTTTCTGGCCAGAGACATTAAGAAAACATGTTCACATGGGATGGATACTGAGGGGCAGGCTGTGACCTGCCAGAAATTCGGAATGTCCTTATTAAACAAGCAGGAAACCTTGACCCAAGGCTGTTTCCACACTTGAGTCCCCATGCGATAAACTGTAACATAACTGAATATACAAGTTTGGTGGTTAATCTTGACTGTCAACTTGATTTAGAGTCATCTGGAGACAAACCTCTGAGTGTGTCTACGAGAGTATTTCCAGAGAGGTTTAACTGAGGTCTGAGCCACCTTGAAAGTAGGAGGCATTCCATGGGCTGGGGTCCAGGATGGAATAAAAAGGACAAAGTGAGTGTAGCTCCAGAATCCAGCTCTCTCTATCCTGAATGCAGATGCAGTGTGACCAGCTGCCTCATGCTCCTGCAGCCACAGCCAAACCTTCTCTCTCTGTCATGCATTTCCCTCATCAATGAGCCAAAAACTCCTTCCTTCCTTAAGTTGTTTTTGTCAAGTGTTTTGTTAAAGACATGAGAAAACTCATAAGCAACTCAACTGGAAACCTACCTTACGAGTACATATTTCATGCAATAGACAGCCAGGTATAAACCAATCAGAAGCAGCTAAACTTCAGCTAATCTTAGGTGGCCAACTAACCAGACCGGGTCCAAATAAGGAAGACACAGCCATACAAATCACGTCATTCTTTGAACTTTCATTTTCCCTCTATACTGCACTCACTGCCCACCTGGGAGGGAGAGTTCTCTGTGCTTTTGGTTTTGATGCTGCTCAAATCACGAACTGCTTCTTGCTCAAAGAAATTCTGTTAAATTTAATTTGTCAAGAAATACAATATACACTAGATATATCGTTGGAAACATTGATGAGACAGAGAATCATATGTGAGTGTGGGACTTAACAATGCCTTCCTGATTCATGTCTTTGGTTAACTCTCTCCTGGCAGGCCCAGTGTTTTTTCTGCTTAGTGTAATGTTCCATGCAGCCTTCAATCAGGGTACTTTCTTCTTCAACCTATTCTTCTGAGCAGCTACAAGTTCTCTGGATTCTTGTATACTTTATCTCCCTGATTCTAATTGAAAGGACAAACAGGTTGTTAGAAAGTATGCCACAGGGGCTAGAGAGATGGCTCCGAAGATAAGAACTCTTTCTGTTCTTGCAGAGGATATGAATTCATGCCTCATCAGTCCCCAGGACCCACTGACGGTGGCTCACAACCACCTGTAATTCCAGTCCAGGGATCTCCTTACAGTGTCTCGTAAGCAGCCCAGTTACCCAGAAGCTACTGCTGTCGCCTGCTACCCTAAGCAGGAGATAGGGACAGACAGGATAAGGTGACAGACAGGATAAAAGGACTGAGTTAAATAATGATTGGTTATTAAAATCATGTAAATGAGGGAGCTGGGGATATAGCTCCATGGGTAGAGTGCTTGTTTAGCAGGCACAAAGCTCTGATTGGTGCATGCCTGTCCGGGCACTGGGGAGGTGGAGACATGAGGATTGAACCTGGGTTCAATTCCCAGCACTGCATAAACTGGCATGATAGCACAGACCTGTAGTCCAAGCACCGGGGAGGTAGAGGCAGGAAGATCGGCAGTCCAAGGTCATTCTATATACATATATCATATATGTTTAAATAGTTTTTACTTATTGTTTTTGCATATGAGTGTATTGCCTGTGTAGGTGCAGCTATGTCATGCAACTAGCGTAGGCCAGAGAGGGCATCCGATCCCCTGGATCTGAAGTTACAGATGACTGTTAGTCACCATGTTGGTGCTGGGAATCGAACCCAGGTCCTCTGCAAGAGCTGCCAGTGCTCTTAACCACTGAGCCCTCTCTCCAGCCCCTCAAGACCATTTTTTTACTTCACAGTGAGTTCAAGGCCAGCCTGGGCTATATAAGACTCTATTCTTAAAAAATGTGAATGGGAAAAGGAACATAATCTAAGGTGAAGGTCAAAGGAGCAAAATCTGAGGAAGAACTTGGGAGCGATGGAACAGATCAGGAGCAGGCTGAGGAGAGGGGCCCTGTAGGAGACACACCAGGCTGCTTGTTGGCAGGTAGAGGCTGCAAAGCTGTCATTACCTTGTTCATTGGTGCCTCCGAGCTTGCTGTTTCTCAGCTCTAGGCAGCCACAGCTATACACACCTAACCACTGTTCACCACGTCTTGGTCTTCCTAGTGCTCTGCAGAGCACCCATTGGCTGGGACAGTGAGACTTTCCTGGAGTCCACGGTGAAGCAGAGGATGAGCAGGAAGGCGCACAAGGGCGTTCTGCTGCTCCTATGTGGTGGCGTTCCCGTGGCAATGGAACTGGATCAAATGGACCTTTATATGGTTTTCTCCTCTGAACACTGCCCTCTGCCACTTGATTGGCAATATTTCTCAGCATGTGGCTTTTAGCAGACAGACCTTGTGCAGAAGTCAAGGCATTGGGCGACCACACATAATAACTGGGAGACTGATTCCAGGCATAGGCAGAGCCGGGTGAAGGCACAATTCCGCTCCAAGGTGGGCCACCCAAGGTATAGCTTGGTATTCCATTCCATCCACTCCATCTGATCAGCTTCTCATTTGTTTCCTCTTTTTTTATTCCCTCTATGCCATCCACTCCCTTTTGGTTTTGTTTTGGAGGCTACATCCAACTTCTCCGGGACCTCATGGTTGTTTCTGAATGTATAGAGCACTTAATAGTGCCAATGAATAGGGGCCACCTCAAATGAAGCCTTCTTTTTGTCGCTACCTTGGAGAACTACTACCCCCAAGACTCCTCGCTGCTAAACTCAGCATCAAAACTGTTATTTAAAAAAAGTCACATGATTTATAGCTGTTCAGTGTGCTGGAAAGGAACAGTTGACATGCGCTGCACAGTTTTAAAACTTAAGCTGATCCTGCAAGCTGCACAGGGAAGCTGCTTCATTGCTTGAGTAACCTCTCAACAGCAGTAACCATGGGCCAATCCTGCATTACTTAAACAAAGACACATGGCTTGGATGCCTTTCCCAGGCACTCTGATTGTCACTGCTCCTTTGGTCCTCTTGGACCTTTGCCTGTATATGAGGTCAAATGATGCAAAGTTCTATTCCTAGCTACTCCTAGAAGTTTCAGAATCCAGGATCCCCAGGACTCAGAACCCAGACCCACTAAACACTTCCTGGGCTGCATTCTTGCTTATCTGCTCTTCCTTGTGGCTCTTGTTCTATTTCCTGCGGTCTCATTGAACTTCCTGGCCTTTCTTTCACTCTGATCCAATTATTTCAGTTACTCTCAAAGCTGCTTTCTGCAACAGCCACTCCAGAAAGTACACTTAGTTTCTTTCCCAAAGATCCAGCCCCTGGCCTTGGCAGGACTGAGCTAACCTGGATACTCTGGGGCTCAATGATGTACCCTGTTTACTTTGACTAATATTGATAAGCAGGCTCCAGAAAGCCAACATCTTCTGTTGGCACATTCATCTGGGTTCTGCCTTATCAATGAGTATTCTTAAAAAGTTGAGGAGCTGGGGAGATGGTTCTATCAGTAAAGTGATTGCTGCACAAGCATGAGGACCTGAGTTTAACCTCCAAACCCCAAATTTAAAAGCTGGATATGGCCGCGCATGCCTGTAATCTCAGTTGTAGGGAAGGTAAAGACAGGGGAGATCCCTAGTTGAATGAGCAAGTTCTAGGTTCAGAGAAAAGAGAGAGGGAGGGAGGGAGGGAGGGAGGGAGGGAGGGAGGGAGGGGGAGAGAGAGAGAGAGAGAGATCCTGATTCAAAACTAAGGTGGAGAATGATTAAGATTTGACATTGACCGCTGCCTTTTACATACATGCACACACACATATGCACACAGCTGCATAAACACACACACGCACACACAAAACAATCTTAATATTCCCACCTTAATTTCAGATCCCACTTAGGTTACCATCACTCTGAAGGAAGACTGTGGAGCTGGCCCCTACATAGTCTGTCTAAAGTTCCTTTTAGACTCTCAAAGCTGAATGGACCTTGGAGATTGTGTCGTACAGTGAACCCCAAAGGAGATGGGTAGGATTAACAAGAGTGGAAACAAGACTGTGGAAGGAACCAACAGTATTCTCAAGCATCTGTGGTAACCCAGCCAGAAGGAAAGTGATTCTCAGCTTAGCCAGTTAGGATCACAGGGCACTGGGCTGGCGCACTCTGGTGGGTATATCATTCCTGAGCTACTGGGAGTCTCTAAAATGTTGGTTCCTTCCAACACTTGGTCCACTTGCTCCTGTGAAATTTTCTATCCTCCCAACTAAGCCTTCAGTGGCTTTCTTCTTCCTCTTGGCTTTACTTCCTAAGATTACCTTTGAGCCAACAATTTGGAGTCCCACAAAATGTCTTAGAATATTTACACATCTTCATTATTATATATTTGCTGTGTGCCCTCATGTTTATTCTCTTTTGTGCTATCCCGGAAAGAAACATGATCCGGATAAATTCTTCTTCTATCTTCTGCCAACTATCTGTATACGCTGAGACAGGATATTTAGTCCCAGTCTTCCTATGTCCACTCGTTTCCAATGAATTCCCAAAGATTAGAATAATGCATCACACCATGTCCTCACCTCCTAACTGCTGGTGGACCACATGCAGGATGATGAGCTCACCCCGCCACTTGCCACTTACCTCCAGCCTACGGAAACAGGAGGCCTTAGCGATCTCAGAGGGAGCCCATTCCTCACAGAATTTGGCTACTTCGCTCCTCTTCAGTCAACACAGGCTATAGGGATCACTCAGAAAGCCTGGCATGACTCTTGAAGGGGTGTTAGAAATTTAAGATTAATATACATCTAAAAGTATAGAAGCAAAAGGCTCGAGGCAGCAGAGCTCGGACTGCATGAGTAACTACAGAGCAACGTGATTCCCAGTAAACCAAAGATATGACATGCTGCAAAAGGTGATCTGGAATTGCCTTCAAAGCGACCTGGTCCATAAGACTGCCTGGAGAGATGAACGAATTAGCAGAGGGAGTGGATTCTGAAATAGAGAGCTTGAACGTTAGATGTACCCATTGGGAGAAGCCATCATGGATTAGAGTTGCAATAGATTGTTCTAATAGAGACTCTCAGAGAAACCATGAAGGCAAACCCTGGAACAGGGAAGTCTGCTTTGGAGATCCTGTCAAGGTCAGAAGGGTAGCTACCTAAGAAAACTATTCCTTTTCCCCACTCATGGGGAAGTTACACAAGAAGTAGAAGTTACAAGGAGCAGTGATGGGGAAGCCACTAGAGAAAGTCTAGCATCTCTCCCACCCCTTCTGCAGGTGATACAGAGCTGGGAATGGGGACATAAAGCTCTAGGTAGCAGTAATTAATATATGAGGCTAGACATACAAATTACAAAAAGACATTTATTCTTGTGGTGAAAAGGACCAGAAATATCTTAAGGCCTGCCAGGGAATTTCTGACCCTAGGGCAAAAACTAGCCAACAGAGCAGACTCTAAGAGACACAGAGGAGTTGAGTCCTTCTTATGTGCTATAATGAGCACATATATAGATATGTGGACAGTGATGAGCAGTTGCACAGATAAGGACACAGGGAAACGTGAACTGACCTCCAGTTAAAATAATTGGAAAGGATGTAGAATTCACAGTCTTAGTCATTTGCTCTGAAGTTTCTTATGATCAGAATTTTGCCTTACATATCCAGAAATGAGTGATACTTTTCTCCATTCAGATTTCTGCTGGTCATTAGGTATTCTGCCCTCTATAAGGCAGGAAGCAATTTGGTCATGGGCTTATAATCTAAAGCACCAGGCCTTCTGTGGCATACTGAATAGTCTGTTTTTCTGCACAAGTGTACTTCCTATATGAAAAAAGAAATCTCTGATAAAATCAGCTAAGCATTGTGATGGTTAACACTGATGATCAACTTGACAAGATCCAAACTCACCCATGAGACAAGCCTCTGGGCACACCTGTGCAGGATTTTATTTGATAAGGTTAATCAAAATGGGAAGACCTCCCCTAAATGTGGGCAGTGCCTTGTCTGTAGCCCAGCTTGGCGGAAGTCCAGAGAAGAAAAGCTTTTTGTTTTGTGCCTGCTTGCCTGTTACCTCTGCTGATAAGCACATCTATGCTGCTGTTGCTGCTGCTGCTGTTGCCACCATTCTTGCTGACATCAGAACCCAGCTTCTTTGGCCTTCCAAAATGGACTGAACACTAGTGACTTTCCCACAGTCCTCCAGGCCTGCAGTGACAGATTGGGACTACTGAGGGCATCCAGCCTCATGGAGTGAGCAACTCCTGGGTTCTCAGTCTCTCCTTTGGGGAGACA
Source organism: Eospalax fontanierii (assembly GCA_035773235.1). Classification (NCBI taxonomy): domain Eukaryota; kingdom Metazoa; phylum Chordata; class Mammalia; order Rodentia; family Spalacidae; genus Eospalax; species Eospalax fontanierii. The sequence goes on along the minus strand of CM069528.1, from coordinate 96,354,481 downwards.
GCCATGATGGGACTACCCAGACCATATTATGTAAACCAATTTAATAAGTCCTCTTTTAGTGTGTTCTCACTCATTTTTATCTGTCTGTTCCCATAGGGAACCCTGACTAATGCAGGTATGAACTAATTCTCCAAACATAAATTATTATTTCAAATCATGAGTTCTCTAGTTCTATAAATAAGTACCATACCTAGGTATGGTCTTCCTACTTCAGATGTTATTTGTGCTTAAGGTCTATATTAACGTGCTGCTAAGATGACTCAGCAGGTAAAGGCCCTTGCTTCCAAGTCTGGCAACCCAAGTTCAATATCCAGGATTCCACATGTTGGAGGGAGAGAAATGAGTCCCTCAAGATGTCCTCTGATCTTCACACACACACACATACACACACACACACACACACACACACACACACACACAGAGAGGAGAGAGCGGTCTTAGAATTTTATTCATATGCAGATTCCTAGGCCTTGTTCTCAGACCTTCCAGCTTACCAGTCCTAAAGCTGATACCAATATGCAGTTTGGGGTTTTTTTTTTTTTTTTTTGGACAGGCTTTCCCTGTAGCCCCAACTGGCCTGGAACCCACTGTGTAGACTAGGCAAGCCCGGATCTCACACAGATCTGCCTGCTTCAGCGTCCTGAGTGCTAGGATTAAAGCTGTGTGCCACTGTGTCTAGAGGAGCATGCTTTTTGTTAGGCACACTAAGTAACTGTTGTCATTCACAATTTAAGATTGTCTTAATTATTAACAATAACTGTTCAAGATAAGCCTTAGTTTTCCTTTATACTTAAAAGAAACTAATTTTTCATTATTTATTTACTTTTATTGAAGGGCATGAGTATTTTGCTTACATGTATGTAGGTACACCAAATGTATGCAATGCCCATGGAAGCCAGAAGAGGGCATCAGTCCCCTGGAAATGAAGTCAGACCTTTGTGAGCCATCATGTGGAAGCTAAGAACTAAATCAGGGTCCTCCGTAAGGACAGCCAGTGCTCTAAACAACTGAACCATCTCTACAGCCTTCCTAAAATTAAAAAAATCATTTTGATGGGCCTTTGAATTTAGCAACTTTACTAGGTATTAACCTTCTAGCACTTCCTCCATGGAAAACTAATGTATTGATTCTAAGTACCTGTCATACTTGTTCACTTAGTGGTTGCTTTACTCAGGTGACAGGAACAAAGGACCAGCTACTCCTGAGGGTTCTCCACCAGAAGACTTTTCTCCACCAGAAGTGCTGATCAATAAAAACCACTGCGGTTTATTCACTAAACACTTTCCAAAGCAAAGATCATACACAGGATTAGATAGAAGTCTGCTTCTAATGCAACAACTCTAGGAGGTAGGGGTTTAAAATCTAAGGCAGCCCAGTCCATTTAATTAGAATTTAACAAGATTTTTAAGCAGATAAGGTAATTTCCTCACACACTCAGAGATAATCAGAAACAGATGTGACTAGACTAGGAGGGAGGAAATCCTTCCAGTTCAAGGATTTAATCATAGGTTCTAGCCAATGACCTTTAAGGTCCTGTTCTTTCAAGATTCTGCCATTTGTTTTTCAGTTACATTCCTTCTTGGCTTTGGCCCATCATTCCATCTTGTTGTGAACATTTGAAGCTTTGATTTTTCTCTTCTGTCTTATTAGCTATTCCCCTAACTTTGATTCATCCTGCAGTTTGATTCACAGATCCATGAAGAGGTTCTTTTAAGCTGGTACAAGAATCAGGACCAGGCATATCTATAACTTTATGACAGTAAAATTAAACCCATTCTACAAGCATCACAGACATTGTCTCAGCTTGCATAAGGAACTTTAGTACTTACCTAAAATTACACAGGGAGAGAGAGAGAGAGAGAGAGAGAGAGAGAGAGAACAGAAGGGCAGCAGGAACATTCCCTGTAGGTGGAGACATATAGTGCACATGAGTTAGGGTCAACATTTGTGGCAGAGGAGCGGTAGGGGCCAGCAAGATGGTGCTGGAAGAACAGCCTGTGAAGGACCACAGGACACTCACAAGTCATAAAGAAGGAGGGTGAGCTACTCTTATTTCGCAGCGACCGCATGTCCAGCACTGCGCCAGCACTGTATGTGCATTATCTCATTACTCTCTCTTAACTCCTTCAAGAAGAAACCAAGCATGAACTTGGATTTGAATCTTGACTCCAGCACTTACTAGGTGTGGCCTCAGCAAAGCTGTTTATAACCTTACAAGAGCCCATTTGAAACACCGATGGTGATGGCACCACGTGGGAGGACGGGCACTTCTGGGGGCAACTGTTGCTGCTGTCACAGATAAACTCTCAGATGTTAGGGACTCAGTACTCTAAAGGTTTGCTTCACACATGGCCAGGCTTCCACAGTAAAACATAGGGACCCTGTGTTCCTTCCTTTTGGGGATCATTCTAGTTGTTAGGTAGAGAACAGTCATTTGGAGGGAGGGTTGGAGGGTGTAAAGGAGTTGTTATAGACATTAAAGGGATATACTTTTTACAATATTCAGAGCCCAATCACATGATGTCGCCTAGTACAAGCAGATTGGGAAATGGAGTCTACATCTAGGAAAAAGAAATAACTTCTCTGGGGTTGGAGAGATGATTTCGTGGTTAAGAGAACTGGCTGCTCCTACTCAGTTCCCAACACCCACATGGCAGCTAACAACCATCTGTAACTCCAGTTCTAGGGGACCTGATGCCTTCTTCTGACCTCTGTGGGCATTGCACAGCATGGCACACTTACATACATGCAGGCAGTACACTCATACACATAAAACAAAATAATAAATAAAATATTTTTAAAAGAAATGACTTTTCTGACTTCCACAGCTGTTGTGAGGTAAGTCATTAATTCTCTGGAGCAGTACCTGACTCACAATTAAGTACTGGGAACAACCGTGGCTACTGCAGCCTGTGTTGCATTGGTGCTGGCTGCTGAGCTGTGCCTCCTCAGCAGTCTTAACTTTTGCTTCAGAGTTTCCTTATGTTGCCCTGGGATTTCCGATGCTTAGGGTTTACTCTGTCACTATTGAGGGCATTCAGACATAAAGGCTGGCTCTGCTCAATGGGTATCAACCCCAGCATCTTCTCTTAAGAGATCATCATTAGACTAGCAAGCTGTGAGAAGAAACAAGACAAAGAGATTATGTGGATCTGGACTGCTCCTTGAAGACCCCAGCACACTACCTCATTGCAGAGACTTTCACACGGAAGACCATGACTTAAAAGTTTGTCTCTGTGCACTCATCTTATCAACATCAGAGCAAACAACAAGTTTAATCTTCCTATTCTGGTTCCCAAACCCATAAACATAGTCTGATTAAAAAATGTGGGAAGGGCGTAGCATACATAGCCTTTGAATGCAGGAGTGTAGGTTAGCATGGGTTTTCATTTCCTACCTTGATAAAATATTTACATTTCTTAGATCAAAGAAAAAATTGAACTTCGACTTTTGTTTTATAGTTTCTATAGTGGACATAATAAACTAGGAAAAAATGGATCATGCTTCTTTTACCATAATAGGATTAAGGAAATCTGTCCTTGAAGCCCAGCTCCCAACCTTACTAGCCTTGTGACTATGGGTAAGTTACAAACTTGTTAAACTTCGGTCTCTATATTCATTTCTCTTCTCATCACTCTCACAAAATATTTGACAAAAACAACTCAAGGAAGCAAGGTTGAGAGGACACTGTCTATTATGGTTGGGAAAGCACAGTGAAGTTCATGGTGACAGGAGAAGGTGTCTAGAACTCCTCAAATCCTGATGAACAAGGAAGCAGAGAGAACAATGCCATGTTAGGCTGGCATTCTTTTTTCCTGAGACCCGAATACAAGAGATCACCCACATTCAGGTTGAGTTTTCCCTAGTCAGCGAAACCTCTCTGGAAACTTCTCCAAACACACCCAGATGTGTGTCTCTAGGTGATTCCAGGTTCAGTCAGTTTATCAGTTGATGGTGAAGATCAAGCACCACACTACTTATGTTCTAGCAAATTATTTTAGTGACCTCTTACGTGTATGACAGAATATTTTTACATGGCTACTGGCAATAATAAAAGGTAGTTGCTTTTGCTACGTGCATGTGCATATACACACACCCACACATTCCCATCTCTATGACACAGAGGGAGTTATACACACACCTTCAAAGTGTGAGTCATTTACATGGAATTTTGAAAAGTGTTATCTGAAATGATTATCTGAGATATTCTAATTCTTCGTGTTCCCCTTCATGGAAGTACATACTCACCATCTTTCTTTTGTACACATACAACGGATGTATGATAAACAGTTAAAATTATTACTCAAGCAGCCTAAGGTCTTGAGAAAGTAGATGTTTGAAGGGTAGAGAGTGCAGATGTGAAGGCTGCAGAGCCTGACTGAGGCTGGGGTAAAGGACGCTCAGCCAGGACCTCAACATGAACTCGTTAGAGGAGAAAGTAGAGGATACATTTCATCGTAGAGGTACTGGAAAGGACTTTCTGAACAGGACCCTGGTAGCACCAGCATACAGACAAGCAACTGACAAACAGGACCTCATGAAACGAAAAAGCTCCTGCGCAGCAAAGCACACCATCATTTGAGGGAAGAGACAGCCTACAGCATGGGAAAAATCTTTACCAGCGAGGGTTAGTGTCAGGGCATGAGCTAAACAGAGTTCTCAAAACAGGAAATATAAGTGGCAGAGAAATATTTTTTTTTTAGCGTCAATATCCTTAGTCATGAGGAAAATGCAAATTAAAAACACTCTAATTAAAAATCAAAAATCTCAAAGCATTTTTACCTTAGTCAGAATGGCTAAGATCAAAAAGCAAATGCTGGCGAGGATGTGGAGAAAGAGGAACACTTATCCACTGTTGGTGGAAGTGCAAACTAGTGCAGCCATTATGGAAATCTGGGTGGCAGCTCCTCCTAAAGCTAGAAATAGATCTACCAAAGGATCCAGCTTCTTGGGCATATACCTCCCAAACTCTGTATCCTCCTATAGAGATACTCACTCATTCATAGTCGTTGCTGTTCTTTTTATAATAGCCAGAACATGGAAAGAGCCTGGATGTCCAACAGCTGAGAAATGAATAATGAAAATGTGGTACATTTATACAACAAAATACTATTCAGCTGTTAATAAAATGATATAATGAAATTTTCAGATACATGAATAGAGCTGAAAATAATTATTATGAGTGAGCTATAGCCCAGACCCAGAAAGATAGACATTGCATGTTCTCTTTTATATGTAGATGCTAACTTTGAATTTTTAGACACGTATGTTTAAATTGGCGTACTCATCAATTCAGGAAACCAGTAAGGGGCCCGGGAGGACTTTTAAGAGAGGGAAAATAGCACACAGGTGGTATGAAGGAGGAATGGGAAATAATGGGGCGAGAGGGGTTAAGTGGGGTGGGGCGTGGGAGGGCAGGGTGGAATGGGACTGTGGGGGTAGACAACCGACAGTAAAGACTTCTGAGAAAGTGACATGCAACCCTGCTACTGTGGAAGCTTCCTAAAATATACACCTAAACACATGTTAAAAGAGTTTAAATGGAGTTATCCTGTAATGGGGACACAATGCCTCACTCACGTACCGCAAGTTATTAAATAAGAAGCCCAGTGCCAGGAATGTGTTAACTCCTTTCACAGTTGTTGGTCAGTGAGGTCCCATAGACCTCCCCACATTACTGGCTATTGTCATTGCTCTTGGTTACCCCCAAGAACTTGACAGTAAGACCGTCAAGATAGCACATACTTGAGTCACAAAACATGGAGAAATGTAACTGGTACTGACCTAGAAGCTTCATCCTTATTGACTAGCTTTCCTAGCATCAGAAGATGCTATGACTACTACAGTGGGAGAGAAGTAATCATCAGTCTTACCCAGCTGTGACCTCTGTGAGATACAGTAACAACTGGCCTGGTAAGAGTGCCTTAGTGGTACAAATGTCATGGAAGTGACCAACTACTTCCTGATTGGATTTAAGGCTCATCCCACAAGATGGAACTCATGTCTGACATCATTAATGGGGCCCAGAAACCAAGGCTATTAGATCATGGGCCCCAGGGGGCAGCTTACTCTTATTATTTGCTAAATGGACATAGTATTAAAGTGATTTCTAAAGACTTACTGTTATATCCATCTATTAGTACACCTCTCAACCCTAATCAGAGAAGCCTCTTTTTACAGTAGGTGGTAACACACAGACCCACAACTGGTCAAGGTACAGAGAACACAGCCCTGTATAAGGTACAGCCCTAAATAGCACATCTGTATCTAGTAGTCTCACACCCTCAACTGCAGCTCAGGGATCATTGCAGAAGAGGGGACGGGAAGATTACAAGAGCCAGAGGCTGTGAATGAGTGCAGTGAAACAGTGTTTTCCAGACACCAAAGGGCAATTGCATATATGAACTGACAGTGGCTGTAATGCAGGCACAAGACCTGAACAAGTTCAAACCAGACAAAATCCAAGCATGGAGTGGAGAAGTGGTCAGGAAGTCCCACCCATAGCAATGATCTCTTAGCAACTGATGGTTCCTGGAACAGGGAGGGTCAGTTTTCTTCAGGGATGCCCTTCATGAGAGGCTACCCATGCTCCAGTAGATGGTCCTATACCCATGCGCATACTGGCAGCACTGAGTCTTTATGGGATTTTTAAACAGAGAAGAGAACACATTAAATTCAGAGAGAGTGGGGGGGGGAGGAACTAGAGGGGAGGGATTAAACTTGATCAAAACTCAGTTATGCGTGTATGAAAGTCTCAGTGAATAAAGAGAATCTCTAGTTATTCATGCCTCACTCAGTTTACTTGTTAACATTTCTTATATCTCTGCAGGGAAGGGAGTTCCCAGTTGGCTCAAAGACTCTTCTGAGGACTGGATGACCATTGTGACTTTTATCCTAGGAAAAAAGGCACCTTTGACCATACACATGTTTGCCATCAAATTAAATGGGGTGAAGCCCCCTTGTGGCCCATCTGCAGATTTCAGGTTAAAATACACTCATTTCTTCCATTTGGTTTCATAGGCACTTATGTGCCTGAGGCTGATGCAAGAAATGGCACCATCTGCTTGAACTTGCAAGTCTTGTGCAGGTTGCACTTGATGAGTGTGACGTGAGCAGCAAAGAGGCCAGGTAGATCGATGAGTTAGATCTTTCCAGAGACAGTGAACTTGACTTCAGGCAGCAGCTAATAGGGATCTCACTCATGGGTATAAAAGACTAAGTTCCTTACATCTTGGCAGATGGTAAGGGAAAGGTGGCCCAGATGGTTCCTAGTTTTCTGATTTAGATGACAGGCTTGTGTCATTCGCTGAGATAAGCAGATGGACTCATAGATAATGTACCTATGGAATAACTCAAGGATTTCCCATAGGTAGATAAGTTTACATCATAGTTCAGAAGAAAGCCAGAGACATAAAATTAGGGATGGTTGAATCTACAGGATCAGATGGTAAATTATACAAAATATGTGTAGTGTGACAGGAGATGGGGTCAAGGTCAGAGTTCTGAGAAACATCAACATGTAAGCTGTGTTTCACAAGCCGGAAGCATTTTAGTATAATTTTTTTCCCCAGTCCAAGCCATTTTACTCAACTTTGCTTAGTTTAGTTTGAAAAGAAATATGTTATGATAATAAATGAGAATGTAGTCATTTGCCATCAATACAAAGCAATCCCCAATCCAACTACCAATGAAAATACTCAAACAAAAACCTGCCTTTGCATTCTAGCTGCTACAGAAAGGTTCTCTCTCTCTCTCTCTCTTTCTCTCTCTCTCTCTCTCTCTCTCTCTCTCTCTCTCTCTCTCTCTCTCCCTCATGAAAGGTTAATTAGCAAATCTTAGAGAAGTGTTAAAGTTATACTAATGCAAAACAGAATCTCTCTGTTCAAATCAGAAGAATTAAAAGATCACTGCAAGAGAATCAACTTTCTTACTAAGCAACTCGTGTTTCATGGAACTCTGAGACTGGGCCCAGGTCTAGAGGCACGATTTTATACAGTATTCATGTTCTGATTGAGATTTTGGACCACCTAAAATTTTCCCCTCTGCCATCAGTAGTTTGAATTCCTTACAAATGAGATAAGATGAACCCTAGTAATTAGAATAAGATGCCCTAGGATGGAGTGGTGAGCATCCAGGACAAATCAGGACCAAAAATTATCTCATGGATCTGGAATCAAGGGTCATCGGCATCTTTGGTGAAATGGATTCAGTGGCATGGTGAGGAGACGAAGGTAGACGAAGGCAGCATATAGGAGGCTGAGAAATGAATGGGAGGCGGCACGTGGAAAGAAAGCACTGAGGAGCCTGGCTGTGGAGGAGAGGAGGGAGAGCAGGTTTTAGGAAGTGTTACTCCCTTTTGTAAAATATAGGGCACATTTGAACATGTTTTTAGATTGTGGGAGAGGAAACGCAGCTGTGAGTACCAGAAAGAGGTGTTAGAAGGACTAAGGTCATATCCTGGAGAAAGGAGAGAAGGCTTCCGACGAACAGCTTAGATAGAGTGTCTCATCCAGACTAGGTGGTGTAGGGGTTCAAATGAGGCTCAGACATTTGAATCCTTCGTTCCCAATTGGTGGTGCTGCTTGGGGAGGTGATGGAACCTTTGGGAGGCTCCTTGGTGGAGGAAGCACATCACTCGGGTGGACTTTGAGGGTTTATAGCTTACCATACTTCTGGTTTGCTGTCTGCTTTCTGTGTGTGGCTCAAGATGTGATCTCTCAGCTTCCTACTCCAGCTGTCTGCCGCAATGCCTCTGCTGCCACTATGGACTCTCCCTCTGGAACCATAAGTCAAAATAAATTCTTTTCTAAGTCACTTTTGGTTGTGGTTTTTTTTTTTTTATCACAGCAACACCAACTGATACAGATAGGGATTCATCTTTTCTTAGCTTTGAAGATATCCAGTGAGGGCACATGTAAGCCCAGGTGCTTAAGTGCAGGGGTCAAAAGTAGAAGGAGTCCAGGGCTGGAAAGATGGGTCAGTGGTTAAAAGCACTGACTGTTCTTGCAGAGGACCCAGGCTTGATTCCTAGCACCCTCGTGGTGGCTAACAACAGTCCTGTAACTCAAGTTCCAATGACCTCTTCTGACCTCGGACATCGCACAACATGGTGCACTTATACACATACAGGCAATACACTCATACACATAAAATAAAAACAAAATAAAATATTTCTTAAAAAGAAAGAAGAAGGAGTCTATGTTTGGGGCCAAGTTTTTCCTTATCCAATAGATGGTGAGATATTTCTAAGGTCAAAGGAAAAACTGACATCAGGCTTGGCCTATTATTTCTCAGGGGAAAGAATATATTAGCCAGCATGCTCTAGAGAAGTAGATCCAATAGAGGAGATATATAATTTTTGAGGAACTGGCTCATCTAGTGGTGAAAATTGGCAGGTCTAAGCATCTGCAGAGTAGCCTAAAAAGCTGGAGATTCAGGGGAGGGTTGGTGCAGCCTTAACTCAAACAAATCTAGGACAGAATTCTTTCCTCCTTATGGAGACCTTACTCTTCTCAACTAAGTACCTCAGCTGATTGGATGAGGGCCATTCACATTACAGAAGGTACTATGCTTAATCAAATCTACCAATTTAAGTGTTCATCTCATCTGAAAAAGCCAACTTTCTGGAAGTATTGAGCCTGGTGATTCACCAAATATTTTGGTGCCTTGACCTAGCCAAGTTGACACATAAAATTACCTATCACAAAAACTATTAATCATCCTATGCTTCTCAACAGTAAAGATAGGAGATGGTATAGATAAGGACAAGATGATATGGATAAGAATCCTCTGGATTCTGGAAGGTTCTGGCTCTTAGCAGATGTTCTGTTGACTACGGGTCTTCTAATGGAGCCCGAGTTGATGAAGTAGTGTGGAAGAGGAGTGGATCTCACCCACAGGAAGAGCTCTCATTTCAGCATAGATGGGTAGCATAGAGCCTGTGGAAGTGAACCTTCTCAATCAGCTCTGGTCATCAAAACAACTGGGTCCCCTCCTGCCCCTTAGGCAGAAGCCTTCAGATGTGAGATAACAAGCTAGGTGAAGTATTTTTCCAACTTCCCCCTCTCTCTATTTTTAACTTGGTCAAAGGCATATACATTTATCTCCCCCAGACTGGCTCTGTTATTTATTCATTTCCAAAGTTGACTTTTCTCAAAGTTACAAAATTTCTAGTAGAACACTGTGTTTCCTTAGGCCAGAAGAGCCTGAGGTCTTTCCACATCTATCCTGTCCTTGGCAGCAGCCCTTGAGCAGCAGCCTGGGCCATACCTAGTGGTAAGCCACCTGCTCTGGGTTGAGGGTGGATCTATTCTAGTCATGGGCTTTGTGATCTGGACAAAGGAACTAAGTGTGTGCTTGTCAAATTGTCAGGCAATACTAAATTTGGTGGGCCAGCTGAATTCTAGCAGAAAATCATGCAAAATAAGGGTTAGCAATTGGGGAAAAATTGGCCCACAGGAAAAAGAATTGAATAAAATTCAGTAGGAATTGCATGGCCATAGAATTCTAACTTGAGGTCTGCAACTATGACAGTCTCAGATATGAGATGGCAGATGAGTTGAGCAGGGTTGCTCATGCTTGTAATTCCAGTACCCGGGAGGCTGAAACAGGGGGATCATCAAGAGTTGAGGGTAGCCTGGGCTACATAGGAAGTTATAGACCATCTTGGAATATAGAGCAAGAACTTATCACAAAACAAACAAACAAAAATAAGAAGAAAGAACATAGTGGAGGCTTATTCAGTGTCAATGGGAAAACAGTATAAAGTTAATTAAGATGTTCTGTATGAAATATACAAAAATTCAATAAAAGATAATAAAAAGATGTCATAACCAGAGAGTCTTTGAAAAAAAGACATTTCTACTCTCTGTTTAATATATGTTAGAGAAAAAGAGATATTTCTTTGGAGTTTAAAAATGTGTGGTTCTTGAAGTTCACTGTGAGTGAACTTTCTACCACCTCAGTCAGAATTCTTGTACCTGCCCCTCCATCCTCAGTCTCTTGTTCATTACTGTCCTGTACTTGATTTATCACACCTCACATCATTTACCTGTCTGATTGCTCTCCTGTATTCTCAACTCCCTGCCAGTAGATTCTCATCTTGTGTATCACTGGACTTTCAAGGACAATTATGCTTAGCAAATAACTGACAGCCAATAAATTTTGGTTGAAAATATCCCTCCACAATTTCAGAACTCTTTGAGCATACCAAAGTTTGTGAATACACAAATCCTTTTTCCACATGTGGTTGGTTGACTTTGTGGGTACAGAATCTACAGCCATAGAGAGATGACTGTATTACGGTAATTATCTTTTCCCACCTCAGATGCTTTTCTTTACACACAGCCTAATTCAGTAACTGTAAAGGGCAGAAAGTGAACAGTCTCTGAGACTTTGACTAGTATGAAATACAAGGAGAAAAGTGCTATGTGTATGGGCACTTTACTTCTGGCTGAAGAGTCTTAAGACTGCAATGGCTTTGTTTTAAAGCCATATCTCAGTTAGACTATGGTCAACTCAAATATTAAAATGGTTTTATGTGGATTTTTACTAGGCAGCTTCTCTTCCTGTTTGTATACATGAGATTGATTTTTCCTTACAACATAGGACTTTGTATTTTTTAGAAAGTGCAATCAACATCATTTTGAATTAGAGGTTGACCGTGATCAACAGTAGCAATCTTTCCAGACCTGGGATCATGGGCAAAATTGATATGCATGTATTTTCTGTTTATGTATGTTTCTTTGACTATGATGTTGAAAGGACTTGTTCCATGTTGACCCAGATTCAATCACTGAAGATACAGGTACCAATTATAAGCTGAAAACACACCAAGCATTACTGACATACCTCGTTTCACCATCCTATGCATCAGGAGCTTACAGATGACATTTGAGAAATATCTTTTGAAAGCACATAGGTAAATTTTCAGTAGATTAAAAGCCTATGTACATCTTCTTAGCATCCACATTCTGTTCCTGTTGCCAATGACGTTCTCTTCAGATTCTCAAAAATTCCTCTTGCCCTCCTATTTTAAAAGGGGAATATCTCCTGATACATTTTCCCTTGTGTGATTTTAAAGTGGTGCAGATATCAGTCTATTTTACATAAACCTGCAAGGCTAGCCTACCACGTACCTAGATGGCGCTGTCCATCGTTCCTAGGTTATAGACCTGTAATGAACCGAAGTAGGTAACTGTGCCCAAAAGGCAAATATCTGTATAAACACATAGAAGGTACAGCCATAAAGCACAGCAATAGAAATTTCTAATGTGCTTTATAATCTTATGTAACTACTCTCATCATGAGGTTCATCATTGATAAAGATAACTGCATTGCCTGTAAATCCAAGTAAGATCATGCCATGGTATTGACACTGAGCTGACATTCCATGACAGGGATACCAGCTGACGACTAGCTCCAGTTCTGTTCAACTCTTCCATGGCTCCTCGGAAACCAGCCACTGCAGCTTTGAAATCACAGTGCAAATTCTTCAAACATTCACAAGAAGTTTAAACTTAAGCATATACTTTTTGAGGTCAGCCTTACTACACATGGTATGGCTGAGTCATCTTGGGTTCCTCCCCTAAGTGGCATGAGTTGTCAATCAGAGACTATTATTTCTTCGGAGTTTTGCTCAATTCTGCAGAATAAGACAATGGAATAAGCGTTTGTAACTCTGAGCATCTTTACTCTTGAACACAGTCACCTGGGGAGAGTGCTTTTCCTTATCTTGGGAAGCTGCCTACTGTTTCTCTGGATGACTTGGAGATTCCATCTACTTTGTTATCCTTCGAATCCTTTGTTGCAGAACACATGAAGGCCCTGAATGATATTGCTAGGATCAGGAGGCCAAGTTGATGGTTCCAACATGCCAAGAATTTAGAAGACTGTCCAGGTCAAACAGTCTAGGCTCAGTAGCAAAGGTCACAGTGAAGACCCACTCCTCCTCTGATAATTCCTCAAGCTGCTCTGAGAAGCTTGGCAAATCATAAGGGAACTGGAAAATATCCTGAGGGTAGGTGTTTTCCTTTGATTCCTGTCATTCCTATTCATCACGTCAGCCTGGGAACTGATGGAAGTCATACCTGTTCTTATTTCCATGATGTGCCCAACATACAGAGAGCCATAAAACACCAGAAGTTTTATACAACCAAGTCAGACTTTGTTCCTTTTATCCAACTTTGGAATTCCAAGAGTCCTTCCAAAAAGGGACCAGTTATAAACTTACTTCAAGGAGTGCAAGTTTGCTCTTTATTTTTGGAGACGTTTCCACTTACCTTCATTGGTCAGAAAGAACATAGTATTAGAATGGGGTATACAGAGACAAAGAGGTCAGAATGCCTCTTCTTGCAGCAAGGAAACTGAAGCCCAGCAGGTTTCAGGGACCTATACAAGGTCACCCAGTCACAAAGAATGGAGCTGCCCCTTGAGCCCTGGCCTTTCAGTTCTGGCTCCCTTCTCTCTAACACATTGTTGCTTCTTTTACTCAAGAATTGTGTTTCTCTGTCAGTTTGTATTTCTGCCTTTTCTAATTAAAGATTTTATTCCCTAGACAATAGCGAAAGAAAACAGTTTGAACAATTCTGGCTTCTGCTAATATTCTGTACATTTTCTGAGAGTGGGAGTATGTAAGGTGATAAATTTAGACACAGATGCCAGTCGTGGAAAACCAGGGTGGGAGAAGTCCAGTGAGACACAGATATAACACAGAAAGAATAGTGAGGTCACAGTTGACCACAGGTGGAGGGATGCAGCTGTGAAGCGCTATTGCTAAAAGGCCCAAATGACACCAGAATGTATTTATAGAAAAGTGACATGCAAAGTCAGGAAGAAAGCATTAGGCTGAAATCTATATTAGTCAGATTTCCATTTAACATGATGCTCAGTTTGTCACACTTTGACAAGAGGATCCAGACGGGGGAATAAAGCAAAAGGAAATCGTAACCTAGAGTACAAGGTGAAGAATTTGGGCTGCTGAAGGCAGTATTGGTCACACATTCATCTACTGTCTTGATGCTTGAACAGATAGGAAGAAAGAGGGATAAAGGGAGGGATGGTCTCAGACAGAAAGGTCCCGAACCTGCTGCTTTCCAGCACAGAATTCAAGAACACAATTATGTCTCTTACCATCCACTCAAGGCGAAGACCTCTGTCTGGGGTCATTCTCTGTGGAGACGTGGAACATTCATGGAGACCGGCTTCTCTACCTGCCCAAGGTTCTTCCCACCTAAGTTATCCCTTGCACATGCTGGTTATAGGAACTCCAAGAGCAGAGGGGATGAAACAGCCACAGTCTTAAGCAGTGCAGTCTCACACCCGACACCCGGCTTCTGAAACAACTGCAACCTGCTGGCCTCTTCGTGCAAGATGTTGATGTTAGAAGGCTGTTTTGTTTTTCTTTTTAAAACCTATATGTAAAAGATTTTTTTAGTCTTTATACAAAAAGACTCTGTGAGCACCTAAACCATGACAATCCTGCCCCAAACGTCTGTTATTGTAGGTAGCAGTACATTAATATGGTGGAGATATCAAAGTCCACAGGGACTCACCACTGACTGCCGGAAGTTAAAAGCAGAATTCTTGTGATATTAGACACATTTTGTGTGGTCGTTCTGTACTTTAAAGAAAGATGGCGATGATCTCAAAGCAATTTTGTCATGTCTTATTTTGCCCTTCTATAGATTTTAGGATTATTTTAGTCTCTCTCAAAAAGACCAAGAAAGACACACAAGTATATCATCTTCGGGATCACATACTACATTCCTACTGACCAACAAATGAAAGTGGAAGTCTCCAGGCTGGCTTCCCCTGTCCCTCCCCAAAAGGGGTCCCTGGTGTGTGTGGCAGGCTGGGAATCAAGGACTGCGCATCCCAATGGCAGTGGAAAAACTTCAAGAACCAGTGTCCAGTGGCTGACACTGGAGGCAGGTATCCCTAGGACGCAGATGTACCTTGCTCTGCTCACCCTCATAGTGCAAAGAATGACCCGGCCACCACGTTTGTGCCAGCAAAATTTCAGATCAAATATGGCCACGTGAGGAGGCTTTTAATGGTCAGTCAGGGACATAAGCTTTGTGACCAGTCGGAGACAGAGGTTAAATATCATCTCATCAGTTCCCTTCTCCAACTTAAGGTAAGCCCCATCTACACTGAAGACCAAGTCCAAACAAACACCTTCTAGAAGATGCTAGAAACATTTGGGTTCAAACTACATATCTATTGTTTTATGCTTGATGTTTTATCTTGTACATCTGACACGCAGAAATATACTGATTGTTTTAACAATGCGGAATATTTTCCTATATGGACCATATTTAGTTTTGTCATTTTTAAGAATGGAGGTCAAGTTGTTTGTGATTTTTGCTATATGAAACCATGTTACAATGAATATCCTTCTACAATTATTTTTGTATGAATCTATCTGTAGGAAAATTCCCAGAAGGAGAAATTTTATAAATTTTTGATATTGTCAAATTGTTCTCTGCAGAACAGCCACCAATTTCCCTACCACTAATGGTGCCTAAGAAGGCTTCTCTCTGACAAGGTACTAAGAAAGGACGGCACGCGAGAAAGGAGAGGCGCTAGAAATGTCTTTTGCCTTTTAAGCTCCTGGGAAGCATCGTTGGTGCTATTTTGGGGGTCCTTGGGTGCTGCCTGCACTGATGGGGAGCACAGTTGTGTTTTTCTCAGAGGGGACATCTGTCAGAATCTGGGCTTATTTTTGGCAACTCACTGACACGTTTCTTACTTTTCCAGGGGACTCTGGCTTCCCTCAGCACTGACCCATTTGTGGCTGAATATTTAGCAGCTCTCTCCATCTTTATGGTTGCTCCAGAAAAGTGTGGGATGTAAACTCCCAAGATGGAGCTGTACACTCTGTTATTTGGGAAGGGGAATAGACTAAAACACAACTTTCAATTTTATTGTTAATATTTGAACTCTTACTATGAACAATTTTAAGCAGTCACAGAAAGAGAGAAATAGTGTGAGATAGCCCGGATGCTTCAACCCACCCATCTTCAGTCATTCCTAACTCATACTCCAACTTGGTTATCTAGGCCCTAACAATCCCCCTCCTCCTAAATTACCTTGAGGCAAATCCCAGACTCTTATCATTTTATCCATAACTTAACATCGCAAACATATTCCAAGTGTCTGCCTTTAAAGTGTAAGTTATTTTTCAAGAAAGAGCATACTCACATGACTATTAATATATTTCAATAACTAACATTAATTTTAATATAATCAGTCTAGTCAGTGTTCAATTTCCAATAACCTCATAAAATTTTAACTTGATTTCTTTCCCTTGCTGTATATATTTATTGAATATTTGTGCATTTCGTACAATCCATCTTAATCATATTTAAACTCCCTCCCCATCCAATCCCTATAGTCCTCTTACTGGATTTCATGTATTCTATCAAACATGTCATGGCCTATCAAGTCAAGTTTGTATATCTAGATATTACTTGGTATGAGTTAGTCCACTGGAGTCTAGACAGCCTAGCTAGAGTTACTCCCTTAAAGAAGACCATCTGTTCCTCACCCACAAGTAATAAGCTTCCAATAGCTCCTCAGCTAAGGTTGGAACCTCCTGCCCATTTCCCTAGTTCTAGTCTGATTAAGTTTGCATGGGTCTTGTACAAGCTGATACTATTTATATAAGTTCATATGAGCAAGTTCCCAGAGGCCTGGAAGACTCTGTTTCCTTATGGTCTTTCACCAACCCTGACACTTACAATCTTTCTGCCCTTTCTTCTGCAATGGTCCCAGATCTCTGGGTGAGTAAGGTTTAATATAGGATTCCTATCCAGAGACATATACTCCACAGTCTCTTATTTTCTATAATTAGGTTAGTGTGGACTTTTGTGTACATCACCCTCTGTTACATGAAAAATCTTCCAGGTGAGAGCTGAGAGATACATTAGTGTTCTCTCTACCCCTTGTTCCACTACGTTCCATGAGCCTTAGGTATAAAGGTTGCATTGTAGATGTGTCACTTAGGGTTGGGTATCTCACAGACACTTATTCTCTGTGTGTGACCAGTTGTAGAACTCTGTAATAGTCTCCATCTGTTGCAAACAGAAGCTACTTAAATGGGTGGTGAGAGGTATACCTGTCTTATAGATATAAGGATCTATATTCAGCATACAGTAAGAAATTACATTTGTCTAGGGATGTGACAGAGCTAGAGTTTTCTCTAGGATTTATGACCTCTCCTGCTGTGTGTATTTCAAGAGACTCCCAACATAACACAAGTTATTGTCACAGACCTTGATTACTTCCCAGAACTTGAAGGTAAGACCATATTGCTGAAGACGGCACACTTCAGACACAGGACTTGGAGCAATGGAGATGGAACTGACCTGGAAGCCTCCTCCCTGAAGTCCAGCTCTCAGTTCTAGAGGATACTAAGGGAGAAAATCAAACAATAGTCCAACCCCACCTTTAAAGCCTAATAACCACCACCCTAACCTGCACAACAAACTATACTGGTGCAGTAGTGGTATTTGAATTATCTTGTCTTTAATCAACATATATATAATTGGACTCAAAGCCCTGTCAATGGGAGGGAACCTATGTTTAGCACTGTAAACACAGCCAAATTTTAAACTTGATTTTTAAATATCAGAAAAACAAATATTCAGGCCCAGAAGAATTGAACTCACAGCCCAACTTTGTAGCCTTTCTTTTGGGTGATTTTAGATAACTCCTAACCTCTTTTTGCCTCTTTTCTTAAGAATCTTAGGGTTTTCTAAATACTGCGAGATGCTGCGGAAGATTAGAAGAACAGAAGAAAGCACACTGCAATAGCTGAAAACAGCATCAACTTTTATATAACTTCTATATATTACTGACTAGATCAATAATTGTCTACTGAATTCAATAAAAGTTACAAAATTCAGTCTCTTCTTATCCCCGTGAAAGAGGCAGGTTAGGGTCAGAGGATTGTTATCGGCTCTTCTGGGTAGATAAGTGCTTTTCAAAATGAAGTAGATATAGGTGCTTCTTTCAATTTAAGATCTATAATTTTTCTTGCAGTGCTGAGGGAGTCGACTATAGCACTGAGGTATACTCCCGACTTCAAGGCACATAAACTTAATGTAGTATTTGTTTAAAGATTACAAACACTCCTGTTTGTAATGACCTCTTGTTAGCTAGGAGACTGGAAGTGGGAAAGAGGAGCGAAGAGGATTTGCCCCCGATTCTGGATATCAAACAGCATCATTGGTGAAGGTAGTGACTCATGAGGAAGTAGACACTAAAGAGGACTTGAGATATTCCTATAGAATTTATGACTATTTTTATTGAATTTTTGCAAATTTCATACACTACATTTCGATCATATTTAGATCCCTCCCATATCTGCACCCCTCTTACACTGACCCCGCCCCCCCACCCTCATGACCTTTGTCATGTACTCTGTTAAGGTCTATTCAGTCAAATTGTGTCCCCAAATGTCATTCAGTGTGGGTCCATCCACTGGAGCCTGGTTAACCTATTTAGTGTCACACCTTTAAAGAAAACTGACTCTCCCTTCCCTGCCCGAATAGTTATCAGGTGCCAACAGCTCCTCAGCTAAGGTTGGGGCTTCTTACCCACTTCCCCTCTTCTATGCTGGGATTTGGTATGGCTTGAGCTTGTGTGGGTCTTGTGCATGCTGACACCAGTGCTGTGTGCTCATTTGAGTAACTTCCCAGCTTTCACACACTACCTCTGGCTCTTACCATCTTTCTGGCCCCTCTTCCATGATAGCCCCTGAGTAGTGGGTGGCAGAGGATGGACATAGGTGTCCCTATTCGGGGATAAGCACTCTGCAATCTCTTATTCTCTGCACTTTGAGCCAATCACCAGCTGTTGCATGAGGAAACTCTGCTGGTGAGAGTTGAGAGAGGCATTGCAATTCTTTCTGCCACCTCTTCCAAGATGTTCCCTGAACCTCTGGTGTAGAGGTCGCATTGTAGTTGTATCACCCAGTGCTGGGCGGCTCACAGACACTTATTCTCTGCATTTGACCAGTTGTGGAACTCTGTAACAGTCTCCATCTGTTTCAGTAAGAGGCTTTTTTGATGCGTGGGGGAGGTACACTTGTCTGTAAATAAAGGATATGGATTTAGAATATACTAAGAAATTACAATCATCTAGGGATGTGAGAAAAGGAAAATTTTCTCTAGGGTCTATGCATCTCCAGCTGTGTGTATTTGTCTATGCTTACAGTACCACACACAGAATTTCTATTAATAGCAGACTTGTCTTACAAAGAAAAAGCATTCCATATTGGAATTTAGAAGACAAGGTAAAAAAGGAGAGAAAATAACCATCCAATTTGTTTAGTGTTTCTATAACAAAATAGGTGATTTCATAGACTAGGTAGTTTACAAAGAAGGAAGTTTATTGAATTATGATTCTGAAGGTGGGAAGACCAAAAGCAGGTTTCTGCATCTGTTCCACATCTGGTGAAGGTCTTTAGCTGCAGCATGACACTTGTGTATGGCAGCACATGGTGAGACCAAGCACGCAGGTCAGAGAGCTCACTTTGATAACAGAGCCACTCCATTAATACC
Source organism: Eospalax fontanierii (assembly GCA_035773235.1). NCBI lineage: Eukaryota > Metazoa > Chordata > Mammalia > Rodentia > Spalacidae > Eospalax > Eospalax fontanierii. The sequence continues at coordinate 96,334,913 of CM069528.1, read as the reverse complement.
CACGAATGCTTTATTTTGTTAATCCAGGAATAGATCAATCCATTTAGGAGGCTTCTGACCTTCCAATCCAATCCTCTTCCACGGCTCCTCCCTTCAAAGACCATTAACCTGTATGTTAAGGGAGTAAGTTTCCAATACATGAAATTTCTGGAACACATTCAAATTATAGCATGCTAAAAAAAGACATATGAACAGGAAAATGAAAATGAAAATGTTACTGAAAACTCTTAGAAGGATTTTCTTTAAAAGATCATTTCTGTAATGTTTCTTTAATGCATGCTTGTGTGGTTGGGTGGTGGATATGCAGGGGTAGTGGGTGAGCAAAGAAGTGGCCTCATTGTCTTTGTGGTTTAATGAAGTCAGCGAAGAAGAGTACCATCCACAGCTGCAGGCACAGGTGAGGTCAGCTGCCAGGACCACTGCCCACCTGCCTCCTCAGAGGAAAGAGCTAACAGAGAACAAGTTGGGGAATGGAAAGTGGCAGGTGCCTTCTCTTTCTTTTAAGTTAACTGCATCCAGGGTTTGAAAAGCTGGGTTTTTGCTATTCTAACATCTGTATTCCAATTTCTGTTCTTCATCTGAATGCAAGTGCCCATCATTCTAGACATGAATCCAACAACCTGGATCTGTTCAAAGATCACAAATAAATCTCCTTTCTGAGAGGTCACAGGGAAGAACGAGACTGTAGAGGAAAGGAGGTGCTGTGTGTGCGTGCGTGCGTGCGTGTGTGTGTCTTTATATAGATGGCCTCAATATAACTTAGGTGGATCTGTGGAGAGACTCTTGACTAGGGGTCTTGACTGACTGTAACTGGTCCAGTGCAAGCAAATGAAGATTCACGATTACCTTGGCAACCAGATAACAGGCAAAGCTGTTACTTGGCAATTTCTACAGGCTCTTTTCTTCTCCCTGCACATACTGTTTGGTCAACTGCAATACAAGCATCATCACTTGCCATCCCACACCAAATAAGATTCTAGGATCCTAAGATTCTGTGTGGAGGGAAATGAAAGAAATAGAGAGATCCTGGGCAGGAGGAAGGAGCAAGCATTTTTAAACATGGGTGGGAGGTTGTCTTTGAATGATCACTTCCCACTGAGACAAGAGAGAGAAGTCGACAGTGAAGAAGAGTATGGGGCAGTTTGGAACAAAGCGAGGTGATGGTGAATTTGTTCATAGAGTGACAAGCAGAACTTACTCCCATTTTCATCCCTGTCTTTCCCTCCTCCTTTCTAGGAGCTCGTATTACAGAAACTCACTTTAAGTAGTCTGTGCCCACAGAGTTCCTGGTAGGCGCCAGCTTCTTTTCTTTCATTTTCTGATGCCACACATAGTATTATGGATCTACTGTCTGTGAGACAGTATGCCAGTAGAAGTGAACCAATAAACAAGAGTTGTAAATTAGATCAACACACCACAAAGCAGGGGCCTGAGATTATGTCTAAGAGAAAATGACTTGCTTTGGGGGGCAGGGTGTCAGAGAAGGTCTTTGAAGGAATGTCATTAAAGCTACCATGAGAGGGATGATGAAAGCAGAGAAAGCTGAAGACTGTAGTCAGCAAGAATACCACATGAGAGGGTGCCAGGTGGCATGGAGGGTCAAGTTGAGCACCCTTTGAGCAAGTGGAATGAGCTTCCGATGAGTGTGTGAGGAGAGTCAGGTGGATGAGGGTCAACAGAGGTGTCATATGAAGTAGGGTCTTGGTGGTACAGAGGTGCTTGGATTTGTTCTTAATCTAACAGCAAACTATCTGTTCAGGTCCTTAACCCATCTTTTTATTGAGTCATTTAGTCTCTTGTTGCTTACTTTGTTGAGTTCTTTGTATATTCTGGATATTAATCTTGTTATATATGTAGCAGGTGGAGAGTTTCTCCCACTCAGTGGGTTTCCTCTTCACTTCCTTGGTTGTTTCTTCTGCTGTACAGAAGCTTTTTAGCAAGGTGTTGAGAGGGTTTAAGCCTGATGAGATGAGGTGTATAATTTCAATACAGCTGTCAGGTTCAGACCAGATGGGAGGTGCCAGCGCGGAGGGATATGGATTTCTCCATGGGGGGCAGGTAAAGAATACATAACGCCCTTCTTGCAGCAAGGCCTGGGTTTCAAGTCTTTTCATGTTTGTTTGTATATTCTCTTTAGTAGGAAAAATTATCTCCAATGAGACAGAGAGACAGGCTGTTCAGGCAGATCTTGACATCCCATTCTGTGTGACTTTGACAAGGTCCCTCAACTCAAATCTAAATAATGAGAGTGGCACAGAAATGGAAGGAGACGATAACATAAGGTGGTAAGTTTGGTACATAGGTATGGGCTCAGAAAACAGGAAAGAGCGCTGTTGGTCACTGAAAACCTCCAAGCTTGCGGTCTAATTTCTGTTTTTATGGCTGAACAGAGGAGTACTTTCCCTCTCAATAAAAATATGATTCTGTAACAAATTAGGAAGTCTTAGATTCATGGAAAGAACCTAAAGGGGGCAATTAGAAAATAAAGCTAACGATTTTTACGGACTTTGAAGTCGCAAGATATAAACTGGGAGGAAAATTCCACTATGATCAGATTAAATACTAGATTGAAGGTCACAGAAACGTGAGTTTGGAATCCTTTTAGCTATGGACCAGCTGTGTGAACGCCAAGACTGTCTCCTAAGCTCTGTGGGCTACTTTCTGCACAGGGTCAGAGTGAGGAGTGACTGAGAAACACAGGGAGAGCTTGCTTCTCGTCGAGGCCTCAGCAAGGCTCAACGTGTGGAAGCTTCAGGAGAAAGCAGTAACGGTGGCTGCTATGTCGGGGCTTAGGACATCTGGCCCAGGGAAGGCAACACTTCTTTAAAATAATGAGGATGTTTCTGGAGATTAAGAGTCCATGATCACTAGACACTAGGAATTTTAGGACTGTCACAGCAAAGTGGCCTACACAAAAGTTTTTTGTTTTTTTTTTTGCCTCCCATTTCTGGACACTGGAAGTTTGGATTTAAGACATTGACAGGATTGTTCCTTCTGAGATTGCAAGGGAGAATCCAGCCCAGGCTGCTGTCTAGATTTTTGGAGGCTACTGACTCTCCGTGGTGTTCCCCGGCTTGTGGAAGCGCTACCTGATTTCTGCCTTCATATTTGCGCAGCTTTTCACCAATATGTGTGTTTCTGTGTTCAAATTTTCTGTTTGAGGTAGGAGCTAATCCTAATAATCTTATCATTCACAATGGTTCTCCCTCCCCTCCACTCCCCATCAGGTTTTTTGAATTCTGCATGGTCAAAGATGACCTGGAGCTGATGATCTTCCTACCTCTGCCCCTCAAATGCTCAGGTTATAAGTTTTTGCCACCATGCCAGGTTCATGTAGTGCTGGGGATCAAACCCAGGACTTTGGAAATGCTAGGCAAGCACTTTACCAACAAAGCTATATCCCTAGCTCCAAGGTTCTCAGGTTGAAGAGACCATGACTTCAATCATTTGGGAGGATGACAATTCAACCCCCAAAATAAGTATGCCAGCACTGTTCCCAGGTCAGGTGTAACCACTATTCCAAAGTTCTCTAGTTAGCGTGAAGGTTGAGGGGAGAGTGGGAAGGCCAGGCTTATTCTTTACAGTCAGGCTCTGTAAATCATGCAGCCTGAGAGACCCTTCTTTACCATGTCAGATTCTGCCAAACAGGTAATAGGACTTGCTCACCAGCAACCAGACAGCTGCAGGCTTTTCTGTCCTCTGCACTTGTACAAATGAGCACATACCAGCACTATTTCTTTGATGCTCTGCCTCAACCTGTGCTTTGATTCAGCTATTGGGTTTAATGACGTGCTACTGGGACATTGTGAAAGTTGTCTAGGTTGCATATTACCCAACAGAAAAGGTGCCATTTCCACTGATGAAAATATGCAGAAATCTTGAGACCTTATCAACTTGCTAGACCTTGACTGTCTTTCCCCTAGTCTCGGAGCTGTGCCTTCGAGTTACTGCTAATCTATCAGTGGAATTCCACAGTGTGTGTGTGTGTGTGTGTGTGTGTGTGTGTGTGTGTGTGTGTGGATATTAGGGTGAGAAAGGAAAGAGAAATGACAGAAGTAACAGGTCACATTATTCAGTACATAGTATCTCAAAATGACTAATGATAGGAAAAGCAAAAATTTCATGACAGTTCTAATAAGAAAATCTATTGAAGGCCAGAGAAGTCAGCCCACAGCTGGCTTTATACTAACTTAAAAAATATTTTATTTATTATTTTCATGTGTATGAGTATATTGCCTGCTTGTGTGTAAGTGTATCTGTGTCATGCAATGGTGGGAGAGGTCAGAAGAGGGCATTGGATTCCCCTGGAACTGGAGTTACAGACTCTGGTTAGCCGCCACGTGAGTGCCAGGAATCAAACCCAGGTCCTTTGCAAGAGGATCAGTGCTTTTTAACTGCCAAGCCATCTCTCCAGGCTCTAAACTGACTCTTAAGTGATAATTAAGACAAAACGGAACGCGGAACATCACTGTCCTGCTCGAGCCTGAGGCTCCTGTCCCAGGTCTGCCTCTTTTCACCATTTCCACGGTGAGGGAGGAAATGGCACACCCAAGAATGAAGCGCTTAGTGCGAAGGAAACAGCATTTCTCATTTTTTCTGAGCTGGCTTATAAAATACCCATGCTGCATATACAACACAACTACAAAAATTTTAGCAAGGAACCAGGCTAGGGAGATAGCGTGGTGCTCTGGGTGGTAGGCTATCCCAGTAGCGTGGTGCTCTGGGTGGTAGGCTCTCCTGGATCCTCTACACTTCTTTCTCCTCTTCTACTTTCTTTTTCATTTTCCTTACTTTCTCCTATAGAATGCTTTAAAAAAAATCATAGTTCTTAGTGTAGATAAAATGCCACACCACTTTTTTCTCAAATAGCTTAAGGTCATTGCATTTTAAAATGATTTATTTATTTTTAGTTTATGTGTATATGTGAGTGCCTATATATATGTATGTATATCACATATATGCCTGGTGCCTGTGAAGGTTGTAAGAGGGCATTGGATTTCCTGGAACTGGAATTACAGGTGATTGTAAGTCATCATGCGGGTACTCGGAACTGAACCCAGGTCCTCCGCAAGAGCAGGAAGTAGTAGCAAGAGCTCTTAACCACTGATCCATCTCTCTAGCCTCGGCCATTACATATTTTAATTTCAGAAAAGTATTCAGTATAAGAGGAACTGGGATATTCTAGAAGGAAATGCATATTCTAGGACATGCAATATTCAATAAGATGAATCTAAACTTGGCCTTCCAAAAAAGCTAAGGATAGATTTTATTTTTTGCTTAGTCCTAATTTTAGTGTAGATGAAGTTCAATCCTTCAGCATTTGAGAGTTATATTAAAAGACAGGCCTCTGGGAACTAGAATCCAAATTCTCAAGCTTGGATAGCTAGAGTACTTTTTGAAGGCCATTTGATTTTACGACTAATCGGTTCAGAATTAATGAGAACTACTTTGCGTAGACGTCTCTTCACAGTCTAAAGCTGTGCATGGTAAGGATTCTTCCCACTCACCTTGTAGATATAGATTATTGAAGTCAATTACATTTTGTTCCTAACCTTTCACTGTTTTAACCTATAAACTTCAGCAATAATTAACTTTTAGGATCCACAATTTTAGAGCATTTATCAAATTAAATTATAACCATCAGTCAAATTGGTGTTTTGTCTCACTGGTACAGTGCTTGCCTAGCATGCACACAGCCCTGGGTTTGATCCTATGGCAAAATTAATTAATTAAAAATAAAACCCACTAATCATGATGATAAACATTGAAAGATTGGAAGGAAGGTTAAGGGAACTGAATTCTCAGTTACCACTGTAGGGCAAGGGACACATGCTAGCGTAAGAAAAATGTCTTTATGTTTTTAAAATATTCATTTCTTGAATGACTTTTTTGCTGTATGACTTTTACTAGGAAGACATGAACCAATGCCCATTCATCCCAGATAGGGCCCTTTGGTGACAGACCAATGATATTTTTCCATTCAAGTCTCGCTTGGTGAACCAATGAATTTATTAGGGTTCTTTTCGGGAGGATGGGTAACTCAGAAACAATAAGCCCCACCCCAGCATAGAACCTGCAGCCCTGGACCTCCCTGCACAGCTCATAGGCAGTCCAAAGTCTAGTCTCTCCCACAACTATTGTATAGTGTTGCTTGTGTAATCTTGAGGAGGCACAGGAGTCAGATAAGTTTTTGGACCTCCTTGAGCCTTCCTCCTTTCTTCAGAAGGGAATGGTTCAATTAGGAGGAAATAGCTACCCAAAGACTTCCTAAACAGACATCAAACTTCTTGTGGACAAGATCTTCAGACAGCACATGATGATCATGTTTAAAAATTTACAGAGGTTTTCATGTCCTTAAGGGCTCTTCAACCATGAAAATAATTTGTATTCTCTGAAGTATGCAACAGGGAATGTGTTGTCATAGACAAAGGCCTTGTATTCTGATACAAATGGCTGAAGACGCCTGTTGGCTTGAAAGTCACTCCAGCAGAGACATTAACTTCATTTAAAAGTATTTTTTAATGACAATCTCAGTGGTTTATTCTCAGAACTGAAGGGAGTCAAAGTAGTCTCAATTTTATTCGGTTGGTCCAATCCTTACTAAGAAGTTGATTTGGGGGAGGACAAGAAAACAATGACTTATCAATAGGAAAGTGTAGTGAACCTTTATTTTTGAATCCCTTAGTTTATGTAAACAGCATGATGGAATAAATCGCATCACATAGTCAACTTAGAATGGACTCAGTTGCTGCTCCACCACTCTTCCTCTATCTGCATCCCTAAGCCTGACCCAGGGGCTGGAATCTGTGTGGCTGAAACAGATTACTCCCACTCCCTGCCCTCCGTTGTTAGGGGATATCATCTTCTTGCCATTTTAGACCAGATCCCCAGCACTTCCATTCCTGACTTGACTTATTGATCTCTAAATGATGTATCGCCATGCTGACTACTTTTCAGATGCTGTCTCTCTCTCCCCTGCGCTCTGCTGCCAACTCCTCGAAGGCACAGATCTCTGACTGTTCTGTTCATCCCTCCACCTGCAGGACCCAGGACAGTGTCTGACACAAAATATGTGCTCAAAAAGTTTCAGATACAAGGAGCATGGGTCGGGGGAGTTGGGGGATTTGCATTGTTTTATTTCCTGTAGACTGGGGTGGAGGATAAGTTCTTTAGTTCGTTAGCACGGTGCCAAAATACTAAGGGTATAGAGAAGTATGGATGAAACACAAGATCACCCACCCCTGACTGTACAGAAACACCTTATAAGGTATAAGGAAAACCGCGCTCACAATCTTCATTGCCTCATTGGGGAGGGCCTGGGTAGCACTATTATCTCTGCCCCCAAACAACAGAAAGACTGGGACATGAAGAAAATTTCAATTACAGTCCTAGACATTGGACAGTGTTTTTGTAGTGACCACAGCACCATAGAACTGGAAAGAGCCATACCCTAGACAGTGATTGCAAAGAACACTTTCAGGCCTCATGGCCTCCAGGCCGCTGACACACCATCACCTTTCCAGCGGCACTCAATAGAAATCCCTTCCTACCATTCTCCTGCAAGGCTCTGCCGTGATTCAATCTCAGTGTCTCCATCTGATTAAGTTTCATTAATCAGTGGAACTTTTAACAAGCCGTATACAATGTTAATTATTTAATAATAAGCATTTATCTAATGTGCATGCTATATATGTTTTATCCTCATGGTACCAGTCAAAATCAGCATTATTATTATCTTCACTTATGGAGGAGGAAGGTGATGAGAGACGAAGAAGAGAAATCTCAAGGTGAAACTGCTTTTGTGTGGTGTCAATTCTGCTCTAAAGCAGTCTGATGCTTTTACATCTGTACTTACACTGTTATAACCTAAACACTTTGCCCCACACTTCGTAACACACACTGCTGTTAAGGTTTCTGATCTCCTTAATCTTTAGGTCCATTTGGTCACATGCCCCAATCTTTCTTAGGAAAAGACAAAACAAACCCTTCTTCTAGAACTGTGTGGTTCTGATCTCCCATTGTGGCTGAAAACTATCAGATTTTATACATACCTGCTCTGAGTTCATGCCTCCTCTGCTCAATAGAAGAAACAGAGCCCAATTACTTGGCCTTGGTCTCCTGGTGCTTACTCTAACAGTGATCAACAGACCCAGAGGAGAGGAACTTTATAAAGATGCTAAAAATAATATATTAGGGCCAGGAGTGCTGGTACACACCTTTAATCCCAGCACTCAGGAGATAGAGGCAGGTAGATCTCTGTGAGATCAAGGTTAACCAGGTCTACATAGTGAGTTCCAGGCTCTCTGGGGCTAGGGAAGACCCTGACTCAGAAAAACAACAAACAAACAAACAAAAATTATACCTAAAAAATGTGATGAAAGTACAATAGTTATTCAGGGGTGGCGGGAGAAGTGGGAAATGAAGTAGGATTCCATCAACACATGCTATATGTATATACAGAGAACTTACACTGAACTCCATCAAATGTCTAATTAACGTATATTGAGAAGAAAGTAAATAATAAAAAGTAAAAATGATACCTGGTATGATGCAGCTTTGAAATCTCATTTTGTGGATAATGTTTAATTTTTTCATATCAAGAGGAAGAAGGAACTTGAATACCCAAGGATGAGTTTTAATGTGGACAGTAAATACATTTCACTTGTTCTAACTCATAGCTTAGTATACAGTAAAAGGTTAAGTCAGCAGGCCTGAGTGGACCAAGCCCAGCACATTCCAATAAGATTTGACTCTCAGCTGGCTCCTGGGGGACAACTTTTAAGCCCTTGGAATAGCCTGCCTGATGACAGTGCTTTCCTTTACCTGGATTACCTTGAATAATTGGAGATCATTTATGAACTAGTGTGGTGGATGGTGGCGACTTTGGTTAAAGGGTATCAGTTTGACCTCTGGCACAGATAGAGACCAGGTAACTGTGATGATTTATATCTATTTTCAGTTGGATGGGATTCAGGATCGCTGTGGAGACACACTTCTGGGTGTCTGGGTATGTCTATGACAGTGTTTCCAGAAAGGTTTGTGGAGCGGGGAAAGCCCACTCTGCACAGGGGGAAGTGAGGTGAACACTGCCATTCATCTCTCTGCAGCTGCTGACTGTGGAAACTGTGTGCCAGCTTCCTCCTTCCTATTCCTGATTCCGCACCTTCTCCGTCATGGTGGTCCAGTTCCTGAAACTATGAGCTAAAATAAACGCTTCCTTCCTTCCCTTGTGTCTGTCACAGCAGTGAGAGAATTAGGTAGTACAGTAACTAATATTTATAAGACTGAATAGTCAAAAATGCTTGAACTTTCATTTTTAGTTGCTTTCCATAGTGTTTGTACGAGTTTATAATCCCACCAGCCGTGAGTGATCCCTTTCTCCACATCCTCACCAGCATTTGGTGTCTTTCATTCTCTTGATCTTAACCAGTCTGATCAGGGTAAGATAGAATCATAAATTGCTTTTAATCTGCATTTCCCTAATTACTAAAGATAATGAGCACTTTTTAAGGTGTTTCTTGGTAATTTTTATTTCTTCGCTTAAGAACTCTCTATTCAGGTCTATAGCTCATATTTTTATTGGATCGTTAATTTTCTTTTTTTGTTTGTTGTTTTTTGTTGAGTTTGTTAAGCCTTCATGCAAATCACACAAAGGGTGATCTTGAAGGATTTAACACCAGTCACTAAGGACTAATTTGAGTGGATAGATGAGGACAGACTTGCTTGGTTCAGATCAGGAAGCATTTACTGAAAATTTAATACTCATCAGGACTTATCATATCAAAGTACAAAATTAGTTAGAATCCCTGCTCTTCAAGACAATGCAGTTCCTGAGGAAATTGTTACCTTCATCAACAAGTGCCAAATAGCACAAGACACAGCATGGTGTCATGAGGCTAGAAGAAGAGACAGTCAGGTGAGCACTCAGGGAAGGATGGCTCCTAGAGTGTCCGTCCAGGGACCACCCTGAGTAGACTGGTAACTTGGTTGTAAACTTTGGAGCTGCCTTTCTACCACTATTTCACAGCTCTCACCGTAGAGATATTTGTACTTGGAGGCACTGGGACTGAGTAGGTGCGTTTCCCCCAAATCTAGTTCTCTCCTAGCTCAGTGAGCTGCATAATTCATCACAGACACAGAAATCACAGTTGTGTTTTATTAGAAAAAGGAGAACAGACTGTTAATCTCTTTGGGGCCCACCCCAGATGGTCTACTGGGCACACTGCATGGGGTATTCTGCCTCAGGTAGCTGCAAGTGACCCTCTCTACCCCTTCTGTCAGAATGCTGCCACACTAGAGTCACAGGGCCTTGTAAGCGCATCTGCCTAGTTCCATCCACCACTGTCCAGGCGGGGAGGGGCCTTTAAATTCCACGTACCTTCTCTTGAAGATGCTTACTTAAGGTCAACATTTCCATTTTTCTTTCTCCAAGGGACATCACTCCATGATGACTTAGGAAGAGAGCAACTTAGGACACTGGTCCCCATTTCTTCAAGTTTTTCTGCACCTGGAGCACCTTGTCCACATCTACTCCATATGTCACCCTCCTCTGACCCGCGTCTGCTTTTGAAATGCTTTGCTGTTTATTTCCATTGCTCCCAAGATGCCTTCTTTTTTAAAAAAAAATCCACAGCTTGCATCTATGTTTGTACATCGAACTAGGTCCGTGCAGGAATGGAACTAGTAATCCCAGGTCTTCTTGCATGGTATCAAACGCTACACATCTCTCCACAGAGGCCATAGCTATCGCTGCCATCATGAAGGCCATGACGGGTGTTCCAACCACAAAGATACAGTGACACGCCCCTCACTCAGGGGTCCTTCCTTTCCCCAACAGAAGCTCACTCTAGGAGCATCTTTCCCTCTTTGGCCACCTGGCCTCTATGTCTGAAGATTGCTCCATGGATTTCAATGGGAAGCCCAAGGGAGAGGCTGAAGAGACTGTCTATGTTTCCTGGGTCTACCCCCCTGGGATTCTGATGCAAGAGCTACTGTCTGCACAAAGCAGGGACCTGGGGACCCATTCTGGGGGAGGTGGCAGCAGAGGGAACCACGTGCATCTCCAGGCCAGGAGCAGCAGCCATGCAATCTGTGGAGTCCGAAGTTCGACAAGTATACCCCGGACTCCAGATCACCACTGGATGTGAGTCTGGCTGCCCAGGTTCCCACCTGTCCATGTCTTTCTGGAAAACTACTTTTCTACTTATTTCACACAGAGCCAGTTTCTTTCCTTTAAACATAGATATGCTGAGTGAGAAATAAGAATATTTTTAAAAGCACTTACCTCCAACTAACTGTCTTCTCTTCAGCTTTCCTACTCAGGCATGTCCCGGAAGCTCAATGTAGCTGGATAGAGGAACTCTGACTATATTAAGGACCGAGATAATGAAGACTAAGATGTTTTCCTCCTCACTGTTAACTAGCTAGAATGTAACTAGCAATTTTATATCACACAGCCTTTAAATTTGTTTTGTTATTAATGTCTGTGATGGGAGAGAAAGAACAAGCTCCAGCCTCTTCTCTTTTGAGTCAGTCACTCTGTGTATTTTCTTCTCTTATCCAAAGTTCAAAGCATAGACGTTTGGCCTACTACTTATCATTGAAATGTTTACTGTCAATCTCCTTCTGGATTAGAATTTCCAGCTGGCTGTGTTAGAGCTATACTATTTATTGCTATACAAAACCTCAGGGAACAATATTGTTCTCCATCAAATACTGTAGCCTGTACTTTTCCCTCGATTATCCAGCCCTTAAACAGACAGCAGACAAGCTCTTAAAACACACAACATGATCTTCTTTATTTAATTGTTTAATCAGTTTACATTCCACAACTGACAGGTTATTTATTTTTATTTTTTTCCATGAACAAGTCATTTAATTAATTACCAGACACTTTTTTCTTCAATCGATGGAAATACAATATTTCTGCCAATTTGAAAAAGAAAATTGCAAGATGCAGTCAGTTTCAGTGAAGTCCCCAAACATTCTCTGCTTTCTCAGTCCTTTCAAAGTCACAGGAACCTGGCAATTTCCCTTGTCACTCCCCCCTCCCACTTCCCAGTTAAGTTCCTCTCGGAGTACTAGGAGTTTCAAGATCTGGTTTGGATCACCTTTCCTGTAATTAATTAATCATGAGAAGAAACAGACAGTACAGTAGATCTGATAAGATGTAGCATTCTTGTTAAGATTAAACAATACATTTATTCACATCATATCAGAACAAATTAACATAATATTTAATCTTATTTTAGCACCAATAACCACAGGAATTGCTACCTCCAAGGGGAGAGTCGTTGTTAGAATCCTGCAGTATACACCACTCTGTATCTAACCAATCAGAAAGCACTATGCAAATTAAAGTGAAGGTAAATAAATTTATATTGACTGAGCGATAATCTGGTGGGCCATAAACACTCCAGGTGTTTGAGAGCTTTGCGGGTGATGGTCCCTGTCTAATGACTACATATAAAACATACTCACCAAATCAGCTCATTTTCTCTCACTCGGCAACACAGGGCTCAGAATGATATATTTTAAATGAATCAAACCTTGTCATATTGGCTCTTTGAAATGATTTGAGGATGCCTAGGGGCTGGCTGCTTATATTTGATTCGGCTCTCTGCACTAAGAACTCACTACCTTTCTTCTCCCTCACAAAAGGGACCTCTTCAGACGTAAGGAAGATCACTAAAGCAGAAAGGAGAGGTAGGCAATGACAGCCTGAGTCCTAGTATAAGGACAGAATTCATCACTGCCACTTCCTAGGAGACCTAGTTTTCCTGCGGCTTCTGCTCTTCCCTGTGTATCTCTGGTTTAGCATTAAGGTTTTATAAGAATTCAACTAACTGTAGGATAGAGAAAGCAGCTTCTAATATCAGTGAGATGTTCTTAGTAGGTGACTCCACCAGATGGCAAGAGATGGTAGAGATGTTTATTCTTAACAAAGGGGAGGCCTGTCTGTCCTGTCCCATCTTGCGATAGAGGACATCTGTCTGAATAGGGTCAGGCAGTAGCAGATTCTGATGCTACAGTTGACCTGCTTTCTCCCTAGGACTTTGACAGGTCATCAGGGCACACCCAGGGATACACTGATGCCCTTTGAAGCAGACAGGATATGGGACTCACAGTAGTAGCTCTCTCCCCTTATTAAGCAGGTGAAATAAAACCCCAAAGGATGAGACAGCACCCTGGGTATAGCTCTGCTTTTGACTCAGCTAATCCAGCCTCTCTGCCTTTGTTCTCCACAACGAGGTCTATGACAATGAGCGACTCGTTGGGAGGGCATCCTGTTCCGTCTCTGAAAAGACCTAATTCTGTGTTGTTCCAGATGCCAACCAGAAGCCTATCATGGCTTTTGAGCACTGGAAATGTGGCCAGTCTGAGATACTTTCTCGGAGTAAAATTCACCTTGGATTCAGATTTCATTAGAAATAAACAGAACATAAAATATACCAATAATTTCTATGTTGATTCCACGTTAAAGTGCTAATATTTTTGATATGCTGGGTTAAAAAAATCACATGAAAACTAATTTCACCTGTCTTGTTGGAGCTTTAAAGTACAGCTGGAAGGATATTTGAAATTTCTTATGTGGCTTGCATCAAATTTGATTGGACAGCAGTGATCTAAATCACCTTTCACGGTCTAAAAGAGGGTCACCCCGGGCCATCAGCGAGGAAGAAGTTTTAGACTGAGGTGTCTATGGCATGAAGTGGACGGGGAGATGGCCTAGCCAAGTTCGGTGCATATCTCTCTCTGGTGCACCTGCTCTTTTCAAGCAGGACAATCCCTGCCTGTGCGATCCCGCTTCCTCCTACTCCAGGGTTACTGCCCTGGGATGGTTCTCTGCCGCTCTGTGGAAGGCATTCTGGTTGGGCCAGCTATCTCTCTATCTCAAAATTCTCCTTACCCTCCAAGCTCAAACTCCATATCCTGCTCACACCCTCCGTCCCATCCCCACCCCCGCCTTCTTCATTCCCATTCCGTAGTGCCCCTTGGCCAGACTGTGCTTTTGGACACAGTAGGCCCCATTTGTAGAGCAAGCCCCAGATAGCAAAGCAATTCACAGCCTCATCTCTTTGATGCCCTTCCTCCTACCCAGCTTCCACAACAAAACTCCGTAGAAGAGAGAGCAAAATGAGATCATCAAAGTAGGTGGGCAAAGGCATCTGAGACCAAAAAGGTAGATAAAAGGCTTTGGACTTTGAGCACAAACTGGCTGTTGGCTTGAGGTCACTTTCTGAGGAGTACAGGCCTGGGGCGAGAGTAGTGGGAGAAATCCTCTCCTGACTTGCCTCAGTTCAGTAAGCATGCAGGCGCCATGGGTGCAGTCTCTACAAACAGCAGCAGAATACACAAGAAGATTTGGGGCCCATGAGTCACAGAAGCCACCCCACTCCCCGTGAGGCTGAGAGGACATGGGGACATGGGGAGGTAACAAGAGTCGCCCAAGGTTCCGAGTGAGCAAAGCCACTAATGTCACCCCAGGTTAGATCTTTGGGTTGACCCTGGCCATGACCTTCATGCTTCTGATTTTGATGATATGCTTTTATTTGGGGGTGGGGGGCAGAGATCTATTTTACCTTAAAGGCAAATATCTTCAGAACAGAGTTCAAGCAAACATGAGAGACTACCAGGGAAACAACCAGAGAATCTCCTGTGCCACAGTGTCCCGCCCTTCAAGTGCCTCCAGAGTCAGGATTCTAGGGTGGTCCTTACAAGTCCTCAGACAACTGAGGGCTATATTCCAGCATCTGAGGAGTCGCAATGCCCCTCCCCTTAATTTTCAGCTTTTACTTTTATTTGTACATTTTTACAGATAGTTTCAAATAGCAAAACAGTCACACCATGGGGGGAAATGGGAACAGGGCATGAGAGTGATTCTGGAAAGCTCTGTGTAAAAGGCATCGTCACACTCACAACACAGACACACTGGCACGTACAAATGAGAATGGGCCTATGGGCCACCCAGAAAGAAGAGGAAAAGCTTAGGATTCAGGAGAGAGAAGGGGACATGGGGTTTGTTCCCCAGGGAGTAATACCAGGCATGAAGAGTTAGAGGCTGGCATGTGTAGAGAGATGCCAGGATGAGCTGTGGCTGGGCAACTCCTAGGTTGGGGCCCAGTTTTCTGCTTCTTGACTCTGAACAAACCACCCCTACAGGTGGGCCATTCCTCTCATCATTGGCTGGGCTCTAGTTAAAAAGAGAACAAAGACTTGGACTTTTCTTAGAGAAAGTCTCAACACAACTTTGATATTTAATCCTCAGAAAGAAGAAAGTGTGAATTCTTTTGGACATCAAGTCTGCTGTTGTTTAGAATCTAGGATCCAAACAAGATCACACTGAGACTACATCCTAACTGGATGACTATCCAGAGGACCTCGTACAAGAATGTAGCGGTTTCTGATGAAGTCACTGGCTTCACCACCTGACAAGAGAAAGCGGACTCCCCCT
Organism: Eospalax fontanierii; assembly: GCA_035773235.1. NCBI lineage: Eukaryota > Metazoa > Chordata > Mammalia > Rodentia > Spalacidae > Eospalax > Eospalax fontanierii. Next base: position 96,319,459 of record CM069528.1, on the reverse strand, counting down.
ACTTGACACTTACCCTTAAGCAGAGCGTGAAAGAACTTAGAAAGTTTTCAGATCTGACTTGTTCCCCAAATTGAACATGTAGAGTTAGACATGGTAATAGGGGAATTGTTCAGAAAACAAACGAACAAGGCGTTAACCCCATATCCGGGTTAGAAGTAAATTGTTTTAGCTCATATATACTGTTTCCACGTGACCCATCCATTCCATCACTTCTGACTTTGGACAAAAGGAAATCTGGCAATGGGTAAAGAACATCAAGCAGGCAGTTTCTCCAGAGGGTCTGAGTGAAGAGGAGAGTCCTGTGGGCTTCATTTGCATAAGTACAGTCTAGTAGGCACCCAGAGGGCCTCTCTCTCTAGCTTCTCCTCTCTGCAGCACCTAGATGGAACTGTTCCATTTTAGTGGAGGCTCTGTCACTGAAGGGGAATTTGAAGAGTGCACAATTCATACAACCCTTGTTGCAAAGAAATTTGCAATTTCTTTGTCATCCTTAAAATACCATGAGGTAAAGTGTTAGCGCCATCCTCATTTTGTAGATGAGGAAGTTCAAGTATGGAGAAGACACAGTGCCCAGAGTCACAAATCATTTTAGTGCAGAGCAGAATGAAGTGTACAGTAGGTGCATTATACAAGTGTAGTTTAATCAGTGAGTTTCTCTGGCTTCAGTGTGTTTATAACCATGATTAGACTGAGATGGCACCCAGAAAAAAAAGAGCAGGTAGAAGAGAGAATAAATGATTAAATAGTAATCTTTTAGCCTAGTTTCACCCTACCCCTAAAGACTGGCATGAGCTTTCAAAGGTTTCTTTGCTCTTTGCTGTCCTTTGGGCCAGTGCTGCTGCCGAGAACACAGAATCACCTCAATGCATATCAGTACAGTTCTGTGGCCATGCTGACCCCCATCTGATCACCTAAAGACAACCATTCATTGAAAATATTCTGAGGTTCTGATCTAATATTATGATGGGGTCCACTGTAGATGTCTCAGAGCAATGAGATAATAATCAATCTCTGTCTTTTGTATGTTATTTTTTCTTGTTCTCTACAATGAGTATGCATTGCTCAGGGGGGAAAGCCCAATTAACAAAAACGTGATCAAAGAAGAACAAGGAATAATGTTGAAGAGATGTTTGTACCATGGCAGCATCAATGGAAAGATGGTTAACATAGTCCCAGAAGTCAACTGCTTTGAGAGATATCAGAATCATTTGTATGCATCCACTCTGCTAGGCTCACTTTAAAATCTGTCTCCTTCCTCTGTCTATACCAGCTGGAAGACAGCACCAAGCTGATCCGGCTGGGTGTATACTCATTGTTTCTATCCATGGTGAAATCAGCTCTCACTCTGACTCATGTTTCCCTGGAAAGGAATGGATGTGTTCACTGGGACACATCATCCCAGGAGCAGCAGGGGCATTTTCAGAAAATCAGCTGTCCTTGAACTATGAGAAACAACCAGCATCCCACCCAAACAACCACAAAAGGTGACTGGGACTACTTCTTCCCACTCTGCCCTTACATACTTGGAAACAGGGTAGGAGTACTTCTAGCATAAGGCAGGTGAAGCCAGTCCATTCTCAACACATGTGAGTAATAGACTTGACTTCATTGTTCTGATTTTGACACAAGTGGGCAGCTTCTGGGACCTAAGTGACACGCCCTCCCATGAAATCAGGACGGCCACATATGCTCTCTTATCAGGCCTCTTAACCATGTGTATGAGTGACTAAGGAGAAGCAGTATCTCAGGGTATCCTTCCTCCTAGGGAAAAGGTAACACTGCCAGGTGGAGCTCTCACCCAGAGTAGAATGGTGCTGGACCCAGAACATCGCTCCGGGACCTGCAGCCAAAGAAGACTTGCCCTCTTGGGGAGCTGTCCAATCTCTGCCTTTATGATCCCTGGAAGTGAGAGAAGGGAGTTTCTGTAAGACTGGGATGATTAAAGATAGATCAGGCACATTTAATCTCTCATATTCTGATGTCAGTGAGCCACAGACCTCCTCATGAAACCCTAAGCCTTAACAAACAAGGAAAGGGTCTGCCTGAAGTCCATATCTGTCCTCTCTAGAAAGAATAGAGATTCCAAATGGATGCCTAAGAAAGGTAGAAGTAATTAGGGAGAAAGGAAGCATAAAATGAATCCTAACTGCTAAAAGAAGTGGAAGGAATTGAACATCTCTTCGGTTCGTTCCCAACTTTCCCGAATCCCCAGCCTAGCAGGGAGGGACATAAACAGAAGTTGAAAGGGGTCTCATGTTTGGGGTTGGTTTGAACCGAGCCCACAGCCCATGTATGGTCTAAATCATTGTTATACACACCTGAAAGAATTTGAATTTGATCTGGGTGGAACTGGGGATGTAGCAGAGGCCACTGACCCAAAGTCCTGCTAAAGTTCGGGTTCCGCGATGTGAAGTTAGCAGAGTCTGACCTAGAGGGCTTCACAAACCAAAGCTCATCTCTTCCTTCTCTTCCACTTCCTCCCCAGTCACATCATGGTCAGAAAGCTCCTTAGTGTGGCATGTTTTAATCTGTGGTGAAATCCCTTGTGATGGAAGGATCAAGGTCACCTGGACAGATTTTTTTCCTTGGTGAGGAATTGCTATCTATATGGAGTGTGTGTCTCTAACTGTCTGGATGCAGTGTTAAAAAAGTTGCTCTAAGATCCTGCTCTGGTGATGGTTATTTGAGTGAGTTGAGTCCAGATGATTTATACCTTTATAATACTTCAAGAATGCTCAAAGCAGTAAGCTTTGCCACAAAGATAAGTAACTGGATAGAGCAGATGATTTGCTTATGACAATTATGATCTTTTAAAAAGAAAGGAGAGCATTAAGGAGAGGTCTATGAACCAGTATTTTAAAATATGGTTACTTAAGAAAAGTTTAAATGGCTGATAGCAAATTGTCCCATTTAATATTGCTTCCTCCATCTTTTTGCAACTGGAAAATACCTGGAGTTTTCGTCCAATCATGGACAAGTTCTTTGCTTCAAATAAATGCTCATGAACATCTACTTGTCCATGTGTAGTTCAAGATGCTTGGGAGGAAGACAGAAAGTCTATTAATCTGAGATGTTTTCCTTCTCCTTGACCTCAAGCACGTCATTCACTTAGGGGAAAAAATCTAGCTTTTCAAAGAATAATGAAAATAAAATTCTCAATGAAAAGAAAACTGAGTTTTCTGAAAATTATTTCCCTTCACATAGAATGCATCCTTTGTCTGAAAAACCAAACAATCCTTTGAATCTCAGCAGGAAGCCAACAGCATTTTCTGACACCCAGATTGCCCCACTCACCTGGCTCTCCCTTTCTCAGGGCACTGACACATAAGACCTTTTACAGATTCTGTCCAGGGCCCAGGTGAGAGCATCTTGAGAAATGCATCCATACCTGTATACAGGTATGCAATGACACACACATACACACACACACACACATACACACACACAGATCATCAGAAAGACACACACGCAAAAAGACCCACATTCAAGCTCATTCCTGCATATTGAATATCACGCTCTGATATGAGTTACACACAGTCAAAAGAGCAGATGAGAGAGGCAGGACCTGCAGGCTTATGGGTGGAGGGGAAGGAGGTAAATGGTTAGTAAATGGGGAGTTTGGTAGGGAAAGAGGTTGGAAAACAGGGATCTGCAACACAGCACATGGGGGAAGAAAGCCGCTGAGTGGTTGGCAAAGTTCCCAAGCAGATCTGTTCTTCAGCAGTTGAGCTCCCCTGCTGCACGGCTAACCATGGTTACAGTCAGCTCAGGAATCTCTCCTTGCCTCCCCAGGGCTGCTTGGCACCAGCAGAGTCCCCGAGGTAGCTGTGAGCTGCGCCATCCCCTAGGGCATTCACAGCTCTGGCTGACTTCTTCACTTGCCAGCACCCAGTGCCGTTTTGCTCCAGCAAGCCTGAGACACCTGGATGGACTTGTTCCACCTCAGTTTGGGTGCTAACCGCTAAGATAACTATTTGGGGATTCATGGCCTTGAAGATCAAGAAGGGAAGTCAAGAGTTCTCCATTAATTTACACAATATCATACAAACTTGAGCCCGTGGGACATGGAGATGCTCTCTGCATGGGACCCACCTCCTTTCATCTGTACAGAGCTCACCCCCAGGAATGGGGCAGACGTCCAGTGACAATGGACAGCCCCCACGATGGGGAGCGAAGGTCTTGTTAAGTACACGTACTTGTGCATCAGCAACTAGAGGCAATATTCTTTCTCCCTCCTGAACCATGTGTTCCCCCTCTTCTCTTATGACTTTTGTGCCCAGCTGTGTCTTGAACTTCCAAAATTAGAGGACTAATCCTGCAGAGTTCCAGAACTGTACTGTGAAGAACTATAGGGTCCTCTGGCCCAGTGGTTTTGTTCTTGGTTCTGCCCTCTGGAAATTTCAGCTGTACCAAAGTAATAGAAAAAAATACAACACAAACAATAAAACCCCACTCTCAGGAAATATCTACCACACTTAAGAAACATCCACCACGTGTGCATGTACACACACACACACACACACACACACACACACATTCTCTGTCTCTTTCCACAGATCTGCAGCATCTGCATTGGCGCCCACGAAGGCCTACCCCTCATCACAGGTCTTGGAGCCTCCACATTGGGTCAAGAAACTAGTACAGTGACAGAGAGACAAGAGTAAAATGTAATATTTCATTTAAAAGGTAGAAAATAAAAAACATAACCACCCAAAACCTATGCACACGTGCACACACACACACACACACACACACACACACACACACACATCACAGCATTGCTCCGAGGCTTTGATATGCCCAGGGAGTACAGGTAGGGGAGGACGGGGGGCCTCTTGTTTAACTGGGTGTAAGGCAGTTGGAAGGTAAGACTGGGTTTCTGAGCATCCACTGAAGTGTCCTTCCGTTGACGCAGATCTTCCTCTCAGCGTGTTCTCGCCCCTCCCACCTCTAAATATTGTCCAGGTTTGGCCACAGAGAGAAAACGTCCTTCTCAGTTTCTTTTCTCTTCCATTCCTTGAATGTCGCTGGTGAGCCAGGAAGGAGCTCTGAACAGGAAGAGCAGGAGAAGTGGTTCTGAAAATGGCCTCAAAGATGTGGCTACATTCTGTGAACTTAGGGGCCTTGTTTCCCCATGATAGGATTGCTGGGGTGGCGGGGTGTCTGTCTTCTCCTGTCGGTCCAGTGTGTGGCACTTCCTTCTCTACATCTGGGTTGCTTCTGAGCACTGCCACTATCCCTTCCAGCTCACCACCATATCCACATGAGTGACACGAATCAAGAGGCTACTGCAAGTGGTGGCTTTCACTCTGCCTTGAAGAAATCATGAAGCCGAAAGTCAAGCACTGATGGGAGAGCCACAGGATGGGAACACCTTCCCCATCTTGGAGATGAGGCAACACAAAGTCCAATGAGACGCAGGTGCCTGAGCCAGCTCAACTCTACCTTGGCACTGGCATCATCTGATTGAGTTTCATTTTATATATGTATATTATATATATATTTATATATATATATATATGTATGGGCTTGTTTTTTAGCACACTGTCCCATTTTCGGGTCTGGATTTAGGGCAGTTGGTCCTCGGGACAGGTTGGACAGAGGGGGCCAAGGTACAGAAGAATCCCGAGATTAGTGTGAGGCCCAGGCCCCCCCATGCACAGAACATGGACCATCCGTAGCCATGGCTGATGTCATCAGGCAGTCCATATAGGTAGCGTGGGTAACGTGACAGCTCAAAGTTGATCCCAGCCACACAGGTGCACAGTGAAATGATGCAGAAGGTTCCTGGAGAACAAGGGGGGAGACGGGGCAGGGGAATGGAGAAGGAGAGGGGAGAAGGGAAGAAGAGAGAGAGAGAAATTAAGATCATTACATTTTCTGAAGAGGGAGAGATGAGGAGAACCAGGAAAGAGTCAGGTGTCACTAAGATCCCCATCCAGAATGGTTCATGGGAGAGAGGAACATTCAAGGGCCACTGCTTCTCTACTCTCCAATAAGTGCCCATCTTGGGCAAACTCAGGACATCTCTTCTTTGGGAAAAACAGCTCAAATGAATATCTCACTAGGAATTCATACAGAGTAGAGTGATCACAGAATATTCCATTCAGTTTTCTAAAATATTTTAGAAAGCATTCCATTTGAGACTTTTTTTAGCAATAAAAAATCTATTTTCTTTCATATACATATAATATCCTATACAAATTTAGGTATTCTTTCTTTAACTAATTTACTAATAGCTCTACCCAACAAGAAAAATTTCCTTCCCAGTTTCTTTTTTCCAGCTGTCCATTTTCCCATTTTCTATAAAGCAACACTTCTGGAAAACACTTTCCAAGGAAAAGTAGCCTTCTGAGATATTCCTTTGGAATACGGAAGGTGGGGGTGGTGTCTAAACCCTGGAATCCACACATAAGCCTTTCCACCATCACTGTCCACACAAGCATCAGTCAACCTGTCCAGCATGCTTCAGTGAAGAGTTTAGTGAACCTATTCAGTAATGGGACCTCTTCTTCATAGATATTTCTCACTATATACATACAGATGTACACATTATATAGAGACCATTAGAAGAGGTAGAATGGGGTAACATGTTTTAGAATCACAAACCCGTTCTTAACCAATACAAATATTTGGTATGCCTAGAATTAATTCACGAGCCCTTTCAGAGTTTGCTTTCTACATCCCTGTGACCTGCAGAAGTGAGAACAGTTGGGAGGATGGGCGGGGTCAATGGGGAGAAGCAAGAGAGACATACTTTTTTGGATGGGAGGGGATAAGAGGTGGTGCACTGTTTCATATTCATTATGAAAACTGTTGCCTGCTAACTGCTGGGTTTTGTCAGTGTCCAGCCTGATATCTTCTAGAAGGTTCCTGGAGGACAAGGGAAGAAAAGTGGAGGGTAACAAAGTTGATGAGGGTAAGGAGTCATTTCAATGGCCAAAGCAGCTTCAGTTATACCTAGCATACAGCAAGTGCTATGCACTGGGAGTTCTGTTGAGTGCTTGGACTTTAAGTCTTAAAACAGCTCTGTAACTTGGATTATTATTTCCATTTTACTGACAAAGGTATTAAGAACCCAAGAAGCTAAGTCATCTGCTTACTATCACATATCAGGCTACAAGCTCAGGCAGCTAGGCCACAGCTCATAGTGTCATCCACTATGCTTTTATTTTTGTTTTCTGGGTCGGGGGGGTGTTATAGTATATTGAGCCTAGGGCTTTAATTATGCTAGGCAAGTACTTTACTTCAGTCAATTTTTTACTTTATATATTTTGAGATTTGCTAAGTTGCCCAGATTGGCCTTGAACTCGGCCTGCCCAGGCAGACCTTAATCTTATGATTCTCTTGCCTCGGTCTCCCAAGTAGCCAGGACTCTAGGTATGTGTCACTATTTTTAGTGTCACTGTACTACTGGAGACAGACATCAGGCACCTGGCTCCTTCCTGTGCGCCCCCCTAGTTGTGCACCAAGAAGGTTCCAGCTGTATTGTATTCTATCACGTTGTTTCATGATGCTGATGGAGCTGGGATGGGGACCGCTCTGAATGAGTGTGTTAGGAAAAATGGTTTTATTGAAGGATAAGAAAGTATAATCACTCAAATTTCAGATCACAGAAGAAGAAATACCAATAGTCAGTGAAGATAAAACGTGCTCAATTTTACCCAAAATTCAAGAATTGGAAATTGAAAGCATGGTGATAGAGCACAATTTGTCAAATTAGCAAAGTTTTGTTTTGGATTTTGGTTTCTCTCATGCTTGTGTGTGTGTGTGTACACATGTGTGCCCTTTTGTATGCATTTACATGTGACGTTCATAGGTCAACCCCAGGAGCTGGTCCTCAGGTGCCATCCACCTTTTGTTTTTGAGATGGGGATCTCTCATTGGCCTGCAGGTGCCAAGTAAGTGAGGCTGTGGGCCCCAGGCTCCAGGGATCTGCCTGTCTTCTCCTCCCCCGTGGTACAATGACAAGCATGTACCACCATGCCCAACGTTTTTTACAATGGATTCTGGGAAAGGAACGCAGGTCCTCATGTGCATGTGGCAAACATTTTACTGACCAAACTATCTCCCCACCCTCTGTCTTGGTTTATTTTTTTTAAGGTTCACCTCCCAAATTAGTAAAGGCAAGGCAAAATGGATCATCCTGTAGACTACTGAAAATGTAAGCCAGTGATTTCTTTTTCAGAAAATAATTATTAAACCATTTATACGTTTGACCTAGTGATTCCATTTTAGGGTAAGAAAATGGGGACAGAGGTCAAGATCTGAAAGTGTTTATGGCAATGAGTGGCTAGGGAGCAGTGGCCCATATGAATGTTATATGAGTGTTGCCTCCGAGTTGAGACGTTTGCCTTTTGCCTAGAGATAACTGGCTGACTCTAGTCTACACTTCCAAAGACCACTGAGACACACAGAGGACCATTCAGTATAGGAAAGCAGCTAGGAGGCTGCTGTGACCATCAGTCAGCAGGGGGAGAGTCTGCTGAGGTGGGAACAGAGCTTGGAAGTCTTAATGGCTTATTTGAGGATGGTTTCAAGAATGATTGTTTGTAAAGTCAATGGAAAGTGAGGAGTCACGCTGACGGGCACGTGTGTCACATGAGGAAAATGTACATGTATGCATCACACGTGAATCTGTGTGCAAGTACATTTATGTGTGCTTGTATCCATGTTTGTCTGCACACATATGTATGTGTATCTATATGCCAGGGTATGTACTTATGCATGTATGCACGTGGCAACAGCAATGGCTTGTATCAGCTTCACCTGTGTGAACAGGGACCATAAGCTTGCAGGAGGCACAGGTACTAGGCTCTCTTTTGCTAGGCACTGGGACTCAGAGAAGAGTCTCTGGTGGGTCCCAGGGTTGTTAGGTTTCTGTCTAGACTTTCTAGATCACAACATCTTATTTGAAAGCAGAGAAAAGAAAGTGTTATCCAGACACGAATGTTACATAATTTGAATTCTAACAAACTAAAGTTGCCAGTTCATGGCTCAAGGACTGTGGCTATGCCTCCAATTGCAGACCTGGAAACCTACCACTTGACGTGCCATTTAGAGAAGTTTCTAATACAGACGTAGGGTAGCATAAGTGTAAGTCTCTCTATGAGTAAATGTGTGGGTGCACATGTATATGTATATGTATTTGTACAGCATGATCAGGTAGTGAATAAGTTAAAATCTAATCTACTCTTCCACTGGAATGTTCAAGGTACTAGGATTCAGGGATCTAAAGCAGCATAGAAAGTTCTGAGGTAGAAATGTGGATCAAATTTGTATTTCACAAACTGAAGTTCTGATAGGGACAGAGGTCACTTAGGACTTTATAGAAACTAGAAAATAGGCATTTCTTCTCATCAACAGTCAACACCATCTTCATTAGACAAGTCTAGGGAATTGTTCTGTAAGAGAAGATCCACTCAGGGCTGGAAGAGTTGCTGAGACAAGCGGGGGTGGGGTCTGTTCAGAAAAGTCCATTTTCAGTCCACTCTAAGGGAAAAATTAAGGAGCAGACTGTGGCTTCTGAGGCTAGATCTGAAGATTTTGTCATTCCCCTTCCCATGAGCACTTAGTGAGAGGAACTGAGGAGCCAAGAAAGGCAATCACAATTACACACAGCCATGTCTTCCCAACAAGACACTGAGATATAATCAATTAGACCCTAATACTAATTGTAGTTATGGCAGAAAAATTAAATGACAAGAGCCCACCACCACCACCAGGTAGTCCTTCCCTTTGGAATGAGACTAACTCTGCGCTGTTTACACCCAGCACCTGTTAGTGTGAACCTGGCCAGGGCGGTGGGGCACCAGTAGTGTTGGCTCTGGTAAGCAAGGTCAAGTCTCGGGAGAAGACTGATGGCGTGGAATGAGGGAAGAGCTCCCTGGCAGTGGGCTCCATAGAATGTAGATCAGCTGATCGGTGAACATGTGTTTAACTTGTATGTCTGGGCAAAGCCTTATGCTAGAAGCCAGTAAGATCAAAACGGAGAATAAGATATGACCCCTACTCTTAAAATCTTTAATTAAAGCTAAAAAAAACCTTGTGATCTTATAGGAATATAAGCTACACATAAATGAAAACCCGAGAATGTAGCAAAAATAGCACCAGATGGGAGATTAAGAGACACCAGCTTATCATCAGCTCTGAGACTTTGGTCCCCTCATCTGTGAAATCAAAGTGCTATGGCAGATGACCTATAAAGTCCCTCCCAAGTCTAGCAGGGTCTAGTGGATAGTAAACACCCAAGGGACAGGGGTCAGAGCAATTCTGATACAGAGAAGGCTTCCCATGAAAGCAAGGAACAAGCCTGGTCAGAGTCCCTGGTCTTAGGGCTCTGTGCCTGACACACAACAGCATGTGATCCACCCCTCCACACCTATCAGCTGTAAGATGCTCACTGTCCCCAGCTAAGCCAGGCTTCCATCATCTGGCACTTGAACTGTGGAACTGACCACGGGTGTCCTGTCTTCTAATTTTGTCCCATATGAGAGTTTAACAATCTAACCAGATTATGATTCTGTCCTGTTTAAAACACTTTTGTGGCTTTCAATAAATAGAATCCAAACTTCTATATCCTGTCAATAAGGCCTTAGGGGATTCTGTTCATCTGAACAAATTTCTTATCTTGACCCCACAGCCTTACAGTCTAGCCACATGAGAAAGTATTGTATGTTTTAAACTAACAAAGCATCAAAGCATGTTCTACCATAGGGCCTCTGCACCTGTTTTCCCTTGTTCAAAATGGCCTTGAACTCCTCTTGGATCTCAATTCAAACATTGTCTGAGAGATCACCCCTGGCCACTGGTAACGTACCACCTGTTCCACTGGTTTTCAGATCGTTTTCTGTGAAGACATTTATGGAACTGTCACTAAGAAAGGAGGAAGGGGTGTGAGAGATCCCCAGCTCTTTCTCCTCTCATTCACCAGAATGGCTCTACTCTGATCTGTTTCCATGGGAAGTTTCACTGGGAGAAAAGATTCTCACGTTTAAACCCATTGAAGACCATTGACATACTTAAGGTGTGCCATTGCATGACCATTCTTCAGGTAGCAGAGCCCAGTGGGTACTGCATTAATGATATGTCTATGCCTTTGGCAGGAATAGCTCATGGCCCCAACTCTCATGCATTCTGGTCCTTCAAGACCTCAGTGTTCTCAAGCAAGCCTCCAGAAGACAGCCACAGCCAGTCAGTCACAGCTGGTAGGAATGAGAAATAACAACTAATTATCCTCTCTGTGCCAGGACTCTGGCTGGTCTGGGCACACAGTTCGGGAGTCCAGTTAGAAGCATATATGGTACCATTCCGAGTAGCTATGGCTGAGAGCTTGCAGTAATGAGACCTGCTGACAAGCACGGAGAAACACCCTGCAGACCCCACAGTGTCTGTAAACTCCACCTGCAAGCAGGAAGCCACAGCTCATGAGGACAAGCAGCCGTGTGTGTAAGAGCTGCCTTCGACAGCTTGGCCACAGCTCCTGCTTCCTTTCATGCTCATCCACCTGGTGTTCTTCCAGGAACCACACATCTGATGGCACCTTGCAAATTATCACCTTCCTCTGCACACTCCTGTCTCTGAGTCCCGAGCAGCACCTGGGTAGAAGGACAAGCTATTCTAGAGTTCCAGGAGTGCTGTTTCACTCAACATCCTTTAGTCTAATGAGGGCAAAAGAGAGGAAACCATTTCATGCCTAGATTTCCAACTCCTCTTCTAACTCCAAATACAGCTTCCTCCTCCACCTCCTTCACAGCACTGCCATCTCTAATGAATGTTTCTCCGGGTGCCAAGCACTAGATTCTAGTCTTCTCTCTTGCTGGTTGTAATTTCTTGGCTGTCTGACAACTTCCTCCTGTTTGGATATCTGCTGCTTTCCAGGCTGCCCTGAAGCCAGGCTTTCCTGCACTTTTGTAACTATTCCTTCTCAGTCTTCCAGGCACCATTCAGCCTCCATTCGTTGTTAGACTCACACGTGCCAGGTTCTCTCTTGTCCTAAATTATACACTCTGCCAATGACTGGTCTCCTCTGCCCCTAGTACATGACTGAGTGCAATGAGCATTTCCTTCTTACCAGCCCCATCCAGGACATGAGGCGCATTATGGATGTTCTCTGGTCACATGCAGAGTTCAGTACAACTCCTGTGCTACAATTTGCATATATTCCCCAGAAATTTATGCTTTGGAAACTTAATCCATATATAAAAGGTGGAGCCATTGGAGGGGAATTAGAATCCAATGAGGTGACACAGGTGGGGTCTCCATGATGGCATTAGCAGTTGTATAAAAATAGGAAGAGTGGCTTGAGCAAGCCCTGTTGATGTGGCCATGTGATATCCTTCACTCTGTTATGATGTAGTGGGAAGACCCCCACCAGAGCCTGGTGTCATGCTTTAGGCCCACCAGTCTCCAGAACCATGAGCCAAATAAAGACCCAGTCTCAGGTACAGTTATGTGTCACTTAATGATAGATATACATTCTGAGAAATGCATCAGTATGCAATCTGGCAACTGAATGAATACAAAGTAGAGTATGGGGACAGGAGATGGGCATTTCTCACTTCCATTATGATCTTTTAACATCTCTGTTATGCACGTGGCCTATGGTTGATTACAAAGTCAGTATGAAGCTATGCTATTTACTTTCATCATTACTTTGACAAAATATCTGACAAAAGCAACTGAAGGAAGGAAGGACGGTTTATTTTGGCTCACGGTATGGCTGGGAAAGCATCATGCACGGTATGGCCGGGAAGGCATCATGACAGAAGTGTGAGGTGCCTAGTCCCAACGCGCAATGTAACCTCAGTATGGATGGGAGCGGAGGGGTGAGGGGATTGATTCTGGTGCTTATGTTGTTTTCTTTTTATTCGGTCTAGGACCCCAGCCCATAGAATGGCAATGTTCACATTTAAGGAGGGTCTTCCCATCTCAATTAACCCAAATCTAGAAACTTCCTCACAAAATGCCAAGAGCTATGTTTCCCAATATTTTCTTAAGTTCCTGCCTTCTTTTGCTCCTTCGAGGCCTTGCTTTCCTTTTAGGGCAAACAACCATCCCAGATATTCTAAGAGTTGAGGGACAGGGGTGTCTGGAATGTGGGGCTTTCAGTCCTAGCACTGGGAAGTCCTGGGTTAAGAAGACTGACTACTCCACCTACTGGTTTTTCAAGGTCCAATCTGGAGCTGCAGACTATAGTGACTGTCTAAGCCAGAACAAGTGCCATGCCTCAGCCAGTGCAATGCAGAAAATCACATCTGTGAAATATGTTACCATCGTTAAGAAATGCCAGACCAGAACAGTATTGTTTAGGAGCACCTAATTCTTTTGTCACCTTGAAATGTCACCAGTGAACACTTAATCAGCAGTCCAATAACACTTCCATTCCAGTAAAGGTTAATGACCACAATACAATATTTTTAAGCTGGTATTCAGAGTCATAGTGTTAACTCCTTGCTCAGCCCACTTCTGAGCACTAATTGCAGGTGCATAAGGCAGACAAGATGGTACCGCCTCTGTGGTTGTTGCTGTATTAGCCTACGCAGCAAGAGAAGAACATGTGTTTCCACACCCCGGAGGGATTCTCAGAGAAGGCACTGCAGTAATGCTACAGGAATGGACCCTTTAGAGAAATAGCATCAAAATTTAGGCCTGAGGCTAGGCAGCAGAAATGCTCTTACTAATTCAAGAAGCCATCTCCTAGGAAACGGAGGCCCTCTCGAAGGTTCTCAAAGGGATCCAGATCAGTTACATATTGTATGCATGGGCATTTTCCCAAATGTCTATTTCTTATGTGACCAACATGTGCCCAAAACTTCACTGGCGCACAATTTCTCCAGCTTTCTAGAGCTAGAAATCCATCTGCGTGACATTTTCTGCTCCCAGGAATGAGGGATGATGTCTGTATGTCCCTAGCCCTGGCTTGCTCCCTTGTTGCTATGTGGAAAGAAGGCCTCTGTTCTGACTGGAAGCCCTCAGACTGCTGCAAGCTGAGGCTGTGGAAATGCCCCCATGAACGTGCAGTTCAGGATGTCTGAGAAGTGGCCCCATCTTCCCTCACATTCTCCCCCAGTCCCTATGTGATCTTTCAAACCATAGAAGAGCAAATCAACAAACAGAAAAAGAATCCCTCCTCTACCACCAAGCATCCATCCTGGAAGCTGATGTACACTAAATCCTTCCTTTGCTTAGATTAAATGCCCCGGCAGCATTTGGCTCTCGAGAGTACTTTATAGCTACGTTCAGACCTGCACAGAGTATAAATTACTGTTGAATTATACACCATTGCATCATCAGCCGTCAACGGCAGGTCACAGGGCCTTACATCAAAGGTGCCCTTGGGACTCAGGGATGCTGGATGTGTTTGGGAAAAGAACAGGTTGCCATGGATAGGACTCTGAGTTAGGGCAAAAATCACATAGCATTCTGCAAGCTGTGCAAATCCTGTGGGCTGAACCATTGTTAGGAATAGAACCCAGAAACCCCAAGCCTGGGAAGGAAGGGATTTTATATTCCCAACTTCATCATTCTATTACAAGCCTATTCCATACCCCAGCACGTTTGTGCTACAGTATGCAGCATGCCAGCTCAAACAACTCTAAGGACAGGGCCATTCACAGGTTGGCATCCATTCTAAAGAGAATGTGGTTGGTCTTTTATTTGGGGATTGCACATCTGAGGATATGACCAATCATGAACCAAGATATTTGAAAAAAAGATTTTTTTTTATAGTGAACATGTGTAGAGTTCTTCCCTTGTGCTCATTTACTAAATAATACAGTCTAATAATTCACAGAGCATTTACCTTGTATTGAATGTTATAAGTAAGCTAGAGGTGATTGAAAGTAAACAGGAAGATGTGTAGACTTCATCCAAATTTCATGCAAGAGACTTGAGCATCTGAGGATTTTGGTATTCAAGGGGTTGGGGAGTCCTGGAATAAATTCCCCATGGATCTGAGGGCTGGCTATACTTCTAGATTCCTATAATAGGAGTTCTATCCATTGTCTTTGGTTTTGACACATGTACAGGTTGGCTAACAATTCTAAGTACATAGGTGTATGGACTGAACTGTGTCCTTGGAAAATTCATGTGCCGAAGTCCTAATTACCTCAGATGTGACTGTATTTAGAGATAAAGCCTTCAAAGAAGATAAAATGAAGTAATTAGGAAAAGCCAACCTGACTGATGTCCTTATAAGGAAAGGCTTAAGACATAGACAGAAGCACCATGGGAATGCACACTTGAGAGCAGGCATGTTTGATGCACAAGAGGGGACCACTGTGAGAGAAGGAAGACCAGAGAAAACCACACTGCTAATTCCTTGATCTTGAACTTTTAGTCTCTAGAACAATGAAAATAAATTTCTATTGTTAAAGCCACTTAGTCTGTAGTATTTTGTTACATCAGCCCTTGCAACCTAATGCAACTAATTGTTTCAATAGCATTATATGACAATGAGTGGTAAAGCAAGATACTCTAAGCTGGGTTGATGACTCAGTTAAAGCTCTGACCTTGTAAGCACGAGGTTCTGAGTTTGTTCCTACACAAAAATGCCAGAAATAGTAGTACAAGCTTGTAATGCAAGCACTGGAGATGTGGAGAACAGCAGAGTCCGAGAGCTGTGTAGCTCCCAGGCTAGTCTAACTGGTGATCTCTGGGACAATGAGAGACCCTGCCTCAAAGGAGGGGAGCTACATTCATGAGGATGACATCAGAGATTGTCCTCAGTGCTCCACACATATTCATACACATGTACATATGTATACACATACACACACATTTCCAGCCTTGAAGCCCATTCCATAGCTAGAACAGAAATCAAAAAGTAGCCATATCAAATCAAATGATAGCTACTGGGCATGTCTGGGATTTTCCTCCATGTGTATCTCTCACTGTGTGTCTATGCTCACACCAGTTCAACAGGTATAGACTGAATTATAAGACAGGTTGCCCTGGTAGACTCTATTCTAAAGCCAGGGACATTAAAAACTTGTGAAAACTAATGGGTTGTGCAAAGGCTGAGGGCATTGATGGGATGTTCAAAGGGGAATTTGCCTTATAATGAGGACTTACCAAAGTCAAAGTGTCATTATCCTAAATCCCTGACTCGATTCAGACCTTCCCATCCTCTGCCCAGATAACACAGTCCTTGAAGCTATCTTTTTATGCTCCAGCCCACATGCTGAATATCCCAAGAAGCCTTCCCCACATTAACCCTGCCCAAGATAGTCCACAGCCATTCTGAATCCTTAAAGATCTTATGACCCTAAAAAGGCAACTCAACAATAAGTTACAGAGATCTTTCCCATTTTTAGCTTGTGTCCAGCTAGACTAACCTTAAGCGCCAGGCGGCAGTGAGGTCTCCTTTTGGATTACACACACTACTGGTGGCTGCATCTATATCAATCAAAGAATGGGATTTTTCAGCAAAAAGCTTTTAAGTGAAAAATAGATGTTGAAACCTAGAGGAAAATAGAGTAGATTCCGTACGTGATCTCCACCTTAATTGTGTTTGTGAACCCCAACCCCTGTGTGTGTGTGTGTGTGTGTGTGTGTGTGTGTGTGTGTAAGAAAATAAAAGGCCAGCCGTGGAGGCACACACCTTTAATCCCAGCGCTCAGAAGGTAGAGTCAGTCCTATCCCTATATTGTACCTACCTCCTGTTTCAATTGATACCTTGGGTTTTAGGAAGCATTTTTATTTTTTGCAGAAATTCAGCATCAGAATAAAACCCTCTCTGCAGGATTATTTTGAAGAATGATAATAATACACGTGAAAATGCTTAGAAAAGTTAAAATTGCTGTCTATATGTAGGGTATAATGTTAGAAATGGAAAGCTTTAAGTGAGATAGAAGAAAAATTGTTCTTAAGGACAGGAGAAAACTGTGGCTGCTCTTCTCATCCCATCAGCGACTTCATTCTCCAGGGCCTTTGCCCAGGGTGAATGACAACCGAGGGAGCAGCAGCTATCCACAGAGACCAGAACTGGCTCAGGACTCTCCATTCTGTGGACCTTTCCCAAACTAGAACCACAGAACTTGGAAGGATCTCAAAATCCACTCCTGAGACAGACTTTCCTTGGAAAGGAACTAGATTTTTAAATCCAAGAGGTCAGAGTTTCCAGTGGGGTCGCACAATGACATGGCATGTGTGAAGCTTGCCTCACCTCTGCCTCCATCAGGAAGGGCAAAGGGACTAGCTGGAGAAGAAGCCCCGGGAAGCACAGCACAGTATGAGCTGGGGGCCTTTTGAAAATGTTTCCACTATCTTTTCTTGTCTTGTTTGGTTTTGTTGGATACAGGGTCTCACTATATAGCCATAGACAGCCTGGAACTTCCTATGTAAACCAGGCTGGCCTCAAACTCATAGAGATCTACTTGCCTCTACATTCTGAGTACTGGGATTAAAGGTGTGTGCCTCCATGCCTGGCCTTTTATTTTCTTACTTTTAATTCATTATTTTTCTCAAGTATAAGAAGTAACTGGGGGAAAATTATAATCAATCTAGGAATGTATATATATTTGAATAAATGCTCTCATTTCCCCTGCTTAATGCTCCCCACCCGACCAATATGCCCACTGCCAACAGTTATATATTCTACTCTTTCTGGTTCCTTAAAAAATACATATATATATATATATATATATATATATATATATATATATATATATATATACACACACACATTTTCAGGGCTGGAGAAATGGCTCAGCAATTAAGAACACTGACTGCTTTTCTGACCTCTGAGGGCACTGCATGACAAAGGTGCACCCACCTACATACAGGCAATAAATACACATATATACATAAAATAAAAATAACAGAATATTTTTAAAATGCATTTTTGTAAGTTTTTTTCCCTACACAATCATCTTGGCTGTTCTGCACTTTGTTTTAATCACTGAACATGCTTCTATCAGCATTCAATGTTCACACAAAAATTCTTTGTGTGCGTATGATGTGTGCACGTGTATGTGCATGTGGAAGCAAGAGGTCAATGTACAGCATCTTCCTCAGTCACTTTCCGCCTTTTTGAGCCAGGATCTTTCCCTGAATCTGGAGTTAACTGATTGGCCAGACTGGCTGGCTAGTGTGTTTCAGGGGTCCACCTGTCTCTGCTTACCCAGCGCTGGGGTTACAGATATGTGCTGCCACACCCAGCTGTTATGTGGTTGCTGGGGACTCAAGTTCAGGTGCTCATGCTTGCTCAGCAGGTACATTACAGAATGAGTCACATCCATAGTTCCTAGAAAATTCTACCTACTAAATCGATTGCATTGTATACATGTGCCAAATTTAGCATGCCAACACTAATGAGTGTCCACATTGCTTCAAGATTTTCAATATTACAAATAATCCTGCAATAAACACTCAAGTTGGGGCTTCTAGAAGTGTGGTTGCGAGACTCTGATCCTGGAATTCCTCTGGAATATTGAAGTGGCCTTGCAGATTACCCCATGCCTATTAACTGACTATGAGAGCTGCATTTTCATTATCTTAATCTATTTAGCACACTGTCACTTCCTTCTTCTTTAGGATAAAACATCACCACTGTCCTTTCTCATCACAAGGCCACTCTATGGTCACAGCAATGAATTCAGGGGCGTAGTCATTTAAGGCCAGCATCAGCTTCTTTTGCATTTTTTGTGATTGACATGAGATTTTATACATAGATGTGTATGTATGTGCATATGCTAACTATACATTCATACATATATATATGTACAATTATATGTATTAATGTATACAATGAATAAATTACATATTCACAAAGCAATCCTATGTTAAATGAAATAGTTTAAGCTGAAGGTCTCAGCCATGTGACAAATATATGATTTCAATATGTATTAAATCATATGACTACAGAAACAGTAGAGGGCTATTTCTTCCATCCTCATCCACTGTGCTCATTTGAGGTAACAATTCCCCCTGGGGAAGCAACCACTGGCCCAGTCTGCTTTGCCTGCCTGACTTTGGTTCATGCTTCATGGAAGAGCGTCTGGTATGAGCATTCATACCGTGTAGGAAGGAGAGTTCTGGAAAGGAAATAAATGAAGAGTGTAGCACCACATAGTTTTCAATGTGAATCTTTGCAGCTTCTTATCCATCTGGGCCTTGATTTAGAGCTGAGAATTAGTGAGATCCAACTGGCTTTTTAACGAAACTGAGAGTGGCAGCTACAGCTGTGCAGAAAGGAACATTTTCAAACTGTGATTCCTGAGCTTCCAAGAGTGAAGCCACTTAGAGCAAGCCATCTTCCCGCCCTGCTTCTCTCCTCCTCTTTCTGATGACGGTGGGCCACAAAGCAAGCTCTGGAAACCTCAGGGGGGAAGACAATCTTGTCCGAGCTTCTCGAGAGGAACAACGGTTGAAATAACACAAAACTTCCTGTAGGTCACTGCAACTTTCCTGCTTGCTCTGGTTCTTCATCTTCTTAGGACCATGCAAGACAGGCAGAGAAAGACACATAACACCCCCAGGTCTGGCATAATGCAGATATGCCACTATATCTAAAGTCATGCTTTGGTAGGCATATGGTTCTCTTGGCCCAGGGATACCCCAAGTCAGCCTGAACCAGCTTCCTGATAGGAAAGCTGGAACATGGAGGGATATGGCTTGGTGGAGAAGAGTACTCCACTAAGAATCAGAAAATCTGGGTGCTGGCTCCATCCCTACCCCCAAAATGAGAAGAGCATTTTATCTCTCTGCTCATGATTCCCTCACCCGTAGGGGGTAGGACCAAATCTCTAAGGTCCTTTCTACCACTCTAGGTACTGGGAAAAGGACGGGCTATTCCGACTTGCTCTAGAACTAGCTGCCACTAGTATTTTGTCCAACATGAACAATCTCGAGAGAAGACCCCGCTTCTCGCCTCCTGACATGCACAGGAGGGATGGTGGATAAGATGAGTCGATGTCATTATTTGACACCAGTGTGCACATGTGGCTCATCTCTAAATTGCCTTGATTTGAAACATGGAGGGATAGGGCCCAGCTGTTTAAGTGTCTGGAAGAAATTGGCTCCTGAAAGAAATCTCTCTGGCTTCTGCCCTATCTGATTCAAGCCAATGTCACGTTAATTAGTAGAAGAAACTGGGATGTAGCCAGAAGATCAGGCGGACCTGCCACCTGGTTTGGTTTATGTTTCCATCTGTCTAGTACGCACAACTTGGCCCTGGCCTTTCTTTGGGAGGAAACATATCCAAATGATCTTTATCATACTGTCACTTTACTATTGGGTTGCTGATTGTACACATAGCTTTTTATGGATACATAAATGTTTACATAGATAGATAGACAGACTAAATATAAGCTTTGTTTCATGCGTTTTACAAGTGTTAGTTTTTTAAATTCTCCAAGTAACTTTATGAGGGTTAGATGAGGAAACTGAGGCAGAGAGCAGCTCCATCAGTTGCCTGAGGTCACATAATTAGAAGGTACTAGGGCCTGGAAAAACACTCAAACTTTAGCCACATGCCTTGTTATCTCCTGCTCTATTGCTCTGTTTCAGGCGCATGAGGCCAGCCTGTCCAGATGAACTGAAACCAATGCAAGCAGGGAAAGTTTTTCCCCACAGTCCACATCCTCAGTGATGTCTAAACAAAGTTTACTAACAAGAACAGGAGGAGAAGCCCCATCATTACCGGTGTGGCCTGGAGGAGGCTCAGAGTGCCACTTAGACTCTGAGTCTAGTTAATAAAATATTGTTACTGACTTAGAATCAGGGATCCCATCACAGCTGTCTCTAACCTCACTATCTGTGACAGGTAAAAAGAGGTCTCCCATGGGAAGTAAGGGAGTTTTCCAGGAGGATAAAGAGGAGGAGGAGGACATAAAGATCAAGACAGGAAATGATTTAAGAGCAGGTCACTAAAATTGTCAGTGTGGCTCCCCCAAAGACCAAGAACTAAACCTGATGCAGAACAGAAGCTGGCAGCCAGAAGAGAGCCTACTGAAACTGAGTCCCCATCCTCGGACCATGCTGGCTGGCTAGGGGCTTCTGTAGCAAGCCTCCAAGCTCCACTTTCCTCTTGAGGCTCCGAGGAAGGGTATTTACTCACTCTTCTGTCTTATCCCTCGTCTAAACTCAAAACGTAATGAGACTCGAAGCTACCGAGGGGAGGCGAGCTGGGAGCAACATGCCACCCCCTCTACTGTTGATAAGGCAGCTCTGGCTTGACCCTCGCGGCAGCCAGGCTCACGAATACCTTCCGCAAATGCTTCCGTTTTAGAATGATTTGTCTAAGGAAATGTTTGTGTCTACAGTTCCACTGAGCACTGTTGAGTCATATCCGCAGGCCAGAAAAAGAAAGAAAAGCAAGTCTCTAAGATGGCCTCTGGAAGCCAGCCTGGGCACTAAAGAGCGCAAAGGGGGAAAGACCTACGTGGTGCCGGGCCTGCAGGCTGGGAAAAGGCAGCGACTTCTTGCGTGGGAAGGAGAGCCTTAAAAGGCACAGACTTTCAGTCCTCCTGAGGAGAGCGGAGAAGTTTCTCTACCCATGTGCTGTAATAACTGAGCGAGAGAAGGTTATGGCCTCAACCCCACTAAGTCAGGGCTTAAGAAGCTGCGGCCCAGAGGCTTCTGGGAAATGTGATTTCCATGGAACTTAACTGCTAATGTTAAAAGCTGAGCCACAGAGAGCGTTTTAATTAATTACCTGCTATTTTGAAGTAAGTTAGGACTGAGAGTGTAGAAGGATCGGGCCACTATGTTTTATTAGGATGATGTGGAAGGACACAGCCATCTGCATCTGCTCTCTTGCTCAGGGCTCACATGGGGAGGGTCACATAGCAATAGATCTACATTTTAACTATATAAAGCAGTTGAAGCACTTTTATAGGCAAAGGACATTTTTCCTTCATACACCAGAGTTTAGTTACATAGTGATAAACAGAAATGAAAATGTATTGCTAACATGTGAAATCCTAAGCTAGATTGGATAAAGACCTGGGCTATTGTTTCTGGGAAGTTGCCAGGTCCAGGAGCAGTGGACCCTTTGAAAAGCAGTGATAAGAGCAGGGCATGTTTCCTAGATTCCACCTCTAGCCTCAATCACCAGCACCCTGTGAGGCTCCTATCCTTATCTTTGCTGTTAGGACACTAACCACCTACCCTGCTCCTCATCTGAGTAACTCGTCTCCACCCTTTTCCCTTTAAGAACAGGGGCTGGGCATGTTTTCAGTTGTATGTTCTGGGTGGCAATGGCTAACATACAAATAGGTGCCCTACGAATAGTTATCGAGTTGAATTTAGCTATAAAATCAGATGAATTAAGAAATACAACAGTGCCCAAATATTTGATTAAAAAATTGTTGGAAGAAATTACTGGCTTTGATTTATGTCACTTTTAGCAAAAAGAATCCAAGTAGAGTGAGTCAAAGCTACCAGAAGCCATAAAATAAAGAAGAGAAAAATGACATTGGAGTTGCCAGCATGGAAGGGATATCCTGCCACCAGAAGGGGGACAGGAAAGGCTGAGAAATCTGTGCTGAAGAAACTGCGATGAGGCAAGTGCTGTCCAAACTGTACAAGTTCTGAGTTCAGAGAAAGAGCAGGGATGGGCTAGACAAGCCAAAAAAGTTCCTGGGAGATGTTAACAATGGGTGAGCCCTGAAGGAAAGCACAGGTCTTTGACTGTGGGTGTGTCTCCATCTCCAGCACAGCTGTTGTGCTCCAGCCATGCCAGAGAATGGAGGACGATCAGAGTGCAGCAGGAGGAGTTCCCTCCTGGGAGACTACGTCAGTGGGTAGTTTGGTTATTAGAGCCAATGCAGGGGTTTATATAGGGAGGCCTTTCTGACCGTTACAGAAGGCGGGAAAGTTAAAGGTGGGGTTTTGGGGTAAAGGCAGGAAGGTTGTAGGGCTGATGTGGAAGTTCAGGAACGAGGAAACAAAACCCAAAAACCTGGTTCTGGTCTGGGGTGGGGGAAAGGAAGATTCATATCTACAGTAGCTTGCTGGGGCCAGGTTATCACATCAGGCAGAGCAGGTCAGACACTTGCCATCCCTTTAGGGTATCCGGAGTTGCTTGCCTTGCTCAATACCCAGATCCCCACATTTGGCAGAGCAGGGCAACCCGGAGCCAGTAGCGGTGACTGGCCTCTTTGAGCAAGGCACATGTGGCTGAAGGTACCTGGATCAAGATGGTGACTGACAAGAACTCCAGGCTGCCGACACTGGACTTTACTCTATAGACGTGAGGGAGCCACAGAGGATTTGTCGTTGAGAAATGGTGTTGCAATTAGTGTCCTTCAGAAAAGCTGTATGTTTTAAAAGATGAATTCAGTGGCAAGTAGGGAAATGAGCATTTAGGAGATTCGTGTTTGGGGCTGGATGTTTGTCTATATATTATCTCATTTCCTCTGCACAGCAATCCCAGTGGGGCTGGTGGCACTATACCAGTTTCACAAATGAGAAATGCAGACTCAGAGATTGGCAACCAACTGGGGGGACAGAGATTTCTTCCGAGAGCTAACTGACTCCCTCAATACTGCAGTTTCACTAACAGCCCAGATGGAGCTCAAGGAGTGGACACAAATGAACGAGCCATGGGGAACGTTGCAAAGAAAATGTTGGCAGATGTTGACAACTGACGGGGAGATGAGGGTGAAGATGGAAAAACGAAAAATGCCTGGAAGGTCACCTGGGCCTTCGGATGTCAAGAGAAGAAGCGCACTCCCATGGGGTGATGGAAAGGATAGGAGGGGATATTTATTGGGTGCCTACAGTAAAGTGTTGGGCAGGTATTCAGTAAACACAGCACATGTGTCCCAGCACATGTGTCACATGGGTAGAGCAAAAGAAAGTTGGGGTGAAGGCAGGTCTGAGATTCCAAAAGGGTTGAAATGTCCAGCAAGTACTATACACATGAGGCTTGTGCTTCATAGGCATGGATGAGACTTATCTTCCAGGGGGTCACTGTACGTGTGTGTGTGTGTGTGTGTGTGTGTGTTGGGGGGTGTTTTTAACAAGGGAACATGCTTCTAGGAAAAAAGGAAAGAAATTCAAAAGCCCACATTTAAAAGTACAGCAATGGGTAAAGGAAATAGAAAAGGCACAGAGAGAAGTCACATCTCAGTTCAGTGTCAGAGAAAACAAAAGTTTGGGGGAAGATGGACAGAGCAAACACTAGGGATGTCAGGATGAGGAGGCTTGATGGAGAGTGTCAGGCGGAGCAGGCAGGAGCTCTGAGCAAGCAGCTCCTCGGCCATGGTGGGGACCAAGGCAGGATTCCAAGGGGGAGCTTGGTCAATAGCAGGATCACAGAAGTAATAAGTAAGGATTATGCTTTCTTCCTCAAGATCCCCAAACTTTGCCTTTTGTCTCAGAACATATGAAAAAATAAAGCCCTCAGCTAGAGTCTCATTTTCCTACTTCTCGAAGACATATCCCATGTGCAGACTCAACCTCTTCAGCTACCCTACCTTTGGTCTATTGTGACTCTACACCTGTGGGAGAGAGGGCCATCTCTCATTCTACCATGTCACAAGTTGTTTGAGGGTCATAAATTTGCCAATTAGTTAATTACTATTTGCGGGTTAATATTATGTGACAATTAAGACTCCAGGCTTAAGAGTGAAGTAAGTTTGAATCTGAATCTTAGTGCCCTTGGGCAAAGCATGAATCTGTCAGAAAGCTTCAGGAACTGCAAAGAAAGTAAGAGTCCATGATCAAGTGAGCACTTCAATAGCAGTGTAGGAAGGGCTCACGATGTACCCAGCCACTTTCTGAGCATCTTATATATGCATTGATATATAAGTGCATTTAATTTTTATGACAATCCTACAAGGCAGGTAAAACTTTACAGGTGGAGAAACGAGTATGTGAAGGACAAGATTGATTACAGTTATAAGAATTTAATTGAGAGTCTCACCCCAGATGGCCTTCATTGCATCTGTACTTGAAGAAGTTGGTGGTACTTTGGTGATAAAAGAGACTTTCTTTCCACTCTGTCACCTCAAACAAGAGAACATCTATCTGCTCCTGGCTGGTGAGAGTAGAGGAAGACCTCTCTGGTGGATGGATGTAAGGATTCAGGGATGGATCTTCAGACTATCTGCCTTACTGCTTAGGACCTCAGGCCTATTTCCTCATCCCAGGTGCCCTTCTCCAGCCTCCTTTTTACTTTCCTCATACACCTTTCAGGAACACAGAAGGAAGAATACCAAATAGTGTGAAGAAGACCTTAGATTAAGGTTCCACCATTTACTTGACTGCATGACTAGAAGCTGGTTTGAGGTCTGACTGGATGAAGCTCATATTTACAAAGTGAAGGTGGTAATGCTGACCTTAAAGGCTGCTGGGAGGAAACGAGGAGAACAGTGCTTAAAGAGTGTCCTCCCTGGACCTGGAGCAATTCTTCTTCTTCCTGTCTTCTCTCTCTGCCTCTTTCACCTGCCTCTGAAGAAAGCTGACGCTCAACCTTACCCTGCCTGCATTAGTCACTTTTCTGTTGCTCTGGTAAAATACCGTGACCAAGGAATCTTACATAAGGAAGATTTTATTTGGCTTATGGGACCAGGGGAGAGTTCATGATGGGCAGGGGAGGCATGGCAGCAGAGGTGGCCAGAGCAGAAAGCCATGCCACCACATCTTCAAGCAGGCACAGGAAGTAGAGAGAAACTGGAAATCTGGCAAGGCTTCTGAATCTCAGAGCCCGCCCCCAAGGGTGTGTGTCCTCTGGTAAGGCCACACCTCCTAAAACCTCCCAAAACAGCACCACCAACTAGGAACGAAAGGTCCAATTACCTGGAGCCTTTGGGGGACATTCTCATTCAAACCACCACATTGCCTTTAAAGCTTTATGAACTGTAAACTGTTGCCCAGGCCATGTATGTCCACTTTCAGCCCTTTTCAGTTGACCAGAATTATTATTATTATTGTTATCATCATCATCATCATCATCACCATTCTTTTTTTTTTCTTCAAATTTTGCATTTAAAGGTATTTGTGATAAAAAGGAAAACAGCTCATTTATCCCACTAATTGAACTAGGAATCTGTTTCCTTTCTGAGATTATAAGCAACTTTCAGTACTGAGAAGAGTTTTGTTTTATTCCATCTTCCACAGTACCTAGGACTTAGTAGGCACTTAATAATTGGTTGACTATAGAATACATAAGAAATATTGAATGGATTCAAATAGTTCACTGAAGCTCAAATGGGCCTTTTCATAGCCTTGTCTTCATCAGCTCCCACACTCGGGGTGGGAGAAAGGACATTCCACCTCACTTAGACCTATTCTTCCCTCATCATTTGTTTCCTTGGAGCAGCTTTTAAGCCTATTAGAAGGTGTCTATATTCACTCCAGAAATCATCATTTCTCTTTGGTTTATGACTAGTTTCAAGGACCAGGGCTTGTGTAGCAAGTTCCCTTTCCTTCAAACTTGCCCATCTCTGTAGGAAAAATCCCGAAGAGCCACAAGATGGGAAGCCTTTGAAGTTGCTCTAGAAATTTCCTGTTTCCATGGTAACCTGTAACTGTGGAGTCTCCAATGCATTATGGGACTCTCTGTTTCACCAAGAAATGATAGAGCAACCTATTCTTTCTTAACAACCAGGCGTCCGTGGAGGCTCCTGCCTTTCTCTTCTCATGTCTGCCCTTCCATCTCTACGTTTGTCCGTGGGAAGTTCATTGTATACAAGCAGATCAAGATTCAGTGCAGTGTGATATTGTTTCCACCCCACGAAAGAAAGAGTCTTGCTCATGCTGAGACCAACATTAGTGTATGTTAGTCCCCGTTTGAACTGTATTGACTCAATAATTCAGATATTTCTGTGTTGATAAGGAAGGCCAATTGGCAGGAAAAATTAGTCATCTTCTATGAGAATAAGAACCAAAATAATCTCTCTCACCCTCATTCTGGACACTGAGAACAAAGACCTGGTCTCACCATCTTTATGAACATGACTTTGCTGTCCCACCATTGGGACTGTCTTACCCAAGAAAATGTTTGGATTACTCATTACAGGAAATTCTCCTAAGATCCATCAAGTGCTCCATCCAAAGCATTCACAGATAGTGCTCATGTCAGGGTTTTTGATGCCTTAACCACTAAATCCTCACCTTGTTGTATCCGCCAATCCCGATGTATCCTTTTTCCTTCCCAGTCTTGGTGTTATTATTCTTACACTGCTTTAGTCAAGTATCACATTGAAATAATGTCCTTAAACCAAGCTTCCAATTATCAGTAAATACGGGATTACTTCTCCATTTGAGATCCCAGCAAAGCATATGAGGTGATATTTTCCCTGACCACATGAGAAATCAGTCCAGCATTCTCTTTTAAAATTTATTTTATTTTTATTTTATGTGTATGAGTGCTTGGCCTGCATGTATGTAACTGCATCCATATCATGAAATGCCCATGGAGGCCAGAAGATATTTCGGATCCTCAGGATTGGAGTTATAGACTGGGAATTATAGAAACTGGGAGAGGCACGATGTAGAGGCTCCAACAGCACATACCTCAGAAGGCAGCCAGGGAAGCTGATAACCATACAACACTGAACGCCACCCAAGGGAGAACCCCAGGCCAATCTGTGAAATAGGGTGGAGCAGAATGAGGTTGGTACTCCTTCAAAAAATCAAGCCCTTGACCATGGCCTCGAAGGATCTTCATGATCGTCCCATCAGTTTGGTATCAGTTTCATTTCCTTTTGCACCTACCACAATCACCTTCATGTTCGGCTTCTCTAGACCCAACAGGGTCATTACTATTCCAAGCGTTTTGTACTTCTTGGGGTCTTTTTCTAAGGACTGATTGTATCACATGTCTTCTCGTGGCAAGCTTTCTCCTGTCTGCAATGCCCATCACTCTCTTACACAGTTCTTGCCCCTTATCATATCTGTTATACTTATAAGACTTGCTTTGCATATGTCTCTCCAATTAGAATGTGAGTGAGCTTCTTAGACTTTCTTGGTTCTCAACAGTATCCCAAGTAAGTGGCTGCCGGTGCATAGGAGGTACTCAGTATTTACTGAGTGAATGAGTGAGTGAGTAGATCATCTGTGTAAAGACTTCACCTTTCCTGTCTCTACAGTGTGTACTGTAGGGTGCTTTGGTGGTGGTGACACAAAGCCACACAGAGGGGAATATCACTGCAAGTACTTCTCTAAAAAAGAAATATCTCAGCAGCTAAAAATCATAATAGCCAAAAATGTAGTAGAACAATGTTGGGCATTGTTGTGAGCTCTTCAGATGAGTTAACTCTGTAATTCTCACAGCTATATTTGAATTGAATACTATTATTAGCTCTTTTGAATAGGTGAGAAAGCTGAAGCAAAGCATGAAAGGCAGATAAGGAACTTTCCAATGTCACATAGTCCAAGGTTCCTTCAGTGCTGGCCTAGACCGTCATGGAAAAAGTCGTGATTTTCTCTTTTCATTGGAAGATTCTGTTTCCTGAACAAGGACTCTGAGGTGTCAGGGCCCAGTAAGTGGATCACAAGTGTACACAGGAATATCTAAAGGGCAAGGGTCGACATGTAGCACAAGCTGTCTTTTATACCTTTACCAACACCATCCTTCCATCTCCTTCTGGGGTTGGTTTTCTTTCAGCATTTCATCCAGGAATACAGTAGCAAAGATTCCCCTTGTTTTAGCCAGTGTGCGGTATTATGACATTGTGGAATGTTTGGCAAGCAGGTTTTGGGGAGTTCTGATGGGACTTTCTTCACTGACCACAGTAGGGTTTGCATGGCCAGGGATGCTTAGTGTTCTGTTCTGAAGCCCATACTTACAGCGAGGGGTGGCTCCATTGGTGGCAACCCATTGGGGTCTGATGTCCTACTGCTACCTGGGCTGCTGTAGTGACCCATCATGGCTATAGGCTCTATGCGAAGTAAACCTAGAGGTTATTTCCTAATCTTCCTGTCAACTTGTCTCCTCCCCCAAATGATATTTATTGTCAAAATACACCTTTCTAGGGCATGCTTTGAATTAGTTATCAAATGCTAATAAATATTCAAGTACGCAATCTTCCAAGGGACAAGAAACACTCTGGAGTATGAACTAGTTCATGAACGTCTGCTTTAGATTTTGAAAGGTTATAACACAAAAACTCTAGGGAAGAATTGTGATGTTCTAGTGAAGTCTCACACAAAACTATAGGAGAAGACCAGCAGGGTAAGTAGATGGGTTTTATGCCAGATTCGTCTTTGATTGACTGTGATAGATCACTGGTGCTTCTCTACCTATTAGAATGGACTTCACTTGGGGGTTTATGCATCATACTAACTGCTAGTATCTGTTATAAGATCTGCCAAGTTATTGCCTTATTGGATTAATATTCTCTCTCTCTCTCTCTCATATCTAATTTACATGGTCCTCTGCTTTTTGTCTCCCTTCTCTGACCAATGAGTCTTGAAGTCAGGACCTGGAGGCATGACATTTAAGACTTAGAATCTCTTGACCTTATGGAAACTCTATCCTGTTTCCAAGCAGGCCAGAGCTAGGGAATGACTTCGGGGAAAGGCTGAGTGAGAAGGCTGAGTGGGGGAAACTTCATGTTGTTCTATTTTATGAGTCATTAAAATCACTTCAGAGACCAAACGAAACAGTGCTTGAGGCAAGATACCTAATGCCTTGGACCTTCGTGTCAGACTTGTGTGTTTCCACAATTTCTGTCCTTAATCAAGGTCTTCATCAGACAAAAGAGGGGTGTTATGCTGAGCATCTGGGGTCTCATTGCGGGTTGACTGCACAGCTGGCTACCTATGCCAGACCCTTGGCACTGTTGGTTTGCACATCACTGCAGTCACTCAAACCTGATAGCCTGGACTTCTCTAGGCTATCTAGACTTCTCCTCATTCGCTCTGAATGAACGCCAAAGTATGAAAGGCCACACTGATCACACATGGTAGGAAAAGAACCTTAAGTGGTTTCCTTTTTCCTGTTACCTCTCCTACCCTCAGTTCTAGCTGCCATCTTCTCCCTCTGTGCTTTGAGAGAAGGGGAGAAGAACGAGCACAGCAAGGGGTGCAAAGGGCACAATTAAAAACTGCAGGAAGACTGGCACTTACTGAGAGGAACAGAACCTGAGTCACCCCAGTGTGAGAAGGGGTGTGCAGCTCAGCAGAACACAGATATGTGCCGAGACTGCGCAAGGTAGAATCCAGACCGGGGTCCCAGGCCACACTCAGGATACATGTCTGCCAGCTACTAGCTCGGTGATCTGGGACAACTTGACATAAGTGCTGAAACACAGGAGGTCTAACTGGATGATGTCTAAAGTCCTTCTGTTTCTAATATTCTGTGAGTCCCAGGTTAAGGTCAGGAAACTCTAACTTCAGGTTCCATTTATACTCTGCTTCCTAAAGAAATTTAAGTTGGTTTGTAACAGAAGCAGAGTAATACTAGTACTGTTTAATAAAGATGAAAAGAGATAAGGAATCCTGTGAAAGGGGTACAGTTAACATGGGGACCGTAGATGGGGGTGCCTCTGGAAGACCTGCTGCTCTAGCTACACAGAAACAAAAAGCAAAACACTTTCTGTTTCTTGACCATAATTCACTTTTCCAATATATTCATTCTATAACTATCTGCCAAAAGTGCAGACACTGATCTTGACGCTGGGGCGTCAAGTGCAGGGAGAGTAAGGACAAACAAATACAGAACGTTAAAAAAAAAACATTTTGGACATCTGGTCCCTAGATCTTTGTTTCTAATGTTCTTCAGGAAAGAGAAATTGGGCTCCCTGGAGAGATGGTACAGGATAGGAACATGAAATACACATGAGGAGCCTAGACACTTCATGGTATTCAAAACTGAAAGTTCGGATAAGGAAACGAATAAAAATAACAAGCCTGGCATGGTGGAGCAGGTCTTTAATCCCAGGCAGGAGCAGGCAGGTCTCTGTGAGTTCAAGGCCAGCCTGGTATGCATAGTGAGTTCCAAGCCAGCTGGGGCTACAGGGAGACCCATAAATAAATAATAAATAAATAAATAACAAAACCCTACATATTAGGGTAATGTCAAAGGGGCACAAAAGCCAACTGAAAGAGCTTCCAAAAGCCAAGGCTGGAAAGACTGAAGCAATCAAGTAATGTGACATTGGACTGCAGCCCAAAGGACAAAATAAAATGCCCTCAAGTCCACACCAATATAAACAAATTGGCTGAGTGAATTAAATGTGGAGAGCAACAGACAAGCTTCTCATTAGAAGAGCTCTGTGGCACCTCCAGCCCAGTTCCCACTCCTCTCGTGTAGCCACACACTGTGCCTCGTCAAAGGAATGGGATGTGCAAACAAACACGAAAAGACTTTTACACTAGAGAATATGGCAAGCAGTTCTGACTGCAGGGGACCAGAGCAGAGCGACATTTACAGTCATGAATCATATCAAAATGATGTGATAAAAATGGCACTTGACCTCTGTGGACTCCCTCCCAAACCATAATCCAATCAAATGATGACAAAAATGATACATGTCCAAAGGGCATCCTAGAACATGCCTCGCCAGGACTCTCCAAAACTGCCAAAACAAGGACTGTCTTGGGAAACTGCCTCAGCCAAGAGAAGCCTGAGGAAACCTGTTAATTAAAGGTAACTTAGTGTCCTGGGTGGTGTTCCGGAGAAAGGAAAGAACATCAGATAAAAACCTAAGGGAATCTGAATTCACCATGATGTTTGGTTAATAACAATGTACCAATATTAACAGACCTATAAATATTAATTTATGTTAATAAAATGAGTAACTGTGTGCATGAACTGATGGTGACATTTTAACTAACTCTAACCCTAACCCTAACCCTAACCCTAACCCTAACCCTAACCCTAATCCTAACCCTTTTCATATCACTTAATTGTTTTTAAATTTTTACTATTATTATCATTATTTTTCTTTATGTGTCTGAGTGTATTCCTTGCATGTATGTAGGTGTACCCATGTTAGCCAGTGGCAGTGAAAGTCAGAAGACAGCATCGGATCCCCTGGAACTGAAGTTATAGATGTTGTTAGGCGCCATAAGGGTGCTGGGAACCAAACCCACGTCCTCTGCAAGAGCAGTCAGTGCTCTTGAATTGATGAGTCACATCTCCAGCCCTAATTTTGTATTAAATATTTATTTATCTGTGCCCACGAATGTCAGTGTGTATGTGTGTGCGTATGTGTGTGTGTGCATGTTCATGTATGGTGCACATGTTGAAGTGAGAAGATAATCTGTGGGAGTCAGTCCTCTCCTTCTACTGTGTGAGTCCCAGCCTAGGACTGAACACAGGTCATTAGTCTTGGCACAAAGACCTTTACTCACTAAACCATCTCTCCTTCCTTCAATTTCTCTTTAAATCTAAAAAATAAAGAATATGTCAAAAGGGAAACAAAAGAGGGTCTGGAGATCAGAGTCAGACATGAGAGGGCCTCTCTCTTGCTGGCCTTGAACAAGCAAGCTTCTATGGGCTTTATGTCTGCAAGGAAATGAATCACCTCATCCACACCATGACACTGGCAGCAGGTCTCAGGCCTCAGATGAAAACTCAGCCACAATTTTGAGCACAGTTTTGTGAGACCCTCAACTAAGAACCCTATGAACCGCACCTAGAATTTTGATCCAAGGAACCTGTGAGAAAATAACTATCGTTTTAAGCTGTTAAAAAAACCCAACAAAACAACATACATCTCAGAAAGAAGTGAAATACTAGAGAAATTTAAATGAACTCAAATGTAAAGCATTTCTAGTGTGTTCAATGAATTGGTAGTCAGATAAGCTCTGAGGGGAATCTTGGAGTGGGGCTCTGAACCCAAGGAAGGAGCCATCCATGACAGGTTATGGCCAAACAGATCGGCCAGCTCCAGGGTCTGCAGCAATCTTTGTATGTTCCAGGATAGAAAGACAGCCAGGATGAGTGGAGTAGCTGAGGGAGGTGAGAGCTGCGGGGTCCGCCAGATTATAGAAGAAATCTAAAGAAATGTAGTGAATCGGGGGTTTAAGTTAAACTGAAAGCCATTAGGGCATGAATGATGTATCTGATTCACACTTTGAAAGATATATGCTGGGATGGCAGGATGGCTCAGGCTTGCCACCAAAGCTGACCACCTGAGTTTGATCACTGGAACCCACATATTAGGAGGAAAGAAATGACTCCCATGAGTTGTCCTCTGCCTTCCACATGTGTACCACGGCACGCACACACACACACACACACACACACACACACACACACACACACACCCCATAAATAAAATAGAATATAAATTAAAAAGAACAAGCTGGGTGTGGTGGTACACACGCCTTTATTTCCAGCACTTGAGAGGCAAAGGCAGGTGGATCTCTGTGAAATTGAGGCCTACCTCAAAAAAGACAAAAAGAAAATTGTAAAGAACAAATGATTCATGCTGACTGCTCTGTGCAGGACTGATCATGGAGTGGCTAGTGTGGAGTCAGGGTGGCCAGCTAGGAGGCTCCAGTGCTGATTTAGACAAAAGATGCCAAAGCTTTAGACCTTTGAGGGGGTTAGAGAATACTAAAGGCTTCTAGCAAGTATGGCAGGATTGTAGGAGGCTCCAGTGCTGATTTAGACAAAAGATGCCAAAGCTTTAGACCTTTGAGGGGGTTAGAGAATACTAAAGGCTTCTAGCAAGTATGGCAGGATTGTAGGAAGGTTCTTGATGGAGCGGGCATGGGCTGGGGGCTCCAACTTACTTTGTAAACCCATGTGCCCAAGAAGCTCCCAAGGGAGGAAGTGGCAGGTGAGCACTATAGTCACATGCTCCTGAGCCACAGAGTCCATCCCTGTGTTATTCTGTTCTCGAGCTTCTGTGCATCTCTGATGATTCACCAGGGTGGCTGCTGGCACCCACATGGGGTTGTGCCAGTCTGGCTAGATCCTCTCTGGTGGTGCTGCCAAAAGGGAAACTGGAGCCCACCACCACCCCCAACCGCCTGGCCAGGCAATGGTACCCTGCTTAATTAATCATTTCCTCTGGCTTGAACATTAATTTAACAATTTGTTGCTAGTTATTTCACAAAGTGGGAGCCGCCCTCTGTCTGACTCAGAAGTAGTTAGATGTGAACCAGAGAAATGCCCTGTGTGGATCATCTTCCCACAGGGATGGGGGGAGAGAGTGTGAAGAAAATCCCTCAGTGTTTAGTCTGATTCTGATCGCTTCACTTAGTTACCTGAGACTTTAGTTTTTGGAAACTTGACCCTAAGTATACATTTTCTAATTTAAAAAATGTTTGTATATCGTATGTGACTATACATGTTTGTATATGTAGGTGTGTGTGTGTAGGTGTGTGTGTGTCTACACATATGTGTATAAGTGGAGGCAGAGGACAACCTCAGGTATCACTTGTCAGTAGGTACCTACTTTGCTTTCTGAGACAGGATCTCTGGCTGGCCTGGGCCTACTGATTTGGCTAGGCTGGTTGGCCAGTGAACCTAGGAATTCGCCTGGCTCTGCCTCCTAGTGCTGGGATAACAAACACCCACCATCACATCTGGCCATTTTACATAGGTCCTGGGAATTAAACTCAGGCCCTCATGCTTGCAAGGCAAGGACTTTACTGACAGCCATCTCCCCAGGCCAGCCGAGCCTGGGGAATCTTCCTTTTCCACTTGCTCAACTGCTGTGGCCTGGACGGCCCTGCACTCTTCTGCTGCCAGTCTCTACCTTCTCACTTCATTGGATCTGATCGAACCCCAGAGTACCTGAGACCTCTACCCGAGGGAAAGCAAAGGCTATGAGGTCACTTTTAGGACATATCTGTGCAGTTTGAACCACTGTGTCCAGGACGGTGGGTCAACCATAGGTGATTAACCCCTGGCGGGCAGGGACTGCTCAGGTCCAGGGGAGGGTTGGTGTTGTAAGGTCTGTAGCATGTAGGGTTTTACAGATCAAGATCCTTTCACTCGCAATTTAGCTGTCACAGCTGAGCAGGTCCAGAAATACACAGTCTCTGGTTTTGAGCACCTCCCTTCCCTTTTTAACTAGACCAAGTTCATGGATCAGTACATGAGCAATGCCCTGGGCTTCTGGACTCCCACGGTTGTGTCTCACCCAGTTGCAAAGGATGCTAGATTCAGTATGATAGAACTTCTACCATGCCCAGAACTTCTTAGAAACGGACACACCACCATTCAAGAGATGGGCAGCTAATGGCTTTATTTTTCAGATTTTTCTGTTGGTGCAGGACTTGATGGTATCCAAAGAGTGTAGGTACCACCTCCCACGCCTGCCTCTTTCAGGCATATTGCTTTAACTAGGAATACAGATGACAGAAGTTCAGGGTGAAAGAGAAGGCTTTGTGATATGGGAATGAGTTAGAGTCTGTCCCACCTGGACAGCACCCTAGTCAGCAGGAAATAACTGTTGGTACTTCTGTGAAGCTTAGTTGTCACACTAACACTTTATCAGAAAGTATGGTTTTGCCATTTAAAAAATATATAGCAGCTGTGTGAAATGGTATACATCTTTAGTCCTAAAACTCAGGAGGCAGAGTCAGGCAGATCTCTGTGAGATCCAGGTCAGCTTGGTCCGCCTAACAATTTCCAGGCCTGAGGGATGGGGAGACCCTGTTTCACAACTGCCACCCCCATATTTATAAAATGTAAGAAAGGCAGATTTATCTGCACCTCCCAGTAGTCGGGGAATAGGTAGGTCTTCCCGCTACTGAGGCCTGTCAACACTGCTGTATCTCTTGTTGCATAAGGCTTAATAAAGTAGTCACAAAAGGCCAAGGTTAAAAATTGTACAAGAAGCTTCTCACCATACCAAGTGAGAGCTGGAAGGAACTGCACAGCTCATTTGTCTCACTGGTCCTTGACTCTGTTTACGCCTAGGGAGCACCCTCAAAAGCTCTGGTGCATTAAACTGGGTGGGCCCTATATTAGTGCTTAAGCCAAAGCTTTCCAATAGGCTCTGATAGACAGATTATGGATGCAGACTACCCAGGCTAGAGAAAACAAGGCTCTCATTCTTCAGGTCTTCAGAAAGAAGTCAGGGGCTCCTAATCTAGCCCAGAGTTTCAAGCATCTGGCTGGCACCCTAGGTAACAGGAGGGCAGGGCCCCGGGTACCGACCTTCCTATCACTAGCTACCCCCTTAGGACCTTGGAAAGGTGCCCGCCCAAGGCCTCCTGTGAGTAGAGTGACCTCACCACAGTCACAGGTTTTAGCCAGGCCACTGTTACCAGTTCTGACCTGTTTGTTGTCTGACCCCTACTGTATGACCTGACCAGAAAAGATACGGCAGCCAATAACATTCTGGCAAGTCAACTGAAACAACTCAGAAAGGTCTCAGAGTCCCAAAGTCCTTAGGATCTGAGCTTTGTTCCTGCCTGAAAAGCAGCAACAGAGGAGAACATGTCCGGGCGCAGCAAACACCAGGCAAGAAACAGAGAAGAGAGTCAGCCTGGGGCTCTGGATTCCTGCTCTGCTGGAAGTCTGTTTGCTCAGCTATTCTGGGATTCCTGGGAGACCCCTCTTCAGCCTTAGGAAAACCCCGTTCACAGGGTAGGTTCTGTGTATCCAAAAAGACAGTAAGGGGCCTCACCACAAACAAAGCCACTTTGCTTTTTTAAAAAAGTTTTATATATTTGGGAGTCTACATGAAAGGAGGAAACAAAAGGGATCCTAGTGATGAAATACAGTGTGAGAACTGCCAGCTAATTTGAATCCTCATTTCACTGAAGGGAAGAGAAACCCACAGAAAGTCAATGTGTGTGTGTGTGTGTGTGTGTAAGAGAGAGAGAGAGAGAGAGAGAGAGAGACAGAGACAGAGAGATAGGGGTTGGAGGGAGAGGGTAGCCTGTCTCTGTGGGATCTGCTACAAAGCCACCACCTCTGTGTCACCCCCCTAGCATCTGCCATAGCCGTAGGTATGGGCCCGGGGATGGCAGTTCTAGCA
Source organism: Eospalax fontanierii (assembly GCA_035773235.1). Lineage (NCBI taxonomy): Eukaryota > Metazoa > Chordata > Mammalia > Rodentia > Spalacidae > Eospalax > Eospalax fontanierii. Next base: position 96,282,611 of record CM069528.1, on the reverse strand, counting down.
CGGGGTCATCCTGATTGCCAATAGAGAGCCTGAATTACAGCTCCTTGGGAAGCCTCTGCTTGTCTCTGACAGAGTAGCTGTGCTTCAAGAAATAGGACAAAACTTCAGGACCCAAGCCCTTCTTGCAAAGCTTCCCCCAAACCAGAGCGACATGCATCCCCAGAGATCTCTCTGGGCATCAGGAGGGACAAGCTTCTCCATTCTCCAGCTTGATCTGTGGACAAAGCATCCCTCAGTACCCTCCTCCATCCTCCTTCTCCTACCAGAAACTGGACACCCCCAAAAGGACCAGAGTGGAGCATCTGCACAGTGCCCAAAGCCTGACATTAGCTTCTTCATATGGGACTCATTCTCTCTTCTATCCCACAAATATTTCTAATTCCCTCCGTCCATACTCATCCTGTTCCAGCAGAACCCACACATTTCACACATCCACCTGCTCCAGGCAGTTCAAAACTTCAGCTCTAGGCTGATACTCAAAGCAGGAGACCCCAAAGCATGTTATATTCCAAAGGGAAAGAAGAGGTCCAAGTAGATGGTGAACACACTTTTACTTTGCCCGGACCAGAACTGATTCCTGCATATCTATGCAGTTCTCATGTACACTCTGTGAAGGACTCTGGGCTGGTCCAGTGGCCACAACAGTAATCAGTAAGGGAGACTGAGACAAGAGAGGCTCCAGCCCTGTCTCACCACTGCCTTCTTTTAAACCACAAGTCAAGATTGAACACAGGCTTTTGGGAGGAAATACCCTTTGGTCTAACACCACAGCACAGGGCACAAGCACATAAAATGCCCAACACATCCTGGGTTCATGATTCCTTCTGGTCTGAGGTCTGCACCTGCTGTTACACAAATTTCACAGCCACGGTGCCTTCCTTCCTTCCAGGCACTGAGGTCCCCAATGCTCCAGACACTGAAGACTGCACCTCATTTCCTTTTGCACCCCTGGTAACTGTAATGGCCAGCAGGTGACAGGAACAGAGAGATCATCTGATGAGCCCACAGCTGAGTGAGTAGAAAGAGCCACAACTGCTACGCTCTTCTTCTGCGTCCTCTTGCCATTTTCCCAAGCTCCAGTCACCAGGACCCCGCTTCCCTCCCCCCAACCCCTTTTCACCAGCAGTTTTCAGTCTTACCTCCCATGAGAAAAAGAAGCCCTGCCACATACTGCATAAGGCCTCGGTCCCAGCAGCAACCCAGCACACCGATGATCCAACCGAAGAGGATGATGGCCACCGCCATGCCCATGAAACCAGCTGTCATTCTGCGCAGGTCTGTGGGGAAGCAGAAGGAAGGAGTAACATTAGAGGGTAGGACAAAAGAAAGTCAGATGCCCCCAGCCCTGGAGCAAGAAGGAGAGGTCAGGGACACTTCTAGCACACAGGTGGTGACTGTCCTCTGCACAGACATGCTAGGGCAGCTGGGTTCCTAAGCACATGATCTGTTGTGGTTGCCTCACCTGCACTGAGCAATGCTGACCTTCCTGTGCATCTCTCAGCCTTAAGATACAGGCTCTGTCTTTAATTTCTATCTGTAGAACGGAAAACTTGCTAAAAGAAATATGGTAAATGGTAGAACAGACTGGACCCTAGACAGCTATGGCTAACCTCAGCATTAGTCAGGCTCTAACATAAGTAAGAACCAACGAAATAGACTATGGGAGCAGAGCAGGATTCTGGAGGCAGGGTGTACCTGCCAAACCCTTCCTCCCTTCCAGCCAGGGTCTACTGGGCTGTTGGAGGGATCATGTATGAAGTTGTGGCTTAAGTGTTTTTCATTCTTTCCCCTCCAAGCTGGCTCTTGATGTAGCTTTGGCCGCAAGCTGGGATGCAGAGGAAGACCCACATTTCCCCTTCCTTAGTCTAAGACCTTCGAGAAGGCCCCTTCTTGCATCTGCCACTACTTCTCCATCCCCTAGTTTAGGGTAAGGACCTTCCTGGCTCTGTTCCTCTGGAGCCTTTCAGACAAAGCCAGGAATGACTTGGAGAGAAGAAAGGAACTGCAGGAAAGGTGGTATTTTAAGGAGAAGAAAGAGGGTGGGGCTTGCTTCCCTGTCTCAGCTGGCTATGTCACATCTCAAGCTCAACTCAGCTTCCTCACTGGCCTCTTCCCTCCTGTGGTCAGAGGTGGTCTGAGCTGTTGTCATACACTCTGCTGACATGTGTGCCTCTGGCTTGGATTGGTTTCCTGAATGTTTTCCTCTTCCCATTCTTCTTCCTTAGACCTGGCCCCTTACTTCCTGCTGGGGAGCACCCGACTCCCGTCAGGTTGGTCACTCCTCCCTCCCTGCCCCATGCACCCACCTGCAGTCAGTCATATCCACCCACATCTGAGTTAGTGCACCATCCCCAGGCTGCTAACAGGGCTCTAAGCAAGAACAAAGCTCTTTTGTCTGGCCTCTGCCCAAGGCTCTAACTCCTCTGGGGCATCAAGAGCATCCTAGAGCACTAGGGACAATCTCTTCTCTCAAAGGAAGGATGGAGTGTCAGGGTGGATGGGAAGGTGCCTGCCTGGAATCAAAATACCTCACTCCACTGCTGTCTGAAGCATCTCTTCTCCTCTCAGCCCCATGGATTTCTGTGGGCAATGCCTTGGGGTCCGCATGTCTCACAAGGGGACTACCCCTCAGTCCTCTCCTCTCACTTTCTATCCTACTAGGAACCCAGCAGCACAGAGACTCCCGACTGTCACAGTTTGATCCTTCTGTTGAGGGATCTGGTCTTGTTGTTCTGAAATGGAAAATCAGATTCAGCCAACAACAGCCAAGGGAGGAAGCTGGCTGGAGAGCGGGGAGACACAGACACAGAAGGAACACTGGCTGACCCCTCTGGGAAGCGGAAGCCTTCAGAATGGGACAGCGCATTGCCCCAGAGGCGGAGATCCCGAGGGGGCCCTAGAGTAGGTGTCTGCTGCACTCAGTTCTCCTTTACCTTCTGCACTCCCAGCAGGCCTGCCCCAGCCAGGTGGAAGCAGCACTCTGTGAACTGTCAAGGAAGCCTCATTATCAGGCAGCACTATGTGGATTGCTCAGATTGCCAAATGAGTCAGACAAAGCTTTGTTGAAAGAGCCGTTTGATGACAATACTATAACACATGAGCCAAGCTGGCTGCACAGCCAGCCATGGCTAGAAAGGAACATTTCTGTCCGTGAGCCAGTCCTGGTTCCTAAGAGCCCAGCTTCTATGTGTCCATGTCTGTGGGCTGTCCATGGCTTGTCCTTTCATTTCCACCAAAACATTCACTGCCACCTGTGCTGACCTAGGTCTCTTCTTTCCTCAGCACAAGGGACTGAGCAACCAGGGTCTGAGCTGCCTTATCAGTGGGGAATGGTTCCCAGTGGACAGTGAGGCCACGTAGACTCATTTATGCAAATAGGATCTATGACCCGTACTTCAACTCTCTACATCCTTCAAGGGCATGGAGAAAGGGAAGAGGCTAGCTCTCTCCTTGGGAGGTTTAGACCCCACTTAAAAAGGTAGTACTGAATTTAGCACACTCCTCCCCTGGGCCCTTCCCTTTCTATCACAGAAGGGTTTCTGGGTCCTGTCCCCTATGACCCCATGAATCCCCTGTCTGTTGTAGGACAGATTCTCACTTGATCACTGAAAGTCCTACACTGGCCCAGGTCCTAGGGACTCTTGGGAGCAAAGGCATTGCCTAAGGGACTGAGTGGACATTGGGTAAAATCAGGTGACTGCATGTTGGTCAGAGGTGGATGAACCAGAGGGTGGTCTAGGCAGGAAATCTCAAGAGAGTACTAAACATTAAAAGTGTAAGGTGACATTTATTGAAGGTTGAGAGCAAAGTGTTTTTCTTAGAAGGAAATGGGGAGGCAGAAAGGCAGGAAATAAAGAAAATAACTGCTCTTCCAGAAGTTCTAGGCAGACCCTCGTCATCTGGGCCCCAGGTTAGGGAGCGGTTATTGCCTTTTCTCTCTCACAGCTTAGATAAACTTCTGTGTCTCCCACAGGGCGTTGTTGATAGAAGTAGGTTGTGCTAAGTTGTTGATGTGGAAACAAGATGAAAACCACGGGTCCTGACTGTGTTTTCACTGACCCGGGAAGATTTTCATTTCCCCTTTGAGTCTGACTTTGTCAGAATGGTGCATTAACAGCTGGTTATTTTCTCTTTGGAGAGTTACTTAAATAACTAGCTGGTAACCTGAGCAAGTGGCTGCAATAGCTCAGAAGATAAGTAGAACAAAGGAATTCGTTGTTTTACAGATGAAAGCAAGCAAGACCCAAAGACAAATAATTTATTGGCAGTCTCAAAGCCAGTGGACTACAAGAACAGTTAACAACTGGATTATTGAATTACGTGAGAAAATAAGATAAATAATAGAATTAAAATCGACTGTGAACAAATGCATTTAGCATTTGTTTCTCCAAAATCAAGCCAGAACTATAGCTAAGAGATGCAGAACATAGGAAAAGATGATTACAACAAGAAGACTGAATGCTGTAAAACTGGCGGACAGTGGGTGTGACTGGGCTGAATCCCAAGCCAGTGTCAGGGAGGTTGAAAACCTGACTGCAGAATCCCACACAGCCTCATGCACTGGTCCATGAAGGATCAGGTGGTAAAGGCAGAGGGGATGAAACAAGACTTAGAGAACAATTTGAGAAGAATCAAGATTCCCAGATCCCCTTGCCACTCGGCACCACTGTGGGGCATCTCTCCACCCCAGCTTCAGGGGCATTAAACAGAATATTAGGAATGGCATGCGGGGGGCAAGCTTTGACAAGAGCTAGCTAGCATGGGTGAGGGTCAGGGTACCATTCTGAAATTTACCACCCTACTCACCAATAGGGTGACTATTGGTGTGGAAACTTAACACTGAGAACTTTAGCCTTCTTCTACTTGGCTCCCAGAAGCTAGTTTTTAGATCTTTCTTCCAGCTCGGAGGCTGAGTGAGGTCGCTCTTGAGCCATGGGCAACCCTTACACCACACGACCCTTGGGAGCAAAGGTACTGCCCAAAGGACTGAGTGGACAGCAAGTTATTATGGCTCTAGTCCTTTCTGCACACTTGCCCCCAGAGTAGAACAGGATATAACCCCAAGTTGTCCTTCATTGACTCAGTATTCCCAGGCAGCTCCTTAACACCCCACTATAAAACATGAGCAGACAGAGGGTCGCAAGATGGCTCAGCAGGTAAAGGTACTTACTGCCAAGCCTGACAACGAGAGTTTGATTCCTGGGACCCACACAGTGGAAGGTGAGAACCAACTTCTACAAGTTGTTCTCTGATCCTCTGATCTACACACACACACACACACACACACACACACACACAAAGAGAGATCATACACAGATATACAAAATGAATAAATATAAAAATAAAATTTTAACTTGAGTAGACAACCAACCAAGAAAATCCCACCCGAGTGAGGTAAAATTTAGGGAAATAAACTGTGTGAGAAGAAAAATAATTCATAATTATTATTAACATCCTCAGAGAGAGAAGGCCCAAAAGGTATTGTTTCCATGAAATAAAAACTGAATAGTATTAAAAACCACTAGCTAGAAAACAAAAACAATATCTTGAATTAAAGTGACAATATAAAAATCAATGAAACTTATAAACATTTGGATTTATGTATTAATTATCCTATTGTGTGCCAAACGCTTAAGGAGACTTGGAAAATACCCACAGAACAGCATGAAATGATAAACTGAGCCTGATGGTGCAAATCTGGCAACACAGCTGCTGGGGAGGCTGAGGCAGAAGGACTGAAAGTATGAGGCCAGGATGGGCTACAAATGAGTCAAGGCATGCCTTAGCAACTTCATGTGACCTTCTCTCAAAAGAGAAAATATAAAAGGACTTGGGGTTATAGGTCAGTGGTAGAGCAGGGTCTAGCCTGCATGAAGCCCTAGGTTCAATTTTTACACAAAAGAAAGGAAGGAAGGAAGGAAGGAAGGAAGGAAGGAAGGAAGGAAGGAAGGAAGGGAGGGAGGGAGGGAGGGAGGGAGGGAGGGAGGGAGGGAGGGAGGGAGGGAAGCGGGGAGGGGGAGGAAGGGAGGGAGATGGAAGGGGAGAGAGAAAGAAGATGTCGCCTAGTTTTAATTCACACAAAGCTGGTCTACCGGTGCCTAGGAAGACTATGATAGCCCCTATTTGAATGCAGGTGCATCACAGGGCGTCGTTCCATGGTTTTAAAATCTCTTGCTTTTTATTTGCATTTGCGTTAGAGTTATCTGTCACTCTGAGTGGTCACACACAGATGGTGCCGTGGCTCTGTTGTGACCTACCTGCCATCTCTTCTTTGTATGAGTGAGAAACTACCATTTAATTCCTTGCGGTTTTCACTGTGCCCACAGCACTATTCTGTATTGAGGAATTTACATAGCTTGTGTTTCTTACCCCATCACTTGCTGACTTTTTAGGAAAAAAAAAAGGTAAAATGGGAAAAAGGAAGGGAACTCTAGCTCACCTTGCTTGGTTTAGGAAAATATTGTTTGGTTGGCTTTAGAATAATCTCACAGAAAAGAGCCTTGGATGACAGGTTTGACTCTGCAGGCAAAGATGGAGATTTAAAAAAAAAACCTCATCAACCATGTTCTGTTTGAATCCATAATCTGTATTTCATGACCCTCACACTTAATGGTCTAATTTCTTAAATAAGAAAGGTGCCTTCTAAATTCTATTGAATTTATTTCAGTGTGGAAAGGAGTGGGCTGAGGTAGGCTGATAGAGAGAATGCGGAGGAAAGGCAAGTGGAGCCATTGAACCGAGCTGGAGAAAACAGCTCTCCTCCTCAGAGATTGTTGATATTTGGATATTTTATTTATCTATTTTATGTGTATAAGTATAATGCCCTGCGTGTGTATAAGTGCACCTGTGTCATGCGATGCCTTCAGAGGCTAGAAGAGGGCATCAGATTCCCTGGAATTGGAGTTATGGACAGTTGTTAGCCACCATGTGGGTGCTGGGAACCCAACCTGGGTCCTCTGCAAGAGCAGCCAGTGCTCTTAACCACTGAGTCATCTCTCCAGCCTGAAAATTTTAAAATTTAAAAATTTTAAAATGTACATTCCTACTAACATTTAAATAGAAAGACATTACTTGCAACTCTACATGGGAAACTAAGCTTTCTGCATGTAAGTAAACACCGTTCAGAGAAGGGAAAAGTGTGCTGGGCTCAGAATGTCGCTCTAGTCGCTCCACAAAGACCCTGCATCAAAAAGGATGATGACTGAAGTATTTTTTTCCCCACTTGAAAAAACATGGTGAGAGCAGGGCGACAGGCAGGCCTGGCTCTGGAAGGCACCTGTGAGCGAGCTGCACGTGCTCGATGCTTCCCCCTTCTGTCTGCCAGGAGCCCACAGCCCAGGTTTCAAAGGTGACTGGGCTCCCTGGGAGCAGAAGTATCACAATGAACCAGGTCACGGGTTTTGCAAGCTGAGCAAAGTGCTAAGGCCAGAGCCCCACATGGAGAGGTCAGTAGGTCAGGGACGCAGGAAGAGGAGGGAGAAACTGTGATGAAATTACCACCCATGGGGTCAACTCAGCATAGGCTGAGTCAAAGGACATAGAACATCCCAGGGACTTTTCGGTACTGGGGCTAGAGAGATGGCTCATCAGTTAAGAGCACTGGCTGTTATTCCAGGGGACCTGAGTCCAGTTCCCAAAACCCACATGGAAGCTAACAACCACCTCTAACTCCAGTTATAGGGAATCTGACATCCTCTGCAGACCTCCACACATGGAGGCAACGTACCACACATGGCACAATGACATATATGCAGGCAAAACACTCACATTCCTAAAAAAATAAATAAATAAACATGAAAAAAGATTTGGTACTCAAATCAGGTTTCTAGAATCCATTCTTTTGCTTTTCAGGTACTTGGAGTGGCTGGGGTGAAGGATTTATTTATTAATTTGGAGATGCATCTCCCCCAGAGTGTTGTTGCTTTCTGTCCTCCAAGGACCAAAACAGCTGGAGGCCACAGCAGCTAATAGCAGAGGTGCCTGTGGCTATCTAGGCTCTTTGAACCCTGGAATCTGGCAGCAAGCACTACAGGCGTCTACAACGATGTCGCGTTTGGGAGGGCTTCACTGATTTAGTCAAGAAAAACAGAGACATCGGAAGAACCTCCCGGGAGCTCTTGCTCCTGACTCACTTCTACAATGAAAGTTGGTTCAATATCATGGTATCATATTTAAGGAACTATTTTATATGAAAACAAAATAGTTCTTAGGTTTCCATGGAAAGTACCAGATATGGGATTCCAATGCCTGGAATGCCACTCCAAACTGACCTCTACCTCGTCCTATACTCCATCCTTCCCCAAGCTCCATGCTCAGTGATACACACGACCGTTCCCTCCCTCACTTCTGGACCATGCAGTGCTATCCAGCATCATAGCTCCCTGCGTACTCTGTGTGGCAAGCTTCAGATCACCTTTGCAGACCTCCCTGCAGGGTGCACATGTCTCTGAGAGGCTCTCTCCTGTCCTAGTGGACTCCACATCTAGTCCCCAGAACTCCCACACTTGATGGATTTACCGTATCTATTATCGTTACTTGTTTACATCTCTCTCCCGTCAATAAATTCAAGCTGGCTCAGGGTTGCACTCATGTTTGATTTATTCTGTCTTCCTAATCCCCAGCTCATTGCCTGACATAAGCAGGTGTTCAACAAATATTTGCTAAATGTGATCACCATCCCACCCTGTAGCAATTATCAAAGCTGCGTGCATGAGGGTGAGGAGAAAATACCTTCACAATCCAATCTGCTTCAGTGATTCAAATGTCATTGTGACTTGGACTCTGTTTTCCTTTTCTAATTTCCAATCTCCTTTTAAAAGTCAGTATTGCTTAGGCAACTCAGTATCATTACTTTTTGCGTCCTAGGGAAACATCAACATGAATCTGGGTTTCAGATGACACGGAGCCATGGGTTCATAACGACTCTGTGCTACCCTCAGATTATGAATGGAACAGACCTTGCACCCACCACTCCTCCCAAGTCACGAAGAGACAGTGGGAGTGGCGGGTAGTTGCTGTAGAAACAAGAAGCAGTTTCTGGGTCAAAAGACAGATTTGAAGCTTCTTCCTCCTGGATCCTACCTCCGGATTAGAGCTGCCATAAATAGGGATGACATACCATGCTGTGATATTCAAATCACATCCATTGTCAAAACAATGGACAGCAAATTACAAAATTTATACTCGCCTGATGAAAGCGAGGTCAGCAGCTAAAGCAAATACAGGAAGAGGAGAAAGAAGAGAGACCCAGAACCAAGAGGAAGCACTTCAAGCCAGAAAAGAATTTTTAAACTCACAAGAACAGGCCCCTCGTTCTTGCTGGGTGGCTGCCAGCCAACAGGAGAAAAGTACAGACGGGAAAGGTGGGAAGGAAACCGTAGCTCAGCCACCCCATGCACCTGGACAGAGCGCAGCAACCCGTTCTTACTTCTCTGCACACTCGTCACTGCCAGCTGCGTGGAATGTAAAGTACAGGAATGGGCTCCTTGGCGGAAGCATGACCCCACAGAGCAATCAGAAGTTGGAAGAACACACAGCGGCCTAGAAAAACACTGGAGTTTCCAGGAACTGACCAAGGGCAAAGACTTTGAGAAACCCAGGGACAGGGAAGACGAGTAGGAATCCACATAGTCCACTTGCTATGTCCAGGTGTGTGTTGGATAATATACTCAGGACAGGCCAATTCTTTTTTGCAATCCCCTATAAGGGAGATGTTATCATCTTCCCAGTTTGAAAAGTGAAACAAGGGAATTTTAGTTGACCAAGATTATACAGCAAGTATGAGGCAGCTCTGGGGAAGGTTCCACTTGGCCCATTCTCTCTCCATTCTTCAGTGCTTTTAATACTCCATGGCATTACATGCCCCCAAATTGAATTTAACATTCAGTAAAATATAATGGAATGTCATTCACCTATCAAAATTACTCTGTTGAAAACTGTCAATGGTATAGAAAAACTCAGGGAAAAACAAGGAACAAGCCTACATGTTCCATGCCGTAGGCGTGTGTACGTGAGCCCGTGCTTACATGTTCCATGCTACAGGCGTGTGTATGTGAGCCCATGCTTACATGTTCCACGCTGCAGGCGTGTGTATGTGAGCCCGTGCCTACATGTTCCACGCTGCAGGCGTGTGTATGTGAGCCCGTGCTTACATGTTCCATGCTGCGTGCGTACGTGAGCCCGTGCCTACATGTTCCACGCTGCAGGCGTGTGTATGTGAGCCCGTGCCTACACCCATGTGAGAGAAGCAATGGAGAAGTAGACCAAAGGTTTGCAGGGAACCTTTGTAATAGTGGTTTTCTTTGTTCTTGTCTACAATGGGAATGTAACAGTTGAAGAATCAGCTTTTGAGCTTGTTGGGAGATGTGACTTTTGTTTTCTTTAAATAGTTCTAAGTACAAATGAGTCAACCTACAAGATGGAAACAATAAAAGACTGTGTGGATGCCAGCCTTCCGTTCCTTCTTAGAAGTGCCTAGAGTCTGCATCCTGGCTCTACAGATATTGGTCTGAAGGCACTGTGCAGAACACAGTCATGTTATCCAGTCCTGAGGTCTCAAAGTTAAGGACAGTAGATGACAAGCCCACTCTGCCTTCTTAGTCTCAAACTGTGATGCTCAAGATGGCAGCTACTAGCCACACCTGGTTCTGTAACCCTTGAAATGGTTATTGAGTCCCTGAACCAGCACATGCTGTAAATTTAAGGTACATACCCAGTGGATGCTGGGGGCTCAAAAGGAATTTCTATAAGCATCTCTCAACAATTGTTTGTATTGATTTTATGTTAAAATGACAATATTTTGGGCATATTAGATTAAATCAAATATATTATGAAATTGATTATATCTGTTTCTTTTAAAGTCTTTAACATGGCAAATAGAACATTTAAAATTGTGTATGTGGATTTCATTACATGTCTATAGGACTGCAGAGCTCTGGGAGAGCTGTAGGAACTTGTGTAGATCTTGCTACAGGTGCCCAACATAGTTCTGAATCTTCTAATGCTCCCCACCTTCAGTTCACATATAATGAAAGGTTGGTAAAGGAGGTGGGGATGAAGGCTTCTTAGAAGAGTCGTAAGGGACCTGTGCACTTCCTTTCCTTACTATGGGGGTATTTCCACTCTTACCTACCACAAACTCAGGTCATGGAAAGTACTTAAGAGAGCCACTTGGAGAGCTGCACTGGGTTGCCCTTGAGTTTAGAAGACACAGGATGGTACTTACCTGTGGCCTGAAAAACTAAAGCAAATGGCCAGCTGGAGCCACCTGTGGCCGCACACTTGAGACAGTGCTATGTATCCACAGTTTGCTGGGGAAGGATTCCATACTTTTCCATAGGCTAAGCATAAAACAGTAAAACCTAATGACCCCGAAAAAAGCCCAGCCTTGTGCTTTGCCTGTTTTGGTGACATGACTCCACCAACGTCTCAAGAGAGGACAGCAACAAAAATGGGGGCCAAGGAAGGAGTGGAACCAGGTTGCCTGGACAGTGCGCTGTTCATATGAAGAGAAAATGGTGTGCTGTCAGTCCCCACAGAGCTTTTCCAGAGGAATCACTAAATTACCTTGTAGGAGAGGAGAACCATTATTTGAACACCGCCTTCCTTTCCCCAAGCCTATCCCTCAAGGATCCAGAACAAGGAGCAGGTGAAATTTATAAAAAAGATAATGAACATTCTCTCTCTGTCTCTCTCTCTCCTCCTCTCTTCTCTCTCTCTCTGTTAACTGCAGATTTCTGGTAGTATGTCAAGGCTTAGCTGGAGAAAGGAAAAGACACCTAGACTCAAAGCTGAAGTTCAGGGGTGAGATCTGACTCAAATTTTGGTAGCTACAAATGAAGAATTATGAGTATCTGAGAAGCATCCAAAAAGATGCATGCATGTTATCTAGGAACAGCAATGAAAGATCAGACAGACCAAGCTTAAAGGTTAACAAGGAAAACAAGTTGCATAGTGTTTCATAGATTAGTTACAGATGACTTATACAGATAAGAATGGTAATAATAATAAAATTAGCATTTTATGTGCAAAGCATGTCCCAAACACTTTATATACTTAACACATTTAGTTCCCTCTCCCAAAATCAATAAACTTATTCTCACCTCCTTTTTGAGGAATGTGGGGAAATGCATTATGTAACATTATGTAATATATGTTTTCAGGTAGAGATGCTTTTTCTAAAGTCAGATACCAGATACGGAAGCAGTCAAGAAAATTGATATATATTTATTTCTTGAAAATATTAAATATTATATTTACCATCACCTTGAGTAATGTAATAAAATGTAAAGAAACTGAAATACGACACCACCACACCAAGTGGCAGACTCCAAAACAGCATTATCAATCAAATAATGATTGGGTGTGCTGGATATCTTCAACTGTTAAACTTGGCATGCTGGGAAGAGAGGACCTCAGTTAAGGTCTTTCTTCTGTGGATTGGCATGTGGCCATGTCTATGAGGCATTTTCTTTTTTAAACATAATTTAAGAATTTTGTTATTTTTATTTTACGTGTATGAGTGTATTGCCTGCATGTATATAAGTGTACCCATGTTGAGCATTGCCCACAGAGGCAAGAAGAGGGCATGGGATCCCTGGAACTGAAATTACAGATTGTTGTTAGCTACCTGTGGGTGCTGGGAATCAAACCTGGGACCTCTGCAAGAACAGCCAGTGCTCTTAACTGCTGAGTGGTCTCTTCAGCCCCAATGTGGCATTTTCTTGATTGCTAACTGGCATAGGAGGGCCCAGCCCTCTGTGGACAATGCCATCCCCCGACAGGTGGGGCCTGGGCTGTGTAAGAAAAGTAGCTGAGCAAGTGGCAGGGGGCAAGCCAGTACACAGAGTTCCTCTGCAGCCTCTGCTTTAGTTCTTGCCCCCAGGTTCTTGCCTTGGGTTCTTGCCCTTGCTTCCCTCAGGACATGTAAGCCAAATGCACACTCTTCTCCCCAAGTTGTTCTTGGTCAGAGTTTAGTCAGAGCAGTGAACAGCTAACTAAGGCAGCCAGGAAGGACAACACTTTCAATGACCATGTGAGAATGATTTTCAAGAGGCAATTCTCAGAAGTATAAATACAAAGCCATAGACTGGTTATGTAACTGAACAACTGTAGCAATCTAAGGAACACTAGGAGCAATGTTTGCTAGGCATCTCTCATGAAATTGTTAACCCAGTGGATGAACTTGCACTGAGGGATGTCTGGGGACACTATCTTGACAGGATGGACCTTGACACAGATGAAAGAATGTATGAATTCCCATGGGAGCTACTGTGGGAGGGTGCCAATGGGGGGAGGGGATATAGAGATGATTGGGATGTTCTGTATGAAATACCCAAATATTCAATTAAGAATTTACAAAGAAAGTAGCAAAACAGTGTTACCATGTTGCAAGGAAATTCTCTTTAGCCCAAACTACCATAGGCATGGGCTCACTCCCCTTCATTGATGGGACAATAAGGAACTTGGAGACAAATCAGCTGCTTCAAAGTAGCAGTACGAGGTAGAGAGTCTGGTCTGACTCTAAGGCTCTTGCCTTTAATCACTGTGCTTTCCAGCTTGCTAGGGTCATAGATCAAGTGAGATCTGTGAAAGCCCTTTGTAAACTGTAAAGTGCTACCACAAATGCCTGTCATCACTTACATTCACTGCCAGCTTCCAAGACAGAACACAAATACTACTGACCCAGCAGCTATTATCAGTATCACCCAATGTGTACTTCAGAGCTGCAGGGTACACGAATCTTTACAAACAGTGTGGGAAACGCAAGACTAACAGCTTCTTTTTGCCTCTCCTAACACATCTTCTAAATTCTGCCATTCTGGAAATTTTGGTTTTCTAATTTATTCAGTGAAGGGGCCTCGACGAGCATGAGCTTATCTCTATCCTCATGTAAGGGAAGGTGCTGCCCAGAGCTCATGAGCATGGGATGGCAGGAGCACACCACGTGGAAGGGGAGGCATTTTTAGAGGAAAAAGGACCATGCGCTTTGGGAAGGGGGCACTGCCCTGAGGAGGGAGAATGTCTCTCCTCTCATCTTCTAGCTCGAATACCATAGGGAAGTCATAACATTTCTGCATTCATATGTCTGCTTTCTGAAGTCAACCTCTGCTCTGGAGGTCCTGGGGTAGACTCTATGAGTCTGATCCAGCAATTGCAATTTTTTAATGCCACTTTGCAGTATGCCAGCTGGTGTCTCCCAAGAGACAGAGCAAAAATTTGAAACAAAGAGCATGCTATTAAAACACTAATAAGATATCATGGAACCATTTTTTTTAAAGAATGCGAAGCTATCATAAATGATGATAACAAGGAATATACTTCCCACAAAGCTGGGAGGGACTATGCATGAGATGGAAGAACCTGCTCCTCTTCCTTCATCCCAAACCACACTTCTTTCTCCTCACTGTGGACCCCTCCCTGATAGTAGCCAGCAATGACTGATAGGCCCAAGAGACCTCTCCTCTCCCTGATTTCTTTCTCTGTGGCTGCACTGACCTATTCTGGGGCCATCTGACATTCATTTATTATTTACCTTATACAGTTTTATTGTCATATCCACTGTATGCAGTAAGGAGTCTCATAAGGCCACTTTTCATATACATACCATAGCCATGTTCCCCCATTCCCCTCCACTCACTCTCTCCCCTCTCTCTTCTTCCCCTTCCTTTCAGTCTTCAGCAGTTTCACCCTCAGCATTTCACTTCCACCTTTATGTCATATACATACATGCATACTTTTATGTAGCCATATAAAATGTAGGACTCACAAAAGAGATAAAACATATTTTCCTTTCTATACTTAACTTCCCTTAATGTGATAATTTCTATTTGCATCTATTTTCCTATAAATGACAAAATTTCATTCTTTATATGTATGTATACATATCTATGTATCTATATATCTACATATCTATGTATCTACATATCTACATATCTATATCTATCTATCTAATTTTCTTTATCCATTCCTCTGTTGTTGGACACCTAGATCAGTTCCATAACTTAGCTATTGTGAATTACTGATACTAGATTAGTGTGCTAGCTTCTCTGTGATATGTTACCTTAGAGTCATTTGAGTAAATACCAAGTGATACAGCTGGGTCATATAGATATACCTTTGTGAGGAACATCCTCACTGATTTCCATTGGTTGAATTAATGTACATTTCTGCCAGCAGCATAAGAGATTTCCTTTTTGTATGCATCCAGGCCAGCATTTACTGTTATTTGTCTTCTTTAGTGATTGCTCTTGTGACTAGGGTAAGATGAACTCTCTATGTAGCTGTAATTTACATTTCTCTCATGGCTAGTGAAGTTGAAATGTTTTTTCATGTTTGTTAGCAATCTGTACATCATCTTTTGAGAACTGTTTGTTCATTTCATTTGTCTATTTATTGATTGGACTGTATGATTTCTTGGTATTTAAATTTTGAGTTCTTTCTATATTTTAGATATTAATCTTCTGTTGGCTGTGTAGTTAGCAAAGATTTGTCCTATTCTGAGAGTGTTTCATCACCAGATTGCTTGCTGTATAAAAGATACTCATTTATTAATTCATTGTGTATTTATCAAACACCTGTTATGTGTAAGGACTACAGTACTGGACAAAACAAAGCCCCTGGATTCATGAAACGTACCTTCCAGGGAAAGAGATAAACCATGTATATATATATATATGTGTGTGTGTGTCAGGTTGGGACAAGCTCTATGGAAAAAATTAAACTGAAATGTACAAGGAGGTATAATGAGATGGAAGAGACTTGCTAAGTAATAGAGGGAGGCTAGAAAATTTTCTTTAAAATGTGGCATTTAAATAGACATCCCAGGAAGGAAGGCAGTGGGTATGTGGATGCCTGGGGAGAAAAACATTCCGGGCAGAGAGATCACAAATGCAAAAGCCTTAAAGCAAGAGTCAATGTGTTCTCCATGTGCCTGTGTCCACCTAATAATTACCACACATATTGACTTGGAGCTGCATAATTAGACTTGGTGTTCTGTTACAAACAGGGAAGCATTTGCTATGAATGGTTATGTTCTCTTCCAGGAAACAAACACTGGTCTAGTTTTCACTGTGAAGACTGTGAGGAGAATTTAGCTGCATTTGATGAGGAACTCATTTAGTCAGTGTTGGCCCCAGAAATGTCATTCTTAGATTTGAGTTCATCTGGAGTCTATGGCAAGCCAGAGAAAAATACTAATCAAGGGAGGAATAGGTTAAGATTTTATTCACTCTAAAAAGATCACTATGACTGCAATGTGGAAGGCCAACTGGGAAGAAGGGAGACAAAATAATTCCTTAGTGATAAAAGCCTACACTCCAGCAGAGGACAGGGATGAATAAAAGAAGTTGCAATGGAAACAACGTGGCAGGAGCTTGTCAAAATGAAGTTGGGAGGCGGCCAAGAGAAAATGGCTTGTGCATGATGCCATGTGTGGAAATGTAGACTTTGGGCCTCCTGAGTGTAACCATCTAGAATGGATAATTGCCTTTGCACTACAGAGAGAGTGCATATCAAGTGTCTCAGACTCTTGTTTTGTGGACCTGTGGTGGTTTGAATGAGAATGTCCCCCATAGGCTCTAACTATTTGGATATTTTGTCCCCAGTTGGTAGCACTGTTAGAAGGTGTGGCCATGCTGGAGGAAGCACATCACTGGGGATGGACTTGGAGAATTTTTAAGCCTTGCCAGATCTCCAGTTGCCCTCTGCTTCCTGTGCCTGCTTGAAGATGTGAGCACTTAGCTTTTGTTTCTACTCCAACCACCTCTGTGACTATGCCCCCGACCATGGATGGACTCTTGCCCCTTTGGTACCATAGGCTAAACAAACTCTTCCTTTCATAAGTTCCCTTGATCATGATATTTTATCTTAGCAACAGAAAAATGACTAAGACAGGACCCTTCCTTACAACTAAGTCTATACATTTCTCTTCTCTCAATCACACAGCCCCTATCATACAGCCCTTGATATTTCTCCATTCAATAGAAGGTCTCCAGAAAGAAATGTTATTATGTCCTCAGAATGCTGATTCAGAGATCTTTGAATCCAGCCTCCCAGACTGCAATTCCTAAGGCCCCACAGAGTTGATTTTATTTTTGCAGTTTCTGGAATTGGACTGATGGACAGAAAGCAGTTGAACTGACAGTACTTGGTGACAATATAAGAAATAAGTCAGTGAGAGAGCCACTGGTCATGACCTCCCAGACTCTGGGTTGTGTGATAGGAAAAATGATGACAACCTTAACCAAAGTACAGAATAAGGAAAGACCCAGAACACCTTGGAATCTTTATTTTTTATTTTGGAGAGGCACTTGGAATGAGGACGGACCAATCATAAGAAAATTGCTAGATTCAGTTAATTAAGTGCCCAGTACACACATAGGTAATTGGAGATGCCCACTGCCTTGTTAACTGTAAGGATCTGTATTTAGAGAAGGGATTAGTACTTAAGATTCAATTTGAGAATCATGCAGTTGAAATAGTGGTATTGAATGCCTGCTTTCCCAGAGATGATACACAAAGTGAGATACACAAGGAAGGTCAAGGATAGAATCTGAATACCAACTATACCATTTTTCTCACTGCTGTGATTGCAGTTCTGGCTTACATCTCCTGAGTCACAGTTCATAACTGAGGGAGCCCAAAGTAGGAACTCGGGGAAGGAACCTGGAGCACAGGCCATGGAGAAACGCTGCTTACTGGCTTGTTCCCCTTGCCCATGCTCAGCCTGCTTTCTTATACAATACACAGCAATCTTCCCAGGTGTGGCACAACCCACAGTGAACTGGGCCCTCCCGTATCATTCAACTATCAACAAAATACCCCACAGACATGGCCACAGGTCAGTCCAATGTAGGCAATTTCTCAACTGAGGTTCCCTCTACCTAGGTGTGTCAAGTTGACAACTAAAGCTATCCAGCATAGATTATGTACCCCCAAGATCCTGTCCCCAGTAATCTACTTCTTCCACCAAGGCTCTACCTTCCAAAGTTTCTAGAACCTCCAAAAATAGCACCTCCAATTGAACAAATATGAGCTGGGAGGGCATTTAATTTTGAATATACAACCTAACATCTAAGGAATTAGAAGAAGAAAAGGAGAATGAGATTAGACAGCCAAAAAGGACAGGGCAATATTCAACATGAAGTATACCATGGGAGAGAAAAATGAAAAGTTTTCGATGATAGATAATGTCACTGAGATTTATTAATACCCAACATCCTAAAATCTTTAACAAGGATTTCCCAAGCACCTATTGTGTACCAGGCATCATGCAAACCATAGAAGAAACACATTCTGCTAAGATATGGTTTCTTGCCACATGGAGTTTATTAGACTTTCAATGAGGAGAGGTCCCTTATGATCTTGGCAAGGACTCTTAGTGGAAGTCAATTTCATTGGGTTACTAAAAATGAATGGGAGGCAAGGAACAGAAAGTTGCTCCTAGATACTACACATTCAAGTAGCCTTGCTGGAGAGAAGGGGGCGGTCCTAGAGAGACACAGGGAAGACAGAGGGGTTTAATGTATGAAAACGTTGAGTACATTTCTATGCAGAAGTAAAAGCACTAGCAGAGAGGATAAACTAAAGACACCAAAGACTCAGCTTTTCATATGCCCTGGCCCTTATCCAAATCATCAGAACAGACCTCAGACCCAAGGATACTTCCTTGGTTCCACTTGGAAAAAGCAGAGACTGGTGATGAAGGACACTGAGTTCATAGTTTCATGGTCAGACTCTCCAGGCTTGAGATCCAGATGTGCCTTTTCTTAATCACGGATCTTAAGATCCCTGGGACTCAGTGTCTTCATAGATGAATGGGGATCATAATAATGCCTAAGTTACAAGACTGTATCTCACAGGCTGATAGAAAGTAAGTGCTGTGTATGAACTCAGAAAGCAAAGCATGGAAGCAGATTGCGATGTACAAGTTCATCCGCACATGCACAGTGTATGGAAGGAATTGCTGGAGGAGGAACAAAGGGATCAACACCTGGGAAATGGGAGGAAACGATTCAAAAGTGGGCAAATTTATAGTTGAGAGACATATTCTTTTCTAAAAAGTTCACAGACGTTTTTCTTTTTACATGGTGAAATTCGTGAATGTCATACATTTGATCGTATTTAGACCCCGTCCCCTATCTGCACCCCCCTTACAGCCATCCTCCACCAGATTCCATGCACTCTATCATATATATTAAGGCCTATTGAGTCAAGTTTGTGTCCCCAAATGTCCTTCGGTGCACATCCATCCACTGAAGCCTGATGAACCTATCTAGAGTCACTCCCTTAAAGAACCAGACTCTCCCTCTCCCAGAAGCTATCAGTTGCCAGTAGTTGCTTAGCTAAAATTGGGGTTTCTTATTCACTTCCCCACTTTTATGCTAGGATTTTGTCTGGCTTGAGTTTATGTGGGTCTTGTACATGCAGTTACCATGGCTGTAAGTTTATATGAGTAGCCAGCCAGCTGTCTGGAAAACTGTTTCCTTGTGGTCATTCACCTCTGGCTCTTACAATCTTCCCAACTCCTCTTCCACAGTGATCCCTGAACCACCCAAGGGAGGCAGAAGTTTAACATAGGTGTCCTATTCAGGGATAAGCACTCTGCAGCCTCTAATTCTCTGCACTTTGTCCAGTTGTGGCTTTTGGGCTAATCACCATCTGTTGCATGAGGAAGTTTCACTAGTGAGAGTTGAAAGATGCATTAAAATTCTTTCTGTCCCTGTTCTGACCATAATCACTCATTCTAGAAAAGAGGCTGATGGTGGACATAGTATTAAGCTGGATCTCTAACTATTGAACATTCATTCATTCATTCACTGGCTCATTCATTTGTTCATTTCCCAAAGTCCATCCTTCAGCCAGGTGTTATTCTAGGCACTAAGCTTCAAATATGGAGAAGACACAAACCCTTCCCTAGCAGAGGTCTCTTGTCCTACTCTCCTACCATTCTTCCACACCTTCTGCCATCCTTCTTCAGTCACTTGCGAGACCAGGGCCACATTTTGTGTCACTCAAAGCGCACAGTGTATAACAGAAGCTCCAGTTCTTCACAGAATGAAAGAATATGCCTATTCCACTAGATAGAAGCATGCATGCATAGAAGCCCACAGTGCCCGTCCTGGATGGTCACGTAGGAAGGGAGGAAGACGCTGACAATTTCTCGGCAGTTATTACATGCCAGGCACTGTTGACAGTGCGCAGTACACAGCTCGTTTTGAGCTAGGCAAGGAGAAAGCTGTTTCAATTTGTTTGGTTGAAAAGTGATGCCTAATGGTTTCCCTTTCATATTTTCAAATGTTGAGGTTTTCTAAGGTCTGCTTTCTATGCTTGAAGTATCTCATATGACTGGAAACACTTTTCATGTTCCACATGTCGTCAGTCACTTGTGAATTTTTCTGTTGGATCTTTTGTTAGGTAAATGTGTGTTATATCCTTCATGTCTAGTTCTACAGGAGACAAGCACCCCCCACCCCTCACCTGCTTTGGCCTCATGTAGGCCAGTCTCTCCTTTAACCCTTCATACTTGTTCAGTGGCTAGTTGTCAAAGCTGACTTGAACAAGGTCTCATTAAATGAAGCCAAAGTTATTGACAGAAATGTGAAAACTCAGAACAAAACAGGAAATCTTTGGGCAAAACTTTTTTTTTTCATTTCTCCTAAAAGAATTAAAGTATTTAATTTATTAAGCTAAAAAAATCCACCACTAAATGATGATTTTTCTTAAGCATATTTAATATTCAAGGTGAGATATTTCTATATTGATACCCAGGCTTTTCTGTCCTGACGATTTCTAAAAGAACAATAGGCAGGCCATTCATCTGGAAGTAACTCATCAAATTTTCACACTCCATGTTTTCACTCCTGGAAGTGCAGAACAATTCTCGAGTTCAAAGTTTATTTCTGCCTTCTAGAGACATACTATTCTTGCCAATGGAGAAGGAAAAAACAATCAAGGTCCTCTGTGCTCTTAGTTAGCACTTAGAGGTACAGTGAGGGGAATGTCCCTGGACTCTGCGTTTCACCTCACAGATACTTCTGATGTTATTCAAATGATCTTGAGGACAGTATGCTCTTTGCTGAAAAGTTAGAATATAAATTCATTATACTGTATTGCAGTTCAATTGTATTCAAATGCATTCTTTAAAAAATTTTTTGTATGCATGAGTGTTTTGCCTACTTGTATGTTAAGTATACCACATGTATGCAATGCCCATGGAAGTCAGAAGAGATCTTCCATCGCCTGGATCTAGAGTTCTGGATGGTTGTTAACTGCCACCTGGGTGCTGGAAATTGAATGCAGTTCCTTTGCAAGAGCAACAAGTACTCTTAACCACTGAGCCATCATCTCTCTAGCCCCCTCAAGTATATTCTAAACTTGCATTGATCAGAAGTAGATCTCTGCTCCTCTGATGTCTGTTAACTCCACATTGGCCATGCAGATCTTCCTCGTGGGCCTGGTTCGTGATGCTCTGAGTTCTCTGGGTGTGCTGACACGGGTGCTTGTGCTTCTCACCTGAGCTTCAGCCTTTCATCTTCCCTCAAATGCCCACTGACGCTCATGACATCACCATCCCCAGGACTCCCAATCCCAGTGGTATTTTGAGTTCCACTTCTTGTCACTCCATTCCTGATCAGTTGCCAAGTTCACCCTATTTTTTTTTTTACCATGGAAACTAATGCATGTATCTTTCCTTTAACCCCTGAAGACGCTGCCTCTGCTCTGGCCCTCCTTCCCCATCCTTGGACAGCTCAGAGACGTTAGGGAGCCTGAGCTTCCATTTTAGGGTTAATACATCTCTGTCACTTTTTGCCCTGCATACACATACCAAAAATTTTTTCATAACAAGACTGTGTACTTACTGTCTTCTAAGAGGAGCTCAGTTCTCCTCCTTGGACCCACCCCTTCGTCCTGCTTCCCAGAGTCTCCTTGCTCTGATCATGTTGTTTTCAGCCAGGTTAATTCTAGCCTCAGAGCCTAGGAGTTGGGGCCTTCACATTTGACCCCTTTATCTGCACAAATTTTCTTCTTCCTCTGCACTTCTCCTGTAACTAGATGAGCAACTCACCCTTCTGTGTGACACCCTCTGCCCTTTGCACCTAAAACGACACGCCTATGTCCTGGTTCCCTCTCTACCCCTGTGTCCTGTCCTGCTCACCCAGCCCAGCCCTTAACCCTGCCTATGACAGGGAACCATTAATTTAACTTGATTTATGTAAGTAATAGGCTAAATAATAACACACATATAATTTATCTAATTTATGACATTCTGCAGGGATCATTTAATTGTCAAAGTTAGACAGTGTTTATATTAAGGAGAAACCTAAATACATAATTTTGCAACTTGATGTATTTGTATAGATGTGGACACTGATAGAGAAATTAATTATAGAAGATGGGTAGACAGATCAAAGCTAGACACTAGCTTTCTATAAGGAAATTTTCATTTTTCTACATCATATATTAGTTTAAGAAATAAAAAACTTTTGTAGATATTCTCTGGTGAAGTATTAATATCCAAATATTATAAGCTGACCAACCACATCCTTTTATGTGAGAAGTATACTGCAGACATTAGAAACCCTATTGTGAAATCTGAAAAAAAAAACTATTCTAACAATTGGGATACAGTTAAATAAATGATGACATATTCACATTATGGGCTATTATGCAGCCATAAAGCTGATGTTTTTGGAGAAATTAAATGATGTTGGGAAAATAGATGCAAAGTTGCATATTCTATCTGCTCCCGGATATATAATTATAATGATCATAAACACTAATGATAATATAAGCAAAAAAAAAAAACAGATCAAAAGAAAATATATCAAAAGGTTACTAGTGAGGGGAGAGGATAATGGGTGATTTTTATATTGTTTTTTATCATTTTGGATGGTTGCTAAACTCCCACAATAAGTTTATGTTGCTCTTAGATCAAACAGGAAAAAAAAAGTATTATTTTAAAAAACTAACACTGAAACAAACAAATATTTTCTGGCTTCAATAAGGAATATATGGACAGAGGATGTTCAAAAGGCTTTTCTCAGCATGGTCCAGCCAGAACTTTTACCTCTTGGAGGTATTTGGTTCCCACAAAACAAGCTTCCTCAAGCTCCCTCATCAGCCTCCAGCGTGAACAGGAGCAGTCACACAGACAGTCAACAGTGTTTGCGCACGGGCAAGATGACCCCAGAATGCCAGGGAAACAGACTCAAGGACTTGCTGAAGAACAGAGCATTTTCTACAACATCTCTGCTCATGATTGACAAGACATGCCGATAGAAGTCTTTTATTTAGTGAGTTTTCTGAACCCTTCACAATGTCATCAGTGCCCTAGGCAATCTTTGAGTCAGTCTCTTTCAAGGATCAGAATAAACAAGGACATCTCTGAAAGAAGCACCTGTATTGAGACTGGGGGATAGGAAAACAGTGTTATATGAAGCCAGTTTTCTACAGAAAAGGAGAAACAGCAGTTGTATATGCCCTGGACAGTGCAGGAACTGTGAAATGCAGGCCATGCATGGAAGACGGCCCCCCACACAGAAGACAGTTCCCTACAAAGTTGTTCTGACCATGGTACTATGCATAGTGCCTGAAGGTACGCAAGTCAATGCTCAGTTGACTTACTGACACTGTTTTCTGACATGAAAGATCATAATCACATTGCTGACACACACTATGTTTTTGTGACTGTATCAAAGCTGATTGTTCTTCCAAAGGCCTAAAAATGAGCCAAATACTTCAACAATTTCATAATTACTCCTAAATGTTGAGAATTCTGAGACCAGACTGCTGGGCTTGAGCATTGGCATCTGTCTGTCATGTGGCTCAACCATCTCTAAGCCTCAGTTTTCTTCATCTATAAAATGGTGCTAACAATAGTGTCTCCCTCTGGTTGTAAGAATAAAAGGGTATTGTGCAGATATGGTTTGAGCTTGTCCCCCCAAAGTTTCATGTATGCTGGAGGCCTGATCCAGTGGCAATGTTGGGATGCGGAACTTTTAGGAGACAGGGGCTTTTAGGGGGATAGGTCATGGGGACACTGGTCTCAAAAGAGATTAAAGCTGATTGCACAGATTATGTGATTCTGGAAAAAAAGATAAAAATGGGTTGTTACAAAGCAAGGTCCGATGCCTCAGCTCTCCCTTCCGTCTTCCTGTGTGATCTCTGCTCTGTATTCTGCCACTGTAATGTCACTGAGCTGGGGTCTTTACCAGAGGTAAGCACATGCTGTCACAGTGCTCTGGGGCTTAAGAAATGTGACCCAAATAAACCTCTAGTTGTTTTTTTTTTTTAAGTATTCAGCTTCAGGTCTTTTAACATAGCAACGCAAAATAGATGAAAACAGAAGGCATCATGGCAGGCAGTCCACAAAGAGGAGCCACTCAAGGAACTAACTGAGCAAGGCATGAGTCTGACTCCACCTGAATCCCACCGACCAACCGCATCACTGAAAGCCCAGTTCCCTTCCATGCAGTCATCTGAATCTACCCAAGTATTCCTTCGTAAATGGCCCAGATCAAGTAAATCCCAACATTGTGCAGAATCTATGTGGGTAAGTGAAAGGTTTGTTTTGTTTTGTTTTGTTTTGTCAGTAAACATCATAAATTGTGATGCCCACCAAGCCTGGCTGCTGCCGATCTCCTGGACCCACGGTTCCCAGAGAGAAGTACAAAGGATATCACATTGAGGGTTCACTTGTATTGATTCCAGGGCATGGTAGAGCAGGCTGTGGGTCGATTCATGACTGATCAAGGCTTATACTGAAGGAACAGCCTCAGTCAGATTTTGCACTGGGTCCCTGTACTTGTGTCCTCTCATCCTCAGAACATGAGATTGTACTCTGCCACATAGCAATGACATTTAAACAGCCTGGACCATGTGCTGAACATGGTCTGAAGGACTTCACATTTACATCATTTAATCAGAACAACCGTCTGCTTCAGAGACAGCTTGTCAGGACACCCTGTTCAATGGCACCATTTCTCACAGATCAAGGACAAGTTGATTCCATCAAGTGGTCTTTGAGGATATAGGACCGGGAACAGCAAACAAACAAGATAAGGCAAGCTCAGCTAGAAATACGACTAACACAGAGGCAGCATGGAAAGCCTGGGATCCGGGGAGGGAGGAGGGTGGTGGAGAACAGGGCTTCTCCCATGCTTTGAGCCCCACCCAAATCTGCATCAAAGCCTGTCACTAAAGATGCAGTGGCTTCTCCTGCCCTAGCCTACACCATCCATCATCCAAACCCGCAAGAGAAAAGAACTGCTGTTTCCTGGGGTTCAGTGGCTTGTCTCTATTTACGAATGTCGACCTTTTAAAATTCAATTCAATTAGCACATTTGGGCTGATTGTTCTCTTTAGTGCCAAGCACTCTGCCTCCCAAACGGCCCCAGAAGCATTCTGAATGAGTGGCTGAGTTTTCTAAGTTACATTTCACTTTTGTTTTTTTCTTAATAGTTATTAAACTTTTGTACATTTCATACAACAGTTCTTAATCAAATTTAGACCCCTGTCCTCCATCCATGCCCCACCTACCCACCACGGACTTCATGCATTCTGCCATACATCCAGAAAAGCATTTGTACCCAGATGTCCTTCAGTGAAAATTCATCCACCGGAGTCTAGTCAGCCTATCTAGAGATAGTAAATAAGGTCTACTCTCCCTTAGTCAGTGATAATCAGTCTCCAGTTCCCAGGCTAGGGCCAGCCGCCTGCCCATTTCCCTTGCTCCACTTGGGCCTTTGTTTGATTGAGTTGACATTTAAGTGCTTTTTTATTGTCTGAGAATTTCATACATGCATAAAATATTGAGTCCGTTTAGTGCTGCCTGTATGTGCGCGGGTGTTGGGACTGTTACTGGAGTATGTGGAGCCTCTTAGGGCTGCATCTCTGATGGGAATGTACTCTCTCTCCCCTAGCAGTCATCAACTGCCAACAGTTCCTTAGCCAGAGGCGGGACTTCATGAATCCATCTCCCATCCATGCTAGGATATTGGCTGGCTTGGTCTTGTGCAGATCTTGTGCATGAAGTCACAGCCACTGTGAGTGCATATATGTAATGCCATTGTATGTTCAGCACACGATGTTTTACTGCAGACATCCATTACTCCTGGCTCTTAAAAATCTTTCTGCACCCCTCTTCTGTGACTAGCCCTCAGCCTGTGGAGGGAGAAGTACGTTGTGATATAGATATCCTATATAGAATTGAGCACTCTTAAATGAGATATAATAAAAGTGATGATTCCATGAATGACCCAACTTATATGTAAGCCACTGTTATATGCTAGAGCTAAGAGAGTGACTGAGTCAGTAAATAGAACTTTTAAAGAATTACTTTTAGTTTGTTTTATTGATATTTTGAGACAGGCTCCTTCTACATAGCCCGGACTTCTCAATTTACTATATGATCTAGGCTGACCTTAAACTCATGACAGTCCCCTTACCTCAGCCTCCTGAGTGCTGAGATTACAAGTGTACTTATGTTTTTGTTTCCCCTGAAATGTTCATTTGATGGTTAATTTTTTTCACGATGATTCCTTACCCTCGTTTAAAGCTTGTGCTTACACATAATATAAAATGTAGCACTTAGTCATGATTAAATGTGCAGGAGTTTTCTGGATCAGTACTGTCACTAGATTCATTCTGAGAACATCATACCATCTACCTCTGGAATGCCTCCTCTTCCTAAAGGAAACGGTTGCTATTTTAAATCCTGGTTCCCCTCCCTTCCAGTCCCTGGCAGTGCCATTTCACTGTCTACTCTGTGGATGTGAAGACTCACACTATGAATCAGTGGAAGCCACACAAAGTATTTCGGGTCTGGCTTCAAGGTTCTCCCGTGTTGCATCATGTGTTAGAATTTCATGGCCCCCTTTTTTAACAGTTGTAAAGCACCTACAAAATGTGTTTCCTTGGTCATTTTTATGTATACAAGAAAGTGGCTGTGCTGGCTCACTTTATTTTTTCTTCTTGCCTCCTGTAGCCCCAGCTGACCTGGAGCTCACTATGTACACCAGGCTGACCTTGATCTTACAAGACTTCTGCCTCCGGAGTGCGAGATTAACAATGTGTGCCACCATGCCTGGTGGTATTTCACTTTTAACTTGATAGGCTGACAGCTATAGCAATGACCACAGATGGCCTGGTATCAATTAGAGTTGCTACCAAAAATGAGGTCAAGAGGTCAAGATTAGGATGTGGCTCTGGTGAGGACTTTCCAAATCACTCCTCTTGTCTGAGCCTACTGTCTTTTTAGGTCCCTTGGTGACTAGGTACCAGGCTAGAGAGCATGGGAAAGAGAGCAGGGTGGGAAGGATGTACTATGAATATGAAATTCCAGTGCTGGGTAGGTGGAGACAAGAGGATCCCTGGGCTCACTGGCCATCCTGCCTAGCTTCATTGGTGCTCTCCAGGCCAGTGAGAGACCTTGCCATAAAGAAGGTAGACCGCTTTCTGAGGATGACATGTGAGGTTTTCCTCTGGTCTTCATACATATGTGCACACATGTGCATCTGTAAACATGCAGAAAACGAAAGGGGGAGGGAAGGAGGAAGGGGAAGGGAGGAAAGAAGGAAGGAAAAGGAAGGATCCAAGGACAGTGTCAAGGGAAGCAGTGGGGTGATAGTAAAAGACTGTGTATATAGCTCTGGCTGAATGTGTCTCTGGAGGCGGATTATAGACTTTGTTGGATCTGCATTAGCCAAGCAGCACTGCCCCAGGCTGGCAACCGGTGTGCAGAGAGTCACCCTTGCATAGCCCTGGATGTCCCACTGAACCCTGGGAAGGCATGCCAAGTCAAGCAAAGTGCTCAGAATGGAAACACACGTCCCTTTTCACACTGGGGAGAAATCAGGAAACTTTCCAGAACATAAGTGACAGAAATGTCAGGAAAAGGAGGAAGACATTGGCAAGACTTGAGTCCTCAAGACTGCTGAGCCCAGGACTGAACAAGGACGAAGGGGCAGCCTAAGGCAGGCTTGTCCCCAGGGTTCCAAAGAGAAGAGAGGCCACAACATAAACCCCGAGTGAGAAAGGGTGAGTTTGACAGGAGCTGAGAGCTGGAATCCCACATTGTGTTAATTAACAGAACTGTGATTTGCCAATGAATGCCCAGCAGGGACGATCATCTGCTTGATAGAGGGCCCAGCTTTCCTGATGGAATCTCAAATGCATGAGCCATGAAATTACTTCTCAAGAAACAGACAAAGACAGTCAAAAAGGACAAATACTTGTATTTGTGTGCTGGAGAACCCTTGCTGTTCTCTTTCTTGGAGAAAACAGGCTAATTACAGAGTCCAGAGATGAAGGAGAAATAAGCAACCATATCAACTCTCCTGGGAGAGTAGAATGAAGCACACTTAAAATAGACTCAGTTTACTTATACCATCCCATATAATCCTCAGTAACCCATTCTGATTCCTCAGATGAAGGACAGCCCAGAGAGGTGAGTGATTTTCCCTAGGTAACTCAGCAAAGGAATCCACACAAACGTTTGATATTCCATCTTGAGGTACTCAAAAGCTATCTTCAGATGTTTTTAAATGGTCTGAAATAAGGTTAAATAAAGCACACTCTTTCTTTCCTTTTCTTGCTAGGCCTATGGAGCAACACTTTGTCATTTCTCAAGGCAGTGATGTGTGGTGGTACCATGGTTGGTTTTGACTCTCAATTTGATGAGATTGGAGTCACCTAGGAGATACACCTCTGGCTCTGTCTGTCTGTGAGAGCATTTTTAGACAAGTTTAATTGTGAAGGGAAGACCTAACTGTGGGCAGTATTATCACATAGGCTGAGGCCTAGAACTGAAGAAAAAGGAAGAAGCCAACCAGCAGAGCACACATTCATCTCTGTTTTTGATGGCGGACGCAGCATGACCAGCCACTTCACATTCCTGCCGCCATGTCGTCCCCAACTTGATGAACTGTAACTGAAAACTGTGAGCCCAAACAAACCCTTAAGGTACCCTGACCAGGAATTTTGTCACAGCAATGGGTATGATAGCACAGATGGCCTCATTCCAGCTCAGAGTACCTACAGTGTAGAGACAGCTTTCTCCAGTACACATCTTATCTTGCCATTCCACCACTTAAAATCCTCCAGTGACTCCTTACTGCTTTCAGAATGAGACCACAGCTCTCCAAGGTGCCACGCAGGACTTTGGGGTATAGCTTCTCTCTGGCTTGCTAACCTTTTCTCACTCCAACTGTACATGACATGCCAGCTATATCCAACCCCGAGGAAACTAAGGATCATCCAAGACTCTCAGGGCTCAGATTCTCCTACCCTCGGGTCTTTTTTCTGGCTCTTTCTTGAGCACAAAAACATCTCTACTTTCTGCATGGACCTCCAGAACACAGCCCATACTCTCCTTCTCTGAAGAGTCTGTTATACCCAGCCAGAATTTCAGCTTCTTTCTCTCTTGTCCACTCTGCGATGGCTGGAATGTGTTCCTAAAGGTCATTCATTGAAAACATATTCCCTAATGCTACAAGGCAAGGCATCACCTTCAAAAGGTGATCAGGTCCCGAGGACAGGGGGTGGATTAGTGTGGTCAGGGCAGGAGTTGGTTTGTTCCCTTGAAAAGTGTATTCAGGCACCTCTTGGTCTCTCACCCATGTGATATTTTCTGTCACATTTTTATGCAGCAAAGAGCCTTTACCAGATGCACCTTGGACTTCCCAACCTCTGTAAAGAAGAGCCAAGAAGCTTTTATTCATCATAAATTGCTTGCTTGTCATGTTCTGTGGTAGCACCAAAAACAAGCAGAGACATACACTTATCTCTATTGTAGCTCTTCCACACTGTACTGCAATGATCTATTTATTCACAGGTCCTATGACTCATCCATCCGTCCATCCCTTATACTCAAGTTCTTCTGAGGGTAGGAACCACAACCACCCATGATTGACTCATGTGAGTCAATCCAGCCCCTGATACAGTTGTCCCAGGTATCACTTCTACCACCTTGGGAGATTGGGAGTCAGATCTCTGTTTTAACAGGCTCTCCAGTTTGAGAACCACTACCCTAATGCTTGGCGTGTCCCATTCAGTAAATGTGGAATGAATGAGCCCACAGGCCTTCTTGAATGCACCCCATGTTGTCCAGAGAATTTTAGCTCATTTTATTTCCAACCCTGTTTTAGGCATGATACTGCTGATAATTAACTGGGTGACTTCGGAACAAGTCAGACCAATCGTTGGGACTTTGGGAAATCTAATGAACCTCTAAGTCAGAATCTCCTGGCTCTTACTGAGTGCTGTGTGAGTCTTCTGTTCTCCACTTCTCTTCTGAAAAAGTGACCTGACGCTACATAAGGAATGTTCTCTAAAGGCATTACTGGGAAGTGGCAGAATCTTTAAGACGTGAGGCCTACAGGGGCAAGCCTAATATTATTATTCTGCCAAATAGACATAGTATTAAAGTTACTCCTAATGACTTATTGTTATACCCATAGATGAATGCAAGCCTAATATTATTATTCTGCCAAATAGATATAGTATTAAAGTTACTCCTAATGACTTATTGTTATACCCATAGACGAATGCATCTCTCAACTCTCACCAGAGAAACTTCCTTATACAGCATACAGCAATTAACACAGAAACCTACAACTGGCCAACATGCAAAGGATAAGAGACTTCAGAGTGATTATCTTATATCCAACTTCTGCCTCCAAAAGCTCAGGGGTCCTTGCAGAAGATGTGGTGGATTTTAAGAGTCAGAGATGACAGATGACCAGAGGAAACAGTCTTCTAGACAGCTGGTCAGTGACTCATATGAATTCACAGCAATTTTGACAGCATGCACAAGTACCACAGAAGCTCAAGCCAGAAAAAAATCCATGCAAAATCCATTCCCCCAGCATATCCATAGGGGAGGTAGGTAAGGAACCCCAACCCTGCCTGAGGAACTATTGCAAACTGATAACTGCTGGGAAGGGGGAAGGGGAGATTGGTCTATTAAGGTGTGACTCAACAGGTCAACCAGACTCCAATGGATGAATATACCCAAAGAACATTGGAGAACATGAATTTGACTCTACAGGCATACACAGTACACATACACAACACACACACAGATATGAGTAAATTGTGGAGGAGGGAGGTGTGCTCGGGATCTATGTACAATCCAAATACATTTTAAAGTTCACAAAAGTTCAATTTAAAAAAAGGAGAAAAAAAGTGAGTCCTGAGGAGGATCTTTGGGTCATGTGGGTGTACCTTTGAAGGAAACTGTGAGAATCCAGCCTTTTCCTATGCTGCTTTTACTTCCCAGCTATGAGGTGATCCATTTAGCTCCACCTTGAACTCTGTCATAAAGTACTACCACAGGCCCCAAAGCAATAGGACCAACCAATCATAGACTGAAGCCTCTAAAACCATGAGCCAAAATAAACCTTCCCTCTTTATAAGTTGACTGTCTCTGGTATTTATTGTAGTAAGAAAAAGGTGTCTAACACACCTGCCTGCCTCATGGGCTTGGCATGACCAGCAAATAAAGGGATACAAGTGAGCACCTTTCTTCAGCATCCAAGCTTCCCTAGTCACTGCTGACAAAACAGGGTATGGATACCAAAGTGTCTGAGTGCCAACTAAAGGACCAACAAAAGAGACACGGCTGCCAAAGGCTGCGGACCAAAGAATTCAGCTCTGAAATTCACGACTCCGGGCCTGAAGAGATGACTCAGCAATTAAGAGCACATACCGCTCTTATAGGGGACCTGAATTATGTTCCCAGCACACATGCCCACCCGGGACTGATATTACAGGGGATCCAGCACTGTCCTCTGGCCTCTGTGGGCACATATCTCATATTCTACACTCACAAGCACATACCCTCACATAGACACATGCATGCACATCCATTAAATGAAATAAAATGATTAAAAATCCTATGATTCTGTGAAATCCAGATGTGTTGTATAGTGCTACAATAAACCCTGAAAAAGACATGTTCTTCACACATACAGAACAGTAGGTCATGATACAGATGCAAACCTAAGATGGGGTTCTAATCAATTCTGATGCTTCCATGTAGCATGGAAGTTATTCATCTTCTCTGCACAGAAGTTTTCTATCTTGTAACATGAGGCTATCAGTACCACTCACTTCCCAGGGTTCCTTGAATTTATATAAGATGCTCAAAACGTATCCTAAGAATCCAGTAAATGTTGGGGACCATTGCTGCCAGTGTACTATTGCTATTGCTAATGGCACAACTTTTAGCCCTGGGGGGAGAGCCCAAAATAAGGTATTGTCTGGTGGTGCCATCTACGAAGACTAATTTTAAGAAATGGTATCTTCTGACTAGGTGACTGACACCTGATTACATATTTTTTAGATATAGACTATGAATTGTTATTTCTTTTGGTTTGGTTGGGTTGGGTTTTACTTGGTCAATTCACACATTAGATAGGGAAGTCTTTCAAATCTTAAAGCATGCCATTTACCCGTGGATGTTAAGCAGAACAGAGGTGTCTGAGAACATGTGTTTGCAAACTTTCTCTATAAAGATAAACCAGGAAGCCAAAAACTTTAGGTATTGCTAGTTTTACAATCTTGGCTGCTCACCCTGCCACCATAACACAAAAACACAGAAAGGAGGGGCTCGCCAGTTAAGAGCACCGGGTAATCTTATAGAAGACCTGGGTTCAATTCCCAGCACCCACATGGTGGCTAACAACCTTCTGTGACTCCAGTTCCAGGGGATCTGATGCCCTCTTCTGATCTCTGTGAGCACTGCACAACATGGGTGCACTTACATACATGTAGGCAATACATTCATACACATAAAATAAAAATAATCAAATATTTTCTCAAAGCCACAGAGGGAAATTTGGAAATTGGAGATGTGGCGATATTTGGCCCACATGTGACACACTGTGTTTGCCTCTGGCTTGGTGATCCAAGCAAGTGATGGCGGGGACAGTGTCCTGGCCCCTCTCTCTCTAGCTGCTTTCAAAACATTTTACTTTTTTTGCTAATTCATTATAAACACATTGGCTAGCAACTCGAGTCCCTGTAGTCTGGGCGGGGATGAGGGGGAGTTCTAGAATAAATCCCTACTTTAACTCAGAACCTGAATAATGCGGTATTCATTACAGGATTCCTATTTTAAATGTCATTTGAAGGTGTGGTACTTAGATGTGGTGTAGAACATAGTTAATACCTGCCTGCACAAACTATTCCTCTCATCCCGCTTAGAAGCTGCACATTTGATTGGGTGAAAATTTAAGCATACTACCTTCATTTCCACTCATTCATGTATTTCCATGAATAAATTAGCTTATGAAAACACAGTCCCTTTAACCTAGCACATATGTACAGAAATGCGTAAGGAACATGACACAGAGTCAGCTTAGCAACTCCCTCCAAGAGATATAGGGTTGAGTGAGTACTTGCTTTGTTCTGTTAGAAGTCTTCAGAATTCCTGAGTTGGGAAATTTGCATTCTCTCTCTCTCTCTCTCTCTCTCTCTCTCTCTCTCTATCTATCTATCTATCTCTGTGTGTGCCTGTACATGTGTGTCTCTGTGTGTCTGCACCTGTGTGTCTGTGTGTCTTTGTGTCTGTGTCTGTGTGTGTCAAGATATGCACAGGCCATGGTCTCCATATGAAGGTCAGAGGATAGCTTCTGGGAACTGATTCCCTCCTTCCACTGTAGGTTCCAAGGGATTGAACTCAAGCCTTCAGGCTTGCATAGCAAGCACTTCCATCTGCTGAGCCAAAGACTTCACATTTTCATACCTAACTCTGGCACAATCTAGGAGGAAGGATTAGGGGTTCAGTCAAGCGCAGGATCTAAATGGAAGGCAAGGAACTCTTTCTAGAATAGAGAGGGAACATCCTGACACCTTAAGGCAGTCGCTTCATAGGGCTCAAGATGGAGAAGAGACCAGAATGCAGGAGAAAGAAACCTGAGCCAAAGACCTTCCTGAGTAGGAAATAACCCCTACATGTTGCCAGGAAGTCAGACAAATCAGATTTCGGAGGAAGTGCTCAGGGCTCCTGACATCCTGGTAATGTGGCATTTAACATACAATGTGCAGTGCACAGATGAGAGCTGGAAAATGACAGGGTAGAGAGAGGTGGGTGGCAATTTTACCTGCCATTTGAACCTTAACAGTCCAGTTTTAGGAAAGCAGATAAAAAATAATAATAAATAATGCAGCACACCTCCTCTATGCCTGTGGCAACAGGCTTCCATTTTAATGAGGATTGAACACAACATAGACATTTTGACACCCTGACACATCCATTAAAATGGAAATCTATCTGGAGAGCCTGTCATAACAGCTTCTCAACACCAGGAAGCCCCATCCTCCATCCAAAGGGACCAGGGGGTTTCCATAGCAGTGTGTGATAAAGCCCCACAGCTACTGTCATGGCTCCTACCTCCTCCTTCAGGCTAGATTCTCTCCCCTCTCCGTGGTGGGGAGCCACCCTTGTCTCTGGGCAGTGTGGGCAGGTAGACAACCCAGGAAGGCATCCAGTTCCTCAGGAGACCTGGCTGAGTTCAGTGGGAAGAGATCACGAGGATAAAAACAAAATGATTAATCTTCACACTTATAAAGCACCGTGTGTGTGGTGTGTGTGTGTGTGTGTGTGTGTGTGTGTGTGTGTGTGTGTGTGTGTTATAGCCAGAGGTCATCATCAGCTTTCTTCCTCAGTCACTTTCTTCCTTAGTTTTTGAGACAGGATCTCTCACTGAAGGTAGAGTTTATGGATTTAGCTTGACTGCTTGCAAGATCAAGTGATCTTCTTGTCTCAACTTCCCCAACTCCACTCCCCCAGGCTACCACATCCAGCTTTTATAGGAGTGCTGGGGGTCAAACCAGGGTCCTCATGCTTGCACAGCAAGTTCTTTACTGACTAAGCTATCTTCCTAGTCCCATAAAGCACTTTTATATAAATAGGTTCATTTGAGCCTCACAGACTGGAAGGTAATTGAGAATTCTATTTTTTCATTTTAAAGTTGGGAAATCAATCTCAATGTCAGATAAAGGCAAAGCCAAGATCACAATCTTATCCTTGGACTTCAGGAAAGACATCCAAGATGACTACTCCTCTCTGTCCCAGAGACATGTGATTGATGGTGCCTTCCTACCCAGATGCAGCCTTTGGCATGGACACCAGGTGGCCACCTAGCCCCCCAGGAGATGATGTGAGGCATTTGAATGCCCAGTAGCCCAACCAGCATCAGATGATCAGGAGACCTGCAATTTCTACGTCCAAATTCCCTCTACTGGGTTAAGACTCAAGGCCTTTGGATATGACTGAGGCTTGAAGGCCCCTATGCTTCAGAGGGTCACAGAAATAGGTAATCTTCCATTATGAAGAATTTGCATGGATTAGTATCCCCCAAAGGGCCCACAGAAAAGTCTGGGCTTGATGGTGAGGAGAAATTGGAAATGCTCAAAGCAGAAGCACTATGAGCACATCTGCCACAAAGGGAACTTCACAGGAAGACTTGACCTAACTGTGTTGGGTGCTGTTCACAGGGGTATTGAGATAGTGAGCTCAACAGAAGATGAGAAAATTGACAGTCTGTTACATATCCTGCCACGTGACAAAGCAGCCCCCTAAACCTTAAGAAAAAGCAGGAAAACTCCCTGAGTTTTGATATATTACAGGGGTATAGTGGGGTGAATTGTGTTCCTAGAAATGTACATCCAAGTCCCAGTACCTGCAAATGCGACTCAATATGGAAACTGGGTCTGTGCAGATGAAAGTAAGTAGAGGATCCCAAGAGGAGACCATCCTGGATTTAAGGTGTGTGGTGGTCTGAATGAGGATGTCTCTCATAGGCTCTAAGTATTTGGACATTTGTCTCCAGTTGGTGGTGCTGTCTTGGGAGGTCTTAGAAGGTGAGGCCACGCTGGAGGAAGCACGTCACTGGAGGCGGGCTTAGTGAGTTCTTAAGCTACTCCTTCTCCTTCCTCTGCCTGCTTGAAGATGTGAGCACTTAGCTTCTGCTTCTCCTCTAACCACCCCTGGCTCCCGCCTCCCCGCCATGATGGGCTCTTGTCCCTTTGGAACAGTAAACTAAATAAACTCTTCCTTTTATAAGTTCCCTTGGTCAGCGTTTCTATCACAGCAACGGAAAATTAATGAGTACAGGGACTAGGGTGGGTCCTAAAACCAATAACTTGTCCATAAAGGAGAAAGGAAAGTGAAATTCAAAATCAGAGAACCAGGGAAGGAGATCATGTGAAGAGTGAGTCAGAGATTTTCTTCAAATAGCCTCAAATTTAGGGCAAATGAAGTGTGTGTGTGTGTTTGTGTGTTGGTAGTGTTGGAATCTGTATGCATCTTCCCATGTGTGTACAGGTCTGTGTGCATGTGTGCTTTTACATGTGTGTACATGTGGAGACTAGAGGTTGACATCTTCCTTGTTCACTCTACTTTAATTGCAGCAGGGTTTCTCACTGAACCCAGAGCTCACCAATGATGCTAGTCTAACCAGGCAGTTTGCACCATGGATCCCTTATCCCCACCTTCCGAATGCTGGAATTACGAGTGGGTCACCATGCCCACCTAGCTTTTCTGGGCATCAGAAATCAGTTCTTTATATTTGTGCAGCAAGTGTTATGTCCACTAAGCCCTCTCCAACCCCATAACTGAACATTTTATCAAGCATATAGTAAAGAATGACAATATTTTCATTCTGGTTTGAAGCCTATGATTACAGAAACAAACATCCCAACAATCTGCCAAGCAGGTGGGTGGGCTCCTCTTTATAGGGACTAAATGAAAAACAAAGGAAAAGTAAGGAGGCTTAATTCTCTGACCTACCTCTCCTGCTCCTCACCCAGAACCCTCTGTAGACGCATGGTTGCTGTCAACACTCAGCACTCAGGCCTTGGATAGCTTGGCATGGCTAAGTGCCTGTAATAACAGGCTGGCTGGAGCTCGGATAATTACAGAGCAACTAGTCAGGGTTGTGACATTTGTCTCCTACAGTCAGTCCGTCTACTTCTATCAACCTGTCTCCAGGCAACTGCTAAGGTACTGACCCTTCCAACCCCATCTCTCTTTTCCTTTCCTGCTCATTCTGTCTTTGCACAGAGAACCAACATGCTTGATCCTAGGAGGCTGGAGGCAGGGCACTCTGAGGGACATCTCCTGCACCCCCATAGAGCTCAGTATTTGATTATTGCCAAGGTGTAGGTCCTGAGATGACAGGTGAAAAGTTAATGGAATGACAGACATGAGAAGAAAGAGAAAAGGATCATGGAAAAATAAATCACTCCCTTCCCTGCAGAATGTGCAGAAGGGATCTTCCACCTCTGCACGCAGAGAGGCAGACAAGCAGACAGGCAGACACCCACGCCCCAGACAAGGAAGAGGAGGTTAGCTAAACCCATAGGCACTAAGGAGCTTCCTCAAGAAGGTTTATGCTCTTCTGGGCCAGCATGGATTCCCCCACCTCCCGCCCCTCCAAACCTGTGTCATATATCTATGTCTATGCTCTCCTTCATTTAACTCTTCCTTACAGGGTCATGGCCAGCCCATGAAGGGCAGGACTGTGTTTTCCTTGTGACTCCATGACATAGAGAAATACCTTGCATGTTGAGATGTTCAATAAATGTTACTGCTATTAATGAAAAGTTCCCTAAACCTATCCAGTAGGAATTGTTTAAAAACATTGTGCAAGATTTGCAAATGGAATACAAGAATTATTGAGGATTCTTAACCTTGGTGTTAAAAGTTGCCTGGCATTAGCTGATTCTTTAGGAACATGCACTTGGGTTTGGTTTATTTACTACTGATTAAAGTATTTACAACTTATCAGTGCTATGATAGTTAACCTTCCTCGTCAGTTTCACTGGATTTGGAATCACACACCCAGAGATGTGTCTGTGGAAGAGTTTGTAGAGACTAAACAACTTAGGAGGGAAAATTCATACTATGCATGGATGGGACCATCCCATCCCATGGATTGGGGTCCCTCCATGAATAAAAAGGAAAAAGTGGAGAGCAGGCTCAACATCCCTGTTTCCTAAGTGTGGGCCCAATGAGACCAGTTCCTTATGCCCTCAGTGCTATTACGTCTCAGCTAGGACAGACTTCCCCTCTAAAACCGTCAGCCAAAATAAACTCACCCTTCCCTAAAGACGTCTGTAAGGAATTTTGTCCTAACAAGAAAAGTAAATAAAACAGTAGTGGATGTTAACTTTTAGAAAATTGATCGTGAAGAAATGGTTCTGTCTACTAGTCAGGTAAATGCGGATTTGACTGTAGATATAGGTGATTTCTGTCCTTTGTGATAATGATAATGATAATGATAAAGAATAGTAATAATAGCAACAGGGCTCATTATCTACTGCCCTGTGGTAGTACGTTGTGTCTTATCTCGTCATGTTATTTTAACATATTTAAATGTTTTTCCCTATAGAATCTACAAATTCCTGTTTGAAACTACCATCTCACTGCCTGCCTCATTAATTAATGAAATAAATAAATTTTGAAACATATTCACCCAGTTTGCTTAAGAGAATCATGCTTTGAACTTTGTGAAAATTATTCTTTGACCTTGGACAGAATTGGAGGATGGAGACCGACTGTCTATGGTGACCCTAGGGAATCAATGGCTCCTCAGAGACTTGGATCTTGGCATTGGCTCACACTTTCATCCCTCCTAGCATGGCTTCCAAGAAAGTCTTTCAGGACAAGGAGGTTCTTAGAACCTTGGTTAAGGTTTCAGAGAGTGAAAAAGGAAAATTTAATATTGAAACAACTGGTAGCACTGAGCTTGGGCACAGAGGACAGACCAGATGCTAAAATTGGGATTCTGCATGTCCTTAAACCCTCCCCATTTCTGGTACACCCCCTTACTGGTTACTAAGAAGACCTCTAAATACAGCTCAAAGCCCACTTTGCCATGAAGCCCTCTTTGGCCACCCTTTGCCCAGGAAGAGCAGGCTGATTGCATCTTCCTATGGGGGCCCTTCCTCTACAACAGAACTTGAACATCTTTTCTCACAATTGTGTGAAAGACTTAACGCCAATGAAAGGCTGCCAGCTGCTTAAATGAGAGTACGGGTAAAAGACACTATTTTTGGACTGGGTGGGTGTATTCTCCGCCTTTAGCAAATGGATGAGATAGAAGCATTTAGGAAGGTTGGAGAAGGAAGAGTAAAAATGATCCAAGCTAAAGGTACACATTTATCCCACATAGAAGCAGTGGGAGAAAGCAGCAAAATGCAGGTGTGTGTGTGTGTGTGTGTGTGTGTGTGTGTGTGTGTGTGTGTGTATGTGTGTGTATGTGTGAAAGAAGAACCCAGGGAACAAAGACCTTGCATGACTCCAAGAAGGAGGAACTGAATAGAAGACAGACAGGGCCTACAGAAACATCTCCGTACTTCTGAAGCTCAGTCTTAGTTTATTTGGATATACCTTTGTTCTTGGGATCTGCTGAATAGATGCTAGAAAGAGAAAACGTAGAATTGGGATGCTCTGCCAAGTTTCTTCTAGAACTCCCAGCAGGTCAATGGCACCTGCAACTAGGAGAATGCCTACGGTATGTGAATGGTGACCCATAGCACCTGCAATGTCATGTTGTCTGTGTCCATGCTTATTGCTCTGACTTGACCATGGGCTCCCTGGGATCAGACACCAGCGATGTTCATGTTCTTGTTATCCAACAGAGAGGCTGACATATAAGAAGAGACCAGTATTTTTAAGTTCCTAAGTATCCTTTCTATTTCCTGCTGTTGTCTCTGCACATGAAGAACACTTATGAACTTACTGTTACATACGTGTAAGAAAAGAGCAGTGGAAATCCCAAGACCCAAGGTAGAATGTAAAATTCTAAAGGAAGATGAAACAGAAACTTACTGGGGTCATGGATGGAAGAGGAGGACCCTCAGAGATGTATACATGTCTTAAGTGACTTAGCTATATAGAAGAGATCTGATTCCTTCATGTAGTTCAATGTATAAGCAAGGAAGGCCAAGTTAACAATTATAACCATCTTCTAAGATAAGATAGAACACACCGATAAAAAGACAAGATGAAACTATTCCCCAGGCAGAAGTGCATAGGGCATAGCAAACCCAGTAAAGGGTAAATCTACCTCTGAACGTGTCAGCGATTATAGGGACACTTCATTACTATCAACACCACTCTTCACTTGGACCAAAATGTTCTGGAAAAGTAGGACACACACAGGCCTAGGGTTAGATGGCTGAATTCTTGTCATGCAATTCTGCCTTAATGACAGTTTGTATATTCAGTTGTGGTTCCGTATTTCCCACGGCCTCCCCCACAAAGGCTTATTCTGCCTATAGAGTTCAGTATTTCCGAAGTCATCCTGCCATGTGGCTGCAGGCAAAACTTAGAACTGACAGCCTATGTCGACTTTGAGCTGGAGGCAAGGTTAGAGTGCAGGTGTGACATAGGCACCCAAAGGTGAGAAATGGAAAGCTGGAGGGGGGCCAAGACAGAGGGCACCAGTCTAGCTGGAATTTGCCTTGATGTGAAGCCTTTCCAAAATTAAAACGGAACAGCGAAGAAGGGGAACAGGTGCTGTCCGCATGTTCAGAGCACACTGATTGCGACTTGATGTTTTCTAATTCCGGCTGCCTGGTAGACGGTGTGCTTTCCAACTGATGAGGGTGCCCTTTGAGCCAGCTCACCTCATCGACCCCTCCTCAGGAAAGCACAAGGAACTTCAACGATGACACACAGTGGGCTCGCTGTCCTGCCTCTGCTACCTTCTAGCTTTGTGATCTCAGAGAAGTCAGCTCACCCTCCCAGGTCCCAGCTTCCCAGTGCTTCAGTTGATTGGGTTGGACAGCAGCCACCGGCCTCCAGGACAGTGTGGAGCTGCTACGAAGGCTGTCGGAACAGCTCTGCCGAGCTTTCTTCTGTAGCGCACCCCTGGTGCTTCCATAAAACTCGGGATCCTCCATCAAGCCATTCCAGCAAATCTTATTTTCTGCTTCCTGCCTAATAGTCTAATTTGCCTCCCATGTGCTCCTGCAGATGGGCCAGTGAAAAGACCACACTGATGTCTGAGATCCCATGCCTTTAGGACAAGAGAGGGAAAGCAAGCTGCAGAGTGGCAGAGGAGGGAGGGAAGATCGAGGGGCAGTGCTCGCTGCTGAGCTGGCTCTCAGGCTCCAAGGCTCAGGGTCTAAATCCTGCTGTCACCCAGACACTGTTATCTAACCAAAGATTCTTTCATCTCCCATGTACCTGAATGGCAAGAGGTTTCTCAGACGTGCTAAATGGTCAAGCGGCTCTTCAAAACTTACTCCTCTGTTGAAACTGCAAAAATGGTTAGCACGTTCTAGAGTTGAGTGTAAAAGCAAAGCAAACACTCTCCCCAAACACTCCAGGGATCATCCTTGGGATCACTCAGATCTGGTTAGACCTCCTTACCAGGTGCCAGTGTGGCAGAAAGTCTTGCTGTACTCCCGGGGTGCCGGTCC
The DNA here is from genome assembly GCA_035773235.1 of Eospalax fontanierii. Lineage (NCBI taxonomy): Eukaryota > Metazoa > Chordata > Mammalia > Rodentia > Spalacidae > Eospalax > Eospalax fontanierii. The sequence continues at coordinate 96,241,172 of CM069528.1, read as the reverse complement.
CCACGTTTTCTTAATGACTTCCTTATCACCCTTCCACCCCAACCCCAATCTCCTGGCCCTGGAAACGGCCCTGTGATTCTGGGACAGCCAAGCAGGGACCGTCCCTGCTTCCCCTGATGCCAGACTCTAGAGGCTACTGTCCTGGCTCTAGACCTCCTCTGAGTCTCTGCTAGTCAAGAGCGGCCAAGTTCTATACCTCTTTGAGGGAATGTGGGCAAAATGTCACTCCTGCCCCAACAGTGGGAAAGAAGAGGCGCTGCTCTACATTGCCCAATAGAGACTGGAAAGCAACCTCCTGGGGAAGTATTCATCGTGGTGATTAAATTCTATTTTATTCAATCTAGAGAAATATTAAGTCTTCAGGTGAGAAATTCAAAGGCAATAACTAAAGGGACCTGTTCATGGTCATGTAGGCAGCTAACGACAGTGCAGAAGCCAGAGTCAGAGCTCCTAACTCCAAGCTCAGTTGTAGACGTGTTAAATGAGAGTTTACTCACTGAGCAGGGAACCTGTCTTCTCTTTATAGCATGGTTCTGAGTTCCAAATCACCACACCACTAAGAAACTTTAAACACACTCATTCTAAGTTGGAGACTAGCAGTTTTCTATATAGTCTGTCTTCCTAGGACTTCCTGGAGGTTAGAGTCGAGGAAGTGGTATTATCCCCACAGCAATGTGCCAACAGAGAAACAGATGCCTCTGGGACTCTGTGATGTACAGGCGTACATACAGGAATTGCTTGGAGAAGAACGTTTTCTGAGCTCCTGAAGCCAGGCTTCTTTAGATTGGATTTTCATGCTGTACTATTTCTAGGGGAAAGAAGCTGAACACAACATGTAATCACTGTGATTTTAGAGTGAAAAATCCCATGAGCTCCTCACCTCAAGCATCAATTGAAGCTCATCTTCTGTCCCACCCTCAGCCTCTCAGGAAGAAGCAAACTGGTGCTCTCAGTGGTGGCATAGCAATGGTGACCGACTGTTCTCACTCTGTTTCTCCCAGTCAACATGCTCGTGGGACAAAAAAAGTAAGTCTAAGTTGATATTTTGTTCTCTTGACTCTCTTTTTTTGTCCCCCGAGTGACAACAATCAGCTATGTCTGAGAGTTATTGTCCCCCTGCAAGACTGATAGAGAGATTTCAACAACACCTAAATTGCTGCAGCTATTGAAGTGGGTTTTTCTCTGGTTCCATCATCAGTTCAGCTCCCATTTTCACCCTGTAATAGTGGCCTTCTTTGTGATCCTTCTCTTGGTATCATGTGGACTTCTAATAGACTGCTAAGTGGTCACTACACCAATTCTCTCTCTCTCTTAGAAAAACATATTTTGTTCCCTGAACCTTCTCCACTTTTCTTCTCTTTAAAGTCACACCGGAGTAGCCTCTTGCCAGTGAACAGACGTGGCTATTATGAAGAGGCATGTGAGCAAGTGAGTATTAGTTGACTTTTTCTAGCTCTAATGAGTCATTTCATCTGTTTGAGGGTCTGTTTGCTTTCCATTTCATGAGGGACCTGAACCAGGTGAACCTTGAAGTTCTAGACTTTCGAGGCTCCACAGGCAACAGACTGGAGACTCCAGAGAGGAGAGCAACTGATTAGCAAGGGATGCAGAAAGCAGGCCGGGCAGGGGCAGGTAAGAATTGCTGATGGGACATTTGCCTACGTGGACCTTTAGAAGGAGATTCTTTTTCCGCTTCCTTTAGAATGTGGGCAGCAATTTCCTAAGAGAAGAAGCACTCGAGAAGACTGGAACAACTTAGGGTGACAAGCAGATGGGGCATGCTGGTCAGGTTTAACCAAAGCTGACATTATACTCCCCCTCTTCCACCAGACACTGCCTCACTCTCCACGCCCCCTCTCTACAGGTGTTAGGAGCTGAAGACGTCTCCACATCGCTCACATCTCTTTTCCACAGGACAGAGCCAGCTGCACAGCTGGGAAGATTCCCATGTCTCCACCATGATTAGAAGGGTGAAGATAATTCTATTACGAGTAATAGTATGTTGTAAATATTCTATCTCCACCTGTTAATTAGTGCCACCCCTCGTCCCTCCTCCTCAATATGAAGCAATGCTGTGTAATCATGGCATTTTGCGGGTGACGCTGTTTATTATATGTGGTATTTCAGTGGTTTGTGTGGGAGAAAGGATTAATTATAGCTCTGTGGCTCTAACCCATTCCCAGCCCCCAGCCTTGTCCTTTCTCCTATTCTTCTGGTACAGAAAGCTGTACATGTATAAGCAAGCAGAGTAAATACATGGTTCTGATCTGCCAGTGGACAGAGCATTACGGTCTGAGCTAGAAATGTGGGTTCAGGTCTGGCACCCCCATGATTCAGCAGAGAGGCCTTGGAGAGACACAGGAAGCCACTGGGCTTCAGATTCCATGTCTTCAGAAGAGGGAAACAAGACAGGTCTGCTCCTGCTCAGGGTTTCTTGGGAGGCTCAAATTTATGATGTCTGGAGATTGTAATGTTGTCTAGATGTGAGTTTCACTTCTTCATAACTGTCCCGCATGCTCGTAGATCCCTTCCGTGGCTTCTCTCACAGTGCGTGGGTACCAGGGTTTTGGTGCATTTAAGAACTTGGGATCATAATTAGCTACAAACAAGCTTCTCCGGGTCAAGCCACTATGACAGAATGCAGGAATAAGAGGACTACGCTGGGTATGCAAAGGCAACTGAGGCCAGGGATTCAGCAAACAGATGGAGAGAAGAAAAGGTCAAAGGCATCACAGGTTTGGGAACACACACTTCAAACATAACACCACAGTTTTAAAATGAGCCAGATCCTAGAAGATACAGAGTAAAGAGGTAATGAAGGATTTGGGGTAAGATGGGCTGGGAAGAAAAGCATGAGAATCTGCAAACTACCAAGGCCTAGATGCAAAATGGAAAATAACCTGTTGAAAATACTGTAAATCCATTCACATTAACACTGAGATGGGAAATACCATCTACACCAGGGCCAGAATCCTTGGGACCGAGGCCCCTTACAATTTATTCTACACAGGCCATGGTTTGGTTTGGTTATAATATATGGTAAAGAATGAGAAATTTAAAAATATAATTTATAATCCCTTACAATCCTTGATAGTTATCATTACCTAAATCCTATTTCTAAGGAAGCTGAGGCTCAGAAAAACATAGAAAGTTTTGTTGTGGTTATTCAAGCTCACATGTCTAATATGCAGCAAGACTGGACTTTAAAACCATATCTAACTCCTGACTTTTTTGTTTGTTTGTTTCCTTGTTTACATTTTCTTACACTATTATGGGTCTTGCACAAAAATGCAGTAGCATGACTTTGGAGGGATCTGTTCCCACTCAGGGTCAAGTGAGTTTTTCTCCTTGGTGAGATCCCCTCACTCTCCAGAGGGGTCACCTCATCCACAATCTTACAGACCTGGCTGGAGTCCCAGTGGGGTCTTAAGAATGCACAGCACATTCTATAATTTGGCTTGTCTTACCTCTATGTTTTCAAAGTTAGAAATTCTCAAACTCCCTGGCCCATTCTGAGATGACATTTGGTTAGAAAATTTATATATGGCTTGGGATTGAAGGTGGGGATCATAATTCCCCAGTTCTGACCTTTAGCTCTCAATCCCACATGACGAACAACCTTTCTAATGTGCACATCAGAAAATGTATGACTCTCCCTCTGAAGGGAATCTCAGGTGATCCTTATGTACAGTGTAGTGGGTCTTGGCCAGAATCTGAACACTGTTTTTGTTTTTACCAGCAAACAAGCTTTTATGGGGGTGTAAATAAAATGGCATAGACTTTAGAGAAGAAGAGACTCAGTCTGATTGTTGGGGACTGTGTGTAGGGAGGGGGTTAAAAAGCTGAGCCCTAAGCTTGACTGAAAAGAGAGACTAGACTGGAGATAACAGTAGACAAGGAGAGAGATAGTTCAGCAGAGCCAGAGAGGAGCTGGTTCAAGAGCTGAGATGGCCTTGAAGGCCAGGCTGAAGCTTATTGTTTGTGTATTTTCTTTATCTGAGCTCTTTATGAATTTTTGTATTGTAGTAAAATATACAGAATGTAAAACTAGCCATTTTAACTTCTTTCAGTGTGCAGCTGAGTAGCATTAAACATGTTCACATTATGCAGTGATCACTATCTATTTTTATTTATTTATTTTCTATTTACCTATTCAGTCATTTATTGTGTGTGTATATGCAGGTATATATGTGTGCGCACATGACCATGGAAGCCATAGGTTGACATCACATATATTCTTGAATCTTTCCTTCACCTTGATTTTTGAGGCAAGTCTCCTGAAAGCTGAAGCTCCCTGATTGATTGAACTGGCTTACCAGAAAGCTCCAGTGCTCCTCCTGGATACACCTCCACAGCTCTGGGATTATAGGTGTCTGCCAAAGCACCCAGCTTTACATGGGTGCCGGGGCCCCGAACTCAGGTCCTTATGCTTGTGAGGCAAGCACTTTACTGACAGCTATCTCTCTGACCCCTCTAGAACTTTTTAACTTTACAAAAATGTCTCTCCATTAAATAGTAACTCCCTATATGCCTCCTCCTTTCTCTTGGAAGCCACCATTCTACTTTCTGTCTGTGAATTTGACTATTCTAGATGTTCCCTGTAAGTGGAATTATAAAGTATCTCTCCTTATTTCACTTTATAGGATGTTTTCCAGGTTGTAGCACATGTCAGAAATTCCCTCTTTTTAAGGCTAAATACTGTTCCATTATATATAACACATAATATGTAAGAGCATATTCCATTATATTTATTCTAATAATATTTCGTTACATAGTATATTAGATAGTATATACATATATATATATATATAATATTTTGTTTATCTAGTCATCCACTAATACACACTTAGGTTGTAATGTATTCTTTATCTTTATCTTCTATACCACAAAGCCAAGCATCCCTAAATCCTTAATCTGTTCCTGAACCAGCAGCATATTTACTGAGCGCTAACTATTTACTCAGCACTGGGAGAGAGTCAGAGGAAAAATAAAGAAATCAAAATCAAGATACAGAGAACTATCAGAAACATAATAATTATGAAATCAATTCTTTCCATGAAGTGTGCACAGGGCAGCAGATGTTCAAAGAAGGATGAGATAAAAGAGCAGCGAAGGAAATATTGGACTTCCTAGAAAAGATGTGCATGTAGGGTCTTGAAGGATATGTGGTGTGTGGCTCAGAGGTCAGGAGACGGGGAAAAGCATTGTGGGGTCAGAGCTTAGTGTTCTCTCCCCCTTCTTGCTCTCTCCATGGAAACCATCCACTAATGGATATACCAGACACTGGTGCCCTGAAGAGGAAGGTCCCTGGAGCAAACATGTCAGAAATCTTCTGAAAAGACACTCTCATGCTCTTAGGAAAACCTTCATTCATTCTTCCTAGAAGTTTATATAATCCTGGAGGTCATCATAGACCACCCACATTTTCTCTCATGTTTGGGGGTATGGAGAAAATTGCATAGGCCAACCTGACAAACTCATTTCAGATTTACAATACTCCATCTGGGGAAAGGGTTCATGCAGACACACTTTTCACCTTAATGCAGAAAGAACTTGTTAGACTAGCATTCTTCTCTTCTTCTTTAGATTTGAAAGAAAGAAGCTTAATTCTTTGGAGTTTACCTTCAATTCCTTTAATTTATGATCCCTTTACTTTCAAAGGGCTGGACTCTTTGAAGGTAAATGCTTCTTTTTGGTCTCAATAAATCACAGGCAAATTCTGCCACTTGGCCTCTTCTTGACTTACCATTGTATTTCTGGGGGCATTTGCTTTAAGATTGACAGCATACAATTATGTAAGGGCTTTCCCTCACAATCACAGGAGTGCCCTGTATCACCCTGAAAAGACTGGGAAAAAAGCATCAGTTTGAGCAAGGCTGGGCCATGCCTGCCTCCTGCTGGTCTTGATACATTTCTTCAGAGCTCCTGGATAAGTATGAAGGTGTAATGTGATGGTAAGAACAGAGGCTTGGACCTAGAAGAGTTTGTTTCTGAAATGGCCTCCCTACCTGCTAGTCTTATGGACCTAATTCAAAGCAGAGTCCTTCCTGTCTGTCATGAAAAGGGAGCCCAGATGCTTGAGTACAAAGACTACCAAGCAGGTACAAAGTATGGACCAGGGCTCTGAATGACATGTAACCATGTTCTGACTTCAAAGATGCCCAAGAAAAAGAAGGCAGGGTCTACATGGACAAATGGCATATTTTCTTCAACTGAATTCTGCCTGTCTTCTCTGCTGCTCGCTTTTAAGCCTAAATACCTTTCTGCCACTCCCCTGGCCCCAGTTCCTAGAAGGGAATTTTAACCTGGAAGGAAATGGATTTTAGAGCTTGAAGTATTGCTAGGTGAGATTCTAAATTGTCCCTTAGTAGTAATTGCTTGGGTTAGAACAAGATGTTTCCAGCATGTACTTAGTCCCCAAAGGCTACCTTCTGTTACACACTGCTCACTTCCCAAAGCAGCTATAATTTTAAAAAAGAAAAAGAGAATCTTTTATTTCCTAGGCACCCCTGGCAGATACTGGGGTGCTCACGCTAGTAACCTCTGAAAGACGGAGGTCCTAGAAATATCTCCTTCCTTCCCAAAGTCTTTGAACACAGACTTTTCAAAGCTTCCTTGGAAAACTGCAGACCCCACACAATTTTCCTCATCTAGATTCATTTAGATGTCTTCTAATAAAGAATGCTTTTGACACTGATCAAGGACAATTCTGAAAGTAGAGGGGCTGTCTCTCTATTGATGACTTTGACAGCATGGTGCTGCCTAGTGACAGCTGGTATAATTGTTGTGCTAGTATGTTATTATTGGCTAATCAGAGATTTTAAGGTCAGAGGAACATCAGAGCCTCCCACAGCCATCAATCTTCCCAAGCTCTAAGTGGTAAATACATAGCAGCCATCACTACTGTGTCTTTCATTTTCTATACTGAGTTGAGTGCAGATGCACCCTCTTTTTCCTTTAGGGTATATAAATGGAAGTCCAGACCTGGGTATAACTGCATTTCAAAACCAGTTTACTAGACAGACCACTTTACAGTCCAGAAAAGGCTATTGGGATGCACATAAGGCTTACCTACAACAAGTTGGTAACAGAAAGATGTTCTTTTGTACATGTTACCCATGTAATTGACTGAGGACAGCCAGAATACATACATATATTTTACCATGAGTTTTCTACTTATACTTCCTGAACTTAATCTGAGGAGCCTATCAGAAAAAATTTAGAAATCTGATTAACTTGTTGGTCTGTTCCTGCTAACTGGGTCCAGGATGGGAGTCTGTATCTCTCTCCCACCTTAAAGAAACCCAGGTAGGCTCTGTTGGTCCAGAGGTAATGATACTATGCTGGACTCAGCTAGATTCTGGAACCTAGGAAAATCCATGGGAACTCTATTGCTTCTAGAAGTAAGGTACAGGTCAACGTTAGGCCTGTCCTAGGACACAATGCAGATATTCTTACAGAAGTGTGTGTGTGTGTGTGTGTGTGTGTGTGTGTGTGTGTATGTGTTTTACAGGTTCTTGCTATATGGCCAAGGCTGGTCTTTAACTTTCCATCTTCACTCTCTCAAATGCTGGAATCACAAGCATGTCAAGCTCAGATGTGATATTATTTAAAGCAGCTAACAGGAATGTCTGAAAGCCTAGAGCATTTGAGTATTAATATTTTTGCTTATTTTGGTAGCAAGTCTTTCTCACCCCTACCTAAATCAGTCTCAAACTGTTTATAAAATTCCCAGCCTTGTAGAACTTAAGAATAATCACTGTGCTGGGCATACAGTTCAGCATCTATATTGCAGTGGCTGATGGGAAAAGTTGATGTCAATCTGAAGTAGTCCTCTAGTCTTTTCCAACTAGCTCTTCAACCATTTTAAGGGCTGTTTTTAGATACCTCAACAGGAGTAGGAGGAGCATGTGGGGGGGGTGGAAATCTTAGGAAAAATAAACAAGTAGTCTTTTAGGCATTTAGAAGAATTCAGTATGAATAAACTGGCAAGAATATTTTTCACCTTGGGAAGAGTTGCCAGTGAGAGCTAGACCCACAGCAAACCAGGCTGTGATATCAGTGACTGTCTTCTTTACAAGAGAAAGCATGCTTATCATTTGTCTCTATGGGAAGTCTGGCTAGCCGAGCAATATAACTGGGCAGCTCAGGGTAAGGCCTCACCAAGTTCACACATTGGCCTGGCATTATACCATGTCCAGAGAAAGCCAGGATATACCTGGGCTGCTTCATGTTGACCTCTGGAAATTCTTAGAGTCACCTGATAGCACAGTTGAGCTGAAAAAAATATATTTGACTTCAAAAACTGCTTCCAAATGGGTGTGGTGGCACACACCTTTAATCCCGGTACTCAGGAGACAGAGGCAGGCAGATCTCTGTGAGATCGACATCAGCCTGGTCTATGTAAGTGAGTTCCTGGTGTACATAGTGAGATCCAGGCCAGCTGCGGCTCAGAAAGACCTTGTCTCGACAAAACTAAACTAAACTAAACGCTACGATTCCAGTGGACACACACTTATATCCATGCGAGCACACCCCACAAGCACCTGATGAAAGCTACCAGGGTTTTATGGACTGACTACTGGAGAAATTGACACCAGGTACAGGGAAGAAGGCATGTTTCAATATCAGGTGGGCAGACCCTGAGGGAACGCCCTTCGTGTTGAAAGCAGGCATGGCCAGGAGGATGACCACAGGGGAGGGAGATCTGCCTGAGTGTTAGGTTATGCGACAGAAGAACAGAGCAAGAGTGGGTGGCTGAGAGGCCCAGAACCCAGAAACAGAACAGTTGTGGGTGAGGCATGTGATGATGGAAGAGAAGTGTCAGGCCGCAGGGAGTCGCAGCAGGAGGCGGGCGGATGGGCAGAGGGAGGCCACCCACAGTGTTACAGAAATGGGGGCACACAGATACGTAAGAGCTAAATGTTTTCCCCTTTATTAAAAGGAGTCTCTAAATATAGCTGTTTGGTATGAAAACTTCTTAAATGTCCTCCTGGACTGTGACAGAAGAAAGGGTGAACTCGAGGAAGACTTACCTGCCCTGAAATTGACTGCCAATGGGGGGAAAGTATAATTTTGTACTTTACCTCTATTTAGATTAATAAAAAATAAAATATGGATCTCCAGGAACTCAGAAGCAGTCACAGATCTCCTCCTGACTGTAATCAGTTGTAAGCATGTTATAAGAAGCTTAGGGGATTCCAAACTACCTTGTTCTATGATGAGTATGTTACTTTCCTCATCTGTAGACTAATAACAATACCCACCTGTCTCATGGGTTGCTATGAAAATAAGATTAAACTGCATGCAAAGTACTTGGTCAAATGTCTGACACAGTAAGTAACAATGCAATGTAAAAATCAACAAATTATTATTATATTGATTCCCAATACTGACCTCAGTCTATCAAAACTAGTATTATCTTATTCCAAAATAGAAGGACTGAGAATACCCTGAGACCTACATGCAAAGTTCACAGGAAATGTGCTTGCTCTGCTCACCATGATTTTCCCAGTAACTGGAACAGAGTCACCCTAAAAATGAAATGAACCCTAGCTACATCAGCTGACAGATTCTGGCTCAAGCTAGGACAATTAATGCCTTTGTCCTGGGATTTTGAAGACTGGACAGTGTGCATTATTAGAACTGAGTTATTAAAGATAAGTCCAGGTAAAAACCCCCAAATGATACCTAGTGATACTTGCTGAGTGCCCAGGACAGCCCTGGTTCTTGCCCTGTCCCTGTCTAGGTTACTTATCCCTTGTTCAAGTCCAGCAGGCATTGTGGCTTATTTATACTAACCAGAGTTGACCTCTCTCACTTGAATACCAAACACAGATCAATGATGGAATGTGCATATGTATAATGATATTATAAAAGAATATCCCCAGCTTTTATGATAATGTCAGAAGGGTTCAAACACAGAAGCAGAAGACCTTCATGTAGCAGGGTTGAAGACAGTAAGTTCTACGGAGAAGCAAAGTAACATTTCATTTGATCCTCTAGAGAGCAAAGTTCTTGGAGCAGATCTTAATGCTCTGACTTCTCCCATAATTTGGAGTCCAGGGAATGGTACTGAAGATCCTGCCAAGTTCCCAAACAACCCTTTGTACTAGAATGCCACCAATAAGCAGATAAGATTTTAATCAAGTCATTACCCAGAAGAGAAAAGAGCCGAGGAAGAAATGGGTCGCTAATTAAATCCGTGGCAATCCAGAGCCCAGAAGACGAGGGCAAAGTTCTAAAAGCAACTCGTTCCCTCAAAATCTCAATCTCACTTGCTTAGCAGGTCCAAGCTTTCTGGTTTTATGACTTTGATACACAGATGCCAAGACAGTCAGTCTGAAAGGTAGAGAATGCAGTGGAAACTTAAAGGGAAAAAAACCCACAAAACCCTGTCTTCATTATGTAACAATAAATTTAAAAGTACCCCAAAGGAAGAGTCCTTTCTCTCCTTTACACAAGCAGTCTCTGGTGGGACCAAATGAGGAGTTGACTAATCATTGTTTAAAATAAGATGGTATATAGGGCTGGAGAGATGGCTCAGGGTTAAGAGTGCCTACCGCTCTTTCAAAGGACGTTAGTTCAGTTCCCAGTACTCACATCAAGTGGGTCACAACTGCCTGTAATGCCAACTCCAAGGGATCATATGCCTCTGGTTTCCCCAGGCACTGCACCTCACATGTACATCCTCCAAATAGACATGTGTGCATGCACATAACTAAACCTTTTAAATATTTAAAATAGGAGGGTTGAAAGGGAAAGAGCTTCAATCTTGTCCAAGTTGCTCTTCTTTTTTTTTTTGTTTCCTGATTTTTAAAAAAAAAATTTGAGACAGGAACTCTGTGTAGCTCAGGCTAGTTTAGAACTCACTATATAGCTCAAGCTAGTCCCAAACTCCTGACCCACTGGCCTCAGCTAGGATTATATCTGTACTTCACTTTGGCCAGGAGAGGCCAGATGTCAGAAGTTTTAGGCTGGCCTGGGCTATATAGTGACTTCTAGACTAGCCTGAGCTACACAAAGTTCCAGTTATTTCAGTGGTTAAGAGTGGAGCTGAGCACCTAATAGCAGCTGCTCCTAGAGGAAGAGGCTAAACCAACCAGGAATAACAAATGTATATTTATGCAAATAGAACGTTTGCCTTGAAACATGACTGAGAATAAGTAACACAAATGGAGGTGGACTAGATTTAAAGGTGTTGTTCACCCCCTAACAGAAAATGTAAAACTTCTTCAAAGTTATGTGAGAACTAATGGCATTCTTATGAAGCCTAGACTTTTTTTTTTTTAAACTTGCTCTGAGATATCAGTCGCTTATAAGCAGGGTTCAAGATTATATGTAATGTATTTCTAATTTGGGTTTTTGAATTTTTGTTTTAAGGCAAGGTCTCTCTATAGCTCCAGCTGGCCTGAAACTCGCTACATAGACCAGGCTGGTCTCTGTCTCACAGAGATCTGCCTGCCGAGTGCTGGGATTAAAGGAGGCACCACCAAACTCTACTTATTTCTAATTAAAAAAATATTTTATTATATGTGCATGAGTGTATTGTCTACATGTATGTAAGTGAGTCCATGTTGTAAAATGCCCATGGAGGTCAAAAAAGGGCTTCAGATCTCCTGGAACTGGAGTCACAGATGGTTGTTAGCTGCCATGTGGGTGCTGAGAATTGAATCCAGGTTCTCTGCGTGAGCAGTCAGTGCTCTTAACCACTGAGCCATCTCTCTAGTCCCTTCTTTCTAATTTTAAAAAAAAACTTTAAATGACTGAACTTTGTGAAATAACTTCACAAATCCTAACTGAGTTTATATAAAGTCAGACTACCTTCCAGAATCCCCTAGAAGGGACTTTTTATGGTTAGATTGTGATTGTATACAAAGAACCCACAGGATCTGCTTCAACTGTAAGGACTAGTCCATATATCCTGTTATTTTATTTCAGTGATGAATGCACTGCTTTTCCTGAAGTTCTGATATAACTAAGGATCCTGAAGCATCAGGAATCACGTCATGAGACTCACCTTTAAAATATATAAAGTAGGAGAAAGTTTGTCTTTTCGGCAGTCCTTTCTGAAAATCCAATGTATTTCAATTAGGATGGTCATTCGGAACAAATAATAATTTTCTAGTTTACTTTCAAATTTAGGGATTTATGAGAAATTTTAAAAGAAAAGTTCAGTTTATCTGGGAACAAGATGTGGAAAATAGCAACATAAGGATAGAACCATGCACAGTAAGAGAGGATAAGTAGCTACATTATATATAATGGGTTTCCACACTATCAGTTATCAAAACACCAGCTGATCAGTGAAATCTCAAGTAGAATTTGACTAACGGAAAGTGAATTCTTAAGAACATATTTCAAAACATGTAGGAAGACGTGGAGCACACTGGTGAGAAATTACACAAGTTTAAAGCAGAAGCAGTTCTAGGGCTGGGGACATAGCGCAATGGTACAGTTCTTGCCTAGCATGTGTGAGGCTCTAGGTTCAATCTCTACCACAAGTCTAAAGCCATGGTTTGATGACAGTGCGAACTCAAGTAAGAGAGGACGTCAATAGTTCTAAGGAAGTAGAGGTGGGCTGCAGCCTCCTGCTTTGGCCCTACTGTTGGCGTAGCAACAAGTTTGTCTGCCAAGCTCCAAGTTCCCAAGGGGAGGGGTTAGGAGGATGAGACATTGGTGTTACAGGTACCTCAGAGAAAGGTGAGGGGGCTTCTATATATCTACCTTGGTGAAGGCTGCTGTAGCTTCTACAGCTACCATGATTAAGGACACAGGAACTCAGCACTCTGTTAAGGCTGGGTCTTGAACTATGTCTCATGACGCTGGTTGTAGAACTGAGTCACTTGGTTAATGAGAAAGCCTAGGTTACCACAAGCCCAACTCAACATATGGGTTCTGTTTTCTCTTTGTTGTTATGTTTATTAACACATGTACATGGGCTGGGCAAATTAGGAAATATAATACATGGGAATTCCAGCCAGTACATAAACATCATTCATATACTTTTAATACTGTAGTTGTACTCACAAATAAGTGGATTATCAAAGGCCTTAAGATTTATCCCTTAGGAATCCTACAGTGCCAATTCCAGAAGAGCAAACTTTTGTACCTATAGAATCCCTGGGCCTAGAGTGGAGTCTTACGTAGGAGGTTGAAGATAGTTCACAGTCAAGAAGCATTATACCTAGTATTCATATGTAGAATTTGCTTGTCTCTAACCCTGACAGAACTGAGACTAATGCATGCAGCCACATCCATCTTTTTATGTGGGTGCCAGAGGTCTGAACCCAGGTCCAAGTGCTTTTATGCACTGAATCAACTCTCCAGCCCCCCGTTTCTATTTTTAAAAGCCACCCTTCCCAAGAATATCTCATCAGGGAAGCTCCCTCATGCAACAGATGGTGATTAACCCAGAAAACCACAACGACCAAAGTGTATAGAATAAAAAGACTGCAGAGTGCTTGTCCCTGAACAGGACACCAGTATCAAACCTCTGCTACTCAATGTTCACAGACCATTGCAGATGAAGGGGCAGAAAGATTGTAAGAGCCAGAGCTGGTAGATGACCACAAGGAAACAGAGTTTTCCAGACAGCTGGGAAGTTAGTCATATGAACTCACAGCAATGGTGACAGCATGCACAAGACCATGTAAGCTCAAGCTAGACAAAACCCACCACAGAAGTGGGGAAGTGAGGAAGAAGCCCCAACCTTAACGGAGGAACTGCTGGCAACAGATAACTGCTGGGAAAGAGACAGTCAGTTTTCTTTAAGTGTGTGACAATAAAAAAGTAAGTTAACCAGGCTCCAGGGGATGGATATACACCAAAAGGCATCTGCGGGTACAAACCTGACCCGATAGACCTTAATATATATGATGGAGCACATAAAATCTGGTGGAGGGGACATATAATGGGGTTGCAGATAGGGGAGGGATCTAAATATGATCAAAATATGTTGTTTGAAATGTGCAAAAATTCATTAGGAAAAATAATAATTTACAAAAGCAATCCTTCCTACCATAAGAGAACAGATAGCAGGAGCGTTAACAGGATAAAAGGTGGACCAGGACTCCCTAGGCATAAAGGCTCCAGGATACACCATTTGGGGGAGAAATGAGAGTGACCTGGATTTGGGGTTGTCCACTGGTTACAGCTAAATTGGAGACTGAATCCATAGACTTACTGATGACTGGGTAGGGCTGAGGAGGGAGGGATCAAGCAGAGTTTGAACAATGGGATAGATGGTGGTTCCACTTACTGAGATTGGTTTGGAAAGAGAATATTGTTTGCTGGGGCATGTTGAGGTTGGGGTAAGCACTAAGCATTATGTAGACATAGAGAAGTCTCTCATAAACCCATTGGACAACATGCATATTTGAACCTGGGACTCAAAGAAGTAGGTAGAGATTTAAATTTAAGATAGGAAAAAATGTCTTAGGCCTACTCTGTATTAAAAATGGAAGAAGTTCTAACAAAGACAAAATAAAAGAATATAAATACACTGTGTTCCCAACAATTAAAAAAGAAAATGTTTTTTCCTTGTGGGCAAAAATGGGGGAAATCTGAATTGTCACTGTCCTCAGACATGAAAGTTCCTCCTACACTTATCAGCCTACCCTAATTACACAAGACCTCAAAGAAGTAGTTAATTTTTTTTTTTAATACAGGAATGTTGGTTACTGAGACCCTCATTTTCTTGATTCCTTTAAATATACTTGAGACTCATTATGTTCTAATCAGGCAGGGTCAGATGGAGATCTGGAAAAAAGTAAGAGAAAGAGAATAGTTTTAAATAATAATTTTGAAACTGAAGTATTTGAATCCGAGGAAAGAAAAAAAAAAGTATATAAAGAAAGGTTCTTCCAAGAAAAAGTCCCACACAGCACAGCACTGTAACAAACAAAATCTGGCACAGAAAAATCAAATGAAAATTACTTCTTCTACAACTATAGGGTACATAGAAAGTGTCTACATCGTTATTCAGAGTAACAGGTTACCACGGTCTATTTCTTGGTTTAAGGATCTAGACTTAGGAAGAATGAGGTCTGGCAAGATGGGTCAAGTGCCTCTTATGAATGAGGACCTGAGTTCGGATCCCCAGCCCCCATGTCAAGAACCAGGTGCAGAGGTACATGTCTGTAACTCCAGCCGTACTAGGACAAAGATAGGCAGGGCTTGGGGGCTTGCTGGCAGCCAGCCTGGCTGATACAGTGAGCCACGGGTTCAGTGAGAGACCTTGCCTCAGAAAATAAAGTGAAGAGTGAAGGAGAATGCTGGCTCTGGCCTCCACATGCACATGGACACACATACATAAAAAAAAGAAGAGGAGGAGGAGGATGGAGGAGAAGAAAGAAGGAGGAACTCCACAAGAGGAGTCAGGAGAAGCCACTGCTAAATTAGCTTCAAGATTGAAATGGGTCTTCCCAAGTCACTGAATATAGACAAAGACCATGGCCACACCCTGCTGCACTTGTCCTGACTTACGGGTATGGGAACACTTCTGTCTGCCTTATTTTATTCACTATAATATTATGGAACAATGCAACGAGCACACAGGAGAACTAAGCTGGGTATGCACGTAGGATGTGGATTGTGCTATGGTTAGGAGGCAGGGGAAGGACAAGATAATGATGGATCTGTCCTTGGGTGCTCAGCAGCTACAATATTAGGCTCTGTGATGCATGGCTATGAGCTTACTTTGTCTAGACACATATTTGAACCTGATATTTCCTGACAGAGGTAAACGTTTCTGTTTACAGATGATACCTTGCCTCTAAAATACAGCAAGATCAACACGCAGAGACCACTTTTCCTACTAGGGGACGACCAGCTACAGCGGTCTAACAGCGCTAAGGATGACTATGTGTTCTGTGAATGATCATCTTAAGGATTAGCATGACAAATACATTCAGTTAATATTTGCTTACAGAGGAACTGGAGGAATGACTCAGCAGTTAAGAGTGTATACTGCTCTTGCAAAGAACCTAAATTTGGTTTCAAGCATCTGTTTCAGAAGGCTCCAAACTGCCTATAACTCTACTCAGAGAATCTAACACCCTCTTTTGGTCTCTACAAGCATTACACTCACATGCATACACACATAATTAAAACAACAACAACAAAAAAAACCTTATATAGATAGATAGATAGATTTTTTTTTTGCTTATAAAAAGCCATAGAATTGTCAAACAAGCATGCAAACATGTATCCTACCACCACAACAAGCAGGTGAATTTTTCATTGTTAGGAGAGAGAACTCATTGTTTTTCTTCTTTTTCTAAAGGCTTAATCAAAATTCTGAGCCTATGACCCAAAATAATCTCAATAGCACACATGCTTCATTTTAGCAAGATATTTGGTAAAACACATACCTAGTTAAGAAAGAAAAAAATAACCTAAAAAATGTCATTATGAATCCAATCAAGTTTAGATATTACAGAGAAGGAATGTGGGATATCATCTTCTTCAAGTGAAGAAGGGTCCTGCTATCATAGAACACAAACAAGATGGAGTTTCCTACTTGCACAGAAAGAGTTTTTTCACAAAAAGAATAGGAAACGACCCATATCTCCAGGTGTTCCACATGTCTTGTGGCAATCTAAAACACTGAGACATTTCGTGTAGATTTTTGTACACAGCCAACAAAGACTGACATAATTCACTTTCCTGGTGCCGTCCACCAACCAGTCCCTGTGGAACTGCGGTAAGTGCTATACCACTGAAGTGCTCAACATGAGTACCTACAGGTTTAGGTCGGTACTGCATGGGCAAGGGTGAAGTGCTATGTAATTTCTTTAGTTGATGCTTAAAGAAATAAGAAGACATGGGTAGAAAAAGCCATTCAATGTGAAATTCTGTACATTTGCATTCATTTCTGAATTCTCTGAAAGTGAAAGCACTCTTCAGTATAAATGTAATGTGCCAGAAAATTCTTCAATTTACTGAGAGCTTTTTAGGGTTCTCTTGAACTGGAAGCATTCAGTTCTCACACTATGATCTTGGTAATGGGGCAGGAAGAAGGAGATAGGAGTGACTGAAGGGAGAGAGCTGGGCCAAAGGGACCGTGTGCACAAATGAGTCTCTGTGTTTGTGCAGAAGACCTCCTTCAGGTATCACAAAACAATCCTCACATTACAGAAAACAAAAGAAAGGTACGATATAAATGGGTAAAGGTTATGGGAAACCATGAAGATAGTACTAAAAAAAGGTTAATAAGCCTGCATAGTCCTAGAAAGAATATGATTGTTTTCAGTTTTCTTTCATGAAAGTTATGGGGTCTCTGGCCATTTTGAAAGCTCAGGAATGCCTGCTAGCTGGCAGCCCAACAGAGTCTATCAGCTTCAAGGCCTGTCTGTGCAGAGAACAGAGGGGACAAGATGCACCAGCATGGCTCTAAGACTTGGGTGCTGTTCCTCTGGGTCTGTGCTTCCCCCCAGCAGAAGATGTTTCTGTTATCTGTCCCCTGATGCCCTTCCTGTTCACTATATAATAGACACTAGTTAGCTCCCAGGACTTGGACATCCATGAAGCCCCAGATGGTAATTCTGAAATGTCACTTGGCTAATGGCAGCATAGCCCACTTCTCAAGTGTGAAAGGATGCCCACAAGGGAAGAGAACTTGGCTGGCAGTTTTCTTTCACTGGCTACCATCCCTCTCTTTCTTCTTCCTGTTACCCAGTGTCTTCTAAAAGAAAAGGCTCTGTGGAAGTCATGAGGAACTCCCATATGGGAAGATCATCACTTTAATAAGAGGAACCATAGATTTTCTTTTATTTTTACAAAATTTATTTTTATTTTTTTATTTTATGTGTGTGTGTGTGTGTGTGTGTATGAATGTATGCCATGTGTGTGCAGGTGTCCACAAAAGCCAGAAGAAGGCATTGGATCCTCTAGAGTTGGAGGAGTTACAAGTAGTTGTGAGTCATGAGACATGCGTGCTCAGAACCAAATTCCAGTCATCTTGAAGAACAACAAGTGCTCTTAACTTCTGAGCCTTCTCTCCAGTCCCAGAGGAAGTACAGGTTTTTTCAGGCTAAGTGGAAGGAGGAGAATCTCTGGGCCATATGGAGAAGCAGAAGCCAAATGAGGGACCCAGGCTTTCTGCTCCTGAGTCCGCTTTCTCTAAGGCTCCTTATTTCACTACCATCTCCATGAATGCCACAGTCTAATGTGCACTACTAACAAACGGATCTTTCCAAAGTATGCAAACATTAACTTCTATTGACTTAGTTAAAATTATCTGGTGCTCTTGTTTCTGAGAAGGATAGATTCAGAAAGAATCATATGGACTTGACTCAGTGACTCACTTCTAAAGTGTAGGAAGGGAAAAACAGTAACTTAAAAAAAACTTGTCACTAGGAAAATAACAGAGGGATGTGGCAGACACTACCTCAATCAAGTGATCCAAGGCTACTTCACCAGTGATAAGACACATTGATATTGCATCCCTTTGACACAATAAAATAAGGAAAGCAACTTGAAGACCAGTAAGGAGGCTCAGCAGGTAAAGGTACTTGCCACCAAGCTGACAACCTGAATTCCATCCCCAGGACCCACTTGTTGAGGGAGAGAATCAACTTATGCAAGCTGTCTTGTGACATCCACACATGCCCCATGGAATGTGCTTTCTCTCTATCTGTCTGGATGTGTGTGTGTGTGTGTGTGTGTGTGTGTGTGTGTGTGTATGTGTGTATAGCCAATGAATACAATGCTACTCCCAAATTAAATTACTATTTGAAAATCAAATTCCAAAAATATTATAAAGAGTCAAATTTTAATTTGCTTTGATGCTTTGCTTATGTTGTCTGTTGTTAAAGAACAGAATCAGCCACATGCATTATAGAAAGTTAGAAATCAGAGACAAGTAAAAACTAAAAATCAAAATAGCCCATCACCATATCACGTGGGAATCATCTGTTACTCTCTTAAGGTATATTCCCTTTGGTTCTGTTTCTACTGTGTGGGAACCAGTAGAAATACATAAGCCATATTTACCAATGCATGATTTGGAGTACACTGTCCAATAGCCCATTTTTTCACTCAATGGTTCTGTTTCCATTTTAGTACCTTTTCATATCATCTAAGAATTTTACAACATTTAAGTCCTTCTTGATAGATCCTTTCAAGCCAGTATCTAGCCTAGTATGCTAATAATATCTGATTGTTATGATGCTTACATGTTTTTAAATCTAACAAGTTCTGGCATTTGACCCTCATTTGTAAAGATGTCAGGGAAATCATTCTGAAAAATGACTCAGCCTCTGAATCTGTGGGATTATTTCCTAGTGTGGTGCTTAACTTGTTCCTATATATCCTAGAAACTGAAGGATCTATTTAAAGCCCAATGACTTAACAATAAGTATTTTGGTCTTGAAGATGTGATAAGCAATGCTGTATATTTGTCTTCAATGACAATCAAATACACATAACATCAGGCTGTTACACCTCTAATGATATTATATTTGATTATCAAATTAAGCTGATGGTAATCTCTTCTTTATATTGTATACCTGCTAGGTTTTCCTTTTCCTAAAGATCAAAAGCTACCATACATAGTACTGATGTGATATTATAATAAATGTCATTTTCCCTGGGAGCTACAAATACAGTGATTTTCAGAATAGTGATACTTGCCTAAATTGATAATCTCATTGTGATTAGGAAAAGTATTTTTAAATTATTTTTATTATTATTAGATAGCTTTCTTCTGTAAAGTAGAACATTCCCTTGTCAACTGAGGCTGTTTGGTTATCCTTAAATACAGTTTCATACTGTTCTAGATTCCTTTCTGTTGCTGTGATAAAATATTCTGACCAGAAGTAACTTAGAGGAGGAACAGGTTTACTTGGCTTACCCTTCCGGGTCATAGTCTTTCACTGAGGGAAGTCAGGGCAGGAAATCAAGCAGGATCTTGAAGCAGAAATCGTGGAGGAACACTGCTTGCTGGCTTGCTCCCTCACTCATCTTCAGCTGATTTTCTTCTACAATCCAGGAATCCAGGACCACCGACCTAGGGGATGGTGCTACCCACAACGGGCTGGGCCTTCCTGAATCAATGAATAATTGAGACAGTCCTCCACAGACATGCCCATAGGCAAAGCTGATCTAGCCAGTTCCTCAACTGAACTTTTCCTCTCAGAGGACTCCAGGCTGTGTCAAGCTGACAATTAAAACTAACAAGGTAACTTACTAGAAAGACGAGAGAAGTGGTGGGGACATTTGGAAGATTTCATTAAGCATTAAGGGAGAACAAACGGAGATAAATTTAGAGGGTACTACAAATATAAAGTAGAAAATTGTTTTGCCTTACAAAGATTACACTAGGAAGGAACCCAGCCTTGGCTCACCTTGCCTTGGGGCACTACTCCTGGTCTGGTCCCATCTGAAGTCCTCTAGGCTTAAGACTAAGTTGAATCCTCCTGCTACTGCTTTCCCAGGGATTGTTCTCTCTGTTTCTATTTCATGCCTAAGAGCCTGCCCTCTTTCCTAAAAGCAGTAGTGAGTCCCCTCACCACATTCCAATTAATACAGCAAATTATTAAGACCCAATAACGTGATCATTTCTAAACACACTCTCAGAACCCTGGGCTTCTAAATATAATACAATAACCATAGTTTCCAATAACCAAGAATATACAGAGTAACAGGAAGCTCGTTTTCTCATGGCTTTTTAACAGGAAATGGTAGAACTCCCAGAGTCAAATTGTTTCCCTTAGAACATAGCTATTACCTACTGTAGTAAGAAACAGGATGTAATGCAGTCTGCTTCTAACCTAGACTTTGAACCTGTCTGTTAAAATCAGCATCATCAAAGGTTTCTTCTACTATATTTTAACTCCTGTCTCTTTTCATTTAGCAGTAAGGGTCTAACTCTGACAACCTCCATGCGGGTGCCGTCAAGATGGATGTAATGGAGGGGCTTCCCTTGTGCAGGTCACATGGAACATTCACATAACCCTGAAATGACGGGCCAGCATTTGCAAACTGCAAGCATTTTCAAAGATGGGCCAACACTTAAACATCTCCATTATGTCTGAGTCTGTTAAAAATTACACAGTCATAGTCCTGGTTTACTCTTGCTATTAAATTCACAAGGAGATAGGGCAACATTTAAGTGGTTTAAAGGAACGAAAGAAAGTGAATAGTCATACTTACCCAGTACATAAAGAAAGAGAGTAATATGTCCATCAAGTCTGCAAATCTTGAAAGGTAAGTACTTGTTGGTATCTAAGGATGCATTAAATTATGAAGAAGAAACAGCCTAGAAACAGGAAGACAAGACTATCAAATCCCAGTCATGGGACATGGGGACATTTACGACAAATACAGGGTGCATATCAAATAAGATGTGAGCCCTGGGTTCTGAAACTGCAGTTGGTACGCTGCCTCATTATGTCTGGCCCATATGTAACCTGCAAGTTGAAGTTCTCTCATAATGACCTAGTCTATCAGATTAAATGTTTACAAATTTAGTTCAAATACCAAAGATGAATCTAGAGTCACACAGAGAAAATTGCCTGCAAAAGTAAACACCAGAGAAAGATTAAGTGACAAGTCAGTGGTTTGGGAAAGGAAGTCGCATGAATGCTTAAGTAATTGTCACATGGGTTGACACCGGCAGGAGAGCTTGGGAAGAGGGAATATACAAATGGGAGGGACTCTTGCACTAATCTGTACCACTGGGCTCTTTTTACTCCTCATCCTCCGATCTGTTCATTCTCTTCCATGAACAACTGTTCTTCTCTCTCCTGTGAAGCACAGAGCAATGAGAGGTGAAAGGGCTGCGTGCAGAAGAGTCTGTCAGGGTACTGCATATCAGTAGCATGTGCCTACATGGGCCCTGTTTAGAAATATTCAGCCAGTGCTACGTCTGGCTCTCTGAAGTGCCAGGAAATCACCTGATAGTTGCCACATGCTCTCCCCTGAGAGGCATGGACAGCTAGTAGTTTCCTTCAAATGCTGATTTCCAGTCAATAGCATGCTTTAAACAGCACCAGCACCAGGAAGCTACACCACCAGGCTACAGTCCTGGACTCCCATTGAGAACACTAGAAGGGGCTATGCACACCTTGGTGACCCAGCTCTGGGCTTCTCCCATCAGCTACAAGGTACATCTGGACTTTTTCTTCATAGCCACTGCTAAGGCATAAAATGGGAAGAAGAAAGAGATCTTTAAACATCATGGCCATTTCATTACATTTCAATCACAAAAAAGAATGAAGGACTGCCCTTTCAGTAGCATGGATGGAACTAGAGAGCATTATGTTCAATGAAATAAGCCAGGCACAAAAACTCAAGTATTTTATAGCCTCCCTTTTATGTAGAAACTAAGTAAATTGGTTTCTCAGAGATTAAGAGTAGAATAATAGTTAATAGGAACTGGAGAGAGAAGAGAAGATTTGAAGAGGAAAGGATGGATTTGGGTTATTGGGTGCAAAAATACAGATAAATACATTGAATATGTTCTAGTGTTTTATAGCACAGTATAACGAATGTGGATTCATTGAATGTTGAATATCTTACTGGATATTTCAAAGTAGCTGGAAGAAAGGAGAAACATTTGAGGTAATGAACATACTAATTTCCATTATATGATTATTATACATTGTTTACATGCATCTAAGTATCCGTGTACTCTGTAACTATGTATAACTGCCATGTATCGATTAAATTTGTATGTGTGTGTGCGCATGTGTGCAGGTACAGAGGCCAGAGGAGGACAGTGGGTTTCCTTTTCTAACCCTCTCCATCTTATTCTCTTGAGACAAGGTCTCTTACTGAATCTAGAACTCAACAGCTTTTGGCTAAGCTAATGGCCAGCAAGCCCCAGCGATCCTCCTGTCTCCGTAACCCTGGGCCCTGGGATTACAGGGACACTCGACCACGCCCAGCTTTTTGCATGGGTCCTGGGGATCCAAGCTCAAGTCTTCACGCTTGTTCAGTGAGTGCTCTACCGTACTTCGTCACCTCCCCAGTTTGGTTTTTAAATCATGGTCATTTCCTCCCTTATTTGTTGACATTCACCCCACACAGGGGAGTTCAATGCCTAACTAAAGGTGTGCTCTCAGGAAGTTGGTGCCACAGTTGAAGTCCCCTTCCACAAATTTCAGGTTCATATTCTGATTGCTGAACAGATATCCAAAGACATTCAAACGTCTGCCTGTCACCTCAGGTGAAAACGTTTCGGGAAGAGCCGGGTAGTGGACACTGGGTGTGCTGCCTACTTAGCCTTCAGGACCAGTCCCTCTGGTCACTCAGCTGCTGGAGTGCTGGACGCTGCAGACCCACAGGTCTTTCCTGGAGCTGCCCAAGACAAAAGCAAGATGCCTCACTCAAGGAAGAATCCTCCCCTGGAACAGCTACATCTAACTGCTGATCGTCGGAGGGTGAAGAACTTATTTCCCATGTCTCTCTACGAGCCACCCAAGCTCAAGAACACCTCATAGACAGTAAAGGTTTTGACCTCAACCGCATAGCACCTCAGCCCCCCTGTGACCCATCCTCCTTCCCTCACTCGCAGCAGGTGCTGTTCCCAGATGGCCTATGTGTGTAAACTCAGACCCCTTCCACTTCCCAGAACAGTCAGACTCACAGCAGGCCCGCCTGCCAACTATGGTTCCGTCCCACCCACCGGATTTGCTGCTGCTGTTGTTCATCTGAGCCCAAAGGTCATTGGTATGGCCACACACATAAACTTTCACCATCTGCTCTGGCTTCTGCCATTCTCAGAGCCTGAAATTTGGCAAGAATACATGAGTTCGCATGTATAGAGCACTTCCAGTGTGCTGGGAACTACAGGGAACACTGTGTGCGTGACCGCATTTAACCAGGGACATCTCAAGGGAAAGGCACAACTAGCTCTGGGTTTTCTTTGTTTGTTTTTGCTTGTTTGTTGTTTTGACACCAAGTAGCCTCAGCTTAGAGAGGTCAAACAACTTGCCTAAAGTGGTGCAACTTCTCAGTCACTGAGCTGGAGTTTGGACTCCACATAGTCTTAACTCTAAAACCAGTGCTCTTCACAAACAGGCCATTTCTTTCAACTTTTTTTCTAGTGCCTCTCTAATAGCCTCTGCTCCATTCCACATGACTGCTGCACCAGACCTCTCCCAGTCCTGGTATGTTCAGGGATCTAGGGTGTCGTCTACTCATTTGCACACTGATTGTGGCTCTCAAATTAAATCTAATCACCAAGAGATGAACTTACTTAGTATATCCCCTTCAGGGCTATATAAGACATGATTTTTAAAGCAGTTATCTGAATTTTCAAAGCAATTCTCTTGAATTTTCTTCCTAATTTTGAAGTAACTAAAACTTAACATTCTGTGTATGAACACAGGCACCTCTCACCATTTCTCTTGGGTCCCCGTATAACAAACACAGATGAGGAGGAAAGGGGCGGGCTCTGCGGGCCTGTCGTCTGGAATTACAGATGAATGGATGATCAGGGAAAGGAAATGGGATCTGGGAAACGACAATCTGCCTGAGCATGCACATCTTTTAACATAACTGCTGCATGGAGGGTGGCCCCACTGAGGAGGTGACATTTGAGCAAATATTCAAAGGAGACTAGGAAATGGTCACGGGGCTCTCTTCAGGAAAGGAACCTCTCTGAAGAGTTCCTGGGGCAAGAGTGTGTCTAGCCTCCATGAGGAATAACCATAAGACCACTATGTCCATGAGCACAGTGAGGAGGAATCGGTAGATGATGAGAGATGAAGTCAAAGTTCATCAAGTGAACGGAATTGGTCCATACTGCCCAGGGATGCTAAGTGGTCAAGTGAGGGGAGGGCTGAGGCTTGACTGTTGGATTGTCAATATAGAGGCCACCTGTAACTTGGCCAAGGGTAGACTCGATGAGATGGAGAGAGGGGGTTGGTATGAGGCAGACTAAGGTGAATTTAGGAGACGCCAAAAGAATTGGATCCCATGAGGATAAGCTAACTCTTCTCATGCGACTTTGCTGCAGCGAATTAGTTGTCAGGGAAACAAAAGGAAGAGAACTTTCCAAGGTGAGGAGAAAAGAACAGAGATCTTGAGACCGGACCAATGGATAGAAAAGAAGACTACTGAAGTGAGACCTGGTAGAACAATATCGTGGAACGTCAAAGGAAATGGGACAGGGGTGGGGAGAGGGAAGCCTGCTTAAAGGTCTGGTGGGCTGAAGTGGCTTCAGACAATAGGCTTTTGGCATTCTGGCTCTGTTAGCACGTGTAACTTTGATGTGCACAGGAAGCTGAAGACTTTAAATTTTCAGTGTTTTGATGAAATGTAGTCTGTTCTCAAGGAAGAAACCAGAGACGGCTAAAAAGTGTTGATTTCAGGTTAGTACTACGATCTATTCTTGTTACCATCTCCCTTGTCACACGTCTTTCGAGTGCTACTTATTCCTTGTTCATACATCAGCTCCTACTGCGTATCATTCATCCTTCCTCATAGAGCTGCCTCCATAGAGAAAAAAGAGCCGGTTACAAGAGTTACTGGATATTCCTACCTATGTTACCATCTGTCTGCCGGGGTGAGTGCACAGGTCAGCGCTGGGTTTTCACATCAGCCCCGTGAACTTGGCAGCTGTGCATCATCTCATGAAGGACAGCTCCACTCCCAGAATGCTGACAATGCCATGCCATTCAACTGAGAGTCATGTCAAGAGATCGAGTGGCAAACGCCTTTGAACAGGTAGAGATCAATGTGCATATTCTCTGTGTTTGCCAGGTATAAAGAGGAAAGCTCATTTTCTTACTGTTTAGGAACACTTAACCAACACCTAAGGGAGGCTCCTGGCAAGATCCACCATATTGGACATTGGCAAATGCCACTGAACCAGACTCTGAAATGCCTCGATCCTTCTGTCTAGATTTTCTCCCCTCCAAGACCTGAATGAGTCATATTTTTCCCAAGGAAGTCTGCAAGTCTTCCAGTCTATCCTGGATTCTCCTCCAGTAGAGCACCAGCAGAGTTCTCAGTGTGTTCTTCATGCAGGGACTCGTACACATGGTTTACCCAACCACCTGCTCTATGTTTTGTCCCCTCACACGACTGAAAGCTTGTTGAGGGGAGAGGGCATGACCCACACATTTTATTTGTTTCTCAAAGCTCAATGATGGTTCAGGGTCAGTCCTGCAGTACATCAGCCTGGCCCAGCCACGGCCATCACTGGGCAAGGCCTTTCCAGCACGAGAGGCATGGCCCTCCCTCACAGGCCTTACTTCCTGGCCAGGGAGAAGCCTGCATCCTTACTCTTTCTCTTGGGTTTCTTGGCCAGAACTCCTAATATCATAAGACTGGGCCCTCTGATAACAAATTCCTCTGCAACTTCTCTTTCCTCCCTGTCACTGTTTGCGCTATGGCTCCTTCTCTCCCTGTAGTTCAACGCCATACCTGGGGGCTCTCTCACAACTCTACTTGGCCCAGGATTCCCCCTATTAGGGCAAATCTTCCTTCCATCAGGACTGTATGTGAATCACCCTGCAATCCACTGTTATGTGGGATGACTGAGGTTGGCCTCCTGCTGGGAGAAAGAAGAGTAAAATAATCAGAGGTGTGGACCTGCCTTTGCTTATACACAGCTTCTTTCATTGTATTTGGTTTTGTTTTTCTCCAAGCTGTACGATTCCATTAGCCTTTTCAACCCATAGATTTCTCCATTTGCCAGGCATACTTCCATTTTATGGTTTATTTAAAAGTCATGTTAAAAAATAGTCATTGTAGAGATGAGGTAGGAAGTAATCCTGGCCCCAGGGGACAGATGGAATGACCCACTGGGAGTGTGCCATGTCTGTCCCCAAGAGAGAAAGTGGCAGAATGTATTTGTCTGAAGCGAATTTCCGTCAACCTGGGCTCACAGCCAGTCTGCAGAGAGCGAGCTCCATTAGTAACGTGTGGTGGAAGTGCTTCCCTGCTCAGCTTTCTTGTTCAGGGAAAAAACAAAACACCTTCCTTTGAATTTTCCATTTTGTTCAGACATACAAACAAGGAAGTAAACAAGAGGCCAGCCATTTTAAACAGCCGGAGGAGCCCAGAAACCCTGCAAAGAGCTGCAGCTTTGAGGGGAGGGCAGAGCTGGAGAGATATGCATACACACAGACAGACAAGGACAGACATGGGGGATGGGGACAGAGATAGACAGAAGCGTAAATTTAGAGGAAATTCCTCAACAGCGTCACTATGAAATTAAACCTTTTTTTAATTCAACAAATACTGAATAGTCCTTACAGGGAACAGGCAGGTTCACCGAGACCGGAACTGGCACAGGGAAGGAATTTAGAAGTCAAACTCAGTCTCAGGAAATGTTAAACTTGTCTTTTAATTTTTATTTTAATTCATGCGTGCGTGTCTTTCTGTGTATATTTGTATACATGTGCAGGTACCTGTGTAGACTAGAAAAGCTGAATTCCTTACAGCTGGAGTTACGGGCTACTCAGTGTGGGTGCTGGGAACCAACCTAAGGTCTTCTATAAGAGCAGCAAGCATTCAACTGCTGAGCCATGTCTTCAACCTCAGTACTGTTTGACTCCACTGCTGAAATCCTCTTTAAGTGACAAACGGTGAGAGGGTGTGCAAAGGCTTGGACCTTGTTGTAGGATTGGCCCTGGCCCCACTGTTAGCCTCTCCCACCATACCTAATCCTTCTTGATGTGCCCTCACTGAAGAAGCAAGCTTTCCTTGTCAATCAGACATAGGAACTCCGCGGGAGTAGGTGCTCCTTTGTTAAGAGAACTGGGTGGAGGAAAGGAGACTCAGGAACTCTCTCCCATGCTGGAGAGTGGAAACTTCTTTTCATGCATTCTGGTGATACATATCCCAAACCTCACTGTGCTCATCTCTGTTTTACTTCCTGGACTGCTAAGAAGATAACCAGATGTGCACCAATATTTACACACAGTAATGTTCCATGCACAGCACAACAGGGAAAAATGAAAACAAAGGAGCAAACTGAAGAAGCTACGAGGCACCTCATGTAGAACAGTGTTCAGTCAGGAAATATCATATTCCTAAAATGCTTAAAGTGCGAAATTGTTGTGGTATGATATTACATTAAAAAAGAATCGCAATTTTATAAGCACAGAGTCTATTCATATAAAAAACAAGGAGATACACACTTAAGATAAATACACTTTAGGCACTTTGCTATAAGTATATTTCAGAAAAGCTTAAAATACCAGTATAATACCAGTTCTGAAGAGTGGCTTAATATTATTTCACATGGGCGTTTTTTAATGGTTTTTAGCATTTCTTTGCTTTCCCAGAGTTAACATAGCCTCTGCCCGCCTCCGGTCCTGGTGGGATCCTGCTGATCTTTAGGTCTTCTGTGCTACAGTGTCTCCCTGCACTCAAGGTCTTCCCTTAGTTGACCGCTGTCCACAGCTCTCAGCTCAAAGTCACCACCCCTCAGGAATATATCGGTCTGTTTCCTGTATTTCAGGAGCTGAGGTCAGGTTCTCAGCACAACCTGTAGCTAAAGATTGATTCTACAATTATTAGAATTATTAATAATTCTACAATTATTAGCACCAACCATTAAGATCTTCTGGTTTTAATAGAATGCATCACCCAGCACTATGCACCTGCACCCAGCATGGTGACTAGTCTCTAATAGGACCTCAAAAAGTAATTGTTGAGTCAGAGAATGGAGAATTTTCCAACCTGGATGTCAGGTAACTTTGTAAAAGAAATTCACACCCTTACAGAAGAACAAATACAGCTTCCTCTTAATGCAAGAGACTGGTGTTGTGGGTTACATGGTCGCCACAGGGCCACAAAAGAAGCCTTCCCTCTGCTCTCTGTTGTCATGTGGTCCCCTGCCTGGGAGTGAGGCCCAGAATCTCAGCAGCACAAATCAAATACCACACAATAAAGGGAAATAAATAAGCAGCCGTCCATAAACGAGTCGCTCCACCACCAAAACCCTTTGGATTCAATTTAGTATCGGCAATCTTTCTTTAGGGGGCAAGGAGACTGAATAGTTTTAAGGTCCATAAAACAGATTATAAACTGTCACAGAAGAGTGGCAGAGTATATCGTGGGCTGGACTGTGAGGGCCCTAGAATGAAAATAAAGCAGAGGTGAGCCCAGGATCTCATCCAAGCCCCATTAAAGGATGTGAGTGGGAGAAGGGGGAGGGCATCTGTGCTATTTAAAGACGGCAGAGATGAAACAGGAAAGGGAGAAAGAAAAACGGGAGGCTGAGGAGAGGGGAAGAGGGTTAAGGAAGAAACCAACGCACATCCAAACAAAACGGTGCATTAGTGAATAAAGGGAATTGGAAGCTCGGAGGTGATCCGAGAGCGCTGAGGGCCTGAAATGCCAAGAAGCCTGTGCCTTCTTCCTTTCCCCAAGACAAATGATCTTTGAGTGAAGTTTTTAAGCCTTCAGAAACACACAGGTCTTAAATCAGGCAATATACCCCTCTGAGTAGTATGTATTTGAAAGTAAAATACCTTGAGACTAATCTACTACGGTCCTTGTGGAGAATTCATCTTCTTTGCGAGAGAAAACAATACAATCATTTCTTCTTAGACTAGAGAGTTCATGGGCATACTTTCAGGAAGGAGGTCCGCAAAAGGAAAAATGGAAGAGTGTTCAAGGCTTCCATCAGCAGGCCCTGTGTCCTCCAGGGATCCAGCAAGCAGGTTATTAATAATGAATACTACAAGCTTTTATTTTTATGATAGCTCCAGAGGAAGACACACATTCAACAATCATCTTTGACCTTATCATATCCCCTCCAGGGTGAGAAGAAACTACCATAGAGTTATAAAGTGCTCTGTGCTTTTCAGAGGGTTTCCCCAACACCAGTGCATTTGATCTGCCAAACAGCTCCAGGAGATGGGTGAAGCAGACGAAAAAGGCAGAAGTGACATTCTGAGTGTGACCTGACTTGCCTGAGGTCACTATGGTGGGTTGAAGTGCATCACCTAAAGAGACAAGCTGAAACTCTGGAGCCTGCAAATGTGACCTGATTTGGGGAAAGGGGGCTTTGAAGATGTAATTAGGATGTAAGGTAAAGAGGAGTCATACTTGAGTAGGATGAGTATTAATCCAATAAGTCTGATCTCTTAATAGGAAGAGAAGAAACAGAGACAGGCACACAAAGAAGAGAATGAATCTCAGGTGAGAAGAGAGAGGAACATGAACTTCAGGTGAGGAGAGATACAGAAGCTGAAATTATGCAGCTGCAAGTCAATGAACACCAAGGATTGCCCATCAACCACCAGATGCTAGGAGAAAACCTTGATTCTGCCAACATCTTGATTTTGGACTTCTAGCCTCCGGAACTGTGAGGGAATCAATCTGTTGCTTGAAGGCACACAGCTTGTATGACTTTGTTTAATAGACCCATGAAAGTCACAAAAACAGTAGCATCAAGATGTGACTGTAATCTTGGTTCTTCTCCTTCACACTCTGAAATTTCCTAACACTCCTCTAGAGCAGATGACCCTGCCATCCAGCTTGCCCAGACTGCCCTGCTGAGATGCTCTCCTCTCTTCTCCCAAATCACCACTCACCTCTCAGTGTTCACCAAAGCCCTGTCATCTCCCATACAATGTAGTGCCCCCTCAACAACACTCTCCCCAGTCACTCAGCAATCTCCCTCCATGAATTCTATCTCTCTGTGAGAGATGGGATCATCTAGTGATCTCGGTTATCACTGAAGAAACATTCTGATATTGCAATACAACTTTATTTTAAAAGAAATGGTAAGTGGCATTTTAGCACTGTGCCAAGATCTTTATAGACATTTGTTCTGACCTTTAAAACAGCCTTACAAAGTTCCCTGGGAATCATCACCATCTCCACAGGGAAACTGAGGCTTACAGGGGTTAAGGAAATGTGCTCCAATTTAGGCAAAGAGCCAGCAAATGAACCAAAAACTGTTACTCCCAAAGTCCATGACTACTATTGTATTGTGTTCTGCAAGATCATCTGATTGGCAGTATCCAGTGGAGTCCCCATTGTTCAGAAGAAGAATGTGTCCTTCAACTTTGCCAAGGTCACACCCCAGATGGTGTTCACCTCACATGGTGGGGGCCAATCTGAACCTAGAACGTCTTTAGGAATTGTTTGAATCAACTATCTGGTTTGAAAGGCGAGCATTTCAAAGTTGTAATTACTTAGTGCTTTGTTTTTGTTTTTTTTTTTTAACCAGGCTGAGAAAGCACCATCTCTCTTTAAAGAAGGGAGGAGAGATGGGGTTTTAGAGATGGGTCTTCAGGCTTCCCATATTAGTCCTTGGCACCATCACTGGGCCACAGATGTACACTATTTAGTTCTTAATGTATTTAAATTTTTTAATGAGTTACAGCATCAAAAAGTCAGAAGATATCATCTTCAATTTTGGTTTCCAGATTTTACTGAAAACCCAGAAGACTTTGGTTAACATTAGGCATTCATCCTTACAAACCATCAAAAGCTGAAGCTGAGAAGCGACAGAGCATGTCGTCTTCAGTCGTTACCACTCCCTATCATATCGCACAGCTGCTGAGAACTGCCTTTTATGTCACACAGCAAGGCTATTTTTCTTACGTCCAAGTTTACCTAGTGTTTTGCCATGAGTTCCCTGGGCATCATCACCACAGCAAAACTGGGGCTCACAAAAGTTAAGCAAATGTGATCCAATTTACATAAGGAATCTGCATATGAGTCAAAGGGTCTTAACCAAAAAGAGAGGAGTGGGAACAAAAGAGCGGGGAGCACTTTGTGGGGCAGGCAGAGTTGTAGTGAGCAGTTAGAGGGAGTCCATTGCTTGGAGACCAGATTTTGCCATCTTCTTTTGATTACCTATCTGTCCTATAGAGTGGACATTTTTGTTTGGTTGCTTTTTGTTTCATGAGATAGGATCTGGCCTATCTAGCCCATGCTAGCTTCAAATTCATGCCCCAGCCTCTCCAGCTGGGATTACAACTGTGTGTAACCACATCGGCGGTGGCACACATTTTAATACACGTGATCACTGACGTAACTGGTTCGTGTCCTCCTCTTATGTAGGAATAAATTTTGGGGAAAGGTATTTGCTTTTAAAGAGGGAAGAATTCCAAAAGTCAGCACAAGCAAATGATTCTCTAACAGTACAGTTTAATTACTGTAATTATAATAATATAGCACAATTACTAGGAAGTTACTTTAAGTCAAGAAATGGGTATTTTTTTCACCTTGTGATGTCAGACCTCCAAGATTTACAAGACAAATCAAAAGAAGTCACTTTTTATTACAGATAGATGTACATAAATCCATTGCTTCTAGAAGATATAACACTGTAAGTATATCCAAAAATAGTTTATATGAATTCATGGATGATAAATACATATACAGCTACCAGGAGGGTTTGGGGTAATTCATTGGGACTTGTTAACCTTTACATAACCTCAGAGACGTCAACTACCAAATTTTCTCCCTGCCCTGTGCTTCTCTTTATTCAAAAGAGCACTTTTTTTTTTAAATGAACAACTTAAAGGGACCTAACTACCACACAAACCTCCTTTTCCCACGCCCGCTTGTGAAGGAGGTCACAGAGGACGGTTCCTAGTGACACCCGAGAGGCTGTCTAGGGAAATGACTCAGTCTCACAGAAACGGCACTGCACATAGAGTCAGAGGACTGGGGGCAAGTCCCAGCACCCCACCTTTTTCATCCACCTTTGGTCAGTCACCTCTCCGATCTTCAGTTTCCCCCACTTGAAAATTCAAATACTCCTTTGTCAATACCAGAGTGTTACTTGAGAGTTCTACAAGCCAGGTGTGGAAACATTTGTGAACCAAAGTTATCACATTTTGGATAACTCTCCAAGTCCAAAGATACATGCACTAATCCAAGGGAAGAACGTGATTTGCAATGCATTTTGCTCAAAATAATTTGGTTCTTGAGGCAAGATCCTAAAGGAATTCCTGTTTACTAACCAAGCAAAGGCAAATCCCCGAGGCTTGCTTCATGCCAATCTTATCTATGAGTCATAATTTTCTTGCTCGCACTAAGACTCACTTTTTCCTAAGCATTAATGAGCTACTCTGTTTTACGCCCTTGGGACCTTTCCGATGATTTTTGTCCCTCTAAGTTTTCTGCCCTGACAGTCCTCCAGCTCCACTGGCAGGGTGAAAACAGACTCAACCTGCCTGCCAAGAGCTTGTTACACCTGCACATTTCCTTCTCAGTGTACCGGGGTTCTGACTACCTCTGACTCATGAGGGTCTTCTAGATGGCAGGAAACAGGCTGGTGTGGATGGCACAGCTAGCTTCTGAGCACTGACCCAGTTTGTTTCCTTACCACCTTCCCTCTAATCTGCTTAGGGCATCTCTGCTCAGCCTATACAGTGGTCCCCAGTCCCTAGAGTCAACTGCCTGTGTCCAATACCTTCACAGATTTGACATTTGGATCATAAAATTATCTAGGCCTCCTTGTTCCACAGAGCTCTTTTCTTTTAGTGGCCAAATTAACAGTCTGGCTAATTAACAGGTCTTTTAAAAAATTGTACATGTGTTAAGCTTTCACACTTAGGAGAGAACTGAAGACGAATGCAGCAGTTTTATAGGTATCCTGGGGACAGCATTTTACTCTGAAGCCTGCGCGATGATCAGGCTATAAGCCATGTGTCTGTACATTTCAAAACCAAACCAGGTTCCTTTTGTGACGATTACAGTGCCATATGTTTATATCCTTGTGCTGGAACTGAGTGACTTTTCTCCTAACACATGGCCCTGGCAGAGGCTTAGTGGTCAGTTGAAAGTGAAAGTCCGCCTGCTGTTACCCAGGGCTGCCTCAGTGCTGGGCAGAGATGACTCGTCACGTCTTAATCTGCAGGGTCTAATGAAAAGCAGTCATTGCGATCACTAGATAGTGAGTTCCCTCCCCTCACTTGATGCACTAATTAGCAATGACATTTGTCAGACTAGCTGTCTTGCAGCAAAGGGTTTGGAAAGCTGAATTAATTTAGCTATTGCCATGCACTGAAGATGCTCTGCTTGTAAGAATAATCAACCTTCTCACCTTCTCTCTTCCAAGAAGAATGAGCCTGAAGGTGGCACGAAGACAAATTTCCATGTGTGGTCTGTACGACAGTTACAGTCAGGTTTGCAAATTCTAAGGCCCACAGGTGCAGGTGCGGGTAGGCAGCTCATTTTAATGATGAAGTGAGCCCAGAGTAAGAAACTCACAGCCTACTCAATCTGTTCTTTCATTTCCCCACTCTTTAGAGAGACAAGCTCTATTATAAGCAAAACAACATTGAAAGAGTGATGAGGAACCAACTCAGCCTTGGTGTCATGGAGACCATAAGGAGAGGGTAATGACAGCAAACTAGAGGACATAGGACAAACCATATGATAAGGGCCACTCTGCTCCAATCAAATGTCATACAGAAATACGATCCGACTGTTGCCAGGATGGTTGATTTTATGAGAGGCCAGAAATGTGAGGTTTTATGTCAAGACAACAACCAAAACTACCTCCTGATCTTTAAATGTTAATGAGCAATTCTTTAAACCCTACGGGGTATTTACATCAAATAATTCCCATTTTACCAAGTCAGGACCTGTGGAATGATTTTATAATCTCAGCCCAAAGCTGACCACTATTCTGCTCCTTCTAAGACTGTGCCAAGGACACAGAAATTGAAGAATTTTTCACTTCCACATTTTGTGGGGTTTTTAGTGCTGGTTTTCCAGCACATCCTCCAGGCACATGCTACTCCAGTTGGATTGTTCAGCCACATCCTGATCCTTCATCCTAAATCCCAGGAAGATGATGGAGATGCAGGTTGCACAGGCAGAGGAGTGAGGATCAGGGACAAGGCTGCATATCACCATTCCCAGGGATTAGTACAGTCATCCCAGACACAACACAAGGCTCAAGAACTCACACCAGGCTGCCTCCCTTGAAAGAGTGTCTTACTCTGACACAGAACCCTGGAAAATGTCCACAGGAGGCCCTGTCCTTCTTGGTTTAATGCCTTTTGACCTTTTCCTCTCTTTTCTCTGCCAAGAGAAGATCTGCACCTTGATCATTTCTCTTCTTTGAGGCCTTCCTGGCTGGACTGCTTGGAGTGATTGATGTTCTCTCTGCTGGCTGCCCTTGCACCGCCAAAGGATCACCTAGGCACCTTTTTTTTTTTCTATCAAGAAGGATTAGATGGTATTTTGCTGCCAAAATATCCTCTAAACTGTTTGATTCTTACTTATAACTACATCTAAAGACCAGAACCTAGAATTTACTTCTAACCTAAATCCCCGATGCAAAAAAGTGGTCAAAACGCAGTGTTTTAAGCCCAATCCAGTTTTTAAAAATGTGTTTGGCTGTAAGAATCAGAAATCTGACCCAGGAGGAACTGTTTATTTATTCTACATAACACTAAATCTAAAAGGGATTATTGCAGAGTTAGTGCTGGGGTCCAGGCGTGTCAGGACACTAGGTCAGCATGTGGCTCTGGACTGCCTCATCACTTTCATAAGCCTGCTTCATTGCAGCAGCTGTACACAGCATGTCTACACATTAGCATACTGAGCTGAAGCAACAGAGAAAAGTTTTTCCCTTCACCACGATCTAGCCCTTTTTTTTCCTTTTTATTTTAAAAAATAAATATCAAAATTATTTCCCAAAGCTCCAGAAGAGGTCTCCTTTCCTCTTATTTGTCACGAGTTCCATGGATGCCCCAAGATTGGGGGGGCGGGGGGCTAGAAAAGGGGAAAGCTGCCAGATACTTGTGGGATTAGCACGGCTGGCTCACTTCAATCATAACAGTCTTCAAAACTGTTGAAGAATCCATCTTCTCTACCTTTTCCTTCCTATCCTGAGCTGAGCAGAATCAGGATTCCATTAACAAGAAAGGAAATGGTCAGGCTGCTACTGCAGAGACTGAATGGGACACAAAGTTAAATTTATAAAACAAAATCAAGTTAATTGTCAGAGTGAGGTAGCATCTACCCAATAGTTCTAAAGGAACTCAAGAATAAAATTGTTCAAAACATATAGCCCACTTCTATAAACAGTCACCAATTCAAAGGACTGGTTTATTGAGAACACATTCACTGTTCATAGGAACTTCAAGGCAGACTTAGAGAAATGGATGCTGGAGGCTGAAATATGTGGATATGAGTCACTGTAAGCCAAAGCATATTAGTAGCTTTTGTATAAAAGTGATTTATCATTACAGTTTTTACAGTCATTGTGGCTAGAGTAAACTAACAATTGAGTTAGTGATAATGGGTCATTTACCAGATATTGGAGTACAGGTCTGCAAATGGTAAATACGAGAGGTTAGATGATAGTATACCAGTCACTACAAAAAGATGGTAGAGAGAAATTTAAATTCAATATAAAGCTTTGATAATACCATCAGGTAAATTAATTACACAAGACCCAACTACAGGGAGGATAACAAGCTGGTAGGCTGTACCCCGAGGCAGAAGTGATGAGAATATCTCATGAAGGCCAGAGGTTCTCTGGAGAAGCAGGAAGAAAACAGATCATCAACAAAATGCTTCAAAGCCATTGTTTTTTACACACCAGTAAAACTCCCTGGACTTTGATTTATGAATCTCCCAATATCTTGCAGTCATTCCATTCAAATAACAGTATATCTGCTTCTGGACACAGTATTTATAGTTATCTAAGTAAGTCATGGTAACTAATTTGTCCAGGAATGCATGAATACATGTGCATGCACATGTATATGAAAGACTGAACATCTAAGATGATCTACTAAGGTTCATATATTATTTTAAAAACTGGTTTAAGTTGGGAGTGTGGCTCAGTGGTAGAATATTTGTTTTACCGGCATGTAAAAGGTCCTGGATGCAATCCTAGGTACCACAAGAGAGAAACAGAGACAGAGAGATACAGACAGAGACAGAGATTGAGAGAGGGACAAAGGAGAAAGTATAAAGAGCTTGTTTATGGAATAAGCATTCTAGAAAGTACCTCCATGTGTAGGAAAGCATACAGGGAAGGCTGGCTTCTCTGAGAAGAACAGTGGGACAGTGTTATTTAGCATTTTTGCAAATAATGAAGAGGATAAAAAAGCAGGAATGGCTTAAAATGATAGAAAAGTGATGTGGAGAAAGAAAGGACAAGCTATTGAAAGATGGCAAAGGAAATTCCTATAAATCTATATATACAAGGTAATGTATGTCAATATAATGATCCAAACTTCCCATGTGAGCTCAAATATTGACTCTTAGTATGTAGCACTCAGGATTGGCTTCTGAAGATCCCAGGCGAGGAGGAGCAAGGTTGGGAAAATGCTGGTTGTCATCAAAAAAATATTAGAAATGAGGTAGATAGGCTTGCCTTTCCCTTCACATAAACTGTGGCATTTCAGTTTTTAAAATGTTACATTCAATTCTGTCTTCAAAAAATATTTCATAGAACCAAGTTTCCAGATAAGACAAGAGAAATGGTTTCCAGAACATCTGAGCTGTTTTTGAAGGTAGAATTCCAAAGATCTTGGTAACTTTAAGTCCATAAGACAGAGATTCTTCACCTGTTTTTAATCCATGGACACTACTGACAGCCTATCATGCTTATGGATACATTTTCAGAATAATATTATTTTAAGATATACAATACAGAATAAATACAGCACAGTAATAATAAAACTGTAAACATGAGACTATCTGGCTATCCAAGTATTTAAAACAAACCACAAACATAGTAATATATGTGCCACTTTTTTAATACAGTAAGCAACAAGGGCTCATGGGAAGCAGAGTAATTTTATAATTTCAAAGTAGTGATGAGAAAAAAAGATATTTCAGTGTATTTGAAAAGCTGTGATATAACAATATCTGCGATGCTTTTGGTGGTTTTGTAATGGAACAAAATTCTAACATTTAGTTGTGTGTTAATGCGAATAAAGATGCAATTTTTTCCACCCAAATTCATAAAACACCTGCATTTTTCCTATGGTCAGTTCGAAGCTTGGGAATGCCAGACTCCTGCCATAACTCCAAGTGTTGAGAAGAATTATATAATCCATGATTATCACATGCTAAGGAATACCTTAAGCATATGTCATATATCTATAAAAGTAAAGGTAGGTGAGAAATAGCATAATAAAACATCAGCAAAGAGAGTTTGGGAGCAAAAGGGGGAATTTTACAGTAAGATTTACAAGAATGCATACTTCATTATTTCCACAGCTGGTACTGACTGGAAATATGAAAATATTCAAATGCTTCAATTTCAGCTATAAAAGAATTCTAAAAGAACAGGGTTAGACGCAACTTAATCTTTAAGGTTGGTGGTGAATGCGATGGAAGCTCACTTCAAAGTACTCTTTACTGTACAGGACAAAGGTGAAGAGCATGGGCCTGAAGCAATATTGCAGCATTTCTCTCCTTAAAGAATCAGTTTTATGAACAGGCATGAAGACACACACCTTTAATGCTAGCATGCAGGAAGCAGAGACGGTCGGATCTCCGTAAGGCCAGTCTGCTCTGTATAACAAGTTCCAGGTCAGCTAGGGCCATGGGGAGACTATCTCAAACAGACCAAAAACATCTGTTTTATTCTAACTCAATCAAAAGGAGAGCAGTTACCAGGTCTTACCAAGAGTATGAAGATTCAAGACTCCAAGTTGTAGTCAGGGGTATTTGCATAAGACTTGAACTCCAGCACTTGGGAGGCTAAATCAGGGTAAGTTCTAGGTTATGCTGGCCTACACTGGGATGTAGAGCAATTTCCAGGCCAGAATGGCTCTTTGAATGAATGACTACAAGTTCTGGGACAAAACCTGTGAAGATTGAGATCAATGACAGAGGGACTGGAGGGATAACTCAGCAGTTAAGAGCACTGGCT
This sequence comes from Eospalax fontanierii, assembly GCA_035773235.1. NCBI lineage: Eukaryota > Metazoa > Chordata > Mammalia > Rodentia > Spalacidae > Eospalax > Eospalax fontanierii. The sequence continues at coordinate 96,202,387 of CM069528.1, read as the reverse complement.
GCTCTTGCAGAGGACCCGGATTCTATTCCCAAAACCCACATGGCGGCTAACAAATGTCAGTAACTCCAGTTTCAGAGGATCCAGTGTACTCTTCTGATCTCCAAAGACATTGCACAACACAGGTACACTTACACACATGCAGGCAATACACTCAGACATATAAATAAAAATATAAATAAAGATCAATGGACGAGAAATGTAACAAAAGAGTGGCATCAGCACCATGGATAGCTCAGCAATCCCAGAATCCTTGCTGTGGCCTTTGTTCTAAGTACTTCCTGGATCTCTCTGATACTTGTTGATCACATACACCCCATGTCACTCAAAAATTAAAGGCCTTGACAATGCTGTTCTAGTATCTTCTCCTCTAAGAAAAGCAGTGATCTTTGTCTACTCTGAATCTTCCTCAATTTATGTCAGGAGTCCTCAGGGGTCTTCAGGCAGGGAGGGAAGCCTGACTGGCTGAGGCTCCACTTTCCTCCTCATATACTCCTTTTATTTCCTGAGTTAGTCACTGGGTCTGAGCAACAGCCCTGACAATATTAACAGGAAAGGAACATTTGATTCCTTTCAATAAAGCCATAGAAAATGATTAGTATTCAGTGTGAATCAATCTCTCTCTCTCTCTCTCTCTCTCTCTCTCTCTCCCCCTTTCCTTAGCAAGCATCAGTCCTTCATCCTTTCTGCCTCTTTCATCACAGCAACACAGAGCCTGCTTGAGGAAGCTGTTTACTTCAGTCTGACTGCCTTTACTGAAGTTTTTCATTAACATGAATAATTTTGTTTCTTCTAAACAAAACAAAGAAAAAAATTCAAAGAGGGGGAGGATCTCTAATCCTAAATAGAGAGTAACTAGAATCTCTTAAACCTGTAAGGATTCAAAAGCAGTTCACAGAAAGTGTAGACAAGACAGAAGACCTGGAATCCAGAGAGACAAAAGAACTGGAGGAAACCAAAGCGTCATCTGAGGAGGAGGTGGTAGGAGTGGCCATGACACAGGAATACAGGCTGCAGAAACAGAGCCCACCACACAATAAGAACCACAGAAACCACCACTGCGACAAGGCGGAGAAGGCAGGACATAAAGGTGGGCTGGGACAGGATGCTCCTAAGGCTTGAAGAGATTTGACTCTGGACCCTAACAATGGAAAGACAGATGTGAAGAGACAGGAAGAGAGTACTGATGTATAAGGTTCCACCCTCTGGGGCACACACATGCTTGTGCATACACTCTCAAACTCCTGAATTCATTTTCTTGAACTGTACTAAGGTTGTGTGCCGGGGGGCGGGGGCGGGCGGGTCCCATGTTATAATGTCAAAGCTAAATACAGAGCCAGGCATGGTAGCACATGCCTGCAATCCCAGCATTTAGGAGACTGAGGCAGGAAAAGTTTGAGTTCAAGACCAGGAATAATCCTAACCTAATGGCATATCATACCAAACTTGATGTTCTGGAATTGTGGTGAAGTTGAAGGGAGCTTACTATGCATAGCATGACCTACGGAACATCAGAAGCATTTCTACTGAATACAATTTATTTCCCTGATAACATAACATAAATTCTTTGGCGTTCTTTGAGGATAGCTTGTTCTAAGGGAAAGCAAAGCAAACAAACAATAACCCCACAGTTTTTAGATCATATTAAACTCAAGGAAAAACATTTGTTAATATGCAAAGCTTATATATTGCTGCTGCCTCGTGGAGACTTCATAAGCACAGACCATGGACTGTGAAACAAGAGAGTGGGGGAAGAGACCACAGACTTCTTAAAGTCAGCCATGAGGAACTGGGCTAGTTTTCAGACCTGCTGTGCAAATAATTCAATGCTTACATTTCATTCCCTCGTTTATCCTTTATGAGGTAGAACAGGTAGACTTATTCTTATTTAGCTAATGAGGAAACTGAGACTATGAGAGGTAATGAGACTTCCTCAAGGTCAAATGGCTATTAAGGGGCAAAGCAGCATCTTCTGGCATCAAGTCCAAGGATCATTTGTCCATCAGTGTAACTAAAATGAACCGAATATCTTCCCCTTCTTTCTGGTTTGATTTCATTCACTTAATTAATATTTATTAAGCACTAGTTGCTGGAGAAAGAAGGTCAAAAAGACAGGGCCATTCTCTTAAAGAAGGTTACAGAAAACAAATCACAGAAGAGACAGTGATGAGGCAGAATCGCCCTGATGGGAAGGAGCTACTTTGAGTACATAGAGTCTGAAGCCATCAGAAACATCAGCAATAGCTGTTTTGAGTTTCATGCATGCTTCTAAATAATATAAATATCTTTTGAGAATAATCTTCCCTAAAAATAAGTTAGTCTTTCGGAAGACTAGTGGGAGAGGAATGATTCTTATCATGGGAAACAGCATGTATAAGGCAAAATGTCTGAGAAACAGTGGCAGTTTCAAAAGGCTGTCCATGGCTCTACTTCCCTCAAGAATAAAATGTGAAATGAATCTGAAGAGATGGTGAGCTAAGAGGATGTCAGCTCAACAAGACCCTGCATAACAGAGACCGGTCTTTCACTAGAACCCTGATGGCGGGAGGGGCGGGGAATCTATGGAGGAATGTTCCCATGGTGCTTTTATGAAAAAGCCAGTGTATAACAGGGCATTCTGGCAGCAACACGGACTTAGCTATTAGCCTAACAGAAGAGAAACTGGGGTGGGGAAACCAGCAAGAAGGTTGCACTGTAGTCATGGCAACAGATGAAGAGGACTAAACTGAGGGGGTGGTAGAAAGGATGCATCCAAGGAAGCATTTAAAAGCAAAAGCCACAGGCTTTATATTTGAACACGGCAGCCAGGGGTGGAAAGCCAGCTGAAATGATGCTGAATAATTTGAAAAGTAGAAACGCCCAGGAACAAAGGTTGCATGCTGTTCATTTCCAGAATCAATTTCCTTAAACCTAACACATCTGGGGTGTTCAAGAAGCCTCTGTCATCCTCAAGGCCCAGTCTCATCTTCAGACATCTTTCATCCATAGTAGCATACTGAAGGTGAGACACATGTCCTGGTTTTTTCTTATCCCTGGGCATACCTGGTTCTGGGATCTGGTCAGGAGGTGATCAAAAATGTTATGAGGTAAGTAAAATGATGTAAGGAGCTGGAGAGATGGCTCAGCAGCTTAGAGCACTTATCACTCTTGCAGATCAGTGTTCAGTCCCTAGCACCCATGTTGGGTGGCTTATAACGTCCTGTAACTCCAGCTCAAGGGGATCTTATACCTACTCTGGTCCTCTGAAGACATGTGCCCTCACATGCATATACCCATACGCAGATGCACACACATAACATACATAATCACAACTCTAAAAAGTGATATGAAGTGCGTACACATGACATGAAAGTGGAAACTGTCTACGGGAGCTAAAGGGACTGCCGGGAAGGGAAGGTTGAAAATAGGAGAATGGGTATATGCGGCAATATCTTTAATGTGCAACATATATTTGTACAAAAATGTCCTTATGTAACAGGTCTATGAACAGTGAATACACATGAAACAAATTAATGACATATAAAGGAAAAGCAGAAGAGCTGGAAACATGTTGTGGTTTGAATGGGCAGTGTCTCCCAAGGGCTCGTATACTTGAACACTTGGTCCCTAGCTGGCAGTGTTGTTTGGGAAGTTATGGAATCTTTAGGAGGAACAGGCTCAGAGGACGTATTCCACTGGAGAAGAATTTGAGCATGTATAGCTTCATCCCGCTTCCTGGGTGGATTAAAAAAATGAGATCATTCAACTTCCTGCTCTGGCTGCCAGGCCTTCCCTGCCTTTAGGAACTCTCCCTTTGGAAACATGAACCAAAATAAACTCCTTCTTCTATAAGTTACTGTTGGTGATGGATTTTATCACAGCAACAGAACAGCAACTAATATGCATGCATAGATGAACATGAAATGGTGAAACGGTGTCAATCTCTGGGCAGACTCTGCCAACATGATTACACCTGTTTCTCCACAGCAGCTACACTCCTTTAAATGTGACTTCTTCGAAGCGTGTAGTGCACTTCCTACTAAAGGTGGAGCCTGTCTTCCCACCCTTTGATCCTGACTAACTTTGAGACTTGCTTTGAGCAATGGAGTGCAGCAGAAGTGACCTTGAACTTACACAGTTGCGCTTTGCACATCGAAGCTCCTCTCAGACCCCTGCCAGGCCTCCATGTAAACAAGCCTGCACTGGAGAACATGCGACCAACTGGAGCAGAAAGCAGCTACTCCAGTCGAGGCGCCTCTGACCAGTCAGCCCTGAGACAGCCCCACCTGACTCAGATATACAGTGAACTCCGGAAAATGAAAGCTGTCCGATGAGCCTGGCTCACAATGCCAGCTCAGAAATTTGCAAGCTAAATAAGTGTTTCTTTAACCAAGTAGAGTTTAGAAGCTATTAGTATGAAAAGATAAGGATAAAAATATTCTTAGAAAAGAAATATGTAAGACAGTCTCTTTTTCTTTTTCTTTTTTGTTCCTAGTTGGGATTGAACCTGTGTCTTCTGTGCTAAGTATATGTTCTATGACTAAGATACACCCTGAGCCCCTGCACGCGACTTTGAGGAAAAGTGATGTTGCCGTCGACTAGTTCCAGAGACAGTGCTGACTGTGACAGGGACCATTCTACCCCTCCCTGCTGCTGGAAAGTAAGCAGCCCCCATATGGTGTGGGAGCTTGGGAGATGGGAGAGATGACAGAGATAGAGAAAACAAAATATGCATTAAAGGTGCATATGGACATTTTACATAGCATTGCTTGTATGACATATTTTATAATTTAGAATTCAATTTTTAACCTAGTAATTATATAAATTATATTTTCCTGCTATAATAACATTACTTTCCTCTTCTCTTCTACACTGTCTCCAGGGCAGCCTATCCTAATATTGTTTTTTTTCCTAGTCACTACCATGATGGGAGACACAAGGTCAGTAGCACCGTATTTAATATATTGATATATTCCTCTTTTATAACACTTCACTTATTTATACATTCATTCAACAAATTTTATTATGTTTTCTATGAATCAGGTATATCTCAGGACAGTAAGGGCACAGCAGTGCACAATGTCCCTCCTTCAAGAAGTTAATTCTAGTGGAGGAGAATACAACACAAACAATAACACTTCCCAGAGTGAGACAGACCATAAGGGAAAACAAATCCTGGTCAGGGGTTAGAAAGGCACTGAAGGGTTCTTCTACATGGGAAGGACAAAGAAGGGGTGTTTGGGCTGAGCTTGAATGAGGGGACGCTGGGACAGGCACTGTAGCCACATCTGTCTCCTCTCTCTCTCTCTCTCTCTCTCTCTCTGTACATGTGTTTCATCTCTGCACCTTTAAGCCTAGTATAGGTACAAGGCTAAGCAATATTGGATGGATGGGTAGATGGATGGATAGACATTGAAATGGGGAGAGATGGAGTGAAAGATGAATGGATGGACTCCTCAAGAGTCAGGTAATGGCATAGTAGGAACCCAGTCATCACTGTGAGGGCTGCCACCACAGTGACCCTGCCAAACCCCACATCTGCCCTACCCTTACTTCTTTATTCTACTAATTTTTTCTTTTATTCCAAAGCAATGGTGCCTTTTACTATGTCAGATAATTAAATGATGTGTTTTGTTAATTGCTTGCTTGGTTCTTGCAACAAAACAGAAGCTTCTGGAAGACAGGGGCTCACATGTGTTGCTTATGGTTTTAACCCAAGACTGGTACAGTATGAAGAAAAATCTCCAGTGTAAGTGCTGAATGCCCGAAAATGACTCAGCACCAGGCATGGGGGTCCACGCCTTTAATCCCAGCCCTCAGGAGGCAGAGTCAGCCAGATCTCTGTAGGATGGAGGCAGCCTGGTCTACATGGTGAGTCCCAGGCCTACTGGAGCTACAGGGAGACCCTGTCTCAAGAATTGAGAGAGAGAGAGAGAGAGAGAGAGAGAGAGAGAGAGAGAGAGAATGAAAGACCAAAAATGACTCAATCCATCTTGGTTTTACTGAAGCCTGATCTGAAGTCTGTCTGGGTCCCATTCCCATCTACATTCTCTGGCAAGATGTCTGCTTTTAGGATGAACTATCAATCATTCATTTCACCCACAGGCTGGCACTTACTCCCATGAGTAACTGACATTTCAAAGCATATAGTATTTTTCTGGCACTCTGAAAAGTCAAGAGAACTCCATACAGAGGGAAAATACAAATCAGAAACAGGGTGCTTTAAAAATAAAAAACAAACTTTTTTTAGGTATAAAAATAGAGAATAATTCTGATTTATAAATTAACATTAAATTTAAATTGAAATTGTTTCTTTATGAACCCAAACCAGCAGCAATTAGCTCTCAGAAGAAAGGCAGAAAAATGTCTGAGGAAAAACTGTAAAATATATTCAAAGAATTATTTGTCAACCTTTTTTCCCTTGGCTGTGTCGTCAGTCACCATGGGCATGCTTCCTGGTCCTGTCAATCACCCATAGCCCACCACCAGAACCCTCTCATGAACTCTCTGCCTGTCACTTTCAACAGGATTCTGACAGCTTTCTGAGTGGCCATGAAGCCCACCAAAGCTCTGTTGCCTTTGTAACCGAGTTAAGGTTTCATTAGCTTAACTAGGCTAAAGATACTCTTTTTATTTCAGACAAAATCAGCCTCCTGCTCAGGCTGCTACACATTAACTGAAATTGCTCCTTTTCTTTACAGGTCCATTTGAAGCTCATATTCTGATTTCTTTGTAACCTAGTTAAGGTTTCATTAGCTTAACTAGGCTGGAGATATTCTTGTCAGTTGAAATGTGCTTTCCGCCTGAAATTATCCACACTCTTTTGGAAATGGCTGCGTCTTCCTCAGTCTAAATTAGATTAACTAATTTCAGACTGTTCTCCCCCTACATTGCAATTTGCTAAAATGGTCTTTCTTCCAGAAATCTCCCTCTCTTCTAGCACTTGTCTCCCCAGTCAGAATGCCAGCATCCCACAAGCAGCCCAGTGTCCCTTAGAGACCGCGTGCATACTGCCCACCTGAACTGCATGTGAAATGCCATGTGTTACATAACTCCTTCAGTCAAGAGTTTAGAAAAGGGTCACACAATGTGGGCTTTAGTTACAGAAGACAGCTTCATTCATTGATTTGGGGCTCTTATTTCTTAACAGAACCAAAGAACTATGCATCTTGGAAATAAAAATCAATTCACAAAAAAACAACATGCTCTGGTAAAAGCCAAAATTTTAGGTATGATCAAAACAAAAGAAGATAAAAGAAAATGATGTGGCTGTCAAAAAGCAACAGTCCACTAAACATTCTTGATAAACACGGTTAAACATGTTTAAATTCTTTTTCCTCATCTAGTGAATATTGTTTTTAAAGGTCCTGTAGATGAAGACTCAGACCTTTGGAAATTACATCTTGAAAGATTTATGGCAGAGGCTATTTCTGTGATCATTTTTCCTTGGTAACTACTGAGACAGCAAGATTGTCACCACAGTTTGTCACGGGTTCCCATTCACTGCCTGCACTTTTCCACATCAGTGAATTCCGCCACTGGTAGAGAAGGGGTCGGGGAGGGGGGAAGGGTTAGCGATAGAGGACAGGAAGTGAAGGGAAAGAGATGGCAGAAGAGAGGAGGAGGACAGAGTGATGGACCAGCCTGGTACTTGCATAGAAATTCCTTGATGGTTTGACATGAATTGGAAGAGAAGGGAATCTGGTGGTGACAGTGGGCCGATAAATAACTTCCAAGAATTGTTGTAAACAGTCTCAAATTGTACCTAGGTCTTTACTTTTCATGACTATCTCGGATTTTTCTCTAACAGAATTTATTCTTTTCTCATTTATGTTGGCAGAGAGATTTTCTTATTAAAGCAAACAATGAATAAGGGTAGAGGTGATAGCCCAGACAGCAAGTGCTTGCCACGCAAGCGGAAGCACTTGAATTTCATACCCATGTAAAAAGCAGGATGTGGTGGCGCCTGTTTGTAATCTCAGAGCTGGGGAAGACACAGGTGGATTCTGGGGACTTGCTGGCCCGACAGCCTAGCTTAGTTGGTGAACTCCAGGTCTCAAAGAGCAAGGTAGATAAAACCTGAAGAAGAACATGTAAAATTGTCCTTTGTCTGCCACAAATGCATGTGCACACACACACACACACACGCACACACACACACATCCCTACAGATACACTTACACAAGATAATAAAAATAAAAATGAACAGAAATTTCGTAGATAAGCACTGAATTAAATACCACAAAAAAAATGAATTCCTTATTTTCCACCCGCTTGGCGACAACATGCCCACACTGAAGTTCTCATTTGGTTAACAACGCTCTTAAAGGTTAAATATAATACCTTAATGTCAAAGGGGTGGTTAATACAAAGCAATCAGTAAGGATAGTTTAAGTCAATACTCATAACTGGAGTTAATGATTGAAGCAATTTTTCCAGCTGTTCCGCTTTATAAAATATTAATGTGCTGGCCATATCAGATTGCTTGTGTTTCCCACGGAACACCAGCCTCCTGTACTCCTGTACCAAACTCATCACTAAGGGGAAACAATACTAGTACTTCAAAACAAAAACACTAGCATTGACCTAAGAAATACACCACAGCTTATCCAGTAACACTATGATCACTCACCGGAATAGTTAAGCTTCACTGGAGCTTGGCAAGGAAAGAAAACAATGATACAATAATGGAGGAAGAAAACAAAACCAGGGTGGAAGAAGACATTTTCCTTTTCCAAAATCTCCCTGGAAAACAAATCTTTCCTATTCCCAAATGACTGACATTTGGGTATAAAGAGTTATTAAAATCCTCTCTAATTTCACTTGCAAATTCTGGAGAGTTTTCATAAGTAATCTGTTGTTAATTTAGGTACTTTTGACAAAACATGCCTACCTGTCCAAGGTTAGATCACCATTCATCCACATCAATGGGAAGGCAGAGGAGAAAGTTCTTAGCAAAGCAGTAATGAAATGAGACATGCAAGAGTGCTCTTGGAGACGTCTTCTCGCTTGAGGAATATGGTTTCTTTCCAAACTTTTTCACAACCCATTTGTATGAAATGACTACTTTAAAAAAGAAGGCGCTTCTCTTTACTATATTTTTTTAGCCATTAGTTCAAGTTCATTAATCAACTAATGGGTCATCATAAGAGATGTGGCAGGGCCTTGTTTGTCTCTGTAACTTTACAACTGAAGTGACTGTCTCCAGTTCCACAGTCAGCCAGTGAAAGAATCGCAAAACTCAACTCTTGGGACCTAAGACTTGGGACCTAAGACTCCAGTGACTTCCAATCCATCCTTTGAATCTCTAGGTTCCTGAGATGGTATGTAATGGAGTATATTTTATTCTTTTTATAAAAGATTTTTCACTAAAATAAATAGATAAAAACCATAGCCTAAAGATCTTTAAGTCTCATTTTTAAAAACCATATCAAAGTGAAAAAATACCTAAAATATGCTACAAATTTATCATAATTCTTGATTATAGAACAGAATTTGATAGAAGTTGGATCAAAGATTCTGATTCAGGATTTGTGGTCAGAGACCCGAGAGCAATGTTTTCATCTCTGTGACCAGGAACAAACCACTTCACCACTCTGTTCCTACATTCAGATCTGTAGAACAGCCAACACATTCTGTATGTTCACAACAGCCACAACTCTAGATGTTCTTTCCTTTGTAATATGAATAAGTTAGTTTATTTCCCTCCCAAGGAAGTTTGAGAATCATAAGCCAAAATCATGGGCCTTGTGGGTTACAAAGAGAGACCAGAGGCCATAGCAAAAAGCCTTCATAGTTGTTTCTGAAGAAGCTAGAAGGAACACAGAGGCTCGAGTCTTCCCATCACGTATGTGGTCCATGACAAGCCTGATTCTGAGCTGAACAGCTGTTGGAAGGTCAAGATCGTGGACACCAGTCTAGCCTTCTGTTCCAAGGCTGCAATGAGTCCAAGAATAGGCCATGGATATGGGGCATGCTGACCCACAGGCCTGGGGGCACAGCTGGCATTCAAACCTGGAAGTCAGGTTCTCAAGACCAGTCTGAGGGCCCAAAGGTGTCTTATTTAATTTTCCCAATTCAGCATAGCACAGGTTTTCTATATATGGCTTTGTCCCTGGTGTGTGGGTCAATCAGATCCACGTGGTCCAGTGATGTGGGTGAAGTCTAGGGCAATAGTTCTTAAAGTGTGGCATCTGGACCAGAAGCATGAGCATTGCCCATGAGCTTCTTTAAAAAAATCATACTCTTCCACAATGTTTCCTGAGCTCTGAAGTTTACTACAGGGGTCCTGTCCAAGGACCCACACACTGCAGATTCTTATTCTTTATGCCATTTGTGGCCCTCTGTGTTCATTGCCCTCTGCTGCATGTGGAAGCTTCCTTGGTGAGAGCTGAGTGATGTATTAGATTGTACAAGTCAGGGAAGGAGGTGCATGATCATATGGAAATAGAGTATTACAGGCTCCTGGGACCTTGCTCATATGAGCATACAGTAATGACGTCAGCATGCGCAAGACCCATGCGAACTCAGTACTGTGGAAATAGGCAGGAGGACCCTGCCTTAGTCAAGAAACTATTGGGTAGCTGATTACTATTGGGTGAGGAAGAGCTGGTCTTCTTTAAAGGAGTGGCTCTAGACAGGCTGACTAGATCCATTGGATGAACTTGTCCTGAGGGACGTTTGGGGTCACTATGGGAGGGTGTTGATGGGAAGCGGGTATGAAGATGATTAGGAGGTTATGTATGACATACACAAAAATTTAATAAAAATATACAAAAAATAAGTGGGCATTATAAAAAAAATAGAAACCATATTCTTGAGTCTCAACCTATATTCACTGAATCAGAACCCTGGGAGGAGACCCCACCCTCTGTGCTTTTTTAGCAAGTCCCTCAGGTCAGTCTCATATAGCTATAGTTGGCAAACTAGGGGTCTAAGATGTACGTGAGGGAAGCAGCTAGACATGAGCAATGAAAACAAAATGAGGACAGAAAGTGAGGCATTCTGTCAGAACAGATATCAGGAAAACTCCACAGCACGAAGAACCAACCAGCAGCGGGCAGAATAGTCAATCAAGCTGAGAGAAACTGAAGTCTGACACACCAGGAGATAGGTCAGAGTTTCACACCTCACTGGCTGCAGAAATTCAGATGGAAAAAACCAGGAGTGATTGAGTCACGCACATGTGAGAAGCATTTGTTTAAAGTGGATACTGAGCTTGCACTTCCCATTGTCCAGGATGGAAATTTTTGCTTAAATTTATCCAAACAGATTCTTTGCCAACTAAGGGGATGAGCAACCAGCTGAACTCAAAGGCCAGCAAACATCATCCTGAATATGCCACCCTCCTGGAAGGGCACCATGAGGAAGAGGGCTGGAAAAAAGGGATGGCATCATAAGCGGAAAACAAGTATCTGTAAAATAGACTTAATCCTCCAAACTATCCTGGGAGAGCTCCACTTAGAAAATTTGAGGAAAGGGCGCTGGGAGCACATTTTGGGGGTTTTTTGAGACAGGGTCTTCCTGCTGCCCCAGCTGGCCTGGAAACTCACTTGTAAACCAGGTTGGCCTCAACATCTCAGAGACACCCTGCCTCTACTTCCCAACTGCTGGGACTAAAGGCATGTGCCACCACACCCAGCTTTAGGAGCACGTTTTTAAAATATTCCTGTTTAATAAGTGATTCTACCTCTCCCAGCTTAGGCAGCACAGTTGAGAACTGGTTGATTCACTCATCCAGCAGCAGGATACCGGAACCAATTAATTAAAGGGAAAGATCTCTATATTCTATTCAACACATGTGACATGTTGTAGGTTTTGGGGGGCGTTGTAATTTATACATTTCTATCAGAAGACCTTGGAGAAGTAAAGACTAATTTGTTTGGAATACCAAGTGAAGAGAATAGCCTAGGTCAAGGTGGAATGGGACCAATGAATGGGCAGAGGGGACTTTCTGGGCTTTTCAGGACAAAGGCCTTACTATCTTTTTAAATTTTTCTAGTTAAAATGGGGGCTATATTTGAAATTCAGTCCCATTTCACCTAAATCAAATGACTAAAATGATCAATTATCAGATCACTATATGTGAAAATTTACAGACATACCAGTTACACACACGTACATACACACATATACATGCACACACACATACACACTGAAGCCTCTCAGCCACTAAAGGCAGCAACTTACTGGCCTTAAGAGACAGAAGGAAACCACTCCAGCCAGAAACCAGGCAGAAGCCAGACATGGTGGCTCCTACCATTTGAAGGACTGAGACAAGAAGAGGTGGCTATGATTTCAAGGCCAACCTGGGCTACATAATGAGTTCCCCGGTCAGTCTACAGTTCTTACAAACAGAGGGAGACCCTGACTCAAAACAAACAAACTAACAAACAGAAAAAAGAAAGCAGTCCACTGGCTAGAGATGCCCCTCACAGTGAGCTTGGTGGTCACATTTTCCCCGTAGAGAGAAACAGAGATTCATAGCCTCCTTTCAGATGCGTGAGTAGATGCTATTTTGCTAAGAGGAGTGGAAGGAAGAAATTAAAGAGAAGATTCTTAATTGGATTGTGAAAATAAAACAAATGACAAAAGCCTCACCATCCATAGGCTAGCAAATAAAAAGCCTAGTGCCAAGAATGCATTACCACTTTTGGAGTTGGGAGCCAAGGGGATCCCAGAGATCCATGAACATTACTGAATAGTGTAATTGCTCTTAGTTACCTTCTAGAAATCAACAGTAAAATCCTATTGCTGAAGAGAATACATATCTCAGTCATAGAAAATGGAGAAATTAAGCCACTACTTACCTCAAAGCTTCACTCTTACAGGCTTTCATAGTACTTTGAGGCATTATATACATGCTACCACAAGAAAAAAGTAATCATAAATCTTACCCAACTGTGAACCCTGAAAGCTACAATAACTGGCCTAGTAAGATATGCCCACTGGTGCAATAGTGGCAATATGTTATGGGAGTGACAACCACTTTCTGCTTGGCCTTAATGCCTGCTCCACAAAATGGAACCCATATCTGCCACAGTTATCCAGGCCAAAAGCCTGTGGCTAGACAGGTCAAAGACCCTAGGGGAGAGCCCACTCTTATTCTGCCAAATGGACATAGGATTAAACTGACTCCTAATGACTCATTATACCCAAAGATGACTCCATCTCTCAGCCCTCATTAGAGAAGCTTCTATTGGCAGTAGATGGCAGTTAACACAGAGTCCCATAATTGATAGTCATGCACAAAGTAAGAGACTGCAGAATGCTCAGCCCTAAAGGGGACATCTATATCGCACCTCTCCTCCCAAGGCTCAGCCAGAGTAGTGGATGATACAACAAAACAGCATTTCCCAAACACAACAGGGCAGTTGCACAGATGAACTCACAGTGGTTGTGACAACATGCATGTACAAGACCCGAGCAAGCTCAAGACAGTGTGGAAGGAGGAAGTGGGCATGACACCCTACCCTTGGCTGAGGAACTAGTGGCAACTCATAGATGCTGGGAGATGGAGAGTCAGTTTTCTCTTTTTAACAATTTATTGATTATTTTTATTTCATGTGTATGTATGTATTGCCTGCATGTATGTGAGTGTATCCATGTCATGCAAAACCTGCAGAGACCAGAAGAGGGCATCTGATCTCCTGGAATTGGAGTTACTGATGGTTGTCAGCTGTCATGTGGGTGCTGGGAATCAAACCTGGGTCCTTTGGTAGAACAGCAAGTATTCTCAACCACTGAGCCATCTCTCCATCCCTGTGTCAGCTTTCTTTAAGGGTATATAACTCCTGATAAGTCAACCATGCTCCAGGGGATGGCCATACACCCAAGAATATCTGGACAATACAAATTGGACTTGATGGTTTTATGTTTAAAGAGGATGCAAAGTTGGATATGTAGGGAGGTGTGGGTGGGTCTGGGAGGAGACAGGGAAGGGAAATATGATCAAAATATACGAAATTCTCAAAGAATTAGTAAAAATATTACTTAAATAAGCCTTGTCCTTTTCTTTCCTCACAGTCCCCTCCCTACCTAGTAGTGGCCACGGCATTCACTAAGTTTCAATGGCACAATTTAAAGGAAGAAGAAAATCCCATTTTGCTTTGTTTTTAAATCCTTAGATGTCACTTTATTCCTTCATTTTTGTGGCCTTTTGTCTCTGCCAGTTTCCATAGCAACAACAACCAGCAAGCAGTTTGCATCCCTCTCTTCAGCTTCTGTGCAGATAACTCCAAACAAGGGTAAAGCCAACTCTGGGTTTAGGAAGAAAGTGGAAGATTCCTCTCCTCATGTACACTTACGTGGGGTCATTCAGTGAAGGTACATATTTGTTTCTGTGCTTTGATCTCACACAAATATTTTTTGCTATCAGTATTATTTTTTAGAGCATGTCTTTGTTTCTGATATAGGAAAAGGGATCAGTAAGTTTCATACTCAGGGACAGAGTTGAGAAGGTACAGATACATAATGCATAAAATACTGAAAACATAAGGATCACCATGCGATGTTGCACTCTTTCTTCTGTAGGCATCTGGGAGGAGCAGGAACTATTTTCTGAAAGGGCACTGCTCTCCTGAAATATTTCCAAAAGCCATCAACAACCCACCAAGCTATTAGGTACAATTTCATGTGAAGGCAGGATATATATTTGCTTTTATTGTTCTATAAGGAAAAATGTGTTGCTTCAGTGTTGTCTTCCAGTATGTCTCCTGCTTTCCTCACATGCTTTTCCTCAGAGGTGAAAACTATGTTCAACAGGGGGCACTACAGCTATACCTAAGGCACTCTAAGTACACAGCATCAACTGGCACAGGTGATTTGGGACCAAGATGAAATAATGATACTTTTACTCCTTTTCAAGTCACTAATCTTTGTTTCAGCACCATAGTATTAAGACAATATACATATCAAATTATACTAACAGGATTTATAAATGAAATTTCTAGGTCAAGCTGTTATATAAATATTTCAGGAGAAATGAGTATATGTATTAGTTTCCTATTGCTGCTGCAACAAATTACCATAAATTTAGAGATTAAAACTACACAAACTTATTGCCATACAATTGGATAGGACCCAGCAAGTGTTTCCCTAAGCTGATACCAAAGAGTCAGGGTTAAGTCAAAGTGTTGGCCCGACTGGATTTCATTACGGATGTGTGTCTGTTTCTTTTCTTAGTGTACCTCCCAGAGGCTGTCTATATTCTATGTTCACGGTCTTCCATCTTCAAACTCAACAAACAGTAAAGCATCCTCAAGTCTCTCTTAACTTAATCACATCTGCAAAAGCTTTGTAGCTTATAGGCAACATGCTCATAGGTTCCAGGAATTAAGATTTGGACATCTGGAAGGAGTGCTATTATTCTGTCTACCATAAGACCTCTTTCATCAAATCGTGCCTAATGATAATCACGTTTTAATTTGATCCCGGTCTTACTCCAAGACTGACAAGATAATCTTTTCCAATTTTCCCTAAATCCTACTGTATAGTCGAATGTCCCACTCTTTGGCTTCAGGCCAGGTTGACAGCAACTGTTCTGCAGTTGTTGCCGAGCATGAGCCCATCCACCTAAGGGTAATATGCAGCTCCCTCCTGCGCTCTCTCTGCCTACATTTACCTCCATCCTAGACTGGTGGCCTCCGCCTTGTCTATACCAAGGCAAGGCACTGGCTTCTGCCACAAAGATGGCAAAGCCTTGATGATACAGTGAGAAATCACTTCAATGTTCAAATTTTCGTTCTTGAAGCATATGAATACCTTGATTTTCTATCTGATCTTAATACCTGCATCTATAATGTTTCAAATTTCCTATGTTTTCACTCTCCTTTGCTCCTTTTAACCCGCTTTATTAGCTCTTACTGAAGCACAGTCTTGGTTTTTCTAGCCACCTCCATAGCCTAATTTCTGAAACCTATGCTTATTCCAGTAGCTGGGTAGCTGCTTCCTGTGCCATGACTGGCCTCCACCACCTCCTGCCTGCTCAGCTCTGGATGTTGTACCTGGATCTGCCCATTCCAGCACATTGCCCTTCCTCCTGACATGGTCCACTGTGCCATCCCCATGCTGTTTGTGTGAGCTGCTCACTGCTGGGATGATCCCTCCCCTGCTTCAGACCCCTCTTCTTAGGAATTTATAGTAGATATGTACATTTTAAAGCCACACACACACACAAAAATCATATACACACACCTTGTCTCCCAACACTTGCCATAGAAGTCTCAATGTTTCTGAAATAACTATTTGCATTTTCATTGGTAGCTGCAGCTTCTGGGTCAAAGGTAGCTCCCCAGTGCATGATAATTTGTGATGGGGGAAGGAATGTATCCAGAGCAAACATTTTCCCAAGACTCTGCTTCCTGAAATATAAAATAACGTGACTTTCTATGTCGTGATGCTATCAATACTCAGCCTGCAGTGCCTGTGACAGCAGTGAGAGGCAGAAGGATGGAGCCTGCTCTCACATCCTCAGCACACATCATCTCCCACGTAGTCACACAGTTCAGTCACTGGCCACAGTGAGATTTCAGTCACTGTTTTCCCCGCAACTTGACCTCACGTCATCATGAACTCACCCACCAAGCTATGCAGTCCCGACCTGACAGGCAGCACGGCACTGTGCCTGCAATCACTGAGCCAGTTTCTTTTGTTCTAAATGAGTAAGAAAATCCTTGTCTTCCATTGGTGCCAGCTAGGATTCTGGGCATTTTCATTGGTGACCATCGTAATGAGATGGTTCTGTCCCCCCGCCCCCCAAAATTTGCTCACCACCTTAAAACTAAACGATTACAGTTATATGTAATTTCCAAGGAAGAAAACAAAATTGGGAGTGGATAAAAGAAAAGTTTGATTATCCAGTTGATAAATTATATCATTTCTCTACTGATTATAACAATGTTTAAGCAAAATAGCCTTATTAATGAAGGTTTTGACTAAATTAGGACCAAAACTTTATTTTCCTTTTCCTATCTTATACCTCTACTGCTCTAATTAATTTTGATCACAGAATCTCAAAAATAACCTCACCTTTTAAAATATCAAACCATCTGGTAGGACCTGCTGGTATGCTCTTAAATAGTTTCTGCCCCTGTTGTTTACAATGTTTAAAGTAGACTAAAAGGACCTTATGATCTCTTCATTGTCAAAATGACAAAATACTCATTGACTTACATAGAAACATGTAGTTACACCAACACACAGATACAAAAGCACACACATAAGTAACCTGAAGGACTAGCCAAGCATGTAGAACTTGGTCTTTCGCTACTTATTAATTTTATGACCTTGGACACATTACTGAGTATCTCTGACACATTTATCATCTATCCAATGAAGTTATTAATATTGAAAACTGAGGCAAATGATATTTGAGTATTTCATAAAGATTTTTAAAGAATTAAGTGGATACATGCAAAGTATTTGTAAGTGCTTGGAAGTAAATGCAGTGAGATTCTTGTTTCTGTTTTAAAGGGCGATGGTTAAGGTGATGGGGATGAAAGTGATGGTGGTAGTGATGGCAGTGAAGACGAAGGTGGCGCAGTGACGGTGGTGATGAAGATAGCAGTGATAGTGACAGAAGTGATGAGGGCCGCGGTGATGGTCATGATAGAGGTGGTTAGCGATGGTGATAGTACTAATAGTGCGATGATGGTGGGGGATGATACCAGAGTAATGGTAGTGAGAGCCGTAGACCAGCAGTCCATCGAGCAGGAGAATGTGATACACGGATACCACTGACACTACTTATGAAATACTGTCCTGTGCATATAATCCTCATGGTAACACTGAGATGAACTGATCCAATCCTTGTGCTGCAGACTTTACCATATTGACTCTAGAAATCCCAGAGCCTTCACTGGTGGGCATTGCTAGGCTCCTTTAATAGACAGAAAATCAGACCATCCATAGTGGACAGTGGTCCAACCAAGATTCTGCCATTCAACAAACATTCTCCCCTCTGCCAGCCCAGCTCCAAACTCAGCAGGGAATTTCAGGGAAGCAGACAGGCAGAGAGTCACACCTCCAGCATGAATATAGGGCACAGCCCAGAGGCAGAGGAGCTAGGATGGAATGCAAGTGATGCAAGGAGGAGATCTGGGGACCGAGAGGTTGAGAACAGTTCCAGAGAAGAAGGAAACCAGTGAGAAGGAGGAAGAGCCTCCAATGACATCACATAGTCCAAGAAAACAGCCCAGGGCCAGACCCTTCCAATCAGCTCTGCTCAGTAACAGCAACTCTCCAAGTCTGCCTATGGCAAGAGATGATTACTCTTTTTCAGTTGAAGAGACCGTCAAACATTTTAAATTACAATTGTCAGTAGTGAGATGGTGTTTCATCATGTGAAATGATCTAAAGCTGCAAAGCATAAAGCCTTCTTTAAACAGCCGTGGAACGGCTCCCTGCAGAGAACTAAACTTCGAGCACAGAGAGCCTCCCTTCTCCCAGAGACAGTGGGAGGAACATTAGCAAGTTTCCACAGCTTGAAGAAAATAAGAAGAATTTGACTTTGGAACAATCTGCACACACACGCACACTCACACACACGTACACAGGAGGAGGGGGAGACACACATCTCATATATACCCAACATACACACACCACATACATACATGCATGCATATCACACTACAGAAAGACATAACACATATACACATGCACAGATGCACACACCACATATACACATACCACATACACACACACCACAAACACACATGCATCATGCATTGTGCACACACACATATACACACCCGGAGATGAGCATACCACATACACATACACAGAGAGAAGAATGAGAGAGAAGGTACACACCCACCTTGTACACACAAACCATATACCATATACAGGCACATCATGCATATCACATACATACAGACAGACCACATATACATATACAGAAATGGACACACCAAATACACATACAGAGAGAGATGGACACCACATACATACACATAGATATATATACCACATACACACAAAGAGAGAGACACATACCACATACATACCCAGAGATATACATACCACATATACCACATACACACATACACACACACACACATGCACACACAGAGGTGCACAACATAATGAAAAAAGAGATGCAGACATCACACATACACCCAGCACATATACACATAGTGCACACACACACACACACAATGTACACACACACATAGAGGATGCAGCATTTCCACTAACTTACCTTGGCTGCTCAGACACAGTCATGAAGCTGCTACACATGTTTCAGGAATGAAGACAAGACCTTGTCCCATGGTGCTAATGGGGGAGAGGTGAAGCCATGAGGAGTTTAAAGGGAAAAAATAGCAGCTCCTAGCCACATGCTGTATTACAGCTACATTCACGAGCTTCCCTCACACAACAGAAGGTACTAATGAGCAGTAAAATTGTCTATTTGTGGGTTCCTGTCTTCTGTTCTTCCATAACCGCTGAAGGTGCAAATGAGCCTCAAGTCTGAAAAGTGCCAGGTGGCAGAGAAAAGAAGAGTGAAGCCGAGGGTCTATCTCAGTCCATACTGGATCCCCATGGTCACATTGAGACCGTTAGGAAGAAGGAAGGGCGAGGATGGAGGGGTTTTCAGACATGTGAGCAGGAGACCAGGATGTAGAGAGGATGAGGGTCAGTTGCAGGTATCATTTATGTGACCCCAAGCTGCTTCTGGTACCATTTTGGGTTGCTTCTGTCTCACAGCCCAGCTATCAAGAGTTTCCAAATGACAGGAGGCCCCTGGATGCCAGGTACTGAGACACTCCCTACTGCATGCCTCGTTATAGAGAGTTCAGAAAGTCCCCAGCACCAAGACGGTCCTTTCTCCACCTTACCCTCTGCTTCAGCCCTGGAACCTCAGAGTAACTAAATCAAGACACGGAAGGAAGCAGCATCATTAATTACACAAGTGTTTGCTGAGCACTTTCATGTGCCAGGGGGTGTTCTAAAAATTGAAGAGACTACCATGAAGCCTGAGAGGAAGAAAGACCTGGGCAGGGACCTTCAGCTACAAGTTCCTGGCAGCAGGCCTTGGGGAAGTCCCTCTGCTGCCCCCTGTGGCTCCTCCAAAGTGGACCTGTAGCATAGAACACAATCAATACCACTAGGAAAGATCCAGTCCCTCTATTTTCACCTCTATTCTCAAGATACAACCGATTACAGCATTTCCAGAGCATACTTCAGGCACAGCCCCAGCACTGGTGATAGATAGGATAGGGGGAAGAGGCAGCCAGCAGTTCTGGCCACTTGGAGTGGGGTTGGTAGAGACATGCACTGACCTCAGTATACAGGCTGGGAACTCTTGAAACAGAAACAGAGCTGAAGGTCAGGGGAGCACCATCCTCTCCACCCACACCTTAACAGAGCCACTTGTCCCCTCCAGCTGGGCCACACTTACTAAGTCTCCTGACCTCTATTTCCCTTCCCTTAAATGGGACTCCTTTCAGACTGCCCCAGTGCATCAACTGTGTGATATGATTTGGATCAGAATCACCAAGGCTGTACCAACCAAACAGTTTATGTCACTGTCTCCTATTGATTCAGCAGCTCTGGGAGGATCTGCAGGCCCCTCACAGAAGGCAGAGACAGGTAGAACAAAAGATCCTCCAGATGGTTTTGCTTCCCACTCCTCAAGGACCTGCCCTGGACTGAGAACCATTTTCCAAATCTTTACCAGCTGCCTGGCAGCTTGCCACAGATCAATAAGTCTTCTTCAGAGTTCCAACTTGCAAAAATATTTACTGTACATAATTTAATAGAACCCTCTCCTGGATAAGGAGATGACACTTTTAATTACCTGCATCAAGTGCTTTCCTCCTATAGGACCTGGTATGCACATGGCTCAGAATGTCAAGTACAAGTATTAGGGCTTTTGTCAGTGATTTGGAAAAAAGAGGTGGAGTTTCCATGGAATGGTGATCTCTGGTAGGGAACACATAGGCAAGGAAAGCCAGAGACATAACTAATAGCTTTCTTTCCTAGTAGAAACTTCTGTTTTCCCTTACTCCTGCCTAGATCTTCACACACTCAAATACGGTCTTTTTTTTTTTCTAACTTCTATTCCCAAGGACTTTGGCTGGGCATCTTCTTCTGGACTTTACCTGGGGCAGCTGACCCTTAAGGTTCATCTTCTGTACATCCTGAGGATACATACCCAAAATCATACAATGAGACATGACCAGCAACAGCCACACCTCCTGTGAGGCAGACCAGGTCTCAGCCTCATAATGTACTTCACTTCTACACTGCAAAATAGGTCTGACTGGGGAAAATATTATAACCTATTTTTCAGATAAGAAAAATCAAGGCTCAGGGAAGTTATATGACTTACCCAAGGTCAGCTACTAATCAGTCATTGTGGCAGACCTTGTTATAGTCCGAATGTGAAATAGCCCCCAGTCTCATGGGTCTGAATACTTATCCCCCAGCTGGCCGTGCTGTTTGGGAGAGGTTGTGGAACCTTTTAGACACAGGGTCTAATTGACGGACATAGGGCTGCAGGAGCAGATCAAGGCCATATGCTGCCTGCATCCAGTCCAAGATCTCTGCTTTCTGATCTACCAAGATGTAATAGCAAGATATAATAGGTCATACCATAAGCTCCCGCCACCATGGACAGAGTGCCCGGGGGGGGGGGGTGGATTTCCTCTCTGCCATGAAACCACGAGTAGACCTTTTTATCTTCTAGTTGCTTCTACTCTAGTTGCTTCTGGACATTTTGTCCCAACAATGAGAAAAATGACTAATACTTGTCTCATAGGTTTGATTGAAAACCAGTGCTGAATTTCAAGTCCATCCTGAGGAAGTCCATCCACTCCCCGAGATCTTCAGAAACGCTTCCCTAGCTTCTAGCCCACAGGTGTGTGGAGTGATGTTGGGTAAATGGAGTAGTGATGTGGCATTTCACCATGTAAAATGACCTAAAGCTACAAACCACAAAGCCTTCTTTAAACAGCAGAGAAACAGCTCCCTGCAGGCTCTTGGGGCCTCCTCCCTGTGAACTTCTCTCCTTTTCCAGCCCTGTCTTTTGATGTTCCTGAGAAGACCTCTGCCTGACACAGTGATGGACACAGTCTATGTCTAACTGCAGCCCACACTGGTCAATGTGAGGTGTCTCCTGTAGCTCCTCGCTAGCACCTCTCTCCTTCCTCCCCTGCCCAGTATGATCCCAAGGTCACTTCCATAGGGACTTTTCTCTCAACTGCTAATTAGCTTCCTTTGGCATCTTAGACAAAAGCGATCCTCTGGCAATCATGTTCTGCACAGCACCTAAAAATTTGTGGGTGTACAATAAATATTCCGCTCCTAACATTCCCCACGCTTGCTAATGATTGTGTGGGCGCATTTGGTTACATCTGTAGAAAAGCCAAATAAGCGATTGCTGAAACCAGAAAGGGAATTATGAACGTAAAGTTACTGTGTTTGGCGGTGACAAAGGGCTGAGGCTGGGGAAGCAGTGAGGGTAGAAAATGGAAACCTCGACACCTAGATGAATCACAAGTAATCCCAGACTGGCCAAGGCCCGCCAGCTAATATGTGACTGAGCCATAGGAATGTTTGTGTCTAATGCTGCTTTCAACAGCATAAAATTTTATAGCTGGATATTTAACTGAGGTGCCGCTGGGATATGGAACGGGCGAAGGTGTTCATCTGGGCCTCCTCCAGCAGCTCCTGGGCTGCTAGGGGCAGAGAAGTGACAGAGCAGGAGGAGAGAAAGAAGCCTGCACTTCTCTCATAAATGCTGGATTCAAACTGGATGGGGACAGCCTATTCTTTAGCCAAGCACTCTTTGGTGTGCAGAAGAAGTATGCTAGAAAAACTGTATCATTCAACCTGTGGGAAGTGAGCAGCAAAACACTGAATGAAGCACGTTAGGCCAGTCAGTATGGGACTCAATTTGTAACACGTACAAGGTAGGAAACATTAAGGGAACAGGACACGTTTTGCAGACTGCAGGTGAGACAGGCGATTGGTGTGGTTTTATGAAGAAGGCCAGAACTATGGGCAGGAAACAAACTGATCTACATTTCACACCACTAGTCCCTGGGCAAACTCAACTGCCACACTCCCGCATACATGGTGCTGTTTTATACAGTTTGAAAACAAGGTTTAGAAGAAATGCTTGAAAACCTTCATAGACATTTATGTGACATTGCTATGTCTCTGAATTGATGATGCTTCTCTAAGAGATGCTGAAGGGATGCAGAGGGAAGAGAACTATGTGGAGGAGAGAGAGGACAAAAGCCCACAGAGGGATGGGTTGTGATGATACAGCTGCCAGGGCTGCTGGCTGGTCTTGAAAAACAGAATACTTTGACACAAAGTGTATGCTCATATAGATATATAAAGGCATATATGAGCTACATGATGTTAGTAGTCGCCCAGACAAAGGCAGTAGCCTACAGAGGGTCCCTTCATTTTTGGATATATTCTTCCCTTCCTTTACCCCGCCTTCCATTTATTTAGTGGTGCTGGGGATTAAATCCAGGGCCTTGAGCATGCTAAGGAAGCACTCTACCACAGAGTTATACTCCACAGCCCTGTTCATGGGCGGATTCTAATGTGCATGTGCATATGTGTGTGTGTGTGTGTGCACATCCTACTGGCTCAACCTTCAAATGAAGTCAGAATTTAACCACTTCTCACAGCCTCTACCACTGCCTTCCCAGTCAAAGCCTGTCATCCCTTGCCTAGATTAGTATAAAAGCTGCTCCTTCTGCCACTCCTTCTGCCTCTGGTATGCATCCAACAAAGGAGCCTGAGTGATCTGGTGAAGATACGTCACCATATTTTTTTCAGACTCTAATGGTTTCCCATTGGACAGCTTTACTTAAAACTATTCATTTCTTTTTATACGTACTTTGTTTCAATCACACATCACTGGACTTTGTATTAAGACCAACCCCTCGCAGACAATCCCATATCATTCTCCATCCAGTAGCGACTGTCATCTTTCTGAGATATCTGATCATGTTCCTCTCCAATTTAAAGCCATTCTGTGCAGTCTTCCTGTACTCCAGATGTAATCTAAACTCCATGGCTTTCTTCTTAAACTCAACACATCTCCCCCATGCTGTGCATTGTAGGGCTGTGCATCTCTCTGGCACTGGTCCTCAGGAGTTCCTTCAGCTGGCACTGATTCTGTATACAGTGTATTAATGTAGCCTATATTAGAGTGCTTTCTGATGAGTTTCCCTGTTCAGATGAATTTGATATCCCCAACAAGAGTGTTTTTTTTTTAATCTCTTATGAACGGGAATCACATATCCTCTTTATTCTCTATTCCTTTATCAGTTTCCTGATTAAGGTAGTTTACTTGATACTTGTCAAATTAATGGGACAGAACAGACTGTGCAGCCCATATAAAAGGATACTTGGTAAGCACTTTCTGGGTCATGAGTTGATTTTCTTCTCCCAACACATCTACAGTGGCTATTATAATATGCTGAAGGTTGCTATACTAGCCATTTGATACACCCAGTTCTTCAATCCCTTTGGGAAAAAGCACCAAGAAAAAAATGGCTTTATGTGACTATGTTGCAATGATAGAGATGCTTCATCCCCTGGGACAAGAATAAAAGGGCAGTTCCACTGACTTGAGACGCGTCGGATGGTGGTGGTGGTGGTGGTTCGACAGGCTGTCTGCTGGCATAGAGGGTCTGCTGCATAGTCATAGAAGGGAATAGTCATGAGGATGACAAGCATGGTGGCCAGCTAGTCAGAGCCTTAACTCTTTCTCTTTCGTCCATAAGAAGGTGCCTGAGATTCTGTGAACAGAG
This sequence comes from Eospalax fontanierii, assembly GCA_035773235.1. NCBI lineage: Eukaryota > Metazoa > Chordata > Mammalia > Rodentia > Spalacidae > Eospalax > Eospalax fontanierii. Next base: position 96,177,632 of record CM069528.1, on the reverse strand, counting down.
ACACCGACACTCACCCGCAGCCTGGTGGGAGTGACAGGGAGCGGATCTGAGGAGTGCCTCACTTCACTGACTTTACAGAGGTTAAACAATCCAGGCCAAAGATACCTCTTTTTTGTTGTTGTTTTGTTCTGTTCTGTTCTACTCTGTTTGTTTTGGAACTGAGACTCCCTATAGCACCAGTTAGCCTGGAACTTGCTGTATAAATCAGACTGGCCTCAGTCTCATAGAGATCCACCTGCTTCTGCCTCCCAAGGGAGTAAGGGCGTGTACCATCATATCCAACAACCTAAACAGCTCTTAAAGGTCCACATCTCACCATCTTCATATTGAAGGTAGGTTTCTTCTGCATGAACTTTGGGAGACATATTTAAATTATAATACCTATCTTGTCTCCCAACCTATACCTCCCTAAAAAGGGATCTGAGTGTGTCATACATTTGTCAAAATCCATAGCATGTACAACTGCAAGAGTGAACCCAATTTTGAACTATAGACTTTGAGTGATAAACAGGTGCCGATTGTAGGTGCGTTTGCTGTGAACCTAATACTTGGCTGAAAGTAAAGTTCACGGCCTAGGGAGATGACTCGGTAGTTAAAAGTGCTTGCCGCACAAGCATAAGGACCTGAGTTCAGATCCTTAGCACTCATATACAAGGTGGATATGGTGGGGCATGTCTGCAACCCCAGGGGTTCACTGGCCAGCCAGTCTATCTGAGGCAACAAGTTGTAGGTTCTGAGAGAGATCCTGCCTCAAAAAAATAAGGTTGAGAAGCAATCCTTGAAAAAGACTTCCTGATGTGAATCTCTGGCCTTCATATGTGCCTGCATGGACAAATACACACACACACACACACACACACACACACACACACACACACACACACGAAACAGAAGGAGGAAGAGGAGGTGGAAGAAAAGTTCATTAATTTTTCTTAGGAAGGATTTTGATCTCTTTCCATACTCTGCTCAGCATTCAGTATTTTCCTCTAGTAAATCAGTCTTTGCCTGATGAGACCTTTCTGAGATGAAAACTTCATGAATTTTATACCTCATAAAAAGAGACCACAGTCCCTACCCAATTTAACAAGAGTTAAGCAATCAAAAAGAACTATGTTTCAGTCAAGAAAGCTTGGGGAGAACACAAAGAGCAGATTGGAGGGCATGGGACCAGGAAGACTGAAAGAACTTCACAGCCCAGTCTAGAGTTGTGTTATCTAACACAGTGGTTATTCGCCCCATATGACAGTTAAAATTAAATTAAAATGTCCATTTCTCGGTCCCACTAACCATATCTCAAAGACTAAGTAGATACATGTGGCTAGTGGTTCCCATCCTGGACAGCACAGAGAATTTTTCTGATGTTACAGAAAGTACTACCGGACAGAGCAACCCCAAAACAAAGACCCACAGGCTTTGTCTGTGAAAGGTTGGGGAGAACACATTTTAAGTTTTGAGGCCCAAACCATTTCCATTGTACCTAGTTGACTTTGCTTTTGTAGTATGCAAACAGCCACAGGCTATATGGAAATGAATCAGCATGGCTACCACCTGCACAACTGTTTACATAAACAGTATAGAGTTCATAGGCCAGGTCTGCCACTCACTCCCTGACCTAGAGGCACTATTTCTAATCCAAAGACAACCAGTTGCCAGAATATGTGAATTACTATAAAACATCTATTCATGAGCACTATAAAGGATAGTCAAAGACTGAATAAGTCATATGTCCAGCACATCACTGGACCTTTATCTGTTCAAATACATCTAGAACAATATCATGACTGATAAAATACAAATTCATTTACAAATCATTGTTGCTTTCCAAGTATTTGTCATTGTGTATATTATTCTCAAGAATGAACCATGAATTTTGTCTCTTTTAGTATGTTTTTCTAATATAAGTAATGCTGTGTGACTTGGAAACATAGGAAAGCAAGATTAAAGATGAAGAAAAAAGCAAATCACCTGAAGTTCTACTCAGGAGATGTTTAACCACTGTATTAAAACGTAAATATATACACATGGTTCCTTTGTTCACAGCTATAGGCTTAGTACCTAGAACAGGGCTGAACGCATTATAGACATAATACATATTCAACAAATGAAAGAATAATTGAGTGTTACAAAATGAGAGGGTTGATGGATGAACTTCAAGAATGGTGTAAACTTTCTGACTGCATTAGTAATGCCGGGTAAGTGTGAGTTTCTGTCTACAGCTTCATTGGATTAGCAAAGGTGTCTGAGACATAAAAAGGAGAAAAGTCCTTAGCCATCCCCATGAGTGAAGCTACAAGGTCTTTAGGTTTCTGTATATCTACAACAACTGAGTTTCCTGGTGTGGCCCACATTATTTTCCCACGCAGTCTTCCATGACTAATCAAAGGCATGTGTCTGAATCCAAACCACCCCAGATGGAAAAGCTGCTTAACTTGAAAGTAATTCGCTAGGGAAAGGTGGAGGAGGGCGTTTCTGATGTGGTTTGTCTATGTCTGAGAATAAGGGTTCGGTGGGTGGAAAAAGACCCTTGTGGGCTTACCACAGTTCAGGATGATTTCACCTTATTTGGGCCCTGTTGATTCAGCAGGACTGAGCATGATACTAATGACGTCAGACCAAAAGCCTGATCTCTGCAGGGACCAGCTAACAGAGAGAGATGCCACTGTTAGCAAACCCAAGAGTCAAACAGCAAACACGGGCAGGCCATGGATCCCTAGGGATGGTGAGGGGATGAGTAAAGCCCTTCCCACAGTGCTTGGGATGCCCCTACTGTAGGTAGGTAATGATCATATGACAGACAAAACCACAGCACTGACAACACAATAAGGAACTAGCACCAAAAGGCAGGGAACATTTCTTCCTCAAGATGCTTTTAGAATCTGGGGGAAAAACAACTTGAGATTTATGGAGCCCATTTAGAATTCTCTCAGGCATTTTACCTGCATCTGCTCCATAAGAATGTAAGTTTAGCTTTCTTTTCTCAAGCTTCATAATACAGCACAGTCAAATCAGTGCCATTAATTGCTAAGTGTAAAGGGCTTTCTGATGCCTAATGAAATCTTGAGGAAAGCGGCCTCTTCAGAAGCAGTTCTATTTATAGATCCTCCATTTGCTTGGCCTCCTTCTCTTACCTCTGTGAGCATGGGTAGGAGGCAAGGATTTCTTTTTTCCTTGCTTCTGAGAATGACCATCTGCCCTCACACTTGTCCTCCACCTGGCATCCTAATCCCAACTGTGACAGAAAGCAGATTATGACTTCAAAAGGAGAGTATGGCCAAAAGCTAATCTCTATTTCAGAAACAAAAGGCCCCGTTTTTATGTAAAAGACGTAGTTATAAAGAATCTGCTGAGATAACCAACCAGAAATGTAATCTACAGTAAACAGATTTATGGCTAAAACAAGATGTGTGCACACACCAAAAAAGTAGTAAATGATTCTTAAAAGAGATGATATATTCTGATTTAAAACTATGATGACGAAATCTGCTAAAATCAAACAGTTGCATTTCTCAGAACTGGGAGCCAACCTGTTCCTTAAATGAGACACAGCTGTCAAGAGAAATCTTCCGAAGGCATGCTGTGTCTCAATATCATTAAGTCTGAAACTCGGCTTCTGTAGCCCCATTTTGAATATGACTTGTCCCACCCACGTCTTCTGTTGGTGTTTAATCCCCATTACGTTAAGAGGACAGAGAACGAATATGATTATGGTGTTCGGGGGTGAGACCTTTGGAAACTGATTGAGACTAGATGAAGTCATCGGGGTAGATAGCCCATGATTGACTACAAAGACAGACAAACCAGAGCTCCCCCGCCCCGTCTCCCCCACACACGTGTGCATGCTCCAGTACAACCTCAGGCCACTGCCAACAACATGGTTACTACCAGATGCAACCACGCTACTTCAAAGAGAATTGAGGGCAAAACAAACCTCTTTTCTTTGTAACATGTCAACTCCGAGTTATTATGCTATCATCAAACAAAACAAACTGTACTCACTCTCTGAGCATTTATCCCTATCTCTGTTAACTTCAGCTCCAGTCTCAGGTGCTCTGTGCTGGGACCCTCCCATATGTCCTCTCTCAAACTTGATCCACATTCAGTCTATCAGCAACTCTTGTTGGGTCCAAAGTGCATTCAAAATCCTACTGCTGCTTCCCTTCACCCTCTGTAGCCGAACCCAAGCCTGGAATAGTGGAATAATCTCCAGTGCCTCTGCCTTTAGGTCACAGTCATCTTCCTTAGAGAATAAGAGGCTGCAGAGTCCATGTCTCTGGATAGGATTCCTGTATTAAACCTCACCCATGCAGGGCTCAGGGACCATTGCAGAAGAGGGGTTGGAAAGATTGTGAGAGCCCGGGTGGTGCACAACTATAAGGAAACAGGGTCTTACAGGCCTCAGGGAACTTGTGCGTATGAACTCACAGCAATGGAGACAGCATGCACAAGACCCATGCAAATTCAATCACAGAACTGGGGAGATGGGCAGGAGGCCCCAACCTTAGCTGAGAAAGTCTTGGCAGCTGATTACTTCTGGGTGGGGGAGAATTGATCTTCTTTAAGGAAGTGATGCTAGACAGGCTGACCAGGTACCAGTGGGTGCACTCACACCAAAGGATGGCTGGGCACACAAACCTAACTTCATAGGCTTCAACATAAAAGACAGAATGGTGAAATCCTGCGGGTGGGCTGCAGGGGAGTACAGACTGGAGAGGTCTCACTATGATTTAAATGTATTACGTGAAGCTCACAAAAATTCAATAAAATACATATACATAAAAATAAACAAAACACGCCCTCCTTTCAAAACCAAACACCCAAACGACCTACCTAATTTTGTCACCTGCCAGTAAGCCCCCTCTCCCGCTCTACTCCAAACTGCTCTCTAGGCAGTTTCTCAAACATGTATGTCTCAGGGACCCTGCGCTTGCTCCCTCTTGCTGGAACTCTTGTCTCCCAGCATTCCTCTGGAAAACCTCCTCATGCTTTCATCCAAGAGTCCCTCTTGCTGAGGATTCTCCTGACAATCTTATTCAGAAAACTTAATTTGTACCCCACCCCTACTTAGCACACTTATCATTACCCAGCAGACTTTATCTTTTATTTATTTAGGTATCTTCTCTGTTTCTATCATAACAGAATTTTGTCTCTTTTATTCCTAAATGAATCATTTACTATAGTACCTAGCCCTACGACAGCATTCAGTGAATACTTGTTGAATACATAAACACTAAAAGTATAGTAACTAGTATCCCAGCTGTTAATTACCAGTAAATAGCAAATGTAATTGGAAAAAAGATAGAAACTGCTTAAAGACCCATGGACCAGAAATTAGTTTAGTTGGATAATTAATGATACAGCCATTAGCAAGTGCACTATGGGGAATGGAGACCTGGATCAGTTGGTTAAAGTACTTGCCTTGCAAGTATAGGGCCTGATTTTGATCCGCAGAACCCATGTAAAAATGCTGGTCAAGGCAGCATGAACTTATAATCCCCCCAGGGCTGAGGGACAGAGACAGGACGAGCCCTGAGGCTCACTGGCCAGCCAGTCTAGCCTAATTGGGGAACTCCAGGCCAATGATCGTCCCTGTCTCAAAGGAGGCAGATGATGTTCCTGAGGATGATACACAAGGTTGTTATCTGGCCTCCACAAACTTGCAAAAAATGCATCATATAGTCCATAAAATAATGTAGAATTTCTCCAGTTTTATGAATGGATCATGACAACATATGGTAGAGTAATATACATAATATTATTCCAATGTAAAATGATACATGCTTATGTACATACAACTCAGATGCTCCTCATAAAACCTCATGTTGTCTATTTGTGTGGATGGGCAGGTGATGGGGGAGGGGTAGAAATGAGAAAGGAAAAGCAAGACAGATTGATCAATCTTGGTTGGAAGAATTTTTCAAAGATTTTAGTTTTCTTTGTTCTGCATTGGATTTTTCACCTTGAGCAGATTTTAAACAGCATTTCAAGACCTTTCTCTTTAACATTTACCAGTGGTTAGCTACCCGCAGAGAGCCTGACTAAACCTAACATGCCGTAAAAAGCAGCATTCAAACCATTTCAGTTCAACCTTCCAGAAGCTATGTGACAGCTTGCTCTTCAGAATTCCAAAGGAAGATTTGCCTCCTTCACAAGGGCCACGTAGAAAGATGGCAAGATACAATAAGAACTTTAAAAATCAGTACCAGAAAAAGAAAGGAAGAGCCAGAAGCATAATCTGCTAATTAAATTTCCTCGGCCTGCTCCACACAGTATCCTGAAGGGTGGGGTAACGTTCTACCGAGAACAGGAGAAGAGATGTCCTCGCCTAAAACAGCCTTCCCTTCTCACCACTTGACACACACTCCACCCTGAATGATTGATTGATTGACTAACTGGTTGATTGATTGATTGATGATTTGGGGATGCTGAGATACCTCACAATGTCATGCAAGTGCTCTGCCACAGAGCTACACCCCGAGCCCTCAGTCTCTGTCTCTCACTAGGTCACTCAGTTTCAGCTGCAGGTCCTAATCCAGGCAGACTGAGGTAACTGTTTCTGCCAAATGCCTCACACACATATGTCACCTCCAAGCCTCTTTCTAACCAAGTCCCTGCCTTAAATGTCCCTGTTCAACTGGAGAGAATCTTCTTCCTCCACAAGCTTTGTATGTGTGTTTGTACGTGTGTGTATATATGTGTTTCCATGTACATGTACATGTATGCATGTGTGGACACCAGAGGAGGACCTCGGGGTGTCCTCTCTATCACTCTCTAGTCCCTTCAGACAGTCTCTCAGTGAACCTAGACTTTACCATTTTTCAGCTAGGCTGGCTGCAATCCTCCTGTCTCTGCCCCAACCCCCAGCACTGGAAGCCACACTTGGTTGTTTACATGGATGCTGCAAACTCAGGTTCTCATGCGTGCGCAGCAAGTGTTCTTACACACGGAGCCATCTCCTCAGCCCCCTACATGTTTTTTGACCCCAGACTCCCAAACTGGTCTCTCATAGCATCTCTAATTATCACTGATAATATGTTCCTTGGCACTGCTGTTTGTTGTTATTATTAATAATAGATTACTAATAACAACATAAATAACAGATGACATTTATTGAGCTTTAGTGACAAGGCAGGTAGAGAAACACATGACGTGAAGAATCTGGCCTTGTACCTAGGAACTACATGTTTTTTGACCCCAGACTCCCAAACTGGTCTCTCATAGCATCTCTAATTATCACTGATAATATGTTCCTTGGCACTGCTGTTTGTTGTTATTATTAATAACAGATTACTAATAACAACATAAATAACAGATGACATTTATTGAGCTTTAGTGACAAGGCAGGTAGAGAAACACATGACGTGAAGAATCTGGCCTTGTACCTAGGATCGTTTCAGATGCCCAGTCTGTCTGTAAGCTTCTAAATTAATTTAAACCTGCTGTTTTACAGCAAAAAAATGGAACACTTCATGCAGATGTGGATTCTAGAAGACATGCTGGCCGTAGGAGGAAGAGCACGGGGCTCCTTTGCTCAGGGGAAACCAGTACCGCCTCTGTTCACATCTGCGACCCGTGTTTACATGAATGCTGCAACCTCAGGTCCTCGTGCTTGTGCAGCACATGCTCTTACACACTGAGCCATCTTCCCAGTCCTGTACTTGTTTTTCAACCCCAGAATCCCAGGGAGCTCCCAAGGATTCAAACCGTTTCCCAGAGTATCTCTACCCTTGGCTACATATATGAGCCACCCAGGCAGTGCTTTATAAAAATTTTGGACAAGTAGAACAACAACAGAAAAAACTAGCTTGGGAATTAGTATCTTTGTAAAAGCTGCTTTTTAAAAAGGGTTCCAATGATCCAGCCAAGGCTGAGAACCACGGCTTTGTCTCAAGGCCATTGTGCCAAGAGGTTGGTGGGAGCAGCTCCCTTCTACCTTTGGGAATCTATTGAGACCTGGTACTGTCTGCAGAAAAAAAGCATGGGCAGTGTGGCCCTGGAAACCACATTCAAGTTGTGGCAGGTATGGAGCAAGAGCAAGATGGGGCACCTGGCTGCAGGGGAATGTGACGCCTCCATTTACTTTCTTGTCCTTAGCAAAACCCTTTTGGGAGTTTGGTCTCATTCACCTGCATCCAATGACCAGCACTGTGCAGAAGCATACAGAACACCTAAATGTCACAGCCACTTGAGGCTCCACTGTGTATGCAGTGCTGAGATATACAGAAGAGATACCCACAGCATGAAGTCACAGTTCTTTGAGAAATGCTCTTGGCATCTTGGGAGCATGTGCTTAATTTTATAGGATGTTAAATCAGTAAAGAATGGTCCTCAACTTGCTGGCTGCCAGTTGAGCTTCTGTGGTGACAACCAGAGCTGTGACATTTGGTCTTAACCATCTCCAGATGTCATTCAGGCAATGGCACAGGATTTAAATGCAGTGTTCATTAGCTCCTTGACAGAGAAAAGTCATACTTTGAAGACAGCGGAAGCAAATGGATGGGACAAGTTCTCACCAATGACCTTGAATATGGTATATTCTCACCCATGGGCTCTCAGAGCAGACCCAGGTGAGATAGTACAGGAGCTAATCTCTGGAAGGTTCCCCCATGGGAATAGCAAGTCAGGATCCAGCAGATTTACAAGTTGGGGGGCTAAGACTTGGAGACTGAAAGCAACAATTGACTTAGTGCCAAAGTCTGATTCCCAGACTACTTACTAGCTATGTAACCAAGATTATTTAATCTCTCTCTGCCTCAGTTTCCTTCTCTGTGAAAAGTGGGGAGGCAATTATGAGACTACCGCTATCATTAGGTGTTTTGGAGATAAAATACAAGATGATACTCAAGGTGCTTCACAAATGTTACAGTAATAATGCTGAGTGAATAAGTGAGTTGGCAAATGAATGAATGAGTCAAGCGCCCTTCAGTTAGCTCAGGATGGAAAGTAAGTCTGAGCCTCTGGGTATAGGGCATTTACCAGGCTGTCGGAAGCTGAAATGAGAGGTGTTGCAGCACAACAGAACAGCTGCAGAGACTTGGAGACTCTGAGTAGTGTTCCCATTAGCAAAGCATGCTGGATGATGTCACCTTAACAAATGGCCAACATGCGAGGGAAACATGCATGCTGGGTGCTAAGCCCCTTAACACCCCTTATCCTCCTTAAACCCTTGCTTTACAGATGAACAAACTGAGGCTCTGGGGCAGTTAAGGAACATGTCCACAGACACAGCTGAGGGCAAAAACACAGAGTCCACGCGGAAGTGGTCTGGCTCTCGAGTCTAAAACACACACTCACCAACATAACCAAAAATGCAATTCTTTGACCTCTTCTTTCAGAAGCCTCTGTATTAAAGGCCTTTACTACCGCAAAACACCGAACACCCACCCTCCACCCCCACATGTCTAGGCAAATGAGTTCAAACTAACTCAGACACCAAAAATCTTGTCAAATGGCTGCACGTGTTACAAGAGACCAGTTCCTCAGCCTTCTGAAGGCTATACCAACACTTGAGTAGTCTGCTTCTAGACCCAAGTTCAGAGCTATAGGTATCCAGAAGCTTCCAGGGTAAGACTGTCCTATCTGTCAAGCAGGAACTGTCTTCCTAGAGGAAATCTAAAGTAAACCATTGTTCTTTGAGACAAATTGCCGTATCACCAAAGGCTGTTGTTCCTAGAGTCACTCTGCTACTCCCGTTCTGAACACAGTGGTCCACTAGGATCATCAAATCTCTTAATTTTACACAAGTCCTAAACTTTTTTTTTTTTTTTTTGCTTTTCATTTTGCTTTTTCTGGAGAACAGCTAGAATCAATCACATTTTGTATGATTTGACAATTCTATCCCAGTCACTTTTCCCTCAGTTACTTAAAGCTTGGTAAAATTTTTTGGCAGAAATATCTCATATTCAAGTTTGGATCCAAGGTAAGCATTTCCGGCACACATGGTTTTAAAAGGATGTCTTTACCTGAATTAAGAAAGCATGGGAAGCATATTCATTTAGCCCATTTCCAAAAGTTGATCTGTAGCAGTTTAACAATATTTGCCAGTATTATTCTTGGCATATGTGGCAGAGCTGTTGCGATGCTCTCTAGAAGGTAACACAGTGTAAGATAAAGATGGGTTGTGAATCAGACAGACTGACAACGTTCTAGGTCCTTGTCCAGGCTTCATAACTGAGGTGCAGATATAGCTGTCAATGATCAGGCAACATGGCATGCGTCTGAAGAAAAGAGGGATATTTTCACGCATCATACATTGTACATCTATACTTCTCATTTAGTGATAAGTGATGTCTGCCCTAAGTGTGAGTGAAAATTTTCAACATTGAATGAAGCCTGCATTCCAAGAAATAAAAACTAAATAGAACTTGAATGGTCTCTGAATCCACATACTTGGACTTTTCCTCCTGTAAATGAATTCAAGCTCAGTCTAGCTTGGTGATATGGACACCCAAGCTTTTTAGTATTGAGATACCAAATTGTTGGTTTTTAAGTTCCATTCCCACCCTCATAATGAGCTGAAAAAGGGATGGCCAGCCATCATCATGTGTGTTTACAGACTGAGTGTTTAGGACTGGTGTCATAGGGACTGCCATTTTGTACACACAATAAATTATTATTGGATGGATGAACTGATAAATTAGGTGGATGCATGGATGGACAGATATATGTATGTATGTATGGATGGATCATTCCAGATCACTCCAGGCTGTGAAAATAGTACGATTCAAACCACAGCATCTGAAAAGAAAGCTTATTTAGTAAGAGATAATTTGGTTACATTTTTAAAGGCTGTAGTTCCCTCCCCCAAACCCACTTGCTCCCTTAAAGCCACATCAAATAAAATAACTAAAAACAAATATTAGGTATAGATAAATACTTCTGGCATTTGCACTTACATAGGCTCACAAAAAATCACATTCTCTGGCTTTTGGCAACCTGCTCAGCCATCACAGTTACTATTTTTCAGTTGCTCTATATACACAGCAAATGCAATATGATATTTTATCGGTAATTCTTCATTGTTGGCAGACCCAGACAAACTTCGTTCTGATCCCCAGACTCTGGTAAAATGTTCTGTTCTAACTCATTCTAAATCATCTTGGAATCAAATCACTGGGAGACTGGGTAGTGGCTCTGGAGTTTCCAGTCAGTTTCATTCCCACCATCTGATTATGGCACATCTTTCCTTAATCCCATCAAGCTCTTCATCTTGGCATCGCTCCTTCCTGGACAGTCATCCCAGGATCTCAGCTCTAGGACTTATGGTCATCTTATTACTCAAAGTTCTCCCAGTGGCTCCCAGGCACCAGGAGTCCTTCTCCAGTTCTGGTGACCTTGCCACCTGGCTTAAGTTGCTCACACTAATTATAGACCCAGCTTTGGCTGGCACTCTTGCTTCCTTGTCATTGAGAAAAGGCCTGTCCTGCTTCCCTTCTCACTGACATGCATGCTGCCAAGTGGGCAAAGCAGAAATGATAGGATTACCCCTGCGTGGGACCTTTCTCTTCTCCAGCATGACACACTATCATCTCTTTCTACCTGCCATAAGAAGGCACCCTCCCACTCTCCTCATAAGAGTCCATCCCTCGGGCATCCTCAGTCATGGCTTTGCTACTAGATGCTGTTATGAAATACAGTGTGTTTCTCCAAGCTGCCAGCAAAGCACATGGATGAGAACTTCTGCCTTAACCACAGATGGCTTGAGCAAGAGCTCCTGAGAACCAGTTTCTGAAAGAGCTTCTTCCATGGTCCAAAGGATGGGGTTGTATCAATCTTATGGTCTAAAGCTCTTAAATTAAGTGGGAGAAATGGAGATAATTGGATTTGAAAGTCTTGTAGATCTTCCGTAACACAACTGCAGAGAACAAGAAAAAACAGCATCAAGGCTTACTGAAGGAACAGCGGCAAACACACCTGGCCACAGCCTCCCTTGAATGAGAACAAGAGTACTATCCAGAGCTGAAACAGACATCAGGCTACTTCCAAAAATAAGGTGGCACAGAATTGATGACACTGGCCAGTTTTATAAACACATCAACCTAAATGATTTTTAAGACACTAAGGAAACAGCCATGTGTACGGCGTTTAGAAAAAGAGTAAGTTTATTTTACTCAATAAAGTCTAAAAGACCAACACCTGCCGGTGAACTCCATGCGAGTGGAAACAGTGCCTGTGCCCGGCCCGCTTAAGAAGTAGTCAATAAATACTTGTAAATAGCAATGATCAGTATGTTGCCATGTGTGGGGAAATATATAGTGTGCATGTGTGTGTGTGTGTGTGCGCGTGCGCAAGTGTGATGGTTTGAATGAGAATGTCCCTCATAGGCTCTAAGTATTTGGACATTTTGTCCCCACTTGGTGGCGCTGTTTTGGGAGGTCTTAGAAGGTGTGGCCATGCTGGAGGAAGCGCATCAGTGGGGGCGGCTTACAGGGTTCTTAAAACCTGCTGAATCTCCAGTCCCTCTGCTTCCTGTGCCTGCTTGAAGATGTGAGCACTTAGCTTCTGTGTCTACTTTATCTACCTCTGCCACCATGCCTCTCCGCCATGATGCACTCTTTCCCCTTTGGAACCATAAGCTAAATAAACTCTTCCTTTTATAAGTTCCCTCGGTCAGTGTTTCTATTACAGCAACAGAAAAGGGACTAATACAGTGTGTGTTGTATGTGTACATGCAGTGTGTGTGCATGTACAGAGAGCATCAGAGCCAGTTCTCTGGGCTTTCCCTGAATTTGAAAGACTCTCTGTATTAGTTACTTTTCTCCTTGCTGTGACCAAATGCATAATTCTAGGAGGAAGGCTTACAGGCTTACAGGTTAAAAGGGGGTGTGGTCCGTCACAGCACAGGAAGTACGGAGACGGAGGCAAGCAGCTACTCAGAGTACCTAGCCAGACGCAGAATGCAGAGGGGAAGTGATGACAGGCCATCAAACTTCAACGTCCACCTACAATAACCAATTTCCTCCAGTTAGGCTCCATCTCCTAACGGTTCCACAATTTCCAAACAGCACCAAGCGAAAACCAAGTGTTCATACAAATGAGATATTTCACATTCAAACCACACTTTCTCAAACCCACTGCGGATTCTCTCCTGATTATCAGTCAATTCTGTTCAATAATTAGGCTGTTTAGATGTTAAAAATCTCCCAAACATCATCCTAAGGAGTAGATATGAACCAATCTATAATGTGCACATTATCGATAAATTAATACAATGGAATGCCGTTTTTACAGTGTTTATGAGTTTGATGGACACAAAATTTTCCCTCGGAAAAAAAGTAAACAATGAAGTCGGGTTTCTGGATTTTCTAAGCTGAGACCAGGCCCGACCCCCGCAGCCAGCCAATCTCTCTACTCTCCTTTCATGTAAGAGTGCCCAAGCCAGAACTATGACTGAAATAAGTTTAGTGTCTGCTACCTGCAGTATTGCTATTTTCTTCCTTCTCTGAGGTTCAAACATGTGACCTCAAGAAGATTCAGCCCTGGGCAGTGCTCATCCATGCTCATCAGAGAAGAAGAACAAACAATATATCTTTAAAAACAAGGATCATATTAGTATGTCTCATCTGTCAATCATCTATAATCAAGCTCACAAACAGAACCCTTTTTGATGAGTAGAATTTTATTTTTACATACTGATGGTAAGTTGGGAGGGTTGAATAGGTTAATAAATAATTTGTAGAAGAAAAAAGTAGCTATTTTAAATTGGTTTCCTTGATTAAACTAGACGTCCCAAGTAACCTTATCATTCTACATTCTGGTGCTGAGTGAGTCATACAAACCAAGAGCTGTGCCAGATAATGGGGGATCCAAAAAAGAAAATGGTCAGCTTTGGCATTCAAGATGCTCATGATTGTCACAAGGTAACCACATACAAATGAAAAAGTCCTAAATCCAAACATAACATAGAAATATCAATAAAAGAAAACATCAGAACAGACACCAATTCCAAACAAGTAGGTAATATACTGTAAGGATAGAGTATCCAGGCCTAGATGACAGCAATGGCTTCCTATTACTTAACTATTTACAGAGATGGTCATGCAGAAAGTAGATCCTAACCCAGACTGAGGAAGGGCTAAGATCTGGATAGAGACAGGGAAAGGAGCATGAGAAAGTCTCCAGATAAAGAAGCCAGCACAAGTGCATGTGCGAAGCAGGATGCACATGGCCTGTTCATGTTCATGTTCATTCATGTACATGTGTCACTCAGCTTGACTGGAAGCATGGACTCACATTGGTCTAGATTGGGAATTCTTTAATGATAGGCAGAAAATTGTAGACTTTAGGCCATTGACAATGGAAAGTGTTTACACAGCGAGTCTAGTGAAGAAAAGAGGTTTGTCAAAAGATTAAGCTAGTAGAGATGCACAGAATTGGGGTGTTGATCCAAATGGTGGCAAGATCAGCTCTACAGGCTATAACAAAACCTCAGGGGTAACTAGGATTGAGACAGGTAAGGAACATGGGGACAGACATGAGGTACATTTAGAAAAATCTTTCAGGTCTGGGATAAGATTCATGCTTTGGTCAGTTTTAGGCAGACCAGGTCTGGGACAATGTGTACTGGGGGAGATGCAACCGTGAAGCAGTAAATCAGTATTCTGCAAGAGTACAAAGAGTACAAAATGAGAATACCTGCAGAGAGCTGATAGCACGGGACAGTCAGAATTGAAGGACAGAGTAAGGGTCAAGTAAAAGGGGAGAGAGACGAGACGCAGGAGTTATGAGTAGAGACAGAGATAAAGAGTCATTAAGGGGGACGGAAAGCAAGATCAGATGTTGATGTGGTGGCCACAGGGGCACATCAAACCTTCCCAAGAAGATAAGATGAAGAAAGAACTCAAGGGAAAGGTCCTTAGACACTGGGTTCCTCAGTGTGTCATCTCAGGAGGTCAGTGAGGACAGGAGAGACGGGACATAACGAATGAGCCTAGAGTTGAAGGAGACCAAGAACATGAGAAACCACATGAGTGCTGGTTGACCACTAACAGGCGGTGAAGACAAGAGAATGGCCTGGCCAGCCCAGGATTCCACCCTGCCCCTGTGGACGAAGCATATTCCTATCCCCAAGAGAGGGAAAAGATTCTGCAGATAGCCTGGCTCCCCAGTTTTTATTGTAAAGCCAACCTTAGATTCTGTGTGTGTGTGTGTGTGTGTGTGTCCGCACACACAGAATCGCCCGTCTCTGGCACTAACAATGTGTAGGGCCTGAAATTTGCCGTTCTAAGAGCTGAACCATATGGCTTGCTCTTTTCTCCCCCTGCGATGTAGATTCCAGCTGACTGAGGTCAAACGGTTCCAAGAAAGAAATCTCTGGGGTTTCCAGGCAAAGAAGCTACGGCTGTTGCAGCTAAATGAAAAGGAGGTCAGGTGGTGGCTATGCTCAGTGGAGGCTGAGACTAAAGTGGCTGCTCCATGGGTGGCCAAAAGTTTTTTGCTTTGTTTGTTTTCAGTTCACTGCCTACAGATCTCACTGGCATCATTTAAGGAAGCTCTGCTTCCTGTCTGCTCCCTATCAAGAACTGGATTTGAATCAGTGATTTTTGCACTTAGCAATGTCTTTGTCTCATCATGGGGGTCCTAAGTCAAGTGTGCCTTTGTGTCTTTCTGAAATAAGACTTCTCCTCTCCCAAAGCACACATCAATAACACAGTAGTACACATGAAGATCTTTTTACAAAGCATAAAATTATGTTCAGGACATCTGGCTCTGTCCCCTGAAATGCACATTTATGTTGTGCTTTTGGACTGTCAACTTGTAGAATAAACTTGGTAGTAACAGCTTTTCTGTAGAAATCAGAAGAGAAGGAAGCAAAGATTGTAACCAAGGTCATGTACCACATGTGGAGTCAGTCTCCATTTGGCCAAAACTTCTTCTAGTGTTTGTACAAAAATTAGTGCTCTCGAGTCCAAAATATATAAAGATTCCTTGAAAGAAAATGCTTACCAATCATTTCCACAAATTAGTAGAAAATGTAGAGGGATTTCAGGGAAGCACTCAGATTAGATGGTGGAAGCAGCCTAGACAGGATTCAATTCCATCAAGTGAAAGGAGATCACTCTAGGCATGGGCAGGAGGCACATAAGTAAGGAAGAATGCCTGATATCCAGTGGGACCCATGAACTAAAGGAGAGCTTGTCTGACACACTCTGAGGTTTCCAGAAACAGTACAGTAAAGGACAAGAAAGGACAGGAAAGGAGAAACCACAAACCCCTGAGCAACCACTCATCAGTGCTGGAGAGAAACAGGGTGCTGCTTCACACCTGTGTTTTTTTATTGTTGTTTGTTTTTGTTCTTTGAAAAATGACTCCAATACCACCAGATGGGTGAAAATCTTTCTTGGTATACTTTTTCTTCCTCAAAGGCTTAACAAGCCCAACCTAGTTAAAACTAACTTGAAGTTCAATAATGCTTATATTAAAAGAATTGGCCCCATTCTGATCAACCAGTTGTGTCTTTTGATAATAATAGTAATGATGATAATAATAATAAAACAATTAAAAGCCAATTCTGTTCAACTGAGGTGCCTGAGATGTTTATCTTAAAGAGGTATCCACCTGCTTTAGGAACTACATTTGGCGCCCTCTGTAGACCACCAGAAAAGGATTTCAGTTCTACTGCTGAGTTGATGGTCTGCAGGTGCATCTTCGTAAGAATGCAAATCACTGAAGCAAATTTAGAAACTGTTCTGGAAGCTGTGACCTTTGGAGGCTTTTGCAGGCTGAAGGCTGAGTGGGGGTGGAGTATTTTCAGAATCCTCATTCTGAGGGAAACCTCAGGAACTTCTCTCCTCAATGACCTCTTTGGTCCATTAAAATATCCAAGGCTTTATTTCCCAACTTGAAGAACATGAGTTTCTCTTCTTTCAGCTTTCCATAGAACCCTAGCATTTCATCTTTCTCAGCCACAGAACATTTTTGTGTGCACTCTAAGCTTCTCATTGAGGTATGAATCCAATTTCTTCTTTGTTACTAACCTTACCTTTCCAAAAAGGATTTCATATGAAGTTTGTTAGCAAGCACACTAAGATAAGAAACCCTAGAATAGGAAAAAAAACTGGAGTTTGGAATACAGAAAACATCAATTTAAACCAGGCTGAACTTGGGGTGAGATATTCAATAATCAGAAAATGAATATACATTCACTTCAATTCCAGAAGAGAGATGGAGGTTGGAAATATGTGTCAGGGGAGGGGTCATAAGCATTGAGGATCAGGACAATAGAATCATCCATGGAGTGTGTACAGGGTAGAGGGTGCAGGGCTCAGCTGGGAGTGGAGATAACAGAAAAGCTGAGACATGCTCTGTCTCTCTCAACCTGGATTTCCAAGTGCATTTCACTTGTATAAATTGACATGCCCTTTGAGGATTGACCATTTGGCTCTGAATGTCCAGGTATCACAAGCCTCTCCCTTCTGCCATTGTGGGTACAATACACTCACAGTTTTCTCTTGCCTTCTGATAACAGTTCAAACCTAAATTAAAATAGCCTTGGTCATGTGACACAAGAAAATATACTATCAATGGTCTTTAAAGACAGCTGAACAAAAATCAAGTCAGAAAAGAGAAAATACTTGGACTGGCGATATGATTCATCAGGTGAAGGTACTTGTCACCAAATCTGATGGCCTGAGTTAAATCCCTGGGACCCACATGGCAGAAACAGAGAACCAACACCAGTTGTCCTCTGATGTCCACACAGGAACCGTGACATGTACACACTCCAGCATCCAACATAGATAAACATAAAAAAGAGAAAATACTTCTCAAAGCACAAGAAAAGGTGAAAAAAATGGAGACTTGGCCACACAGTTCAAAGCAGCAAATAAAACTAAATGTAAAATAAATACTCCTGATATAAGGTTATAAGTAAATTTGTAGTAAATATTACAATGTTAACATCCTGAATTAATATTTTTAAAAATTTACTGATCAATGAGAAAGCCAACAATGGTTGGGAAATGTACAAACAATAACAGACAGTAGACAAAGCACCCAGATACAGAAATATAATAAAATATGGGAAAGTCTAGTCATATAAATAACTAAAAATTGAAATAAAAGTTCAGGAGCTGGAGATATGCCTCAGCTGATAAATATGCTCAGATATGCAAGCATAAGAACCCGAGTTCAGATCCCCAGCACCCATGAGAAAGCAGGGCATGAAGATATGTGTCTGTGACCCCTGTTCAAGGAAGTGGAGGCAAGTGGATCCCTGGAGCTCATTGGCCAGCTGGCCTAGCTGGACTCATGACCTCCAGGCTCTATGAGAAACCCTGTTGAAAAAAGTAAGATGGAAAGCGATCACAGAAGACATTCAATCATGACATTTGGCCTGAACATACACACACAGGCATGCACACAGGTGCACACAGGAACACATATGTACTACATACAAAACAAGTAGATAGGAGTCTGAATTATTTATTAAATGGGACAGATTTTAAAGATAATATTGCTATGCTAATAATTTAGAATGTACAGTTGCATGTGCTTACGGCACAGAGTGACCCAATAAATCTCACTTCTGTGAAACAATCCCAATGATGCAGTCAAAAAAATCTATATGTAAATATATTATGTGCGCCAATGTTTAAAATAGTGTGAAAGTTTAAGGAATCTAAATACAGTATAGTAGAAAGATTAAATAAACTATAGGCTCTTGAATTAGATATTTGATATTTTCAAGTACATGAAAAAAGAGAGAAAGATACATAACTTTAGCATATTAAGAACATTTATAAAGAAATAGGAAATCTAGAAGAAATGACCAGATATGGACAGGAAATTCATAGTATAATAATAAACAGAGAGTAGCCTGTTTTTAATGAATCATCAAGTAGTGAAAGAATAAAATTAATATATATCCCCAACATATCACGTTGGAAATACTGAAGTATACATAATATAATTACATTAAGAATGTACACACATGAAGAGATTTAATTTTTAAAAGACTCAAAGAATATTCACCAAAATGTCAGCATAGCTATTTCTGGGTATTGACATTGTCAGTGATCTTTATTTTCTTCTTTGTCTTGTCTATATTTTGAAAGTTCTCCAATGAATTATATGTTGCTTATGTAATGAGAGAGACATGCTACATTCTCAACAATATATTGGTGAGAATGGAAAATGTTCATGCTATAGAGTGAGAATCATAACATGAGAAAACATAAAATAACTCTACTTCAGCACATCTGCACTATGTACAGGAAAAATAATGAAAGACATGTACATGCCAAACCTTGAGTGGGTATGCACTCTGTGTGAATATAAGCAATTTTTAATATTTTTTAAAATTTTATTATTTTTATTCTATGTGTACGAGTGTATTGCCTGCATGTATGTAAGTGCATGCATGCCATGCGATGCCCGAGGAGGTCAAAAGTGGGCATAGGATTCCCTGGAACTGGAGTTATGGACAGTTGTTAGCTGCCATGTGGGTGCTGAGAATCAAACCCAGGTCCTCCCCTGCAAGAGCAGTCAGTGCTCTTAACCACTGAGCCATCTCTCCAGGCCCTCCCTTTCTCCTTTTTATTCAGTCTAGGACCCCAGGCCATGGAATAGTGCCACCCACATTTAGGGTTGGCCTTTTCACCCTGATAACCTATTCTAGAAACTCCCTTACACACATAGCGAGTGGTTTGCTTCCATGGTGATTCTGTCAAGCTCACTGTCGAGATTAACCATCATAGGAGGCTTCCTGGAAAATGACGGAAGGACTCTGCAACACATTGTTACTTCCTATTTATTGCATTTTCCACAGAGGCAAATCTGGATCCCTATGAGGAGCACAAATGAAGAAACGGAAGCACCAAACATCCTGACCAGTCACAACATTAGCTGAAGACCCCTGTGACCCAGCACTACTGCAAAGCGTCGTTCTGGCACCTAAATGGAACAACAGGGTAGGCACAATGGGTTGGGGACTGGAGCTGTAAGAGGGAAACCCTACAGAGGAAATGACCCAGAAATCCAGTGAGAACCTGAGGTGTCTGGGACACTAACACCTTTGACAAGATGGCCTTATAGGAGCTTATTTCAAGTAATATGCTTACTAAATCAATCCAGTCTACACTTCTTTTGTTACATTTCTTTTTCTTTTATTTTTGTTCTGTTTGAGATAGGGTCTCCCTGTAGCCCCAGCTGGCCTGGAACTCACAGAGATCCACCTGCCTCTGCCTCATGAGTGCTGGGATCAGAGGCGTGTGCCACCACACCTGGCAACATTTTTTTTTAAGAGACAAAAATATTACTCTCTTAAAAATGCCAAAAAATGTCCATGAAGCAGGATCAGGAGAGGGCTGAAGAGATGCTCCGCAATTAAGAGCACTGGGTGCTCTTGCAGAGGACCTGGGTTCAGTTCCTAGCACTCACATGGTGGCTAACAACCATCCTTAACTCCAGTTCCAGGGGTCCCTATGCACTCTTCTGACCTCCAAGGGCACTGCACGACACAGGTGCACTTACATACACACAGGCAATACACTCATACACATCAAATAAGAATAAATAAAATAAAATGTTATATGAACAAAGGGGTGGGATGCCAGAGTCTTTGAAAAGAGAAGTCAGAGGACCTGCAGCAAGTTAGATCTGGAAAATGAAAGATGTTGGTATCAAAGAGGAATGGACAAAGAAGCAAGTGGTCAGACTGAGTGTGGGATGCCAGAGCAAGTGAGGATGGGGAGAGGATGACCGACAGCATGATGAATGAGGATGCTGGAGCCACCCTCAGGGGAACTTCCCAACAGGGAGTCAGATAATATGTGAGAAGACCAGGTTAGAAGAAGACGGTCATCTGAAACTAAGGATCACATAGATGATGCTGATCCTGGTGGTAGTCATGGCAGCAGAAGCCATGTGACAGATGAGAGCTCCAGAAAGCAGAACACAAAGAGAAATATGACAGCTCAGAATATAGCCTCAATTTGAGAAGATCCACACTGCGGGAGGAGAAGAGCTTGGGGACAGTGCATGGAGTCAATGGAGTCACTCTGCTGTCTGTCTCAAAGGGCCTAGAGCTGGCTCATCAGAGCCTGCATGCTGCAATGACTCTGTTGCCCCTCCCCCAAAACATCCATCCTTCCTATCCCTCCCTGCTGCAGTCTTTACTCTCCACTGCATGACAGTGTGCAAGATCTCCCAGGCAGGCAAAGAGAAAGGTGCAGCAATTTTAAAAAACCCATTAAGAACAATATAACCTGGTTTCCTGGCATTTTGAACTAAAGGCCTTCAGACCTAGATATTTAGCACTTATAATAAATAAACTGCAGTTCCCAAATGACTGCGCACGGCTGAAAAATACAGAAATTCACACCCAAATATCTTCTTGGAATCTTGTTTCTGAGATTTACTAGCAGTGTGATCTGAAAGGCATCATCAAACCTCTCATTTTTCTCATTTGTAAAATGGAAATAAGACCCATACTCATAAGGTTACTATAAAGATTAAAAGGAGGAATATGTCCTGTGCTTGCAACCTAACAAGTTATAGCTTTGTCTATTATTAATATTAAAGGAGACCCTGATGATGAATATCTTGTTCCTTTTTCTTCTTGCTTTCGGCAAAACATCCCATTTTTTCGCCGCCCTAAGACTTTTAGTGTCTTTGCTCCCAAATGCTGTGATAAGGAATGGCAGAGGCAAAAAATGCTAAAGATCTCTGCCCACCAAAGGGTAATGGCACATCTTGTATGACCTGGACTAAACAATGGCAAGGGCAGCATGGACCTTATCTGTGAATGTACGAGTCCCCATTCAGCCACAGTACAGCATGATGAGTTCAGAGCTCGTGAAATACTGGGCGTCATGATGAGGAGGGGACAGGTCCTGCCTGGGAGCGAGACACTGGCTGACAATATGAACCAAGTTCCCACAGCAGGGATCTCACACCAAGGAAATCTGGATAAGTTCTGAATCTCTCCTTAATTGAAGAATAATCATTTGATCCTTCCTACCACAGCTATTCATGGAAGACATTTAAAATATGGCATTTAGCCTTGTACCTTCCAGAGGCTACAGGAATCCTGCTAACGTGGGTAATTATTCCAGTTAGACACATTTCCAAGCCCACAGAAAAGCTGCATGGTCACGTGACTGAAGATCAGGCGGTATAACAATTGGCAAAGACAAGCTAACATCCCCACAACGATGTACACATCGGAAGAGCAGGCTGGCTCCTGGCAGCAGGGAATGGCATTGCATAAAGATGCAATACCTCAAGGAAGAACCTAGTTGCAAATTGGTTAGCCATTTAAATGACCAAATTACCCAAGACATAATTAGGACAGCATCTCTCCCCCTGGAACTCCTATATGTGAATTAATGGACCCTTCTCAGTAAGCCAAGCTTGCACTAATAGCATTTTCTTTCCCTCGGACCATTTAAATCATTAATCCCTTTTCCAAGCTGGCATTTCTGTTTGCATCTTCTGTGCCCAGAGGTCAAGTCTCTATCAGGCCGCCTCTTGCTCTCTGGCATGCCATAATGGTGGACATCTGTCAGAACACTGAGTCTCTCCTAGTTCTTATGTATGCTGCATTCCCAGGGAGGTAGCTGGTGCTAATCAGAACACTTGGCTGGGACAGGACACAGCTTTGTTCATACCTTACAGTCTGCCAAGATTTCTTTCTCTATTGTGGTAAAATATACATGGCATGAAATTTACCATCTTAACCATTTTTAAGTGTTCAACTCAGCAGCATTGAGGAAATTCTCATTATTTTGTAACCATCACCACCATCCATCTCCAGAACTACCTACACCGAAACTACATCAGTTAGACAACAACCCTCAATCCTCCCTTCCCCAGCCAAGGTTTGTTTTTCTGTCTCTATGAATTTGCCTACTCTAGGAACCTCATTTAAAAGGAACTGTACAATAGTTGTCCTTTTATGACTGGCATATTCCACTTAAAGCTATGTCATCAAAATTCATCTATCCTGGGGAATGTATCAAAATTTCCTTCTATTTAAGGTTAAGTGCTGTTTTTTGTATGTGCAGTATACAGGCTATTTTTGTGCCTCTGTGACCAAAATATCTGAAATAAACAACTAGAGATTCATTTTGGCATTAGTCTGTAGTAGTTCAGGTCCTTGCACTGGGGCAGTAGCATCAAGGCTTTGGGAACATGTGAGGACATGACTGACCTCTCAGGAGGCTGGAGGCAGAAAATGAGACAGGAACCAAGAGACAGATGTAACCGTCAAAGGCCAGTCCTCTGTGATCTGCTCCTTCCAGCTAAGCCCCATCTCCTAAAGTTCTCAAAATAGTGTCAAGAGTGGGGGACAAAGGCTTTGATCATGAGTCTGTTGAGGGCGGGACACTTCATAAATGTTTGATAGGCTCTACACATTTCCTTTATCCATTCATTGGAGTTTTTGCCCCTTTAAATTAATGACTAGCAGTTATGAAACTATTTTAGCACATAGATAGTGGTATTAAGTCCTCTCACGTGGCTATGCAACCATCACCACCATCCAGCTCCACCACTTTTGCAGCTCCCCAAGCTGAAACTCTATGCCCATTAAAAATTAACTCCCTATTCCTCTTTCCTCTGAGCCCCTGGCAACACTGCCAAGACTTTCTCCTGTTGTTTGAGTGCCAACCCATTCATTTTCACTCCACAGGGGCCCTTCTAAGAGGAGCAGGGACTCCTTAGTGTCCTCCAGAATTCTCTCTCTGGGTTGGCACTTCCCAGTAGTTTTGGTGTCAGATTTGGAAAACATCTAGAAACACATACAGGTCCCCCACAACACGGGAAAGAGTGCCAACACTCTCTGTCCATCCATGGGTTGTACCTCCTAGTCTTTATATGCACCTAAAAAACACAGATCTTGGGCTAATAGAACATACTTGGTAGTTCCAACTCAAGGTTGAAAACCCAGGCATCAGAGGAACAGTCTAAATATAATTTCCCACTTGTTTCAGTTGTCATTTTTCTTTTTTATTAATTTTATTTTTATTGAATTTTTGAGATTTTCATACAATCTAGTTTCATAGTATTAAGGTCTTCCTCCCTATCTACACCTCCCCACACTGCCCCCACCCAATTTAATGTATTCGCTTATATATATATTATTTATATGAACTCACAGTGATGGTGACAGCATGCACATGTCCTATGCAAGCTCAAGCCAGAAAATCTCTCACTATGGGGAAGTGGGTAAGAAATCCCAACCTAACCTAAGGAACTTTCAGCAATTGATGGCTGATGAGAGGGGCAAGACAGTGTTGTCACTGTCAGTTTTCAAAGCAGTCTTTCTGGACCTGGACCCTATGTCCTGCCTCCACCACCACCATCAAAAAATGTCTTTTATTCATTGTTATCTCTTATGAAAGAAAAAAATGACAAATATCTCACCCAATGCTAAAATACAAAAACATGAAGCTTTCATCTCCCTAGAGAAGGAAAAAATAACATCCCTGTTCAAATTAAGAATCTCACTTTTGGTGGCACAGCCAGTTTCAACTTTATATATTGTGTGTATTTATTAGAGTTTTACAAAGAGGAGAAATTTCATGTAATTAGTCACCAGAGGGTACCCACGCAACCCCATAAATGTAGAGAAGCATATTGATGGTGGCATAAAAGGAATTCTAGTTAATCCTCATTTCCTCCAAACACTGCCAGATCATTCAGGTATAAGCTCACTTCCTGGGCTATGAAGCATTCTCTCAAATGTGCCCAGATTTCAGAGTTAATGCTGCAGTATTCAGAAGAATCTGGAACAAAACATCTCACGAGCAGAGTTAAGTGTTCATAGGTAGAGTAAATGCTCCTCCCTCAGTTGAAACACACCCTACTCAGCCTGAAATGGAAGACAAAGAAAGATGTGAGGGCCTTAGGAAAAATGGGTGGGGCTGGCCAAGGAATGTTCTAGAAACACAAAAATAATGGTAAGTAATTTGGGCAGAGAAAGAGAAAAGAGGAAAAGGAGGGAAGTGGTTCTGGTAAGCAGTGGGGGCAGCGGGTGCATGTGATGGGATGGGAAAAAGGCTAGCGAAGGACACTGGACCTCTGCACCCTGCCATACAACCTTTGTCCATATTAGAGATCGAGGGTACTCTCTAGAGTGTCTAGAACTTCACTTAGCATCAGGTCCTGGAATAAGATGCACATGGTGAGAGATGGGAGGAACCCAGAAACATGATGAAAGAAGGGGTCAAAGAAGGCATCCAAGCTCATGGAAAGAAAGAAGAGTTCTCATTCTTCTCAGTTATTTTATCAGAGTCAAGTAGACTGGGATATGCTGGTGCCTGGACTATTGTTCCCTAGTGAACCAAGTATATGGCTTCTCCTCTCTCACTGTTTCCAATTTATCACTCCAATCCTGAGAGCTCATCAAATAAAAAAGGACTTTCAACCTGAGGACCATCATTATTTGACCAAGAATGCATGCATCCCCCAATGCTGTGCCCTAAGGGTACAGAAGCCAGCCAGACCACCTGTCTTTCCATGATTTAGATGCTTTCCAGGAGAGGTAGACAATGCCAACATCAGAAACACAGATCATGAAACTCTGACCAAGAAAGGCAAGTGCATCTTAAAGGAAGTAGCCATCACTTGCCTCCTCCTAATTGTTCCAATCACAATTGTGGATTGTGATTTTGTGTGAAATATGCTCAGTGTTGGCACTGGATTTAAAACAAATCAAAGAAACCACTCTGTGGACCTCATAGAACTGTTGCCAGAAACCCAGGTTTTCTCTGTACAGCTAAAAAGGGACAGCTAAGCAGACCCAGTTCCTCTCCTCTGCTGCCCTCAGTAGAAATTCTGCAGAGAACCAAAGGGAGCAGTCAGGTAGTTTTCCCATCCTATTTAGAGCAAAGGAGGAGACTTGGGGACGAGAACCCAGGAAGCTGACAAGGAAGGAGCCATGCCTGTCAAGGGAAGCCCTGGGGAGGACACTAAAATCCCCCAAGGGAAGTGTCTGGATCTAGAAGATGGTCTTTCAGCTCTGCCCCTAGAGAGAACTTGGGACAAGCAGCGCATTCTAGGACCCACCAGCAGAATCCGAAAGCAAAGGACCACACCATGAACCCCAGGAAAGACCATATTTAAAAAAAAATCACACAAGGTGGAAAGTGATAGAAGAAGACAGTAATGTTGACCTCTGTTTTCAACAGAGGGAGGGAGGGAGGGAGGGAAACCAGATATATAACATACACAACAAAACAGAGAGAGAGAGAGAGAGAGAACCAGGCTCAGATTTGAATTGAAAGGGGACAGGGAAGAAAGATTACTGTTGAATGCTTCAAGGGACACCTGAGGATCCTCTTCTAGACAGGACAATGCTCCCATCACCTGGGATCCTGACAACCCACGTTTATCAGTTTATTTCCTTGTCAAAGTAGAATTGTCACGTTAGACAATCTTGACTTCGCTACTAGCTTCTTGGCTGTTGCTAGAAACTGAGTCACTTACCTGCGCAACTGCTCAGTCTCTGTGGGGGAAGGTCATTGTATCAGACACACAGAAATGTTCTAAGAATAAGGAACAGAAATGCATGGGAAGCCCAGATTCAAGGTCTCACTCATAGCAAAGGCTCCATGCTGCTGCCATTATAATAATATCCAGTATTATTATTCCTCCTAAGCCAGTAGCTCTCAGTTCCCTGGTGACATATCACGGTATACAAGTGATGGTAAAGCAGATAGGGCTGAGAACCACCACAGTCACATCCGTCCAGAACCAGGCTGGTCACCAAGGTAACAAAAATATGTTGACTCATTCGATGGCTTTCCCTCATGACTGCAGAGACCCCGCAGCATCGAAAGGCTGTGGTATGAGGAAGATTCACTTAGAGGGAGAGAAGGAAAACTGGGTGGGAGACAGCACAGAGACAACACACTCACACTGAGAAGTCACCAAGTTGTGCTACTGTGATGCACGGTGTTACCACTGGAGAAACTGGGGAAGCTGAGTGAGAACACAGGGACCCCTCCGCGTCCTTTCTTGCAACTGTGTATGGATAGAAAATCATCTCAACATAAAAAGACTAGGAAAAGAAGTCTGCCAGAAACCCAGGTCCCTTAGAGTCTATTAAGACAAATCTTGTGCCCCAGGGAACTGTCTGTCCTATGCTACCCCCTGGCCAAGGTCTTCCTAGGACAGAGACTGTCTTTTCATCTCTGTATCTCTGGCCTAATACTGTGCCTGGCTACCATAAACCCATGAGAAATGCTCAATCAACCCATAAAAGGATTAATCTTGTCTCCCAAGGCCCTCACCCCTAAAGGCTTGTCAGAAGTACTCCTCCACCCTTGCCTACAGCACAGACGATAGGGTGTGCTGGATTTAACTTTTTTCTGTGTGTTTTTTAAACATCCACTAAAAGAGAGGTGCCCGTGCTTCTGTCAGTGGCAGATGCTGAGCCAGGAAAGGTTAACAGGAATGCAAACCAGCTACCATTAGCATGGGGAGGTTAATGGTAACAGGCTGCCACTGGACCATCTTCAGATTGCTGGAAATGTGGAGCAAAGGTCGGCCTCTTTCCTGAGCTCCTATTTCCCTCTCTGCTCTTCCGCCTGCCTGCTTGCCTCAGGTTTGGCAGCCAAAATACCCACTCTAATTTCATTCTCAGCTCTTGGCTGTGTGCTTTGTGAATTGCCTCTCTTGACACAAGATAAAGTGAATGAGCAGAGGAATTGGCCCCCTGCAGAAACCAAAGGCAAGGCCAAGTCTGTTTGCTAAGAAAACACTCCCCTGCTCACCAACCGCAGCTCTCTGCAGGTAGCTGCTTCTTTGCCCTCTTCTTAGTGCTTCATCAAAACCCTTGCGCATCTGGGACTCACCAGCCCCTGAGCTAAATGTGCTTACAAATAAGGATGCCACATGTTCTCTTGGGGGTAGAGGATCACAGAAATCAAGAAATAGTTAATTATTTCAGAAGTCAAGAGAAACAAATAAAGGAAGGTACCTGCAGGTCAGAGGCTCCAGGCTAGATGTCTTCTGACCCTCCAAGCCTGCCCGGGAGGTTCTCTTTCTTTGCCTCCATACACCTTTCCAAGCCAAGTATTAACTTGAATTTCCCTTACTAGGTCTAGGGGATCAAAACTTGCCCCACAAAGGTACATGGTCTCCTGCAACCCCCACCACCCACTGTATTTAGATTTGTAATCCGGATGCTTTCTCTACTCCTGCGATGCCAAAAGCAAAGCCAGTGTTTGGATACAGACATCTAGCATTGTCTCATCAGGATCCTAGGTGAGGAACTCTTTTGGGTCATGAGACTCCACAGAAGGCAAGGATATTCCTCAGCATATTATCCCAGACTCATGTCAAAGAACAGAACCCAAATAGTCTTTCCATTTAATGACACTAAAACCACAGAGCTACAGACCAGTGAGATGGCCTGGTGGATACAGTGTTTGCTCTTGCAAGCTTGTCAACCTGAGTTCAATCCCCAGAGCACATGTTAAAGTAGAGGAGAGAACCAACTCCACAAAATTTCCTCCAACCTCCACACGCGCACACCCTCCCCCATAGACACATTATTCACACACAGAGTAATTTTTGAACTACAGAATGACGCGAGGAAGGGGTGTTCCACCAATTGAGCCAGATCGCAAGGAATCCACATTTGCTCCACATCTGCTCATAGATGACTGCTCTGCACCTGGTGAGGGGACGCCCACTGGGATTTAGAACAAATGAAAGTAGAAAGGGGGTTTCTACAAGAGACTGATCACACTTCTCTGAATAAGAAATGAGGGATCGATGAGCAAAATTCAGGAAGGATTTTCCCCATGATCTCCTCTACATACTCCTGCGGAGTCTGATCTTCTTTCTGTCAAATGTCCTAACCTACTACCCCGTAGTCAGGCCAAGCCTGTGAGCTCCTGAGGCTCCCTGATGCTTTTTGCTTTGGGTCTGAATCCCTGGGTCTCAAAATAAAAGACATGACTTCCTCAGAAGGTGTTTTTCTCTAGATTCAAGTGGTTGAGAACAAAAAGAGATGGAAGTCATTGCAAGGACCCTAAATTTATACTTTTGTTAATGGCAATCATTGTGATTATAATTTGTAGACCATTTATCAAGTTTCTTCATTATGGGGCTGGAGAGATGACTCAGTGGTTAAGAGCACTGGCTGCTTTTCCAGAGGACCTGAGTTTGGGTCCCAACATTCACATGGCAGCTAACAAACACCCATAACTCCAGTTACAGGGGATCTGATGTCCTCTCTGGCCTCCGTGGGCGTTGTATGACAAGGGTGCACTTACATCCATGTAGGCAAAACAGTCATACACATAAAATAAAAATAAATAAACCAAAACAAAGTTTTTAAGTTTCTACATTATTCCTGTCTATAGCAGCTCTTATCTTCACAGTATCTTGGGAGCAGGCAAGATCATTACCCACAGTTTAGAGAAAGAAGCACACTTGTTCATGGACTTCTAACTATTAAGACGTAAACTCAGAGATTCGTGCATGGGCTTTCTGCTCCAAGTTCTCTGCATAAAGCGTCTGTCTGCTGACCTATCAACCTCAAGAGGTAGAAATGTCAAACAGAAGAACCTTTGTGGAAGGTGAAAAGAGAGGGTGATGCTTAAGGGATGAGAGAAAAGGGTAATGACATACATGTGTCCAAAGAGGAAGATTATCAGAGGGAAGAAGGGGCCAGCAAGAGTGGGCAGAAGGAGCAGTGGGGGATGGGAGGAGGGAGTGATTAAGAACAAAACATAATTACCTGTGTGTGAATGCCACGATGAAGAACAGTACTTTATATGCTAACTTTTAAAGTTAATTAAAAATAATGAGAACTTTTGCTATCCAGCAAATAAAAAGGTCAAAAAATAGGTGAGCCAGCAAGGAGAATTCCTGCATGGTTTCTGTTTCAAGTTTCTGCTTGAGTTCCTGCCCTGTCAAACCTCCATGATGGACTGTGACCTGGAAGTGTAAACCAAATAAAACCTCTCCTTCCCTAAAAACATGGTCAAAAAAGAATAACAATATGACAACCTCCTACCCTCCTGGAGTTCCTAAAACCAAACTTCTCATGGAACAGCAAGATGTGACCTCATTATAGATTCATGAAGACTTTCCATTGGTTTCTACATACAAAACATACTGCTAGATTCAGGTATACAAA
This sequence comes from Eospalax fontanierii, assembly GCA_035773235.1. Taxonomy (NCBI): domain Eukaryota; kingdom Metazoa; phylum Chordata; class Mammalia; order Rodentia; family Spalacidae; genus Eospalax; species Eospalax fontanierii. The sequence continues at coordinate 96,147,538 of CM069528.1, read as the reverse complement.
CTTGACCAGCATTGCACCTTAGACCTTCCTGCTTTTACATGAAACTCTCTCCTTTGTTCTCTCAATAACAAATCAGAGAGAAGGAAAGAGAAGTTTCACTGTCCTATGTGTGCAGCCTTAGCAAGCAGTTCCTGTTCCTGACAAATACTCTGCAGGATGCTGAATCTGGTAACGCGGACACACGCATCTCTCCCCTCAGTCTCAATCTTCTCTGCTTCCTTTCTGTCTCATTGCCTGAATCTCTCTCTTTGCTAGCATCCCGCTTTACCCTAATATTGAGACAGAGGAGGAACACGCAGGTGCAGTTGCTGTGCCTAAGCTCCTTAGTACCTCCACCGTGAAGGTCATTTTTGCCTAGGAAAGAAAAAGAAATACACAAAGCAATCATCACAGTCAACAAGGCACAGTCAAGGGTCTTAACAGCAAAACAGATTGTTCTAAATGAAAGGGTTGCCCGCCCAGATTCCCAGTGGGTGTAACCAGGGTTCCCTGAAGAAGGAGCAGAAGATGGAAACAGTGAACACATCGTCTGACCATGCTTGGGATGGAGGAACCCCTAGGTGGGATTTTTCTAGCAGTGCCCTGGGTGAGAGAGGAAATGATGCCACAGGCTTTTGGTTCATTTCAAGCTTGTTCTGTCACCCACAGCGCCCAATGTGTTTGCTTCCCTAGATAAGAGTGATTTGGAGCTTCCGCAGGGTTGCCTCCAGAAAAAGAACAATCATTGGATAGTGGTGGACTTGCAGGTGTGTGTAATATTTTTGTTGTCCTGGACCCTACCAATGCCAATGTCATAGGCTCAACCTTTCCCAAGATTAGTGGCCAGAAAACTCAATAAGAAGATCTGAAAGCAAACTTCAAGGAACTGCAGGGCCTAGGAGTATTTGGACATGAAGTTTAGACAAAGCAGTAATAATCTGGTTTGTTAGTGATGCATAAGCACATGGACACTCATCAGTGAATTCCAGAGTGTGTGCTTTCTTGTGTCTCTGCTCATGAACTTTCTAGGGCACACTCATTCCTCTGGTCCCACAGATAGAAGATGCTTGAGAAATGACTCTTTAAAGTCTGGTTTATTAGACAAGATAAAGAGCTTCTAGACAAGATGGCAGGGGAACGATATTTCTGAGAAATCAGAATAAACCAAAGATACGGGGATGATATCACAGAAAATCACACAATAGGTCAGGAAAGGAGGGAGAAATCCAATAACTTTGCAACTCTGTTCAATATTCATAAATATTCAGGATCTTCTCAATAACAACAATGGTCTGAGCTCCAAGGAACATTTAGATGAATTCTTGTATAGGTGGAGGGAACACACTGGCACCCGTGAGGGGACAAGTTCAGTGTGGTGTTGGCGTGCTTCCTGGGGAAATACAGTGTGTCTGTTTGTAACCTGAAAAGGAAAAAACGGTGGTATCTTTCAGGAATGTGGGTCTAAAATGAAATAGCAGTGTTAATAACGGGAAGTGAAAACAGTAAGACAGGGCTCTGGTTTTTTAAAAATGATGTCCCCTAGACAAACAAACGGATATAAAACTCCCAGGAGGGGCACATTTAGGAGAAGACAAAAGGAGCTAGATAGTTTGGGAGTTGGAAAAATACTGACTGCCCCCACAATAGTCCAAAACGTGATTGCTTTTCCTCATTATAACAAGGTAGAAATTTCAGCACCCTCCCTCTGAAAGAGAGGTTTATTGACCCTAAACTTCCCACTAACTGAAGGTGGGATTCTTGGATGATCTCTACAACTCTTGGCGCAAGGCTCTTGACAATATTTCCCTAGCTGGAATAAGATTAAAAAGACAAATAAGATTCTCTTGCCTCTTTTATTATGCTATTTGGGGGCAGAAATTGCGAGTCCTGGTTGTCAATTTTCTACCTCATTCTGGACAGCGACTGGTACATTTCTCCCAACAAAGAAGAGAGTCAGCATGATTATTCACCAAAGATGGTTTTCAAAGGAGCCTTGCAGTTATTATGTGTTCTCACTCAACTTGATTCTGCCCACTTTTCTTTCTACTAACCTGGACACACATCTTGGTTTAACCTACTTAAGAACAACAGACAATAGGTACTGTCTGTAAATTCCAGCTCCTTCTCATAAGAAAAGAAGTCTGCTATATGGTGATGTCAGAAGGCCTCAGGATCATAAAAATATTTCCCAGAGGGTCTCCTAAAATAGGAGAGACGACCAGTCACTTTGGTTGAGGCAATCAAGTTCAGAACACTCCTCCCACTGTAGGAGATAAATAACACTTTCCTGATATAGCTGCAAAAAAGTTTTCTTAATCCAGCTACACAGTGATATCAAGACTCCTGCTATCGCCTGGAGGCCCAACTCTGTTACGTGGAGAACATCAAATAGATCCCTGCCTTGTCCTGCTGACAATTTTATCTCTCAAAAGGTAGAGAAAGCAATTAGGGAAACTGCTATTCTTGACACAATTCTGACATCAAGGAAGAGCCAGCTGGCAATGTATAAGTGGCAGGAAGCTCCTGAGTAAGTGACCATTTTATCTTGGAATAAAGTATAACAGCTTGGGAAGGGACATTGCACACAGATAGACATGATCATCATTCACAGTCATCAGCCATGGACTGACCCTAGTATTGACACCTGGTTTCCAATGGCTGCCAGTCTACCCAGATGATAAATAGTATTTGAGGGCATTTCCTCAATGACAAGGGAAAAAGAGAAGAGGCAAGTATTGGAGGATACAGGGAGGAAAAGCATCCTATGGGTAGGATGAGATAGGAGAAAGTCCTGTTACATAAATCTGACTGGAGCTGACTTGTGGAAGGAGAGAAAGAGAGAGAGAGAGAGAGAGAGAGAGAGAGAGAGAGAGAGAGAGAGAGAGAGAGAGAGAGAGAGATGGGCAGGGGTCATAGACATTCCATACCCAGGTAGCAATGGTTTGAGAATTACATTGTAAATGTCTACACGGAAGGCCTGGAGTTTGGCCCAGCAGAGAGCTCACATAAGGACAAAGTAAGCATGACATTGAAAAGGAGTTTTCAGTGTTCAGTGAGCCCCACCTGTCTCCTCAAAGCCACCGACTCCACATTTGCTCTAATACCAATGCACGTCACTCTACCACAACTATTCAAACTGAGGTGAACATGTGGCGGAAGCCAAACCAAACAGCTTTTGCTTTCTCCTAGAAATTGGAGGACTGGATCCTGTGTTGGTCAGCTGCTTGATGGGTACAGAAACTCAGAAGCTCTGAGGAGGCCATCTGCTCCAAAGAGCAGAAAGAAACAAAAGACATCTGTGCCAAGGGAGGAAAGGAACCAGGTAGAAATGAACCCTTGGGAATGGAGGGACCCTAGCAGTCACTGCTTTGTTGGGTCCTGATCCTCACTATTTGTGGGGCAGGATGCTGGTGGTATGGTTTGAAGGCATAACATCCCTTGGGCTTGTGTGTTTGAATTCTTGGTTCCCAACTGGTGGTGCTGCTTTGGAAGGTTGTGGAACTTTTAGCAGGTAGAGCCTCTCTGCATGAAACCACTGGAGGCAGGTGTTGAGGTTGTAGCTGGAGCTTACTTCCTGTTTGCTCTATTGTCTGACTGCAGAATCAATAAAACCGACTGTATCCCCTCCTGCTGCCATGCCTTCACCACCACGATGAACTGAATCCCTTCAAACCACAAGCTTAAGTAAACCCTGCATTCCTTAAGATGCCTCTTACCATATACTTAGTCACATCAACAAGAAAAAACAACTAATTTACCTGGGTTCTGTGACTGCTCCCAAAGGCCAGACCAAAGTATGTGCGAGAACTAAGCTCAGCACTACAGCAGGGTTAGCTCAGAAAATGCAGAGGCAGATTCTGCAGACTCTACATAACCTGGGTAATAATCTAGCACAATGGTAGTGCCATATCTGGAACACAGGCCCTGGAACTTGAAGCTAGTTGCTAACCCCACTGTTATTCTTCCCCATGCCTTGAAAGGGTGTGTGTTCTGCAATCAGACAGCATAAGATTCTGATCCTTTACATAATAAAATACATGGTGCATTATATAATAGAAGCAGGTGAGCACAGGGATGGCACACGTAGGGAAGGAACTGGCCATACATAGGAAGGAAGATCCTAGGGGTCAGGCAGTCAGAAGAATTTTTCAGGGCTATCTGCAGATATACTGAACTTAATTGGAAAAGATGTAAAAACAAAACTGGAAGGAGAGCCAAGGTTCTTAACCTAGGGGGCCAAGAACCTGTTAGTCTGACAGGGAGGTGAGGCTAGAAAGATTGAGTGCACAGCTAGGTCAGTATCCAGGGAAGATAAGGAGCAGGCTTCCAGGTAAGGAACCAGCACACAGAGAGACGGCTGTCCCTTTGTGTGGTGCCTGATTGGGGAGAGGGGGCTCTTTGGAAGAACCAGGCTGGAGATCCTGGCTTCAAAGACATCAGGAGGCCAGAAGTCAGTCTCTAAAGACCACAGAAAGAATGGATAAAGAACAAGTAGGAAGATGACAGGACCATCAAGGAGCGTGTGCAAACTTGAAAGGAGGCGAGAAGTGTGACAGTCACGGAGGGGATAAGACAATTGGGGAGGGGGGTCATTTCTCTTTCTTCTTTCCTTTCATTTTAAATCTTTTTTCTAGATAGGGAAGCTCTGCTTATCTATGAAAGCAGCAGGTAAGGAGCCAAAGCACAACTAAAGCTGCAACAAAGGAGATGATGCAGGGTCCTGGGGAGGCACCTGGGCTTAGAAAAATGGGCAGAAAATGTTATGGGTGAAAACAAGAGACAGAATGCCTGTCTACAAGTAAATTATTTGCGCAAGGAAGATGATGAAAGGTAACATTTCAGCCGCATAATCAGATATAATCCCAGAGGAGGAAAAGAGTGGGAGACGTCTAAAGGAGGCCACACAGGCTCGCCAACAGCTGCCTCAGAACCAGACGTGGAAAAGACAGGTGCAGATACCAAGCGCTGGCCACAGGAGCACACAGCTCTGTAGTGGGGAGGTGGGGCTATCTGCCAGAAGGGCTCCAATGTGCCAATGTGATGTGTGGAAGGACTTTTGAGCTAGGTCTGAAGGAGAAACAAATAAGAAATGATGGATCCACTGCTTAGGGAAGATAATCTAATGTTCACAGATGGTGATAGTCAGGCAAAATTCCTATTTTGTTTTGCCTTTCCCCAGGAAAATGATCTTCAGAGGCCATAAGGTAAACAACATAAAGAAGTGTGCAAAGCACCAGGGAGTGCAAGGATAATTAGAGAACAGTTGCTTTCCTTAAATGAATCCGACTATTCGGATCCCCGTGAAGTGCAGAGAAAAGGACAACAAAGGCTAGGGGAGATGATAAGACAAATTGAGGATGTACAGTACAGAGTTACTATCCACTTAGACACATGGATCTTATTTACTTGCTAATGATGGAACGTTAATTTGGCTTCAAGTGTTCAGGCAACAACAAAAGAAAAACCTGACCAATAATTCATTTCACATCATCCGTAAAATCTAAAAATGGAGGAAGATAAATGGGGAAACTAAGGGTGGAGGGAGAAGGAAAAGGAAGAAGCATAGAAAGAAGCATTATTCCTAAGGCTAGACCCAAACTAAACTTCAGTGGACAGTAGTGATTATAATAAACACCTCAAGGACTCACTTGCAGGAAGATGTGGCACATAACCTCCAAGCTTCCCTCCAAATCTATGTCTGTGGTTATTTGTAATTCAGATTTCAGTTAATTTCATTAAATATCCTATTACTGTCAAAGTGTTCTCAGCCTCCAGAGTTGGCTTGATTATTTTAAGCAGCATGCAATACAAATCAACCCTTAGACAAACCAAGTACTAAAACCATATACTCCAGAGGACTTTCCATCCACATCCTTTGCTGAATGACAGCTTGAGGTTGTACATTCTCTGTTCTGGTCTGTTTAGGGCAGAACTTTGGGGAGACTCAAGGTCTTCTCATGGGAACCATAGACAAGCATCTTCTCCCTGAGGTCGGGCAGCCATATGTAGATGGCCAGTCACTCATGTGGGAAAGGTCATGGGAAGCCATCTTCCCTGTCTTCAGCAACAGGGATGTCAGGTCACCCCTACCACATCAAAGATGCTCTTCAAATGACTCTTTGAAGTTACTGGACCATCACTAAGGAAGCAGGCTTCATCGGTGTTCAGTTGGAAGCAGGGCGTAATATAATAGAAAAGGTTAGACCGTGAAGAAAAGTGGGTCCTGGCTATACTCCTACATGATGTGATTTTATCCAAGTCCTTTCACCTTTTGGGACCATCCTCTACAAAGCAAAGGGACTGACTACTTAGATAACTGTTAAGCATTGTTTCTGTGCTAATATTCGATAGTTTGGAAATATGAGATGAAAAATGTTTCAATGTATTCTGTAATTATGAAATACAATATAGATATTTTGGTTATCTTTAAATTTTATTATGTAAACTATCTGTTTTTGAGAAATCCAATTTGCACATAAGTTCTCAGGAAGATATAGATTAAAATATACATCTATACAATGATCAAATGAGGTGATTCTAAACATATGGTAACTTGGGTTAAATCTTAGAACAGAAATAAATGATATTAGTGTAAAACTGTTGATATTTGAAAACTGTGCCATTTTTCAAATGCCAGGGGAGGAGATTTAATACGTACTTCTCAGTCTGGGAAACTTGAATTTCTATCTTACGGTGAGAGTAAAGGGTAATATAACTACATGCAGGGACACCGATGGGAGCCAGCAGGATGGGAACAGTTCAGAGGAGCAAGTTCAGGGTCAATCAAGGAAAATGAATTGCCTCAAAGGTAAGAATTCTAAGACTCGCATTTTTTGGGTGGCTAGGTCATAAGAATCCTGACCTCTGATGCAATCTACCTGCTCTGATTGACCTTAGACTTCATTCCTATGCCCACCTCACTTGAAGCCCAACTGAGGCTCTGTATATGGCTAATCATAGAGTTACAATCATCCTTGATATCCTTGATAAAATACTGGCCACCCAGATGTTTATACACAATGGTCTTTCTGATTCACCCCTCATCCTAGACTTGAATAGTAAACATTGTCTTCCCTAACAAAGCTCATACTCTTTCACGTGAATGAACTTCACAACAAATGAGCAATGCACAGGTCTAAGGAAAGAAGCGGTGCATCCAGATCTGACATTATACTCTGCCTTGTATGACTCTACTCTATAAACTTTGGCATAAGACCACTGGGTTCTACCATAAAAGCCTCTTTTGTGCTCAGTCCATGGTAAAGATAATGGGATCAGAAAGGTCTAGAGAAGGGCATCTAAAATCATCACCAGATAGAAAGGGCTCCTTCCTAAAGATGAATTAAGGAAATTAGTTGTCTGCAAGACAGATAACAATGTTAGGAGGAGACAATCTCAAAGTTTTCAGAAAGTCTTGGAAAGAAAACAATTGATTCATCAACCAAATTCCCGAACAGCCAAATCAGGCATTCTCTCTTGATTCTTAAAACAGATAAACTGCAGAATACATGAGGCCTGGTGACGGGGTAGAGGAACAGATGAAGGGGGAAGGCTGGGTGTGATTAAGAACTGTTGTTATGTGAAAGGTACAAAATTAAATATCTAAAAAAAACAGATAAATTTAGGCCAGTTAGAAAGAAAGGGTTAATAATAATAATAACTTCAGACTTGACTTCAGAAATGACAAAACTAAAACTGTTGATTTTAAAGGTTTGGTTTGGGATCTGGAACGTTTTGGGGTTTTTTGTTTGAAAGGTTATTGTTATATCTCCTAGGCTAATCTGAATCTTTGTAGCCCAGGTTTGCCTTGAACACAGATCCTCCTGCCTCAGGGAACTGGGATTATTAAGCATGCATCATCATATCCATCTTTGAAATCTCAATTACGGAGGATTCAGACATCCTCGTGGAAAACTCCATGCCAGAACATTAAAGGGAAATTCAGTTTCTCCAACTTGAGGGGAGATCATTTGGCAGGCTCACTAATAGCCACCTGGAGGACCTGGACGCACCGCTTCTTTGCTTAGGCCTGTGCATTGCTCATTTGTTATGAAGATCATCCATGTAAAAGAGTGCCTAGTCCACTGAGCCTCAGTCAATAATAGCAGTGACCATTCAACACTGGCTGAATGAAGGTGGATCCAGTTAACCCTAAAAGTTCTTCTGCACAGTCACTGTCTGATCATCAATAAGACAACAATTTCTATGCTTCAATAATCAGGTCCTGCCAATGGGTCCTCTTAGCTCAACACTTGGGATGGTCTGGGCACATCCCAGATAAGTCCTTCCACATTTAGGCAAAGGATCTAGCACTAGATATTTTCCAATGTCAAAATCATTAGTCCCGTAGAAAATGTTTTTGGAAAGAATAAAAATATGTCAGACAATTATCTTTACAGTAGGACATTTCAAAAGTGGTAGGTTAAAAAAATTAAAAAGTGAATGAGGAAAAGCAACTATATTTGTAGACAGATGCAAAACACACAGTAATACAGAGTCTTCCCAAGAGAAATGCCAATGCCAAGGGAAATTTCAAGAGGGAAACCCTTGCTGAGATTTCCACATCCCCTGGTACACCTCAGGGCCAAGCAGCCAGCTCTCGCTTGGGCACATTGGCTGGACTCCTGGGCACGGGGGCAAAAGCCACACCAAGAGGAACAGATTAGTCGGATTTCATAGCTGAAGAGTGTCTGTGAAATATTTTGAGAGTATTATCTCCCTCTTGGTGATAACTAAGTAAGAAACAAGGCCTTCAGGAGAGAACTGAATCGAAGCCTGACTCCTCTGTCACGCCAGGTCTGCCCATGCCTAGCTAGTATAACATCTTCTGAACAAGCTCCATGACCTCTTATCCTCCAAGCTCTTCAGTACCAAAATGGGAATACTCAGCATTGTAAACAGCATTAGGTGAGATTGTCCATGGAGTGCACTTAGCACAGGGTCCAGCAGTAAGTTACACCTAGTATCAATGTTCTTCCTTGTTATTTCCTTTGCTCTAACCTCTCCTCGGTGAAGCTGGGGAAAGAGAATGGACACTGAGATGTGTAGACGATCTGCCGTCTTCCACTTCTGCACTCCCAAATGTTCACTGACTTAATAGACTACGCCTTGATTACAGTCATATATGCATTTGAATTTAGGTCCACGAGTATGTTTGAATCACACTAGCATGCCTCTCCAGGGACCCATGCTAAGTCAATACCTCTTATCCGATAAGGCCTAAATTGGTGTTGTAAACTACCATTTGGACTCCGTAACAGAATTGCTAATGGAGTGTTAATTAACAAATTTCTCAATTATTCTCCTCTATTCCAGATTTATCAGCCGTGGCATCTTCGGAGTTGTCTTTCACCTTCAGGAATATGGCACGGAAGTAATGGGTAAAGTGGGTAAAAAAGGAGAGCCTTGAGGATTATAGACAAGTTGTTTAATTCCACAATTTATTCTTCACAGCTGAGTAATGTCTAAGTTCCTTTCCTTTCATCCTCTTACCAACCAAAGGCCTGGTTTCTTCCATCCACAGTGGAAATTTTAAATCTATTTGCTCCTTTAAGGGTGAGGTTACAGGGGCCTCATGATTGGCAGCTGTAGGCCTATTTTTCAGACTTTTCAACAATTTCATTAAAAATTTTCTCCCCCTTTAGCACCTTGTCTTGTTGTCTGGCCACTTCATCTAGATCCACCATCATGTCTCTTGTTTGCTTATTCTTACTAGATAGCTCTCGTTGTGTGAGACAAGGTCTTACACTATGTAACCTAGACTGGCCTTGAACATACAATCCTGCTGCCTCTACCTGTGGAGTGCTGGGACGACAGGTGTGTGTCACCAGACAGCTCTTATTTCTATCAGTTCTCCATACCCAGCATTCCAGCCTCATTCACACACTTGTCACTGCTTACCCAGACAATTGTCATCGCTATCATATAGGCTCCCTTGTCAATTCCACACATCTTCGAATCCAATTCCTATTCTACCGGCGAAACGGTCATTCAAAGGAGCAAATCCAGCCACATTGCCCCCACCTTCCCTTGCATTTCTACCTACTGAACAACACTGAGATGATTCCATGTGTACTCAGGGCTACTCTTGGTTTGACCTTACTAGACCTCCCTGTGACATTTCCTTCAGCTGCCATGCTCTCTCCTGTCACTCAGCTGGCCTCTCAGCTCGCCCTCCCTTTGCACTCATGCTGTTCCCTCTGCCAGAAGTTCCACAGCTCCTTCAGCCACTGGTGAACTCAGACTCACTGCTGGAGTCTCAGCTCCAACATCACTCTTTCTAGGAAGCTAGCAAGTGACTCCCAGCATAGCACAGGCACAGGAGCCCTCACATCACCAGGATGCATTCTCTGTCTTGGGCAGAGATCCCCAAGGACCACATCCTACAAGACTTTCTATGCCAGGCATCAAAGGTTGCAGTTCTGGGCCCTTGCAAGCAGCTGGTACATGTTAGCTGCCAGGTACTCAATCAGAGATTTGATAAATGACTAGAGGAGATAGACAAATATTCCTTCCCTAAGGTATTTTTAAACCCTAAAGAAGAAAAGATGACAGAAACCATGTGCCTGCTCACGTGAGTGGCATTCTGCAAGGCTTTCAGGAGAAGGTACCTGTGAGTCTAACGGATGGCACCAGAAGAACAAGCCTGTCCCTCAGGCACTATTTAAATTCCACTCTGTGATTTTCTTTTTAATTCATTTTTATTCCAGGTGCAACCCTGCAGCTATTTTAAACCTGAGACTTAAAATAAAGTAATACTGATAGCTGGAGTTATCGCAGGCTCCTGCAGTAACAGTGTGCCTTGACTCTCAGGGGGGAAAGCCATGCACGGAGTTTTGACAAACCCCAGTATCCCCTTTCCCGGGAAAGAGTGGAGAGCGAACAAAACAGGGGCTCCAGCATCAAAGGATCGTGCTTTCCTCTGCAAAAGCATTCACTCATAGACGCCCTGAAAAAGTTCACTGTGTACCTTTAACTGCTCCTTTTCAAAATGTGCACAATCTGAAGGGAAGAGACGACAGCTGGGAAGAACAGAAAAAACGCCCTGCAAGCCACGCTCTCTACCGAGTGGCCAGCTGGCCACCTGTGACTGCCACTGGAGGTTCAGAAGGCTGAGTACAAATGCAAATTCCAGGTTCCACCCAGAGCCACAGAATCAGAAAACAAGAAGTACGCTTTAAGTGTATGTTTTTGAGAAAGTGACTTAATGCTCCAGAAAGCTGCCCCAGTAAAGGCAGTTCTGCAGTGCCCAGAGACACAGGCCTTCTTCTGACCTGCTTGTGTCAGCAAAGACCAGACTTGTTTCTTTCAACTAATTAATGGAAAAAAGTCATGCTTTAATTACTGGCCTGAGGCATCAGGGAGTCCGAGGTGTTGACACAGCCCAGACAGGGAACATCCCCAAGCATGGAACACTGGCATCACTGTTTGGTCATCAGACCTGCTCCCTTCCTTATTCTTAGAATAGCATTCACCTTTCAGTGAGATGAACCAGCCAGCACCACCTCCTCTGCATGTAGACAGAGGTAGAGGAAGGATGCTCACTGAACAAAGCCAGGCCCCTGGGGGAAGGTGGTGAGGACGTATCCACCCCCAAGAAATGACTGAGTTCACCCAAGTTGAGTCTGTGCCACATACAATCAAAGAGCCCTGTGCATTACATAAGCCATTGGTGCTAACATGGAGTCCATCAGACAGTATGGACTTCGAGCATCCCAGAAGGAAATCAGGTGAGAGAAAAGCCATGGAAGTTGTAGTGGGAATCCCCTCCCCAGTGACCCCAGAAAGGCCACCCAAGAAGAGATACCATATACCACTTCAGCATAGTTGGCTGATCGCACCTCGGGTATTTTCAACAAGTTTGTGACTGGATGCACTGCAGTGAGACCCACAGAAGCCTCCCTGTCCCTCTAGAATACACCTCTGAGTACAGCTCACCAGACACTGACTGTCAGGGCATTTCCTGTTGCTCAGGAAGACAGTGGCCAGCTCTCCCTTCTATGACTCTCCACAGCATTTGCTCTGCCAACTACTCCTTCAGCTCTTATTTACAATCCCTAACAGCCTTTGTACCAGAAAAGAAGCTCATGGTTTCCCATTCCCTCCCCCACAGGCCTGCAAATTTCCATAAAAGTACTAGCTGTTCTTCTCGCTAGTATCATCCTTTTAAAAATACACTACAGTCCGTTAACACCATCCCATCTCAGAATATTCTCACGAAGAAGACAAATGGAAGCCATCTGAAAGATGGGGACACTTTAAGTGGGGAAGACATGGAGGGAAGGTCAGACAGGGAGAGAGAGAGCTAGGAGAGATAAATGATGCCCAGCTAGTATAAAACACCAGGGGGAATCATATTAGTCTAACAACCTAATGACAAATTCTACATACAATATCTCTACATGAGCCCATGTGCATAGCTGAAGGCTATATAACAAGAAACAGTGCCAGACAGAAAAACCCTCCTTTTGAGTTATTGGTCAGATTAGTCCAGGAGACTCTCAAAATTACACAGGCTATTGCCACAGCTCTTGATTGCCTCCCAGAGCTTGAAGGTAAGAACCTATTGTTGAAGATAGGACATACTTTGGAAATCAGATTTGGAACAATGGAGCTAGAACTGACCTGGAAGCCACTTCCTCTGAAGGCTAGCTCTCATAGCTCTGGAGAGCACTATGCAAGTAGCTAAGGGAGAACATTAATCAACGGTCCAACACCAGCTTCATGATCAAATAACCACATCGATAACTGACACAGCAGTGGCACTTTTATCTTGGGACCAATCAATGGCTACCTATTTGGTCTTAGAGCCCACTCAATGGAAGGAAACTCACGTGTGGTACTGTAATCATAGCCAAATATACATGGCTGAAGAGGTCATAGAAACCCATCTTATAGAAACCCTAAGGCTGGCACATCCCCAGATTAATGTAACTTCTTACTAAATGCAAAATATGTATCCTTATATTTACAGTCAAGTATCCAAGTCACCACTCATCAAAGAAGCTTCTTTTGCACCAGATGGAGACTAATACAGAATACCACAGCTGGTCACACACAGACATTGTTTGTGAATTGCCCATGCCTAAGTGGCACATCTACAATGCAGCCTCTACACCCAAGGCTCATGCAGTGTAGAACGAGGGGTAAAGAAGACACTAAGGAATCTCCCCACTCTCATTAATGAAGCTCCTCATGCAACAGAGGGTCAATAACACAAAAAGTCACAAATGACTAAATCACGGAGATTAGGCATCTGCAGAGTGTAGGTCCCTGGATAGGGGACCTTTTATATTAAGTTTCACTCACCCAGGGCTCAGGGACCACTCAGAAGAGGGGGCAGAAAGATTGTAAGAGTCCGTGAGGAAGTGTATGAACATATGGAAATAGAATCTAACACCCTCCTGGGACGCTGCTCATATGAACCTACAGCAATGGTTCGGCATGCTCAAGATCCATGCAAAATCAAGCAGACAAAAACCCAGCATGGAACTTGGGAAATGGGTAGCAGATCCCAAGCTTTGCTTAAGCTATGTTGGCAACTGATTACTGTTAGGTGAGGATGAGCTACTCTTCCTACAGTGAGGGACTCCAGGTAGGTAGACCTCAGTGGATGAACCTGAACTAAGATCAATTGGGGACACTAACTTGGCACAGTAGACCTTAACACAGATGAAAGAATGTATGGATTCCAACTAGGGAGCGATAGGGAGTGCCAGTGGGGAAGGGGTGTGTAAAGATGATTAAGATTAATTGAGATGTTCTATATAAAATACGAAAAGATTCAATTAAAAAAAATACAGTATAGTCCGTTAACACCATCCCATCTCAGAATATCCTGTCTTCGCTGCAAGTGGTAACATCACAGTCCTACCTCAGTAAGAGCTTTGAAAGGCTACAAAGTGCCCAGTGCACACTTTACCTGTGTTTCCTTTCATTCCATTTTCATCACAAATCACAAATAGAGATGAAGAAGCTAAAGCTGTTGGCTGGTCTAGCTGTTACAAAGAGATTTCATTCTTTGGGGCCTGACACACCTAGAATCACCTGGGAAGAGAGGTTGGCCTTAATTAAGCATATTGATGTGGGAAGACCTAGTCCACCATGGGTGGCATCAGTCCCTAGGCAGAGAGTCCTGAACTATGTGAGTGGAGAAATTGAGCTGAGCACAAGCAAGCGAGCTTGAACACATTCATTTCTCTCTGCTCTTGATTGTAGATGTATCTAACTGCTTCAAGTTCCTGGTGTGAGACTTCTATGCAGTGATGCTCTATAACCTGGAATCGTGAGCCAAATAGAACCCTTTCTCCCCCACGTTGCTTTTTGTCAGGGTATTTTGTCACAGCAACAGAGAGAAAGCTGGGGCAGGGCTCGTGTCTTCCTCTTCTTAATGTCCATTGCTCAGCCCTTATTTTATGCTTCAGAACTGTCCTGCAATATGATTATTTCTAAATTTTACCCTCATTCCCTTCTCCAGACTCACTGGACTGCCCTTCTTAAATTTCTTCAAGAGCAGCAAGATATTTGAATCCTTTACACACTCCAAAGTGCCCATAACATGAGAGATCTCAGTAAATATTGAATGAATGAACTTTTCTTTATTCCACATGGTTTCTAGATTCTAAAACCATGACCTAGCCATGCCATTAAGAGACACTACAATCTTTTAAAGTGCCTCTCGGAGTATCATACCTAGAATTACATGCCAAGCATCCCATGGGTTCTGATGTGCAGATTGCCAAGGTCCCTTTGACCTCTGGCCCTGGGCACCCAGCCTTTATTCTGAAGCTTGAAATTGTTTATATTTGCTTTCTGGAAGTCATTTTACACTGCTAACATCTATGAGCTTGAAATCAGAGGAAGTTCTTAGATACTCCCAGTTCTCAATCTGCTAATTGGTACTTGCAATCCAAGAACAGCTCTTTTCACATTTAGTCATACTGTATTGCATGTTGTTAGTCTACAAGGTCTGTGAATTCTCTTCTTATATGACTCTTCCTATATTCCTACCCTTTCTTTCCAACTAGGTTATAAGGTCTTTGAGGGGTAATATCTTTTTATATTAAAAATCAATGTAAATGCTCAACAAGGTAACATTCAGTGCATGTTGAATAATTATGTGTTGGTTCACTGAGCTCCAGTTTTATCCTAATATCCCTTTGCTCAAGGCATTCAACTGCTGAAGAATCACATCTATGTCCCACAGGCTAGTGTCTCAAGACTTGCCTGCTGTCCTTCCTGCCAACAAATTGCAACTCTGACCCTTGTTTGTTTCCCTAAGATTTGGTGGATGTCCCCAAGGCAGTTTGTCGGCACCTAGACACATTCCAGCCTCTCTGTGTGGCCTTCCCTCTCCTATCACAGCCTCCTCACA
The DNA here is from genome assembly GCA_035773235.1 of Eospalax fontanierii. Classification (NCBI taxonomy): domain Eukaryota; kingdom Metazoa; phylum Chordata; class Mammalia; order Rodentia; family Spalacidae; genus Eospalax; species Eospalax fontanierii. The sequence continues at coordinate 96,132,186 of CM069528.1, read as the reverse complement.
CTTCACTGCTTCCAAGAGCCTGAACACTACATTGTACCACACTTCCTCTGCATTTCTAGCACAGTCCATGTGCAGGATGCTGTCCAGAGCACCTCAGAGAACACTCATGTAACCAAAATAGAGTAAGAATCCTCGTTTACTTTACAACGGAATTCTCTCTACAAAAGGATTTGCCAGGGAACATGTTTCTATAAACGACCCTTTTAGTGTGTTGAAATATGGTTTGATGTGGCTAACATGCAACTGTCCATGAACACATCTATTGTAAAAGAAGAAGCCTCTGGACCATCAAAAATAATTGCTCCCTGCAGCAATACTGTTCCTACACACGAACCAATGACTTTAAGGAGCACTCTGTCACTGAATAACAATAAACTCTATACAACAAATAACTATTTAAACAAAAGTACTTTCACTGGACTCTATATAGTATAGTTTTGCCATGAACTTATAACAAAAACACCATAGACTCTATTCTTTTATCTAGAAGGGACCTTAACAGAGTTCATATTTTGGCCATGAAGAATTGAGCTCAACCAAGAGGTTTACAACTACAGGTGCCCCTCAGTTTGCAGTGGAGTTAAATTACAACGGACCCACTATAAGTTACAAATATTCTAAATGCAAGGTGAATTTAAAATACCTAGCCCACAAAACACCACAGTGTCACCTCGACCACCTTCAATGTGCTCTGAACATTTTCTACTGTATAATAAAGTTTTGGGTAGCTCATATAATTTATTGAATACTGTGTTGAAAGTGTAAAACAGAATGGCTATGTGGGTATTATTTTGTACCATCAAGAAGTTGAAAAGCCCTGTTGGACCATATCTCCGCTAGCAACAACTGCTCAAGGAAACCACCCATGAGCATTTCCCTGTGGAGACTGAAGGAACACTGCCACCCTTCTCCTACAGGGTTCAAAAGATTCTTACCAGATACTATTTACAAGAGAGGCCAGACAGCTCCCTTTGTCTGAACCTCCTGCTGGCCTTTGGGGGAATTCCTGGCAAACGACTTCATTTTTCAGTATTCTGCTACAATGAAGTAACCTGGATGCCTCAGTGCACGTATTAGTGAGATGACATTCTACCTTTACTTGTTCAAACACTGCTTTGAGTTTGTCTTCTCTAGGGAGAGGGTCTTCTTCCAGTGTTTCACAATTCCTAGGGCAACACTGGACGTGGATGATTTTGACAGTCCTCTTTGCATGCTTATCATAATGGCTAGTGAGAGAATGAAGGCAGATGCTTGCTCTCTGGAGTTATAATCACTGCTTGATTTACTAAAATAGTATCTACAGAAGGCTAATAATCATGGTCCTATTATCTGTAGAATGCCCTATTTTGTTTTGTTTTTAATTATGTCTTAAGTCAGTCTCTTATCTGTGTCTTAATATATCTTTAAAAAATACTTCAATTTTTCACTTATCAGATCCCAAGAATCCCAATGGTTTGAAAAATGTTGTTTCTGTAGTATTTTATATTTAACTGACAAATATTGAGTATATTCACAGTGTTTAATATGAGAGTCTAATAAATGTGTACATTGTACAATGATGATAACTAAAAAATTAACACATCCATTACCACCCATTTGCTGTACATGAACTTCCCAGAACATGTTTATCTTGTAATGAAAGTCTATAACCTTAGATCAGCATCTCCTCATTTCTCCCGACCTCCAGCCTGTGGCAACCGTAGGTTATTCTTTGTTTTTAGTAGTTTGATTTTTTTATTCCATCTATAGCTTAGATCACAAATGTTTAAATCAGCTTTCATTACCGTCACAAAATACCTGAAATAATCAACTTAAAATTAGAAAAGTTTTATTTAGGCTCAAAGCTTCAGAGACTTCAGTCCATGATCACTTGGTCCTTCGTGCTATGATCCTGTGATGCTGTGGGATGACATAACAGGAGGGCAAGCCATAGGTCTGTTCCCTTATGAAGTCAGGAAGCATAGAAAGAGCCATAAAGAGGCCATGGTCCCAGTCCTTTTGAAAGGCATGCAGTGATCCAACTTCCTTCCCCTGGCCCCGCCTCCTAGGTGTTCCATCAGTTCCCAACAGTGGCTCAGGCTGCTGACCAGGACATTAAAACATGGGCCTTTGGGAAAAATTCCAAACCAAGCAATACGGAATTGACCTTTCTCGGTCTGTCCTATTTTCCTTTCTACAGTGCTTTCCAGGTTCATACACTTTGTCATGAATGTCAGGATTTTCTTTTCATTGCTCAATGATGCTCCACACTTTTTCTTTATGTATCTTTTCTTCCTTTATATATTTATTTATATGCCACTCTGTTTACATACCTGGACTGTGAAGAACATGGAGCACAGATATCTTTGAGATACTGCTGTCCTTCCCGCTGGATCTATGCCCAGGAAGGGGGCTCTGGGTCACATGGTGGTTCTCCTTTTTAAATGTTTGAAGAACTTCTGTACTGATTTCCATAATGGCTGAGATAAAAGTTGCTATTACCTAAAATTGATGTTTTAAACCAGAAAAGGGAAAAGATGCATATGTGGCTCGGGAATGATGTCAAGAGGATCCACTGGCTACTGCATGGAGTGGTGTTCTAAGAATATCTCTGGCTATGGAATAGAAAAGAGATTACATTTGGTTTTATCCTCAACACTAGAGGCCAATGTGATTTCTGGGGTAACAACTAAAAGTTAAATTCCAAAATGGGGATTTTGTTCTTTCCAGTGAAATGGCAGAATTGGAAATGGATGTTCTTTGTAGTTTTGACTTTGGCAGATTTAAACAGTTTTCTTGTGGATCATTCATGGAAATAAGCGCACATCATTCCTTCTTTGTTTTAGAGCTAAGTTACTTACCAAGTAAGAAGTGTTTGAAAAGCGAATTATGTTTGCTTTACACATCATCAGTTCAGTGAGATGCATTCCTGTCTTTGTAGATAATGGCCCAAATATAAAGTAACGTAATCAACAGCCAGGACTCAGTGAACATATACTACGTGAGAATGTACACTAATCACTACAGGAGCTGCAAACTGCAAATGTGCCACCTGGTCAGAGAACACAGACATGAAAATTAATTATAGCACAAGGCAGTGAGCAGCTTGTATGGTTTGAGCTATGTGGACTAAGGAGTGCCTAGAAGAGCTCGCTTCTGCTGAAGGTATCCACAGAAAGAATCTGAGTTAATGAAGCATAGAGAAAATGAGCCTCAAGCAAGGAGAAGGTGGAACAAAATCATGAAGATGTGGCCGAATGGTTTACAGTGGGAAAGCAGGCTTGAAACCTAACGCAAGCTCTGTAGCCTTGGCCAAACTATTCAACCTCTGTCCTTTTCTCATTGTAAAAGTAAGATACCAGGGGCTAGAGAGATGGTTCAGCAGTTAAGAGCACTGACTGTTCTTGCAGAAGATCCAGATTTGAATCTTAGCACCCACATGACAGTAACAACCATCAGTAACTCCAGTTCGAGTGATCTGATGTCCTCTCCTGTTTTCTCAGGCACAACACCAAATGGGTGCAGTGACAAACATGCAGGCAAAATACATCCATACAGATAAAATAATGATAAAAATTAATAAACAAGATTTTTTAAAAGGTAAGATATCAGAGGGATGAACTTCACATAGGATCACTGTGAAGATCAGAAGAGATAATATAAGTGAGTCACTTAACAACATCCCTGGAACTACAGGTAATCCCCCAGCAAACGTTAAGTACTGTTGTCTTAGCAAGAGTGCAAACAGCAGAGATAACCCTTGGGGTGAGCTCTGTGCTGGAAACACTGTCGGTGCATAGGGTCTTGTTTTACAACAGCAACTTATGCTTAGGGTGAGGAAATGGGTTATGGACCACCATGGTACCTGTCTTGAAAATGAACGTGTAGGAGAACTGGAAGAAAAGAGGCCGCTCTCAACACCAGCAGACTCATCCCAAGCTTCGAGCCTCACCTCATGCTGACTTCTGTAAGCAGATTCTCCTTATCCTTCCCCAGAACGATGTCAGGAGGAAGACAACACGGGGAAATATTCAGATATGGTGTCCTAGGAATCCTACCCCCCACCTTCCAATCCTAGAGGCAAAAATGACTGAGAAATTGCCAAAGGTGAGGAAATAGAGAAATTTCAGATTACCCCAATCTCTTAGCAGAGACACGGGGCAACGGGGCAAGAACAGTAGTCATGGAAGCATGTACTCTTCTCCAGGAGTCACTGCAGAACTAGGGCTCTCAGACTAAAGACAATGGTCAAACTGAAGACACAATCTACCCTCCCTTCTCAGGAGAGATTTCGAGGACTGGTGTATCTGGTTTAAGCACCAATAATACCTTTATAGTTACCATGCCCGAAGTACCTGACAGAAGTAACCTAAAGAAGGAAGGATTTATCTTGGTTCACAGTTTCAGAGGGGTCAGACCGTCATGGTGGAAGACAGCAGCTCACATCTTGGAAGGTCAGGAAGCAGAGATGGAGAAGGCAGCAGTCTGGGATAATGTACTCTGAAGCGCCCACCCCCACTGACCTACTCTCTCCTGCTAGGTCCTTCCTCCTAAAGTGTCCCAGCCCCGCAAAGTAACATCACCAAATGGGGATCAAGTATTCAAAACACGAGTCTGTGGGGGCACATTTCATATGCAATCCACTGCAGAGCCCTTGGGAGCAAAGAGGGCTGCAGTGCAGCTGCCTGGAGCTGGAGCTGAGACCACAACGATGAGGGCAGTGGCACAGAAACTGAAGAAACCGAGATGCTCAGGGGGAACGGGGTAGGAGCCTAAGCAGAGGATTGTGCAGGCTCAGCCTTCAAGAGTGAGCACGGTAGCTGAGGGGCCAGCGTGTGGTAGCGCCTTCTCTTCTGACACTAGAGATTCAGTAGCACTCTTACTAAGGAAATACAGCACCCAGCAGCAAAGGCAAACAGAATCTGGCTTCAGTTTCTCAACAGTCTGTAAAGAGTGCTTATCTTCCTTTGCATTGTGTTGATAAAGCCTCAACTTGGATAATATTTTTAAAATATTCCATATTTGATGATAAATGATGTTTCAATCAAGGTTGGTAACACTCTCAACAACAACAAAAAAAATTGCTCAAAGCAGTGGGACAAGTCCTGAGTACACTTGACAAACACGAATGTTGCTAAAAGATGGTTGAATAGTTCTGTTGCAAAACTGCATAAATCTTTAGTCTCAAAGGAGGATCTACTCAAAGAAAATGCCTGTACCTTTTCTTTCTAAACCTGTAGGCTGACAACTTGAGTACAGAGGTTTGAACCAGGTGTTCCTGAATTGATAAAATGACACCAGGGCATCTGGACTGGAACCAGGTGCTGCCCAAGATGCAGTCCTGACAGACAGCAGGTGCTCCGTGAAAGTCTTGACTTACATGGATTCCAAAGACTTGATTCTTCAGTACCTCACGCATCAGCACACTCAAATCAAAAGACATAAAGCCATCAGTACCTGGGGGATCTGTGCTGTCATGAATGTCTAGCCAGTTGCTGCATTTCATATTGTGGACAAATGAGAAATATGGGCCATTTAATTCTTCAGCTCTATATAAATAGTGAGGCATAGGAGACCATGTCAGAAATGGGGAAAAGCTTCGTATTTCCTTATAAGGGGCAACATTGGCTTTCAGGTTGAGCTCAGAGAAAACTGGTAGAGCATCTCCTAAGTTGAGGTGCCAGCTACATCTGAGAAGGAAATGGTAGGCAGTCTGGCACCTCTTTCACTCTTGATTACAGGGTGAGGGACAGAGAATAAGACCAATAAAGCCCATGAGCAGCTCTTACAGAGACGCTTGACCCAGCCAAGGATACACCATGAATTAAATATAAAGATATTCTAAATGCCAAAGAAAGATCGGTGTAGCAGTGCCAGCAGAGCCTATATCACTGAAGGCCTGTGTCTGGGCTCTGTAACCACTCCAGCAGCTCTGAGCATGGGCTTGGCTCTCAGCCTGGTGTTCCATGTCAGTGCATTAACAGGATGCCCACTTCTAGGCCTGAGCCCTGGAAGAGTCTGACTGAAGCCAAAGACAATCTCATGTGGATGAAGAGGAGGCCAAGGCAAGTTGGCAATATGCTGATCTGAGGATCACCTCAAACATCTTCTCCATCCCTGAGAAATATGGGATTTCTCATTTGACTGGTTTTTGGTTTGAATTCAGTGTTGTCTTCTCTTTTCAGTGTCACTTGTTGAGCAGTGTGCTGGGGATGGAACCCTGGCCATGTGTGTGGTACGCAGGAGCCTCACCAAGAGGTGTAAAACTTCCTCAGACTCTCCAGAGGCAGCTCCTGATCCACCAGAAGCTTTGTATAGCCTTCCTTAAGCCAGAGACCAGCAGGAACCTCATTTGGGTTGTTTTTCTAAGATAGGAACATAAAGAGCTGAGGCCATCAGAAATACTTGAATGACACAAAGTTTTCACAAATGAATAGCTCCAAGTGTCCAACATATGCTGAGAAAGGACCATACCAAGGACTGCAGGTTATTAATGGATAGAAACCAAAAGCAAAGCTGCCCCTTTCACTCAATGTTCCTGGGTCATTAGGAAGAAGAGTCCAAACACAGATGCATCCCCTGCCAAGGAGAAAAGCAGACATTAACCATGGTCCAGGTGACCTTGGAAGGATGCTGGAAAGACAAGTGAATGATCTCATGTAGAGGGAACTCCACAAGTCATAACAGAAAGGGGATACTTGAGGCTACAGTACCCCAAGTTTAGGCTCTTGTCTTTATGATTTTCTTTCATTCTTTCAAAATCGTCTTCAGGACATTATTTCATCTAGTATCCAAATGCCTCTCTCAAGAAGGCCTCCATTGTCATGAGCCTTTATCATACTCCAAGGCGAGCAGAATTATGGAGCAGGAGGAATTCCCTGTTGAAGGAGCCACTGGTTCCCTGGGACAACTTTACAGGGGACCCGAAGCCCCACAAGAAGCACCACACCCAGGACCAGAACATGGACGTGAGTTTTAGTCCAATCAGCAAAGAATCCTCAATTTGGAAAAAACCTACATCATTTTTTCTCATAGTAATATCCTTTCAAATAAATTTAATAAACAAAATTCGGGAAGAGAGAATTGTTAATCAAAAGGGCCACACCTAAAAGTTGGAAGATGGGGGTGACTTGAGAAGTAGCTCAGCAGGTTAAGACTCCTGGCTGCTCTTTTGGAGGCTCCAGGTTCAGTTCCCTGTATCCACATGGTAGCTAACAACCATCTGTAACTGCAGTTCTAGGGGATCTGATGCCCCTTTCTGGCCTCCGCAGGCATTGGGATACACTTACACCTATGTAGGCAAAACACTCATACACAAATTTTTTTAAATAAAGCAAATAAATTAAAAGTTGATGGATTGGAGAATGACCATTGTAACCAGCCCTCACCAGTTCCTTTGGGGTCCTAGAAAAGCACTGAATTTAGTCACAAACCTTGGTCCTCTGAACTATGTGACCTTCAATAAGTCACTTGATACCTGTGAATCCCAAGCCCTCATCTATTAATATGAAATGAATACAATAAAACTTAACTTTGTGTGGAGCATATAAAATAATGTTCATAAAAGTATTTAAAACTATAAAATTCCACAAAAATGTCTAGTGTTGTTTTGAAAGTATTTGAGAGTCTTTGGGACCATTACACAATGAGGTAAAAGCCAATCCTCCTTCTTCAGTCTTCATCCAACCCAGTTCTAGACGAGATCAGCTCCCCCTAACTCCTATCGGCACAGGTATTTCTTCAGCAGACATTCTCTGAACATTCTCAGTAATTTGCACTCTGGAACCAGTGCAATGAACAAGACCCCTTCCTACCCCTCAGAGAGCACAGGCTTCGAGGATTCCAGCACTGCTTACTCCCACCTCCATCTTTTTTTTCTGTATGTCTTCCCCTTTCTTTCAGTAACAGATGAAAGTCATCTCCTTCCTGGTGTAGATGAACAGGGATGGCCCTCAGCAACACCTCTCAGCCAGAGTCCCCTGAGGCCCTCACCCTTCCCAGTATCGTAGCCCTTCCAAAGTCTTTCATGTCAAAACATGAGGTTCCTAGTATATCAGCCTCAGGCTTAGCAGAAGCATGATCTTTTGAAATAATGTAGAAATCACAAAAACAATATATCAGATGTTTAGATCTACTAACACATCCACCATGGTAACTTGCAGAAGGTCAAGAACAGATAGTGAAGACAGAAAGACCTGGGTTTGAAGCATGACTTTTACTTCCGCAGTCCTTTGAGCTTATTGTTATAGTCATCCTAGGGCTCAATTTTTCAATGTATAGAACTCAGCTAATAGTACCAATCTCATTAGTGATATTCATGTAATTAAATGTGATGATGTTGGTAAATAATTCAAGTGTTTTGGCACATGGAAAACCTCTACAGACGGTTACCATTATGATCTAAGATTGTAATCGCTATTACCATTGACATGTTCAACAAACATAGTCTACTTAATCCTACGTCCTTTGATGACTCTACTGCCTGTATTTATGAAAAGATAACTTGGCTCCAAAGAAAGTTATTTCTAACCTAATTCATCCTGCCTTTTTGGCAAAACTAGCTCGCTCTCAATCCTGAAAGTTAAGATATATTTATCCTGGTTAAATGCCCACCTGATGGACAAAATGAAAGAAAACATCACAACCTAAAACAGTTCTTCATTTACCAACAAGCTCATTGGGTTTCCCATCTCCCACTCCAGTCACATACAACTCTTCAGTGTACACTTCACAGTACACCCCTTCTTGCCAGCTACAGTTTTTTCCTCACCTCCTTCCACCTCCTCCATTGTGATTCTCTCATCTCCATCAAAATCAACTGTCTCACACAGCTCCAGAACACCTCTCCCTTACAGAACATGCCAGCAGCTAGTGAAGAAGTCCCAAAGAAGACACAGGAGCTCTGAGAGTTATGTTGTAAAGAATTAACCTTGCTCAAAAAAGACTCTGGCCACTGCCCCGGGCTTCTAAGAGTACACCTCAAAGCTCCTGGAAATGCCTTACAGGAGTATCCCTGTTGTCTGGGTACCTTGGGTCATGGAGCGTAGTGTATCAATTATGATTTAAAGTCCAGTCTTTGGGTCTTACCATATCAGCTCAACCTCTGAAGGGGCTGGAGACTGAAATAAATCCTTGCTTGTAGTATGGAGCACATCCATACAGAAACGGAAAGATGGACAACAGAGCTCAGATAGGCCTCCCTGGTTAGCAATACATACATACACACACGCATGCACACAGAAATGGGATGCAGTACTCAGTATGCAAATGCTGAGAAAGTGTGGCTTTCTGTGACTCCGGGAGGAAAACTAGATAGTCCACACTTGGAATCTCCTGAATTCTGCCCCATGCAACTCTTCCCCAGGGTAATGCCATCTGTATTCTTTAACTATAATAAAGTGTAACCATAAGTAAATTAGAGTTTAGTCATGCTGTGAGTCCTTCAAGTGAATTATGGTAAACGAGTGGTCCTGGGGAGACTCGGACTTGTCATTGCTGTTAGAAGTGAAGGCAGTCTTGGGCCTGTTCTTCAAACACTGCAGAAATCATTAAGACAGCCTTGCAGACAGGCAGCCAGCTTCCACTATGCACTAAGGAAGCTTCTAGGCACCAGAATGACCACATCCTTGAACCATTCCCTGTCATGACAGGTGAACCTCAGTGCTCAAAGATGCTGTTCTGTGTCTGTATCCCTGTGGGGTCTTGATGGCTGATACTCTCCGAAGGTGCACAGGTGGACCTTCCCTGCACCCCTCTCTCTCTCTCTCTCTCTCTCTCTCTCTCTCTCTCTCTCTCTCTCTCAACCTCCAGGTACAACACAAAATCCCCCACCACAGGGCCACTTGGACTTTCTAAGCCTGCTACAATCACTAGATGATGCAGTGGAAGGGAACCAAGTGGGAGACTGTTCCTGGAAACTGCCACCTTTGCCCATGGATCTCTTCTGCCTAAAAAATGACACAGCCCTGTTCCACTCAGTCTGATCCTCAACCCAAGGGAGAAAATATCCAGACAGGGGAAGGGAAAGGAGGAGCCAGAGGTCCCAAAAGGGCCGCCCACGACAATGTCCCGGTTCTTCAGCAATCGCGCTGCTGTGAGGAGCTTTCCCCCAGGCTCGCTGGCCCCCTGCTTCCGAAGCTCCTTTTCAGTGACGTGCTGTTATCTGCAGTGGTCCTGTGTACAGATAACTGAAAAGCAAGGACGAACATTCTCAAGTCAAGACACAGGAGGAAAGATGAAGAAATGTCAGCATTTGGGCACCAATGGAAATGGAAAATCTCAAAAGTAGCAAGAAGGAAAGAAAATGTATTTTGATGGTAATGAGACTGAGCGAGCTACTGAGGCTGGCTGCGAGTGCTGCGCTGGATCTGAACTAGCCACAGTACCTTCCCTTGTTAACCTCCCAGTCAACTGCCCCAAGAATTCTGAAGAATACGGAGGAGACACACTGGACCCCATATGTTTAAAACGAAGAAGTTTCAGAGCTGTATCAGTCACCTAAACCTAATATTTGGATTTCCTTTAAATTGCATTGTCGTCAGCGGCTTGTTCAGCCTGAGCTGCTTAGACAGTAAAGTCTAGTTCTAGCTGCCATTCCACATTATGCTAATGTATGTGAGAAGCTGTCTCCCTGGATACCGCAGCAAATTGCTAGCTGAATCATAGAAATGCTGTCAACTTTTTTTTCAAGTTTTCCATTTTTTCCTTTGCTATTGTGTGTAGTCAAGAGGAACCAAGAAAGACGGGGAGGGGTACATTTTTTTTCAAGCTTCCATTGGATTGATTTTGCCTCTTTGAGAAAACGCTGTCGCTTCCTTATTTCTAAAGCAACCCACGTGCATGCCTCCATTTTATTTGAAGTCATTTCTTTGCCCAAATGTCTATGCCGGTTTGAGAGAATCAGCCAGAAGAGCCAGCAGAGGGAGAAAGAGAGCACCAAATCCTGATTTTTTCTACAGATGCCACTTAAAGCCAGAGTCTGAACATGTGGGCATTTGCTGAGCCCCAAGAGAAATATGTAAATTAAATGGATTCACTAGGTAAAGCTGCTTTTTTTAAAAACGGCCCAGAGCTCTGGTGTGGTAGAGATGGCTTTGGCTTGCAAAGTGGTTCTAGCTTGAGCGCTACCATCTTCTCTCCTTGGATGACCCCTGTGCTGGGAACAGTCCCTTTGTTCAACAGGAGAGGGAAGATGGATGAGCTCTACGTTCCCTTGTGGTTCTGACATCCTGAGTGTCTAGGGCTCTTCTATGGTCTCAGCTGCTACACCTTAAGCTGGAATCAGACGCTGGACCTAAATCTAGTAAGATTCCTTCCAGCTCTGAAAGCTAAGATTCAGTGGAGGTTGTGGCAGAAAAAAAAAGAAGTCATTCATTGCCCCATGATAAGATGGAAGAAGAGAGAACGGTACAACACGTTATACACTGAGCGTACCATCCCTGTGTACCATCCCTGTGTGCCATCCCTGTGTGCCATCCCTGTGTGCCATCCCTGTGTACCATCCCTGTGTGCCATCCCTGTGTGCCATCCCTGTGTGCCATCCCTGTGTGCCATCCCTGTGTACCATCCCTGTGTGCCATCCCTGGGTACCATCCCTGGGTGCCACCCCTGTGTCCCATCCCTGTGTCCCATCCCTGGGTACCATCCCTGTGTCCCATCCCTGTGTCCCATCCCTGTGTGCCATCCCTGTGTCCCATCCCTGTGTACCATCCCTGTGTGCCATCCCTGTGTGCCATCCCTGTGTACCATCCCTGTGTGCCATCCCTGTGTACCATCCCTGTGTGCCATCCCTGTGTACCATCCCTGTGTGCCATCCCTGTGTGCCATCCCTGGGTACCATCCCTGGGTACCATCCCTGTGTGCCATCCCTGTGTACCATTCCTGTGTGCCATCCCTGGGTACCATCCCTGTGTACCATCCCTGTTTCCCTCCTTTTCACACTTTGCAACTCCGCACTTGCTGTTTTTGCTGGGATTGTTGTCGGGATGGGAACACCTGGCAGAGAGCCTAGAGCAGGGCGGGGGCTCAGTCGCTGGAATCACATTCACTTGCAGCTCTCAAATACTCTGAGGTTTAGACCTCCCAGCTTGGTGTATCAGCTGTAGAACTATGCATGACTGGCCCTCCCTGTGCTTGGGCTTGTCACCCATATCCATCACCCGACCTGTTTCCTACTACCCAGAAATTCTACCTATGCCTCAGCAGTCATTTGTCCTGCAAACAACTCTGACTTCTGCCCATTTGATCCTCTCACCTAGAGTTCCAGTAGTCTAAGGGTAGCAAAACCAAAGGACTTAAGGAGACAATCAAGAAGCCCAAACCTGTGAGGTTGTCCAATTTGGCAACAGGACAAAGCTGGACTGTGGCTGAAACAAAATCAAGTATATTCTTTCCTTCCCTCTTGTGATGGTTATTGTCAGCTTGACAGGTTCTAGAATCATTTAGGAGGAGACAAACTTCTGGGCATGTTTGCAAAAGGATTTCTAGATTTGATTAATTAAGGTTTGAAGGCCCATCCTGAATGTGGGCAGCATCACCCCAAGGACAGGGATCTGGGATTGAATTAAAAGGAGACAGTTTGCTGAGCGCCAGTGTCTATTTCTGATGTGCTGACTATTACTACGGATACAATGTGACCGCTGCCTCACACTCCTGCCACCCTGCCTCCCCTGCTAGGATGGACTGTACCTCTTCTTAAACTGTGAGACACAGCGAGCCCTTCCTTCCTTAAGCTGTTTATGCCAGACATTTTGTCACAGAAAATAAGAAAAGTAACTAATACCTTTCCCTTCACCAGCAAGGCGATGAGACAGAATATTTTTAAACTTTGGTTCCTTTAGGCTATAGTTGTATACTGGGGGCAGAGTGCTTACTTGCCTGGCCTGGACAAGGCCCTGGGTTTGATCTCTAGCACAGAAAAACAAAATAAAACTTTGTGCCCTGAACAAAATAATTATTTAAAAAATTGGGTCCCATTCTGTCCACTTTTCACTGCAAGCAATCTGTTTGTTAAACATGGATTTCTTTTTAAATACAAGAATATTCTTGAGTTGCGTACTCTTAATTCTTTTCCATGACTAAGGCTGAACTAGGGTTAACATTAAGATTATTACAAAATGGTCTTCTTTTTAAGTTTAATAAATCCAAAAGCTTTCTTACCATAAAACTTATATGATCATTTATTAACTGTTTTAAGACTAATATCTATAGGATTTGTGGAAAGTCACTCCTGAGAGTGAACTTCTATCTGTAGGGTTACCCCAAAGTAGCTCCAGCAGGTATAAAGTTTTCTGACAGCTTATTGTTTTATCTTTCTTTAAAAATGAACTATTTTGTGAATTTTGTATTCTACTCTTTAGCTGTTTTACTTGAAAATATTTTTTAAAATTATTTATCACTTAAATCTTTGATTCACTCTTTCAGCAAAATTATTATTTCTAGAAGACACATCACACTTATTTTGCCATGTCCTAGATGGACCCTGGGTTTCCTGATTGCTTCTGAAGAATAAGAGAGGAAGATGGTCTGACACAGATGTATCAGGACCAAACATGATCAAAACGTGGGAAAGGAGACTTATTTCTAGAATGTCCAAGGTTCAACAAAACTTCTCTTCAGCAACGATTTGAGAAAATGATCAAAAACAATAGTAAAACCTAAGAAGTGCAGCAAATCAAAAACATTTATTCAAGAACAGTAGGGGAAAGCCAGTTATTTATCTGGGAATTCATCTGCACCTCAAGCTCCACAGATGCAGCAGTTCTGTTAAAGTAGAACAAGCAAAACATCAGCTTTGCTAATGGAAGCAGCTGACTTGAGTGTGAGCACAGGGAAAAATGCACACAAGCATACACACACATAGACACAGATGTTCATATACAAGTGTACACATATGCACACATAGACACATACATATACACGTATACACTCACATAACACATACCCATGTACAAGAAAAGAAGCCCTTAGAAATTATTACAAACAGCAGAATCTCCATGACAAATAAGGTGGTTCAATGTCAAAAGCATACAGAAGTTGCTACATTGATGTAGGCAAGTAACCAAATGACAGAAAAATAACAGATCCAGAAAATAAAACACCTACAGTGTACCTAAATATGTTCCCATGTAACCTCAGTGTTCTGAAAGGCTTTACACAACATGAGGCATACACCCACTCAGGAGAGATCAGAGAAGAGTCTTAGCTATCTGCACACCTCTGGCTGAGTGTTGGGCTTTATACATGCACAACGGAGACACAAGAGGGCCTAATGGAAAGTAAAATGTGAAGAGACTTGTAAACTGATTAAATTGAATGTATGCTCCAATCTACATAAATCCCAGCAAAAATTACAAGGAGTTACCACATTAGGACGTCAAGCACAACTTCTGGCCTAGCCACTAAGAGCTAACCACTAAGCCATGCCACCCAGGGGCAAACTCCAGGAAGTCAGATTTGAACATTGAAATGAGAAGCAAAGGAAAAAATATTGAGCAGAAATATCAGCAGTTACATATTGTGAGGGAGACAGTCTCTAAGATAAGACACTAAGCAACAAAAAGCAACAGTATTCCCATGGAAAGGTTAGAAACTACAGTTGCTACTATATATTATCCAAATGTCTTATTTTTCACCCAAAATTGTAAAACATGCAAAAAATAACAGGAAAATGTGGCAAAGACTTGAGGAAGAAACAGTTAATACACAGTGTCTCTGAGGTGTGTAGCTGTTGGAATCAAAACAAAGATTTCTAAGTAATTCATAAAGAAAATCACTGTCTAAATATTTTTGAGTATGACAATTACTTATCAGATAGCAATATAAAATATTTTAAATGGGTTTCTAAGGTTAACAGATGCAACTTTTTAAAACCTTCACTAGAAATTCCTAAAAGCATATTTGAAAGCCAGGTGTGGTGGTGGATGCCTGCAATCCCAGTGCTAGGGAAGAAGCAAGAGGCTTATAAATGCATCTCAAAAACAAACAAACAAACAAACAAGAATGTTTGAGGTGTCAGAATAAAGAATAAGCAAACTTAAAGATTAGGATGATGGAAATTACAAAATCTAAATTCCAGAAAGAATAAAGACAAATAAGGAAGGCCCCAGAGACCAGTGGGATGCCATCAAACAAAACCTATGCAGAGGGAACCCCAGAGGACAAAAAAAGAAAGAAACAGAGTAAGTACTTGAACACCCCAAAGCCAAAAGCTTCACAAGTTTGATGAGAAACACTGAAGACATATGCAAGAAGATCAATGGATTCCAAGTAGAATAAACACAAGAATGCCCACATTCAGAGTCAGCATTGTCTATGTGCTGAAAGCCAAAGATAAAGAGAAAAATCTTGACAGCAAGAAGAGAAAATTCTGGACTGGAAAGATGGCTCAGCAGTTAAGAGTGCTGGCTGCTCTTCCAGGGGACCCAGGTTCAGTTCCTAGTACCCACAGGCAACTAACAACCACCCATAACTCCAGTTCCAAGGGATCTAACACCCTCTTCTGGCCTCCACAGGTTTGTACACATATGGTACGCTTCCATACATGCAGGCAAAACAACCACATACATAAAAATAAATAAGTAAATGAATAAATCAAAAAATAAGAGAAAATGACTCATCACATACAGGGGAATATTTATCTGATCAACAGTCGACTTCTTATCAGGAATACGGGGGGGGGGTTTATTCAAAGTACTGACAGTAAAAAAAAAAAGAACTCTATAGCCAACAAAACTATAAAACTATTCTTCCATAATGAAAGCAAAATAAAGATAGCATCAAACAGTTGAAGACTGAGAAATTTCATTACATTGGGCCTGACCTACAAGAAATAAAAGTCTTTCAGGATGAAAAAAGATGAAGACAGCGGGAATGATATTGATTGTAATTTGAATCCACATAAAGTTAAAAAGAGTGCAGAAAGGTAAATACATGATAAATGCAAATTCTGTCTTAATATATTCTCTTTTCTTTGTGGATTTTAAAAGCATAAGACTTATTAAGCAATAATAAAAACTGGGGGAGGGGTTCTAATGTGTGAATGGCATGAACTTCATAATAATAAGATAAAGGATGAGAGAAGAAAACTTTGGAGAAAAATGCCTACATTTTACCAGAGGTAGGTTAGTACTAGTTTTAGGTAGATTATAACTATAAAACTCTAATTAATCTCTAAAGAAACCAGTTAAATTAGGAAAATAATTTAAACACATTAAAATACTTTGCTAATAAAGGAAAAGCAGAAAAATAAAAATGACAGGTGACATATAGAAAAGAAACATCAAAAATGGCCAAGAAATCCAACCATATCAACATTTACATGAAATTGTAAATGGATGAAACATTCTAATCAAAAGGCAGAGACTATTGCCCTCAATTTAAGATAAAACAATTCAATTAAATGTTATCTATAAAAGATATACTTTAGATTAAAGACAGAAATATCCTGAAGGTATGGAAAAGATACCACCAGCAAGCCCTGGCCCTTCACAGAAGAGTAGAAATCCTGAAAGTCAAGGGCATCGCCTAACTTTGCTTGTCCATTAATGGAGCACATCACCTGTTCTCATTCTCCTGCTGCACCTCTTCACTGTTCCTGCAGAACATGTATCAGGAGATGAGAGACTGAAACGGAAACCGAGAGAGTAGAGTGTTGTTTTTGTAACATCAAAGCAAGAATAACTAGAAAGTACCTGTAATCAGAGGAATTTTTAACGCTTTAATGATCACCTGGCTTCTACACCATCAGTGCCCTGGCCTTCTTTCTATAGATACTTCTTGCAATTTCTGAGACTGTGAGTTGGGGCGCCCCATCTCAGTCCTTGGAATGCCTCTGTCTGCACCCTCCCTTTCTTGATAATCTCAGCATAGGAGGCTCAGTATTACTCTACATTGATGACTATTCCTAGTCCCTGCACTCATATATAGTCATCAGCCATATTTGAACATCAGGAAGGCATGTCTGTTTTTTGTGGGGGTAGCCTGGAACTCACTATGTAGATCTGATCTACATAGTGATCTGGTCTTGATCTCACAGAGACCTGCCTGTCTCTGCTTCCCGAGTGCTGGGATTAAAGGCAAGTACTGCCATACCAGGCAGAAAGGTGTGTCCTAATGCATGCAGCACAACTCAGAAACCAACAGCCCTTTCCATATCCCATGTCCAACCTTGTCAGCACCATCTTGAAAATATATCCCAACCAAACTGCTTTTAGCATCTCCAGTAGTACCTGGTTCAAAGCACCATCACCGCTTACCTGGCTAAGTAAAACCCATCCCAACCGGTCCCTATTCCCATCCTCCCTTCAGATAATTCTCCTGGCAGCTAGAGTGGGCTTTTTAGGTACAGATCATCTGATGGTATCTCTACATGCAAAACTGTCCATTGCTCTCCCACCACACTTGGAAAACATCCAGAGGCTAGCTTTTATATAAGGCTACATGAACTTGATCCTGGTTAATCCATCAAACCTGTCTTTTATCCTCTGTCCATCAGGTATGTACTACAGCCATGGCCACACCATTCTGCCTGGACTCCATACACATTCTAAATACCTCCTTTCCTTAGAGACTTGTTCTTCACTCTATGTGGAAGGTTGTTCCCTCAACTACTGTTTTGTTTTCCCCAGATTCATTGAGGCTCCCCGTTGTATAACACTATTCCCAGAGACATCTGAACAAACATCACTTACCCCAGATAGGGAGCCAATAACAAGCCAAAGTAAGGAAACCACCAAGGTCCAATTTAGTACAGGAGTATGGGTGAGGGGTCACTTACAGGAGCAGAAATGACCCAAAGACAGACGCATCACCAAAAGCCCTCCCCAGCACGGGCGATGATTCACAAAAGCTGATCAGAAAGTATCTCTATGCAGCTCAGCTAGTCTGTGCCTCTTCCAGACAGTTGGACTGTTCTCAGCCTCTTCGAAGCAGATCAGCCC
This sequence comes from Eospalax fontanierii, assembly GCA_035773235.1. Lineage (NCBI taxonomy): Eukaryota > Metazoa > Chordata > Mammalia > Rodentia > Spalacidae > Eospalax > Eospalax fontanierii. The sequence goes on along the minus strand of CM069528.1, from coordinate 96,114,268 downwards.
ATCTGAACTTCTTCCAGGAAGCTTGGTTGATCTCTGCCTCTCCAAACTGCTCAGCAGTCCTTACTGTTTGCATGAGATTTAGGGAGGAGAGATCTGAAACATCTGGTCAGTTTCAGAGATTTCCTGAGACTTCTGAGTTGTTTATTTCTTGACTCTTAAGGAGCCTCCCTTTAGAATATCTTGAGCCTTAAAAATGCTCCTTCCAAGACTGAAGGCTCTAACTTGGAAGAAATTGCTATATAACATCCCCCATGCTCTCGTTTATGATCTGTTTTAAATAAACTCTCAGTTTATTTTTCCAGAGCCTTATCATACTTTTAATTACCTGTTTGCTTGCTTGTTTATAATCTTCTATTTCCACTGGAATTTGTGAGTGCTAGAAAAGTCTAATTTGTCCCCTGACTAAATCCCCAGCATTCGGGAAAATCTCTATCACAGGTAAGTTCTTATTCAGTGAATGAATTGGTGAATGGAGGATAAACAGATGAATGACTGTCCATCTTGTCCCCAGGCAGGGGGACATGTAAACAGTCGCAGACAGACCCCAGCTCTGTTCATGCCAAATATTTCCTGACTTTTGGCTCTAGTTAAAGGCCCCGGATGCCAACCTGTAGACTCATGCTGGCATATGAAGTTTTCACTCACTCCAAGAAAAAAATTTTAAATAAAAATAGATTGGTAACTTTCTCATGAGCTAAATATTTATAAATATCCTTTATTCTGAGATTTTCCTCACACCGGTAGACAACTTGATAAGAACAGGGAAAATGAGAAAAACGATCGAAGCCTGACATTATGTTCCTGAAAACTATATGTAAAATAAGCCTCTATATCAAATTCTATCTTCCCACTCCCCTGAAGTTACTTTTCTTTCCTGATTGCCTTTCAAAAGGACAGTGTGTCCTAACATGTGAACTTTAAGTTCTATCGCCTCTACTGAGAGTCAATGATTTGAAATGTTCAAGAGAGATAAGAAAATTTTCATATTGTAAAGTAAAAAATTATTTCATCTAGGAAAAAAAGTACCCCTCCCAGATTCCTCTAGTTTATAGTTCTGCATTGTGATTTATTTGGCAGTTGTTAAACCTGGCTCACCTTTATTTAGGCTCTGGAATCTAAGGACTATGCATATGGATGATCACTACCTGACTCAAACATCACTTTCTGAATTCTGCTTGTAGCATACACTCTCAAAACAGGCTGAGTAGGATTGAGCTTCCTCCCCTGAGGCAACGAAGGTCATCTCTGTGAAAGCTAACCAGAACCCAGGCAGCCTTGGCGGCAATATCTACCAGGATTTGTCTCTGAAAGACCATTTCCCACACACACCCTGCTCTAGATTGCCATCCTCAGATGCCAAGGAAAGAGCTAGTCATGGCCCTCTCCAGAAACAAAGCAGATTCAAATCAATGTCTTTTCTTACTCTTGAGAATATTCTTTTCTTTTTTGCTAGCAGAGACCATGGAAGCCCCACTTTCAAACCCTTTTTGAAATGCAAAAATCCCCCAACTCACAAAAAGTTGAAAGAATTAGGAGGTATAATTTATTTCATCCAAAGATTTATAGCTTTTCCCTAAGATATAAATGCAGGTCTAATTCTAGGAGGAGACCCTTTGTTCAGTTCGAGGGGAGATCACAAGTCCTGGGTGTTAGGCATCACTGCTAATTAAAAAACATTCAAAGGGGGAAATGTGATTCTACAATGAAAACAGAAAAATAGGGGCCCAACTAGGAAATGTGTGACTGAAAGCATCTTGGGAGAGGACTACTTTACCTTGGAAGAACTGCAGAAGTTGTTTTATTCAGATCCAATCACCCAGGAGGAAAGCAGGAGCCTGGGTCAAGCAGGATGTCTGGGTGCAGAGGATATCCAACGGAGTTTGATGGGACAGAATATAAGGAAGAATTGTGCAGAATCAAAGGAACCAAGAAGAGAGATAAAGTACTGTGGGGTGAGCAACACGGCGGAGTTGTTACTGTTCCTGGGCCTGAGGGACAAGGGAGAAGGAATTGTGTGTGAGGAGCCTGTCAAGAGCTAGAACTGTGAGAAAAGAAGACCCACCTTTCAGGAACATAGCACTACAGCAAGAGGAAGTCAAGGGCTACAGATACAGGATTGCCACGTGGATCAAAGTCTTGCCTTTGTGTTTTGCGATGGTACCTTTCAATGACCAAACCCAAGTGGAGGGCAGACAGCAAGATGGCCTAGGCCAAATGCAGTCCATGGAGGTCATCCTCCCGGAGTCCAGAAAGCAGACATGATGCAGTAAAATGGGAAAAGAGCCCTGAACTGAGGCCAGGACTGCTGGGCACCTGGATCTGGCTCTGCCATCACTCCCTGTGTAACTGGTAACAGTCCTCAGTATTCTAGACAAAAGACTGCACAAAATATTCTCCATAGTGTGTCAGTTGTAACAGAGTATGATTCAGCTCATCCTAGGAGGGATGTAGATCTCCCTCAGAGGCTTAACACACAGAGCAAGAACGAAAACACACAACATGGTAAAAAATGGCTGGAAGCCCATTTCTGACCACTGTTGGCAGCCTCTCCCGGCAAAAGGCTCCCTACTCCACTGCATTCTTTCCACCAGTGGACTGACACCTGCCCCTTGCCGGCTAGTAGGCAAAGGAGCCTATGGTCAGGAGGGCCACTCTCTGTGGCCTCTAGAAGGGCCTTCCACCATTCCCTGGACTAGATATTTCTAAGGACTTCAGCCCTGTAGCTTTACAAAATCTTCTCTCTCATCATCTCAAAGCAGGTTGAAAATCTGTACTAGTAGTTCAGACTTTTAAGTCTGAAGCAAATAGAGATCTTAGAGACATTCCTTTCTCTTCAGAAGAAACAGAAGAGAATCGTGATGAATAAAATATTAGAGATATGACTTCCTTTGAGCCCAGGAACAGTGAAAGGGAATTGTAGGATCCTGCTGAGGTCCTGGGGCAGGGAGAAGGGGAGTGGGAGGGGGCTCGACTAAGGGAAAATTGAGGGCTTTTGTTTTGATCTTTGGTAATAAGGATGGAATCTGGAAACTTGCACATGCTAGGCAAGTGCTCTACCACTGGGCTACATCCCTAGTTCTTCCAAAAATGCAAATTTAAGGCCAGAGCCACTGGCAAGTTCAAGAAATGTGACCACTTAGTAATCTTGGACAGAGGGCTGTAGGCTGGGACATACGGTTACAACCAGTCAGTGCAGCATAGAGTAAATGAACGAAAGGCTGCCTGGGGTAATGAAAGCTCTAATTTCGTTTTATATGTTTACTGTGGCATTATTACTATCATTGTTTTACTTAATGATTGTGGCTCTATGTGTTAATCATTTGTACTTAAGCAGGAATTTAACTGGTGAAGGTGCTTACCTGGAACCCCTATATCATGCACCTAGTAGGTCCCAGAAATGAATGTTAATTACAATGTTTCCGGCTGCAGAGTCCGTGGATGTGACAGCACCTCGCTCTCTATAGCTGGTCATGCTCCAAGCCCTGTCAGGTAGCTTTCTGCATCACTTCTGGTCCATTTCCAGGAGCATTCGTTACATTTTGCTCTGTACATTTGCCCATGTACATCGCCTGGGCCCCTCAGCCTGTCATCTAAATGAACTTTTCTGATTCCTAGATATGGTTCTGTTAGCTCTGGCATAGGAGTTTCTGGCAGAGACTGCACCTGCTTTGGATGGACTGGGCCTCTGGAGAGGGAGCATCTCTGACCCATCACTGTGTTTTCAGAGCTCCGCAACACATCTGTAGAAGATGCCTTAGGAATGTTTGTGAAATTATCCTGAGTTTTGAAAATACTAGAGCTCAGCTGAGTCTTCAGAAAAACACCAAGCTCAATATAGCATTTGGTAGGCTGTAGCACGAGGAGTGTTGTGAATTGAAGGCCATCTGAGGTCACAGAGTGAGTTACAGGCCATCCTACACCACAGAATGGACCCCTGTATCACAAAACAAACCAAAGAGGCTGGAGAGATGGCTCAGTGGTTAAGAACACTGACTGCTCTTGCAGAAGACCCCAGTCCGAGTCCCAGCACCCACATGGTGGTTAACAACCATCCGTGACTCCAGTTCCAGGGGATTCGTTGTCTGCGGTCATTGCACAACATGGGTGCACTTATATACATGCAGGCAATACATACAAATAAACAAAGTTTTATATATATATATATATATATTTTTTTTTTTTTTTTTTTAATGAGGCTGAATGCAGACTAATAGGCCGGAAGGAGCCTTTCATCCCCCCCCCCCCCCCCCCCGCATCCAGGCTTTCTGAGACTTCTTCCTTATGCAAACTGGAACGGGCAGGAGATGCTTCGGTGCTTCATACTTCCAGAAATAAAGGCTGAAGAAAGGCCAGGCACACCTGATTCTGTGGCCTGGAGAAGATCTGGAGGGACAGATGAGCCTGCTGGTCAGGGCTCCATGTGAATGGGGAGCCGTTTATAGGTAAGAGGGAGGGGAAAATGATTCATTCCATCTCGGGGAAGGGATGAAGAAAGAGTGCTACATGACCAGGGACTCAGCAGGAGCCTCTTGCTGGGAGAGGCTGATTGTGATAACTGTCAAGAGTCCTAAAGATGAAAAGTCTTCTGCAAGGCCTCCTGCTTTGCCCAGGAGTGCATCAGACACTCTGGCCTACACTCTTTTCTTTGAGCTCCGGGAACTAGGTGGTTTTGTGCTCCATCAAGCTTTCTCTCCTCACCAATGCATTTCTTTCTGGTCCTGTCTCAGACATACAAGACAGGGCATATTGTCGTGATGAGAATGCTGGTTCTGGTTTGAAACACTGCTCAGCTGAATCTTCCCTGTGTGACTTTACATGTAACGATCCTCTCTCTGCACTTCCATTTTCTTACCAATGATAGCTACGTTACCTGCTCTGAGGTTTGTGTGAATAATCAACAAATAAGTACATACTATAACAGTGACCTACAAGCTCATTGATCAGGAGACTCTACAAAACTCAGTTTCCACATCTATAAATCATTAGCTGTACAAACTGGCTGGTCTAAAATAACCATCTCGCATGTAACAGTCAGCAGAGGCTGGAAAGGTACTGACATGCTCGTCTACTTTCCAGCCTCCAGAACAAGAATCCTAAATAAACCCTATTTCTTTATGAATCACCCAGTTGGGATATTCTGCTATAATGATAAAAAAAAAAACTAAGACCCCTCTATAAATTTAGGTTGTTTCCTTAAAGAAAGAAATACTTGTGCTGAATTATAACTTCTACTAGAGCTTACTTCTAAATTAGCATAATGAAATTAAGTGCAAGTTAAATTTTACATTTAATACTGCCACATACAATTTCTTTTTAAAATGCTATGCTTCTGAAATGTATCTCCAGGGAAAGAATAAAATAATACCAACAACTGCTACTTGGGAGACTGACTTCCCACTTAGAACAGGAAGGGAACTCTAAGTAGAAGGCTTCTGTCATTTTACAAATGGCTCCACCCCTGGTCAGGACATCACCAGGGAACTCAAACTTCTATTGTGATCATCTGTAGAACAGAGTTTAGTGTCAGCCTCCAGCTTATACCCTCTCCGAACTGAACTTTCTCCTGTCCTTCCTCCTTCAGTCTGGCCCAACTAGGCTTATCTCTTTTCTGTGGAACCAATGATATCGAATAACCCACATTATCTGTAGCTCTGAAGTCTCGGCAGAAATTCCAATGCTGGAACAAGAAAGATCCCAGCTCTGCGTACACAGTGAAATATCCGTGATTTAAGAAACAAGTCACAGGGTGCTATAGAAATGGGCACAAAAGAAAAGTGAGGCAAAACATGGGCACATATATGTTAACAAAGAACTGAGTCAGTATATGTGACTTTGGGGTACCAGATATAGACTTTTGAGAGGATTTTGTGATCACCTTGTTAAACTTGTCAGATTTAAAGGGGGGTGGAGAATAGCTAGTAACTTTAATTTTTAGATAAATAACCTTCAGCACAAGTATGTCTCAAGTATTTTTGGAGATATCTTTTTCTTTCTTTCTTTCTTTCTTTTCTTTTTTTTTTTTTTTTTTTGAGACAGTGTTTCTTTGTAGCCCCAGCTGGCCTTGTAGACCAGGCTATGTAGAACAGGCTGGCCTTAAACTCACAGAGACCCTCCTGCCTCTGCCTCCTGAGTGCTGGGATTAAAGGCATGGGCCACTGAGCCCAGCTGGAGATATTTTTATGCTAAGAAATCATCCAGTGTTCATCTGAAATTCAAATTTCACACAGCAGCCTCTGTACCCTGGAAAGCAGTTCTCACATTCTCTCATGTTAACTGCTCCCACTTCTTGTAGAAGCTTCTAGAAGTCTTCTTCCATTCACTTTCTACCGCATCCCCCACTGGAAATTCATCGGTGCATGAGGCATGTGGTCACCCTCTTTCCCTCTGCCCACAAAAACAGGAAAAAGAATGAAAAGCTCAAAAAATCTTCCTTCCGCAGGTGACAGAGAAGGAAGGCACAGCTCAAATATCATGAGCAGAATGTGCGTCTAGGTAATTTTCTTTTTTCTTTTATTATTTTTACATGTATAACTGTATTACCTGCATGTATGTAAGTATACTCATGTTGTGCAGTGCCCACAGAGGTTAGAAAAAAAGGCATTGGATGCCATGGAACTGGAGTTATGGATGGTTGTTAGCCACCATGTTGGTGCTGGGAATCTAACTTGGGTTCTCTACAAGAGCAGTTAGTGCTCTTAACCACCGAGCCAACTCTCCAGTCCTGTTTTTTTTATCAAATTCTTTTAGTTAATATTAGTGTGCCTGTGTGTGTATGTGTGATATGTGCCTGGGGCAGGTGTACACATACCATGGAGAGCATGTGGAGGTCAGAGGACAACTCTATGGATAGGTTCTCTCCTTCCACCTTCATATGGGTTCCCAGAATTGGACTCAGATTGCCAGGTTGCATGGCGAGCACTTGTACCTACTGGGCCATTTTACTAGCCCAGTGCGATAGAGATGGATTCTTTTCTTTATGAATAACTCTGGTTATAATGACAGAAAACAAATTAAAATAGGGTGTGTGATAGGTGTACATTGTGTGCAAAATTTTGTGTGCATTGTTTCACAGTGATGGTTAAATACCTGAGAGGCAATAAGAGAGACTATCTGCCAGAAGCTGTTTTTGATGTGGGAGAGAGTCTTGGGGGAATCAGATAGACAAAGTCCCCAATCATGTGCCCACGTTCTAGTGAGGAAGATAATTCATAAAAATGAATATATTTAGAGAGCAATAAAGAAACCATGCTTAATAGTAGAGAAAGGAGCACTAGAGGGAACAGACATTTAATGGGAGCCATCCTTTCAGAGCCCACGTGACCCCATGATCCCTGGAGCACATGTGTAAGCCTGGCACCCAGGACAGTCTCTAATCTAACCTCTGCTAATTTGTATGTTCTCGTTTCCATTCTCTGCACAACAAATTCTCCTCCTACACCTCCTTCCTACCTCTGTGCCTGTGCCCACACAGACTCACTTCTGCCCTCAATGAGCTTGTCATCAAATTTCAACTCCACATAGACCACACCATATTCTACATCTTCCGGGAATCTATCTATGGTCACCCAATCACCTAATAACAATCGGCTTCCTCTGAATTCTTAGTTTTGGGGATCTATCAAAAGTGCCTTGAATATTTTTACCCAGGTTGATTTTAAAATACTTTATGGGGTTAGTCTCATCCTCCTGCTGACATTGTAACTTCCTCAAGCATGTATACTACTCCAAATATCCTTTTCTAGCTTAAAAAATAAACACACCTCAGATGGTACTGAGTTAACAAATACTGCCTGAAATCCTGAATGGAAGATTTGTTACTCATAGCAATGTGGGGAAATAGGTCGTTACCCTGAACGAATTTTTCAATTCCATTTTACTGAGGGAATAATAAATATTTGATAACATGATTTGATTTGAACTAAAATGAGCATGGCTCTGTGGGGATGAGCGATCATCAAGAGCAATACATTTGTTGCCATTGCTCAGTAGTGATCCAGGACCTGGAAGAGATTTGATTCCTTACACAGAATCATCACCTCAGAGACAAATCTGAACAAAATCTAGGTTGTATTAGACCCAACTGCACAAGCCTTTTCTGGGTACCCGAAACCTCCACATGTTACAGGTATAACTGGAATCCCAAAACAACAACAAAAGTATTATTTCTCCAACTCTATTGTTCCCATCCGCCTTTGAAGCCTGTTCTAGTCTGATGATGGTTCTTAGTGAGGTCCAAATAGTGCTTGTCTATATCACAGAAGTAGATATACTCTATGTAGAAACACTTCTGGACCATAATGACATTCACTGAACAATTTAAACAACCAAAAGAATGAGGCTTCTCAATAGACTTGGAAGCAGATCTACTCCCAACACGCTGATTCGCTTGCCTCTATTTCCACTGACAATTCTATAGACATTTCCAAATCAGGCAGAGCACTGCCAAGGGAGTTGGCTTATGCATACAAGTGGCTACACTTGAGCTTGGGGACAAGCAGAAATGCATGAGCCTCATTCACAGAAATGAGAGTTTTCAGAGAAGGCATCTCCAAAGGGAAGGGAAGCAGTTCTGAGACCTCAGTGATTTCTCTCCTTGCTATAAACTCAATGGGCTCTAAGAGACTTTTGTGGTGTTTGCGTTTCTTATCAATTGTTCTCAAATGAAGACTCTCCACCTCAGTAGCAAAAGCTTATCATCCTGAGCAAAATTTCCTGGAAGTGTAAAATAAAACAGCAACCTCTCTATCTACAATGTCTTTCCCAGTCCTCCTCACGAAGCAACAGGAGCTCTGATCAAGCCTCTCAATTCACTAACTAACAAGGTGGTAACCCACACTGGACCACCTTCCACCCATGTGATAGTTAGCATTAACTGTCAACTTGACACAGAATAAAATCACCTGAAAAAAAAATGAGTCTTGATTGAGTAATTGTCTGTCAGGTTGGTCAGTATATATGTCTATGAGGGATTGTCTTAATTGATGGAGGGCATTACTTCCTGGGAAGATGGTCCTGGGCTATATAAGAACGTATGGGCCTGAGAGCTAGCACCAGGGTGAGCCAGCAAGCAGCATCGTCCATGCTTCCTCCCTCTGGGTTCCTGCCTCAAGCTGTTGACCTGACTTCCCTCAGTAACTGATAATGATCATTAAGTGTAAGCCAAATAAACCCTTTCCACTTCAAGTTGATTGTAGTCAAGTGTTTTATCACAGCAACAGAATGAAATCAGAACAACCCTCCACAGAAGGCTCCCTTCCTTTCCCGATACGATGTCTGGTGACCCCTTTGCTATGCTTGTTAACTTCAACCCCATAAGTGCAGGCTGAGTACAGCTCACACCATGCTGGCCTCCTGCTTCCCTTCTATTCAGGATCCTGTTTTAGGACTTCATAATCACCTCTATTCTATGACTCCATTTTTCATCCACAGTCCAGTTCAGGTACCCACAGCACCCAAATAACATCACTATTGAACTCTCCACCTGCCCCAAACTGAGATCACTGTCATGTTGTCATTACCTCCTCTTTCACCTTTACTAGGTTTCCTCACTCAGGTTCAAAAGCCTGGGGACACTCAGTTATTCACTCAACAGGGACATACATATGCGTCTTTAATTTCTTACACCCATAAAGTCAGCCCATTCGAACCAAAGTCTTGGCCCATATTACTCCTGCTCAACCAGCATCTGCCCTCTTCCCCAATGACCCCAATCATGACTATCTTGAAGATTCGATTTTAGTACTAACTCATTTCTCCCTTTTCTGAACGTCATAAACACTTATTCAACATGGTGACATTTGGAAACCTAATAGAGAGCTTTGGAGTGTTACCTGTTTAATGAGGACAAGTTATGCATCATAAGCTATTTTACATATGCCTATATAGATAACCAGAACTGTGTAGAATTTTTAGAACTCGCCTACTGTTGCACACAGTGAATGACCTGATCTTTGTAAAATTTTTAGCCCAAGGCCTGGTGGAAAATTAAAACCTAAATATACAGGATTGTATATAAAAATAAAACAGAAAGCCTTTGGTAAGATGAATAAGACTGAAGAGCAAAAGGTATTTCTCTAAAATAGCCACACTGCCTCAATTTATCCTCTCCTACCGGTTTTAGTGAAAGGCTAAGAGGGCTGGGTCACACCTGGCTATGGGGTTCTGGATGACACACATATCTGTGGGTGTTTAATAGCAGAAAAATTTAGATCTTGATGGATCAAGTGAAAGGACTCAGACCTTGAATTATCTGTGGAATGAAAATGAAACATGGAAAAGCACGCCAGCTTCTCCCTTGCTCCCCTCATTTTTAATACTATAAATGCTTATCTTAATTTCTTCTCAGTCCCTGGGCCCCTGCCTGGCAGTGGGAATGGACAATGCTTTGGAATACAGATATAGTCATCAGTCAACACAGTGGAGCATGCAGAGCACAACTGAACTCAACAATGAGAAGAAAATCAGAGGCTTAGCAAGAAGAGTCACTTGGCTGTGGTCACACTTCTGACCGTAACTAATTATGGAACTTGCTCCCACCCCAGTCCTCAATCACTGGTGACATCCAGCTCCAGATGACTTTCCGGAAGCTCCATAAACATCTCACCTACTTGGATCAGATGCACTTTTTTCTTGCTTTCCATGGTCACCATGATACAAAGCAAGGAGAGCAAAGAGCTCCCTCTGCCTCTGGCAGGGACTGGAGGACTGTGAGACTTGGGTTCTTTTCAATTCTCTAAATATAAATTAATTGTTGGAGTCAGAGGACAAATAAGAGACCACCCAGCTGTCCTTTCAGGAGTCCACTGACATGTGTGGACTCAGTCACAGGGACAAGTCTTTCCCCTTATCAGCCAGCAACCCAAAGCAAAGGAAATCAATCTCAGGCTGCATGTGTTTGGTTGTTTGGGTTTACATTTTATTTTAGATTTTGTGAAATGTCTAAACTTTCTCTGTTGTTATTGATAATTCAAAGCTATTTGATCTTAGAAAGAAAGTTAAAAACATAAAGACACTGCAGTGAATTCATGAGGAAAACTAGACGTGAAAGGAAAAAGAAAGGGAGCATCAATAATCTGAATGGACAGGGCAGGAGAATGGCACTAGAGTGGAGGTGATGAAATCTCGAGCAATCAAAAGGCAAACAATGGTTATAAACCCAGCTAAAGACTCAGGAAGGCTGTTAAGAAATACAAGCAGACACAGATGTGTGCACACACACACACCTCCAACATAGCCACACTGAGGCATGCTGTGATTAAGTCCCTAGTGCTCAGTGTAATAATCTTTTATAATCTTTGTGATCCAACAATACTTTAAAATATTCTAAAGAAGCCCCCTAGTGGCTTCTGATTAGTTGAATCATGCCTACTGTGATGGGAAAGTAAATAAATATATTTTTTCACTGAACTAATATTTAAGTTAAAAAACAAAGGCAGAATGAATTCCTCTACTAAGCATGACTTTATTTTCTAGGACTACTTTTCATTCTGCTTCAAAGACAAATTGATTCTTAAAAAGACAGACCAGCCAAGTGTGGTGGTTCACATCTCTGTTCCCAGAATGCAGGAGACAGAGGAGGGCAGATCTCTGTGAGATGGAGTCCCACCTGATCTACACAGCGAATTCCAGGCCAGAGTCTACAGGGAAACCCTGTCTCAAAAACAAAAACAAAGGATAATTTAATTTTATTAATACAGATATGAATATTAAAGAAGGCTGACTTCTTTTGGCACTCAGAATACTTACTGAAAGACCTTTAAATAAGTTTAGAACAACTTCTACATATATGAATCCATATTTTCAGTTGTAAACTTTATAAATCAAATATGGATCAAATATTTTTAATTTACTTTTAAGAATTTCATAAATATTATATCTACATCATTACATCATTTCTATCCCGATCTCTCCCCCTCCAACAATCCCTATGTCCCCTACTCCCTCTCAAATTCATGATCTCTTCTTCAATTATTACTGTTATATATGTATGTATATAACATACATATATAAATATATAAAACCTACTGAGTCCATTTAGGATTTGATAACCTATCAGGGAACTCACTCATCCTTGGAGAAAGTTGATTCATTCTCATTCTCTCTCTCTTTCCCTCTCCCTCTCTCTCCCTTCCTCTCTCCCTCTATGTCCAGCCATTAATTGATTGCCTATAGGCTTCATCTAGAGGTGAGAACCTTATAAAATTTTCCCCAACCATGTTACCTTGTCCACTGGTGTTCTCACTATGCACGTGTTGATCAGGGAAGTCCAAGAGACTCCCAAAACAATACAGGCTATTGCCTTTGTCCTTTGGTTGCCTCCTAGAACTTGAAGTAAGACCCTATTGCTGAAGACACCACACAATTCAGAGATAAGACTTAGAGGAACTGACCTGGAAACCTCCTCCTTGAAGACTAGCTCTCATAGGATCAGAAGGTACTGTGTGAGCTGCCAAGGAAAAAAGTAATCAATAGTCCTACCTAGCTGTAAAGCCTGTGACCCACAATGACCCTGGTCAGCAGTATGCCACCAGTGGTGCGATAGTGGCACTTCTTTCCTCAGAGATAAGCAACAGTGCACCAACTGGACTTAAGGCCCATTCAATAGGAGAGAATTCATGCCTGGTATTGCAAGCCTAGCCAGCTACCAACGGCTGGAGAGGTCACAGACCCTAGAGAAGAAGCTGCTACTGCCAAGTTCCTAAACCGATACAACCTGCAAGTACAGTCTAAATACTTATTCTTATCCCACAGGTACGTGTGGCTCTCGCCTTCATCAAAGATTGCTTTTGTAGCACATGGAGATGGTTAGAGATCCACAACTAGTCAAATGCATAGAATAAATGACTGTGGATAGCCCAACCCCAACTGGTATGTCTACAATGCAACCCATACATCTAGGGATCAGGGGCCATCACAGAAGAGAGGGCAGAAAGATTGTAAGAATCAGAAGGGGGACACTGCTGTGAGATGGTGTCTTCTAGATATGCCAGGGAATCTGCACCCATGAAATCTCAACAATATGAATCAATTAATTTTTATGAAAACTTGGCATCTAAACCCATAAGTGTTTTAAAGTATAAAATATACACGAGATTTTAAAGACAGCACAAAAAGAAATGTAAAATATCTCACTAATAGTTGTTTGTATAGAGGCTAGGGAGACGGCTCAGTTGGTAAAGTGCTTGCCATAAAAACATAGGGACCTGAATTTGATCCCAAGCATTCACATAAAAGCTAGGCATGGCAGTACCTGTAACCTCAGAGCTGGGAAGGGAGAGACGGGAGGATCCCTGGGAACTGTGGCCAGCCAGTCAAGCCCAATTGGTGTCATTTCCAGGTTTAGTAAGAGACCTTGTCTCAAAATATAAAGTAAAGCAGGCTCTAGTATATGGACCCACACTGAAGGACATTCAGGACACAAATGTGACTCTATAGGCATACACACACACACACAAACACACACACACATATATACACACACACACATATATATATATATATGTAATATATATAATAGAGTGCATGGAATTAGATGGGAGGTGGTAACTGGGGTGCAATAGAGGAGAGTAATCTAAATATGATCAAAATGCATTGCATGAAATTCATAAAAATTCATGAACTTGCACTGAGGGACAGCTGGGGACACAAACTTGACTCAATAGGCTTTAACATGTGACAGAATGCATGAAATCCATTATGGCTGCTGCAGATGGGGAAAGTGATATAAAGATGATTAAGATATTTTGTATGGAATGCATAAAAAATCAGTACAACGACACAACGAAAAACTATCTCAATACAAAAGGAAACAAACAAAATGTTTTATCCCCCCAAAATGTATATGGTTAAGAAGCAATTGTGATACAACACCTAACATCAACCTCTGACCTCAACATGCATGCACACACATGTATGTACACACAAATAATGATTGTTTGTATTGATTAGTTATTAAATCAGTAATAATTTTGGATACACAGGGTTTAAAATTATTTTTAATTTAGTGTCACTCCTTTTTGCTTTTTAAAATGTGGCTACAGGGAAATTTTCAGCTAGATCTGTAACTCATATGTTTCTATTGGGCAACATTATCCCAAAGGAGGCAAAGCAAAGCTATTTTAAAAGGTCTGACAGACACTTCCTGTCACTGTATGCCCCCAGATCTCGCTAGAGCCTTGGCAGCTGAGGAGCCAGATGAATTCTAATAACTACACAATGCTGACTCCCAGGATGAGATAAAGCAGAAAAGCAGGAACCTGCTGCAGATCAAAAGAAGATCCCAGAGGACGTGCCAGTACCCTCAGCTCACAGGTAGGGCATCTGTGGGCTTCCTTGCTGGGGGAGCCACTGAGGCAGAAAGTAGGGGGCTGGCATCCATCTGCCAGAGAATTTACCAAAAGCCTGCAGATACCGGGGACTGAAAGGAGATCTGACAAGGTAAACACACCCAGAGCAGTGAAGGATGAGAAACAACTAGCTTATATGATGACAGAATGGGCACACAGGGGTGTGCGTGTACCTGAAGAACCCATCCTAGTGTTTCCCTGATAACAGCGTCCTCTTTATGGGATAGAATACAATGTAATCAATTTTTAAGCCCCAAATATTCTTAAGGGTCCAGGCTTATTGCACAAAAATGCTTATTGCACAAACATGAGGGCCTGAGTTCAGATATCCGTCACCCACATAAAAAGACATGACACCTGCAATCCCAGCACTAGGAAGATGGCGACTGGAGGATCCTTGGGATCACAAGTCAGCCAGTCTAACCAAATCAGTGTGCTCCAGGGGCCACAAGAGACTCTGTCTCAGGAATAAGATGGAGAGCCAAAAGGAAGACATCCAGCATCAGCATCTGGCCTTCATATACACATGCACACATATAACTTAAATAAATAAATAGTCTCAAAAGTAAATTTTGGTCCAGGTGTGGTAGTCACACCTGAAAGTGTCTATAAGCCAACACCCAGGAGGCAGAGGCAAGAGGATCCAAGTTCAGCCACACTGGGCCACACAGTGAGACCTTGTCACATACAAACAAAAATAAACAAACAGACCAGGCATAGTGGCTCAAGTCAATAATCCTATCACTTGCAGGACAGAAGCAAATGAATCTCTGTTAGATCAAGGCCAGCCCACTCTACATAGCAAGTTCCAGGCCAGCTGGGGCTACAGGGAAACCCTGTCTATAATTAATAATTAATTAATTAAATCCAAGCCAAAAAGAGTAAAATTTGTAATTATAGAGACTTTTGTACTCATTTGCAAGAGAGAATATCATTGGCTTTTTATTTTATTAAAATAGAAGGTATTAGGGATGGAGACATAGCTCAGCAGTTAAAGCACAGGCTGCTCTTGTAGAAAACCCAAATTTGATTCCCATCTTCTATATGGTGGCTAACAACTATCCATAACTCCAGTTTCAGGGAAATCTGACACACTCTTCTGACCTCCATGTGCATTGCATGACACAGGTGCACTTACATACATGCAGGTAATACACTCATACACATAAAATAAAAATAATAAATAAAATATTTTTAAGAAATACAAGGTATTGCCAAGCATAGGAAAGAGGAGAATATCTTATATTTTATAGCCTAGTATCTTAGCATATAGGGCTTTTTTAAGATTTTGATTCTAACATTATCAAGTTCTGTTGCCACTAAATGTTGGTTTGACAATGAAGCAGAACCCACACCTCCTCTGGAAACTATTGAACCCTAGGAATCAGCCCTGGTCAAAGGCTAGACCTTTCTAAGTATCAGCCTGCACCCTAAGACAGGACAAAGACCAAGTAGATGCCTCAGTCTTGGAAACTCTGAGGATCCAACCCAGTTCTCAGGCTCCCTGTGGGGTTGTGGCCTTGGTTGGAGCACCATTTCCTTTCTGCGGTCCCCTCTGCCCAATACTGTCTCCCGGACACTCCATAATAAAATCTCAGCATGCAAAATTCCATTTCCAGGTCTGCTTCTTAGTCTACCTGATATTACCACTGTGAACAAGTTACAGTCAATGAACATGTGCACACACACATGCAAGTGTGCAGAAGGATTCTTTTATCTACTTGCTCTCTGGCCCCAGGAGTGATGTCGTGATATCTGAATCAGCTAACACACATATACACACACACACACACACACACACACACACAAACACAAACACACAAACACACACATACAAGTTCCTGCAGGCTCTCAGCTATGATGATGATTGTGAAACATTTGGTAGTCTTTTCTCTGTTGAGCACAGGTAAAAGTCCTGACACTAACCACCACCCATGTACCTGCTATCTCACCTATTTAGAGCCTTTTGCTAATAAGCCAAAGATGGAAGCTTTAGCTTTCCCATGGGGACCAATTAGTTTCACTCTGTTCCTTGACTACAGACTTTACCCCTAACTACACAGACTCCCAGTAGCACCCTGGATGTGGGCACAGGGAGGCCATGTAGGAGGAACAGCAACTTGGATTGCGACCAAGGCCAGGTCCGGTGACTCTCAAAAGCACCCTCAGAGGCTGCCCCAGCTGTGGGTCCCCCGCGCCCCACTTCAATTCATCTGCTGTTTCCATCGCTAACTTGGGTGACGTTTTCCCAGCAGTGTCTCTTCTGGGCTCCTTATTGTTCTATATTTTACGTTCCTCTGGAACATTGCTTAGTCGCCCAGTCCACTTCCACTCCAACACTGTAGTTCAACAGCATCAGTATCTTCTATTAAGTCTGAAGAATCTTCAGATGCAGGTGACACGTAGATATCCTGAGTACAGTCTCCTATTGTACATGACAATGGACCAGGTGAGCCCACCTGACTGTGGTCTGGGGTCTCTATGGCCTCTTCTCTAATACGCTTGCCCCCACTTTGCCCCCACCTCATTCTTATTGGCCTCGTGATGACAAAGGAAGACATCAGCCATATGAACTCAGAACAAATGCCTGGACATCAGGTTAAGACCCTGTCCTGTCATCACCTGCCCCACTCCCCTGGGATTGGGGCCTGAAGACAGTAACACAAGTGTCACGCAGGTTCTCAGGGTGAGCCTCCTCCAAATTATCCTGCACCACAGCTCTGTTCTGACTGTGCCCTATTTACCTCTTCCTGCCCTTAATTTCAAGGTATTCGAGTTTGTCATTCTTCAAGGACTCATACACGTTTAAAGGAATAAAAACAGAAACACATTAAAAAAAACACCTTTTAAAACACCATTCATGATCATACCACTTAGAGGTAACCACTGTATTTTGATTTTTTTTTCTTTTAGTTCTTTTCTTTTTCTTTTTTTTCATGTGTGTGTGTGTGTGTGTGTGTTCATATGTCTAAGTGTGGTCACATGTGCACCATGGCACACAAGTTGAAGTCAAAGAACAATTTCAGGTATGAGCTTCCACCTTCCACTTGGAAACAGGGTTTTCTCTGATCACTGCTTTCTAAATCAGGCTAGCCTGCCCAGGAGTTTCCAGCAATTCCCCTGTCTTAGATTCCCATCTTTTGGTGGGGGCAAGCTGGGACTGCAGACACATGCACACTACTCTGCTGGACTTTTATGTGGAGTCTTGGAATTTGAACTCAAGTCTTTGGGCTTATGTGGAAAGACCTTCACCCCCTAAGACATCCCTCCATCTGTCTTGCATTCATCTTCCATGTTTGTGGGTATATAGTTCCTTACAACTTTCTACTTAGAAGGATAAACTACTTGTTATTGTGCATTCTGCTTTTTCCAATGAATATCCCACATGTAGGCACTTTTTCCTGTCTAACCTCTGCACAAGCATCACAATAATGCTGTCAGGATATTCTTATCTATAGGAGCTATAATTTGCTAGACCATTGCCCTAATTTTTCAGCATTGAAATCATTATCAATTTTTATGCTGAACAATTTGAGTATAAAACTTTCTGTATAACTTCAGATTATTTCCTTAGGATATAGATTCTTAGATAAAATTATGCACTCAACGGGTATGAACATTCTATGACTCAATAAATATGGTCAAATTAATTTCAAATAAAGTTATACCAACACACCAAAATGAGTGAACCATCTCTAATTTTTTGTTATGGGAAAAATATGCTCTTAATATATGTATCAATTTGCATCTCAAATCACTTGGATGATTATGAGCAATTCTCATGTCTGTTGGAAATGTCAAATTCTCCTTGCAACCTGTTCATGTCCTTCGGGCATTTAGTCATTGGGCTCCCTATCTACCCCATTCTGTAGTAATAACTTTTCTGTGTCATGAAAGACTATCTGACAATATCTTAAGGAAGGAAGGGTTTGACTCAGTTTAAAACTGGAGAAAGTCCAATCCATCACAGCAGGAAATGCACTGTGAGACAGGAGATGGCTGGTCATGTCATGTGAGATGGCTGGCCATGTCACGTAGCAACCTCAGTCAGGAAGCAGGAGAGACAGCTGGTTTCCTCCTTATCACCCTGGGATCCCTAGCCCACAGATCCCTAGCTGCCCATATTCTGGGTAGGTCTTTCATTCTTGGTTAAACCTCTCTGGAAACTACTGCTAAGATGCATTCCTAGAGGTGTGGCTCCTACATGATTCCAAATCCAGTCAAGTTAATGCTAGGGTTAGCCATCATATTTGAACTCTTAACACCTTCAGAAAGTCAATGTTTTGTTATAAGTATTTTCTTTGTCTTTTAAATTATTTATTTACTTTTGGTCTGCACAATTCTTATTTTTTAATGTTTTATTTATTTTTTTATTTTATGTGTATGAGTGTATTGCCTACATGCAGGTAGGTGCACCTGTGTCATGTAATACCCGCAGAGGTCAGAAGAGGGCACTGGATTCCCCTGGAACTGGAGTTATGGACAGTTGTTAGTTGCCATGTGGATGCTGGGAATCAAACTTAGGTCCTCTGTAAGAGCAGTCTGTGCTTTTAATGGCTGAGCCATTTCTCCAACCTTGGTCTGCACAATTTTTAATTTGCAAGCAAACAGACTTATCAGTCTTTCCTTCTGTAAGTTAGAAAGTTTTCCCACATCAGAACATCAGATATCTATCTACCTATCATTTTTACATTTTTAATATTTTATTTATTATTTTTATTTTATGTGCATAAGTATATTGTTTGCATGTAGGTAGATGCATCTGTGTCATGCAATGCCCTCAGAGGTCCGAAGAGGGCATTAAATCCCCTGGAACTGGAATTATAGATGGTTGTTAGCTGCCATGTGGGTGCTGGGAGCCTGGGTTCCCCACAAGAGTGGTCAATGCTGTTAACTACTGAGCCATCTCTCTGGCCCTGATTTTTTCTTAACATTTTAAAATAGTTTCACAAAGACTTCTATTCCTCAAAGCATTTAAAATTTTTTAGATTAGCTTCTTTCCAGACTTTTTCCTTTCATCCCATCTTCTTATACATCCCTGAGTGTCAACTGTTCTTAGAGAGAGAACAGAGACAATTCTCTTAAATGACCACAGACATTTTCAGGAGATGCTGGCTGCAGGAATTTGCCTTGACTTTGCTGTCTTCTTCTTCCAAAACTGTGCATAGGACCTAGAAACAGTGCCCTGGCATGCCCTGAACTATCAAGGGTTACATCTGTTTGTGCCTTATAAACAGGAGTCGAAGGCATAAGCCCTTAGGATTTTGGGGACCTTCTCAGAGGCTCTGGGAACCTAGAATGCAGATAGAGAGAGAGAGACAGAGAGACAGAGAGAGAGAAAAACAGAGACAGAGACAGAGACAGAACTGACTTAACTCTCATTCCCAACCTTCTCTCTCTCTGCTTCTCTTCATCTAACCTCTGCAACATTTCGCACTGGGGAGTTGTTTGGTCAGTAATGCTGGGGATCTTGGCCACTTCCTCTCCCGCTCAACACCAACCCTACTTGGATTCAAAATTTTCTCTACCCTGAATCTCCAAGCATTCACAGGGACCTCTGGGGACCATTTGTCAGGTTTGCATCTCAGAATAATGTAGAAGTGGAATCAAGGAACATCACAGCCGCTCCTGTTTGTTGCCCACATCTCCTGCTGGTGATCCTGCACACAGAATAAATTCCTCTTGCATGCTTCTATTTTCTCCCATTAGAAAAAAATATATAAAATAGATATGTTTTAGGACTATCACGCACCTAGGACTGACCCAAAGCCAGCAGACAAGTATTCTATACCTCAGGAGGATTATATGATCCCAAAGGTTGGGGTTGTTCACTGTATCCCAAGGCCTAAGGAGTACCTAGAAATTTCCTAGGATGCTATCAACAATCGTTAAGGGATGACTAGAAGCATGCTCTCCGTCCTCCCATCTCCTGCAGCATGGTAACTGAAAGGTACGTAGACAACCCACCAATTGTAATTAACCACAGGGGGCTTCAGGGAGCTTGTTGTTTTTATAACAAATGTACTTTTTAAAAAAAATCCTAGCTAGTCAGTGCCCCACAAAAACATATTTAGTACTTTATCTTCAAGTTCCTTAATATCCTTTGGGCCTCATCACCAAAATTGATAAAGTTAAGATTGGATGATCTCCAATGTCACTTCTAGCCATAAAATTCCATGATTAAATTAATAACTTAAAGATGAATGCTTTTATTGATGGTTATAAATTCTGTTCTGCCTACATATGGGTGTAGAGCATAAGCTATAATTTATATCTGACTGTTCTTTACTGGAAACTAAAGTTCAAAAGGAAATTAGAACCCTAAATGTTTTTTGCTAGCCTACTATGCACACTACTGCACAGTCACAGAAATAATATTTTGAGGGGGTTAGAGAGATGTTTCAGTGGTTAAGAATGCATGACCCTCTTGCACAGGACCCAAGTTCAGTTCTCAGTATCCGGGTCAGGTGGCTCACAACAACCTTTAACTATAGCTCCAAGGTGATCCAATGCCTCTGGTTTCCACAGGTACCTGTGCTCACAGACACACCTGTACTCAGTGCCCACACACACACACATACACACACACACACACACACACAATTTTAAAAAATAAAATAAATCTTTTTTTCAAAAATCATGCTTTGGGCAAACATTCTATAGCAACCAGGGAGCCATTTCTAAATAGCAAAATAATCTTGACTACAATAAATAAAAGCCTTCATTCAGTGACTCTGACATTTGGTGGCCATTGTTACCAGCTTACTGAGAAGTCAGAGACGAAGATGTGAAGATAGAAGCTCATTTGCCACAAAAGCCAGTGCACTGGGAACTTTTAAAAACTAAGCTTGAATGTTCTAACTCGTATTAATGTCAGCAATTTAAAATAATGAAAATTGATCACTGGGTTTCTTTTTACATGGCCTTAGAGTTGGGTGGCATGTGTTCAGAGAGTGCCAGCTCATTTGAATACTTGCCTAATTAGGAAGGTAAATCTGCCGCTCCTGTTGCCAGCAATCACATCATGAGTTTCAAAGCCAAATATAATACCTTTTGTGTCATTCACCCACTGGGATTCTTCATCTCCCTCACCTGCACAGGCAATGCAGAACTGACCAAACTGTGTCTTTCTTGGTCAGTTTTCTCTCTCACCAAGGTTTGGCTCGGCAACACAGAAGACTGTAGGTAACAGGAAACCACCCAGGGTGGGAGGGGGGCGGGGGGGGCGACTGGGTCTGAGGAGACACCTGGAGAACTAGGACTGTATTGCTGTGAGGAAATGTGGTGATCAAATCCCTTGACCCAGTTCTGGATCAGAGGAGGTGATGAGGTCTAACCCTGCCAGCAAATATTGACCTGAACAAACAACCCTGATGCACGTAAACTCTACCCACTCTTTAGTCTCGTCTCCTGTGGCAGGGCCTGCTGCATCCTCCATGTGGGCACATGAGACTCCTGCTTCCAGCTCAGACACCCCTCCAGTCCCCACCTCCAGGACTCTGCTCAAGCTCTTGCTCAGACTAGGAAGCCCTTATTTTCCACATAGACATGCCAATTGTTATCTGTTCTTCAAGTTCCACTCAATTTGAATCTGCCTCCCACGAAATTCTTACTGGATCATCCTAACCTCAGTAAAACTATTTCTGCTCTAAATCTTTGATGGTCTTTGATTTGCCCTAGGATATCTTTTATTGAGGTGATTTATGTATGAATATGGCTACTTTTAAGCAACAGCAGACAGAGGCTGTTTGTTTTCATGTTTTATGTCCAATAATGCCTGTCATGGTCTTTAACTACAAACCAGCAAGAAACAGGTTAGAGAAAGAACCACTCACCTTCTCTCAGTGCTATCTGGGCCAGATAACCTTTAGGAGTAATGACCAGGACCACTGTTCCAGAAGGGGTCAACATCCCATAGCTACATCAGGTAGTACCTAATTTTAGCTAGCTGAAGAGTCTTTAAAACTTGTTAAAATGCACTTTACTGGGTCAACCTAAGATTTTGATTCACTGCTGCAGGGAGAGAGATGTGTTGCCTTTAGCAGTGTAGTGAGTGGTGAGTTACCCACGCCTTAGTGAAGAGATCACACCCATGCTCATGCATGAATGGACCCTGGTTAAACCAGTGGGTCACAAAACAAAAACACAAACAAAACAAAACAAAAAGACATGGTTATGAGAAGGGGTCTTGGGAGAAAGGGAGTCTTGGTTGGTAGAAAGAGATAAGAGTGGGTTAGGGGTGGGTATGACCAGAATGCATTATATTCACGTATGAAATTGTCAAAGAGTACATGTATGAATTAAAAATGACAAATAAGAAATAATAGGTGATTGATTGAGATAGATGAGATAGATGATAGATAGATAGATAGATGATAGATAGATAGATAGATAGATAGATAGATAGATAGATAGACTTTGATTCAGTAATTTGGGCTGGCCGATCAAGAATATGAATTTTTAGGGCTGGAGAGAGAGCTCAGCAGTTAAGAGCTGCTCTTGAGGAGGACCCAGATTCAATTCCCAGCACCCACATGGTAGCCAACAGCCATCCAGAATCTGACACCCTCTTCTGATCTCTGTAGGCATTGCATGACAGGGGTGTACTTACATGCACACAGGCAATACATTCATGCACATAAAATAAAAATAATAAATAATAAATATTTTTAAAAGAATTTGACATTTTTTTGCAAGCCCATATATGTGATTCTAAGACAGCAGCCCGCATTCTACCCTGAGGAATATTCTTTTTTGACTGATGCACAATGAATTCAGAGCAGTTGAATAGTGTTGCCAGTTGTGTAAACAGCAAAAGTGCCTTTTGTTGAAGCCCCATGGAGCTGCACGAAGCATTCAGCATTCTGTGAACAAGTCAAAATACTTGGAGTCTGGAAATATCTTGTCCTTGGAAGTATCTATTATAGAATGGTCCAAGAGTCTTTCTTCCCTGGAAAAGGACAAGCCCAAATCGAACTTGGAAGCTATAACACTCACAGTTTAGCTTTTAATGTCTGTCTGAACTAAGATACATAGGAAACTCTAAGAAGGAACCAGGCCAATGTGAAAGAAGAACTTATGGTAGAATATTACTTTTAAAAAGACTTCCAGAATTAGTATTGGAAATGGAGAAATTTCGTCCACAGACCAGGACTCACCCAGCTAACAGTAGTATAAATTCTGCCCTCAGTGAGTCCCTGGGCCAGGACTCTTGTGCTCTGAGCTAATTCTCCTCCCACCAGCTCCACTCTCAGACTCTTTAATGCATTTTAAATAATGAAAAACTGATTGTGTCTCATTTCTATTATGTTCCAGATATCATACAAGACATTGTGTTTAAAAGATGAATAAGACAAGTGCCTTGTCCTAGGCCAGGAAATCAAAGCAGAAAACAATCACAATGTAAACAGAATTTGCACAGGAAGTGTCCTCAACTCGCCTGGGAGAAAAAAGGATGGAAGACTGAGATGCCCCCTCAGAACTGACAGATTCCCCCAGGAATCTACATGATCAGTATACTCTCCCTCCATCTGCTCCAGGTTACAGAAGAATTTTCCAATTCAAGGAGTTGACATCATCTAGTCCCCTCTGGCTGTTAGAGAGGGCAATTCTCTGCTGAGCTCAGTCGGTGTCCTCAAACTTCCCCAGCTGAGCTGTGATGCCTTCATTATTAGTCCTCTGCTAGGAACTGGTGGGCCCCCCACAGGACTTGTAGCAGAAAACCAGGCCCCTAATGGGGCATGAGACTGCCTGCTGCCACAGGCAGAAAGGCTGGAGAGCCATGAACAGCACCCGGTGAGGGAAGGCCTTCTGGCAAAAGGAAGAACTTCACCTATAGGAGGAATCAAGGACGTTGAGCCCCAAACTTTACATAAGCTAATTAGTGCTTAACTCAGAGAGTTTCGCCTTTTTTATCTTCTATTTCTCTCTGTGTATGTGTACGGTGTGTATATAAATGTGGGCGGATACATGCCATGACGCGGGTGTGGAGGTCAGAGGACAGATACATGCCATGACGCGGGTGTGGAGGTCAGAGGACGGATACATGCCATGATGCAGGTGTGGAGGTCAGAGGACGGATACATGCCATGACGCGGGTGTGGAGGTCAGAGGACAGATACATGCCATGACGCGGGTGTGGAGGTCAGAGGACGGATACATGCCATGACGCGGGTGTGGAGGTCAGAGGACGGATACATGCCATGACGCGGGTGTGGAGGTCAGAGGACGGATACATGCCATGACGCAGGTGTGGAGGTCAGAGGACAACCTCCAGTGTCAGTCCCCACCTTCATGTGATTGAGGGTCTCTCTTGTTGTTCATCGCTGCATACACCAAGCTAGCTGACCCTGCAATTTCCAGAGATCTTCCTGTCTCTGTCCCTCATCTCACCATAGGAGCACTAGGATTATAGACATGCGCCCCCACACCCAGCTTTATGTAGGTTATAGGGATTCGACTTCAAATCCTCACACTTGCATGGTAAGCACTTTACCCCATGAGCCCTTCACTTCTGTTTTAGCTAAGAGTTAACTTTGGGGGACTAAGAAGATGACCTCATAGGTAAAAGCATTTTCTATGAATGCCTTGATGACCTGAGTTCAGATTCCCAGAAGCCATATAAAAGCCAGAAGCCAGAGCACAAGTGTCTAAAATCCTAGAACAGCTATGGGGAAACAGGGGCGGGGACGAGAACTTCCAGAAACCCACAAAGATGGAGCAATGAGACTCTGCTTCAAACAAGATAAGAAGGTGAGGACCAATACCCAAAGGTTGCCCTCTGACATCCACAGGTATGCCTTGGCACGCATGTACCTGCATGTCCCACCAGAGAGAGACAGAGAGAGAGAGAGAGAAACTTAATGCATATGGAAAAAGCAATGCTGACATGCTGACTAGATATCGTGGTCAATGATGTGAAGTATCTGCTAGCCAGCCACAGGAGCTTGTGTGGAATGAGTCATGAAACTGCAGGTCCCACTAGGCAGAGCAATCTTCATCTTGCAAAGGAGTACCTGAAAGGGACCTTCTGCCATCCAAGGACTAGGCCTTCCTTTTACCCCCATGTTGCAGGGGAGACTCAAGTCAAATATAAAATGGAAATAGAGAAATGGCTGGTGCTGAGTACAGAGTTATTTTACTAAGCAAGTGTTTATTTTCATGAGGCACATGCAATTTTTCTTAAAATTACATACTAAATAACTGCAACCATTGATTATATTAATGGATTACCTCTGAAGAAGGAATCCAGTTACATTTTTGCACAAATTGCAAAATGTAGATTAGTTTCAAAGTTCCTTGACAGTTCTGTCATTCTTTCCTTGGTCTTGGTGATGGGTCAGGAGACCAAAATGATGGCAAAGCAGCCAAAACTTTATGGAGGCTTTGTTCCTTCACTCAACAAATATGCCCAAGCTCCTTGCCTTCTGCATACAACAACTCTGTAGAAAGCCCTGGTGCATACAAGGCAATGCTCATCCCCCAAAATGTTAACCAGTTTCAAGAACCATAAGAGCCCAAATATTCCAAAATACATTTAAGTTACTGCTGGACTTTATTCTAAGTGCGAACTAGAGCATAGTGCTTCCAGTCTAAAGGTTGGGGATTTCTTTAGCCATAAGAGGATGAGGCTGAGTGTGTGGTGACTCATGCCTATAATTCCAGCACTTGGGACATGGTAGCAGAGGGACCTCAAGTTCCAGGCCAGCCTGGGCTACAAAATGAATTTTAGGTAAGCTTGAGCTACATAGTTAGACCCTGTCTCAATAATAACCATAACGACAATAACAATAAATAAGTAGAAACCTATCAAATAGGAGGGAGAAGGGAAGGGAAGCATGCGAAGGAGCCATTGGTCAAGATTCATCCCAATAGAAGCTGACTGACACAAAGATGTTGACAGAAAAATAAAGACAAAGCAAAATAAGAGAAATTTTTAGAAGAGAAATGAAAAAAATGACTAATACATTTCTCAAATTCAACCCTTGTCCTAATTGTAGAAACTAGATTTTCAAAATTTAAAAACTGTCCTTCATCAATTGAATTAGCATATGTTTAGAGCTAGAAAAAAGATTTTTGATGTAGATAAACTAGTTGGGACTATAAACTGACTCAGTAGTTCTAGGAAACTACTCGGCATTATATATCAAGAATCTAAAAAGTGTTTCTATCTTTTGAGTCAATAGTTCCTAGTCGGGGCACTTATCTTGAACAAATAAATGATCAGAAACATAACCAAATATTCATTCCCAAGGATTAGCATTATAACATAATAGTAGCTCAGAAGTAGGTAATACAAGCACTTAACTTTAGAGGACAGGTTAAATAAGTTATGTATATCCACATGGGAGAATATTATGAAACCATTAACATTATGTTTAGGAAGAGCCTTGGTGAAAAGAGGAAATGTTAGTCATATAATTATAAATAAAATATGGCATGTAAAATTATCTATAAAGTATTATTTATACTATAAAAATGCAAAGAATGTACTCCACAATGGTCATTTATTTAGTGCTGGTGACAAGTTAGGTGACTTTTTTCCTGTTCTTTTTTATTTTTCCATCTATGTTTTCCATAATAATCACATTTTAATTAATAGAAAAATAAAATGATGGAGGAAAAAGATAATATGAAGAGAAATTAAGATAAGAAGAGAGATGGGAGAGACACCTCTCCCTGCTCCACAAACCTAAGGTTGGAGTACAAGGTAGAAAAGAAAGAAAGCTCCCTGGACCTGCAGCTGGGAGCAAAGGATTGTAGGAAGGACTGAACCCAAAGACTTAAAAGATTCAAATGACGGCTGAACGTGTGCTGTCCAGAGTAGCACTCAGAGGCGTCTGTCTCAAATTTCCTTCTTCCTTCCAAAATTAACTAGATTTACCGTAAGGTTTCATGCTCCCTTAACTTCTTCAATTACTCAACCTGTCTCTAAAATTTCAAATATTACTTGGTTTACCATTTGAGACCGCTAGGTTGAATCCTAACTGGTCCTAGAAACCTTATATATTGACTGACCCACATGGAAAAATGTATCAAAAGAACTATGGCATCTCTCAAAACAAAATTCACAAAATCCTTAATGTGCAATCATAATACCCAACACCCCCCCCCCGAAAAAAAAACCTCAAACGTCAGTACCAGCTGTAATCAATTGACTCATGCTTGGGTTCTTTCTCTGGAGACTCCATTCCAGGGAAGGAGATGAAGTAGACAGTCCTGGAAAGCTTCTAAAAAGGGGCCCCATCTGTTCAGCCCTTACCTTTCACTTGGCAAACCATGAATACTTAATGACGAGGTCAGCAATGATGACTAAGTTGATCAGTAATGAGTGTAGGAACAGCACTTCATCCCTGCACTTCCTGAATTGTGCCCAGGGAACCGAGGGCAACTACACATCCAGAGGAGACCTCAGCTGCCCCTCCCTTCACTTCCTCCTCACCCATTGGCTGTCCCCAGCCGGTGGAGACTCGGGTTCCCAGGTTATTAAGAGACGATGCTGGAGGTTCCATAGGCTGATAGGAAAATACAAGCCACTTCCTCACCAATCTTTGTTCATGCAATTTTAATGAACTCGACCTCAAGAAAGGAAAATGGAGCCTGGGTTATGTTAAATTATTCACAGCTCCAACCCAGGAAGACAGTGGAACCCCCTCTTCTGATTTTACCCCCTCATGACTCCTAATGCAAATCTCACTTTTAAAAACTGAAGAAATTTTTTAAACTGAGTTCATAAACAATTAGTGGATTTATAAATTGTGTTTCAGTTGGCTTTTATTTTTCAAGAATAATTTTGATATATCACAGTTTTTTTTCTGTTTTGTCTCATTTTCTGTTGTTTTGCAATTTTCTGTTTGTTTTGTTTTCTGAGACCCAGTCTCCCTAGAGCTCCAGCTGGCCTGGAATTTGCTACATAGACCAGGTTAGTGTTGAACTCCAGAAATTCCCTCCTCTAAAGTGCTGAGGTTAAAGGTGTGCACCACCACACCCAGTGCTGTTTTATAGTTGATTAGAAAAGAAAAGAATCAAGGGCTTTGGTTTGGGAGTTTCTATATTTATTTAAATAAAACATATATATGAAAACGAAACTTATGAGCTAATGGCTATGATAAAAGTGAACTTATTTAACAACAGACTTTAAAAAGGGTTAGCTTTGAGAATTACAGGTAAAACTTAAATGCTTTGTGCATTTTTTACATGCACCTCTTAGTCTATTTTCTACTACTCTAGGAGAATACCTGCTACTGAGTAATTTCTAAAGAAACGTGGTTTACCTAGCCTCTGATTCTAGTTTAAGAGCATGGTGCCAGTGAGGGACTCAGGCTGTTTCACTTCACAGCAGAAGCGGAAGAGTAAACAGGTATGTGCAGAGGCAAGACTCAAGGGTCAGCCTTACTTCTGGACAACCCATATGTTTATTATTGTTTTGGTTTCGTTTCCTGAGAGAGGGTCTCACTGTTTTCTACGTAGCCCGAGGCAGCCTGGAACTTATAGTCCTGCCACCTCAGACTCCCAAATGCTGGGATTAGAACAAGCCATTCTTGCTCTAATCCAGTCCCGTTTAACAATCTAATCATCTCTTAATGGTCCCACTTTCTAACTACCCTAATAGCAATCAAATTTCAACACAGATTTTGAAGGGAACAGCTCACCTTCAAATGCCTAGGTTGTATTAGCTTTGGAATGTAGTATTATCTCTGGGTATGGAAAAATGCAAGCTCAACAAAAAATGATTATTGCCTATACTTCAAGGACATGCTTTCTGGAAGTGTTCTAATACTCCATGCCTATAGGTAGTATTGATAAATATTGTTCTCAGAAAAAAACAGGAACTCTACATCTTCAGGAAGTTAAAAAACAACCACAGAAGTTGCATGGACCTTGTCCACTCACTTCAGAATCTAAGCTCTCTCTGCATTACTTATGCATGTGTAAGTAAATGACAAACTTAGTCATATGTAAGTATACCTATCCTTAGCAGGTGGCCTCCCCTCCTTATCCTAAAGTCTGTTTTTTCCACTGCTGAAGATCTAATCCAGACCCATTATCTCAGACTTGGAATCCCACAGATGGTTCTCACAGAGTCCAGACTCCATCTCCTCCATCCATCCTGAACTCCCTTGGCCTGAAAATAAAGCCATATTTCTCATACCACATGACTCCTCAATGAGTCATTTCACTTCTATTAGCCTCAATTTCCTAATCCATCAGATATAACATGTATTCTTGGTAGCTGGGGTTAATATGACATAATGCACATCAAGGACTTAACATAGCCCTGGCACATGTTAAGCATTTTAGGGGTAAATTTAGAGTTTCTCTCTGCCTCAAGGGATATGCCTCCAAGAATGTGATTGGCAGAGATGAAGCCAATACAGTCAACTACTTGCCAACCAATCAGTGACTTCAGGGGGAGGGTCCAGCGGGAAATCAGTGAAGCTGGGTAGGAGCCGCTGGTCTCCATCTTGGGTGTGTGTGCCGGAGGTCCACTGGACTTCTGATCAAAATGTTGTCTTCCCCATACGAAATTTCTGTCTCTCTCCCCGGGATGACTCCTTTGTAAGCAACCCGGAATAAACTGGTTTCTCTAATTGGAGAGCAATCTCTGTTCACTCAATGGGTTCGAACCTAGGGGGATGGGGCTGAATGCCAGGCCTCACTGGGAAAGGAGAATTCTTAGGACAGCATTCAACAATTGGTAGTTATTATTACACAGAAATGCAAGTTTCACATGTCCTCTTCCATCCAGTTCCAACAGTTCCTACTGAATAGTAGAAACTCAACACGTTTTACCAAATAAATGAAGTATTTAGGTCTCTTTCAAATGCTCCCATGCTTGGCCTGTTACCCAGCTTCTTCCAAATCCTGTACTGGCATTTTCCTTAGAATCCTCAGTCACTGGCCTTCACCGTTCTGTTGTATCACTGCTCTTGCATTCTTTTGGAGACTCTAAGTTCACTGGCTTCTCTCAATCCTATCTTCAGTGCTGTCCACACCACACACCCCTAGCAAACCCCAGGAATGAAGGCCTGACCTACAAGGTCATTCCAATAACAACCAAAGATGACTCCTCATTACAAAGCTCTGATCAGGATTTGAAAACACTCAAAATCCTCTAACTCCATATCATGGGGGAACACAGGAGGGTTAGTGATTGCTTAAACTGCACATTTCTCTCGGTTCAACCATGCTAAGGAAGTTGCTGGATTTCAACCCTTAACCAGTCAGACATTACTTCCAGTGCAGAGTAATTTTTACTTCATAGAAAGGAAATCTGTCTTAAAGGTAGGAACTAAAGGCAACACAGGATAAGCGAAGGGCACGTGTGGCACTCTGAAAGGCTACACCATAGTGAGGGCTCGGGAAGAGTGCACACAGAACACAGTGTCAGCATGGCACCTTCTCTACACTCAGGGACAGCTGCCTGAAGGGGCCCTTTCCTTTCCCTCTACCCACTCTCCCAAAAGGATGTGCCCATGAGATTTGAGGAGGCAGTAACTCGTATACAATTGCTTTTCCTAGTTTCCATGACAACTAGGCAAGTCTAGAAGTTCCAGGAATGAGGCAGTGCGGGTGACGTATGAAAAAGAGATGCTGATGTCAGTCAAATGTGTCACATCCACACCCGTGTTTAGCAGCCTCTCGGCTTCAGAAGTTAACACACACACCTCAAACTGCTCATTTCCAATTTGGTTCCAGGTGCCCAAGGAAAACGCCTCAGGGAAATGGATATAATTAGTCTCATTTTACCAATATGAACTTAGACTACAGCCTGATACTGAATAATCCCTAGCACCAAGGACACCTGATGTCCCTTGGTTGGGATTTTGATTTCATATAAGCCTACAAAGGACATATCAAGGGATAGTCATTCATTTTGTATCAGCAGCTAGTTATGGGCTGAGAACAGGGGATGGGAAATTGGCTTTCACCTTGGGGACTGAGCATGTCAGATTCAGGGGATCCTGCCTCAAAATGGCAGATGTAGGCTGAGTGGGGGATGGAGGTTCATTCAGAGACAAAATTGCCTAGAAAATATGAAGAATCAAAGTCTCCAGCTTTCTATTTGAAAAAAAATCTCATTTGTGAGTCACTTAGTTAGAATTCAGAACCCATTTCCAAAGAAGTCCTGTCTATTATAAATGATGATTGGGTTTTTAGGCTAGTCCACAAAAGCCTCTTTAACTCATAATGTAGATGAAATACTATACATCTGCAATGAAAAGCAATAGAAAAAATCCTGTTGTGATACCAGTAATTAAATGAAAAAGAAAAACATAGAAGTAGAAAATAAATTGACTTCTTTCTTTTGAATGTCCCGGCTCTTGGATGGGGTGGCGCAGCCCAGTTTCCCTTTACCTCATTTACATTAGGCAGTGGGCTAGAGGAGCAGGCATGGGAGGGGAGGGGAGGGCAGGGCTGGAGATGGAAAAAAGTAATCCACAAGGAAAAGAGTGGGGTGGGACTGTCTCCTGAGAGGGAAGTGGTTCCCTGGGATGAAGAAGAGCATGGAGTCTGCAATCCCAGCATCCTGGGTTCCAAACACACCGCTCCCTAAAGATTTGAGGGAGAATCTTCTCTCAGTTACCTCCCTGGGAAAGCTGACAGATTGCTTCAGAGGAATTCTTGCATGGTGGATACTGGTTATATTAGTTTGCTTTTCTGTTGCTATGGAGAGGAAAGAGTTTATTTAACCTTATAGATCATGGTCCTTCACTGAGGGGAGTCAAGACAGGAACTCAAGGCAGGACCTTGAAGCAGAAACCATGAAGGAAAGATGCTTACAGGCTCATTCAGCAATCAAGAAAATGCCCCACAAACATGCCCACAGGCCAGTGGGATGGAGGCAAGTCTTTACTAGAGCTTCTCTCTTCCTAGGTGTGTCAAGTTGATAACCAAGATTTGTCATCATACTGGTACACAGACCAGACACATTCCACCAAAGGACTTCTTACCCACGTTCTGAGAGGGTTGTCAGCCTCCAGCAGCCAGACCCTTTGGGGACTACTCAAATTCAGAGAGCCACATGCTCAAGGCCCCTCCACTTCCATGGCCCATATCCAAGAAGTGACCAGTATTGGAGAGACAAAGCTCAGCCATTTCAGCTTGGTCAGGAGACAACAAAAGGCCACTCAGACCAGAGTTTTCCAAAGGCTGTCACTTCACATGCATCCCAGCCTGGATTCTCCTTCCTGGCAACTCGCTTTTCCTCCTTTCCTTGTGAAGCTACTTCCCAGAGAACCTGCTTGTGACAGTCTAGCCTAGATCAGGCACAGATAAACAGTGAGACCTTCTTCCTGCCCCCTTCACAGCCTCAAGATTATCAGAAAAGCCTGGTAATCCCTCACAGAGCTCTGGATCTGTGGGTTCTGGGAGCCTAAACATAGAGTGCAAACCAGGATCTTGTGGACCCGAGGAAATATGCTCTCCCATCCCCCTGAAAACAGTCCTAGTGTCTAGATAATTTGAGAGGTTCTGTTTTTAATATGCGTGTGTTCCTGTTGCAATTAGAAAGCACAATTCCTATAAGAAGAATCCATATAGCAGAACTGCTTCTTTAGAATGGCTGCATCTAATACAATAGCCATTGGCCACATGCACTATTTAAATTTAAATTGACTCAGATCAAATAAATTTAAATTTCAGTTTCTTTGTTGAAGTAGTTTTTTATTCTTTGACAATTCTATACATGCACATAATGAATTTTGCTTATTTCCAGTCTCGATTACTCTCTCTCACCTCCCTTCTCCTTTCCCTTCTCTCCCACCTCTCTGACTTCCCAGTGAATCCCTCTCTAACCTTTCTGTCTTTTGTGAAGTAGTCATATTTCTTTTTTATTTATTTATTATAATCATTTTATGTGTATGAGTGTATTGCCTGCATGTGCGTAAGTGTACCCATGTTGTGCAATGCCTATGAAGGCCAGTAGAGGGAGTCAGATCCCCCTGGAACTGGAGTTAGGGATGGTTGTTAGCTACCATATGGAACTGAACCTGGGTCCTCTGCAAGAGCAGCCAGTGCTCTTAACCACTGAGTCATCTCTCCAGTCACCGAAGTAGTCATATTTTAAGTGCTATTGAGTCGTATGTGGCTTGTGACTCCCATGTTGGGCAGTCAGGCATGTAGCACAACAGGATGTTCTGCTAATTAGAATGCTGAATTATAAAGAATCTAAGAATGCTTGAATGACATTCTGTACTAACTTTCCATCAATCATGTCCTGGGATGAACATGCATGGAAAGAGATATAGGTACCACTAAGGCTTTAGCTCCCCCTCCCCATGCCCTCTGAGAAAATTCCATGAACAACTATTTCAAGGAAGTCAGAATGACATGGAATCATGTAGCCTTCTTGGCCTTCTATGACTTCCAAGCTCAACCAGAATTAAATATCAGGAAGACAAAAAAGGGTAGAAACAGAAGGGAACACAAGGCGGCAAGGGGTCCACTCCCAGCATCATCTGATCACCTGTAGAAGCCCCATTCATCCACTCCAAACAGTATTTAGGCTCTGCTGACACATCATCAGTAGACAGTGTTGATATATCCTCAAACTGATCAACCCATGCAGGTTTCTTCTCAGTCAGGTACAGGCCATTGAGGTCACCCCTAGACACCAACATTGTCAGTCACAGACCAACACTTGTTGAGCCAAAGGGGGTTGACAACCTCAACTGTGCATTGTTGCTCCTCCAGATGACACATACACTCCCTAACTTTTCCTTTGGATCTGGTCCTGGCCTCCTATTCCCTCCATGAACCCACACTTCAGATTCCCCTTATACCCAGAACTAGGACTTAGGTTTCATTCTTACCCTCCCCTGTGTCTATGGAGGCAGAACAGTCCCAGCAGCAGAGAGACCCTCCCCCTTGCCTCTCACACCTTCCCCTTCACCCAGTCTGTAGTTCAAAGGCAACCCACCGCCCTACAATTTTTGATCCTTCTTACTAGACAACACAAAATGTGGCAGAAGCCACAACCACATCCAGAACGAGTCGTGTGGACCATTGGAGAGAACTGAAAATATGGAGCATCATTTTCACCAGTATAGGAATCCCATCTCCACTGCCAGCCCACATACCCATAAGCATATCTGAGCCCTCCTTTCTCTATTCTCATAGGATCCTCCTCCTGAAAGCAAAGCATGCTTTGCTTTCAGGAACAGCGGAAGATGTGTTCATAGTACATACCAGCAGGCAGGGCTGGGCTACAGCAGTTAAGAGAGATCTTCTAGCACTCCCACAGCAATTGCATTACAAATGCACTCACATTGTATTTGTCTTCAGAGCTGGGAAATGCTACTTTTTAGTCACTGAGTACATAAATCTTCTCTTAGAAACAGGTTATTGTCTAAACAGCATTCTTATTGGACACAACTGATAAATTAGAAGGCTGCTGCTGCTATCCCACTGAGGATCTCAGACTCATGATGTTCTGCTCTGAGATTCCTTTCACAATATGCCACACTGTCACCAGCAAATAACACTCTCAACCATTTCCACTCCCACGCCATGCACACCTGCTGTGAGCTCCCACCATACACACCTGTGCAGAGAACAAGCCCACAACAGACCCACAACTCACACACCCACACACATGCCAAGCTCACCCTATACAGGCTTCCAGAGAAGAACAGAGAAGTCTCAGAGTCAGTGAAATGCTATTTGAGAGGCAGTTTTGTCAGGTCCCTTGGGGACCTAGACACCTGTGATAGCTCCTGGGTTCCAATATTAAAGCACCTAATGTTGGGGGCTGGAGAGATAGCTTAGTGGTTAAGAGTACTTGCTGTTCTTTTAGAAGACCTAGGTTCAGTTCCCAGTACCCACATGGTAACTAACAACCATCCATAACTCCAGTTCCAGAAGATCCAACACCCTCTTTCTGACTTCTGTGAGCATTGCACACATAAAGGTAAAACATCCATTACATAAAATATAAATAAATAAATAACTTTGAGGGGTTATTTTTGAGACAGCATCTCCCCGCTTAGCCCTAACTGGCCGGGAACTCATTATGTAGACGAGTCTGGCCTCAATCTCACAGAGATCTGCCTGCCTCTGCCTCCTGAATCCTTGGATTAAAGGTATATACCACCATGTCTGACCTAAAGTACTTTGTTTTTTAAAAAGACATCTAATATTGGTTGACATGAGATTTTTTTCAGTTGCCAAGAGATTTTTCATGAATTGTTTTATTCAATTTAAACCCTATAATAAGTCTCCAGGTAAGTGTTATTGACAAGGTTTTTATTGACACATAAAGTGTACTGGGGTCCAAAAAACTGAAAACTGTTTGCCTGGGGTCATACAACTGAAGCGCAGCAGAGACAGGGCCCAATCGCTGTCCCTACTGAAGCCCATTTCTGAGTACTTTGTAGACCTAACACAAAGATCTGAAGTTAAGTACTAGGAGGATATTCTCGTTGAAACACATAACACAAAAAGGAAATTCACCTCTCTCACGCTGATTTATTCAAATAACAAAGGGCATATGGGAAATAAAGCCCAAAAGCTACAATCATGTAAAAGCAGCCTGTGTGAGAGGAGGTCCTAAAGCATTGCTCCATCTCCCAGCTGTCACCCAGGAGGCATGCTCTCTCCTGTCCTGAACAACCTCTGACCAGGACAGCCCACAGTAATGCCCTCCAGACCAAAAGTCCTTAAATTTGAAGGTGTTAACAATTACACAGGATCCTGTGGCCCATCCCTGGAGCTTCGGATTCAATAGTCTGGTTAGGAGCCTGGATATCTGCATTCCTATTTCCTGATGAGTTATGAATCCCACCTAGTAAGACTTTCTACTACATAACTACACAATTTAGAACTTGGCTGCTCACTGTCTCAGTTTCCAGTCCCCTCTCTGTAATCCCAACCATATTTAGGACCCTCCCCGAAACCCAGCACTAATTCTGATCACAGTTTGAAACTGTAGCTCTGACTAAAATGACCTTGTGCTTTGTTCTGGACATAGCATTTCCCACCCCCACCTCCGTGTGCCTCTTAGCCCTTTCTCTCTATTTCATATTCTTCCTCTCTAATACTTCAGATTTCTAAGCTAACTAGGATCTATTTCCTTTGATCAAGCCTCCTCCCTAGGAATGGGATCATGGAGTCCTGAATCCTACTATGTCACTGCTGATCTGGCCTTGATGCCAAGTGTTTGCCTGCACAGACATTTGTGTCTCACTACACCAATATTCCCCTCCCTAGCTACCCTTGTCTGTTGGAACACTCAGCTCCTGGCCTTATTCCTTCTCCTCATTGCAGTAGTTGCCTGACGCTGAGTTCTGATTGTCTTTACTGTTGGAAAGAATCACTTACTATAACTGCACTTCCCCGTCAGCACTTAGAGATTGGACAGCTCCCTTAAAACCCAAAGACAGGCAGATAGATCTAAGACCGTCCCCATGTTTTCCTTGCTATAAAAACAACACCATGCCTCTGTGAACTGGTAGTCTGGGGGGTACATTTTCCTTTATTTTCCCCACAGTGAATCCTTGCAGATTTAAGTAGAGAAGTTGAGACCTATCATGTGTTGGCAGCACTATTTTGCACTCTCTGGGTAGTCAATAAATATTAAGCAACAAGCTGTTTGGTCCCTTGCCTGGTTGGCACCTAGAAAAGTGTCATCCGATTTGAGATGCAAAATGCCTTTTAATATCCCTTCCAGCACCTAAAATGGGGTTCTTACACAACAGGTACTCCATGGATATTGAACGAGTAAATGAGCTCATGAAGAAGGACAGTGGGGTTATGTCCAGGTCCCCTTGGTGGTATCCAGAGTAGCACACTCATCCAGAAGAAAGCAACTTCCAATCTGCCGAACCTGAGAGAATGCTTCCAGGACAGACTTCCAGCTAATTCCCAGCACAAAATTGAATCCACACATCTACGAATTGTGGCTTGAAGCCTACAATTATGCTAGCACAGTGGATCTCACACGGTTCTCAGTCCACGGAGATCTTTAACACAAAGGCTGCGTTGTACTCCTTTCCACTCATTCTCCAGACCCTCTTCTACCCCGAAGTGCTCTCAAAAACAAACACTCAGAGCCAGAGAGATGGCTAGTGAGTAAAAGCACTGACTTCTCTTGCAGAGGGGTTGGGTTCAGTTCCTCAGCACTCACATGGCAAATAACAACCATCTGTAACTCCAGTTCCAGGGGATCCAAAGCCCTCTTCTGACAACCACAGACATTTCACGACATGGGTGCACTTATGGACCTGTAGGCGATACACTCATACACATGAATAAAAATAATAAATAAATAAAAGGGTTTTTTTTATTTTTTAAATCTCTTCCTCTTATCTACCCATTTTGAACATTAACTCTTACCAAGATATCTAAGTAGATGGAGTCAGTAGCTACATATGTGTTAATTATTTCAAAGCGCTGTACTGCTGCAATCGCCTCCCTGTCATTTTTTTTTGATAGATCTCCTGGGGGGAAAGCTTATTGCCATCCAGGGATGCTCCAAATGTTCATCAAATTGAGAAACCTGCTCTACAACAAAAGCCCAAGGGAGTGGGACAAAGGAGAGGTAGGTCTGGGCAGGCTGGATTGCTGGGCAGAAAAAGAATGTCCCTGCTTGAGTTACTGCTCAAAGGAGAGGTCCAAGTTCAATGTTCTCTTAAAGGGTTTGTGTTCTCCGACTGGCTTGCTGAAATAACACCACAGGAAGATTGGGGGGACGGGTTCAGGGCAACCTGGGCTTCAGGTTGTAGATGTCCAGAAAGGTTTACAATGTTCCCTGCAGGAGCTGGAGCACAGAGACGTGCAACAGTTTGCAAGAAGCAAGGATTTTGGTTACCAGGCAACATATTGCAAGTCTCTATTTGTTGAGTGTCTGTGCCACCAAGTTTCTCCAATTCTAGGAATGGTTTCTTGCTCCCGATGACCCCCATGGTTGCCAGTCTTGCAAACAAGAGGCAGCTTACAACAGATTGTACCCAGTGAGAGCCTTGCACTAGCTGAGCTCAGATGCAAGAGCAGAAGAAAGAAAATGGCTGATGCTGCAGGGGACTGAAGCTTCAAATGTCTGGGATGTTTACCTATTAGGCTGTTTTACATATAACATCAGCCAAAAACAGAAAGAAAAAGTCAACAGCTAGAGGGCCGAAGCTCAGACCTGGATTCTGAGTCCTCATCCCCAGGCTCCTCTGAGGCTGAGCTGGGATCTCCATGTAGTCTCTTTTTCCCTGACCTGGTTTCTTTACCTGCAAAAGGTAAAACACAGACTGGAGTCCTAAGGAGGAAATAGCAAGTCACCCTATTACAAGAACCACAGTTTATGAGAACAAACAGGTAATTAGTGTATCATAACTATTGATGGTTTCATCCTAGGTTCCTAGTCCACAACAACCATCTTACCATCACCAGTGATGGCTGGGGAAAAGGAGAGTCCAGCCTGCTCTGGGACACAGAAGTCAGAAAGGCCTAAATGGGAAGAAAGTCTAAAGAACAGTTGTTTACAGATGCATGGGCTGATGTAGGAGTTGTAGTAGAAAGAATGGTCAGGTGCCACTGGGCAAAGAGCCAACATAAGCCTAAGACCAGAAGGCCAATGCTCATGGAGAAAGAAAACAACCTACCTATGGTCCAAGATGTGGGCAAGACTGGGGCAACTGGACTGAGTCTAGACAGCACTAAGGAGACTGGGATTCCGAAAAGTTCCCTCTAATCCCAGAACAAGCAACAAACAATGAGGAAGAAAACATAGGAGGGGTCAGGGGAGGAGGATCAGGTAGGACCTGGCCAAGTAAAACAAGTTAGCTCTGAGTTGTGACCTACACAGGAATAGAAGTACTTGCTGGACACCTTATCACATACTAGCTTGTGCAGGGGCTGGTCCCCCAAGACCAAACTCACTTGCAGACAAGAATAAGAAATCAAGACTTAGGAAACTAAGAAGCCTTATCATCTAGGCTGATTTCTGGACCCTCCTAGTAGTGGAAAGTGTATGACTTTTTGCCAGGAGATATGAACAGATATCTAATCAGCCCAGATAGGCACTGACAATAGACCAAAGAAACTATTCCTCCCAAGTGCAGCTCAGTGAACCAGTCAGCTGATTTGGGTTATTTCCAGAAGTAGAGATCAGAGGCTGCTTGGAGGAGCAAAGGTGGTTCAAAAGGAACTGCATCACTGAAAGGCCCACCCCAGCATAGGTGAAAATCCACAAATGCCGCATTCTGAATGCTTCCCTGCATACCTGGCACATAACTTGGTTGATGGGAGCATCTTCTTTCCACAGCAGTTGGTACCATTTACATAAACTATGTTGGGGTCTGATAAATCTTCTAACTTCCTGAGCTTCTTAAGCCTCTTAAGTTGCATGAGCTTCTTCTCTGCTCCCTCCAGGAGGAATATTTCAGTTCCCAGGAGATGACTACACAACAGTCTATCACAATGCCTTCTCTTCTGTACAAAGTTTCCATCTTCTGCCTCTCTTCCTTCCCCTTCCTTGGTCTTCTCTTCACCCTCTCTCCTTGAGCCAGGATAGACTTTCTCTACATTCCTCATACCTAGTTACAGGATGGCTTGAATGTGGCACAAATATCCTCTGGACAGGGCAGGTTTGCAGGATACCACACTGGAGGTGAACACCAGCTTTCTAGGTCCCGCGTCTTGTCCCATGTGCCTGGAGCATCGCTTCAGGGCCACTATGTAAGCCCAAATGAGGTGTGGCTGGGAGCTGAGGCCAGGGAAATGGAAAGAGGAATACCAATCTCTTTCTTTCCCTCCCAGCCAGTTGGAAATGTGTTGTGTGATCATCAAATCCAATTAGTTAAACCCTCAGTTCTGACAGAAGGAGGCTTCAGAGAAAAACATCTAGCTTTGTTGGCTCCCAGCCTCTCAAAAGATAATAGAGAAGATCAGATTGCAAAAGAACAGAGTCCCAGGTCCTTGATCCTCACTGCCAGGGGCAATCAACTGTGAGCTGAAACCTCCAACCTGCCCACACCTGGCAGAGTGAGAAAAATGTGAGCCTCCAGACACAATGACTAAGTCTTGGGGCTCTCACCTGCGGACCTCGGTCACCCGTGCCCATTGAGTCTCTTCCAGAAGATCAAGAAGGTAGGAGCCAGGAAAGCCAAGCTTTATACACCTTCAGGCAGATGTCTGCCGGCAGCTTCTGTCATGGTGGCTCTGACAGCCCACCCTACATGCTGGGTCCCTGGTTCTGTATCCTCAGGAACCCACACCCATCTGCCTTTGCTATCTCCTGAGCAAGTGTCCAGGATACTGGCTGTGCAGAGAGGGCAGGCCAGAGGACACCATAACTGACAGGACAAAGGCAGAGTCAATTGGGACAGCCTCTAGGGCTCTTGGGGGTTGCTTGAGGACACAGAATTCTCTAAACTGCCACCTCAGACTGAACTGCAGGTTGTGAAAAGCCCTTGGAGATGTATTCTAGTGACAAGAGGGAGCAAAGCCATTGAAATGTCACAGCAGTGCCAGCCAGCTTACCTTGGTCACTGGTAATCGGATTCTGTCATGTGCAGAGCATTAAAGCAGACAACGAATCCAAATAGTGACATTTGCTAAGTTCATCTCCTGAGGCCACTGTTCCCTTCCTTGCTGGCCAGTGATAATGTTCTGTCCTTCTCCAGCCCTAGCAATGGCAGGAGGATCTGACTGAGGGGAGCAGACACCTGTAGCCAACAGAAGCACCTATCCCACCCCTACTGGGACCAGGAAGGTGATAGCAGTGGTACACAACCAGGCCTGAGGGGACCAAGAGCACAGATGACAGCTTTGGAAAGAATTGCACCACTTCCCGAGGTATGGAGAAGAAAGAAGCACCCAGGTAACCTCTCTAGACCTCCGCACCCAAGCCAGGATCAGAACCTTATCACACTCACTCAGATATAAAAGATCACCTAGTGCATACACAAACATGCATGCACACACGTCTGATCCCCCAGCCTTTACTCCCTATGAGATAAACATTTTACACACTTGGATCTGAAGTACAGTGACCTACAGGTAGGTTAATTCTTTCACCCGCTGTTCATGTGACCACAGAGTGGAGAGCTCATAGACCCACAGTTTAGCCTCCCATTGATGGGGTCAGCTTTTCAAAACACATCACAAATTTAAGTCAAATTTTCCTGTTTGAAAGGTTTATTGTTACCACAAGTTGGCCGAAAACATGCAAATTCCCAATAAAAATGATAGAACCCAAAGTTAATCTAAGTTCAAACCTTTGCCACGAGTTGTTTCATAGCAAATAAGTTGCACCACCACCCCACCCTCCAAATCAAATTTCTTTCTTTGGTGAATCTGAGAAAAAAATCACTGAATGTAAAATATTATGGTCAAATTATAAAATAATAACCAGGTACATTTATTTGATCCTATTTACAGTATTAAAGCATGCACTATTCTTAAAATTTGGTTTGGGTTTCATTTTTCTAGCTATAGGGATCAATCCCAGGGGTTTTCATATTTAGTCAGGCGAGTGTTCCATCACTGAGTTCTAGCCCCAGCCTAAGAATTCAGGATTGGACTAGAGTGGAAGGGTGTTTTCCATCATTTTCAAAGCTGATCACAAGCGTTTCCTAATGTTTAATTGCTTCTACTGTATTTCAATAGGCTTTTGTGCCCATTTCCTACATGGTGTCATTAAAACCTGACCTCTGAAAATTAACATGAACATGGATCATGCTTCCCCATCCTGCCAACACCACCAGTTTCACTTAGTACCAACTTCAGTTATGACAGATGCTCATTCGCCCTCTGGCTTAAAATAGCTGTCACAGATGTCAGACGTGGCAAATGTTCTCTGCCAGCTTAATAGCCCATTAGGCCACTTCGTGGGAGAGGCAAATGAATCTGTCACCAAAGGGGAGCATCAACTTCGCCCAGCACCATGGGCTGGAGACCTTTGCCTGGATCAATCGTTGAGATAGCTTTGATTGGTTAAAAATAGATAGAGAGCTAGCAGAGCTCAGACTCACAACCAAAAAAAAAATTAGATGTTAAAGTATTGCCTCACTGCAGAAGCTGCTAGCTAGGTTTTTCAGAACCCAACAGCGTTACAGTTTGAAAATGAGCACCCTGGAGCACACAGGGTTCAAAGATGACCACATGAAGCCTCTCTCTTGGCTGGTACCACATGAAATGCTTCCAAAAATGCCACCATGGGAAACATTTGGGAATTTCAGACATCTACAGTGAACACACCCCAAACAGCTCTACTAGGTTTCCCTTGAAGTGTCTGTGCAAGTTACACTGAAATCATACTCCTTCTGGCTGAAAAGAAAAATCTACAAACTATTTTAATCGCTTGAAG
This sequence comes from Eospalax fontanierii, assembly GCA_035773235.1. Classification (NCBI taxonomy): domain Eukaryota; kingdom Metazoa; phylum Chordata; class Mammalia; order Rodentia; family Spalacidae; genus Eospalax; species Eospalax fontanierii. The sequence continues at coordinate 96,071,626 of CM069528.1, read as the reverse complement.
CATTTCTGCTATGTTGTAATTATCACATTGCCTCGTAATTATTTGTTCTGTGACTGTCTTCCTTCTCTACCCTCAGGCTCTAACATCTTAAAAGAGCTCCCTGTGACCTCAGTATCCACATGTACATGGTGTAAAGAGAAACTCTGCAGCTTCAGTTAGACTAAGTTCATTTGGATTGGAACTGAAACATCAATAACTTTTACCTCTTAGATTCTGAATCTTTTTATAAAACCCCAAATTCATTATACTTGCATAGATAATCAATCAAACTTGTGCATCTTTTTATAATTTTATTTATATATTTTGTGTATGAGTATTTTCTCTGCATGTAGAGAAATGCACCCATGTGTATGGTGCCCACAGAGGCCAGAAGAGGGTGTTGGCATCCATGGACCTGGAGTACAGATGGTTGCTAGCTATCATGTGGATGCTGGGAACAAAATGTAGGTCCTCTGCAAGCACTGAGCCTTCTCTCTAGCCCCCAAGAACTGTGTGTCTTAAGCATCTCTCTTAAGGCATTATAATAGACCAATGCATCGTGGGAAATTAGCAGTTATCATTACATATTTGGGTCCTTACATGCCCACCATCCAAAAGAAATTAATAACCCTGATTACTAGAGTCTCTAAGGCCAATCTCACATTAAAATTAAATATGCATGAGATACACTTAGCTCAATGTTTAGTACATGGGAATGCTGTTTGAACATTAGCTCTCTGTTCCCACGTGCTGCTTAATGCCTCTAATCATGGCTGAAGCTTTTAATGGCAACAGTTCAGCTTTCAGGCCTACCACTGGCAATGCTTTACCATTCCAGGCCAGGAGCATGGAGTGATGATCATTTGGACACCCATGTGTTTTTTTTTTTCCCTAAAACTGATGTTCTGTTTTGTTTAACGAGACTCTCTTACCTTTCCACTCCCTACCCCCAGTTGTAGTTGGCTAAAGTCAAGCCAAACAATGAACTGGTGAGTTCCATGTATGTAAATAACCAAACAGCAATGAAAAGAAAAAAGCTGCTTTAGTCTGAAGAACTGCCCTCTTCAGAGTTCATTAACTAAGAGACCCTTCATATCAGGGCAATAAAAGAACACTCAAGTTCATGCAAAGATAAAGTTAGTCTGTATTGGGTGGGAAAATGAGCAGGAGGAACACCTGACAGATGCAACAGAAGGGCATTGTGCTTACTCACAGGATGAGCAGGTCAGCATGAAGAACTGGGCCAGCAGCGAACGGGAGCTCTCTCGCCACAGAAAGGCAATGGATCCCCATAGAGCAGAAGTATAAAAATAGCTAACCAAGTCTGTTTGCTCATTAAGTCATTCTCTCATTGTAATGTAAATCTCTGAGGATCCCTAGCCAAGAAATTCCCTAACTGATGGACACAGAGATTCTGATCTTTGCTGAGTGACCACTCATGAGCTAGGGACCAAGCTGCTATCATTTGAGGTACAAAGAAGCTTGTAAGAAGAGGCTAGACCCTCCCCTTATTGACCTCCCCCAGGTGCAAATCCCAAATCAATACAGCTGCAACCACCAGCAGGTTTCACCCTATACAAAGGACAACACAAGGGACTAGTGAGTTGCCACAATAATATTTCAAGCAACTTAGAGACGTGCTGGAGTTAAAATCCCAACAGCAGATTCCATCAGCTAGGTGAAATCTCATATGTCTACCAGGACAGTGAAGTAAGATCACTAAACTATGAACAATTAGTAGTTTTTATTTTTCTTGTTTGGGTTTTTTTATCTAAAACTAAGTTCATGCATCTACAAAGCCATGAAAACCAGCTGAGTCCATTTTGACCCATAGATGATGAGTGGATCCATGACACTGTCCTCAAACCATTCACAAATCTAGGAGGTGTAAGCCCTCCAAGCCCTCCAGATGACATCACAGCACAGTCACAGCCAAAGAAACCTGAGTAACTTACGCAGAGCATGCCACTCATCCTGGCGGATGGTCTTCGTGATGTTGAATGTGAGGTTCCTGGGGATGGTTGCTGAGGAGTAGTGATACTTGATGTACGTGCATCTCTCAATTTCTCCTGAAAGAGAGACAGGAAGTTAAATGTTAATGAGGTATCAAACATCTCTGGAGCTGTGGGAGCCACATGTCCACCCTCAAGAAAGAAACATGTTTTGTGTTGCACCAGGCGATATCTACAGTTTATGCTAGGCAATAAATTTGACTCCAAAAGGAAAAGGGAGTAGAACCACCTTAGGAAAAGACATCTTTGGAATCATGCAAGTACAAGAAGAGTCAAATTTCAGACTAATAGAAACTTTTTATTAAAGTGGTGCCCATTTTTGCTAGCCTTAAGAAAATCAGCTTTTGACACCAAATGTGGGGGAAGAAGAACATTCATTCACTGCTGGCAGGGTTGTAAACTACTGCAACCACAACGGAAATCAGTGTGGAGAACTCTTCAAAAACCAAAAATGAATCTACTCTATAATCTGGTTATACCACTCCTTGGCATATACCTAAAGGACTCATCCTACTGCAGAGATACTTGTGCAGCCATGTTTGTTACTGCTCTTTTCACAATAGCTATGAAATGGAAACAACATAATGTCCCTCAGCTGACTAGTGGATAATGAAAATGTGGTACATTTACACAATGGAGTTCTATTCGGTGGTAAAGAAAAGACGAAATCATGAAATCTGTAGGTAAATGGATGGAACTAGAAACTGCCGTACTAAGTGACTCCAAACAAACAAGTGATGTATATTCTCCTTCATATTCGTATCTTAGCACAAAACCCTGACATGTGAGTATATATCCTGAAGTAACAGCAGAAGCCAAGAAAAGGGAAAGAAATCATGGAGGCTAAGGGAAAGAAGGAACTCAAGAGAGGGAGGGTAGCAGGAGACAGTGTTACCAAGGGTGGAATGGGGAAGATGTGGATATTTAACTGGGAAGGGAGGAAGGAATGATATTCAAGTAATCATGAGGGTAAACAGGAAGGAACTAAAGAGAGGGGGCATAATAGGAGATGGGCATTATAAAGAGGAAATGTGTATGCTTTAACTCGGGAGGAGGAGGGAGACCAGACAGGGAGAGAGAAAAGAGATAATCAATGCTTAGGCGGTGTGAAAAACCAGAAGGAAATGTATTAATTCAAAAGCCTACTGAAAATAGACATACATCTGAACGTGAGTGCATGTGTATAACTGAAGGCTATATAACAAGAAACAGTGCCACACAGGAGAAACTTCCCTTTGAGTTGCTGGTCAGGGTAGCTTAAGAGATTTTCACAATAACACAGGCAATTGCCATAGCCCTTGATTACCTCCCATAACTTGAAGGTAAGACCCTATTGCTGAAGAAAGAACATACTTCAGTAACAGGACTTGAAGCCACGGAGCTGGAACTGACCTGGATGCCTCCTCCCTAGTGACTAGCTCTCATAGTTTTAGAATATACTATGGAAGCTGCTAAGGGAGACAATCAATCAGTGGTCCAACCCCAGCTTTAAAGCCTACTAACCACTAGTGACACAGCAAACTGCATCAGTGCAGTAGTGGCACTTCTATCTTCAAGCTAATCAACAGCTATTTAATTGGACTTAAAACCCACTCTATGGAAGGGAACTGTGTACAATAATCATAGCCAAATACACATTGCTGGAGAGGTCATAGATCCTAGAGAAATCTCTATCTCTATCATATCCTCTACAAATGTAACTTCTTACTGTATGCTAAATATAGATCCTTATCTATACAGACAAGTATACCCATCATCAATCATCAAAAAAGCTTCTTTTTGCAACAGATGGAGACTACTAAAGAGTTCCACACAACTAGTCACACACAAAGAATAAATGTCTTTGGGATGTCCAGCCCAAAGTGACACATCTACAATGCGGCCTCTGCACCAACATAGTGGAACAGGGGGTAGACAGAATATTAATGCATCTCTCAAATTTCACCAGTGAAGTTTCCTCATGTAACAGAGGGCAATGAACACAGAAGGTCACAACTGGCCAAAGTGTAGAGAATGAGAGACTACAGAGTATGTGTCCCTGGATGGGACTCCTGTATTAAACTTCACTCATCCAGGGCTCAGTGACTACTGCAAAGATGAGGTAAAAGGATTTAAGAGCCAGGGATGGTGCGTGACCATAAGGAAACAGAGTCTTACAGGCCTCTGGGAACTCACTCATATGGACTTATACCAATGGTGATAGCATGCACAAGACCCATGCAAATTCAATCAGAAAAAAAAACCAGCATAGATCTGGGGAAATGGGCAGCAGGCCCCCAACCCTAGCAGAGGAACTATTGGCAATTGATCACTGCTGGATGAAAGAGAGGTCATCTTGTTTAAGGGAGCAACTCTAGAGAGGCTGACTGGACTCCAGTGAATGGACTCATGCCAAGGGACATCTGGTTAGACAAACTTGACTCAATAGGCCTTAACATATATGACAGAGTGCATGAAATCCAGAGGGAAAGCTACAGGCAGTGCAGAAAGGAGGGGAGTCTAAAAATGACTAAGATATATCATATGAAATGCACAAAAATTCAATTTAAAGTATATTGAAAAAAAAAGAAAATCAATTTTCAAGTTTAAAAAGTGTGTGACACCTGAGGACCAACGCCTGTCAATGACACTGAGGATGACCTCTTACTTCTACATGCATGTGTGTGCCCAACTACACACAAACATACCCCTACACACACACATCAACTTTCAAGTTAAAAAAGGTTCTTGCCACCAAAGAAATTAAGTTTCCATTTACAGCCTCAAAAGCAGGCTTCAGCGTTAGTAATATAATCTGTGCTTTCAGTACCCAGGTTTCTGGAATGGTTTTGGGGGGGCGAGAGGCCCCTCCCTTTTCTCCTCCATCCTCCCAACCTTTACTCTCAACACAAGGCTCTCAAATTAATCTGTGTCTCTTTGAACCAGTCTCTTCTCAAGTTTCTTGGACAAAATTGTAGGCCATTAACAGACTCAATACTCAGTCCAAGAAGGCCTTCATAAGTCGCCATTTATCAACTCATTGTGCTAATCAAAAGTCAAACTGGCAGAGATTCTTAAAGTGTAGTACCAGATTCTTACACAGGAACTCATTAGAAATGCAACTTCTCAAAACCAACCCCAGATATACTGAAACTCCAAGATAGAAGCTGGCTGAAATGTGTAAGCCTTTCAGGTGGTTCTGTTGCTTGTTTAAGTTTGAAAATTGCTGTGTTGTAGAATCTCATCGAATTGTCAGGTATTAATTCAAATATCTTCCACACTTGCAAGTTTCAAAAGGAAGGCCAGATTAACTCTTCCCTTGCCCTCTTCAGACTCTACAGGTGTTTCTATTGACGCCTGCTTATCTAGGGGATATTAAAACGCAATGTCAAGGCATTGTGAAGAATCAGGGGAAGAGCGATTTTTAAAGGTTAGGGGTTTTGAAATTTGGTTTCTCACCTGAATGGATTTTGATGGTAATCCATTTTGCACCCCACTGATTTTCAATTTATAACTGGTGGCACCTGATTGAATTGTCTGACCCCCCTTCCAGCCCACTGTCAGCAGGGAACCTGGCAATTGGTGGAGTGCAATCATTTAGACAGTGCCTTATGAAACTGATGCCTTATTGTAAATCATATTTGGACAACTGCCCAGTTGCCAGTTATTGGCAGGCATTCCTCTGACAGGACAGACTCTAACCAAAGAAACAAAGTTCTGGAAAGGGGCATGCATTCTTTCACTGCACCCACAATTTTTCAGTCCCTCTGCCTCTGTCCTCTTAACCTAAAAATGTCCCGTGGCATTCCCACGCCTCTGAGCAATATCCCTCACACCGCATCCTGCCCTTCTCCCTTACCTAGACAGCCTCCATTTCCTCCACTCAAATCCAACCCTCCTACCTGCATTCGATTTCAAAATAACATCACCTCCTCTCTAGACTTAACATCACCCTCATTTCTGCCTCCTCCCTGGGAGATCTCTCTGGTCACCAAGTTCTATTTGTTTCACATCAGAAATTCCCCTAGAGATCCATTTCCTCTCGGTCTCCACTTTCTTCGTGGTAGTTACCCTAATAAAATCATATACAATATGATGTTTTGGTCAAAGCCAGGCCACATACAGGAAGAAGGTCCCTTGAGATAATAGCACCTACTGGTGCCATGACAATCTTTGTTTATGTAAATACACTATAAAATTCACGAGGTGACAGAATTGCCCAAGGACCAGTCTCTTAGAATGCATCCTCATCGTTAAGTGATACCTGACTCAAGGAACCTCAACTAACAAAGGCACATTTTTGTGGTTTCCAACTTTAGGCACATCATGGTGCACTCAGAAATGTGTACAGGACACCTGGAGTAAGCAGCTGAGGCAGTCCCTCCAGGCTCCCTGTGAACAGAAGGAACCAGTATTTCTAACACACCTGGAACCCATTCCCATGTTCTGTACTTGTCCCAACAGTAGAAAACTCTGAGAGACTGTTCCATTGAACCCATTGTATAACCCCATTAAGTAATTACTATTACCAATGCCCATTTTACAAATGGAAAGTGCAGGGTCAGGAAGATTAAGTGACGTGGCCAGGATTAGAACTCTGAGTTGTCTAAGCAGGACTTCCTTCCACTCAGCCATGCACCAATATTCTACAAAGGAAATGTGACCATGTCCCACCTCCTTAAAAGCTCTTCTGCCTTCTTGAACACAGGAGAAACCCCCCACTCTCCCCAGTCCCTTTCTAGCTACCTTTGGCCCCAATACTCAACCACCTAAAGCTCCAGTGTAAAATACTAAATATGCACCTGCCCTCCTCTTCTGACAACACTGACTGGTCCTGAAAGGACCGTGACAGCTCCCCAGCAAAGCCTTCCCAGCACCCAGTAGGCAGGCACCAGGCCACTTCCCTCATTCCTCTGGCAGGGAAGACACCATTGGCTGTGATTTATCTGTTAACATGTCTTCTTCCTCCGCTAGATTATGAGTTTCTCAAGGGCAGGGACACTGTCTTAGTCATTCATCTTTATCCTCTCAGCCCCCAGCATAAGGAGCTCACCAATACCATGTCCTGTGAGGAAGGACAAGACTAACACCCAGCACTGTTTGTAAGACACAGTGGACAGAGAGTCCCTCAAGGAATGAAAATAACTGAGGCAAATTTAAATGTCCTGGATGAGGGAGGTGACTGTGAAGCTGTGTAGCACATAGCCTGTCTTGAAACATGGAAGGAGGGGCGTGTCAATCTCAGTGAGGTGGAGGCTAACTACCTGTGATCGCAGATCAGTATCCCACTACACTTGGCAAATAGAGGTCAATGGTTTGGGAAATATAGAAAAGAAGCAGGAAGACATAAAGATAAGAAAGTCAGATTAAGAATGCCCTCAGCCATGAATTAGACATGTACAGTTGGGCAGGTTGTGGCCTGTATAAACGCCCCCAATCCCCAGAGTACCTGGGAGCTGGAATCCAACCGCTGTTCTGTTTCCAACCCTTGCTCTCTGCAGGGACAGGTACCTTTACCTAATTTGTACAACCAAAAAGTCCTTGTGAACTAACTGCAGTCCTACAAACAATCATTTCAAACTCAAAATATCCCCTGGACCCAGTCTCAGAACACAAAACTGGATGCCACTGGTGATGACTAGATGGATGCCTGTCACTCTGATCTGGGCAAAGTGCCTGATTTCTTAGCTAAAGTCAGATTCTCTCAGCCCCAACACAAATCCAACAAGTTGCCACCATTTACAGGAAAGCTAAGGCCAGCCCCCCATTGCTATGACCTCTCCACCTGCAGCCCACCCAGTTCATGATAAGAGATGCCTCTTGACACAGCAAGAGCAGGAAACTGAAGATTCAGGCAGTACATGTGGTCATCAGAGAACCTGCCCTGAGCAGTGGGAACAGCCTACTGGAAGCCCCTTGCCATTTGCTTTGCCTTGGGGACTGTTAGTATCCTACCTTTGACAGCAATTAAATTTGAAAGATTCAAATATTGCCTAAGAAGAAAGGCAAAATATTTATCCATGTGTCTGCAGGTCCTGTCAGTGTGCTGGGCTTTCATAAATGCAGACACCATATGGGCACCCAGTATGTGTGCCCAGAAAGTGAGCTTCCCGCTGCAAACAGGTTTCCTTATAATGAGCTCTGCAGAGGAGCTTCCTGGAAGGCAAGGAGTAAGCTGGGGAGCTTCAACAGGAAAAGACAGCAATCCTCCTTCACCCCCATCTGCATTCTAGCCCAGAGCCTCTGATGCATCCGGGAGACACAGTTTGAGGAGACTGGTTAGTGAGGCTCAATGTGCAGGCTCCTCCTGTGGCCTCAATCAGGCGTCTGTCTTCTGAGCTATGGCCTTCCTACCTGCAGGCCAGAGTACCAGCAAGACACAGACAGGGCACTCAAATAGATGACTGAAGATCATTTTTTAAAGACCAACTTAAGTAATCATTTGCACACACACACACACACACACACACACACACACTTTTTACATGAGTGAAAAAACTGAATGAACCTTTCACCAAAGAAAGCATTTAAATGATCAACAGGTACATGAAAAGGGTTCAGTAGAAATAAAGGTGGAGAGGAAGATAAACTGGGCGGGGTATGGTAATGAACTCCTTCCATCCCAGCACTCAAATGGCAGAGTAGATGGATCTCTGTGAGTCGAAGGCTAGACTGTTCTGTGCATAGCGAATTCCAGATCATTCAGGGCTATGTAGTGAGACCCTGTCTCAGAAAAAGAGAGAGAGAGAGAGAGAGAGAGAGAGAGACAGAGAGAGAGAGAGATACCCTTGCACTGTTAGTATGAATAGAAATTGGCACAATCCATATAGAAAAGAATATGGAAGGTCCTCAAAAACTTAAAAATGGAACTACCATATAGATACTATAAACCTCACGTCTAGGAATATATTCAAAAGAATTAAAGTCTGTATTTGAAAAAGATCTCTGCACTTCTGCATTTATTACAACATCATTCACAGAAGTCAAAGAATGAATCAACTTAAATGTCCATCAACTGATGAATAGATAAAAACATTGTGGCATATCCATATGATGAAATACTATTTAGCCTTAAAAAAGAGATTCCAGCATATAGGACAACATAAAAGAACCAAACACTGCATGACTCAACTTACATAAGGATCTAAAATAGTCATATAAGTGGGAAGGAGAATGGTGGGTGACGGGGGCCAGGAGAGGAGAACGGACAGTTGTTCAGCAGGTATGAAACCTCAGTTACATAAAATGAACGCGTTCTAGAGATCTGTTCAGCAGGTATGAAACCTCAGTTACATAAAACGAATGAGTTCTAGAGATCTGTTCAGCAGGTATGAAGCCTCAGTTACATAAAATGAACGCGTTCTAGAGATCTGCTCACAACACTAGACGTAAGACACTGAACTTCACACTCAAACATCTTCTGAGAAAGTAGAGCTCAGGTAAAATATTCTTACCCCATTTTTAACAAATAAAAAATGGTAGAGGTGGACAGAGCCCTGTATAGCACGCAAAAGGAAGACAGTGTAAGGATCTGGCAATACAGGACATGGCAGAACCGGGACCTGAAAAGGATGAAGAGGGCACTGTCACCAGAGCTTACAGAGAAGGTGGCCCTGTGGAGAGTCACAGCAGCCTGAGGCGATGAGAACAAACACCCAGCCTCCCAGAGCTCTCACCTTCAGGCTCCTGCCAGTGTCCCCACCCAGGGGCTGAGCACAACCAGAAGCCAGGAGGTAAGGAACAGATCAGATCGGTGGGGGATCTTGGCGCAAGTGTGAAGATGGAAGGTCCAGGCCAGACGGGAGGGACAACTGGAACTTCTCTTCCTCCTTCCTCTCTCCCTCAAACATGTCCCTAGCTCTGGCTCCTCCAAGCGTAACCCTCCCATTCCTGCTACTGAGAACCTAGTGCACTTCACCCTCTACCTCTAAGTCAATGGCAAAGAGAGTCCTAGGAACCAAGAATGGAAAGGAGTCCCACTCCTTTTTCTCCGCTTTAAGCCCTTCAAGACCCAAGGTATGAGTGTGAAAACTCACCTCAGCACTGTGTGTGCTCCCCGAACATAGCAAATACTCAGTAAATATGATTACCAATGGTGGCCCTAAAACTCACCAAAGGCCACAAGGACAAGCAAGTCAGATCTGATACTACTGAAATGTTCACTTGGAACCCCATTTCTATAATGTGCAACTTGTACACACAATGACCTAGGAAGCTGGTGGAGCACATTATACTCCCAAGTCACAGTCCATCTTTGAGGGAAGTCAAACTTACATAAAACAAATAAGCTCTAGAGATCTGCTTACATCATGTCTGTAAGTAACAACAGTGGACTTCACACTCAAAGATCAGTTGAGAAAGTAGATCACATGTAAAATGTTCTTACTTCAATTAAAAAATAAACTGTTAAAGCATAGAGGTGGACAGTTTATGTAGAGAGCAGAGAAGGACAGTGCAAGAGACAATAAACAGATGAAGTGCCAGAGATGGGGGAGGGGAGGGATGGAGATCCTGTATCAGCTACGAGCATTGCTGGTCCACATCCTTATCACTGGGATCTTCTACTTAAGGAAAACATACAGGAACCAGGAGAGTGCTTAGGCAGAGCAGTTCTGGGGACAGTACTGGGGCCCATTATTCCCCACCCAAAACCATCTTCAACCTTCCCTACAGAGATATTGATTTGGGTGGACATTGTTCTCTCAGGCATTTTAAAGCTCATTAAAGTGGGCCTGACAGAATAGTCTGAACAACAACCCAAAGTCCCTACCTCCAGATCGAAGGGGCCCCTCAAAACAGAACCACAGATAAAAGAGATGCTAAGAAAGGTGTAAAGGATCCAAGGTGGATGAGGGATAGGGATGGTCCAGAGCCAAACCCATAACCTCACAATTGCACCTGCTGTGAGTCTGAGTGACTCAAAAGCTACCCAGAACCTGAGACTACCCCCACATTCATCCTCTGCTAACTCTAAAAGTGATGAGTAGGCTGAACATGAGACAGTCAAGTAAAATGTATGTTATGGTTGGCTTTGGCTGTCATTTGGCACACCTGGAAAGAAGGAACCTCAGTTGCAGAATTTCCTCCATCAAACTGGCCTGTGATCATGTCTATGAAGCAATTTCTTGACTGTGGGTACTACCCATGAGCGAGTGGCCCTGGGTTGTATAGGAAAGAGGGCTGAGCACAGGTCAAAGGAGTAAGCTAATAAGCAGCATTCCTCCATGGTCTATGCTTTAACTCCTGCCTCCAGGTTCTTCTGTAAGGTCCTGCCTGACTTCCTTCAAAGATGGACTGTCTCCTAGAAGTGTTAGATATACTAAGCCCTTCCCTCCCTAAGTTGGTTTTGGTCAGAGTGTTTTATCACAGCAATAGAAAGAAACTAGGACAATGTATTTAAGGAAAATTGGATTATCAAATGTATAAAATATTTACTATTTATAGGACTTTAAGAAATATACATGGGGGGAGGGGCCGGAGAGATGCTCGTGGGTTAAGAGCATTGGCTCCTCTAGCAGAGAACCCAGGTTTGGTCCCAGCACCCACATGGCAGCTAAGAACCATTTGTAACTCCAGTTAAAGAGGATCTGATGCCCCTTTCTGACTTCCGTGGGCATTGCATAACATGAGTGTATGTTATGCAGGCAAAACACTCATATACATAAAATAAAAATAATTTTTAAAAATTTACAAAGAAATATACATGGTAACTCTTAAGAGAGATAGTTACAGTATACAGATGTGTTTGTGCATTTAAAACCAAATCCTTTTTAATTCACAGAGAAGTTTCTAGAACTTGACTGTGAGTTTATCAAAATCAGAAACAGTATTTCTTAGGTACATTCTATCCCCAGATCTGGGCACACAGAACATCCTCAATATTTATTTGGATGAGTGCAAAATAAACATAAGGACTTGCTAAATGATTGACCATGTCTTGAAGCTGTCAGCTAAGTAACACCAGAGTTGGATGCCCGGTCACAAGCTGTGTTTGTACAACACCTTAGTAAGAATGGGTTGGATTTCTGTAGATGGAAGTTGAGGCAGCACCTCAGTGCCCTGCTCCACATCCCTGAGGCCCATGGGTGATTCCAGCTGTCACTGAAGCTGCAGTGGACACTCTTGAGTGAGCTGACAGCACCCACCAAGGACCCTCCCTTTTCAGTGGACCCAGACTAAGAACAAGGTAGTCAATGTGCTTCGTATGTCCAGGAGCAGTGTGGGTAGTTCTGACAGGCTCCTTCTCCCTCACTAATATACACCATTAATACTTACAGGGGCAAGGACTACTGAGACTCTGCCAAAGTTCCTGTGGTTGTTTAAATAATCAAAGAAATCTGCTCCTGTTGTTTACAAAGGAAAGAGGAAATGGTAGGTACTCAGGTGGCAGGTCATCCTCTTTAGAAGCTTGAAGGTTTCTTAGTGTTGTATACAATCAAACTTGAAATGGAAGAAAAGCCTTTGTGCATTCCATATTACTTTTCACTGCTAGGTTTGGAAGGTATATAGAGGAGCTCTGTCAACGTGCCAGATTGCCTGAGTTATTAACTGATTACCTTTCTCTGTAAACAGTATGCTTGTTTTTTGTTTGGCAATAAACTTTTTTATAAAAAAAGAAATCTATTCCATACCTAGCACATGCTAAAAACGCTGCTGGTATCCTATGTGGCCACCACAGCAATTCCATGAGGGGAACACAATAATATGCTCTCCGTTTGACCAAAGAACAAAGTAGGTGTTTGGATAGACAAAGTTCCTCCATGGAATCCTCCGGAAGTCAGCAGGGGGCTAGTATACAAGCTGTGGCTCCTCGGTTCAAGTCACTCAGACATCACAATCCTAACGATTCATGGTTTGGTGGAAGATAAGGATTCTTTTGGCAACCATACACATGGAAGGAACTCAACACATCCACCGATAAAGGAAGAGAGGGAGAGTGGACAGAGGAAGGACAGCACCCTGTCTTCTATGCTGGTCTGTCCACATAGCCCAGACCTTCTGGGCTCCCTGTCAACCAGGCCACAGTGTGATCAGCCCCATGAGGTTCACTTTCTCAGTCTTACCTACTGGGCTGACAGTTCTTAGTCATCTTTTCCAGCCCGGGGCCTGCCTAGTGCTCTGCACTTAAGAAAGAAAGGTTAAGTCTAAAGAAGAAAGAGCATATGGAAAATATGAAAAGCCAACAAGAAAAAAGAAAAAGAAACCAGTTAGAGCTTTAAGAGTCAGACTTCATCTCTTCTTTAAAGAGCATTTTCTCAAAGAAAACATTTAAATTACATCTTAGCAGAGAGTGGGAGTGGCAGGATTTCCTTCTAACAGATTCAGAAAGCCATTCCGCAGGTCCATGAGCATTCTGTTGATTCTTTAGAAAGCCTGCAAGTAGGTAAGAACCCCGGAAGTTAAGGGTTTGAGATTAGAGATGATGAGCGGGGTAGAGAGCAAACCAGGGTTACTCCCAGAATTCAGGAGGATCAACTGGACTGGGAGATCCCACACCTCCATCAGCCCCCTCCCCAAGGAACAGAGATCAAAGAGTGAAAAGGGCCCGCCTTTGACATCCTCCACCAACCGGGAATGGTGGCAAACAGCAACCATCTCCATAAGAGGTAACTCTCCATAAATGCTCTTCACAAGGAGTATCCCTGCATCCTCCCCCAAGCCATCTCTTTAGCACCTTCTGCTCCTCCCAGATGTTCTGTGATGAAAGAGTTTCAAGATTTCTAGCTGCTGCAGGCCTAGCAAGAATGTTTTTTCTCTTCTTTTTGCTGAGGAAAAGTGTTTGCTGCGTTTTTATTTTTGATGCTGTCAGATGCATTCCATTTTGCATGCCTTGGTTTTTCTGCTTGTGGGATCAGCATGGCCTTTTAATGTTGTTTTATATGCACTGCATAGACTGAATGCTAAATATTTAATTCCTTTCCATCCTGTGTTACATTACTGTTGGTTATAAGAAGTGCTCAGGAGCCCTCCTGATTACACACACAGAATCTGATTTTCCAAAGCCATTATGCTCCACCCTCCCACTGCTCCATGTCTGACCTTTTGGACACCTCCCCTTAACTCCTTTTTCTGATTCTTATGAGAGCACAGTGGTATACAGTTATGTGTATGAATCCTGTTTTTCTAGCTATAGTACACACTTTGAAATAAAGAAGCATATATCCTATATCCAGGATGAGCGTCCAATAAAGGCTCACCTCAATGATCTTGATGATCAAATTGGCATTTTAACCATTTCTACTTACTTTAATAACAGCTGTTACATACTTTCAGTATTAGGTACTGTACAGAGCTGGGAACTGTTTATCTTCCGAATTTCACAGATGAGGACAAGAATGCACAGCTATCAGGTGGCAAAGCTGGAATTCAAACCTACCTGGCCCATTCCTCAGCACCACCCAGCACTCACATGTAAAGATAAGTTGGGAAAAATCAAGTTCTTCTGAAGCAAAGTGGGAGACCGTCCAAGGTTCCACATTGCCTTTTATATAAAGCAAAACTTTTCCACTTGCAAGAATGTTCGGTACCTACTGGCTCCACTGTTCTTATAGTAGAGCAAGATGAAGTGTTTGCTTCCCTAGCTCCTCTAACGGGCTGCAGAGAGGCTGACACTGTGTCACCAGGGAAGTGTAGCAGACCAAGGTGCTGAAAGCCTGGACTCCACACCTGAATCCCATCCACATTCCTCTCTCTGCTCCCCGGACAGCAGGAGCCTTTGGGAGAATTGCTTGACCTCTCTGGGCCTCCCATTCCTTCATCTGCAAAATGCAGATAATAACGGCATTCCTCTCCTAAGATTGATGAGGGATAAATGAGATAGTCCATGGAAAACCAGCTCCATGGTGAGCATTCAATAAAGGCTCGCATCATTTATTAGTTATGCCTCTGGAGACACGCATCCTGCTCTCTTACAACAGCCCATAAATATTTGAAGACAATGTTCATCCTCCTCGCTACCCTGAAATCTCCATTTTTCTAGCTGAAGACTTTCTAGTTCTCCCACTCGCCAAATCCATCACCACAATGGGCATTCTCAAAGTCCAGCCCATGGATGAGAATCACTCCCGGAGCCACATAGTGGCATTAGTCACACATATGGCCAGATCTGTACAAACCTACAGCACCGTGGGATCCCCAGTCTAGGCGTGATCCCTCCAGTGCTGGAGCTTGGTTCCCTCTTAGCTTTGTGAACAGCCTTGTCACAGAACTGGTCATTCACTGGAACATGTCAAGGCAGTTTCCTCCAACGAGGCTAAGCCAGATCCTTCCCACTGTATGCTTGTTCAACTGTCTTTCCCCTTTTTTCTTTTTTTTTTTTTTTATGTTTCAGTTTATTACCTCAGTATAGAATCTTCTGTTTGTTCCAGTCCCTGAAGGAATTTTTGGATCATGATCTTGTCATTCTACAAATTAGCAATTACTCCCACATACTTTCTCAGCAGGCCATCCCCATTCTCGTCCAAGCTATCGCTAGAATCTTCCCACACGGTGATGATGGGGGAGCTCTAAGTACACACACAGTTTCCACGTGAGCAGAAAGCGATCCATTAGAAGAGAGATTTGGGATGGGATTTTCAACCTCCTGTGACTTGCCTAGGCTAGGCCCACTTTCCCATCCTATCCACTATCAGGGAGCCCTTAATGACGTCTCTTATCCTCATCCACATGTCTAAGAACTGGACCCCAAAGGAGTACTGAGGCCTCATGGCATTACTTGCTTGATCTTCCGGCATCCCAGCTTCCTGGCTGAGTGCTGCCCCACCATCTGTTTAGTAATCCCTTTGGATGGCTTTCCAGAACCACCTCCTCCTCCTGGCTGCGGCTCTGTGCCCATGGAACCTGCCAGTCTTCATCTTTTTTGAAACTGAGCCCAGCACCTTGGGCTGCACAGCTCTCTGACCATCCTATGTCCGCCATAATTGGGCTGGATCATGATCTTGTCATCCGACAAATTAGCAATTATTCCCCACACTTTCTCTACAGAGACCACCTCTCATGCGCCTCCCTGCTCCCTCACTTCAACTAGCCACCAGCCCTCCAACTTGTCAACCGAGTGGCGGACCACTCGCACTCTCTCGTGGCAACAGATGACGCCACCGCGGCGGTTTCCATTCCCGCCACTGTTCACCACGTGCTGTCCAATACTTTCTCAAGACACTCTCTTCCTCGACTAAAGATGGCTGCATCTAGCATTCTGCAGGCCTCTGTGCTAACGGTCACCTCATTGGGGTGTAAGCTGTGACCTTTTCAATCCCCGCTTCCTTTCATTCCTGGATTCTGAACTCCTTTTTTTCCCTCTTCAGAGTGGTTTTGTAAGTTTTAAATAAGACATTTTTTAATGTCATTACAGTCGCTTTCTCACAAAGGGAAATAAAAAATGAGCCATTGCTGTGACGCCTCGTCACTGCTGCTAGCTTCTGGCGCCTGTTCTCTATGTTACTCATGTATTTTCCAGCGTGAGACACACTTCATGGGAAAGAATGAGAAGGTGAGGTATGGCTTTAAATTACCACTTGGGGTGTAGTAAATAACCCGTTCCCATATTCCCAACACATCCCTAATAACCTTCCAGAAAGTTCAGAACTGCAAGCTGCCACTGCTCTAACCATGGCTCCCTCCCCTCGCCAGCAGCAGAGACACCCAGCGCGGAATCTGCAGCTCCCCCAGGAACAGTTTCTCCGGTGGAAGGATCATCCATCTCTGGGCTCTGACAGACAAACGAGGCGAGAAGGAGACCAGATCTGGATTTTCATGGAAAACAATGATCTCATGCTTTCTCTCCAGGGGCCAGGAAGTGGAGACAGATCTGGAGACTTGGAGACAGTGATGGAGGCAGGCAAGAGTGAGAAAGGATGGGCCTGGAAGAGGGCGAGGCCAGTCTGGCACTTTTTTTCATGTCACTTTTGGTAAGAATCCCAGCTCTGGGCCAGAGGGAAACATCCATTCTCTTTAAATTAGGGATTCTGCATGAGGCAGTCACCCTAAAGGGGACGATACCAGAAGATAAACAGAGTTGGAAATTCATAGTTCCTGCTTCTTCAGATGAAAGTGAAATAACTGTTCATGAGTCACCAGATTTGCAGGGGCCAGGAGAGGTTGGGCTCCACCATTCCCTCCCACAGCTGCTTCTGGGTATGGAGCTGAGATCTGATCAGGAGGCCTGAGCCAGCCTTGTCCACCAGAGATGTGCCTCCCTCTGGAGTCCATCTTCTTATGACCAAAAAGAGGTGGGGCCAGATGAAAATTGGGCATTTTGAGTTGGGTGTGGTGATACACTCCTTTAATCCTGCACTCCGAAGGCAGAGGCAGGTTATTCTGCATGAGTTCAAGGCCAGCCTGGTCTACACAGCAAGTTCTGGGCCAGCCAGAGCTATAGATTTTGTCTCAAAAAATACCAAAAAAAAAAAAAAAAAAGAAAGTAAAAGAAAATTAGGGCATTTCAGACAGCTACCTAGTAGATGTTTCCAAGTAGCTAAATGAAGATTCGCTTTCACCTAAGGAGGATAAAAGTCCGAGATACTGAATTTTCCACTCTTTGTTTGAAAAGGGAGCTGAGTTATGTGTTTGTTACTGATTTTTCTCTTTCCTAGATAATTCAGTGAGGGAAGGCACCCGTGTGTGTATGTGCATTTTGTGTGTTTACGGCAGAATTAGGAGACACTGGGCATATGAGAAGCCAAACCCAAATGACTGACTCTTTCACTCTACTCAGTCACATGCCTTAGTTTAGAACTGAACAGAAGCCAAATATCACACTAAGAATGCAGAAAGACTAAATAGATAAATTATGTTTTTATTTCTATCACAAAGTCAACCGCGTTCATGTGTAAGTGGCTAGATTAAACATGTGAACAGTCACTTATCTTGATCCCCTAGTTGCGTTACAAACAGAGAGGACGGGAGGAAGAGTGACTAGTTCACCGGCTCTCTGCTATCTACAGGCCCAGGGCGCAGATGCGAACCCGGTGTGGAGCAGCTCGCCTGGACTCAGAGCCCGGCCTTGAGACTTCCTGGGTGTGTGATCTTGAAATTAACGAAGCCTTGGTGCCTAAGTGGGGCGTGAGGATCGTCTCCCCATAAGCTGTGTTGCAAACATTTTTTAAGTATATTTCACTGAGCTTTTGTGAATTTCATCCCTCTTAATCATACTTAGCACCTCTCTCCTGGCTGTACCTCGTATCCCAACCACAGGACTTCAGGCATTTTGTCTTATATGTTAAGGCCTGTCAAGTCAAGCTTTTGTACCCAGATGTCCCTCAGCCCAAGCTCATCCACTGGAGTCTAGGTGGCCTATCTAGCGTCGCTCTCCTCACCTAGCAACAATCAGCTGCCAATAGTTCCTCAGTGAAGTTGTGGCCTCCTGCCTATTTCCCCAATTCTACGCCGGTTTTTGTCTGATTGCATTCGCATGGATCTTGTGCATGCTGTCAGTATTGCTGTAAGTTCATCTGAGCAAGAACCCAGGAGCCTAGAAGACTCTGTGTGTGGTCACGCTCCTCCTCCACAGCTCTTATGATCTTTTTGCCCCTCTTCTGCGATGGGCCCTGGGCCCTTGAGGTTTGTCTGCAGTCTCTTATTTTCTATATTCTGACCGCTGGGATGAACAGATCTGGTGCCACATGTCCTAGCAAGGAAGCTTCCTCCAGGGACTCTGGCTCCTGAAGCAGAGCCAAGAGCAGGAGGGCTCCATGGAGAGCCTGGAGGCAGGGGCAGAGCTGGTTGGGAAGGTGGGTAGATGAGGAATGCAAGGGAGAAGAGACCACAACAGGGATGGGCGATGGAACGGAAGCAGCCCCGGGTAGCGGGCACTAGAGAAACTTCTACTTGCTTATATTTTTCCCTGCTTACAAAAGATAGAGTATAGGAAGATTTTTTAAGTAAAAATAAGTATCACTATTATGCCACCCCTGGAGAGTTAGTACTCCAAAATGCACATCACAGAGATGCTTTCGGAGTAGAGTGGAGGACAGCACAGCACAAGCAAGTGAAGTCTAGCTTAACTCCAGAGACAGCCAAGCAAACATCCAGGAAAGATGTCCCCCCAGAGCTCCTCCTCTTTCCCATCCCTGACAAGGCTGCAGCTGCACTCCCCCTTAGCTCTCAGTGTGGTGAAAGGGCTTCCTTTTGCTCCATGAGGGGCTCTGTTCTTTCTCCCCAAGCAGCAGCAGGATCTAGGTTCCCCCTCCAAGAGGACAGTCCTTCTCTAACCCTCTCATCTGGAACCCTGCCTCTCCCCTCTCACAAGAACTCTGAGCCTCCCTGTTGCCTAGAAGGTAAGCAACACAGTGAGACAGAGGAAAGAGTACAATGGAATTCACAAAGCCCAGCTCCGCCCAAAGCACTATACAGTAACAGCAGCATTAACATTGGGGCGGATGGGGAAAGATGGGTTCTTTAATAAATGATGTGCAGGAAACTGGGTAACACTCTGAAAATGAATAAAACTGAAGGTATACTATGCAACTTACACTAGAATCAGTTATAAATACATCAAATATTTCTTTGAGAAAAAAGTTAAGGCAAAAAGTAGCAGAGTAAAGTCTTCATAGCCTTAAAGAAAGAACCACTTTGTAACTATGATCAAATATCCATAAAAGAAAATATTGATAAATTTGGCTATATAAAAAATACAAATTCCACAGAGGCAAAACCCTCCGTAAATAAATGAAAAGACACACAGAGGGAGATATTTGCCACACATGTCATAGAAAAAACACTGATTCGTCTCAGACATAAAAAGCACCTACATATTTATAAGAAAAACACACAATGGTTCCATTTAAAAATGAACCAAAGAGATGGATAGATAGTTCTTGGAAATAGAAAATGTCTCTTAAACATTTGAGAAGGTGCTTGCAAGTACTCAATAGAAGAGAATCATAAATTAAATCTGCAATGAGCTGTCATTTGCCAGTATCATTTTGACCAAAGCCTAGGGGTTTGAAAGCACCCTGAATAGTCTCAGTGTGGAAAAACCAAGATTGTCATAGGCTGCTGTTGGAGTATAAATTCTGCAAATTTGTTAAACCTCTCTGGAGAGCAATTCATCAACATCTCTCAGAATTACAAAGGCTCAACTTGACCCAGAAATTCCACTCTTAGTAATTTATCTAAGAGATGCAATCTCACAGGTGTGAAATGACATATGTATAAGGTTATTCACTGCCACTTTTCCTAAAAGAGTTACCTGAATTTCCATCAATAGAAGACTGATTAAATAGATTATGGGATATCCACACAAGGGAAGGCAATATAGCCCATTTAAAAGAGACAAAGCCCTTCAGAGAATGATCTAGAAAGCCTTACAAGATCGATTAGTGAACAAAAGCAAATTGTAGAATGGCGGGTAATATATGCTGCATTTATGGTATTCCACAGGAGGAAATAAATGCTACATATAAATATACATGCTGCTGTACAGTATCTGCTTGCATATGCATAAACTATCTCTGCATGGAAACATAAGGACATTGGTACTCCTGGCTGCTAATGGTTAGAAATTAGGTATGCTGTGGAACTTTATCCTCTAGGCTTAATGTGGAAATCAGACCCATGGGACTCTCACAAGATTGAGCCTATTTACATTCCATCCTGGAAGTAGGGGAGGGCTCACAGAGTAGCAAAGCATAAGGCAGGTGCACAGGTAGAGGCACAAGCCTGTCTTTCTTTTAGGAGCAGTCACCAGTTGTTGGGGGAGAGTCTCTTTTTCAGTAACGTAGCTGCCCATAAAATGCCCATGTTCCTTAAGTAACCACAGTTAACCTCACTGGTTCACCAAGCTACACTTGGATGGAAACATTTCTTTGGTCTGTTGTTGGAGCCCTTTCTGGGGGACATTGTTCAGATATTCCCCAGGAAAAGTTTCCCAGTGAAGAGATTTGGAAAATGTAAAGAAAAGAAACACTTCTTGCATAGCCTTGTATACTTACAAAACATTGAACCATATGGATGTATTGCCTATATTTTAAAACATTAATTTAATGCTAAAAATTAAGGTGAAATTAACATTCTTTAGGGGAAAAAAAAACTGGGTCTATCTCAGCTCTGCCCAGGATGAATGACCTGAGCACCATTTTCCTCTTTCTGAACCTCAGATTCCGTGTCCTGTCTTCTGACATCCACACTCAGAACTGCAAAGAACTTGGTATCCTGATGGTTCTTGGTAAACACAAAGCCAGCCTCTTTCAAATCTATGCTTACTAACAAATATTACCAGTTTGCATATGAAGACATTATACAGAGAAAGAGTGAGAGATTGAGCACTGAGTCACCTTTCTGTACACCTAAGAGCAGGTCTGAGCTTTCTCAGGTGTTAGAACAGCTGACGTGGTCAAGTGTGGGGCCAGCACTATGGTTCCCCCACTACCTGGACTAACTTGGTACAGTCCAAGTGAATGGGACCCTGCCTTATGCTCCTTTGACCAGAGCCAGACTATGATGACTCTCTAAGCTGAGGACTCCACCTCTCCATGATCAGATTATTAGCCCCAGTGAAGCACTGGAGCTCAGCCAGACCTTTCAGGCATTGACTGAGTAATAGTCAGGTTGTCCAAAATTTCTGCTGCCTGTTCATTGTCTGCCTGCTGGGATGACTTTGCAGAATACACTAGCTACATCCTGGGTTGCCTCTAGTTGCGTTAGTGGCTGCCCCCACTCCGTGTCTCTTTGGCCAAGGCCTGGAAGAGCTCTATCGTCATGCATGTACCTCTCCCATCCAACACACTGAAGCATTGCTCTTAGAAACAGCTCTTCGAGTCCTGTCTCTGGCTATGGACTAGCATATTGTACTGAGGGATTCTCTCTTGTTGTTTGATGTTCTTTCTAGGTTATATTAAAAAGACTCAGAAAACGTCTCATGATGGCCTCAGCAAGCTCACATACCACTACTGGGGAGATGAAACACACCTTCGGCATACATTTCTTCAGAGCTATGCTGGCTTTTATTACTCTTGTCTTTCCAAAAGACACATTGACCTCCTCAGTTTGGGTTTCCTATTCATTCTTAGCTAATTCCACATCAAGTCCTGTAGCCCTGGACCTTCCTCAGGCAACAGAACTCAAGGATATCTTCCAGCTTAGTATTACCAACAAATAATTCTGGCTGTTTGCAGGGCTTCCCAAATTTGGGCAAGTACATGACCTTGATTCTCTCCAGGCTTATCTTCAATCCACAGCGCATCCCAGACTCTGCAAAGCAGCCTGTAATTTCTGTGTGTCCTCTTCTGTGAGTACTTCAAGGTCACAATCACCAGCACAGAGCAATCATCTCTCAAATGACTGTCTTAATGGATGTTGTTTGCAGCTTATCCCAACTAGAATGTAAGCTTATTTCTGTTTTATCTCCTCATAACACCTAGGGAAGAATAATGTTCTGCATACAGATGTGTGATGTAAGGGAAGGAGAGGCCCAGGACCAAAAGTTGAAAGACCTGCTTTAAGTCTCCCTCTGACTCGCTGGCAAGCCCATCAATTTCTCTCTGACTCAGTTTCCTCATATGTAGATGGAGGGCAGTAATACCTGCTTTGAAGGGTAGGGGCAAAGGTCCAGCAAATTCAGATATACAAAGATTTAAGGGACTGGAGATATAGCTCAGTTAGTAGAATGCTTACTTTGCATGCAGAAAGCCAAAGGGTATGCAGAAATACCCCATAAAACTAAGCATGGTGATATACACCCATCATCCCAGTGTTTGGGAGTTGGAGGCAAAAGGATCAGTAGTTCAAGGTCATCCTCAGCTACATAGTAAGTTTGAGGCTAGACTTAATTAACTGCATGAGACTTTGTCTCAAAAAGGGGGTTCAATTTTGGATCTGGAGAGGTGGCTCAACAGTTAAGAGCACTGGCTGCTCTTACAGAGGACCAGCACCCACATGGCAGTTAACAGTCAGTCATCCATAACTCCAGTTCCAGGGGATCCAATACCCTCCTCTGGACTCCTCAGGCATTGTGTGACACAAGTGTACTTACATACACGCAGGAAAAACATTCAAACATGTAAAATAATAAATATATTTTTATAAAGGTTTGATTTCAGTCATCATATACAATTCAGAAGCTGCTCAACTTGATGGATGTACAGAAATTCATTTCATAATCATCGCCTCAAAGAAGCTTGGCTAGTGATGGCTCTCTGTGCCGACTACATGGACTATGTGCTCTGCTCTGTTGGCCTCTACAACACTTCTAAAAGTTACAGCAAGGACCAGAGCACTAATGCTAGAGTGTCCTGCATGGCCCACAGCCCCTGGTAAAGCTGGTTACTGTCTAAAGGAGCCAAGAGAACCATCTTCACAACAGTTCCATCTTCTAGAAACCAGAGCAAGCATGCTTCTGTTACCCTTGAGCCAACATCTAGCACAAGATCTTGAACAAAGCAAACAAACACAATACCAGAAACACTGAAAGAATGCAGCCGACATAGACAGCATGCCATAAGATTCACAGGTACCCTAAATAAAATGTAAGCTGGTATTATCCGGAACTCAGTCAGGAAGAGCTCTAGATCAAAAGAGCAGAGGAAGAAGGAAAGGCAAGAGCCCTGAAGCGGAAGGCAGGACTAGGATGCCCCATACCTCAGCTGCCCAGTTCACAGCTGTGTCAGGTGCACCCTCCAATCAACTCTGTTTACCTGACATAATCTTTGTGGGTTCCTTGACACAAAGCCAGATAGATTTTAAAACTCCTGATATTCTAACAATGCATCCAATTTCCAAAATGCATCTCACTGCACAAAGGCCCATGGCTGCTGGAACTACCCTCTCAGTTTTTGGCACCTCCCCCAACCATCCCCACATATCATAGGATGAAATCTGGTTTCCTATCCATAATCTTGACTCTGACCATAAAACAGTCTGGTCATTCTCACACACAGACAGCGGTCTTCTCTCTCTACCAGCACACATACCTCCACCCAAACTCTGCTTTCCTTTCTGATTATAGCATTAAGTCCCCATGGTTAGGAAAGAAGACACGTTACAAAGGACCTAAAATGTTTGAAGAAACTGACGTTTCAAATGGAAAGAAGTCTCAGGACAAGCTCATCAAGACCAAGGTCCGCACTAATAGTGTAATTAGGATGATCTTTGGAGCCCTGGTCTGTGCAGGGAACTGAATCAGACACTAAATATTGGCTCCCCAGAAATGCAAAAGAAGGCATCTTCTTAGCATATGAGCTGCTTAAACCAGGACTGCCTGGGGCTTAGATGTGTCTGGGCACATTCTGAGGGTCAGTAGGGCAGCTGCAATTCAAAGCTGGAGAAGTGTTGATTAGAATTCAGAACGTGCACAGTCTAGTTCAAGGATTACCTGTCTCTCCCCTCTCTAGGCTTTCCAGAATTTTATCTGTACCAAGAACCAACAAGACAGCCTAGAAAATATTTATCCTGAGGACAGGGTCACTGCACAAGCTTAAGCCAAGGACAATGGGTCAGAGGGAGGAGATGGTTGTTCCAAGTGCAGATGGATGTGTTGCTTTGAGTACACAGGCTCAAGGCCTGAGGTCTTTGTGCCAGAGCCATAGGGAAGAGCAGTTGAATAAAATAGAGAAGAAACTGCCAAAACTCTGTAAGACACTGCCACATACCCAAAGCAGCATAGAACAGAGTGTGATTCTTCTCTAGTGAATTGAGAGCCAAGGGATCTGAAGGACAGGCTGCAGCTAGACCAGACTAAGTTTAGAAGAGCAAGCAGAGCAGAGGCTTACACACATCAGAAAAAGGGTGCAGCAGGATTGCCTCACAGTTGGGCCAGAGGGGCCAAAGGCAGAAGTGTCTAGCAGAGAGAAAAGGTGCCTGACACCATCTAAAAGTCATATCACAGCCCTCTAGCTAAGAGCATTTGGAAACCCATGGAGCTGTCCAGGATAGCCCTTAAAGCCCATACAAAGAATTTCAGGATCACTAAGGAACAATAGTGAGGAAGAAAGACAATGAAAATGAGAACACAGAATCTGAGCTTAAACCTAAACCAAGATAATAAAGTAGTTACAGGTCTAGATCACACGTCAGCCGGGTAAAGTTCAGCCAACACACACCAAACAGCTGTGCACAACACTTCACAAGATGGAAGAGAAACGATCTCAAAGACTTAGCAAGAAATGAATGCCCCAGCATTTCTGCAAGCTTTGAAAGAAGTCACCATTCTCCTGGATAACGGTCTGGTCTCCTCCAGCAGATCCTGTGAGGGAGACATCCACAGGAATCTCTCTCCTTTGGGAAATGCCCTTCAAAGGAGGCGAAGAGTTTCCAGAAAGCCAAGTTGGGAGAAACATGTGACACAGGCTGACCTCAGAGGGAACTGGTCCCATCATGTCTGAAGGTGACATTTCTCTATTGAGGTCAAGTGTGGAGCACTTGTGCACCAAGGGGGCTGATATAGGAAGATAACTACCATGGAGCACAGTCATTAGCTTAGGGTCCAGCTAAAGGACAGCCACTGTAGAAAATGCTCTTATTGTGAACATTCTGACTTCATATGTTCATAATTGTCTGTCCCTCATGCCACTAAGTATAAGATACAGCAATGGAGCTGAAACTGACCTAGAAGCCTCTTCCCTGAAGACTAGCTCTCATAGTTCTAGAAGATACTATGCAAGCCACTAAGAGAAAATCAATCAGTGGTCCACCCCGGTCTTCAAAGTCTAATAACCACAACAATGACCAGAGCAACAAACTATAGCGGTGTGGTATTGGCACTTTTGTCTTGAGGAAAATCAACAGCTACCTAATTGAACTTCATGTCCTTTCCCAGGGAGAAAACTCATGTGTGGTACTGTAAGCACAGCCAAACACACATAGCTGGAGAGGTCACAGATCCTAGAGAAAACCTTATCTCTGTCACATCTCTAGACAAATGTAATTTCTTACTGTGTGATAAATATGGATCCTTATATTTGCAGACAAGTATACCAGTCACCATCCATCTAAGAAGCCTCTTTCTGCAACAAATGGAGGCTATTAGAGAGTTCCACAACTGGCCACATGCAGAGAATATGTGTCTGAGAGATGCCCAGCCCTAAGTGACACATCTACAGTGGAACCTCTCCACTATGGCTCATGGAACACAGCAGAACAGGGAGTAGAGAGAATACTGATATATCCCTAACTCTCACTGGTGAAGCTTCCTCATGCAACAGAAGGCAATGTACACAGAAGGCCACAACCGCCCAAGGTGTAGAGAATGAGAGACAGAAGAGTACGGGTCCCTGGATAGGAGACCTGTAATAACTGTCACTCACCCAGGGCTCAGAGACCATGGTGGAAGAGGGAGTGGAAAGATTTTTAAGAGCCAGGGTTGGTGCACGAACATAAGGAGACAATCTTCCAGGCCTCTGGGAACTTGCTCATATGAGCTTACGGCAACAATGTCAGCATACTCAAGACCCATGCAGACTCAATCAGACAAAAACCCAACATAGAACTGGAAAGTAATGGGCAGCAGGCCCCCCAACCTTAGCAGAGGAACTATTGGCAGCTGATTACTGCGGGATGAAGGAGAGTAGATCTTCTTTAAGGAAATGACTCTAGATAGGCTGACTAGACTCCAGTGAATGAACTTGTACCAAGGGACTTGTACCAATAGGTCTTAACATATGTGACAGAATGCATAAAATATAGTTGGGGGACTGTGGAGGGTGCAGGTGAGGAAGGGGGTCCAAATGTGATTAAGATTTATTACATGACATGCACAAAAATTCACTTAGAATATACATTAAAAATAATTTTAAAAGGGTTCTGAGGAGAACAATTAATAAGACATCATCTCAGCCTCTATAGCTTATAATGTAGTCAATTATGAACAATGAAAGACTACATCTTAGATTGTGTAAGTACAGGCTGTGACATTCACACAGCAATGCAATTGCCTAATGACATAGCCCCAGTCTTAAGCAATGCACAACTGTCATTAGTTTCACAGGGAACAGAAAGGAAGAATATAAGGAAGAAGAGAAGGAAACCAAGTCTAAGGAAACCTTGCTTTAACAAAAATGAAGAACGCCTTGGTGACTCACATGGTGCATTAATGGTTAGAAAATAAATTATTGCCTCTAAATTGTCTGAGATTAGAAAATGATACTTACATTTCTATATGCTCAACTATTTTTTTCCTTAAATAACACAAAGAAAAATCCCAATCGCAGCCCTCCATGAAGGATGAAGAGATCTGACTTAATGGAACACTAAATTTTATCATGTATCAAGTTGATTCCAATTTTCAACAATTAAGGACAAAAACCATGGACCTGGAATTGAAGAGCAAGTATTTTGATGACAGAAGTGGCTGAGAAGGAACCAAAGGGTCAGAGCTTCCCCTGTCTGTCCTTAGCTTGTTTGAACTCAGGCTACTGAATGATTTCCATCTGGAAGGAGGTCAGTACAGATGGTTTTTCACTGGGGTTCACTGATCTCTGTGCTATGATTCACACTATGTTTATAATTAGGTCTTTTAGCCAGTGAGGATACTATTCAACTTCTTTTATTCAAGAACATGTACTTCTCTGGTAAAAAGCTCTGACCAAGAGACAAAATTCAGTTTTTTGATATCCTTTGGGCTTATTGCCCTATTGACTTATTTCAATGCCTTGATGAACACCATTTCAACACAGTAGCCACTCAGTGAATCCTCTTTTCTGTTTAACCTCACTTTTCCTAGACAGATGATCCTCCTCTTTTCTCTACTGGTATGATTCCTGATGAACTATGCCCTAGAACTGACTTAAACCCAGTAGGAAGAGTCTGGATGCACAGAGTAAGTCAAGTCTGTGACAGTATCCTGAGACCACTGCCCAAAGAGCAGGCCTGGGTCTCCTGGTTCCTACCTCTTTCTCTGGATCACAATTCTTGCAAGTCCTGCTTTGAGGCAGAGGATTTCAGAATTAAGCTAAGAGAGGAATATGTGCAAATCAGAGAAACAGACCTCGGTAGAGAGACTCTCCAATTCTAGGTCAACCTGAATGAGATAGTTCAACAGTCCAAATAATACTATCACTGCTGTCAACTAGATAGTTAACACACAAAGGAATCAAGGTGGACTCCAACAGCAGAGGTCTCTCAACTGAGACGAGCCTCCGAGTTAGACAGCTGGCAGCTCTGAGAGGAGATGGGAGACTGCAGACAGGATCAGTGCCCAAGGAAGAAGACTTGCCAAAAAGTTTTAAGAATTAAAGAAGCAGTTTAGCAGATAAAGTCCAAGACCCAGTGACAGAAGAGGGCGGCAGGTTACTGTGACTTTACTGGCCCCAGCTCCTGGCTGTGAATCTGAATTTACCATATCATGCATAGTTTGGGCACTGACAACTAAGAGTAACTACAGATTTTGAATGACAAAGATACACTTGTTTGCCAAAAAAAGCAGTGTTAACAAGTAACATCGTTCCAAAACTAGAGCACAACCTGCCAACCCACTTGTCTCAAAATTTTCTGGGAAACTAGTCTACACTGAGCCCCGACTTAAGTTGGCCAATTATGTCTTCCCTAATTAGCCAGTCTATACTGGTCACCCTGAAACATACATTTCTATTTTAACTTTTAACAAACATACATGAAGAACTAATTGTGTTTTAAGGCCTCAAAAAATGTATAATCTAATGACACATTAAGACATATTACGGGGGCTGGAGAGATGGCTCAGCAGTTAGGAACTCATTCTGCTCTCGGAAAGGACCTGAGTTCAGTCCCCAGAACCCATATTGGGCATCTAATAACTGCCTGTAACCCCAACTCCAGAAGGTCTGTCACCCTCTTCTGCAGATACACACATATACATTTAATTACAAATAAAATAAATCTAAAGTTAAGATGTATTTATAAACATGCCAGTGAAGTGATATGAATTTGCCTTCTTTTTCTAGTGTCTATCTATGATTATATAATTTTTACCTGCAATACCAAAATGTGAATTCCTTAGAAAAGGGATCATTGCTTTTCTTCTATTGTTTTTGAAATCTCACTATCCAACCTCATGACATTCACTATCATTCTTGGTGTATATGGGATGGATGGATGGATGGATGGATGGATGGATGGATGGATAGACAGATAATGGATGGATTGGGTGGGTCAGTGGGTAGATGAGTGAATCAATGTTAATGAGATTTTTTTCATATGTGAAATAATTCTGAAATGGGATTTAAAATCACCAGATGTCAGGGTACCATGAAACCTAGAATTTTACAGTTGGAAATTACCTTTGGCCTTATTTTTCATTCCACAGATAAACTGATGACCAGAGGAACTAGGTGACAAGAACTATGCCCTATCAACTGATAACTACACAATGATGGAGATACCATAGTTCGTTGCAAGGTGCAAAAAAATACAAGAATAATACTTTGATTAGAATCCATCCCATCAGTTTAGATGTACTGAGGTAAAATAATTCCCAATGTGCAACAAATCTCCTACAAGTTTAGTTTGGCATGGGACTAAAGAAGAGAGGACAGAGTAGCCTGAAGAGCAGAGTGCAGAGTACTGCATAGAATTGCAGTGAATGCAATGCATACCTTCTTTACTAAGATTTGTTATTTCCTTAGAGGACAACCACCAATTGTCACACTCTGTGACCTCAAAATATTAATAAGCACACCAAGAAAAAGATTACCTCTCATTATTCTGGCTCAAAGACTTTACTCCACAGAAAACTGAGGATCACCAGCGGATCACATCTGCAGTAGTTTAACTAGGTTGCTTTCCTCTTAGAAATAGGCAAAGATGGGAAGAGAGATGGAGGTCAGCTGACAGAAAGGGGCACTGAGAGCCTTAGAACATGGGGTGGGGAGTCGATAATGGCGGTTTGGACATCAAGAGATAGAGAAGGAGACAGTAGGAGGCTACGGTAGAAACAGGGAAAGAGCACAAAAGACAAAACAGCACCAAGCCAGGCTTCATCTACTTTGCCACTTGGCCAGGGACCAGCTGACCCTTGGCTCTTACATGGCCCTGGGAACAAAGGACACTTGTCTGGCAGAGCTGGGCTTGACACTGGCATTAGAAAGGTATTTTTCTCAGCCTCACCTTTCACACCTCACCCTCTCCTTAGCCATTTAAATCCTACTCCCTGCAGCCCTTGCTCTTTCTAAGGTCTTTTCAAATTCTAAATATTTCCAAATAGAACCTAAGCTGCAACTATTTCTCTAGACCTAATCTTTGGCTGTCAGCAACTTCAGAGGGAAAAAAAAATCAATAAGGGGATTAGTTGCAAGTGACATTGTATATCACAGCAGGGGCGCATCACAGGCGCAATGAAGAACTCGAGGCTGGCTAATGTTATGCAACCAGCAAAGAGGATGACTTTTTATCAGAAAAACTCCCTTCACCTTCTGTCCCTCATAAGGAAGAAAAATTTAATTTACAAAAGAATCATCTTTTACAAACTTTAGTCGTTTTCCCATTTACCATGCTCTGCCCCATGTTCCCTAAGCCATTATTAACCCTTCAGAGTAGGTACCAACTTTTGCAGTTTTCTGGTATCAGTATAAACCCATTAGTCAAGAAAATTAATCCTTAGAGTCTTGAGAGCTAAACTGGAAGAAAGCCTTTTATTCCAAATTTCTAAGAAGCTAAGCACATTCTAGAAAAGTGTATCTCAATTCTCAGCTTTCCAGTCTAAAGCCTTAATCTCTGGACTAGTGGTACCCAGTTAGATCAGAAAGGCAGGTGGGAACCCAAGAGCAAGTGACAAGAGGCTTCGGAGAATGACAACACCCACCCCAGGAAGTGCACATTTTCTATCCTTAGGAAAGCCTGTGTCCCTCGGCCTCTGTTTCAAGCCCCCTGCTGCTTCCTAGACCAAATTGGTGCAAAGATAAAATATGTGATTTTGGAGGCCACAGGAAATTAAAAATAAATAGGATTACTGCTAAAAACTGGCAAACCCATAGTTGCCAAAAGATTGTCAGCTTCCATCAAAGGACTTGGGATAAACACCTAAGATTGTAAGAACCAGAACAACTTAGGGCCAGCTAGTGCTGGGACGCAAGGACAAAGAACACACTCACCATGGAGGGCATTTGCACTATAGCAAAATTCAACGCTTGACCTCCTGACAGTGACATGTCACCAATAACACACTAATGACAAGAAAAGATCCAGGCACTAATACAGTATATCCTTCCCCTGAGCTAAATACTGTATGCTAGACTGCAAGCTTCTGGAAGCCAAAACACATGTCATATTTGAATTTGTACCCATAGTGCCTAGTTCTGTGCCTTACACAAGTTGAACATTTCCAAAGTGGGTTGAATGAGTAAAATACACAACACATGAGTTAACAGAATGGAATCAGTCACTCCCTGGCCACCCCGTCTCCAACTCTACTCCCCACCCGGAGTCTGGAGGAGGTTCACTGAGGAGTGGGTATTTGAGTCAGTTTGCAAAGATTGGTCTGTGGTCATAATTGAAGATAGGACGATACCTTGCCTCTTGAGAAAAAACTTGAAACCCTGACAGAATGTAAATCTCATTTGAGATCACTTAAGAACGACTTAGGCCTTGAATCATTTCCTTCTGAATGCCGATGTCAATCAATTCATAATAGTTGTCAGAGCTTATGTTGAGAAAAGGATTCCAAAGTCTTCTACTGTGCTGAACTGACTGGCTATGTTTGCCCTGCTGTGGGAGGGCAGTATAGCATTGAATCACACATTAGCTATTCTAAGACAGATCTCTTGGGTCTAAGACACACCCCTATTCAAATATAATATGCAACACATCTAGGGAAACTGAGCTGTTCACCTGTTCTAGATTCATATTGAATCTACACTTCAACAATCTTAAATTTTTTCACTTTTATTCGTTGAGGTATGCACATGTACACATACCATGACCCGCATGTGAAGATCAGAGGACAACTTGCCAGAATCAGTGTTTTCCTTCTATGTGGGTCCTGGTGGTAGAGCACAGATTATCAGGCTTGGGGGCAAGTACTTCTACACACTGAGCCAGCTCTCTAACACCTAAACTTCAATAATCTTATTAATGAGCACACACACACACACACACACACACACACACTCCTCACAATATATTTACATAGATCTCTCCTTTAACAATGAATAATTTAACTAGTATTTAATGAAGAGAACAAAAGAATTAATTGAGAATGACTAGTTTTGCTTAGGCATGGAACTTACACATAATTACGTACAGCAAACCAACAGTACCACACCATCCACATCCCATTATCCCAGCCATCTACACCTCCTCCTCCATCCCAGGCAGCAGATGGCAGTCCCTGAGTTACTGTGTTCATACTGTACCTAGCCCTGGCACTGCCTCAGCTAAGTCCTCAAGGTAGCTTTTGAAGAGGCTTTGAAGTCAGTTTTGCTCCTCAGAGCGTCCTGGACAAACCCTACTTCCTGAACACAAAAGTTCCTGTTCACTACTTGCCTCTCTTCTGGGGACCCTTTCTCGGTGTTCTCTGCTGTACTGAAATGTCCACCACAGTTTCACGGGCATAACTTCTAAGTTCAAGTTGAAAAACATCCCTCGACATTGTAATCACGAGCAGGTGCACGGAGCCTGGCACTCTCTGTGCGACCTTAATACCCACCACCCAGCAGCAGCAAATCAAAAGTTCCCCTGTTGTTGTTGTTCATTCCTTCAAAGTTTCATATACGCATATAATGTATTTTGATCATTCCCACCCCTACCCACCTCCCTCAAGCTCCTCACTGAGACCCCCACCACATCTTCCTCTCACATTCAAGTCCTTTTTAAAAATAATACACCTACTGAGTGCAGTTAGTGCTGTCCAGATGCATAAGAGTATGGGGCCATGCACTGGAGCATGGGCAGCCTGCCAGCAGCCACATTCCCAAAGAAAAGTGACTCTCCCTAGTTCAACAGGCATCAGCTGCCAACAGTTCTTCTACTGGGAATGGAGCCTCAGGAGCCAGACTCCCATACACACTGCAAGTTAACCTGCTGCATGTTGTGTAGAACAAGAACTGACTGCTACAACAGCAGCTCTGTTCTGTCCAGAAGATAGCATTCTACAGCTTTCCTGGCCCCATCTTCCAGCTCTTACATTCTTCTTGCCCCATCTTCCTTGATGTTCCCTGAGCACTGGGTAACACGAGGTTGATACTGAAGACCCATCTATGGCTGAGCACTCAGTAAACACATGTTCTCAGAACTTTGACTAGTTATAAATCTCTTTATTCACCCCTATCTACTATAAAAAAGAAACTTCTCTGACCAAGATTGAGAGCAGCATAAGTCCATGAGTATAAATATTCATATTTAAAGGCATTTTGTCAACATGACCATTTAGTGACACAACAGTAGGTGCCCCCACCCCAAGGGTGTATGATTTGTCCCAGATATAGGCTTTTGACCAGGTTTACAATACCAGTCTTGAAATCCCATCCATTGGTTGCCACTCCAGTAGAGTGATGTATTGCAGAGAGTCCGTCTGCTGCTGGGAATTTAGTGGCAGTAATTCTGGACAGGGTTGGGCAAAATAAGAACTGGGGGACTTGAAAAGCAATGAATTTATGCCATCCGTGATAGCTTGCTCATGTTTCACTTACAAAGCACTTGTATAGTTTCTGCTGTTGGATCCTTATAACAATCCAGAAGTAACTGGTTATTCCCATTATAAAGGAGCAGTAAGAGGAATGCTCAGGCTGTCACTTATCTCTGATCTCATCAGTGATCAGATCACAGCTGAGAACACTATAGTAAAAGAAATCAGGTTCAATCAAACCATCAGAATGTCACTGCAAGAATCCCAAGAATGATTTCTTCTAGACCGAAGGGACTCTATCGCTTCGGGTCATGAAAATTAATGCACATTTTTTTAATGGCAGGCAATAAGTTGATACAATCATTTCAATAACAATGTGCTGATATCTATCCAGAACCATGAAAGTCTTTGGCATGGTAATCACAGGCAAGAAATTCTATACTAAGGACACAACCCAAGAGAATTCTTAAGTTGTATGTTAAAAAAAAATGTATAACGGCAAAAAAAAGTTTAAAGGTGTATACTAAAGGAAAGCCAAAGCAGAGATTACATCAAAATATTTGTATACTATTGAAGATAATTCATAATTTATGCAAAAAAATTATGTATTCATGTGGCCACAAACTAGAAGGGAACATAGGCTATTGAAAATAACTTGAGTTGGCAGGGAAGGAATTGTGGGTGAACTTTTTCCTTGCTTATTTCAGAATTGTGCAAATATTGATAAACACTATTGCCAGGCCATGTAAAGAATTTTAAAAACTAAAACAAGAGCTAGAGCAATGACTCAGCAGTTAAGAGTGTGTACTACTCTTGCAGAAGACCTGAGTTTAGTTCCCAGCACCCATGTCACAATCACCTGTAACTCCAGCTCCAGGGAGATCTGATATCTCTGGCCTCCATAAACACTGCAGTCATGCACACATCCCCACATGAGAACATACACACATACACATAACTGAAAATAAAATAAAGTCTTTTTCAAAAACTAAAACAAGGGAGGATGGTGCTAAAGTATCTAAAGTTTCTAATGGCTCCAAAACTCTCTGTGAGAGTGAAACTTGGGCTCTAGGTGCAAAGACCCTATCTCAGAAAAGGAGGTGGACAGCAATTGAGGAACACACACAATATCAACCACTGGCCTGTGTGCACACATGTATACATACATATCACACACACACACACACACACACACAAGATATAATTGTTCTAGCTAGATAAATGGTCTATCCCCAACATGAGCAAATCATCTCCTCCTCTGGGACTCAGCGACTAATCTCTGTCCTGGCCATTTCACAAAAATAGCATGAAAATAAAACATATTAAGAAAAATATATGTGGAAAAAACTGTATAGATGTTAAAGTGCTATTGAGGAGCCTGGCCACAGCTAGTTCTCAGAGCAAGTGGCTTACAAAAGTGTGAAAGGAAGCCAAATGACAGATGATTTTTGCAGAAATGTAGAGGCAACTGTGAGGTGAGGTGATGGTCTGTGTTCAGAGCAGCAGGGTAGAGCTATTTCCCCAGCACACGATGGGAAAGCGTTCATATATTGTCCACAAATTGGCCTCCAGAGGAGGCCACCTTCAGTGCAACCAGCCTGACACAACTGCATTCTTTGTCAGGGCCTTTAATGGAGAGCCGCCTCAGATTGGACTACAACTACACTGCATTTATTACTTATGCATTGGGGGACAACATGGGCATGAGCACTTTGCAAACTGTTTTCAGTTTAAGAGGCTGAAGGACGTCCATTGTGAGAGCACATGTCAAGCACCTTTTGCATCAAAAGGATGAAAATGAGTGAAAGAAGTCAATGGCATAGACCAAGGCTCCTTGTACACAGTGATGTGATTAAAGGCACAAATCTGCTTCAGAGTTGTTATTCCTAATAGAACCTGACCAGAAAGAAAAGTGATGAACCATCAGGGAGCTGTGAGAGTCACACATACTTGCAGCACCTCCTTGGGAAGGCTGAAGGCTGAGGCTGTGGGGTGCTGCGGAGATGGAGAGAAAAGCTCCCTGCATTGGAGCCATATGAAGTCATCCAGAGAAACAAAGGATCTCTGAAGCCCAGAATTGAAGGGCAAAATGAAACGTCCAGGTGACCGGATGCATACACCCTCAGCACAGCACAAAGAGCCCAGAACAGCTTTTGTGATAGGACCTCAGATTGTAGGAGTCAACACCTTCATTTACAGATAAGATACCTGAGACCAAAGAGGTTATGTAACTAGCTCTTGGCTATAGGTTGTGACCTTTTTAACACTGTTCTCCAAATATAGCATCTTGTGATAAGTATGGATCTGGCACAGTTAACACTAGACTGGGAGGAAATTGAATGTCCCAAGGTAACTGTCCAATGACAAAGAAGGGGAATGGGTACTTGTTAGGAGCACTTGTTGAGAACAAGCTTCTGGGAGTGAAGCCATGTTCGGCTCTGAGCACACTCACCCCAACTATAATTACAGGGCCTGGATTCCAACCGCAAGGGTTCAAACTGTTCTGGGTCCTTTGTGTTCATCTTTCAAAACTCAAAACCTCTGACCTAACCCTAAGCTCCCAGAGCTACTTTTTTGTCCTCTGAGAGAACATGTGGCACATGACAGGTGAGTTGGAGCAGGTTCTGGACCTTTCCTATGGGTCCTTTGGAAATCAGCCCTAGACATCTATGGAGTTATTCTTTCCCAAACACTCCTGTAGACAGATAATCCAGGGCAGCTCTTGATCTCCACAAAGCCTCTCGCCCACCCAACTCTCATGATCATTTCCAAAAGCACTGCCTTCCCTTTATAGAGTCAATGCTAAAAGAAAGCACACATCTCAAACACGTTTGAACGGACATGTGCTGCCTCCAGCAGTGTGCTCTGGGAGGGAGCCTCCAATGTGTCCCGCCCCTGGGATTCAGAGTCGGGGAGGAAAGCTGATCGCTCATCAGTGATCAAGTACACCCAGCAAGACCCTTCTTCCCTGGTGACCTCTTAATTCTTGTGGCTGCCATTTGTGTTTCTTGTCCTCAGATCCAGTGTGACCCCCTTAAAAGCAGTGTGGACCCTGTCAGAGAAGACATTACACTGGGAAAGATGATCATATCACAATCCCATCTAGTATAGTCCTAACAGCCCAGATCCTAACTACAGTGACTGTGGCAGACACTACTGACCGTCTTTAAATACCCAGCCTGCCTCTTCTTCCTTAGTAACAGTGTCTCGATTTTTAGCTAGCTAAGCTTGTTGCTTCCTCAGTGAAGAAAAAAGAAACCCTAAATTTCTCAGCCTCATTTGTAGCTAATTGTGGCCACATACCAACTGACTAGCAATTGTGGTACCTCATTAGGTGCCAAGCACAGGGCTAGACATTTCATGTATATAAACTCCCAAGAACACCTCTTTACCGAGCAAACTAGGGCACAGACAAGTGAAGCAATTTCCCCAATTCATATCATTAATGTGTAGGAAAGTCACATCTGGTGTCTGAACTCAAGCAGCCTGAGCCAGCTGAAGCTCTTCACCACTCACTACATAACAGCAAGTCCCAGCCATAAAAGCAGAAGTTCAACAGAACTTCTAGGATTGGACCTAAAAGAAAAGAGGTCTGCAGGAGGTGTCCTTTCCTCTGGTGTGTGAACCAAACTTAGAGACTTGCTTCTAATCAAGAGAGTTTAAAAAAGAAAGTTGAGTCATTTGATGGTAGCAGACTCTGAAGACACCATAGCAATGGAGGTTTCTGTCCCAGGAACAAGCCATGATGTTATGCATCCCAACACGACACAATGAGACATGAACATCATCTCCCAAACCCATTACCTGTTTAATCATGAAAGACCATTACCTGACCTGCAAAGGAACTGGCTACATAATACTGAACCTGTATTCTCTCAAGGTCATGAAAACCAAGGGAAATAGAGAAATTGCCAGAGATTAAGGAAGGCTGAGGAACCATGATGACTAAATGCAAACTGGGACTCAATTGAATCCTGAAGCCAGAAAGGGATGCTAGTATAAAAACACAAAATCCTAATAAAGGCCACAGCTAGGCCATGCTATGGGGCCACTGTTAATTTCTTTGTTTTGACCAACCCACCATGGTTATATAACATGTAAATGAAGAATAAGTGGTAGTTATATACTAGCTTTGCTAGTTCTATAAATCAAAAGGTATTTCAAAGTAAGTTTTTCCAAAAAGAAGAGGTAGTGCTTTTCCTCTCTCCCTATTAAAGTATGGAGATTGCTGGAGCTCCAGAAACCATTTTGATAAATGATTCAATGAGACCACCATGAGGATTAAGTAATGTCCTCAAAATGGTAGCACAGATCTGGAAGCCTGACCCTCTAATGATACCCATGACCACCTTGTCATCCCTGAACTCCTATTCTAGCCCTCTCTTAATGTGAGAAAATAATAGCCACTATTTTATGTAGTTGTCACATATTTGAGACTATCTTGTTCATTAGAGGCCAAATTAATCTGTGTGGGGGTTTGTTTTGTGTGTATTATGTGTGTGCACATTTGTATGTGTATATATGGACTCTGTGTGTGTGTGTATGCTTGTGTGTGTGTGTGTGTGTGTACATATGTGTGGAGGACAAAAAGGACAGCCTCAGGAGTCATTCCTCAGGAATCAACACCTTGTTTTTTGAGACAGGGTTTCTCACTGACCTGAGATTCACTGATTAAAGCTAGGCTATCTGGCCAGCAAGTCCTAGGGATCCACCTGTCTCTACCTTCCCAGTGCTAGAATTTCAGTCACATCCCATCACAGTCAGCTTTTCCAGAAGAGTTCTGGTGATTGAACTCAGTCCACACACTTGCATGGGAAGTACTTTACCAATATCCCCAGGCTCCCAAATGAATCTCCTCTAATGGTGAAAACCTATGGAATTCCTTTCACTGTCCTGATTTGTTTCTCTATTGTTGTGATAAAGCACTCTGACCAAAGCCAACTGGGGATGGAAAGGGTGTATTTGGCTCCCACATCAGGACCATAGTCCATCATTGAGAGAAGCCAGGAGAGGAACTCAGGAGGCAAGAACCTAGAGGCAGGAACTGAAGCACAGACCAAGGAGGTACACTGCTTATAGGCTTGTTCCCCTGCCTGTGTTCACTCTGCTTTCATATACAACCCAGGACCACATGCCAGGGGTACCATCACCCACAGTAGGCTGAGCCCTCCTACATCACTCAGTCATCAAGAAAATGTCTCACATACATGCGTTCAGGCCGGTGTGATGGAGGAAATTCCTCCACTGAGAGTCCCTTTTCCCAGGTGTGTCAAGCTGACAACTGAAGCTGTCCAGAACAAGGACATAAAAAATTGGATTCTAAGCCTTGGAATTGGTTTTAGATTCCACCCAGTTCAACCCATCCTTTTTAGCATGAATAGAAGCAGAACAAAAGAGATGAAACAAACCTCCAAATCCCATCACCATCAGGAAGAAACCATAGACCCTCAAGTCCTGGCCCAGTGAGCCTCGTCTCACATGTCTCACTACAAGATGAGAATCCCACTACCAGCCCTGCAGCACTAAATCACGCAGAAGTAGGATAAAACACCACAGTACCTATCTCTTCACACTGTCACACTGAGATGCCCATCTCTCCCTAATGGTAGGATTTTATGGGATTCCTGTATTTTACATTTTAAATCAATTACTGAACTCCACTACACATCTGCAAATTACACCCTAATTCTGTGTATTTCCTATTGTGAGTTTCATCAATAGAAGATGGTAGCATTTTTTAAAATTATGCCATTGTTAGAGTTACTTAGCTTTATTAACAGGAAGATACACACTGGAAAATGTATCACAGAGGATTATTTATGGAGGAAAAATAAGGTTTCCATAAGTATGGTCACTGATTACCTAAAAACCCCGAGCAATACATTTCCCTAGTCTGAGCTGTAGATATCTTAACTATAAAATGAGAGGCTTAGCTGGGATTTGATTGCCTCTGAGTTTCCTTCTAATCTAATAATCTATAATTAAAGCACAAAACTATCGCTTGGTTTCATTTTCACAAAAATTATTCTTCTAAACATCTAGAGGTCATACTGTCTACTACACAGAGAACACTAACCTGTAGAAGATTGCATGAATGGTCCAGGTATAGCTGTGTGTCACTTGACAACAGGGATACATTCTGAAGTGTGCCATTAGGCATTTCATGTACATAAGCATCCTAGAGTGTCCTCAAACAAACCTATATGGTACAGGGTGGTCATGAGCCATGACCTCTTTTTGTGGCGCAGGTGTGTTATGCATGCATGTGATACATACCTGCATTCATGCTCACATGTACATGAACATACATGTATATGGGAAAACATATACATGTGTCCCATGTGTTTAGAGGCCAGTCACTGATGCTGGGTGTCTTCTTTGGTCATCCTCACATTACTTACTGAGGCAAGGTCTCTTACTGAGCCTGGAGCTCTCTGGCTCAGCAAGCCTAGCCACACAGCTTACCCCAGAAATTCCCTGACTCTGCCTCTCAAGGGCAGCTGCCACACCCACCTGATTTTTATGTGGATGTATTGCTAGAGATTCAAACTCCAGTCCTCACTCGGAACTTTATCCACTGAGCCATCTCCCCAGCCCTAGTCATGACCTTCTGATTCAATTAAAATATGACAAACACAGGATCAGTGTAACGCAGCACACTGCCTTGCAGTTAGCTTTTTTTAATAAGCAAAATGAGTATAGTCTGAAATACTGATTAAAAATTCGGTAAATACATAAACCAGTAATGGTCCTTTCTTGTCATCACTAAGCACTGTACACTGTATGATAATATGTGCCGTACTTCCAAATACCTGGCAATGCAGGCTTGTTTACAAAACGTGTAAACATTGTGTGGTGCTTCAACACTTCCATGACAATGACATCACTAGGCAATAGAACTTTTTCAGCTCTAGGATATTCTTATAGGACCGCCTCAATACATGCACTATGGTTGCCTGATACATCACTGTACCTTTGGAGGGGCTCTAACAACTGGAGCTGAACCTATTCCCCACTCCTTTAATCTGGGCCCAGAACTTGGAGCAGCTTGAACCAACAGCATATGGGAGCATATGGTTAATTTCTACCATCAGTGTGATTAGATTAAGAAACATCTAGGGCACTACTGAGCAGACCTTTGGGTATCTCTATGAGGTGTTTCCAGAGAGGCTTAACAAAGAAGGGTCTTTGTTAAGGACCCACACTGAATGTGGGGAACACCACACCATGGACTGGGGTCCTAGAAAGATTAATAACAGAAAGGGAGAAAGCCGCCAAGCCACTGGCATTCCCTTTCTCTGCTTACTGGTACACTGTGGGCCAAGCCACCCTTGCCACCATGCCTTCTCCGCATGACGGACGGCATTCCTCTGAGCTGTGAACCAAAATAAACCCTTTCCCCCCTTAAATTGCTCTATGTCTTGTTCTTAGTCACAATAACAAGAAGAGCAATTAATAGGAGTAATGGCATGTCAGTTCCAAGCTTGGGCTTCAAGGCCAAGAAACCCCATGACTACACACACACACACACACACACACACACACATACAGCTAGCTTGCTAGTCCAGGAGGAAGATAAGATGCACCTGAAAAACGAACCCAACTAAGGTACCTAGGCAAGCCCCTACCAGTCCCGTAGGTGTCTGAATGGGCCCAGCAAACCAGCAGGGCTCATAGCCAGAACCAGAACAGATCCACAGCACCCTGAAGACATGGGAGAAACAACATTTAAGTCACTGAAATTTCTCAGTTGGTTGTTTTGCAGCAAAAGCTAGCTAATACAGTGTCTTTAAATCTCAGCTTTAGAGGAGATCTGTTTGGGGCAAAACTGGCTATATGCATTTGGCACAAAATTTTCTGCAGGAAATGAATGGAACTTAATGTACTAGTAAAATGACGGATTCACACGAAGGTTTAACATCATAGGCACAATCCTTGACCCTCAAATGGGAAGGAAGTCTGCCCTAACTCAGGCTTACTCTGTTGAGCTGTATTCTCCATATCATGAGAGTTAGGTGCTAGTGATCTACACACAATAAGTCCTTTTAAATTGTAGCTATCTTTTATCTTGCATATATGAGTGTTTTGCCTGCATGTATGTAAGTGCCCCCATGCATGCAAAGAGGGCATCAGATCCCTTAGCACTGGAGTTACAGACAGTTGTTAGCCACCATGAGGATGTTCAGATCATCTGCAAGAGAAGCCAGTGCTGTTAACTGTTGAGTCATCTCTTTGTTTCCACAAGAGTCCCTTATAAAATCGTGATTTGAAAACCATTTATACCAGTTCTCATCTTCTGCAGTGACTGAATTCAAGAAAATGCTGCCTATTTTGATTAATGAAATGAAACACTCATATTGGTACCATGGGAATGATAAGATCCTTTTCTAACTGCACACTGGTGAAAAACTAAATTACATGTCAACATCCTACTGTGGGTTGGATATTCCTTTATCCCCACAGGCAGTGGTGGAAAGAAGAAAATGAGTGTGTTGGGCTCATTTTGCTTCTTTTTAAAATATTCTACAAATACTCATTAAGCATTGATTGCTCTATGCAAATACTGTTCAGGTGCCAGGCATGGATATGGGCAGCTGACCCAGAAAAGCCCAGAGTATAGCACATGCCAGCAACAGAGCAGCCAAAGTGCCAAGAGGCCCTGCAGAGGCCAAAGGACGGTCAGGCCACAGAGCCCGGGGACAGTTGAGGGATGTTAAACACAAGCAGAACAAGGTGAGAGGCAAGTGGCTGGAGAGAAAGGGCAGGACCACAGAGCGAAGCAGCTACAAGCATGAGGCTTCGCACACCAGGCTCCCAAAGGACAGGGCTTCCTGCCCCAGTTCCAGGCTTCTCTGTGGTTGCTGTGGGGAAAGGGGAATCCTTGGGGAGCTGGCCAAGCCCTGCAGGTGAGCAAAGTCAGTCCTGGCATCTGATTTCAGGGTAGCTCCTGGCAAGGGATTTTTGACTGCTGAGCAAAGGGCAGATTCCTCCTTTTCTGCCTATAAGTGCACATAAACACACACACAGAGCCACAATAACAGACATTTAACACACATTCATTCTCTCACACAAAGAGACAATGAACACATACACACAGACACACACACACACAGAGTTACAGTTATAGTCACAGTCACAGATATCATCACACATTCATTCTCTCACATCCACAGACAACAAACACACAAAGATACAAACACAGACACACACACACTCAGTCATATGCATTCAACACACTCATTTTCACATAGATACCATCACACTCAACACAGGTACACATTCATCCTCTTACACACAGACACACACACCTTCACATAAAATACACATTCGTGGGGCTAGAGATGGCTCTACAGTTAAGAGCATTTGCTGCTCTTACAGAGGACATGGGTTCAGTTCCCAACATCCACATCGTGGCTCACAACCACCTGTAACTCCAGTTCCAAAGGATCCAACGCCCTCTTCTGGCCTCTGTGAGCACTGCATGCATATGATGTATGTACATACATGGAGGTAAAAAACATACACATAAAACTAAATTTAAAAAAACAAATGCACACTCATCCTCACAATCACAGAGGCACACCCTCATACACAAACAATGCTGTGAATTAAAAATAAAATGTCTTCCACAAGTTCGCGTTTTGAATGCTTGTTCCCCAGCTGGAGGCAGTGTTCAGGGAGATTACAGAAACTTCAGGTGGGGCTGGCTGGGAGAAGCAGGTTACTGGGGGCAGGCCCTCGGGAGTATATTGTCCCAGGCTTGCCTTCTGCCCTCCTCCCACCCCAGCCATGATGTGAACTGCTTTGTTCTTCCTATGCCACATCTTTCCAGCCATGAAGGACTGGAACTTCTGAAACAGTGAGCTAAAAATGAACTCTTCTCTCTCTCAAGTTGTTCTGGCATTCTGTCAGGTGATTTAGTCACAATGACTTGACAGTAATTAATACACTTCACTGTCTCTCACTGACAGAAGACACACTCATACATGCTCTTCCTCTCACACACTGTCACTGACATGCTCAGTAGAAACGCACACTGACATTCTCATACAACCATAAACTCACACAGATACCAAACATTCAGATACATAAACACTGTCATAGAATCTCTATACATACATATTAAAATATAATATTTTTCAAAAAACTTATTTTTTATTATGCGTCTATGTAAGGGGGTGCCTTCAGAGTCCAGAAGAGGGTGTCAGATCCCTGAAGCTAGAGTTATAGGCAGTTATAAGCTGCCCAGCATGGGTGCTGGGTACTGAACCCAGGTCCTCTGCAATAGCAGCATGTGCCCTTAACCACTGAGCCATCTCTACAGCCACTAAACACATACTTTTACACCACAGTCATACACAAAAACACACTCACATTCACACTCACCACAACTCACACATTCATACATTCTCTCACACACTCTAACACCTATATTCATACAGACACAGACATATGTATGTCACATACTCTCACTACATATAGTACACACAACATACTTATAAACATTCTTTCACTCATACAAAATCATATACACAACTCACTCTTACAGAGTCACATAAAACACTCAAACACAAGCACATACACCTTCTTGCTCTGTCCTAAGTACCCTCTCACACACAGTTGTTAGGCTCTATCTAACCTACCCAGACCCAGACTGGGTAGGGCATCTGGGTCCAACTGGAGCTGCCACTACCAGCCTTTAAACCCCCCATAGCCAAGGCCATGCCAAGGCCACTGAGTCATCTTCATTAAGCTCAAGTTCTGTCTCATCGCTCTCTAAGAAACCCTTGACTCCCCCCAGGGTGACAGAACACAGGTCATGCTCCAAATTCACACTCCAGGTCCCCTCTGTTTTACAGCTCCTGCCGGATCATTCCCCATAGCCCATGTCCACAACTCCTGATTGTCTGATTCAGCTCCTGTGTCACCAGCTGGGCTTCCTCCTACCTGTCAGAACCCTCCACCTTTCCCATCTCATCTTCAACAGAGCCTCTGTGTGCCCTTCTACATCTCTCTGGCTAATGGTACCAACCCTATCCTCAAGCCCTCTCAGGCCACTGTCATTTTCCATGACCTGCTACTCACATCTTTATCACATCTGAATGAAACTGCTATGGGACAAATCCTAGGCTTCATCATCTACAAAAGTTTCTGCCCACTCCCTGATGCCTGAAGCATGAAAGAGATCCAATAAAAAATAAATCAGACTCAAAGT
Organism: Eospalax fontanierii; assembly: GCA_035773235.1. Taxonomy (NCBI): domain Eukaryota; kingdom Metazoa; phylum Chordata; class Mammalia; order Rodentia; family Spalacidae; genus Eospalax; species Eospalax fontanierii. The sequence continues at coordinate 96,026,976 of CM069528.1, read as the reverse complement.
CAGTAATTTAATCTCTATGAAGATCAATCAGATGTGGCCTACATCAAGTCAGTTTCCATCACTGAGCTCAGAAGACTGGACCAGAAACCAAGGCTAGTCTAACATAACTCAGACATATTGTATGAAGAAAACAGCCATGTGCACATGCCCTCTTCATAGCCAAATGAACCATGAGCACTGAAAACACCCTCAAATAGCAGCCGCAGAGTGCTGTCACCTGGCAAACACTGTCCCAGCTACAGTGTGCAGTCAAACTGCAGATGAGAGACACAGACAATCCCACCATCCTAGAGACTGATGAGACTATGAAAGCGGAAGGTGGAGCAAAAAAGGTAATAGGGATAGGAAGGGGGAGAGTGGGAAGTAAGATCTAACCCCATCCCAGAGCAGAAGGCACCAGAAGGCACCAGTCATGCACACTTTCTTCTAGGAAAGAGACGACTAGGCCAGAACAGCAGCAAATGCAAATAATCTTAGAGCCTTCAAGAAGGGACACGAATCAGGAAGGGACCAGTTCTCCAGATAGTGGGGAGAAATGCAGGCTGTGAGAAGGTGGGAGCTCTTACACTGTGGTAAGATGTATGTAGCTAACATTTACCATCTTAACCATTTTAAGAGTACAGCTCAGTAGTGCTAAGTTCATTCACTTTGTGGTGAAACTGATCTCCAGAACTATTTTTATTTTGTGAAACTGGCACTTTACACTAACTAAACAACAGGGCCCCCATTGACACCTCCCCACAACCACCACTTTGACTTTCTGTCTCTATGAATCTGTCTACTCTAAATGGGACATATTTGCTTCACATAAGTAGACTCGTGAAGTGTTCATAGTCAGGCATGGCAGTACATGCCTGTAATCCCAGCACTCAAAAAGGCTGGGACAGAAGGAGATCCACAAGTTTGAAGCCAGCCTGAACTACATTGTGAGTTCAAGGCCAGTCTGGGCTACAGAGGGAAACTCTGTCTCAAAAACAACAAAAGAGTGTTTGTCTTTTTGCAGTGAACTCATTACACTTATCATAGTGCCCAAAGTTCATCTCTTCATCCTCACTGAAATGTCAGAATTTTTATTGCATTGTGTATATATAGTACATGCATTTATTCACTCACCCAACAATCTACATTTGCATTGCCACTCTACACATGAGTATGCAAATCTCTCTTGAAGGCTCTGCCTGCAATTCTTTGGGGTGTGTATCCAGAAATAGAATGACTGCATCATACAGCACCTCTATATTTCATTTTTTGAAGAGCCATCATATTCCCCCCAGAGTGAGAAAAAAACTGGAGGCCCTTTGGGGGTTTTGAGTGACAGGGTGACATAACTTTATTTATATTTTTAAAATATTATAAGGAACAGGAAGAGCTGTGGGAAGATAGCTGCCGTTAGAAGGTCACTGCGAGAGCTCTGGAAAGGGGTAATGGGGAGGCAGAGTCATCGTGGGGGATGGTCAGGAGAGGGACACGGTTGGTGCTGAAAGGGGAGGGACAGAGGAGGGAGGATGTGGAAGGGGACACTGAAGAGCATTCTTTGGTGTGAGGTCTGTGCCCTGGGTGAAGAGTGATGTCATCTGCAGAGCTGGAGTACAGCCAGGAGTATAAATATCTTTAAACAGTTTACAAAGGGCGCCCAAACCCTGCCAAAGCCCTTACCTTCTTTGCTTGTCCTTTCTACCTCCAAACTTTTTATAACCCTAAATCTCCATTTAGCCTTCATCTCTCAGACCTCCCTGACCCCTCAGGTCACCCTCAGGCCCAAGCTCTAGAAAGCAGGAAAGCAATCACTAAGAATGCCTAGAAGGTACTAGCAGGGATGCCAGCTCTACTCCAGGCTCCAGCTCCACTGGTATACAGGCTGGCAGGAAGTTGGAGAACACACATCTCCAGAGGCCTGAGAGCTGGCCAATCGGTGGTCTAACAGCTTATCAGCAGCTCCACAGGCTCTGGAGGGTCACCTGAGACCACATCATCAGGGCCAAACTCCAGCAGAGAATGACCTTGTCCACAGGTCTGGCCTCTTATCTCACAGTCCCTGTGAGTCTTGTTTTTCCTGCTGGTCCTCTTGTCCTTGTCATATTTTATAGATAAAGGAAAGCTTTGAGGAGGCTGGGATTCACTTTTTAAAAACATTTACCAAGTACTTACTAAACACCTAGCATGGACTTAGCAAGATGCCAAGGGAAGAAATAGAGATAAGTCATACCTGGATGGTGCCCTTGAAGGGCTTTCAGGACAGGCATCCATTGACAATACGAGGCACCCGAGGTTACATACCAAATAGTAAAGAAAAGGAGATGATTGATATCTTTTAGCAAAAGAAAGTGGGACTCGTATTGGCCTTCAAGGGAAAACACTATTTGGGCAGAGAGGAGAGAAAAGGATGTGCCAAGGACGGTACAGTGCTTCTTTAAAGGCACAGAAATGGAAAAAGCAAAGCACTGGGTAAAGGCAGCAGGGGGCCGGAGGAGGGATGAGGAGGAGAATGGCGTGGCACCACCTGCGAGAGACACAAGCCAGAGATGGAGAAGGAAGAGCAGGAGTGATGTGCACAGTATCCCGAGCATCATGCTTAAGCTACATCACTCAGTGGCCACATCCACCTGTGAGGGGCGAGACTGAGGTGCCTAGCCCTATTTCTGAGGCAACTGAGGCTTTGATTCAAATAAGTTTCTCAACAGCTGAGCAGATGGTTCAGTTCATAAAAGTACTTGACTTATAAGCAAAAGGACCTGCATCTGATCTCCAGAACCCATATTCTGAAAAATGGGGTGTGGTAGTGCACCCTTGCAATTTTGGTATGTTGGGGGAGAAGGTAGAGACATATAGGTCCCTGGGGCTTACTGGCCTGCCAGCCTAGCCTCCTTAGCAAGTTCCAGGTCAGTGAGAAACCTGTCTCATAAAAAGTAGACAGCACCTGAGGAACAACACCCAAGGTTGTCTTCTGACCCCCACATGTGCATAAAGGGGAGACGGAGAATCAGGTAAGATTTGTAGCTGTGGGGCTGATCTCCTGGCACTAAGCATGTAAGAAGAAGCAGCATTTACCGAACATGGCCCCATCCCCGGTTCCCAGGTTTTTACCACTACTAATCTTCTTAGGTCTTTTGGTGTCGTTTCCTTCTTAGTTAGTTGATATGTAGGCAGAGCAGAAGAAGTCTATTCTGCACTTCTTGCCTAAACTAGTCTGTAAAATGAAGAGGACTTCTCTCCTGAGACCACAGCATGCCTGGAGGAAACATGCTGACATCTCTAGTAGACAGCACAACTATTCTGAGTTCTTCAGTCTTCTGACCTCAGAGTCACCATGTGGCTTTGCAGTCTGTGTCATAAGACGTGAAGCACACATTCCTGTCCAGGGATCTATAGCTTTGCCAAGTGGCTTTTTGCCATGGCCAAAAGAAAATGGACAGGAGTGACAGGAAACCATAACTTTGCACAGACCTCAGGAAGCACTGTGTTTCCTTTTGCCATTGCTAAGAGAACATGTTCAGGATCATCAGATGGCACCTGAAAACAAAGAACGAGAACCAAATGGAATTGACGTGAACCCAACTGCAGCTGGAAGCCAAGTCCATCCTGGATGCACAACATTCAGAATGTCCTGACTATGAATCACTAATCTGCCCCAATTCCCTCATTTTGCAGTAGACCTATCTGAGACCCAGACTGGAGAAACGATCTATTGGAACCTTACAACCAGAAGAAATAAGCCTCCTAGGTTCTAATCGACTGTTTCTTTACTAGACCACCCAAGCCCATGAAAAGAATTCATTACAGGCTGCAATAAAATAGAGGAAATCTGAGATGACAACCAAGAAAGCAATTAGGTAGAAGAGATGCAGTCAAAGGCATGGAAGCAAGATTGAACCTGTATAATCCCTCCATTATTCAGTCATCTAGCTCAGAGTTCCTGTTGATTTCCCAAGCGAACCTTTGTCTCTAGCTGGCACCCCAAGGGAGAATCCGAGCTGAATCTATTAACCCCACCATCTTTCAAGGTGCTACCCTTGTACCTAAGTGTGGCTTGATATTTCTCCCTTTTGGAATTTGTGTTTTATTACTAGGTCCTATGTAACTAAAAAGTAACAGTTTTTTCCCCGGTGACTTTGCATGCTCTCCGATTTGCACAGATCATGAGTTAGGCTGAACAGTACCTTGGTAATAGTATGCCTATAAATATTTCTGCCATGCAAAGATCCAGATAATCATAGGATGTTAAGGTTGGAAGCGAACTTACAGGCCATCTAACATCATCATTTTACAGAGGGTAATTGACCTTCTGGAGATCACAGAGCTAGTTAGTAGCACAGCATCAGTACCAGGGGAGAGATTAGCAGGACCACTCCAGCAACAAGCAATAAGCTCTGCTGCTTAGGGCAGCCTTGGAAAGTGGGTCACTCCCTATCTGTTAAGATGCCCAGTGCCAGATTACTGCCTGCCTTTGAAGAGGCTGAATAACAAGTAGAAAATGACCCCAACTGGGAAGAAACTGAGGCTCTCTGAAGAGTCAACAGGCTGCAGCCTTGAATCACCAACACTGTGGCCTCTCAGACCTCTCTAGGTTGGCAAAATGGGGCAACTCTGCACAGGATTGAAAGGAAAAGCAGTAAAGACAAAACTGGAAATTTTCATTACTTAGAAATTTTAAATTTCCATATATAATAAATGAAAAATATAAAAGTGTATGCTGCATATCAACATCTCTGACCAAAGGTTCATGTCACAGTTTATTGTATAAAAAGTTCAACTAAATCAACAAGAAAAAGATGAGCATTCTAGCAAAATCAAAGGCAACTGGCAAGAAAACAAGTCACCAGAAAGCATAAAGTAATCAAAAAAAATATACATTTCACCTGAGAAAACAACTTTTTAAAAATAATAAATCACACAGTATTAACAGAAGTCATAGAGAGGTGGGGACTCTCATACTCTGCCAATAGGAAAATTAGTTAATGCAAACCTTCTGGAAAGGGTTTTTGCAACCACACCAAAATCCTTTCAATGTGCATGCCTTTTAGTGCAGAAGTAGCATTTCTGAGAGTTTATCCTCAGGCAGGTTTCTGACTTACACACGAAGATGCATGGGCACATTTGCTAGTCCTGGCATCATTTATAACAACAAAATTTATAAGCAACCTCACATTCCAATAAAGAGGAAGATTTTTTAAGTAAATTATGGATTCTTATATAATGAAGTACTTTGCAGCCACTAAAATATCAAGGTGTTGGAAAATATGTTCAAAATATAATACAAAGTAAAGGAAAAGCAGTCTACAAATTAATGCTTTAAATAACTGTTTTTAAACCTACAAACATATGTACCTGGAAAAAATACTAACAGTAGATCTCTATAGAAAGAATGTAGATTATATGGCCCTTTTTTTCACCTGTATTTTTTTTAGGATATGCAAGTTGACTCCTTTTATTTTGCAAATTTTCTACTAAAAGCATGTACTCCTTGCTCAGTTGGAGGCAGCATACATGCTCAGGGCTTGGTTCAGCTCCTGGTTCCCTTACCAGCCACATGAGCTTGGACTAGTTACCTGCTTTCTGTGAACCTCCACTTTGTCAGTTGTAAGAAAGTGGCCCTGATATCTAGACGTACCTACCAGAATCAAATAAGATATGAAGTGCTTAGCACCATGTCTGGCACATAGAGAGTGTCTGCTTAAGTTCACCTACTGCCATTAGAGAAAATGAAAAGTAATTATTATTTTAAAAGATAAAAAGAACACATTTGAAATTTAGCTTTAGGCCCTATAGATGTCTAGCAGAACTGCTTATCCAGTTAAAAGGCTAACTCTGTCCATGGAGAGAAAGAATCTCTCTGGTTAGAGATCCACTCCCACTGAACCACGGACTAGAAGAGACCTTCCCACCACTCCCCCCATAATGTTACAGGTCTTCAATCTACAATATTTAGATCCATGACAGAGCCAACAACACCCCAGGAAAACATAAAACAACAGTTGTTAAACAACATCAAGCCCTTCTAAGTAACCCAGTCAAGTCAAGGGTCATCTGTTGTTGTAGAAGTGTTCTACAGTCACATAGCAGCCTCGAGTCTCAGGGATTATGGAAATGTATTGTCTGTAAATGTATATCAGAAAGCAAAAAACAACGTGATAATTTTCTCTGAAATGACCTCTATTTTGTGAGGACTGGCAGGCCATCAGCATGACTTGTCAAACCTCCGAGGCCCTCCTTCCCAGAGATGGTGGCCAACATTGCTACTGGCCCCAAACCAGTAAGAAGTGCCTAGGTAGAGTCTAAAATTTTCCACTTTGGGAAGAGCACCCCATATCCAGGCCATTTCAGGACTAAGGGTCATTCCAGGCCCTCTAGCCATATATCCTTGTGTGCCTCTGTTCCATCCTGAATGCTAAGTCCTGTCCTCATGTTCAGAAACTTCTTTCTATTTCCTTTCTTCTTGATATACCTCTCCGTACAGCAGCCACCCACAGGCCTCTTCCGACTCTGCTCAGTGCCATTCCTTCAACACAGGAAGACTCATCGGCCAGAGACTCCCTCATTCCCTAAAAGTCACAGTGACTCCACAGCCTTCTTTGCATCTTAGTTTACAGCTTCCACTGTTGCATGTTAATCATGGCTAGGAGAGCACATAGCAAGTCTGCATGTGCAGTTCATGGGGTGCAGCTACTGAGGGGGACCTAAGAGGCAGGAAACACTGACTAAAGGAGGCCCTCCCCTCTGTGGCAGACACCTATCACCCACTGTGCCATTACCTATGATAGTGAGAAAATTGGCTGGAAAGGATCAGTTCTCCATGTTGAAGGTTATTTAGCAGGAATGGGGTCTTTCAAGGTTTCACAGAAAGCTGTGGTCATCTGTATTCATTCAGCTATTCCCTTCTTGCTGAGGCGTTGGCTGTCTTTGTGCAGAATAAGAACAGTGATGGTCCCATTCAGCATCCATCTTCCTAATGCTGACTACCAGCCCAGTAGAGGGACTCCACCTGACCTCAGTGTCCACCAAGTCCAACCTGCAATCTGAACTTTTAACCTGCCCTAGAGTCTGGTGGAGGACTGATGGTCACTAGACACCCTAGTTTAAAAGCATAAATCTGACAGACAGGGCTTATGCCCCTTTCCAGCTGTTCAATCCTGGCCCAGTTACTTACCCTTTTCAAGGCCCAGTTTCCTCATCTGTGGAATGGAGAGGAACAATCTCCCACCACCCCTGGGAGTGCATGAACAGAGTGCATGGGACCTAGTGAGAGGTCAGTCAATGGCAGTCACTATTATCATGAACTGTGGGGCCTAGGCCCAACTGGATCTTCTACCTCGATGGCCATCCTCACTGCAGTAATGCTGCTCACCCAACAAAAAACACCATGATGCTTGACATTGTTCCAAGTGTTCCTCTTCTGCCATCTCTTTCTCCTCTACATCTTTCACCTACCACCCCACCAGGTATAGTATAGTGCACAGAGCTTTAAATATGTATTGAAAGAATGACTTAGTGGATGCCATTTCATCTCAGAAATGTGCCTTCTCTATTTTATCATTTTATAAATGATGTATCATCCTATGACCTTTTGAATTTCCATTTAATCATGCAACTAAGTTAAATCATGATCTATCTTTACGACCCCAAACAGCACATGGCTTTTTCTCCATATTATCCTGTCTACATGTCCCAGATTTAGGCCAAGTCGCCCCTTCCTTTAACTACACACCCTGAAACTTTGCATATTTAAATAGCAGCTTATCACGTTCCCAGAGCTAACAAAGCAGCTCTTCTTCTTGTCCCACTGACACTCACAGTGGGTGACACTGGTCTGAGATGACCTCATGCCCAGCTGTTTCTCTCTAGTCACGGTAGCTGAGTGCAGGCATCTATGCATGGTAATAGAGATGGTCCAAGAAGGCACATTTGTTAGCTGTAAATCCTCTAGAAACTAGGCTCTTAAATTCGATGAGCATCACTATTGACCAAAGCGAGTCCCAAGATGAAACTGTAAGGAATTGGGCAGGCGTGGAGTGTAGAAGAAGAACAGACTCCACTTCTTGATGACAAGAGTTTCAGAGTATTTGGGGCAGGTTTTGAAAGCATATATAACAGAACTACAGACTGAACTTAACTAGACTGAGCAAGAAAAATAAAAACACATTGAACTTAACCTGCAGAGGCTTGGAAAGAGCTCACATCCCACCAGGGTGCACCCAAAGGGGCAGGGCATCAGAAACCAGAAGACACTTGGCACCCACACGAGAGCTTTTCAAAGCTAGTTAGGATTGCCTGAAACTTACTCTCCCTGGATGATTTCATTATTCCAGTGTCACCTATATGCTAATGACCTTCCAATGCCACCTCCAGCTCAGCTGCTGACTCACATAGCCACCTTTTGATTTCTGTCCCCAAACTGGCTCTGTCCATAACTTCCTAAGCTTGGAAAGGAGAATCATCAACCACCTGGTTGCTCAAACCACAAATCTAGTTTGTCCTCAGTTGCTTTCTTTCCTTCCCGCCTTCAAACTATCCATAAACCCCTCAGTTCTACCTCGAAGCTACCTTGTCCCTATGCCCCAAGGCTGACATTTTTAAAAATGAAATAAAACTTTCTCAATCCAAATGGCTTTTCGCAACAGAAATGCATTATTTCACACAAGTTCAAAAATCAAGATGTGGGTGGGGCCATAGCCCCACTGGGACCCACAGGGGCAACCCCTTCTTCTTGCTCCCCGGCTTCTGGCAATGGCCTTGGCTTGCACTCATGTTGGTCCATTCTCTGCCCCAGTCATAATCCCCCAGTGTTCTCCCCAGAGGGGATGGAGTCTGTGTCCCAGTTTCTCTATAAGAACACAAATCATAATAGATTTGACTCACTCAAATCTAGTATGACATCATTTTATTATGTCTATAAAGATTTTATAAGATCACTTTAACAGGTACCAGGGATTACTTTGAACTTCAACCTTTCCTTGGGGGAGACAATAAAACCCATAAAGGCTACTATAATCCTAGTCAAGACAACATCATCCATCTGTGCAACCACCTCTTTTCTTCATCTCTCTGTTTCACTCTTGATCCCCTACAACAAAGGCTCAGGACAGAATCTAAACTCCTTCTGTGGAATTCAAGTCCCAAAGACTGACCTACACAACCTTTCCCAAGCTCATCTTCCACCTGACCTTCCTCCTTACCTTCATGTACGGGCACACCAGCTCCTCTGACCCCAACAAGATGGGCTTGCCCAAGGGAAATGGGAAATTCTTTTCCAAAAATGCTTCATGGGAGGCCACGCCTAGAATTCACATGACTCGGTCCCCCAGATGTAGACAGGCTTAGATGCCATCTCTTCAGAGGCCTTCCAATCCTGTGCGCTCACGCTTTTCCTCATTTGACTCCTTACATAGTGTTCGATGTGCTCTGTTTACTTACTTGTCGAGCTCCTGCCTCCAGTTAGGATGTAAGCAGAGACTTTGCCTCCAACCCTGGCTATTCTCCACCCCTAGATTAGTGGCTGGCGTAAAATAAGTGTTCAATAAATATTTGCTGAATTAATGAACTATGCCTTGATGGTCAAGTCTAATGGACATTTTTCTTTATCTTGTAGAACCTACAAAACTTTTAAAATATTTTATTGACTCTTCAAGAATGTTATACAATGTACTTTGGTCAATTCATACCCCCTCCTCCATCCCCACTCTCACCTTAATCTCCCAACTTCATGTCCTCTATTATTTTCTTTCTTTATTTCGAGGCTTATTGAGTCTAATCAGTGTTTTCCAAATGCTCTTGGGGGTAAGTCTATCCCTCAGAACCTGGTCAACCTACATGGCATCACACGAGTAAAGAAAACTGACTCTCCTTTTCCCAGCAGCTGATAGACCCTCTGCTAGACCTGGGACATCTTGCCTATCTCCCCACATCCATGCTGCAGTTTTGTCCGGCTTGGGCTTGTGGAGATCTTGTGTGTACAGCCACAAGCTCCGTGGGTTCGGATCTGCAACTGCCCTGTTGCATCCAGAAAATGCAGTTTCTTTTTATTCATATACCACCTCTGGCTATTACAATGGTTTCTGCCCCCTTTTCAACAGTGATCCCTGAGCCTTGCGGGGAGAGGGTGTGATGTCCCATTTAGCACTGAGCACTCCACAATCTCTTATTCCCTGCAGGTTGACCAACTGTGGGTCTCTGTGTCAATCACCATCTGCTACAAGAAGAAGGCTCTCTGGTAAGAGTTGAGAGATGCACTAATCTACAGGTCTAACAATAAGTCATTAGGAGTCATTTTAACACTATGTCTATTTAGCAGAATAATTGTAGTAAAACCTACTGAATTTAATAACACTAAACATTCCCTCTTCTTAAAATTCTTGACTTCTTTCCACCCAAGGGCGTCGCCACCCTCAAGCCATGATCTCCTAGTTCTCTTTACCATGATTTATCTGCCTCCTTCGTTCACTCCTGTTCCTGTCTTTAGTGCCAGTAAATCTTGGGATTTTGTTTAAGGTCCTTACTGTAGACAGAATAATGCCTCCCAACAAATGTCCATGTCCCAAGCCCTTGGTGAGACTATGATACCTAACATGGTGAAAAATTCATGCTGAGAAGATAATTTTATCATAAATATCCTTACACAGATTTTATCACAAATATCACAAATGGAAGGCTGAAGAGTCAGAGTCAGGAAAACATAGTGTAGAGATCAAAATGATGTGGCTATGAACCAACGAATGTGGGTAGCCACAAGAAAAGGTCAGGAATGGGTTGTCACCTAGTACTTCCAGAAGGGACACAGCTCTCCTGCCACTATAAAATCCATTTCAGATTCTGATCTCCAGTGCTAGATGAAAAGTAATTTATGTTGTTTATGTGATTCATTCTGTGGTAATTTGTTATGGCAGCCACAGGAAACTAATACTGTTCACTCTGCTTTCTATAAGTTCTTTGAATAATTTCATCTTCACCTGTAGCTTTAAAGATCATCTTTAAGTAGACGAATGTTTCTTCTATAGAATTCAGACTTCCAATCTCAACAGCTTACTTATTATCCTTAACTGGATGTCCTATGGGTGCCCCAAATGCAGTTCACCCTCAGTTCAGTACTATCCCCTTTCCCCACTATGGTCCTTGCCCATGCTCTGTCTGAGCTAATAGCAGCACTGTGTCCCATCCTTGCAAGCGCAGTTCTCAGGACCCCTTCACTCCAGTATCCAACGAATCTCTATTTTCTGCCACTCTGCTAGCCTGGAATTGACTTGTCCTCTCCCGATGGCTTCTACCATGGCCCTCTCTGTCTCTTGTAGATTTTTCCTGGCCACCATTCAGGAGTCCCTCAAGCCTATCTCTGTGGTGCATTTTTCCCTTGAAAATGTAAATACCTCCTCACATCTCCCCCTCACAGACTCTTCTATGATAAAAGTCAGGTTGCTAAACATGGCTTGCATGGCTTCCTAAAGTCTGCCTCCCACCTCATCATCCTAGCCTCACCTCCTCTGCACCACTAACCGTGCTTCCCACTACCCCAAGTGCACCCTTCCTTTGGAAGACAGGGGAAGGAAGACGGGAAAGGGATTGTTTTCCTGCCAGATCTTTCCTCCGGTCACTGTCCCCTCTCCAAATCCCCAAACTGACTAATTCAGTTCAAGAGAAGTAGAAACACCCATTCCAGATCAGACAACTGTACACATTAAAATCAACCCTGTATAAATTCTCATTTCTTCTCAAGATACACCCAACAAAAGCAAAATTACACTCCCAAATGCAAATCCATGTAATATTCATTCCCTTGTAGATATGTCTACCCACAGAAAGAGACACAGAAGATAAGGACAGATGCTTTTCCAACTGCAAATGCCTTCCCATAATTTCCCTTAAAATCCTCTCACATAGATACAGCCTGGAGTCACAAACATCCAAAGTAAGGGAAGCAAAGAACTTCCAGGGCTCAGAGGGAATAAAAAAACAACTAGGTAAATGGGAAAGGATGGTAGAAAGGCTGAAAGAAACAGGGAAGATAAGAATGACCATGGAGGTGTCATCTGGGATGGATTCACTCCCCAGCATTCCCTGAGCTCCAGTGAGGTTACGTGCATGCTACAGAATAAAAGGAACACCGAGACCTGGCCTTGGTAACACATACCTGTAATCCCAGTGCTTAAGAAGCTGAGGCAGGAGGATTGTCAGGACAATAGTGAGTGACATAGTGAGACCCCTTCACAAAAACCAAAATTGTCAAGGCTCAGTGGGTAAAGCACGGCTTCACAAGACTGAGAACCACAGTTTGGATCCCCAGTATGCATGTAAATGCCAGGCCAGCATGGCAGCCCACCTGTGATCCCAGCACAGGGAAACAGAAACAAAGAGAATCCCCAGAGCAAGCCAGCTAGCTAGATCAGCCAGCTCTGGGTTCAGAGATCCCCCTTCAATATATAAGGTGGGCAGGGAGTAATCAAGAAACACACATCAAACCCTGGATGCCAAATGCATGTGTGCACACATGCCATCCTACCCACACACATGTGAACATACATGCACATCATTCACATAAACATCTTTAGTAATAGTTTTAATCATAGCAGCTAATGGTGGTTGATCCTTCTATACAGTCACTGTGTCAAACCTCTAACTTCTTCAGTCTCCATAGAATCTCATAAGGTCAATACTATAATTACTCTCAATTTATGCATGATGAAATGAAGTATGAAAAGCTGTGCGACAAATCCAATGTCACATTGTGACAGTTGATAGAACTTGGTTCCTGTCCATCTCATAATAAAAAACCTTGCCTGGGAACTCACAGACCAGCAGGCATCACTGCCTGAGGATGGGAATTGAGTATCTTCTTTCCTTGGGAAGGCAGAGTAGAATTTTGAAGGCAACAGGTACTAATGAACTAAGCATTGCCCTTAAAGTCATGCAGGCCACACCCCAAATTCTAGCTGTGCTACTCAGCTGCAGAAACCAGCAAGTTTTTAACATCTCTAAATATCAGTTTTCTTATCTGTAGTGAAGATACTAACATCTAACGTGATTTTTATTAAAATTAAATGATATGATCTATTAAAATGTTAAGTACAGTGTTTAGCATATAGTGAACCGTTAGTAAATACCCTTGCCTCTTATTGCTCCAACAAATATCTTTCTTCAAACTCCCAAACCTAATGCTTTCTAAAGGAGCAATTGCAAATCGTACTTCTTGGATATGCACATTGCTTAAGCAGCAAAATATTTTAAAATGCCAAGTAACTGGTCAAAACTCATAGTGGTCATGAAATAAGCATCTAGCAGCCTTGGCCACTACAGACCGCCTCCCCCTGCTCCTGAAGGCATCTGAATTCTCAGCTCCTGGCTAGAATGAAGGTAGCCTAAGCCTGCCTGCTGCCTAGACAGTAGCACTATCTGAGCAGAGGCCCTGGCTGTGCTATTTAAATTCCTGTACACATTCACACTGGAAAAGCTTTGTATTAAAGAGCAAAGTGATACTTTGTGTTTCCCAACAAGATGCACAGTTTGGGGGGGGGGGCACGTTGGCTCTCCTGTTGCCAACTTTAGACAATTCTTCTATAAGCAACAAAAATAAACAAAGGCCATCATTCTCTTATTGGAAACAAATGGACCTCTTAAATTTAGAGTGTCCAGAAAAATACCCAGTAGTCAGGGGGAGGGGGATTGGAAGAATGGGCTCAGTTATAATGTGCTTGTTTTGTAAGCCAAGAACCTCAGTTCAATACTCAGCACCCAGATAAAAAAGGTCAGCATGGCAGTGTGTATTTATAATCCTAGGGCTGGGGAGGCAGATCTTGGGAGCTCACTGGCCACCCAGCCTAGCCTAATTGGTAAGCTTCAGACCAGTGAGAAACCTCAATCAAAGGAACTGGTTAGCCTTCCTGAAGATGACAGCTGAGACTGTACTCTGGCCTCCACACATGCGAACACATGTATCAGCACCCACACACATGTACATATATAGAGAGACAGAGAGATGCATTTAAAATGGCAAACAGGAGGAGTTACCAAGCTATCTTAGAAGCCAGGAAAACTCTGCACAGTGGGGCCAAGAAGAGTTAACTCTTCCAGGTGGTGCTTGGGGGAAGAGGTAGAACCGAGAACAATCCAGGAGACAGAATTCCTGACCTGAGTGCCAGAGTGGGAGGGAAAAGTGTCCTCCCCCAACCTCCCCTCCGAGAGGAACTCTGATGACCCAAGGCACAGGGAGTAGAGCCAAGTAGCAGGCCAAGGGTCTCCTGGGGCTGGGGAAATGGGAATTTCTGTTCCCCGGGAATAAAGCTTTGAGTCACATGGGTGTTAACTATGTGTTAGGTACCAGGAGAGAAGCATCACATCTGGCCTCAGGGAGCTAACAAGACAGGTGGGAGAACAGATAATAAGAAAGCAAATAAACAGTATATGTGATGTATGTTATAAATAAAAGAATCTAGGCATGAAAAAAGATTAATGGAGAATGCCCTAATGGTATAGGCATACCTAAGACCAAACTTTGGTTTCTAATGTCATTGTCCAAAGAAACCGGGGCTACCTGGAATAATGGGTCTTGATCCTACTCGATCCTAAGACCAGGTCAGGAAATACACAAGAAGGTTCTTAGAGTGTCATCATGTAGTGCTAGAAACTAAAAGGTGCTCAAATTTTTAGTTAAAGGAAAAAACCCTTAAGAAGTTGGAAAAAGGCCAAAGGATCACAGGAAGCAACTGAAAAGGATCCCAATGGCCAAAGACCTGAAGGAAGAAAACCAATTCATATTGGATTATAACCCAGAGTATAAATAAACATGGGTGTTCATACTGACATAAATTCTTGAATATATTGATAAGTGGAGTGGGGACAAATTTGGAATGCAGAAAAATCCTGAATAATTTATGTAAATTACTAAGGCAGAGGGGTAAGCAGAGTGATGTCCTCCAAAGAATGCAGTCTAGAAAGTGGGGAAAGACTAAAGAAACCTGGCAGACATACCACAGCCACGTGATCCACATCAACAACCATGCATCATGCTGACAAGATGAACCTTTAATATGAGGTATTAAAGGTTAAATAGCACTTTGTCTCTGTGGTCTTCCTCCCCAAAACACATAACCTGGCAGCTGGCCTAATAGCAAGAAAAACATTGGACAAGTTCCAACAGAGAGCATCCTACAATATTCCTGGGCAACACTGCTCAAAGCTGTTGAGGTCATCAAAGACAGGGCAAGCTTGAGAAACCATCAGAGCCAAGAGGAAACCAATGAGAACTAAAGGTAACATGATGTTCTGGATACAGTCGTCAAACAAAATAAAATGATGCCAGATGGATATTAAGGGAATGTGAATAGACTCTGGACTTTTAGTCAGCACCAATATACCAGCATTGGTTCCTCAACTGAAACAAAGGCACTAAGCTCATGTAAGATGTTAATACTCAACTTCGAGTAGGGACTACTTAGAAATTCTCTTGTACTATCTGCTCAATTGTTCAGTAAATCTAAAACTATTATAAGTTTTAGTAATAAAAGTAAGTAAATGAATGTGAAGAAGAACCGAATTTGAACAGGGTGGTCTATGAAAGCCTCACTGGAGAGTCAACTGTAAGCCTGGACTTGAAGGTTAAGTCTTGTAGAAAAGAGAAAGAATGTTTGGAGCTTAGGAAACACTATGGACAGATGCCCCACAGGAGAAAAAAAAAAGGGTTGTTAATTTGAGGAGCTAAGAAGTACACCTGACATGCCATGAATGAGAGGCAGAGCAGAAGAAGATAAGAGGGGGGGGGGGGGGTGAAATCACACTGAGAATGAAAGAAAGAAAAAGAGGATGAGAGCATGTGCGAGACCACAATACAGAAGACTGTAGTGCTACTGGAGAGAACTTCATTCCAAGCGCACTGAGAAACAGTGGGGCGGCACGGGCGCCTCACAGCTGCCGCCACTCAGCACTGTCAGCTGAGTCACTCACTGGGTAGAGGGAATGGCTGAAATGAAGCGCCGGGGGAACTGGAGTTTCCATACACACACAAGAGCACAGGCAGAGAGTGTCAGTTCACCGAAAAGCTAAAGTGAGAGGTGAAGCCAGACTCCTCTCCAGACCGCCAGTGAATTTAAACCGATGACGAGGCGATGCGGAAAGATTAAAGAGCATCCAGAACATGTTGGGAAGGTTTCATGGAAGATTGCATCTAAAAGATACAGGTTGACTTGGTGTGGTTTGAATGAGTGTCCCACGTGGGCTCTAAGTATTTGAGCATCTTGTCCCCAGTTGGTGGCCCTGTTTGGGGAGGTCTTAGAAGGTGTGGCCATGCTGAAGGAAGCACATCACTGAGGGCGGGCTGAGAGAGTTCGTAAGCCTTGCTGATCCCCAGGCTCTGTCTGTTTCTTGTGCTGGCCTGAAGACGTGAGCCTCTGCTTTCTGCTCTGGCTCTGGCCACCTCCTGCCACCACGCCTCCCCACATGATGGACTCTGATTCCCTTGGAACCATAACCTCAAGTAAACTCTTCCTTTTATAAGTTCCCTTGGTCAGTGTTTTATGACAGCAACAGATGAGTTACTAGTACACTTGGATTTTCAATTTGTCTTCTATCTCTGAGGATAGGACCCTCCTGAAAATGTGCAAGTCAGCTTCTGTACATGACTTTAGGAATGAAAGAAAGGAGGGAAGGATTTTATGTTTTCTACAGGAGTCTCGTCTGTAACCGCTTGACTGCATTTAGAATGGGTCTTTCTCAATGCCTTCCCTACTGCTCTCTGCCTCCTGGATCCAGTATTAGTCCACATTTACTTCCCAGCTCACACCAGATGTCCTGTGCTCTACAAACACACTCACACATACACACATACATACACACACATACACACACACTCACACACATACACACACACTCACACACACACTCACACACACACACACATACACACATACACACACACACACACACTCACACACACACTCACACACACACACACACATACACACATACACACACACACACACACACACACACCTTCTACCTTGCCCTCAGAAATCAAGGCCCTCCCTCAACTGAGCCTACCTTGGCCACTCTCATATTTCCTGTATCTTCCCTCTCCAGACTTTAGAAAGGAGCTGGCAATATAATCTGTTAAACTCATTCTCCACACGGAGGCATATGGCTTTTTCTTTAAAATCTGAATTTTTGGAAGAAAACTCATGAAAATAAGAATACCTGAAGCCAAGAAGCAAGTTTTTACTAATATGCATTCCAGAAGTACTGCCAATCTGGTGGGAGATGCTTTACAAAGGAAACTTCTAGCAGCCCCTTCCCATCATGCCACATGGACACTTAAACACCTTGCCAGCAAAAGAGTTCCTTCCTACCAATAATAACTTCTGTCCAACTTCATTGGCTATTTCTATATTCTTTTCACCAAATCATACTCTGTTTGGTTGTTAAGTAGGGAAAAGAAAATACTAGAGGTGGCATTACCAGAGACTCTTAAGAAACAACCAGCCTATGCTGACTACGGTACAGCGTGCTTACCTTCCTAGTTTTAAACCATTCACGTTAAACAAATATTACTATGCTTCAGTACTATTCTGGAGGCTGAAGATATCTGGTAATTATGATTGAATCAGACAATGTCCCCACTCTCACAGAACTTATTTCCTAATTAAATTTGTTTTAAAAACTCCAGGGACTGGAGAGATAGTGCAGTGGTTGAAAGCAATTACTGTTCTTGCAGAACATCCAAGTTCAGGTTCCAGCACCCACATGGTAGATAGCAACCATTTGTAAATCTAGTTCCCAGGGAATTGACACCCTCTTCTGGTCTTCACAAGCACTGCATGCATGTGATGCACATACATAAATACAGGCAAAACACTCATACACGTATAATAAAAATAAGTAAATCTTTTTTTAAGCCAAAAATCCAATAGAAAATGGTAGTGTAGCCTTAGAGATCCAATAGGAATGTAAGATTGCCCAATAACAGCAACATCTGGGAAAAGTTAGGATCTCGTTTTCTCAAGCAGAGAACACTGACCTGACAATAAGGGTTGAGGATAGGAAAAGAGAACAAAATCCTCAACCTTAGCCTCAGCCTCAAACAGCCTAGGGCTGTTAAAAGAGGCTCCAGGTCTGTGCTGAAAGATGAAAAGAATAAACCTGGGAGAAATCAGAGTTAGTTAAAACAGAGCTATTATCAATACCAAATGTGGGTCAAGATGGGAAGCAACTAAAACCCTCCCAGGTGATTGGTGAGAGTGTAAAATAGCCCAGCCACTTTTGGGTCCCGTCAATTTCTTATTAGACATACTTATAAAATAATCCCACTCCTAGGCATTTCTCAGGAGAAATTAAAAACAATGTCTACAAAATGATTTAGGCAAAAATATCCATTGCAATGCCTGACACAAGTGGCATATTCCCAAAGCTGGGGTGGGGGGAGAGGCTGAAGCAGGAGGATCTCCTGAGCTAGGAACTAGCAACACAGTGAGACCCGCATCTTAAAAAGTATTCTTTTCATTAAAAGTGTGTTCAATTTGTCCAAAAACAAAATGGTCCAAAGTCCAACAACAGTACTTATTTAAATAAACAGATTGCAAACCATCCATGCAATGGAATACTACTCAGCAATAAAATACAAGTGTGAGGGGTCTCAAATGTAATAAACAAAAGAATTCAGTCACAAAACAATATGTTGTATGTTTCCATGTATATGTATACCAAGAGCAGGTAAAACTAACCCATATACTGAAAGAAATCACACCTGTTTACATAGGTTAGGAAAGTATGGAAACCTGAGGAAAGTGATGAACCAGGTGATCAGAACGTTCGGAACGTTCTGCATCTTGTTGGAGATAATAGTTGTACCCAACCACCAACACATCGAACAGAACACCTAAAATCTGGGTACTTGGTTGAATGCTAATTAAGACTCAATTAAAAAGCAAAGCCGATTAATACAAAGTTGACAATAAAGGAGATGCAAGATGCCAACAAACAACTGAGTTGGAGGTGCTGCACTGTTAAAGTATAGGAAGTCTTGCTGGGTGTGGTGGGCACACCTTTAATCCCAGCACTCAGGAGGCAGAGGTAGGCCTCTATGACCTCAAGGCCAGCCTGGTCTACATACTGAGTTCTAGGCCAGCTGTGGCTACAGTGGGAGCTGTCTCAAAAAGATGATAAATTAATAAATTACTTACTAAAAGAATAGGAAGTCTTGGTGGCTAACCTTGACATTCTAGGTCAAGAGCGCTAGAGTGGATAGATTGGTCCAAGAGAATTCTGTCGAAAATACCTACTGATATTTAAACACAGCTTGCTCATGAATACTCTTTTAGACGCTATCTCTAAAATGGCTATTATTGACTGTCAACAGCATCTAAAACTCTGGGCATGCCTATGAAGGAAATGCTAGATTGAGTTAATTAAGGTGGGAAAATCCACCTTAACTGTTGGAAGTACCATCCTATGGGTTGTGTTCTTGAACTAAAGAAAAAGGAGAAGGTGAGCTGAGTACTGGAACTGATCTCTCTCTCTGTTCCCTGTGTACAGCTGTAATATGACCAGCCTCCTCAGGTGCCGCTGGGAGACTTCTCCACGATGATGGACTTCACCCTCAAACTGTGACTCAAAATATCAAAATGAACCTTTTCTTAGCTGCTTTTGTCAGTTGTTTTACCACAGCAAGAAACTAAGTAATTAATACAAGCTCTCTCCTAAGACTATTTATTGAGAGTGGATAAGGGCCAGGCCTAGCACTGAGTGAGGAGAATTCAGTCCCAATACTTTTGGGCTCCTATTCCATAAGAGATGGCATGGCAGCAGAGATCGAGGGGCAATAACCAAAAATTAACATTAGACCACATACAATTAGAAAATTAGAGGAACAATAACCCAAAAGTACAATTAGACCATGATCATCTATTCAATTTGTATTTAAAGGTCATTGTGCTTTTAAGGTTTTCCTAAGTAAGATAAGAAGTTGGAAGGCAGAATGGTGTGAAAATATGCCCAAGCTATGGCTATAGAGCATTCAGTTAATTGCTAGCTATAATTCCTGACATACAGTAAGCTTTCAATAACGTTCAGTTACTATGATCATTATTATTTCTCTCTGCTCTCTCTTCTTATAAGAAAAACATGAACTTTGAGAATAGATGTGCAATTAAAGACACGAATGAAAACATTCATAATCATTTCATTCATAATAGCCCAAACTGGAAACAACCCAAACAGTAGAATGGATAAACAAAGTGTGGTATGTTCATGTAATGGAATATCTCCCTGCGATAAAAAGAACAAACTGCTAGTTCACGGCAATTAGCAACTTGGATGAATCTCACAGACATAATACTGAGTGAAGAGAAGTCCAGCTTCAAAACCACATGCTATGTGATTTTCCTTATATAACGCTGAAGAAGTCAAACAACCCAGAGTGACAGAGGGCAGAAGAGTAGCTACATTTGGCAGAAGATGGTGACTGGAAGAAGGCCTCGGGAACTTACTTGGGTATTGGAAATATTCTTTACCTTGATGTAAGTGCCAAGGACATGAGTGTACACATGGGTGAGAATCACTTGAGTTATGTAGCAGAATGTGCTCCATTCTTGCCCGTTCCTTATGATTGTGTCTTAGAAATAATCTAACAAGCCTCTTGCCACATCGTACTTCTAAACCTACACAGAGCAATAAAGGATATATATTTGTAAAAAAGAATCTATTCATGATGGATAAAAGATGCATAATACACAAATTCCTTTCATGGAATGGGAGAATGTACCATTTTCTCATCCATTTCTAGGAGTGTTTTAGAAATGCTCTTAGCAAGTTTCTTGCCCCACAGTGCATATAGGCCTACACTGAGCTACAGAGAATAAAATAACTAATTGAGCTATTCACTACAATTAGATCTCTCTACTATACATCTCATACCTCAAACTAGAAGTTTTTAATGTGCATGGAAATAAGCAAATAATCACATTTAGAATATGAATATTTATTACATAATATCTTGGATTTTCAAATCACTGCTGTCAGCAAGAAACAGGAATACTGGACCTCCACTGTCATAAAGAACTCATTCATCAACACACAGCTCCTGAGCATCTCTGAGCTACCAAGATCATGCCAAGTACCCAGGACACACAGAGGAACATCGCAACTTAATCCTTGCCTTCAGAACACCCTGAAGGAGCAGTTGACCATGTAACACATTCCTCTGGGGCAACTGGGGGCAGCTTCTTACATGTGATCACAGAATCTTGCAGGAGTTCCTTGCCTTCCACCAAAGAAACCCAGACTCTATCTCTAACTCAATAATGGAAACATCATGCATGGTCTTCTCCTCGTGAGGAACAATAGGGTTAACACATCTCAGATCCTCTTGTTTAATTGCAGTTGACATTTCTAGGTCACTGGGGGTGAAGCAAACATCCATCTGGAAGGCTTCTTGTTTATAACAACAGCAGAGGAAACAGCTACTTTTAGAGAATATGGCCAGCCTCTGCCCCACAGAAGAACATTCAGTAGTGGAGTCTTAGTCCTCCTGGCCATGGTGGTGATGTGGTCTCCTGCAACTCTCATCACCACATCACGGACTCCAGGATGCTGCCCTGAAGATGCTTCCAGATATGGCATTAATATATGAAACATAACAAGCTCTTTGCCTCTGTGTCTAGTATAATGTAAGCATTTGTTTATTTTGTTCATATTTGGTTCTTGGAACCTTTTCCCCGGTTCCCAAGTTAATCGATATTTCAGCCAAACTAGTCTAATCTTATTCATTGTAGAGAAGCATATTTACAATGCTGAGTGGCAAGAATCAGGACAAGTATGGTATCCATGCCATGCCAAAGATGCCTGGAGATAACTCCTGGACTAAAAAGAAATAGTCAACCTCTGAAGAAAATAAGCAAGGCAGAAGAATGGGGCCCTGAGAAAGGCTGGTGATTCTGACTGTTGCTGTAGGCTTCACTTCTCCTAAGACAAAGAAAGCAGCCATTCCTAACTTTAATTATGGGCAAGAGCAGAAAGGACACTAATAGGACTAGCATTAGTACTTACATAAGACCAGGAAGAAAGGTGACCAGATAGATGTCTCATTGCCTGAGAAGTTCTAATAAGCACCTGTCATAAATACAGTAGCCCTGGTTTGAGAAGTCAGCAATGTGTCAGTTCATCAGTAAGGGAAGCAACAGCTGGTGAAGAGAAATTGCCACAGCCTTTGGGGAAAAGAGACCAAATCTACTTATATCCTGAGATTCGCTCTGGGCCCACCGAGGTATGTACAGATTCAAGGGCCAACAGACACTGAACAAGAAATTGGGCTCTTGCTTTGTAGGTATTTAAACACTCACAGGAAAGGAAACCTCAGAAGCAACTTCTCAGGTAGATGATAGAGTTCAGCCAGAGAGGAGAGGAATCTCTGCCCACAGTTATACAGCTTCTCAGGGCTGCCACAGCAAATTATTACAAACCAAGAACCTTGTTCTCTCAGAGTTCTAGGGCCAATCAAGAAGTCAGTATTCTGGGGTTGGAGAGATGGCTCAGCAGTTAAGATCACTGGCTGCTCTTCAAGAGACTTGTATTTGGTTCCCAGCACCCACATGGTAGCTAACAACCATCCTTAACTCCAGTTCTAGGGGATCTGATATCCCCTTCTTACATCTGCAGGCATTGCACAACCCAAGTGCACTTACATTCATACAAGCAACATACATAAAATAATAAATAAAGTATATGTTTAAAATAAGTCAGTATTCCAGCTCCTTCTGAGGCCCTGAGGGGGAGTCTGCTCATGCCTCTCTCCTGGCTTCTGTTGACTTTCCATAAAGCTCAGGATCACTACATTCCAACCCCTGCCTCTTTCTTTACATGGAATTTCCCTCTGTGCATCTCTGGATCTCTCTGTGCTCTCTTATTTCTACCAGGACACCTGCTATTGGATACAAAACCTACCCTAAATCCAGAGTGGTCTCAAAATGAGGTTCTTAATTATATCAGTAAAACTATTTTTCCAAAAAAAAGTCACATTCACAGAGTCCAGGGATTAAAACTTGGACCTAACATTACAGACATTTGGTCTATTGTAGATTTATGTAAAATTTTCCCCAGGTGAGACAGAGTTCACCAAATATTTGTTAAATCAAATAGTCTTTCCAAGCAACTTTAAAATAATAAGAATACAAAAAGAACCAGATCACCTGCAGGAGAAAGGACCTAATAAGACCAAAGTCCAAGAAACAGAGGGACTCTTCTGTGCCTGCTTTTGTGGTCAGTATGCTACAGGAGAAACCACTGTGTTGGCTGACAGTTGCTCTCCTCGCCTCACCTGCTCAGCTTCCCTGAACTCAGAGGGGGTCTGTGAAGCTCAGCCATGCACAAGGCCAGGGCGTAGAAAGTGCACAAACCTGTGTAGCCTTAAAGTCTCCACACTCCCCACTTTTTGTCAACAAAAATACTGGGTGTCCCTCCACACATACTCTGGGAGACACCAGGGAGCCACCTTCTCAGGCCAGAGTCATCAGGAAAGATGGGCGATTTCAAATTCTCCCCAAGTTTTTTTTAGATGAATTTTCCACTGATTATGTGATTTTCACACCAAACATCAATCTGACTTAAGGTACTCAATGTCCACCAAATATCTATAACTGCAAACAAGACAAAAACAACATTAAATTGTGTGTAAAAATAAACTTATGTGAAATCATCTCCCAGGATGTGCCATCCCCTGCTGGTTCTCCATTTACTTCCAGAGCAAGGTACAGAATAGAAGAGGGTGTTCCTGAGGAGATGCTGTAGATTTCAACAGTACATCTCCACTTCCACCCCTCTCATTCAATACCTTCCATGAAGAGTCTAAGCCTGGATAAATAAATAAGGAAATCACTGTCCAAGACAACAAGATCTTGGCCCCAAACAGAAGACTCTTCTCTATCTAGTCCCTCAACTTACTTCTCATTAACCCCATACCTGCACTGTGCCCCCAGTCCTTTGATTCTTGTTATTTCTCAGCCTAGCATGTTTTTCTCTGTCCTTGACAGAGATTGCCTCTGAATCCAGCTGTGCTACCATGCAGCCCTCCTCTCCGAAGTCTTCTTTCTTCATTCATGGCCACCTCTAACATCTGCATGCCAATGATCACTCATTCCTCACAATCTGGTCATCTCATGACATAGATGTCTTGTTCCATTACTCTTCCTAACTAGCCCAAAGTCCTGTAGGGCAGCCCTAGGCACCTAGTGCAGTGATCTCCCCTTAACAGTCCCTCCAGTCACATCTCCTGACAAAGACAAGATTACTTGAAGGTCCATAAGAAATTGCAGTACTAGGCTTTAGTAAGTAAATAAAACTTTGTCTTTGGGGCATTCTGTCAACTTTCTGAGCATCTGATGCCAAAAGAAATGTCCTAGCAAGCTGACTTCCCTCACCTAGAGAGCTATAAATGCCAACTATAACTAAAACAGCAACTTTGTTTTCCAGTAAGTCCCAGGTGATGGTTGGCACTGGACTTTGCTTTCTTCCAAGCAGTTAGTAAACTGAGTTGTTTCCTTTTTTAATTGTTTGTTAGATTTTATAGCAGCTTTCTTTCTCCTGAAGACACATACAGAGTATCTGTTTAACTCAGAGCAAAAATTTTCCTTTGAGAATTTTTTTACAGTCTTAACCCTTCTTGAGCTAATTGGAGACATCTGAGAATGTCAACTATCAAAACTGGGATGGAGGAAGGACAGAGATTATCTTCTAAATCAAACACAGACATTCTCTCAGAAGTATTTTTTTAATGTCTTGAATGAGAAACTACTCATTAGCATCCTAATAGGGAGCTTCAGATATTTCTTTTATCCTTGGTTAACTTCCAACAACCCATTATCCAGAAAGGACAGGAAACCAGGTGTGAGACAGGTAGCCTCTAATTCTGGAAACTTTTTTAAAAACTCCATTTCTCTCTTCTGACCGGTGGGACAAAAGGAATTGAAATTCTGGAGATGAAAATAGTGAGATGCAATGAAAAAGAAAACCGCTTTGTAATCTGAAAGGTTCTATTTCACACAGTATTTCCCCCCAGGAAAAACAAACTCTAATACCCACACCCTTACCTTGCTTAGGCTGCGATTTCAAGCACTCACTGCACTTAGAATACCATATGTTCAGCATTCAATTCAACAAATATTTATTGCTTTTTTGGCACTGTGCTTGATGCTAGGGAAACAAAACACATAAAATGTAACCAGTTTTCACTTGTAGTGCAGTGAACAGACCAGAAGGAACTCTCTAGAACAAGACCCAGGAGCCCTGCTCTCAGGGAATCTAACTGTCTAGTGAACAGAAGGCAGAGAAGATTTTCTGAGTGAAGAGAGAAAGGAAGCCATGTTCTCAGCAAGCGGACAACGGGTACCAAAAAAAGAAAGAATTGTACACAAGCACACAGAGCCCAGAAAAGAATAACTCTGGACTTGATGGTGCCAGGTCCATAACATGGAAAGATCAGGTCCCTTATAAGGAAGATAAGAGATATCACATCTCTCATTAACTAGAAAACATACACAATCATGCTTTTGAAATCAATAATTAATTTCAACGTAGAATTTTCTTCCCAATCAAACTATCAGCCAAGACTGAAGGAATATCATTTTTCATGCAAATATGCACACTCTCTTTAAAGAGGCTACAACGGGATGAGTTATAGCAAAAGGAGGAAGCATGTTATGGTGCCCGTGAAAAAAGGATCTAACCAAAAGAGTAATCAGTGAGTCTATGGTAGTTGGGACTGTACAAGTAGCCCAAATAGAACCCAACTGGAGCAGCAAGAAATAGGGTCTCCAAGGAGAAATGGAATTCGCAAATTATCTACTATGTCAGGGAACTGGAAAAACAATTTGAACAGAGCTTTGGAAGATCTACTAGAGTCTTCAGGAAAACTTAGCAATCAATACATAAAAAGTTAAACAAGAGCCAGCCAGCAAGATGTTTCCGTGGGTAAAGGCACTTGCCACCAAGCCTATGTTCAGTCCCTGGGATCAGGATCCACATGGTAGAAGGCAAGAACTGACTCCCATAAGTTGACCTCTGGCCTCTACATGGCACAGAATGGCACACATGTTCCCATGCCCCCACAAACACAGGTGCACACACACACAGAGGTATACACATATACAAAGTAAATACATAAGTAAATGTAATTAGAAAGTAAAGCTAAGCAAAATTTTAATAAGGTGATTACTATCCCTAGGGAAAAAAAAA
Organism: Eospalax fontanierii; assembly: GCA_035773235.1. Classification (NCBI taxonomy): domain Eukaryota; kingdom Metazoa; phylum Chordata; class Mammalia; order Rodentia; family Spalacidae; genus Eospalax; species Eospalax fontanierii. The sequence goes on along the minus strand of CM069528.1, from coordinate 96,000,786 downwards.
TGGTGGGCAAGAAGCTACATAACCAGTACTCACAGTTTAACCTAGAAGTAAACATTAGCTACACAGTCAGAATAACATAAATACTGACATGGGATTTGACCAAAAACTGTGAACTGATTACATTGACAAAAGGACAAAGAGTTGAAGGCTAAACTACAAATCAGCTAGCTAAAGCTGAGCAGAAAATAGCAGCATGAGTTATATTATTTTTAAATGTCAGGTGTGGGAAAACAACTAAAACTATCCAAAGTGACTGCCCCTAAAAAGCTGGCCTGAGAAACTGGAGACAGAGGACAGCTTTCTTCTCGAGGACACTTTTAGTTGTACTTTACTAACACTGCTTTATTTTTATTAAAAAGTATTAATAAAATTAAAACTAAATTTAAAGATTCTTTGCCCCATTAATATATATGAATTAACAATTTTAAAAACCTGCAATTATCTTGTAACATTCTTATATTGTATTATTATGAAAAGCATTTTGTTGAATGTAAACATTTAAATTATTTCACTATTTTAAAGAACTAACAGCAGGGCTGGAGAGATGGTTTGCTGCTTTTTCAGAGGACCCAGGGTTGGTTCCCAGACTAATATGGCAGCTCACAACCATCTGTAACTCCAGTTCCAGGGGATCTGATGTCATCTTACGACCTCCGCTGGCCCTGCACACATATAGTGGACATACATGTAGACAAAACACACACACACACACATATATATGAATAAAAGAATTAACATTAGTGTTTTCTAAATAGATATATTGACTCATTTAATCTTCACAGTACCCTAGTGATAAATTATCATTCTCTTTCTTCATCCTGTAAAGAAAGGAAAATTGTGCTGGATAGCTTTAGTTGTCAACTTGACAAACCTAGGCAGAGGGAGCCTCAATTAGAGAATTGAACTGGCATGTGGCCATGTCTGTAGGGTATTTTATTGATTGTTGAGTGATGTGGGAGGGTCCAGCCCACTGTGGGTGGTGTCACCCCTGGACAGCATGAGCCAGGAGAGCAAGCCGGTAAGTAGCATTCCTCCATGGCCTGTGCTTCAGCTCCTGCCTTCAGGTTCCTGCCCTGAGTTGGCTCCCTCAGTGATGAGCTGTGACCCAGGAGATGTAAGCTGAATAAACCCTTTCCTCCCCATGTTGGTATTGGTCAGAATGTTTTGTCATGGCAATTGAAAGCAAACTAGAACAGCTGTTTTCATTACTTTTCTGTTGCTGTGATAAAATATTCTTATGAAAACAATTTAAAAAAGAAAAGGTTTACTTTGACTTGTAGCTCCAGAGGATATAATCCATCATGGCTGGGAAGGCATGGCAGCAGGAGCAAAAGGCTGGCTGGTCACATTACATCCACCCTCAGGAAGCAGAAAGCAAGCAGGAAGTGAGGCTGACCTACAAAGCCTCAGGGCCTTCCCCCAGTGACTCACATCATCTAATGAGGCTACACCCCCAAATGATTCTACAACCTTGCCAAACTGCACCACCAGCTGGAGACCAAGTATTCAAACATGGGCACCTGTGTGAGACATTACTCAGTCAAACCACAACAAAAGTTAAATTTGCCCAAAGTCACAAGATAGAAGAGCAAAGGCAGGCAAGGTTCCATCCAGGGCTCTTGATTCCAGGCCAGCCCAGCATACCATTAATGGCTTCCTCTTGATTCTAAGCCATATTCTTCAATGCCAGTGTCTTCCCAGAGCTACAAGATCCATCTGCAGTTGTCTCACCCTCCTAAACCTGTCTTAAGTTTGAGCACTGGACATGACAACCAGAGGACCTAGCAACAGTAGCCCTTTTAACTGCATGGTGATGACAGATCCCTGGTCCACCCCAGTCCTCCCAACACCAGAAGACAAGGAGAAGACAACAAGGCCCTCCGTGGTTTCGTCCTGCCTAACCCACTGCTGCACCTGAATGAGAAGACATCTAACGTGAGGTCTCTCCAACTGTAGGTGCCTCATCAGCCTCTCTTCGCCTGCACAGACCTGGCTCCTCTCTCCAGCCTCTCCTCCCTATATGCAAGGCTGAGCCAAACCAAGAAGCCAGAAATTCCTGGCCAAAGGAAGATCTTCAGTAAACAGATCTTCAAAATGCATCAAAGTATGTTCATAGAAATGTTTGCCAAGAGGCTGGAGAGACGGCTCAGAAGTTAAGAGCACTAGCTGTTCTTGCAGAGGACCCAGGTTCAGTTCTCAGAACCCACATGGCAGCTAACAACTGTCCCTAATGCCGGTTCTGGGGGCTCAGATGCCCTCTTCTGATCTCCGTAGGCATTACACCACATGAGTGCACTTGCATACACACAGGCAATACACTCATACACATAAAATAAAAAATAATAAATAAGCTGGGCATAGTAACATATGCCTTTAATCCCAGCATTTGGGAGGCTGAGGCAGGTGGATCTTTGTGAGTTAAGGCCAATCTGGTCTACATAGTGAGCTGGTACTACAGGGAGACCATCTCAAAAAGACCAAAAAAAAAAAAAAAAAATCACAAAAATAATAAAAATATTTTTTAAATTTTACCAAGAGCCACCCTAAGGTATAGCAGACGACTTGACAGATCTTAAGCAGTTAGCAACTCATAATCAAATGCAGCATACTAGGGGTAAAATTGCCCTGGATCATTCTAATCTAAAAGAGGATGGAAGCCCATATTCCTATCAGTCCACATCTCTGAGGGCTTCCCAGGGGCTGCAGGCCCATCTTAATTAAGCCTGCCACCTCTCAATACTTAATAACCTAGATCTAAGAGCTCTCTGGCCACCACAACCCACTGGGACCATGTAGACAGACCAAAAATGTCAGGCAGTTTTGACTCCACCCCCCAGCAGGCCTCAATCAATGACTAAGAAGATTCAGTATGTAGAAGGATAAACCTCCCAGCAAGCTCACAGGCCAGCTCCGATACACTGATGAATTTTTGCCCCTGTTTCCCAGAGCACCTGGGAGAATGAGTACCAGTGGTCCACAGTAATAACCTGTTTAGCCATTCTCCCATCACTAGCTTCCTTCTTCCAGAGCCTCCTCCTATCCTTCAGTACTTCAGGGGAACTCAAGCTACTGACTCAGCAAAATGCCTTGAGAGAACCAAGTGTGCCAAATTATGTCCATGGAGACTGGTTATGATATACACATAGGACCAGCACATAATTAGCACCTCTGGCTTTTAATGCAAAATAAAAGTCAGAAAGACTTTCTGAAGGCAAAGTCCTTTCAATTTTGTTTAGAGTATTACTTTCTTCACACTGTTTCTCTTTTTCTTTTTCCTTTGTTGGCTTTTTTGAGACAGGGTCCCACTATACAGACCCCTTCTGAGCCTCTGCCTTCAGAGCGCTGGGATTACAGGGATATGCTAGTCCTTGCCTGGCTTCTTCCCATTTCTTCAAAACTTTTTCTTCTTTGTAAAGACAAACTCCTGATCATATGATCCAAAGAAGTAAATTAGCAAGGTCTGCAATAACGAGGTAGGGTTCTTGGTCACTTAGATATTTTCTAAATTGGTGATGTCTCTTTAGTAGAATCTTCCAATCGCTAGTCTTTCATTCCTCCTATAGAGCCCAGAGCATTCCCCAGAGTCAAACACCACTGACTTAGCTAATACCATCATCATCACCATCAACTGTCCCCATCATTCATCATTACTCGGCACTGACTATGGACTGGGCATTCTGAACACCACATACAACAATGTAACACATTTCATCTGAGGAAGCAAGCACGACTATTATCCCCACTAAACTTAAAGCAAACTGTCCAAGATCAGAACCCAGATTGCCTTAGGCTTTCACCTCTAGCCTTGATTCTGAAGTGAAGGCAAAAGTCAGGCCCTCATGTAGGGTCCAGTCTATGCTAGACACCTTCATAAGCCTTGGAACCACCTCAGAAGAGAGGCCTTCAGTGGGCTACAGCCAAGGTGAATGCAGGCAGGAACCAACCACAGCAGCACTTGTCAGATGCTTCCATCCAAACCTTGCAACTGAGTCCCTTTTCTTGGAGCTTCTTACAACACAACCATCTCACAGAATCCTATGAGAGATGGTAAACAATGTAGTAGCTCCCGAATATTCTCCACCCCAGGATGCCAGTGAGGAGCAGATCTGGAAAATATATATATGGATTCTCTCTTTATTGAAATTGAATAGTCAAAGAAGCTGACTTCAGCTTCCCAAATATTTGGCTCCAGCATCCTCTTCTGCCAAGTAAGATGAGATCCTCCCCAGGCCTTTTCCTTCCTCCCACCTCCATCCCGGCGTGTCCTCCCAGCACCTCCTGTGGCAGTGTGGGCACAAGCAACAGCACTCTGCTCCAGAGAACAGAGTACAGGCAGCTTCCACAGGGTAAATAATGCATTCGACCACGGCCAGCTGTTCAGACAAAGGTTTCTCTGTGGCTGAAAGAGAAAAACAGGCAGCAGGACAGTGTCACTGTGGGGCACATGACATCCTGAACCCAGAAGAGAAACAAGCTGTCAGCGCCATGCTCGTTTGCAACAGCAATTTCATTTGAGCAAAATCCATCATCCATCACATTAGTGTTGTTAATTTGAATTGTATTGGGTTTTGTCATTTTGTTTTTAATGTGTAAACCTCTGTTGGCTTTGAGACTGTATTTTGAAGATATTTATATAATATTATCATAAAAATAACCTAAGGCAATACTAGGGTCCCCATTGATCTTTTCTGTTTTGAAACTCCTTCAACCTCCTTCTTCCACAAACGTTGAGTGCTTCTGGTATAGGTGGCTCTTGTGTTTGTTTGTTCTCCACAAACCTTGCGAGGAACTAAGATTCCACGGCTTGCACCTGACGGGGTCACCGAACCTGGCTGCTCACTCACGGGATCTTTAGTCTCATGACTCAGCGATCCCCTATCTCTTCCTCTTCCGTCTCTAGCCAATCCTCCCCAAGCTTTCAAATTTTATAAACTGGTACTTATTTTTTCATCAAATTACGAGAAAATCTTGAATCCTATATACACCCGGCATTCAAGACTTCCTTGCAGCGTGATAACCTCAGTGATACCTTTCACTCTCTCGAACCCTCGTACCCTCCCCAGTCCTCCCACAATCCCACACACTGGAGCTCTCTTCGCCCCTCCCACGCCCACTCAAACCCTGTGCATCTTGGTCAACCTTCTCTGGATCAGCCTAGAACACAAGCTACACACCCACTGACCTCTGCCTTTATCTGACCGCAACCACTCTATGACTCACTTCTTTGGGGCTTGATCTATACGGGACATTCTAACGTAACCCACACCACAGTACTTTCCAATCTAAGGGTAAGCTCTTTGGAGACATGGAAAATCTCTTGCAACTTTCTTATCCCCCTACTTAACATGAATTTCCCTCCAAAGCCAAGTCCAGAAAACATCTTACATGTGATAGGCTGTCTGAGAACCCCAAAAGAGATGTGAGGAGCTAGGGTAGAAGAAACACAGGAGGCTAGAAAGCCAATACAAAACTCCAGTGCCTGAGGTGCTCACCGGGTGGTTCAGTGTGCTTCAGCCCCAGTGAAACCTTTAAAGGAGGAGATCAACAGAATGTGTCTCAGAATCATTCACTCAAGGACACAAGGAAGGGGCATTTTGCACCAGCTCCCTGCCCTCCTGAGTCAGGGATCTCATGGGCTTTTCACCTCTGCATCTTCATGCAGACAGCCCATGCATGAAGTTCTGTGGGGGTCCCCAGGTTGTTTCCCAGAAACTTTGGTGCAGAAAAAGACAGGAGGGTATCACTCAGAGAGAGACGCTGCCTATCCACACTTGTGAAATGCTGGCTGTCCAGAAATGGCTGGAGTAAAAGATGGACAGAGGATATAAAGTAGGACACAGAGATGGCTGGAACCCTCAGCAACTGGCATGGCATTCCTCAATGGAGGAATACTAGACTTCCCGGTAGGATTCACTCCACAATTTTCCTCAAGGCAGTTCAGGATCAAAGATAGCTTATGACTGGTATAAAGATGAAACCTAGAATTTCCAGATCTAAAGCTGGATGATTGTAGTAGATCACAGATGAAGGGCCTGAGCCAAATATTTGGGAAGCTGAAGTCAGCTTCTTTGACTGCTCTTACCTGTGAAAATAGCAATATGACTGTGGTTTTAGACTTTTACATAGCATTTCTATATAGTAATCTAATATCTTAATAATCTTCCTCCACTTGAGGTATTACAAAGGCCATACCCAGAGACCTCACACTATACAACTCAAAGGGTAATTAAGTAGTACAAATAAAATTATCCCTAAACTCAGTTATACAAACATTTGCCATGTCCTTGTGATAGGCAATGTGTCATGGGTATAGAACAGAACTAACCATGAGTACATCATGCCCCTGGCCTCAAGCTTACCCTCAGCCTGTCAACAGCCCAACAACTCACTACCCAAGTGTGCACCAAAGAAGAGCCCCAGAGAAGACTGGAAGTTAAAAACAGGGCTTCCATTCCCTGGGGGAGGGGGGTGAGTATGACTACCTGAGTTCAAATCCCAGGACTCACTTTAAAAATAAATAAAAAGCTAGTAGCAAGGCTATATGTGCCTATAACTCCAGTCCTGGGGTCGGAGTCAGACTGATCTCAGGAGCTCACTGGCCAGTCAGCTTCTAGTTCAGTGAGAAACCCTGTCTCAAGAGAGTAAAGCAGATGGCAATAGCAATGTCTTCCCCCAGCCTCTGCATGTATCCGCATAGGCACATGCAGCTATACACTCAAAGGCATGCAAAACATGGAGAGAGAGAGAGAGAGAGAGAGAGAGAGAGAAGAGAGAGAGAGAATACACAACAAAAAAAATAAGTAAAAACTACTTCAAAGTGCAGGTTGGGAAGTAAGAGAAGCCCTGCTCCCATGCAGTTCTTCAAATGTGAACAGAGTGTGGCAGCTTTGCTGAGCCTGGTGCCATCTGTGAATTGTTCGGCAGCTTAAGGGGAAGTTGCCTAATACTTGGACACCTGGTAGTGTCCAAATTTACTGACACTCCATGGTCTCCCCCGGCTGAAACGCAAAGGAAGTTCTGTGTCGCAGTAGACCTCCTTCTTTTACTCCCCTTCCCATTTGAGGGACTTGAGCAGTAAGTTAAATGAACTACACTTCTTGGCCACTAACCCAGCAAACACCATTTGTTACCTTGCCCAAGGCGGGCGGAGGGTAAGGAGCTATTGGCAGAAGGGGACCCGCAGTTTTGAAAATGTCCAAGTAAGTTCTCTCCCCAGACTGAGAAACTCTTCCCTGTGCAGCTTCTGGCCATGCTGACCCCCTGGATTCCTAGAGCTGCGTGCTAGAGAGAATGGAAAGATGCTTCTCCTAAACATGTAGGGATGACAAATTGGGGAGAAGAATGACTGGTCCTTTGGCTGGCAGCTATTATAAGCAGTTAAATCCAAATGCAGGTATAAGCTAGTAAGGTAGACTATGAAAGTACATTGCTATGAGGTAAATAAATCTTCCCAATTAGAATTAGCCCAAAACACAAGTGAAATATTCCTATGTGAGTTCATCCTTCCCATGGACAAATATATGTGTATGCAAAAATTAAAGAGCAAACATAAGCAAATAACAGAAAAAACAATTATTGACTTTGTAAATGATGCATCTTTAATACTTCTAATCTACAGGCTAATGTTTCTGGCTTTGTCATGAAATGCCAAGATTGTTACCTTCAACTGCCTTTACAAATTAGGACACACACTTTAGTTTATGGAGGGTTATACTCAGAATGAAAATATTGACACAAGCAAATACTCATTTCTGGCAATATAAAAGTAAACACAAACACGGTTTTGGACAGCATTGATTCATCCTACTTTTTTCTCCCAGGATTATTATAAAGTATTTTAGTACCATTATTTCTGAGGATATGATGAAAAGTCGTTTCCAGTTCTGACCCATCCTCTATTTTTTTCCTCAAACCCAGAACTGACACCAGCAAATCCCTCCCACCTTTTAACACCTGTCTTCTCTGATCTATGCAAGCTGGTGTCTCCACTGCTGAATCAAGAGGCGAGACGTGTTTAAGGAGCATTCCCTAGGCCAATAACTGACAGCCAGAATGCCATTTTGAAGCACTCTTGTACAGTACAAATGGAAAATTAGCATATTAGACGAATAGAGGTTAACAGATTCTTTATTCTTGGAGTTGGAGGCAAGTTTCACAGCAGCTGCAGCAGTCAGCTGCACAGATTAAGCGACAGGTGTTAATTTTCCCACAGCTCTGGGGGCTGGAAAGCCCAGGATGAGGCTTCCCTCGGTCCAGCTTTGGGTAAAGGCTCCTGTCCTGGTTTGAAGATGGCTGATTTCTGCTGGGTCCTCACCCAGTCTTTCCACAGTGTGTCTCAGAGCAAGAGGAAGTGAGCTGTCTGGTGACCCATCCCATAAGACATTTATCACATCTAATCAGGATCCCGCCCTTAGAGTCTCGCATGATCTCAATTATATGCTCCAAATACATCCACACCGGGGATTAGAGCTTCAACATGTGAATTATTAATACTACTGTACTGATTCTTTGTGAATTTCACTCTAGGTGTTTTGATCATATTCAGACCCCTTCCTTCAGAACTCCTCCCCATCTCTCCTCAAACACCCCACCTTGCTACCTACCTCACCTCGTGTCCTCTGTTCTTTTTCTTAAGACCTATCAAGTCTAATGTGTGTTCTCCAAATGCTCTTGGGTGTGTGTCCAATCTCTGGTGTCACACTGTCAAAGAAAACTGAGTCTCCCTCTCTCAGCTGCTATAATTGCCAACAGTTCCTCAGCTAAGGCTGGGGCTTCTTGCCTACCTCTCTCCTCCATGCTGAGTTTTTGTCTGGTCTGGGTCTTCACAGGTCCTATGAATGCTCTCACAAGCACTGTAGGGTCATATGTACAACTTCCCTGTTGTGTGAACAGTTTCCTTGTTTTCATCCATCACCTCTAGCACTTAAAATCTTTCTACTCCCTCTTCTGAAATGATCTCTGAGCCTTGGGGGAAGAAGGTGTGGTATAGGTGTCCCATTTAGGGCTGAGCACTCTGCAGTCTCTTATTTTATGCATGCTGACCACTTGTGGGTCTCTATGTTAATCACCATCTACTTCAAGAAGCTTCTCTGATGAGAATTGAGAATTATATTAATCTATGGGTTTAACAAATCACTAGGTGTTGGTTTAATTACTATGTCCATTTAGCAGAATAATTGTAGTAGGTTCTCCCCTACAGCCTATGATCTATCTATAGGTTCTTGGCTCTGAGAAGAGTGCCAGGTATGGACTCCATCTTGTGAAATGGTCCTTGAATTCAGTCGGAAAGCAGTTGGTTGCTCACAGAACATTTGTGGCACTATTGTACCTACGGGCATATCTTGCCAAGCCAATCATTGTTATAGCTCAAAGGATTCACAGCTCTACAACATATGAGTTTTAAGATGACACACAGTCCACAGCAGTGCTTATGGATAAATTTGTCAGTCTTAGGAATTTGGATAGATAATTTAATCAGTTTTCATTTATTCACAAGCTCCTACTATGTGCCAGGCATTTCCCTAATGGGGAGAGAAAAGATAATAAATGGAAGAGGAATCTAGAGAGGGATAGCAAGCATGAATAAACACTAACATTCTGACAACTGCCTATCCTCATAACTTTTGTACACTAACTTTTGAGTGTGTATCCATAAACTCTCAAAATGCTGCCTCTACACATTAAGTACGGTGCCCCAGGTGGAATCCATATAATTCAAATCAGTATTTATTTGTTCTTTCTCAGTTTTGACACAGCTGCGTATTCCAAACTGCACTGTTGAATTTCCACTACTTATTTATTAATCAAAAAAAGCTCTTTCTTTCAATCAGCTTGTAAAATCTGTAAGCCCTTCAGGGCAGAAATTTTGTCCTTTTCCACTGAAACCCACAGCTAATAGTGTGTGGCACATGATAGACATTCATAAAACTGCTCAATGAATAAAGGGACAACAATAACACATACAAAATTTAAAGACATCACTTTAAATGAAATCATTAAAAAAACAAGTTCTTAAAATCCAATAATCACTTTTCCTATTATGAATCAACTATTGAAAACAATATAGGATTTTTGTCTTTAAATCAACAAATCAGAAAGTTTATAAAATCCTACTTACTTTTTAATAGTCAATTTTTTAGGATTCATTCTTATTTTTATTTATGTGCATCTATATTCTCTTTATCTCTCTGTCTCTCTCTTTCTCTCTGTGTTGCACTGTGTGTGCCATGTGTGTGCAGGTACCCAAGGAGACCAGAAGACAGCATTAGATCCCCAGGAGCTGGGGTTATGTGCAGTTGTAAACTTTAACCACTAAGTCATCTCCCCAGCCCCAAGAGTCAATTTCTGATTCCTGGGTGGCATCAGTAAAAGCCATAGCCCAAAGAAATTTTAAAACCATAGCACGTAGGTGATCAGTACACCATTTCCTATCACATGTTCCTCTCAAATTAACTGCCATGAGTGCGATGATTACTTCTCATCCCACAAGTATTCATCAAGTTCCTACTGGCTGCCAGGTACTGTTCTAGAGGGAAAAGAACAATGAGAAGAATCAGGCACTCTCTCCACCCAGTGATACTTACAAGTTAACAAAGGAAGTAAAAACACTTAAGTCCAAATGGAATGGAGTATCCTGAAGAAAAGGAATTCAGACCTTTGAGACTGGGGATCAGGTAAGAATCTCAAGACCTGGTCAGTACCAATAACTGTGACTCCTCCACTGTCAGGATTTCAAGTTTCAAGTGCCACACTGTACCCATCACTCCTGAGGAGGAGGAGGGCTAGGGACCATCTCCATCCTCTGACCCGACAAGATTCACAATCCATTGATCCTGACCTTTTCCGTCCCTCATCCACTTCTATTCTTGTCCCACATACCCCAGCCTAGATTTCATTGCCAGTGATCAGCCATTTCACCTCTGTGAATTATTTCATACTGTATGAAAACCCCTGGCTAACTTCAACTCTGCTCTCAGAAATCATCTTTCACCTCTCTCTTCTTCACTTGGTCATCCATCCTCACTCTGGGATGATAATCTAGGCTTCCATACCGAGTGCTGATATAATAGATAGAACTTCCACATATCCCTACTACACCTGTCTGCCCGCTGTCATGGGTCTATCACACACTGATGTGGGCTTTTAGAGATCCCAACTCTGTCAATCCCTTCCCTGGAACCCCTTCTCATTCCAACCAATGCTCCACTGCCCCATGACCTTTATGCCACATTGCCTTTCCATCCACTGCTTCCTGTATGCCCCCCCGAGTCCCTCTCTAACATGTTACAGAGTTTGACTCCTTCACTACCACCAAAGGTCGACAGACAGCCACACTCACCAGTCAGTTCTCAGAACTCATTCATTCAACCAGCAATATCCAACACATACCACTTTGCCCCCTGAAAACATGCTCTTCCAGAGCACCATAAACTCTGGCTCACCACCAACCCTCCCTTTCAGTCCTCTGCTACTCCCTTTCTTTTCCAAGACCTCTTTATGTTGTAGAGCCCCAAACTTCCATCCTCAGCCCAATAATCATCTCTCATCCACTCCCAGCTGGGAATACTATCTATGCTGAAAACTCTGTTTATATCTCTGGTCCAGTTCACTCTGCTTAACTCCAGAAACCTATTTTCAGATGCCTACTCTTGGATTGCACTACAGGCTCCCCTAGCCTAGCACCCCTATGTCAAAGCCCCCATCTCCCTCAAACCCACCTTAACTACCACGGTCCCCATCTAGGTTTCTGGCTACTCCATCCATCCCTGATCCAGCAAAACTGTGACTCATTCCTAGAGTTTCTCTCTATGTCATCTATCTATCTATCTATCCTCTATCTATCTATCATCTATCTATCTCTATCTCTATCTCTCATATCTTCATGGCCAATCCACTGGTAAATTCTGTTCACTCTACCTTTAAAATCGCTCTAGAGCTTGGGATATAGTTCAGTGGGTGAGTGATTACCTAACAGACACAAGGGCGTGGGTTCAATCTCCAAAATCACACAAAAAATAAAAGAATAAGACAATATCTACATAATCTAGCCATTTTTCATCCCCTCCATGGCCATCACCCTGGCCCAAACCACCATCAACTTGCCTCCATCAAACAACCTCCTAGCTTATCCCCTGATCCCCCTTGCCCCTATCTGTTGTCAACACAGCAACTAGAATGGCCCTTTAAAGATATAAAGCAGGGGCTGGAGAGATGGCTCAGTGGTTAAGAACACTGGCTACTCTTGCAGAGGAGCTGGGTTTGAATCCCAGCACCCACATGGTGGCTACCAACTGTCTGCAACTCTAGTTCCAGGGGATTAGACACCCTCTTCTGACCTCCTTGGGCACTGCATGACACGTTTGCACTTACACATATGCAGGCACAAAACTCATACATTAAAAATAATAAATATTTTTTAAAAAATAACATAAAACAGAGTATATCACCAGTCTGCTCAGTGTGCTCTGATGGCTTCCCATCTCAGAACAAAAGCCAGAGGTCTAACATCGTTCTTACACATTGCCTATTTCTCTGGCTCTACTCCTTTCTCCCCTCCACTGGCACCTCTGTTTCTCAACCAGGTCAGGCACTTAAGTACTTTGCACAGATTTAGTCCTCATTCTTCCCTTTCTTTTCCCACAAACATATACTTCTCAATCATATTTCTCCTAAAATGTCATCTTATGCTGCCTCCTCTGCTCGATAAATTTCAAATTCTAAACCAGCACTCCAGCCACTCAGCCCCTATGTCCTTTGATTCATTTTTATGAAATTCCTACTTCCAACATAGTACGTTAATTATGTGTTCTGATTATTGCATATGCATTAAAATACAGGCTGAGGCAGGCATGGATTTTGTTCACTTTTCAGATGCCTAGAACAGTGCCTGGCATGCTGTAAGCACCCAGTGAATATGTGTTAAACAAATATATTTGATGAGAGGCTGTAACATCAAAACTAAAAGTCACGATTAAAATATGCAGTGTATGCAGGAGTGAAAATGGTGATGATGGGAAAGGACCACTGTGTTCCCATTAACAGGTTAGCATTAAATAGCACATATACACAAATGCGTTCATCAAATTATCTGGTTGCTACTTTGGAAAGTAGCCTGAGGCAGAAAGAAGACTCCAAACACCTGGTATTTCCGTGAGAGTTTAAGTACTTTTGAACATTTCCCACAATCCATCAAGCTCTAAAGAGTAAATGATTGTAAACTTGCACTCCTAAGTGAATGAAAAGAGAACGTAGCCCAGCAAATCCTACATTTCCTTAAAGAATCAAACTTTAGGGCTGAGGAGATGGCTCAGTCAATAAAGTCCTTGATGATCTTATCTGCTCCCTCAGAACTCACATAAAAGTCAAGTGTGAAATTCTTAAAGAATCAATAAAAATATTATTTAAACCAAAAAAACCAAATGCAGTGGTGTGTACTTGTGCTTCCAGCACTGGGGAGGCAGAGGCATGAGGACGGAGGGCTGGGTTCACTGGCCAGAAACCATCAGAAACAGTGAGCTCCAGGTCCAGTGAAAGGCCCTGTCCCAAAGAAGCCACGTGCAGAGAAACTGAAGAAGATACCCAGTGTTGACCTCTGGCTTCCACATGTACACACACAGGCACACACATGCATATGCACGTGAACATGAACACACATGAACATGTGCACACACATACACAAAAGAAGCAGGCTTTCACTTTTAATGTCATATACATTTTGTATTCTTCTCCATAATATATGTCTTCATATTAAACTCTTTAACCATTTAGCTCAGTGATTTCCTAGTCTTTCAATATAATGGACAAGCCAGAAAAGAGTGCCATGTTTGTCCTGGGACTCATACTCCCCAGAAAGGACAAAATTCCTGTTCGAGACTCACTGGACACCTTGGAACTACCAAACAATAACAATGCAGATTGCAAAGCCAAGTAAGTAGTAGCATAAATCCAAACTTGCTTCTTGCCTTGGCTGGCCCTACTGACCTTTTCTAAAGGTTTTGTTAAAAGGTTCCTGAGAGGGACTGGAGAGATGGCTCAGCAGTTAAGAGTATTGGCTGCTCTTGCAGAGAACTTAGTTAAGTTCCCAGCACCCACATGGCGGCTCACAACCATCACAATCTCCAGTTCCAGGGGATCTGATGCCCTCTTCTGGACTTCATGGACATTGTATATATATGGTATATTTACATACTTGCAGGGAAAACACACACATAAATTAAAATAAATCAAAAAGATTTTTAAAGGTTTCTGTGAACTGAGGGAAGCCTGTGTATATGTCTAGCTTTGCTCTCAGAGGCTTCTAAGGACCACTTCGCTCCCAAGCTGGTCAAAGCAGTTGCCTTCTACATTTTTTGTTTTCCTTTTCACATCCTTTGCAGTTCCAACTTGGAAGATGTCATAGCAATGGATGAGAGAAATTGGATAGAAGAGTATTTTATATGAAAACGATATTAATGTGCATTTCCACTCATAACTAGATACATTTTAGAGCCAAATATGGAGTGAAGTTAAGCTTGGACAGCCACAGGCTAGCCCTTCCCACCCACATGCCACTTGCTGCTCTTGGCTCCTCCATTCTTCCTTCCCTTCCTCCTCCATTAGGGATGAACTTTTAGAGGAAAAGTCACACTGAGGTTGGGGTAATTCTTTGCTCTGTTGGCTTTAAGTGAGACCTCTGATTCTCAATTTAACTGTCCTTAAATTCCATGAAGAGTTCAGGCTTTCTGCCCATGCTATGAACCGACTCATCTGTAGATAACCTAACTCCTAGTACTCCAGAATGCAACTATATTTGGAGATGGGATCTTTACCAAGGTGATGGAGTCACTAAAGGAGACCTAACCCAATGACTATTGTTCATCTAAGAATGGGTGACAAGGACACAGACAGGTGCAGAAAGAAGACCTGTGAAGACAATAGGAGAAGATGAGCATCTACAAGCAAGGGGACAGGCCTGAGGAGAAACCAACACTGTGAGATCCTTGAGCTTGGACTTCTACCCCCGCCCCCAGAGAACAGGAAACAGGGGGGCATGAAGGTAGCTGATGATAGCACCCAGAGGAAGAAACTGTTTATATTTTTAGACCCACAAAGGACGTTGACTGTGAGGCCCCCTTGCATCTACTAATATATCTCTGTCACCTGTAGAGGACTCTCACATCTCTTGCTGACAGAAGAGAGCTCTCTAAAGCTCCCCAGGAGGCCTGCATCAGCCTTCCCTAGGTCACTGTGTGAGATCCACATGGCTGAAAAGGAGGGTCCTTCACCCCTGGCAGCAGGAAGCAGTTGAGCCATATCCTGTGAGGCTTCAGCCAAGGTAAAGACTCTGCCAACTGCCCAGGATGCTGCTTCTGCATCTCAGGAGGCCCAGGAGAAGCAAACCCTGCTTCTTTCATGGTCAAAACCTGTGAAGCTCTGATGGGCTCCGTTCAGTTACAGAACTCGGAGCAAGAGCTCTGAAAGTGCATAAATGTGTTGCTGTTGGCTGCCCATGTTCGGGTAGGTGGGGAAGGAAGAAAGAACACAGTTTCCACTTTGTTAAACCATATCCAGTTGCCCCAAGTAAAGAGAGACTTTTCTCATTGGCGATTATGCAGAGGAACTGCTTCCTTAAAGGACCCTGAATCCAATCAACTCAGCTTTCTCAGCACTGATAAGGGCTTACTGGGGAAAATCCATAATCCTGGCACTAAACAGTCCTAGTAAAATCTGCCAATAAATAAATGTTAAAAGAAAAACATGTCCACAATTTTGTTATTAAATCAATGGAGTAACATATTTCATAGTACAAATTCAAACAATGCACCTCATTATTGCAGATTCAGGTTTCTTCCCTCCCTAAAGTTACTTGGAAGTGAAACAATAGCCCTAGTTCTCCTTCCAAGTCTTCCATTCAGTCCTTCATAGGGAGTGATGGAAAATGCCTCTAATCCCAACACCAAGTAGGTCAAGGCAGAAGGATTGCCATGAGCTAGCCAACCGGGAATCACAGTAAGTTTAAGGCCAGTCTAGGATATGCAGCAAAACCCTGCCTTTAGAAAACAAAAAAGATTTCACTGAGTCAACCAGCATTTACTGAGTGCCTGCTATGTACCAGGCAGGATGACAGAAATGGGAAAAAACAAGGAAGATAAGGTCTATTCTTTCAAAGTACTCATTATCAAGCCAGGCAGAGATACACAAAGGTCATAGAGGTTTTAAAGTATTATGGCATGTCCAAAAGGAGATGGAAAACTGAAGAACATGGAGCTTGCATCTAGAAATCTGAAAACTCCTGAATTTTAGCTTCAGATCAAAGAAGACACCAGCTGTAAAGCTGCTGTCAGTAGTCCTTTACAATCTTGGTTTAACCATCACTGTCCATGACAGCTCCCTCGTTCCAGACCCCACAGTGTATACCCCAACTGTGACACGGCAGGTCTACACTGGTCTCTGCCTAGCGCCACACAAGAGATAAACTGACACTATCTAGAAAATGGGGGGTAATACTTTTCCCTCCACACTTGAAAGAAAATTAGGTAAGAGGGAGGAAAGGATAGACAGAGCAGAAGAGAAAACTCCCAATGGGTCAAGATGGAGCAGCAGGTAAAAGCACTTGATGCCAGCCTGATGACGAGTTCAGTCCCTGGTGCCGCCTGGAGGAAGGAGAGAACCACCTCCCTCAGACTGTCCTCGGACCTCCACATTCACGCCGTGGCCATGCGTATATCCGTACACATACCTACACACGTAAATAACTGTAATTTTTAAATAAAAAACTGGGAATAATGGTGCTTGCCTATAATCCCAATACTTGGAGGCAGATGGACCCTCTGTGAATTCCTGACCAGCTTGGTCTACACAGTGAGTTCCAGGCCAGCTACAGATAGTAGTGAGATGAGAGAGAGAGAAGAGAGAGAAGAGAGAGAGAAGAAAGAAAGGAAGGAAGGAAGAAAAGAAGAGAAACCAATGAAGTCTGTTCTGCATGTCTTTGGGCTGCTGAATTTTACTGCTCCGTTGGTGCATGAACTTTGGACTGCAGTGAGGGTGGCAAGTTGTGATGGAGAGCGTTCCAAACCAGGTACTCCTGAGATCTGGCCCCTACCTAAGCCACTCAACTGGGCAATTGGGTTTAATCCCATTAATATCAATCTTCTCTCACTGTAAAACAGAGGTGCCCTACCTACCTCAAAGAAGCCTGAGAAATCAAAGGATCTGTGATAAGTGGAAAACTGTTAAGCCTGAAAAACACTGTGCAAATATAAAAGAGGGCTATAATTAACCTAGCCACAAAGCCGCCTCGGGGCTTGATTAAAATACACTGTACCCCTCTAGATCGACAAAGTGTGAATATGGTTAAAAAATAGGGACAACTACTCCTAAACAGAGACAGTTGGTGTGTGGGCAAAGCCCCATAAGCATTTTCTATGCCAGGAAACTTGCATATGCTTAGAAGCTAGCGCGTTTGTGTTGGCCTTATAGCAGCAGTGTAGGAGAGCTCACAAAATGAAATCTGTAGAGGCGGGACCACTGCCAAACACAACTGTCCCAACTCCCCCAGATACTGCAGAACACCAATTCCTATCAATGGAAAGAAACATGCCCTGCACTAGTAGACACAGGAATCTCTGAAACAGATGCACATGGGAGAGAGGCCAGCAGAACGCCCAGCAAACCACCAGAACCTAGACACTTAAAGCTGGAGTAAAAACCCCTTTTAATAAGAGAAGGGTTCCAGATAGGGAAACTCTCCCCATCCTGACAAATGATTTACAAAAATAGTACTTTTTCTATCTGATTACAGTAAATTTTCCAATACAATGAATTCTTTGTTTGGCTGAACCATTTAATAGTCATTCACATTCTCTAATGAAACTACTAATTACAAAATCTCTGCATTGCAGGCAATAAAAAGGGTTGCTAACCTCTTACAGAGCTTTAGTTCCGCCTTCAAGTAGCAATTACTTTTCCACAGCCTTCCTTCTTTTTCACTGAGTCTCATGTCAAACACCTCCATCTCACCTCATTCATTCCCATTAACCTCACAAAAATCATCTAAGTCTCTCTAATATATGTAAGCACAGGGTGTACACAAATTTGCATATGCTAAAACACTGTCCCAGAATGTGAAGAAGGAAATTAAAGGTCAGTAACAAGGCTGAGCAGGGACCCCTGGCTCAGGTTCCTTAAGAATGCAACAGGTAGCAATTTACTGTGTAGATGATTATTCATAGATAACTGCTATCTACCAGTCTCTCCAATTCTATCTTGTCTCTTCTTGTCCTCAAACAAAATAGAGGAGGTCACAAAGGCAGCATAGAATGCTTCTCTGAACTGTTCCCTTTCAGCAGCTCCAAGCCACCAGAAACATCTGAGAATAGCTAGCATCTCCCAGGCCCCAAGTTACAGAGCATCTTCATCTTCACCTGCACCAGAGAAAACAGGAATTAATCTCTTCTACTATGTCAGTTAGGCTCCTTAATCACAGTGAAGTCCAAGGAAATTAATATTACTCTGTCAATATCAACCAAAAAAAGAACACACAAAAGATCTAAAAACTCTGTTATTCTGATTTTTAAAGATTAAAAGGAAAAACAGAAAAACTGCATGAAACATTTTATTGTCATTCATTAACTAATTATTTAAGAGTTAGACAACAGACAACAGATTTGGAGTAATTATGCCAGATTCAAATTAGATTCAAAAGAGCCAAAATATTTTTTTGCCCAAATTTGTAGGTGACAGACTTAGAATTTGGTGAGTTACCTAATATCCCAGAGGCTCTATTTCAATGGGTGATTTTAATAACTTTGGAAGCACTCAAATGAAGGATTTGGGAGATAATTTTTTCCCTTAACCTAAGACCAATGGAATAAAGTAAGAGCTTCCCAAATTCTAAAATCAAAGTATGTCAACTTGTAAAGGAACCAGGGAGCTAAAAGGAAAGAAGGAACCTGAGAGAGGGATAGTAGGATACAAGTGCTTCAACAGGAGAAGTAGAAGTGGAGAGGGAGGGGTATACAAGGAACCATAGGGATAAAGGGAAAGAAGGAACTCAAGGGAGGTGGGGCCATGGGAGACAGGGATTATCAAGGGAGAAATGGGGACACTTTAATGGGGAAAGCATGGGGGAAGGGTTAGATAAGGACAGAGAGAAGAGAGATAAATAACGCCTAGCTAGTGTAAAACACCAGAGGGAATCCTATTAGTCTAACAACCTAATGATAATATCTCTACATGAGTCCATGTGCATAGCTGAAGGCTACATAACAAGAAACCATGCCAGACAGGAGAAACCTCCTTTGAGTTGTTGGCCAGGGTGGTCCAAGAGACTACCAAAATTACACAGGCTAGTGCCATAGCCCTTGACTGCCCCTCAGAACTTGAAGGTAAGCATCTACCTGTTGCTGAAAACAGAACATACTTCAGACACAGGATTTGGAACAATGGAGCTGGAACTGATCTGGAAGCTACTTCCTCTGAAGGCTATAGCTCTCTTACCCTGAAGAGCACTATACAAGCAACACTAGCTTTATGACCAAATAACCACATCAATGACCAGCACAGCATAGGACACTGGTGCAGTAGTGGAACTTTTATCTCGGGGGCAATCAACAGCTACCTAATTGGTCATAGAGCCCACTGAATGGGAGGAAACTCGTGTGTGGTACTATAATAATAGCCAAATACACATGGCTGAAGAGGTCATAGATCTTAGAGAAATCCCCAAGGCTGGTGCATCCCTAGGCTGATGTAACTTCTTAATAAGTACAAAATAAGCATTCTTATATTTACAGTCAAGTATCCCAGTCACCACTCATCAAAGAAGCGTCTTTAGCACCAGACAGAGGCTACTACAGAGTACCACAGCTGGTCATGCACAGACATTGTCTGTGAACTGCCCATGTCTAAGTGGCCACACATCTACAGTGTAACCTCTACACTTAAGCCTCTTGCAACATAGAACAAGGGGTAAAGAGGACAATAATGAATCCCTCCACTCTCATTAATGAAGCTCCTCAACAGAGGGTCAGGAACACAAAAAGTCACAAATGACCAAAATATGGAGATTAGGAGTCTGCAGAGTGTGGTTCCTAGACAGAACTCCTATATTAAGCTTCACTCATCCAGGGCTCAGGGAACATTTCAGAAGAAGGGGCAGTAAGAACCAGGGGAGGTGCATAACCATATGGAAATAGAATCCTACAAGCTCCTGGGACCCTGTTCATATGAACCTACAACAATGGTGCTGGCGTACTCAAGACCCATGCAAACTCAAGCAGACAAAAACCCAGCATGGAACTTCTTCTTAACTGAAGAAATATTAGTGGCTGATGACTGTTGGGTGAGGAAGAGCTAATTGTAAAACGGCAGTTGCTGGATAGGCTGATTAGACCTCAGTGGATGAACTTGCACTGAGGATTGGTCAGGAACACTAACTTGACACAAATCACGGAGTGTATGAATTACAGAGGGCGCACCTGTGGGAGAGTAGCAGTGAGGTAGGGGTATCAAAGTGATTGAGATGTTCCATGAAATACACAAAAACTCAACAAATGTATTCAACAAATAATAATAGTAAGTTGACAGACTATATGAAAGTATCTGTTTAAACAAACGCCAAAATGTATATGCTCAGTGTACATTTCATGCTTTAAAATTCAAGGCTCATATAGTCATTCCATTGCTCAAAGAACATTTGAAATTTTTCTTTGAGGACAATTTTAGAATTGTTTGTGAACTACGTATAACCCACCTATTACGATACATTCTACATACACATGTAATCCAGTCAATCCTCACTTAAACAAACATACAGGCAGACTTTGGAGCAGAGAGTCGAAAAGTAACTTGGTTGAGCATGCTTTTGTGTTTATATAAGAATGTAAGTATTCTGGGACTTCTATAAATTTATGTAAACTAAAATAACACAACCACATGCTGTTGGAAAAGCCAGATTGAATCAGGAACGTCTCAGAGGCTGACCCATTATCCTGTCTCTCTTGCCACAAAATCCAGCCTACTATCTCATCCAAACTGATTATAGAAAATGCTAGCACCTCATTCTTTCCCAGTATCAGTGTTTATACTTTTTCTGAGACAAAGTCTCACTAGGTCAGTCTGTTAGACCAGGCTGACCAGGAGCTCACAGAAATCCACCTGCCTCTGCATGTGCCACACCCAACCTCCCATTTCTCTCTTTGCTTCTTAGTCACCATTGAAACAAGCCACCACGCAATCCCACCAGGGATTCACACAGGTCCCAAAGCAGCAGGGTCAAATGTTCATTGACTCAAACTTCTGAAACCATGAAATAAAAGGAAGCTCTTCTCTTTGTAAGTTGACTGTTTCTGGTATTTTTATAATGACAAAAGGTGACTTGCACTGAATTAGGAGCTTTTCCTGTAAAGTTGAGATCCTAGAGTCTGCATCTTCTTAAGCTGCCCAGGCAACTATGATCACAGCCTGAATTAAGAGCTACCATTTTCATTTCACAGACAATAGCTCCAAGGGGAACACATCTGGAATAAGGAGTCAGGCCTTTGACTCAACCTAATGCAATGATTTTTCAATTAAATGTCATCAAGCCTCTGATTATGGACAATAACATGTTAATTGAGTCTATCCATATGAAATGGTGATTTGCTGTAAACAATAGTGTAAATCCAACTCCTACAACAATCAAGAGATTAGAACATTACTGAGAATGGATCTCTGTTCTGATATGCATTCCTCTCTTAGTGGTCTCAGCTTATGGTTCTTTAATAAATAACAATAAATTGCTAGCTATATGTAACTCCACTCAGCAAGAGAACAATTCAGTTTACAGTGAATTAATATGCAAACCCTTCATCAGAGCCAGGCAGGTAAGAAAGCAAAAAGGGTAGCTCTTCATAATAATATTAGAAAGAAATGTATATTCATAAAATATCTACGCCACCTAATAACTTAAGTTTCACACTGGGAATGTACACCTTTGCCCTAAACCTTTGTCTCTATAGCTGGGAAGGGACAGATATTGAACCTTATTGCTCATTTGCAACAGAAAACAAAGGATCTTCTCAGATTCCTCCTTGAGATGAAGGAAAGCAGAAGAGTACTTTAATTCATAGCAAAGGAATTCCAGGGGCTGGGGAGATAGCTCTGTTGGGCATAATGTAAGGTGGGCCTAGCCTAAGGCCACCCACTAGGAAATGGCTCCTGTGGGTGTGGCCTTGGCAAACTGGCCACTTAATAACAACACTTTCTTCATAATACTTAACTATTCTCGATTCTTTCCGAGTCTGCTACAGGTCACAAAAGCATTCTGCAACAAGAACCCTCGCGTATGCCACGGGAGCCTTCCTGCAAACCTCCCATGCCATTCTAATTACCCTCCTGAGCGGCAAGTATCACCCATTGGGTCATTTCACCAGAACGGCAGGTAGCCAATGACGGGTAAGATGCCTACCGAGGCAACCCAAGACAGGCACCGCCGGCAAAGGTGAACCCATCGGGTTGTCTCACCAGAACGGTGGATAGCCAATGACGGGTAAGACCTCGGGGGCCGGTGCAACCTAAGACAGGCACTCCCAGCAAAGGTGAACCCCTTAGGTTAATTCACCAGGATGGTGGGTAGCCAGTGACAGGTAAGACCCTGGTGCCCAGGGCGACCTAAGACAGGCACCATCGCCTAAGTGATCCCTAAGGGCCTGGGGCCAACAATGGCATGGCAAAGAATCATGCCTCCCAGGGTTGCTCAATTAATAAAAGCAAAAAGGAGGATATGTTGGGCATAATGTAAGGTGGGCCTAGCCTAAGGCCACCTGCTAGGAGAAATAGAGGAATGGCTCCTGTGGGTGTGGTGTTCTGCTCTGGCTAGTTGTAAGACCAGCACCTGGAAAGAACCTGCCTACCTGGGGACAAGCTTACTATTGGCTGTATTTGAGATCTCACCCCATAAGGTCATTGGCTATCCAGACCTATAAGAGCATGTGCACCTATTCAATAAACAAGTTGGCAGTGCCACACACTTGGGCTGCTTCCCGTCCAACTCCTGGAGTCTGTGGCTTGACTCTGCGTGTACTCACCCCCAACCCCTCGGGCTGGCCCCCCAAAGTCCACTCGGGCTGGCCCTGAGTGGTGACTAAGTGGTGAGACATGACGGAAATGATCATGACTATGTAGCTCAATTAATAAAGTGCTTGCCATGAAAGCATAAGGTCCTGAGTTCGATTCCTCGCACCATCTAAAAAGCATTGAAGAGGCAGAGACAGGAGGATCCCTGTGACTTGCTGACCAACCAGCTTTGCCTAATCAGTGAATCCCAGGTCCCAGTGAGAGATAACGTTTTAAATGACACTTGCGCTTGACCTATGGCAGAGAGAGAGAGAGAGAGAGAGAGAGAGAGAGAGAGAGAGAGAAGCTTGGGTTCTCTGAAATCCAGTTCTGCCTTGGTGAATAATGAGGGATATTCAGACTGTCTTCACCACCTGGATTGAGTTCCATCATAGAAGATAATAAGGGATGCTCAGATTGGCTTTTAGCAGTTATAAGACTTTTGTTTGGGCAGGTTTTATAACAGATTTTGTTTTGTTTTGTTTGAAGCTTTTGAGCATAGTTAGCCAAGATGGAACCATAGACAGAGCATTCAAAACGCTAACTTCCTCTCAAAGGCGAAGGCAAAGATCACAACTGGAAATTGTCGGACATATTCTTAACCATAAAACCCTACTGCTAACAAATCATTTTGGCAATTAGCTAAAATAGAGGCTTACATATAAATTATCTTGGGCTGGGGAAATTAGCATGGTCAATCTGTTCTATTTTCTTGGAATCGTAATGGTTTTCTTTTCTTGTAACAGTATTTTCCAGAGAATATTCTAAGAATTTATTTGTATTAACTCATTCGTTCAAATGTCACATAGATCTATTAGTAGACTGTAAATATTATTTCCATTTTATAGATAAAGAAACTGAGGCATCTGAAAGTTCAGTAACTGCTCAAAGTCATAGAGATAATAATCAATGAATGGGGGTCTGGAGATTGTAGAACTCCAGGGTCTACAGTCCTAATTACTCACACTATAGAGGAGATATTTAAAACAGTAAGCTAGACCAACCATCTTACACAAAAATGTTTTAAAATCCAGGTGAGGGCCTGGAGAGTTGGCTCAGCATTTAAGAGCACTTGCTGCTCTTGCAGATTTCCCAGGTTCCCAATACCCACATGGAAGCTTGCAACTATCTCTAATTCCAGTACTAAGGGATAGAATACTCTCTCAGCCTCCACAGGTACTGCATGCACCTGGTACACATACATTGACATGCAGGTAAAATACTCATATACATAAAATAGAAATAAATAAATCTTAAAATCCAGGTGATACCAAAAATATCTTTCATTACTATATCTTCTTTTATTCACATGTATTAACTGTACACACTAATGACCTTCAGTGTGATGCTTCAGTGCATGAACATAACACGAACTGATTGAGCCCTTTACCTACCCTTCATCTTTCTCAGACTTGGCTAATGATTATTCAACATCCTTTTATTGGTTTCTACATTTGAGAGAGAATATGTGGTACTTGTCTTTCTGTGTCTGGCTTATTTAACATAATATCTTCTGTTGGGAAACATCTTACTGCAGATAACAGTATTTCATCCTTCTTTATGGATAACATATATGTGTGATATATCAATATCACACACTATATATCAATCACATTCTCTTTATCTTACGGTGGTTTCATACAATCTGGACCTACAAGTTTCCTTTGGTATCTTTGGAATATACTCAGGGGTGAGACTGTCGGATCATATGGCAAACATATTATACTGCTTTCCATAATGGCTGTGCTCATTCACACTCTCATCAACAGTGTATGTGAGCTTTCTTGCCTTTATGGTCTTGCCCACATTTTCAAGATTTTTGTTTTTTATTTTTGAGGCAGGTTATAACAGCCATTCTAATTGTGGAAAGGTGGTACCTCATTATAGTTGTAATTTGAGTTTCCCTGCATGCTAATGATTTTGAACACTGTTTTGCATATCTTTGTTGGCCACTTGAATTTCTTTTTTGTGAAGTTTCACCCAGATCATTTTACCCGTTTTAATTGGATCACTTGGTTTTTTAAGGCTTTTTTTTTTAAGTTCCTTTTATACTGAGGTGATTGATCTTCTGACTGACAAGCACTGGGCAATATTTCCTACATCTTGTAGGATTTCCCGTCCCTCTTCTGTTGCTTCCTTTGCTACAATTCTCAATTTGGGTTATATTCAAAACACACATCGATGTCTTGAGGTATTTCTTCTAACTTTTTTTGATAGTTTCACAGTTTCCAGTCTTATATTTAGGTCTTTGATCTAGTTTGAGTTGATTTTTCACAAAAGGTGAGGAACAGTAGTCAAGCTGAGACTTCTTCCTATGGACACCCAGATTCCCAAACACCATTTATTGACAAGCTGCCCTCTCTCTTTTGTGTACTACAGGCACCTTGGTCAAGATTCTGTGGGCTAAAGATGTATGAGTTTATTTCTAGAATTTCTGTCCTGTTCCATCGGTTCCTTTTTATGCCTGGATCCTGATGTTTCAGTTGTTAAGACTCTGGTGTATTCTTGAAATTAAGCATTTTGATGCCACTAGCTTTGCTATTTTTATACAGGATGGTTTGGGGCTAACCAAAGTGTTTGTTTCTATATGAAATTTTAAAAATAAAAATAGTGGAATAAATTTAAACAAGGAATTGAAAGAGCTAGTCAATGAGAATTATCCACATCTCCCTATCCCCTTCATGTCATGTCTTCTGTCTTCTATTATTTCTAAGGCCTACCAAGTCTAATGTGTGTTCTCCAAATGCTCTCAGTTATGGGTCCATACCCTGGAGTCTGGTCAACCTATCTGCAGTCACACACTTAAAAAAAACTGAGTCTCCCTCTCTCAGCAGCTATCAATTGCCAACAGTTCCTCAGTGAAGCCTGAGGCTTCCTGCCTACCTCTCCCTTTCATGCTGAGTTTTTATCTGGCTTGTGGCACAAATACTGTAAGTTCATATGTGTGAGTACCCTGTTATGTCTAGACAGCATGGTTTTCTTATACTCAGTCACCACCTCTTACAATCTTTCTGTCCCCTTTTCTATAATGATTCCTGAGCCTTGGGGGAAAGGGTGTGATTGGGGCTGAAGACTCTGAAGTCTCTAATTTTCTGATATTGACCAGTTGTGAGTCTCTGTGTTAATGACCATCTGCTGCAAGAAGCTTCTCTGATGAGAACTAAGAGATGCACTTACCTATAGGTATAAAAATAAGTCATTAAGTTTTGGTTGAATACTATGTCCATTTAGAAGACTGATAGTAATAGGTTCTCACCTATGGCCCATGACTATCTGGTTACAGGTACTTAGCTCTGATAACAGTGCCAAGTATGGGCACCATCTTGTGAAGTGGGCTTTAAATTCAATCAGAATGTGGTTGGTTATTCCCATAACATTTGTGTCACTATTACATCAGTGGGCATATCTTGCCAGGCCACAGTGTGTGTAGTAATGTTTGTAGCTGGGCAAGGTTAGTGATTACTTTTCTCTTTTGGTAGTGTGCATAAACTAAAAAGCTTCTGTACAGCAAAGAACACCATCATTCAAGTGAAGAATCAGTCTAGAGAATGTGAAAAAATTCTTTACAACTTTATATCTAACAGAGGATTAGTATCTTGAACACATAAAGAACTCAAAAAAACTAAACATTAAAACAATTAAAAACTGGGACAAAGAACTAAACAGAGTTCTCAAAGGATGAAACATAAATGGCTAAGAAATTGTTTTTTTAGTGTTCAACATCAGAGAAATGCGAATTAAAACTACTTTGAAATTTCATCTTACCCCAGTTAGAATGGTTAAGATCCAAAACAAATAATAACAAGTGCTGGTAAGGATTTGTTATAAGGGGGACACTTATTCATTGCTGGTGGGAGTGCAAACCGGGGTAGCTACTATGGAAATCACTGTGGAGTTTCCTCCAAAAAGCTAGAAACAGATCCAGCTATACCACTCTTGGGCAAATACCAAAAAAACTCTGTATCCTACTACAGAGACACTTGTTCATCCACAAGCATTCACAATAGCTTTGAAATGGAAACAACCTAATGTCCATCAACTAATGAGTGGATACTGAAATACGATATGTTTACACAGTGGAATTCAGCTGTTAAGAAAGACTAAATTATGAAATTCACAAGTAAATGGATGGAACTGAAAACAAACACCCATCTTGAATGAGGTAACTCAGACCCAGAGAGACATCACATGTTCTCCCTCATATGTGGATACTAGTTTTGAATTTTTAGGTTTGTGTGTTTCAATTGGAAAATCCATAAAGGCCAGGAAACCAGTTAGGGGTCATGAGGGGGAGCATTCCTGGGAGGGGAGACAGAGAGGAGAATGATAGAATAGGGAAAGTTAAATGAGGTGAGGACTGAGAGGGGAGGTTAAAGGGGGATGTAGAAGAGAGATAATCAATATTAATGTTGTTTAAATAACAATAACATTCTTTACAGAACTAAAAAAACTAATTGTGTCTTTAAAAAAGTGACCTGGTGGGGGCTGAGATGGCTCAGTGGTTAAGAGCAATGACTGCTCTTGCAGAGGACCCAGGTTCGATTCCCAGCACCCACATGGCAGCTAACAACCAGCTCTAGTTCCAAGGAATCTGACACCCTCTTCTAACCTCTGCAGGCATTGCACAACATAGGTGTACTTACACACATGCAGGCAATACACTCATACACATAAAATAATTTTTTTAAAAAGTTAAGTGGCCTGTTACAGTGGCACACACTTTGAATCCCAGTACTTGGGAAGCAAAGGCAGGTGGATCTCTATGAGTTTGATAGCACCCTGGTCTACTAGTGAGTTCCAGAGCAGCCAGGGCTACATACTGAGACCCTGTCTAAAATAAAACATAGCAACAAAAAAAATCCAGTAAAACCTTGAAAGGGTGTCTGTGTTTTATCTGTTGTGAGTAATCAGGGTTAGAAGAACGTGCCATCACTGATAATTGGAATTCTTTTCCAGTGACAACATTTCAATGAGCACAGATGAGTAAATAAAAGAGGGAACAATCTGAAGAGATCTCTGGACTAGGAAAACTCAGATTGTTGGGAGGAAACTCAAAGCATAACTTTTCTTTTTCATAATATCCGGCATCAGAATAGAAAATCATGAACAGAAAACTTAAGAAAACTGCC
The DNA here is from genome assembly GCA_035773235.1 of Eospalax fontanierii. Lineage (NCBI taxonomy): Eukaryota > Metazoa > Chordata > Mammalia > Rodentia > Spalacidae > Eospalax > Eospalax fontanierii. Next base: position 95,972,584 of record CM069528.1, on the reverse strand, counting down.
ATCAAAGAAATGGATGGTTGGTTAAGGAGGAGAAGTAACTATCGGATGAGTAGGTTCTATAGAAATAACTACTATGCATGCCATGCACGATGAGGTTCGGAGGAGAGTTATAAATTTACTGTATTGAAAGCAAAAATTTACACTTTCAGGACTAGAGTCCATGGTACTCCACTGGTCACAGAGCCTCAAGGTGGATTGATCCTTTTCAACTCTTGAAATACTAACCAAAAATTAAGCTAAAAAATCTTTACCAACATTAAAAAAATTTAGAAGGAAAAGTACTGAGCTGATCTTTTCTTTCTTCTAAATGTGTTACAGATGCATACAGGTGAATACGAGTAAGTGAAGTCCATTAGAAAGCTGGCATAGAAAAAAGAATCTAGCATCTAATGAACTAAGGGTTTCCATGTTATCTTAATGGTGGCTGAAATGCAGTCTTTTCATGTTGAAACAGGATTCATTCAATTGTTACATGCATGAGTAAATAATGGCATACTAGCTACTATAACAAATAAACTCTAAAATCTCACTGACTTAGCCACTAAAGTCCACTTGGCCACCAAGACAAGAGAGATAACTACTCCTTGTATTCAAGCACTTAGGCTTCTAAACATTTATCATTTAAATCCCTGCTTTCCAAAGTTACCCAGAGTATCAGCATCCAAACAAAAGTGAGAATAACAGACTGGAACACAAGAGGACTTCATGAGACAAACAGGGAAGTAGAATATGTCACTCCTAACCACGTATCTTTGGCCAGGGCACAGCCATACCTAATTACAGGCATTGCTGGGAAAAAGAATCTGGTTGTGCACTCATAAGGAAAGGAGACAGGCTGAGTAAACAGATAGCCACTCTGTTCGATGAGCAATCATGTGACATACAATTTACAGTGTAGCAAGATGTTTATGGCAGACTATTACCTGTCATGCTGGTTTCTCTCACAACTGGGGGAATACCAATTATGAAGAACAAGGGAAATTGTCTGGCAAGGCGCTGATCATGCCACATCCACCCCTCCAGACAGCATGCCTCAGGCCACCCGTGATAATAGACAGATACGAACTGGTTGTATTAGGCCATCATCAGCACCTACATATCTGAACTTTCAATGGATAAAAAAAAATTACAAAACAACAGGTGTTCAACATTCCATAACAATAGCAAAATACATGAGGTGGTTAACTTATAAATGAAAGAAGTTTACTTAGGCTCCTGGCTTGGAGATCCCAGTTGAAGATCGGGCAGACCCATTGCTCTGGGCCTCTGATGAGTGTGCTGGTTGACAATGTCAGGGGTGCAAGCAGAGAAAACTGCTCATCTTGTAACCATAAAGCCAAAGAGAAATCAGAAGGAGCTATGTTCCCTCGATCCCCTTTGAGAGCATACCCCAGTGACCTAAGAATATCCCACAAGTCCTCTCTTCCTAACAGTTCCACCACTTCCCAATAGTGCTTCCCTGAGAACCAAAGCTTCTTACACAGGACCTTGAGGGGGCATTCAAAATCCAAATGATAGCAACAGACAGGGTACAACTGGGGAAACAGAGGTGCACATCCCCAATTTAGTCCAGCACTGAGAGGCAGTATCCTAGAGTGTGGTGGCTGAAAGACAACCAGAAAAGACAGGAGCCCAGAGCTGGTTACACTTAGCATGAACTAAATGACAATTGCTATATCTTTTTGACCCTTGGGAATACATCTCCTTTATGTGTCATACATGTTGCTAAAGTGATTCGCAGTTTGATTGCTTCAAAGGGTTATTGATGAAAGGAAAGGATTGGAGCTAGGGACATGGCACAGTCAGTAAAACGAGAGTTCAGATCCCCAGCACTCACATCACAGCACAGCAGTACCTTTCTGTAAACCAAGCCCTGGGGGGATGAAGACGGATTGATCCCTGAAGGCCTAGCCAGATTAGTAAACTCCAAATTCAGTGAGAGAGACTGTATCTCAAAAACTAAGGTGGAGAGAAATAAAACACCAGACATCAACTCCTGACCTCCACATACACACATACACACACGTACGCACATGCACACACACAGGATATGATTGAGAAAATACACAGCTACTGACAGAGAGAAAGTAGATGATACTACATTGAACAGACCTCCGCACTGCAACGAGAATGGAAAAAAAGCAACAATAATGTAACGGGGAAAGTCAAATGCTGAAATGTTTCCAAGAGGGGAAAGGTAAAATTGATCATGACATCTGCCCTGAAAGACATTCTATGGAAATTCAGTCCAGACCAGTGCTTATGGATAGAAGCAGTCTCAGGCTGAAACCAGAAAAGTAAGGGGGGAATAGTCAAAAGGCAGAGCCAATCGCAGACACCGTGGATGGCATTTCTCACATAGTTTCTGAATCAGGACTTCACCCCGCCCCCGACACTCATACCTTTTTCTGAGTGTGCAGGCAAAGGTGAAATTCTATCCTGCCTGCTCTTCTAACGAACTTGTTTCTCTGTCTGTCTTTAATACTTGCATGATTTCCATTAGAATTTCAAGTCCTTACAATCCCCAGAGAAGAAATAAAAGAGACTAATGATATCTATACCTTTTCAAAGAGTCTGCAAAGTGATTGCCTATAAACATAGTTCATAATTTTTTGCACAATAGCCAGAGTCTTTTTTTCCAAGAAAGGAAGGTATTGTGCCTTTAATTCCTATACTAATTGTAGAATGTATTTGTTACAATGTTACTAGAAATCCTTGGGCTTTGTTTCCCAGAGAAACTTCAGTGTAACGGATAAAGGGTAAACCTGCACCACATAGCTCTTCAGCCACTGAATCAGAGACCAAAAATGCAGACAGAAGCAAGGTAACATTTTTAGGATGACAAAGCAAGAATGTGGCTATTCAGCCTGAAAATAAAGTAGCTTTATCACAGAAAAAAACAAGCCAAATGTCATCAGAGCCAGACCATCTTAAAATTCTAATTAGAATGATGCTATTAAATGAGAACCTGCAGAAGCCATTGAGGAAAAGATTCCTACAGGAAGCAGCAGCCAGCGAGAGAGGTTTAGGGCTTAGGATGAACTGTCCTATCTCTTTTTAAACTTTTTTTGCATATGTGTATGTGTATGATGTACATGGGTATGTGTATATATGTTCATTGCACATGTGTGTGAGAGCACATGGAGGCCAGAGATTAACATCAGGTGTCTTCCTCAATTGCCCTCCACTTTACTTACTAAAGCAGAATCTCTTGTTGAACCTGAAGCCCACTGATTTTACTAGTACAATTAGCCAGCTTGTCTCTGGGATGCCCTGTGTCCAATTCTCCAGTGCTGGCATTGCAGGTAGGCTGTCATGCCTGCTTATGCTTTGTTTGTTTTTGCATTTTTTATTTATTCTTTGAGAATTTCATACATGTATATAATGTACTATGATCAGATCCACCTTCGCTTTTATGTGCTTTATCTGCTGAGCCATCTCCCCAGGCCTGTCCTATCTTTTTAAGCAAGAAACCTTTTTAAACTTTTCTGAGTGCCATATTTCAAGTCATAGTATGTCCCATTCCAGTTAATACCTAAGGGCAAAATGTCTCAGAATGTCTAAACAATAACCAGGTGCTTAGAATGGCTAGGCCACACAGACCACAAATCTTTTTAATAAAGCAGAAAGCAAAGCCACCATGTATCAAGAGAATGTGGTAAGCTTCATGCCTCAGTTCCGCCTTTTTTCAGGTCTCCCATTAAGAGTTCTATTCTAGGGATCAGCGCAATGGCTCAGTGGTTAAAAGCATGCACTGTTCTTTCAAAAGACCAGAGTTCAATTCCCATGACCCACATCAGGCAGCTCACAATTGCCTGTAACTACAGCTCCAGGGAACCTAACACCCTCCTCTGGCCTCTGAGGGCACCTGCATTCATGTGCATTTACCTACACACAGACATATAATTAAAAATAAAATAGATCTTTTAAAAAGAACTTTATTCTAATATGCAATAGAAACCCTTTCTAAAAAACTAAGTTCTTTGCTCAAATCATTCTGTAACCTTGTCGTTTAAGCAAGATCACTGGCAACTTGCATCAAGATAGTTTTAGATTTTTACTTCCTGCTCCATCTAAAGCACTGTTTCCTGTCCTGTGTTCCTTTCCAGCCTTTTTCTCTGCATTCCTTCCTGCTTCAATGTCTTCAGCAGCTGTTTTAGCACATTTTCTGGCACCACCAGCTTTGTCCTTATCTATGAACCATTCTCATCAACCTACAAATATGTCTTTGTTACTCTAACTCATAAACTCAGTCTCTCTTGATCTAAGGTTCTCCACCCATCCCATTTTTCTTTACATTTACAATAAAACACCTTTAAAAAGTTGTCTGCACTAATCTCCAATTCTTTCTCTTATTCACTCTTCAAAACACTTTAATCAAGTTTTGGGCCCCTCTATTAAAATCAATGAACTCCATACTGTGAAATTCAATAACCAAGTCTCAGTTCTCATCTTAATCCACCAGCAGCTTTTCGTCCTGGTGACCACTTCCTCTTCCTTTCTTCACTTGGATTCTAAGCACCACCCCCCTAATGTCATTCCCATCACCCAAGCTGTTCCTCTCTCTCTATTGGTGATTCTTCCTTGCTTCTTTGAGCTCTACAAAGCCTATTTGGCCCAAGGCTAAAATATTGGGCATCTCTTCTCTGTTTACACTCACTCTACAGGTGATTCTTCCAGTCTCATGACTTGAAATACCATGAGCTGATGACTCCTCAACTTACATTCCCAATGAGACTTTTCCCCTGAACCCATGCCCACACATCCAAATAACTTAGCACCTAAAAGGCATCTTAAAGTATCATGTCCAAAGCAGACGGCCTCCACAATAAGACATCCATTATGGCGGACAGCAGTACTGCTCCACCAGCTCCTCAGGCTGAAGCCTTGAGGTCATCTGTGGTCCTCTTCTCCTCACCTACATCTGACCCATCAACCAACCTGACCATTTTCCATTTAAAATGTTTCCAGAACCCTGTCTCTCCCGCATCATTCTGATTCTAGCTCTCGTCTATGTTGGCTGTTCACCTTGTTTCTAAACATGCCCCCACTGTAATCTAGTATCAACTCAGCCAATCACACGATCTTTTTGAGCTGTAAGTATAATCATGTCACTCTTGTCTTTAAAGTCTACAGTGGGTTTCCATCTGACTCATTCTGTGATCTTCAGGTATTCTGTAGGACAGTTCTTTACCTCCACAAATCTACCTTGTCTGCTCTAACCTATTCATTCAACCATCTTTGGGTTTTTTTTTTCCCAGTGTGTTGACCATCCTGTCACATCAGGGTCACCACCCTTCTCATTCCTGCAACTTTCCCCCAGATATTCCCCAAAGCTGACTCCTCACGTCCTTCAGGTCTTTACTGGAAAGTCACTTCCTTGGTGAAGGATCACTCCATCCTCAACTTTACTACTCCACAGAAATACTTAGTAAAAGGTGAAAGGTTTATACGATCTGAAGAGCAATCAGAGTGTCTATCAGCGACTTTAACCCACCAGCTTAAAGCTCCTGTTCCTTTTCCATTCTCCTTGGCCCCAGTCCATCTAAGGTATTATACACCCTGCTTACTTACCTTCTTATTCTCTGTTGTCTCTCACTGGAATATAAACTCCGTGCAGACAGTGCTTTGCCTATTTGGTGCATGACTGTACCCTAAGCTCCTAGTACAAATCCTGACATGTAAGGCATGCACCACACACCGTATAACTGACTACATAATCTGTGTAATTTATGAATGCATCACAAAAGAGAGGAACAGAATAGAAATTGTTACTCTGGTGGACAAAGCCACTACCCTATTATACCATATGCACCTCAGACCTCACCTGGACGTAAGTATACTTAGCACAGGTAGACTGTATGTCCCTAGCCTTTAAGAACCTTAACCAAGGAGCTCTGTGTGACCCTCTGTGAGCTTCTATAATCCTCCAGCTCTAGCCACACCACTTCATTGTCCAGTCCTTTATCTTTTCATTGTCTTCACTGATGCTGAATGCAAACTCATCTAAATCTGTTCAGATTACAAGATTGTTCTAACCTAAAAGAACATGTTATAATCAAGTAATGTTTGATGACAAGGAAACTGATTCGGCCTGTATCTGGGAATTTTTCCATGAAGGCAAACTGGATTTGTCTGGATGTCATCAGTAACAGTGTACATGAGGCCTCTGAGAATGTTTGCCTAGCAGGTGAAAGTCTCTATTACAGCACTCATCACCTTGAAAAAGTCTACTTCTTCTAAAGAGTAAGGATTTTGATACAGGAGTGTCATGGTTGTTATTCCTAAATGCACTTCACTGCCTGAAGACGAGCTGTCTTCTGTGAAGAAGCCATTATGGTCTCTGATGCATCTCTCTTTTTAGCAGCTTATTGATCTACAAGCACCCAGCCAACCACCACACCACTACGGATATGTGTAATAAAAGCCAATACAAGCATGCTGCTGGCATAGGAACATAAATGACCTCCTTTGAAACATTAACAACTCTGCCTACCGAAAGAGATGAAATGCTATCTTCACTTTGAAATCAGCCTCTGTGCTCCTATGGGTTTTAAAATAAACATACATAAGAGTTTTCCAGAGTAGAGGTTATCTATCATTTTGTAAGATTTATATTACTATATAACTCTTAAATCATTTTTATAATTATTTTTAACAGTTAAATCCAACCTTTAAAAGCACACGTTTAATTGAAATTCCTGTCCAATGGTTACTACTAAATGTGCAATCTTAGTTTGGGCCTGTAACACTTCGTATAACTTAGGAAGAAAGTGCTGAAAATCATTTTCCAGCTTAAACCAACATAGACTTAACTAACACAAATTCAGGAATTATAGTGGTCATAGAAAATGTTTCTTCAATGTGAATCATTTATTCAGGCCAGGCTGGAGAGCCAAGCAATGCAGCTCTACCCATATTTATCTATTGAGAGCGAAAGAATTATTCTACTTATCTAAATTAGATGGCAATAGGCTGTGCTCAGAGATCTCATATCTCAAGAAGTCTATGAGGTGACCATGCACCCAAAATGGTTGCTGTCATTTCCAAAGAGAATCCATTTCTCTGGAATAGCCTGAGGAGAGAACAAGTTTGACATCCATTGTTGAACTAAAGCTTGCTAATCTTCATAAACAAAGATGTGTTAGCTTGCCATGACATCTTTCTAGTCCTGAGTCCTCCTTTAGGGAATGAATGCTTCTGCTATGTCTACCAACCATGATGTAAGACAGTGAGGGTTATGGACCCAATTCTTACTGGTACACTATGGGAAGCCTCTGAAGCACAGCCAAATAACATGATTAGAGCTGCATTTAAGAAAACTCACTCTAAACAGAAAGTGCTGACAAGAGATGAGATGACTAGATGGAGAAGCCGAACAGAGAGTGCAGCAAGAGTCCAGGGAATCAAGACAGAGGGCAGCAGCAGTAGCCTCAGAGGGTACACCAGAGGGTGGAGGGCAAATACTTGCTACATCTTCCACTGTCACTGGCATTCATTCTCATGGGGAGCCACTGATGGGTTTTAAATAAGATGATAACATAACTAAAAATGCATTTAATAAAAATCACTCCAGCCGAGCATGGTGCCACACACTTTTAATCCCAGCACTTGGGAGGTAGAAGCAGGCAGAGCTTAGTGAGTTCAAGTTCAGCCTGGCCCTACATAGTGAGTTCCAAGTGAGTTGGGGCTACAGGGAGACCCTGTCTCAAAAAGACCAAAAAACAATTCACTCCAAATAGAAAACACAGACAATGAATGGATTAGAAATGCAGAAGCCAGAGAGTGCTGCAGGAGTCCATGGGACCACAGCATTGTCAGGACCAGATGGTTAACAGTTGAAGTGACATGGGTAAAGGGCACAAGAGAGAAGAGAGTCTTTAAAATAGTCTTCAAGGGGCTGGGGCTCTAACCACTCAGTGGTTAAGAGCACTGGCTGCTCTTGCAGAGGATCCAGGTTCTATTTCCAGCATCCACATGGCAGGTGACAACCATGATAACTACAGTTCCAGGGGATCTTCTGGCCTCTTCTGGCCTCTGTGGGCACTGCATGCATACAAGCAGAACACTCATACACATAAAATAAAAATAAATAACAATAACCCTCAAGTTTTGAGAGTGGCTATGTAGAAAGGCCAAGAGCCCAAGCATGGCATGAAGACGAAGAAGGAATGAAAATGAGGAGGGACGAGGCCAGGATAAAAATATACACCATATTCTTTGGGATCTAAGAATGGTACTTGTGGAGATACACAATCAGCAAGATGTTTGGATGGGATGTCTTCCACCTGGGACTGCCCAAACACAAGTGGTCAAGAGGAGGAAAGAAAATGGTCTTAGACATGGATGAGACTGATCAAGAAAGGAAAGGAAAGAATAGAATCCTGGAGAATACACACACATGCTGAGAAAGAAGAGCCAGGTAAGGAGAAGGAGTAAGAACTGGAAGAGCTAAAAGACGGAGCTAGAGAGGAGACAAGGGAACCTGGAAAGCCAAAGGAACCAAAGTTTACAAAGAGAAAGAGCAGTCCCAGATGGGTTCTCATGCATGCAATATGGTCAAGAAGAGAACAAAGTGAGACAAGGAAAGTGCCCCCAACAGGCACAAGGGGTCTAGCATGAGCGACTTTCTCTTTTGCTGACATCTACAAGTTGAGGGAGGAAGGAGGAGAGTTGGAGAGTTGGCTAAGGACACCGAGGTCAGCCCTCTCCAGAGGGGAAGGTCGTGTGCCTAGAAGTACAGTGTGCCTAACCCCTACAGAGCAAGAGCAGCCCAGCAGCTCAGAGCAGCAGCCAGCCAGGCTGCCTCGAGGTAGCCCTTCCAGCCCAGTGATACCAAAATCCGAGCACCGCGGTTATTCTGCGTCAACATTCCTGAAATCCCCAGGGACTTCCATGCTCCCTTGGTAAGGTCAGCCTCCGTTTTGGCTTTTTATAGCATTGTCATGTGAAAATGGTGTCCTTGCTAAAAATCTAATGGGATTTTTCTGCTCCCGCTACAGTCTGTATAAATAGAGCAGGCAGGAACAGGTCATCATAACACAAAGGTTCATGATTAAATGAACCTTCATGTTTAAAAATAAGTATACATCTTAGTCATCCATAATAAAATGATTTAAAAGGTTTACTAACATTTTCTATCCAGTTTCAAAAGTGACACAAAAATTTCTAGAGAAGTAAAGTACAATTCTGAGTCTTCATCTTTTCCTTTACTAGTTCACACTGAAACGTTTCTCTTAGAGTAGAATTACCATCTGAGAAGTGTACACTCAGACCCTGGTTTCTCCCCACACTCAACAGCAAGTTCCACTGTCTTGTTGCCATGTCTATTTAAAGCTTACTCTCTGGTCAAAACAGCCAAAGGGGTGGCTTTAGTCTAACATTCTAGTCCTTGGAAACCTTCATATTTTTTTTTTCTCTACAAACAAATGGAAATTGAACCTGAGCAAAATGACTTGTGTATTAGTCTCTATTTCAATAATTAATCATACCAAAAACATGATTTCTTCTTATCCCACATCAAAAGGGAATACAACATAATCCTTTTATTTTGAAAATATTTTATTTATTAATTTTATTTTATGTGTATAGGTGTACTGATGCATGTATGTAAACACACCCATGCCATGCAGTGCCCAAGGAGGTCAGAAGAGGGCATCAGATTCCCCTGGAACTGGAGTTAAGGATGGTTGTTAGCCGCCATGTGAGTGCTAGGAATCGAACCCAGGTCCTCTGCAAGAGCACCCAGTGCTCTTAACTGCTGAGCCATCTCCCCAACCCCTCAACTTAATACTTTCTAAACTCTTGTTTCTTTAGTTCCTTTCTATGAAAACTGATACTGGTTACCTGATTCTGTCCTCTAAATGTCTCTTCTCACTGATGACTTGTTTTTTAAAAGGTGAGTCATGGGCAGCCTCAGGTGCAAAGTTTGCCAAGAACTTTTTTTAAAGAAGCTGCAGTCTATAGACTGAACAGGAGAGTCTGAATAAGATGTCAGCCCCTTCTGTTGAATGTTAATAAGTTTACATACATGCACCATGTGCTGGGTTTGCTTCAGATCCTTTCTGTTATTTTTTTTTAAGAAACAAAATATCACAGGTGCTTATGAAGCCCCTGGCACCCTTCCCAACATGCTCTCTCTCTCTCCCTCCCTCCCTCCCTCCTTTCTTTTCTCTTTCTTGACAAAGGTAAGTGGCATGCATTTTGTTTATTAGTCAACATGTATTTTTAAGCATACAAAGCAAACATATTTCTGTAAACAACATCTAATGTTAGTTTACCTGTTTTATGCAGTGCTGGGGATTGAAGAGTCTCATGCATGCTAGGCAACAGCTCTATCGCTGAACTGTATCCTCAGTCCTGTTTTACCAGTTTTGAACATCATATAAATGTCATCCTACTACCTAAATTATTCTGCACAATATTTATTTCACTCAAATTTATGTTGATCCATTTGGAAATAGATAAATATTTTTCCAGTATTTTTATTTGGGGATATTCATTGTGCATGGTGTTGGGTTTCATATAGATGATTTCTTTTGAATCTATTTTGGACTTTGACCACATTCACCCCTCCTTCCCTCCTGTTAAGTCCCCTCCTCCTTTCTCCCTCCTGATGCTCTCTTCCCTTCTCATAGTCTCTCTTCCACTTTCATGGTGTGTGTGTGTGTGTGTGTGTGTGTGTGTGTGAAGTATTCTAAGACCCATCAGACATGGTAGTGAATGCTTTTAATCCCAGCACTCGGGAGGCAGAGAAGGCAGATCTCTATGAGTTCCAGGCCAGCCAGGGTACATAGTGAGATGTATCAAAAAAAAGAAAGAGAGAGAGAGAGAGGGAGGGACAGAGAGAGAATTCAAGACCTCAAAATGAAAAAAAATAGTGCAGTATTTGTCTTTTTATATTTGACTTATTTCACTTAATATGATGAACCCCAATTGTATCTATTTTCCAACAAATGACATAATTTCATTCTTCTTTATGGCTGAGGAAAACTCCATTGTACATATATACCACATTTTCTTTATCCATCTATCTGGTGACAGACACCTGGGCTGATTACATAACCGAGTGACTGTAAACAGCACTGCAACAAACATGAATGTACAGGTACCTCTGTGGTATGTTGACTCTTTCAGACATATGCCCAGAAGTGAGTACATGTATTTTAAACACACTATGCTAGTTTTCATTGTATTGATATACTACAACTTATTACCATTTTCCTATTAGTAGACACTCAGGGTTTTGCTTTCTTACATTGTTATATTTTGCTATTACAGTCTCATGGGTATTCTTGGGTGTGTTTCATGTAGTTGTGAGTACACATGGAATGCACTGCAGCAAGGTGCATGTGTCTTCAACCTTATTACAGTCTCCTGTTCCCCAGTGTTGTGACAGTTAGTCTGGATATCAGCACAAAGTTTCTTTGAGACAAAAACAACCCTGGTTCACCCAGGTCTGTGAAATACCCACTACCTTGGGGAAAAGGGATCAAGTTGCCTAAATAAAATCACTATTATAAATTGAAAAGGAATTCAGGGTAAAACTGAATGAACTTCTCTAGAGCAAATAAAGTGTCCCACAGAGTGAGGCTCTCAAAATGAAAGAGCAGAGCATTTCAAAAGCAGGAAATGATATAAATGTAGGAAGATGACCTAATATAAAGTAAATTGCCTTTTCTTGGCAAAATACTTTAATGCCAAAAAAATCAATTGAAATAATTCAGATACTGTAGTCTCCCATAAACACAGCCAATCTGTCAGACTTCTGTGAATACCAACAGCAGCTGTCTTCAAACTAAACATCACCTGCAGACAATTCCTTTAAACACCATCTCTGCACACACAAATCCATAAGATAAACATTTTTCATACTTGAATTACCTGTTCATTCTTTGGCTTATATGTGTATGTGCTACTGTTTTTAAATATTTCATTATTGTTATTTTATGTGTATGGGTGTATTGCCTGCATGTATGTAAGTGCACCCATGTCATGCAATGCCTGCAGAGGCCAGGAGAGGGCATCAGATCCCCTGGAACAGAGTTATAGATGATTGTTAGCCACCATGTAGGTGTTGGGAATAGAATCTGGAGTCCTCTGCAAAATCAGCCAGGGCTCTTAACTGCTGAGTCATCTCTCCAGCCCCAATGTGCTATGGTTTTTAAATACTGGAACACAGTATTTAAATACTGGAATACAGTATCTCTGATATAACTTACTAAAAACTAGTAACAAATGCTGCCTCTTAAAAGATCAGGAAGTCTGGGATGCAAAGGAAATGCTAGAAGACAGATAAATACTTCCTAGCCAAAATTAATAATTTTTAAGTGAGGCTAAAATTTCACCCTATCAATCCCCAGGCACCTCTTTAACAATATCTTAGGATTTCACATCTGCTTTTCTGCAAAGTCTGCTCTGATCACTCTGAAACAGCACCCACTCACCTGGGGTCCCAGAACATAAATGTCTCACATAACCAACCACAGAGCTCATTAATCCACTCTTATGCCTTCTCTTCTGCTCCTTGAGGGCAAGAACATTCAAGGATTGGATGTTTCTCAAGACCTTCCACCCCAGATAATAAGCCTGACACGGGCATTGTTAAATAGTCCCTTTTTGAACAAGTACAGAGATATTTTCATCACTCGGTGATTTTTAAGTGACCCGAGGAATTTATTCACTTCTTCTTATTTTATATATTGATGTTTAGAGATAACAGAATGGCTCAGTGGTAGAACACTTGCCAAACATGTGCAAGGTCCTGAGATTGATCCCCAACATTCCCTCCCCCCAAAAAAAGCCACCGAAAATCTGTTTTACTTAGAAAAGGAAATTTTTTTAATGCTCAAAAATGTTTAAACATAAACTATGCATTTGGGAATCTTCTCCATTTTATTGGCATGTATATATATCTGAAATATATTTTGGCCTGCTGCCTGCCACATAGTAGGTGCTTAATAAATGTGCTAAATGGATGAAGAGCCTTGGCTGTGAAGTGTCCTATCTACTAAAGAGAATCCAGTTTCTTTATTAATGTTTACATTTCTTTATCTGTTTACTTAAATTGGGGGATGCTAGAGTTTGCACATTTGATGATCCCCAAAAGTTCTATGTTGAAGGCTTGGTGCCCAACCCAGGGCACTGCAGGGAAGTAGCAGAAGCATTAGGAAACGGGTTCTAATGGAAGGAAGTTGTCATTGGAGTATTATCCTCAAAGGAGATACTGAGACCTTGAGTCCCACTCTTCTCTTTATTTCCTACCTACCATGAGGCAAGCACCTTCCTCTGCCACATGGTTCTACCTTGATGTGCTTCCTCCACTTAGGCCCAAAAATGAGCCATGGACCAAACCTCCTAAACTGTAAGCCAAAACAAATCTTTCTTCCTTTAAGTTGATTATCTCAGGCATTTTGTTTCAGTAATGGAAAGGTGCCTGACACAGGCCAAATATATATATATATATATATATATATATATATATATATATATATATAATAAAAATTACCATTTTAGCAATTTTTAAGCATGTAGTTTGGTGGTGTTAAGTATGTTGGCATTGTTGTATATCCATTATCACATTTTCCTATTTAGAGAGGAGGGCTAAAAATTCTTAGCACAAATCTGCAAAATGGCATTTCAAGTCATTAGAAACAGAAAAGGGCTGTTTTTATGGCATGATTGTATAATGGTAGGAAATTAAGTGCTTGGTTTTCCTCCTCTTCCTAATATAAATTAGCACTGGAAATGATCCGGTTAGAAATGGCCCTACCTTGCTGTCTCTCTCTCTTCGCTGCCCTCATTTTCCCAGGCCCGCCTTTATGCCTGCTTTCAACCACGTGCTTCTTATCTACTCTCTATCCAAACTTAACTTTCTCTTTGCATGTTAGCATTGAAAGTGTTTGGAATCTTTAGAACCCAAACCTATTCTTTGACATATGAAAGAAATAAATTGTCTTTAAGAATGTATGTACTCAAGCTGGAGAGATGGCTCAACAGTTAAGAGCACTAACTGCTCTTGCAGAAGACCTGGGTTCAATTCCCAGCACCCACATGGTAACTAACAAACATCCATAACTCCAGTTCCAGGGAATCCAACACCCTCTTCTGATCTCCATGGGCACTGCATAACATGGGTGTACTTTCACACATGCAGGTAATACACCCATACATATAAAATAAAAAATAATAAATATAATCTTTTTTAAAAGAATGTATGCACTCTCAGGGCTAGGAAGATAGCTCAGTCAGCAAAGTGCTTGCCAAGCAAGCATGAGAACCTCAGGTTGATCTTCAGCACCCACATAAAAACCCATCACAGGGCATGTTTAAAACTCCAGCACTGGGGAGGCAGCTGGTGCTCAGTGGCAGCCAGCCTAGCCTAATCTGAGAGGCCCAAGTCCCAGGAAGAGACCCTGTCCTGAAAACAGGCCAAAGAGATAGCTCAGTGGGTAGAGATGCTTGCTACACAATCCTGTTGAACTGAGTTTAAGCCTTTAAATTCACAGAAGAGGGAAAGGAGAGAACCAACTCTAAGAAGTTGTACTTGGACCTCCACACATGCATTGTGTCACATGCACACACACACACACACACACACACACACACACATACACACACACACAATAATACTAACAATAAAAAAATAAAAACAAAATGGGCCAGGCATGTTGCTACACACCTTTAATTCCAGTGCTGAGAAGGCAGAGGCAAGCAGATCTCTGTGAGTTCAGCCTAGTCTACACATGGGTTCTAGGCCAGTCAGGATTATTTACTGAGATTCTATCTCAAAACCAAACAAACAAACAACAAATATATATTTTTCCATATATATGGAAAACAAGGTAGATAGATGGTTCCTAAGGAATGACATCCAAGGTTGACCTCTGATCTGCGCACGTGTGCATACACACACACACACACACACACACACACACACACACACAACCTGAATGCCTCCATGGGCTTTTCTACAATCAGGTAAATCTTACATTTAAATTTTTTAATCAACTGGCAAAAAGAGGCCAATATGTATCTTAAAAATTAAACATTTCCTTTCCTCCAGGAATGTGGGATCTTCTCCTGTCTACATAAGCTCTGTTTTCTCTTTCTCCCAGAGCACCT
Source organism: Eospalax fontanierii (assembly GCA_035773235.1). NCBI lineage: Eukaryota > Metazoa > Chordata > Mammalia > Rodentia > Spalacidae > Eospalax > Eospalax fontanierii. The sequence continues at coordinate 95,957,461 of CM069528.1, read as the reverse complement.
AAAACCAGCTGATAATATAAACTAAAACTAGTAAGACTGTTTCATTTATGGCTTACTTGTTCCTCGCTTGGAGCTTCTGGGGGACAGATTTCAACTTCGTGACACTCACTAGCTTTTGCTAAGTTACACACTGACTTGCTCATTAGATATTACTTTATTCCATAGATATTATTTTATTCCATAGATATTATTTTATTCCATAGATATTTATTTCCTGTATCTTTCTTACCTCCCACCCAGAAGCATCTCCATTTTGTCCAACATTGCCCCTGACTGATGTCTAGCCCATGAGCTATCCCCACTCCCCAAATGGCTGAATGACTATGCCCTCTGTGTCTACAAAAACTTCACTACACTGAGCAAAATAAAAATCAAAAACTATAAAGAAAAATGTATAAGAACTCTGTCAGTGGATCTCAAAGCATCGCGTGTGGGCCACCGTAACGTTCATAATGGGGGATTGAGACTCTAAAGGTATTACATTATTTCTTTCTTACTTTAAATTTGGGAAATCAATATGCCTGTCTCCTCTCCATCTGCCCAACAGAGTCCATGGAGACAGTGCAGGTGCGTGAGTTCCCAAATCTGAAGCCTAAATCTGAATCCTAACACCTTTATTATCCACTAACTAAAAATTTGACAAATTATTTGACCTTTGTGATCCTCTGTACTATAAAATGGGAATTAAAAATAGTAGTACGAATACCCACCATATAAGGTTATTATTAACAGTAGATTGAGTATATATGAAACTTTAAGAAGGGTGTCTGGCGCCAGGTATGGTGGTACATGTCTTTAATGCCAACACCCAGGAGACAGAGGCAAGCAGATCTCTGTGAGTTCAAGGTCAGCCTGGTCTACATAGCGAGTTCCAGGCCTGTTGGGCTTATGTAGTGAAAGACCCTGTCTCAAAAACAAAACAAAAAAGAGGAGATGATATCAAGTTTGGCTGTTATGATCTCCTCCCCACTCAATAAACTTTGAGGGTGCTGTTGTTGTTGTTACTTTTGTGAGACAGAACCTCGCTCTGTAGCCCATGCTAAGTGGGAAACCACTGTGTAGCCCAGACTGGCCTCAAACTCACAACAATCCCCCAGTGCTGGGGTTAGAGGCAGGCTTACTTCACAGACTGATCTGTAATAAAATCAGAGAAAGAAAGAAGAATGCACAAATTCTGTGAGTCAATACTTGAAAATTAATACAATATAGATTTAGTATAAATGTTCATGAACTAAAACCTTCTGCCCAAAACATTCAAGAAGCAAAAGTTTCCTAAGTGTAAAATAATGCTTTGAAGTGTAAGCCCAAATTACCATGTAATTATCCTCATCTGAAACAAAGGTTGCTCTTTTTAGAGGATTCGAGCTCTATGGAATGTTGTCCAAAAGAACTTTCTCTGATGGTGAGAACACTCACTTGAACCTGTATAATCTAAAACAACAGTCACCAGCCACACATGACTGTTAAGTATTTGTAATGTGGTCCATGCAACTAAGGAAATAAAATGTTTAATTTTATTTAATTGTGGGAATTTTATACTTAAATAGGCACATATGGCAGCCCAGCTCTGGGAAATGTGATAAGCAAGCTCCTTGTTTGGTCCTTGCCTGTGTTCCAGCTCCTAGTCTGCTCCTCCCCCTCACCTCAGACCTCAGTTCTCACACGGCCAAACTGCTGTTTCATAGCTCCACAGCTTTGCAGACGCCCGCCCTTTTGCCTGAAATGTCCTTCCTTATCCAAACCTCATCAAAATCTTATTCAGATGTCATCTGCTTGGGACAACTTTCTCTAGCCCTCCCGCACCCCATCTCATCCCACCATGGAGAAAAGATACCATTACTTCTTCTTGTTCCTCTGAATCCACGTCTGTGGCTCTTCCATCATTCTGTAATTGTAATTTACTACATGGACCTTGAGGGTCAGATCTCACTCATCTTTTCATGCCAGTAATGTGTGCCAAGCCATCACATAATACATGTGTAGTAAATATTTGCTGATTACAATATTGAATTTTAAATATACACAATGCTCCATTAAAGTAATTTTCAGAGTACAACCGCTTTATGGCTATGAAAACTCCTGGAGCCAAAGTCCATTAAAAAGCAAATTTTAAAACAATAAAAAGTTCTTACAGGATCAGTTAAAGGTTCTCTTATTTTAACTATCATTGTAGCATCTCAGTACAAATCTTAGCTAATAGCTACCTGGATGTCTCTTGAATTTCAGAAATTGGTCTTGCCATTGGTCTGTCCCTACTGCCTGTGGTGACTTTTCTGGAAAACCAGGATGAGCTTTAGAAGGAAGAGGACATGATTTAAGACTCTCCATGGACAAAGTCATATGAGAAATTGGAATTATCAGGCCTTGCTACATACTATATTCAATCCCTCTCCAACAAAGAAATAATTAAAATCTTATCTAACATTAAAAATAATGACTTGTAAGGGCTACATGTGCCTGTTCAGTGGCATCTGTTATACAAAAAGAATTGGGCATTGCCCTTATTCCTTAGCTTTTGCACAAGAAATCTGTCTTTGGCTTATCTAGCATCTGCTGCAATATAACCTGGACTGATGGTCATACTAATTCATTTTTTATCATGATTTCACAACTAATCCTTTATTTGGATTCCCACACAAGTATTAAACTCCAACAAGTTCTTGGTGGATACACTTTTGTAAGCCTAATTTTTATGAGCTATAATCCAAGAATCAAGCATCTGGTGGATGTATTTTACAAATGTTTGTCTTGTTTACCCTCCAGGAACTTACAGTTCAATAATACAAGAAGTATAGTCACCAGAAATTCATACTTGTATACAGCCAAAATACTTTATCTTCAGGTCAGGTATGGATTTGGCTTATTTTCTTATTAATTTAGTAGTTTTGTTTTCTTTCAAAAGCACAAACAGCGCTTTCTAATGTAATGATCGATTGAACAAATGACTGAATCATTTAGAGCTGTATGGTCATTGAGATAAAACTCACATTTTCCTCATAATATTTAGCAGATTTTAAACAATAATTTCTCTGGTTCTCTTTTCTCCTTGCCCAAAATATATCTTCCACAGTTTTTTATTTATTATTTTTATTTTATGTTTATGAGTGTATTACCTGCATGTATGTAAGTGTACACATGTCATGCAGTGCCCATGGAGATCAGAAGAAAGTGTTGGTTCCCTGGAACTGGAGTTATAGATGACTGTTAGTCACCATGTAGGTGCTAGGAATCGAACCCAGGTCTTCTGTAAGAACAGTCAGTGCTCTTAACCACTGAGCCATCTCTCCAGCTCCATCGACCACAATTTCAATAGTTGTTTCAAAAGAAGATAAAGGTTTAAGTTATCTTTTGAACATCTAATGATTAATGTGAGAAAAACACCTTTCCTTAAGATACCCTAAATTTAAATATAGAAGTATCAATTGTTTAACTTCCTTGTAAAAAATCTACCCATCTAGGAAGAACACCGATTACTCTGTTATTGCAGTTGCCTATAAATTCCACTAATATAAGATACACTTATTTCCAAAATGTGTCTATTTCTGCTTCAAAAAGGAAGATCTGGCTTTCAAAGATTGTTTTGAGGTTAAAAATGAAGATAGTGACCTTAAGTCTCTCAAGATTTGTAAGGCTAGCGTGCCATCTATCTCAATAACACCTAACAAGAATGTCAAATGGAAACAACTACGGTAAGCAGGTGCTTTGCAGCTGACAGTGATTGCTGTATTTGAGGTGATAGGGAACCAGGGTTTCCATTAGTTCAAGTGAAATACAATTCCCTGCCAACTCTAGGTATCAGTGTATTCAACCCCCTGCTGTGTATGTCCATTTTCTGTTGCTGCGATTAAAAATCAGTCAATACAAAGTCAAAATGTTGTACATTCTTCCCCTATTCCTTTCTCTGTCACCTAGTTCCCAGCTTCACCGGAAGAGCATGTCACTATGGTAACCACTCTCTCTGATGCACAGACCAAGTCAACCTCTCTAGTCAGACTGCCAGAGTAAGACGTGGAATGAAAGGCCTGATGAAACCACCAGAAGCTATGAATGTCATTCCCCTCTTTCTCTAAGTGGGGTCAACCAAAACAGACACAGAACACCTGTCCTGTTCTAGAATATTCAAAGATAGGAATTCAAGAATGTCCTTCAGCAAATGCTGTCAGTGCTTACCAGTCACTATTAGCACGAATCTCCCCCACACTATCATTTCCATTTTAAAGAAAGCAAAAAACAGATAACACTACTGTTCTGAAAACTGTTCTAAAGCCACCCTTGTGAAAACCATTGCACTTCCTTGATATCCTACTTCTTAGTCAAGCCCAAGTTGTTCTCTTTTGGAATCTATAGCATCCTGTTTATCCTTGCAAAGTTGTAGGGTTCCAAATGGGTCACACCACACTCATGAGGACCTCACGAGGAGGCATGGGAGATGCTTGTAGTACAAGCACACTCATACTTACAAGAGCTGGAGTTCCTAGTCATTCCAAAGAGGCTGCACAACAAACGCCAAGATGGATTCTTTCTCTGGACCTGCCTCGCTCTTGCATGTGAACTGGCCTCCTGGACCATACCCACTACTTGCCATTCTTAAACATCGGACTTTGTTTGTTTTTCAAATTAACCATTTCTTCCAAATGACCTCAACAATTTTGTAAATCAAAGAACACCAGTTCTCACAAATATTGTTTTAAAGCACCAGCAAACTTTCAGTGTTATAAGAGACATTAAAAACTGCTTCATGTCTTATCTTCAAAGCACTTTGCAAATGTTAGCATCACTGTCAAGTTGGTATCACTATAGTTGAAGGCAGACATGAGCTCTAAAATCTGCCCATCTTTACAGTGTGCAGCCATCACAGAAGAGAATATAATCTCTTCTTCAGAGCACCATTAAAACACATCATCACACCAAACAGTCTTTCAGTGGGCCTATGGATGGTTTTCAACATACAAATCACATAATTTACAAATTGCACCACATAAGCAGAATTCTCAATGCATGTGATCATATTAAAATATCAAATTTTATTAGCAAACATGGATTGCTTGTTATCTGTCTTGTATACCTTGAACGATTTTTATGTAAATCTGAAAATGGCATTTTCTCCCTCTGAAAAGCCCACTTTGGTGTTACTTTTTTTGTGTTTATTAGAAGTGTTCAAAAGAAGAATTGTAATATGATGCCACTGGACAGCAGCTTTTACTATAAGACAGGAGTTGTAATTTATTGATGCTGGTATGACCAATACCCTCACCATGACGTCTATAGTGCTTCACTGGGTACACGTTTCTGGGGTGCATACTGCTTTTTCTTGGAGATGCCCCCTCCCCCAATTTCCTTTGATAGAATCAGTTCAACATCTGGAAAAAAAAAGATGAAAATTCGGAGCCACTTAACACTGACATATCACTCTTAAAGGGCTGATGAAATATTGCTCTGGATAAAACCCTGGCCCCTGAGATTCCACGCGCATCTGGACAGACAAGAGCAAGACAGCAGGTGAACCAAGAGAGTGCAGCCTCCACCACGATCCATTACAGCTAAGGGGAGGCAAGTTCTGTCCACACCTAGGCTCAGGCAGGCCTGGCGAGCTGGACCCCTGGGAACCAGGAGGTTGCACAGCCTGTGGTCACCAGGAGAGGCGAGGGGCTGCAGGGCCTACCTAGAGGCGCCTGGCTCTCCGCAGCGCCACGCCTCGCGCCTCGAGCTTACCTTTCCGAATGAGGGCGGCGATCTCCGGGTCGAAGCCCTGCCGGTGGCACTTCCTCCAGAGGCCCATGTTGGTGGAGTTGTACTGCCGGCTGCACTCATCCGCCGGGCTCATGGCGAACAGCTGCCGGCGATTCCGGGCCCGGAGGAGTTTGCCCTCCCAGCGGTCCAGGCGCGAGCGGCTCGCGCGGAGAGGCAAGTTGTTGTTGTTGTTGTAAATGAAGCCGGGGTCGACCCGGCGGGTGTTGAAGGCCTTGCACCTGTCCCTGTGCTTCCTGGCGTCCGTCTCGTACCAGTGGTCGGAGCAGATGGCCACAGCCAGCATGCCGAGGGCGCAGAGCGCTAGCGAGAGGCCGGTGTAGAGCAGTAACCTTCCGGCAGCCATGCCTCCGCTTCTCCGCTACACCATGGGCATGATCCGCCGCAGCCTCGCCTTCCCTCCGCGCGCCCGGAACAAAGCGGCGGGCGGCCGAGCTGGGGGTGGGGACGGGAGCCGACCGGGCGCCTCCTGCGGGTGCGCGGCCCGGGCACTGCGGAGATGGGGGCGTGCAGCCTAAAAAGTTCTGATCCGGCGAGGCTCCCGCGGGCCGCTGGGCATCCTCCGCGGCAGGTGCAGCCTCCTCTGGCGGCGGCGAACTCAGCCCCGCCGCTTCCCGCCGCGCTGGAGCCGACTGCTCCGAGCCCGCCGCCTCGGCGCACCGCCTGGCTCCGGAGTCGCTGCCCTCCGCCCAGAAACTGAATACCAAGTGCCCTCGACCGCGCTAGGGCCGGCTGGGGCTTTGTGCGGCGTGGTGACCCGAGCGACTGTCAGGACGCGGCTCTCCGCGGGAGGAACCGATCGCGCCGGCCGCCGGCTGGCAAAGGGAAGCTCCGGGTGCCAGGGCCAGCTGCCCGGATCCGTCTGCGTCTCCTCCTCGGGTCTCTCCCTTTGCAGTTTGCAACCGAAGGCGGGGGATGCGCGCCCAGAAATGTTCTTCTTCCCTGGGTCAGCTCGGTCCTCCAGTCACCAGTAGGTCCCTGGCTCCGTCCGGACCCCGCGGACTCTCAGAGGCCAGCTTCCCGCGGACACACGGCCTCTGCCCGCCTTTCCCCGCGAGCGCCTGGCTTGCCTGCCTCTGGCCTCGCCATTCAGGCAGCGGCTCCAGCGGACGGCGCGGACACCCGGGCGGCGCTACGCGACTGGTCCCGGCCGGGGCTTTGCGGAGACTGGGCGGCAGCTGGCGGGCGCGAGGGGCGGGCTGCGCAGACGAGGGCGCACCCGGCGGGGCGCTCGGAGCTCCGCGCTCAGTGCCTTCAACACCATGGACAGGTCGCGCCGTCTACGGGCGCGGCGGGCTGGGCAGCCAGGCTTCCCAGTGTCATGATGCTTTCTCCAGCGCCTTCTTCCTCGAGCGTTTCCCGGCCTCCTCCAACACCTGCTTCCTTCTCACTTCACCTGGCTTCCCGCAGCCCGGGAGCGACCTGCCCAGGTGCTAAGCAAATGCTGCTGAGCACCAAGGAAAACCCGAGTCCGGCTGCTCGAAACAACCCGCCCCCTTCTCCCGCCACCTGAGCCCTGGCTCTCTAGCACCCGCTCTGCTTTCCCCAGCTGGGGTCAGCTGCTCTCAGATTGCACCATTTTCTTCGCAGCCCACCCGGGCGCCGAGATGCAGGCTCACTCGGCAGCGTGCAGAGGATCCTGTCCCCGCCTCGGTGTCCCACGACCAGGTTCCTAGCTCAAAGGTGAATGGGGCGAGGACGGAGGGGGAGGGAGCCTAGGTGCCTCGGCTTCCCCTCCCTACCTCCTCCTCCAGCCGCGGAGGCTACGGGGCCCTGCAGGCTCAGCCGACGCCCGCGAGGAGCGAGAGCCCAGGCTGAGCCCTAGAGGCTCCAAAAATCGCATTGCCCGGGTGTGCCCGCCGGAGGAAGCCGCTGCCGAGCTCGCTCACTGGCTCGGCCGCCGGGCGCTGCAGCCTTGGCTAAAACCCACAATCGAGAACACGGAGCGCGCAGCCAAAAGCTAGTGATGTCATCCGTGCAACGTGAGCCTCATCTCTTATTTTTCTAGCCTTCTTAAAGTTAAACTGCACCATTTCCCAGACACGAAATCTCTAAGCCTTATTCTTTGACCAGGCAAGTCAATGGTGTCTAGGTAGGTATGCGCTCCATCCCATCCATATTTATGCACATATACATATATGTGGCATGTAGCATGTTTACATGTATTACTATAAATGTAAGGATGCTTTCTCTTTTGGCCGTGGAAAAATCCCTTAAATTCGCCACAGTTCTTTAAAGAAAAACTGCTTATTGCAGAGGTGGCTTTCACAGCAGCTAAGTGAGACCCTGCACCCCGGATTTCTGTCGCTAGGGTCTTGTGTTGATTTGGTCTTTGTTTCCCATCCCCCCAAAAAGCCATTGGCACTACCTTGCTGGCTACTGGAATTAACATCTGGAGCTAAGCAGAGAGCAGACACGTTCTCCGCCAGCTCCAGTCCAGCCACAAGCCGACACCCCAACACACACACACACACACACACCTGTCCTCATTCCTAAGCAGGAAAAGGAGAAAACTGATCAGAAGAGAATTGTGATGGGGTAAAAGATACACTTGTAGGTATTTTGAAGCGTTAGAGGGCGCGCGTTGAGGAGGGGAGAAATGGTTAAAGGCAACTCGGTGTAGGATTTGTCATGATCTGTGGATGACCTTTGATTTTAGGCTCTGCAGGGCCTCTTTGAGGTAGGACCAGACCCCAGACCTCAGACCCTGAGCCGGTGGGCCCAACCAGCTGCTTTATCCCCATCCCCACCCCCTGCTTCGCTCACGTGAGACCGCGAGGAAAAAGCTGGGAGCCTCCCTCCCAGCTACACTGGGTTTTCACTCTAAAGCTAACCCTTCTTTTTCACCCTCACTCCAAAGTCAATGTTCCCCACTGCCGGATAAAGAGCTGCCCGAGGGATGTGGACGGGGAGTGACCGGGCTCGCAGCTTTGCACAGCCCGGCTTATGAGTCAAAATGAGCGCACCTCCACCATATTCTTTTTGTCTTCCCCCCAACACACAACCCACCCCCGCCCCCTGCATTTTGAAAATCGCGAACAAGGCGTTTCAGTGCCCTCTAGTGGGGGAGGGGCGCGCCTCGCTTTTCACCCCTGGATTCTCTAATGGGATTTACTTCATGAAGGGACAGCTGCAGTCCTGAGGCTGCCTGCTTGGTTCTTGAGTGCTTGGCTGGTCTAGAAACTGCAGGCGTGGGCCCTAGGCCACATCACTCTCAGAATTCGCGGATGTTCCTGCTATAACTGAGAGACTTCATCCACAGTGTCTTTTTTTCGAACCATTTCATCAATTTTCCTTACTCCAGCCCTTTAAAATAAGGAAACGTTTAGCAGACATCTTAAATTTCTAAAGTTCTTTCTTTCCAAAGGTCCAGAGCACGTTTAGGCTAATAGGGTGTCTGCATATGACAATGAGAAGAAAGCTGAACCTACAAGGTCAGTGGGAGTTAGAGCACGGCCAGCTCTGGAGCCGGGGCCCTGGGCTTCGCTCAAGGTCTTTGGCAGCGTCTGTCCGCAGTAAGCACACTGGCTACTCTTCCCACTCCGCCCCATTAGTGCTCCACTTTTGAACTTTCTCCCCTGGTCTAACTTAGACCTGCTTCTGAAGATATGTCTTGTCCCCTCCTCTGTGGTCCTCAGCGGTCTGTTCCCAGCCCAGTCATAGAAAGAGGACTTACTTATATGAGATACTGCTCTCATTTTACCTGAGCATCACTAATATTCCATTTTGAATTGTTGGCCTTGGTGAAAACCCAAAAATCCTATGTAAGATGTTGACTGGTGGCCTCTTTTTAAGGGTAACTATTTAGGGCACCCCTATATCATTTGGAGAGGACCCTAATGCCTGGGGTTTTAAAAGATGGTAGATCTTTCATCTAGATAGCATGACTGTCTTTTTTCATGGTGTTCTCTTTGTGTTCTACTGGGGATGAAACTCTGTGCAGTCTAGGCAAGTTCTCTACATCCTCAGTCCTCCCCTCCCAGATTTTTTCAATTTTTAAAATATGTATGAGTGTGTTGCCTGCATGTAAGTGCACCTGTGTTGTACAATGCCCACTGAGATCAGAAGAGGGCGTCGGATCCCCTGGAACTGGAGTTACAGATGGTTGTCAGCCACCTTACGTGATTTCTGAACCCAGGTCTTCTGCAAGAGCAGCCAGTGCTCTTAATTGCTGAACCATCTGTCCAACCCCTTCAATTTTATTTTTTGATAAAAGTTGTCACTAAATTGCCCAGGCTGGCACTGAATTTGCTATCTTCCTGCCTCAATCTTCCAAGTGCTGGGATTACAGGTGTGGGCTACGACCTCCAGCTATGGCTTGCTTTTTTCAATCCCATGACCTATCTTCTTCCAGCCTCTCCACCCTGCTAGCTACTGCATTACTGTTTCATCCACCATTTTTCCTCCTACTCACACCAACACCATTCTAAAGTCATAAAAACTCAAAATCAGAAGTGACTTTAGAGTCAGTCACAAAATAATGCATGAATTTCTTTGAAAAATTTTTCTGGAAAGTAGATGACCAGCTTCTGCTTGCACAGCTGATACAAAGGAGAAGCCATTCTCTTGGCAAGCAGCCCATTCCGCTTTGAGACGTCTTGCAGGTTAAATGCTTGGTCCCTTTAACTCCATTCATTACCCTCTGTTTTTGACCCACAAACAGTATTTGATTTACCGTCTAGGAAACCATCCTCCTCATACTTGATATCAGCCATCACCAAGCATTCTTTCCTCCATGTCAAATAGGAGCTCAGGCATTGCGATTTGCCCATTCCTTTCTTGTGACACACTGAAAGTCACATATGCCTAAGAAGAAGGAAATTTGACCAATCTGTCATGTTTTTCCTGGTCTATATAGAGTTCTCCTGATCCCTACTTCTCCTTCCAGGATCTCACATGTCATCTGCTATGCTCTCTTGAGATCTTGCCCCCGAATGGCCTGCGATCATTGATTTGCAGCCTGTGAATTCTACATTTTTTAAATTAAGAATTCCATTAACTCAGATGCACACCTTTCATTGGAGCAATGCTCATAGTCTGCCACATTTCTCTAAGTCACCAACACAGGTTGAGATATCACTGGAGATCCTCTCTAGTTCCTGGGCTCCACCCACCTATATCAGATAGATGCTTAATGCACACCTCCTGCTCTGTCTTCAGCTACCACATTTATTCTACCCCACAGTTTGCCTTCTGTCTGAAAATCCTCTCCACATTGTCAGTGAGAAGCAAAACTGAAGTTAGTAAACATACACCAGTATTAATCATTTGCCAGGCAAAAGTTCACCTATGTATTCTTATATCTACGTTTGTAATTATCTTTGCACAATGTGGACATTAAATGTAACCCACAGATCATTTAAAACTGAAGCCCTTCCAAAACAGTTCCCAAGTCTGTACAATAGGAATATTTATGCTTGAACAGATGAGCATTCTTACAAAGACTTTTTAAAGTCTCGGGTCATCAGAGAGGCATCTTGGTTAGTGTAGCTTCCTTCTTATTTTTCTTACAGTAAAAATAAACACAAGTCTGGTCACTATGTTCCAGAGCATCCAAGTTCACTCTTGTCTTTCATTTTCTTCTTCCTCTACTACACTATCACATTAATTTTCTCAAAGTCTATGAGTATCCTTTATTCAAAATTCTGCAATAACTCCATCTTGCCTGTTCAAAAGAGTCCCAAACCATTCCACCCTACCAGGCCCTCCACAAAGCCCCAGCCTGTTTTCTAAAGGAACTTCCACCCTCTCTTAGACCCATCCTCTGAACCTGTTCTGAAAAGATTCACATCAGTTCTCTTGCCCATAAATATTTAACTGCTCTGGTTTTTAAAGTTCTCATAATTACAGGTACCTCATATCAACAGGCCAAATAAATAACATTTGATCATCTCACTAGAAGATGAAAAAACAACCAATTAAGCCCAACAAACTTGCTTGATATTTAAAAGCTCTTTCTTAACTAGGAATAGTTTTAAATGAATAAGATCATCTCCTGAATAAAGAAATATTTCAGATTAGTAGAAATAAAGCAAATAGCACAACAGACAAATGGGCAAAATTTATAAAGAAAAATTACAGAAGAAATTCAAGTGTAAAATTAACATTAAAAACTCAACCTTATTAGTAATCTGAAGAACACAATTTTAAATGCTGATTTTACCATTAAATGAGGGGGAAATGTTTCAGTCTGCTACTGTCAAGTGTTGGCCGGGACATAATGCTGTCTGTTGTGCACTTCTGAGAGGAGTGTACACTGATGCAGCCATTCAGGAGGGCCATTTGGAAAAGCTGCTAACATGAAAAAGACACACTTCTGGTGACCCAACAGATGTGACTGTAGCCATTTAGCCTGTAAAAACACTTGCACAAAGGCTAAAAGCTTCTTTAGCATGCTGCCAATATTCCTTTCCTAGGATTTCCATGATGAAGACCATGAAACAAATGGAATTTAGTATCTCATGGTTCTAGAAGCTAAAAGTCTAAACTCACAGTGTTGACAGAGCTGTGCCACCTCTGAAACTTGTAAGAAAGCAAGCTTCTCTGTCTGGTCTAGCCTCCAGAGTCTGCTGGCAATCCTTGACATCAACTGGCTCCAGGCTCTCCCTCTTTGTACATCACTATCTTCTTTCCTCACTGCATTTTCTCCTGAAGACACCAGTTGTATGAAATTGAGGCCCAGCCTACCCGACAGTGACCTTGTATTTATTAATTTGTTCTTTCTACAGTAATGCTGCAAGTAGCCATAGCAGAAAGCCACACCTACCCTGAACTGAATAAGGCTTACCCCTAACACTCAAAGAGGCAGGGAAACATACACATGGGAGGCCCACATACACTGTGCCTAAACTTTTAAAAGCTGTAAGTCAGAATGGGTGTGATGGCTTTTAATTTTACCACCCAGGAAGCAGAGGCAAGCAGATCTCTGCGACTTGCAGGCCAGTCAGGGTTACATAGTGAGACCCAGTCAAAAAAAAAGAAAGAAAATTTTTTTAGGTTGACAGACTATTAAATTTTTCTACAAGTATAAATGAGCACTATTAAATGAATTCAGTGCATTACAGATACACACATATGTATATTTATAAAGGTATGCATGTATATGTAACAATAATAGAAGAAGAGGGCAGGAAATTGAGAGGGATCTGGAGCCATGGGGGAGCCGGTAGAGGACTGGGAAGGATGGAAATAATGCAAAGACAATACTCATTATGGAATTCTCAAAAATAAAAAAAGAAATTAAATTTGTTAGAGTGCAAGCAATAAAGACCTGTTGAAAGCTCAAAAGGTCTTCTTTCTAGCTTACAAATAGTTTTATTATTTGAGTATGGCAAAATTTGAAATATGCTTAGTTATATTTTTGTATGAAAAACAGTTGACAAAATATCAACCAAATTATTATTGCTTATATATCAGTGGACCAGTATTCTTCAAATTTACTAAATATCATCACCATTCATATTTCATAAAACTTTTTTGACTTTCATTTCAGAAAAATAATTCTTTTGTTCTGATCAAGTATTTCACATAGCTCACATTTTTTTACTGGCCATGCCGAATGTTTGGGACAACTGTTTTGAATTCATTGCCCTTTCTAGATTGCGGAGCAATTTTTATTGTTGTTGCTTTCTTTTCAGTGATAAAGATCAAACTCAGAACCTTAGACATGCTAGAGAAGTGTTCTACCACCAAGTTATATCCCCAGACTTTGGGTTTACGTGCTTGTGTGTGTGTGTGTGCACGCACACACACACACATTCATGTGTTAATGTGAGTCAGTGTGCCAAAAAGAGTTCATGTGGAGGTCAAAGGACAACCTGGAGTGTTAGCCTCCACCTTCCACCTTGTTTGAGATAGGGTTTCATCAAAGCTGCATACACCATGCTAGCTGGCTCATGAGCATCTAGGGATTCTCTTGCCTCTACCTCTCATTTCCCTGTGGGAGTTCTGGGATTACAGATGCTTTCATGTGGGTTCTGGGGGTTCAAAACTCAAGGATTCTGCTTTCCTGGCCAGCACTCTTGCTCACTGAGCTATCTTTCCAGCCTAGCTTTTGGTTTATTACTATTATTATTATTATTATTATTATTATTTTATTTGTGTGTGAGAGAGAAAGAGATAGAGACAGAGAGATTGAGGGGTATCTCTTGCCACAGTAAATGTGGAGGTCAAAGGACAATTTTGTGTGGTTGGTTGGCTCTCTCCTACCTTTATGTGAGTTCTGGGGATTCATCAGACTTACACAGCAAATACTTAACCTACTAGGCCCCTGCCTCTCTCCCCTGTCTTTGGTATTTTTGAGGCAAAGATTCTCTACATAGCTCAGGTTGGCCCTCAACTCACTATGTAGCCCAAGCTAGCCTCAAATTCCTGAAATTCCCACCTCTGCCTCTCGCCACATCTGACAATCTTGATTTATAGAACTCATTTCCATTTGAATAAGGTTCACTCCATAGAAGCAGTAACATTTTCATTGGAAGGTTCAGTAAAATTCTTAAAATAATGTTTACATTTGAAGTTTTATATTTAACATTATAATAATCCCAAAAGGAAGTTATTCGTGTATAAAATACTCTGTGCTTTTATTGTATGTCATTATCACACCTATCATTCTTACCATCTGGAGTGAGAGCTAGACCCACACAATATTTCCAAAGTTCTTTCAAATATTTCAATGCTAAAATAAAGAAAACCTAAAATTGGAACTATATTGCTTAATTTGTTCAAATCTCTCCACAATCAAAACCACATTTTCATCTATACTGATTGGGGGAAAGTTTCTATAGATATTACTTTGGGATTATAACTCTTACCCCTTAAAGTTATGAAAATTTTTCATCCTTAATGTATATGTGTATTTTGTGATGGGGTCTTGGTCTGTTGCCCAAGAAGGCTTCAAATTTCTGGGTTTACATGATCCTCCTGACTCTGCTTTTCTGGGTGGTTGAGGATGCCAGCATCTAAGCACACCAACTCTGTCTGCTCTGTTTCTTTACTTTCTTTTTTTCCTTTTTTTTGGGGGGGGAGGGGGTAGGGGGAGTTATAACACTTAGGTTTCATATATAGTTAATTTCTATTTAACAAAATTTAAAAATAAGGTATCATTAAAATCTCTTTCAGAAAATATCGTGCTTGAATCTGCTTTTATTTATGCTATTAATAGCAAGCAATAGCTCCTATCAAAGAATTATGGGTAGCACAAATCCTAAGTCGATTTCATTTTCCAATGAAATCTACATTTTGCTCTGTATTTAAGCATCTTCTATTGTTTCACTCAGCTCGCCTAGTACATCCTGTATCTTTTCTAAATTAATGACTTTGGCAGCATTTAATCAGTACTCCCATCATAAGTCTTAGACTGTAAAGTCGACTTAAATGCATTTCTTCTATGAATAGAGTCAAGATATTACAAACCTTTGAGTTTCTCCAAAGAATTCCATGACTATTGGTTTAAACTGAGACTGCCTCTCCAATAGTGCATCCAAACTCTATGCCACACATGGTATTAGCATGTTTCTGGACTTCAAGCCAAAATGCAGGCTGGATCTAAAAATACAATTTTAGCTAAAAATGACATGAATTGCTTAATATTGCAAAACATGTATCAGTTATTAAGTCCAACTATTATGAAATACCACACTAATTCATGTATAATTCCAGAACCTTGAATTGGAACACAAAAGGAGGGGGAAAATAGGTGTTACTGGTCATGAGAAATGATAGTTCTTATGCAAACCCTCTTGCCACAAACTGTCTGAGAGAAGGGACTGGCAAATTGCTTTGTCTTTTCTTGTATCCAAGGGTTTCTGCCCTCAGATCCTCTCGGCACTGCAAAGCAGATGCAGTCTCCAGCTGCAGTAGTTTTGTTGTTGTTGTTTGTTGTTGTTGTTGTTGTTGTTGTTTTGCATTTGAGGACACAGAGCAGGCGGTGTTACAAAGCATTTCCCTAGAGACTATACCACATTAATCAAAAGAGCAGACGTTGGGGTCACATGCTTTGCCAGCCCTGATGCAGAATCCTATGGCACAGAGCAGTCATAGCTCTCCAAGAGTTATTCGGTACGTGTGTGATATTTGGGGCCCTCTAAACTGTAGATCATAACAAGGCAGACGTCCTCCTGCAGGGACAAGGTAGCCTAGAGAAGCAAACACAAAGAATGAGTAATTCCTGAGCCCAAGAACCAGGTTCACCCAACCAAAGCTGGAACCCTAGAGACACCAGTCTGGCTAGGGCTGGAGCCACAAACGGCATACAACTGCTGCTGTCGACATTGCTCCCAGTGGCAGAAAATAGGGAACAAATACCCTGCCTTCTCTCTTTGCTCTGCTCACCAGCCTTTTGCCAAAATTGCTCATTGGCTGCCCACAGCCAGAAACCAGCTAAAAGGGGAGCCTAGGAGCATGCAGTCTGCAGAATTCAGATCTCAGGCCAAGCAGGCCAAGGGGTGTTGGTACATACTGAAACCTAGAACAAGTCCTATCAAGTTAGGACCAAATCCCCCCCCTCTCTCTCCTCTCTCTCTTTCTCTCTTTCTCAGACTCAGGAAAAGGTCTGTTATCTACATGACAGGACAAAAACCCTCACCAGAAACCAACTGTTCCAGCCCTCTGATCTTAGATTTCTAGCATCCAGAACTCTGATAAATAATTTTTTTTAATTTAAGACACCTAGTCTATGTTATTTTTATAGCACCTGAACAGACTAAAATAAAATCACCCCCTTAGCAACCCAAAGAGACACAAGTTTGAACCATAATTGTAGTGTCTCCCCAGAAACATGCCCAATCAAGGAAGTAGCCCCACGTTACTAAACAAGTATTAACAGTTCTGAAGTAGATAACCCCAATTTCACTTCCTAGTATTTCCTGAAGGTTTTCTACATATTGCCAGCAGTTCTTTCTTCTCTTCCCTCTCTTTCTCCCTTTACCTACCAGGATAGCCATGGTGGCTGGCCTCATTGAATCAATACGTGCATAGGTGCTCTTCTAGGGGCTAGGAAGCATCATGAAAAACAAAGATCCTTGCAGAACTTATTCTATAGTAGTGGGGGACAATAAAAACCACCTTCATTCATTCATTCATTTTGAAACAAGGGCTTACTATGTAGACCAGACTGGTCTTGAACTCACAGAGTTCCACTTGCCTCTGCCTCCTGAGGACTGGAATTAAAGGCATATTTAATTCCACCTAGCACAATTGCCTACTATTTTAAAAGAGGATACATGCTATAGGAAGAAAGTAAAGACAGGATATAAGGCTGTTACAGACTGAAAGCTCATGTCCCACCAAAACCCATATGTTGAACCCTAACTCCAGCTATGAAAGTTATTAAAAATGGGGCTTTTACAATGTAACTAAGTCTACATGAGGTCGTAAGAGTGTGCCCCTAACCAGATAAAATTAGTGGCCTTATACAAAGAAGTGACCTGTTTCTTTCTCCTGCTCTCTCCTTTCCATGAGCACAGAGGAAAGACTATGTCAGGAAGCAGCCAAAAGGTGGCAGTCTACAAGCCAGAAAGAGTTGTCACCACAAAGTGAACCCGATGGCACCTGTTCCTGGCCCTTCTCTTCTTCAGAATTATGAAAAAAGGAACATATGTCATTTAATCCATTCATTCTGTAGTATTTTGCTGTGGCAAACTGAAGAGGATAGGAATAAAGGAAATCCCCAGGGAGAATACTGCACAGCATTCTGTGTCACTCTCTGTAGATGTGGGGCTGCTGAAGAAGCACCCAAGGAAAGAGAAGAAAGTGTTGTCAACAGAGGCCTGTCTAGACCTTGGAAATACTCCCTCAGATATTGTATTGCAAGTGCCATATAACCTTAACCTGCAACAGCTAACACAGGCTCAGAAAGCAGCACATTCATAACCAATCAATGGTCTGCCTTTATCCACTTTACCATCTCACGTGTGCCCCTGAAAGGGCCTTCTTCCAGGTAGTAATAAAAACAGTCTTGCCATAGAGAATCCTCCACCCAAGCTGTCATTGTCATTCAGCCCACCAACTCTGACCTTCACAGTGCAGCATAAACAGCAGTCAAGACTCCAGAGACATCCTGAGAACCTCAGAAGTGTTAAGTGTTGGAAGGGAATCTATGTTAAGGGTATAATTGTGCAAGTACTAAAAGAAATGGATGATCAAATCTTTACAGTCAACTATTATTTGCAATAAGATTCACAAATATTCCACAGTAAGAGTTGACTGAATAGGGACTGGAGATACGGCTCAGTGTTTAAGAGCACTTGCTGCTTTTGCAGAAGCCTGGGTTCAGTTCCCAGCACCCACATGGCAGCTCACAACTATTGGTAACTCCATGTCCTAGTTACTTTCAATTGCTGTGATAAAAACACTGATCAAAAACAACTTAGAAGAAAGAAAGAAAGAAAGAAAGAAAGAAAGAAAGAAAGAAAGAAAGAAAGAAAGAAAGAAAGAAAGTTCTTGAAGTAGTGTTTGAAGACATAGTAAAAATAAAGTCAGGGACATGTCTATAGTTCCTGAGCTGAGGCAGCCTGGGCAGGCTGGCAGATAGATAGATAGATAGATAGATAGATAGATAGATAGATAGATAGATAGAAAGGGCTGAAGAGATGGCTCAGCAGTTAAGAGGATTCACTGCTCTTGCAAAGGACCCACATCCAGCTAGCAACCATCTGTAACTCCAGTTCTGGGGGATCCAACACCTTCTTCTTCCCCTCATGGTCACTGCATGACACAGGTACACTTACACACATGCAAACAATACACTCATAAAATAAAAAATAATAAATTTTAAAAAGAAAGATACATGGATATAGATAGATAATAGATAGATAGATAGATTTATCATTGTTGTGACCAACACCTGAGCAAAAGAACTTAAAAGGAGTAATTATTTTGGCTCATAGTTTCAGATGATTCAGTCAATAATTAGCTAGCTCCATTACTTTGAGTCTGAGCAAAGGCTTGAACATCATGGCAGATCATGTGGAGGACAAAGCTGCTTATTTCATGACAGGAAACAGAGCATCAGACAGAGAAGGGAGCCACCAAGTCAAGACTTCAAAGGCACTCTCCCAGTGACCTACATCTTCCAGATAGGTCCATCTCCTAGCTTCTACAACCTCCCAAAATAGTGCCAGCAGCTGAGGGCCAAAGTTCCCATGCATGCATGCATGGGCCTGCCCAGAACATTTCATATTCAAACCCCTGTGTGTGTGTGTGTCTGACAACAGACATTGGTAAGGATAGAATATAAAATGGTAGATGAAACTTGTTTAAAATTTGTAAGGAAAAATAATAAGGAAATACACCAAAATGTTACAACTATTTCAGGGTTATTGTCGCTAAAGTCTTTACATTTTCTAGATTTCTTATAATGAGCATGTGTTACTCACCTGCCTGAAACAGTGCCCGTAGTATGATAGCAAAGGTACTTACATCCAAATCTTTATAAGTATGATTAATCCTCTGTTTAACAAGGCTTCCTTGAGTTCCAACCGAACAAATGTATTCAAAAGCCCAAAGTCTATAAAAGAGATGCTGACACCCAGAATTAAAATATTCTCCTTGGAGATAATTCTGCTTCTAAGTCCTACAAACTGTGTATTTTTGCCTTACTCTTCTCCACAGTGAAGATTCTTTTCAGGAGAAAAAAAAATAATGGTTTTTCCAGGATCCATCCTGGTTGTTTAAATTTTCCTCCCTTTATGACATTCATGCAGCAAAGGCCATCTCCTCCCTCAGCTGGATCACTTTGTTTCAGTCTTGTGAACAAATGCCATAAAGAAGTGTGGCTATGGTACATGCCGTTGACTTTGCTAGTTAAAAGGCCAGCTTACAGGGCTTTGTTGGGGCTGGAGCTCAAACCTGAGCCCAGAAGTGGCAGCAAGAAGAATAAATCATGCCCCCAGAACTGGTGAAGTCATGAAAAGGACTCAAGATGCAAGGCAGTGGGCGTCAACACATTCATGACATAAGGAGAGAGGGGAGAGACCAGAGAGGATAGAGAAATTATAGACAAAAAGCCACAGGGAGTCTACCAAGAGGAACCAGAGCCCTTTGAACCACCTCAGATAGATGGAAGGGAGGGTGGGCAGCAAGAGGGCACGCAGCACCTGGCAGCCCTGTGTGGACTGCCTTCGTGCCAGGCGGTGTGCAAAGGACTTTTTACCTAATTCTCAACAATTGTTCTATGAACTGTTACTGGCCTCACTTGTCAGTCACAGAATGACTTCTACAATTTCATCCAGCTGGTATATAAGGAGTCCGTGAATGAAATCTAGATGTAGCTGACACAAACAGTATCTTCTTTGCACTGTAAACTGATTGCAAGACACAGGAAGAGGAGAAAGTAGAAAGGAAGATGAATTGGTGACTGATTAATGATTGATTGATTGAGTGAGTGATTGAGAGGATGACTTACTATGTAGCCCAGGCTACCTTCAAACTCACAATACCTCCAGCTCCCAAATGCTAGAACTATAAGTGTGCTCTACCATGCCTGGAAGGAAGGTGATTTCTTATTAGGTGGAAAAATACATAGAAAGACTGTGACTATAGTATTCATGTGAATATAATAATGGGTGGTCAATCCACTACAAAGAGGAATCAATAGATATAACAGATATATGTAGGTTCTGATGACTACAGGTAATCCTGTAGTCAAAGCAATCTAACTTATCAAGAGTTTGAAACTCAAAGCAGAAAATGTTTCTTCCAGAAACCAGGTAAATAGGGCTCAAGACAGTTGGGGGTCGTGGTAATGGTTTAAGCTTTAACAAAGTTGTAGGGTATATTTTTGACTGTTTATAAGTCAAAAAGAATTAGGTTGATCAAAATCAATACTATAAATATCTATAGTTTGAAGTTTTGTTATTGTAAAGTCGTATGTGTGTGTGTGTCTGTGTGTCTGTGTGTGGTATGTGACTGGTTTGAATAGGATTGCTGTTTAGGGTGAAGTGCAATGGGAGTTTCTGGATTAGGTTAATTTCGATGAGAGGACCCAACCTAACTGTAAGCAGCACTATTCCATGGGCTGGGGTCCCAAACTGGATAAAAAAAGGAAAAGCCATCTGAGTACCCGCATTTAACTCTCCTTGCTTCCTGACTGTAGATGGAATGTGACCATGACCTCCCCACTGTGATAGACTATCCTCGAATTGTGAGCCAAAATAAACAATTTTTTAAACAGTTTTTGTCAGGTCTTTTGTTGAGATAAGAAGAAAATAATTAATACATCATGATAGACATTTCAAGAGAAACTGCTCTGATTCCCTTGACGGCAACAATCATTAAAGTTTAGATAAGTCAATGGGGATGATGTTGGGACAGGTTTGCGTTGCTTTCTTGTTCTGGGTTTTGACTGCATACAGATGGATTCATTTGAAAATATCAAGTCACATGAACACTCTACCAATTCAGGGCCACCTGGACACTACAAAAGGAGACTTTCTTCATTCCCTGACTTTACCCTCTTGTTTTACTTTCTGTTTAAAGATGAAGTCTCACTATATTGCCTAGGCTAGCCCCAAATCACTGTACTTAAATGATCTCCCACCTGAACCTTCAGAGTAACCAGAACTACAGGCACATGTCACAGTACCCAACTTAGCTGTGACCTTTTAATAAGTGTTCCTGTCAGTTGTCGAGCCAATAAAGTCTTTTTAAAATCATGGGTGTTTTTATCTTGAAATTTTTATATGAATCTGGAATATTCAGAAGAGCATGAAGAAAATGGAATTTGTCAGCACAGGCTTTCTATATAGATTTTGGATAGATACAAAAATAGAACTTATTAATCTACAACAAGCATCTCAAGGTACTATTTTATCAAGTGCTTTCTCTGCAACTATTGTTATGATCATAAGATTACTCTTCCTTAACCTGTTGATATGATGGATATCCTTGCATAGCTGGAATAAATCCTACTAGATCATGATATACAGTTATATTTATGCATTGCTGGATTTTATTGATAGCATTTTATTGAGGACTTTTGCATTTGTGTTCATGAGAGATGCTACTCTTTAGTTTGACTTTCTAGTAAACTTTTGTCTGCTTTAAAATAAGCAAAATACTGACCTCAAGGAATGTTAGGAAATACTCTCTGTGCTTCTATTTTCTCATAAACTTGTATATAATTGGTTTCATTTCTTTCTTAAATGTTTGTTAGAATTTACCAGGGAGCATATCCAGATCTGGTGATTTCCATTTTAGGAGATGAACAGCTGATTCAATTTTTATGGAAGTGCACTTGCTCTAATTTTCTCTTTCTTATTATATGAGTTTTAATGGTCTGTGTCCTTTGAGAAATTATTCCATCTTCTCTCAGGTAACAAATTCAGGGGCACAGAGCTGTTCACAATATTCTGTGTGTGTGTGCGTGTGCATGTGCACATGTGGGTGTGAGTGCATGTGCATGCATGTGCATGGGCATACAGAGACCAGAGGTTGGTATCGGCTGTCTTCCTCGATCACCCACCACCATATTTTTTGAGACAAGTTCTGACGATTAACCTGGAGTTCACAGATCAGCTAAACTGACTCACTTCAGAGTCCTAGGGATTCTCTGTCTCTGTCTCTGGAAATTGTAGACACATGCCACCATGCCTGACTTTTTACATGGTTCCTGGAGATAGAACTCAGGTCCTCATGCTTACACAGCAAGCACTTTACTGACTGAGTCATCTCTCCAGCTCTCCTTCTTTCAGTATTCATGGTCCCTCTTTCACTTCTGAAACTAACAATTAGGTATTAGCATTTTTTATTTCACATAGCTAGAGGTTTATACTTTTTAGTGGTCTTTTTAAAGTGACAGTGTCTGATTACACTGATTTCCATTTCAAAGATTTCTGATCTAATTTTTATCCTTTTACTTCTTGTGGTTTGGCTCTAATTTGTTCTTTTTTCTAGTTCCCTAAAATTGAAGCTTATATTATTGATATCAATAGTTTTCTCTTTCTATTCAATGATGTCAATTACCCTCTAAGCATGGCTGTGATGGTTAGTGTTAACTGTCAACCAAATCTAGAATCATCTCAGAGCCAGGCCTCTGGGTATGCCTGCGGAGGGCCTATCCTGGTAACTGTCATTTAAGTGGGAAGACCTATCCACTGTGTGTGGCACCATCCCCTGGGGTGGGATCCTAGGCTGTATAAACGGAGAAAGGAAGCTGAGCAGCAGCGTAAGTCCATTGCTTTCTACTTCCTGTGGATGAGGTATGAGCAGCTGCTTCAAGCTCCTGCCCCCTCAACTCCTACACTACTGTGGACTGCATTCTTGAACTGTGAGCCAGAATAAACCCTTTTTCCTTAAGCTGTTTTTCATAACACTATTTTATCACAGCAAAAGGGGAAAGAAATTAAGACAGTGGCCTTTACTGTATCCCACAGATTGTGGCAAGTTGTATTTTTGTTTTTGTTTATGTTTTTGATTTTTGGTTTAATTTCATTGTGGACTGAGACCATGCATTACATGATTCCTGAGGTGTGGCTTTGTGAACCAGTATGTTTTTTATTTTCTTGTGTTTTTCTAAGGCAGGATCTCTTGTATTTCGGGCTAATTAGCTATGTAATTGCAGATGAGCTTGAACTCCTGATTCTCCTCCCTCTACCACCAAGTGCTAGAATTTCAGGCATATAACACCACACCCAGCCCTATAATGTCTAGGTGAACATTCCATGTAAGCTTAAGAAGAAGTACTGTGCTGTTGGATGAAATATTGAAGTACTCTATAAATGTCAATTAGATCCAGTTGATTGATGGAGCTGTTTAGTTCAGTGTTATTATGGTATATATTTCTCCATTCCCTTGCTTTTTATCTATTTATATGCTTATATTTAGGATGGTTCTTTTGTGGGCAAAATATAGTCTTTTAAAAAATTCTAGACAGTCTTTGTTTCTGAACTGGTATACTTAGTGCATTAACCACATTACCATTTAAAGTGATTATTGATATAGTTCTACCACCATGGAGGGAAACAGGCAGCCACCATGTTTGCTGCTTTTCCCTTACCATCCTTATCTTTGTTTGGTCAAGAGGGTTTTACTGTTGTTATGTTCGTTTTCTATCTTCCTTTTCTATCTTCTCATTTTTTTCCATTTTTATTTGTTTTGCATGTGTGTGCGCACACACGTGTGTATGTGTATATTCATATGACAGCACACACATAGAAGTCAGAAGATAACTTACAAGAATCTGTTTTCTCCTTCCACCACGTCGGTTTTAGGTGGTCAGGCCTGGTGGCAGGCACCTTTACCTGCTGAGCCATCCCACTGGCCCCTTCTCTGGTTTTAATCAGGCATTTTATATGAATTCTTCATCTGTTCTCTTAGCATATAAATTACACTTCTGGTTTTAAATTTTGTGTTTAAGTTTTGCCCCACATTTTTCAATATTCACTTACAGTCTTATATTAACCCCCTGATAAACAGAAGTATCATATAACACAATAACCCCAATTCTTCCTCTAATTCCCCGAAGCATAATTTGCATTATCCATAGCTACAGTCAAATACCTCGTTGTTTTTATTATTTTGAACAGACTGTTGTCTGTTGGGTCAGCTAACAGTAAGAGAGACTTTGCCTTTAATCATGCCTTCTCAGGCTCTCTGCCTCCTTTCATGTCAACCCAAGTTTCTGGCCTTAGTCAAATGTTAAGAATGTCTCTTGGGGCTGGAGAGATGGCTCAGCAGTTAAGAGTACTGGCTATTCTTGCAGAAGACCTGAGTTCAGTTCCCAGAACCCACATGGTGGCTAACAACCATCTGTAACTCCAGCTCCAGGGCATCTGATGCCTTCTTCTGACCTCCTTGGACACTGCATGACACAGGTGCATTTATATGCATGCAAGCAATACATTCATACACATAAAATAAAATATACCAAAAAAGAATGTCTCAACATTTCCTGCAAAGCAAGCAAGGTACGCAGAGAAGTGGATGCCTGCTGCAGTCCTATGAGTAAAGCTCAGCCTCTCAGTGAACCTGTGTCCTCAGGACTATCTCTAGTGGCCTTCACTAGTATCTCCCAATCCTGCCACCCAAGTGAGATAGAAAGAGAGATGGGGTTGGGCATGTCTCTTCTCTGACACCACTTAGACTGTGGTAAAGCCCTAGGTGTTTTATGCACTAGAACTTAGTTCCCCTTAAGGATGGTTTCAGGGACGCCTTGAGGAAAACAGAGTGCTCTGTGCACATTTCAAAATAGTTGATTTTTCTCTTCCTCCTGCCTGAAGCTAAAGGCTATTTTCTTCAGAACTATACTTGAGGACCTGACAAAGCTCCGTGTGGTAAAATTCATAACAGTGGAGACCCCTCCCGCAAAAGACTGCACCTCCTGGTTTTTAACTTAAACTCACCTACACTAAACCTCCACACATTCATTACTATAGCTTAAACTTTCCTACTCAGAGGCAGGCTCTGGCTGCAGATCAGTTCCTGGGCTACTGCTCCAGTAAAGTAGGGTACTAGAATTCAAATGATGCGCCATTCCTGTGAGATTGATGGTCTAAGAAGGGTTGCTGGTTTTCAGTTTGCTCTACTTTCTTTTTTCTAAGGATGAGAATAATGTTACCTAAGCTCTTTACATGCCAGGCCAGAAATTGAGCATCAACATTCTGTTCTGTGTCCATTTTTGCTTAACTACTAACATGAACATTTTCTATACTGATTTTTTAAACCATATAATCTTTCCTTTTTAATGGCTATGGTGGTCAGTCTTGATTGGCAGCCTGATTGGATTAAGAAGGACCTAAAGAGTTAGTAAGTCACACTATGAGTATGTCTGTGAATGGTTTCCAGAAAGGATTAAGGATGTGGGAAGAGTCACCCTGTGCATTATGACAGCACTGTCCTAGAGGCTGCAGGCCCAGACGGGAGAACAAGGGGAAAGGAGAAAGCCCACTAACGTAGACATTTTCTCTCTCCCTCTCCTTCTCCCTCTCTCTATCTCTGTCTCTCTGTCTCTCTCTGACTCTCCTTCTCCCTTCCTCCCTCTCCCTCTCCCCCTCTCTCACATATACTCTCTGCTTCTCCCTTCATCCCTCTCTCCCTCTCCCTCTCTCTCTCCTCTCCCTCAGCACCGTGTGTGAGCTGTTCCACTCTACCTAGCCTCCCCATACTGATGCAGTGAGACGATGAGCCAAAATGTATCTTTCCTCCTTTTAAGTTGTTCTGTCAGGTATTTTTTTCACAATAACAAAAATTTAATAGAGAAAACCGATAGTGAAGAAGTCACTGCTTTTTTGCAAAGAATCTGGAAAAGGTTAAAGGTATGGACCAGAGAATCCCTAGAATGGTCTAAGCAGATCTTAATTCTGGGGGGATCTCCAAAGCCAAGATGCTGGCAGGAATGCAGACAGTGAAGGTCACACTTAAAAGACTTAAGTGGGGACTGTCCTAGAAACTGTTCTTGCTACACTGTGACAAAAAGAACTTGTCTATGTTTTGTCCATTTCCCCAAGACTACAGCAGGCTAAATTTAAAATTGATCTGGTAGAGGCAAGGCATGGTGGTGCATGTCTTTAATCCCAGCACTCAGAAGGAAGAAGTAGGCCAGCCTGGATTACATAGCAAGTTCCAGGCCATCTGGGGCTATAGAAAGACCCTCTTTCAAATCCCTGCCAAAAATAAATTAAATTTAAAACTAAAAATAATAAAGTTGGAGATAATGAAATTCTCAAAATATTATTTTTGAAAATTAATAATAATAAGGTTGGAAATAAAGAACCTTTTGCTGCTGCCAAAATTAGAGCCATTAAAAAGAAGTCAAGAAGCTGGGCATGGTGGTACAGACCTCACATAAACAATTTAAGGGAGGAAAGATGTGACTGTGATGGTTGATCTTGTCAGTTTGATTGGACTGAGATTTATAAAATATCCTTAAGGGGAACTAAGTGTCAGCTACCTCTGAGTGTGTTTGTAAGAGCATTTCCAGAGAAAGCTACCAGAGAGGGAAGCCTCACCCTGAATGAGGGTGGTAACAACCCATAAGCTGGGCCCTGGGCAAAATACAAGGAGGGAAAAAGGAGACCGCTCACTGGCACAGCCATCCTCTCTTTCTGCTCCCCAGATGCCACTGTGGAGAGCTGTTCTGCTTGCCGTGCTTCTCTGCCATAATGGACTGAAACTTCTTAAGCTGTAAGACCAAACATATCTTTCCTCCCTTAGCCACAGTAACAAAAAGTCTGACCAACACATTTGCTAGACTGCAAATCCCATTCACAGATAACTAGAGGAGTTCACTCAATGCGTTCTCTATTGGTGGTATTAAGTTCTACCATGTTAAAATCATCATAAATAATTTTCTACATAAACATTATGATTAATGTTATGGACATCATTTAACCACATCTTCACACACATCTGGTGTTTCTGTAGAATGTTTTAAGTGACGTTTGACATAAATGATATACAGAATAATAAATTGTTTAAAACTATATGTAATATAAGCCAGGCATAGAAGCACACTCACTCAAGCATTCAAGAGGCTAAGGTAGGATTGCCAGGAGTTCAAGACACTCAGGGCCACATAGGAAGAACCAGGCCAGTCAGGGCTACAGTTAGACCTTGTCTCAAAAAGAACTATAGCAATAAATATCACATGAAAAGTTTATAGGAACTTCCATTCCCAACGAAAGTATGAGAGTTCTTGGTTCTTCATGCCCTCACCTAGCCTCTTTAATCTTCCTCCTCTTCTTTCTCCTCTTTTTGATGCTGAAACTCAAGTCCAGAACTTTGTACATGCTGGAAAAGCACTCTGCCCATGAGCCATAGTCCCATCCCTCAATTTAATTACTGTCAAATTTCTTTCAGTCTTACATATGCCACATATAATGCCAAATCTGCTTATTCCCTTAGAAAGCATGCAAGGTGCCTTTTAACAATATTTCTGTATAGGTTGTATATTGTAGAGATAAGTCAAATGCTTCTGTATAGGTTGTGCATTGTAAAGATAAGTCTTTGCTGAAAAACAATAGACCCTTCAATAGTTAGCTTAAGCAGAGAAAGGATTTATTGAACAAAATAGCTCACAGAACCGTTTGGAGATCTAGAGAAAGTCACAAGGCTTGGCTTCTGTACCACAAAACTGGCCTGGTGGGTCACATTTTGCCAGCACCACTCACTCATGCCAAATTAAATTTCTGATTCAGTGGTTGAGGAAAGCTTGAATTCAGCTTGACTCAGCTTCTGGGTCTTCCATTGGCCCAAGCAAGTCACATGGCTGAGTCTAAAATTTGGATGGGATAATATTGCCCACCTAAAAGTACAAGGCACATAGCAATAAGCGGGGTTATAAAACAACTGAGACTGGCAATGTAAAAACTCACAGTTTCACTCAGTCTGGAAGACTGAAAGCCAAGATTGTGTATCCCCCCTCTGCTCAGCTTCTGGTTAAGGCCCCCTTGGCTAATCACAACATGGAAGGTGGAGTGGGAACATATGTGGGATGGAGGGATCACACAGTGTGACAGGAAGCCACAGCAAAGGACAGAGAGAGCACACAGTATGGCAGGAAGCCACACCAAGAGACAGAGAGGTCACACAGTGTGGCAGGAAGCCAGAGTGAGGGGAAGGGCCAGTCTTGCTCTTTTTATAACAAGTCACTATAGGAAGTAATATCTCACTCCTTGAGACCAGCATTAATCCCTTCTGAGAGAAATGTCCTGTTGATCAAATTACCCTCTACTACCCTCTTCCACCACCTCCCACAAGGCCACACTGGAACCAGGCTTCCAGCCCAAGGGGCTGGAGACGGCTCAGCAGTTAAGGGCACACACTCTTGCAGAGGACCTGAGTTTAGTCCCCACCACTCAGCGTTAAGCAGCTCACAATCACCTGTAGTTCTAGTTCCAGGGGATCAGCCATGGATACTTGCACTCATGCGCATATACCTACACACAAACACAAAATTAAAAACTAAAAAACTTACAGCACTATGCAAAGGTTTCTTCCCTTAATTTATTATCTCCATCTGAAAGAAAAATTGCTAGTACATTAGGAATTGTTTTATACATATAGATATCTAGATATCTAGATATAGATATATGGAAGAAAATACTCGTATTTGAAGTAATGAAATTACATATGAAAGTGAAAAGAAGCTTGTCCTAAAATCAACAGCAAATTATTATTTTTATGTGGTCTGTAAGAGAGAGTTGAAATTATTTGGAGATATGGAAGGATAAATAATAAAGATCTTGTCTAGTCAACAAGATGGATGTGGATCAGCTCTATTGATGAATAAGAGTAATTAATTC
This sequence comes from Eospalax fontanierii, assembly GCA_035773235.1. Taxonomy (NCBI): domain Eukaryota; kingdom Metazoa; phylum Chordata; class Mammalia; order Rodentia; family Spalacidae; genus Eospalax; species Eospalax fontanierii. Next base: position 95,928,473 of record CM069528.1, on the reverse strand, counting down.
TTTGCTGGTTTGGAATGAAAATATTTTTTGTTTGGGTGTATTGGGTAGAAATAACCATCCTAAAATTATGAAAACATGATTGTCTAGTATTTCTTAAAGAGATAAAGGAGTTTTGAAAACAAATAAGTAAATTTCACCATATAAGAGAAAGGTTTTGTGTTTTGAATTCAGCTTATAGCTATAACTGCTTTAACATAAGAGTTAGAGAGCTGTCACAATGTGGTGGGGTGAATCAATCAGTGTCTCCTTTAAGAGAAGCAAAAATTCAAGACAAAGCTGAATTGGGGATTCTAAGGGAAGGCTGAAGTCAATTGGAATACTAAAAGCTGTTGAGAAGAATTTAATGTTATCTTTTGAAGAACAGACAATTGTTATTTCTTAGGTTTAATAAAAAGATTAGTGACAAAATATTCAAAATAGTTAAATAAACATTTAACCAAATTTCATCTGATACTAAACTGGAAATAACGTTTTGTTGATGAAGTTTGTAACTCTTTCAAAACAGATTTATAATTTTAGTAAAGTCTAAAAAGATACCTATATAATGAAATATGTAAGCATTATGATCATTTTTCTAATAAGGTGTATTGCATCATATACAAAGGTTGCAAGTACTGATACGCCTTGAGCAAAAATTTTGCATTTAAAAATTAGATATAAGGGCTCAATGGTTAAGAGCAGTAACTGTTCTTGCAGAGAACCCAGATTCAATTCCCACCATCCACATGGTGGCTAAGAACTATCCTTAACTCTAGTTCCAGAGGAATCCAACACCCTCATCTGACCTCTGACGCCTTGCACAACATGGGTGTACTCACATATATGCAGGCAATACACTCATACACATAAAAAAATAATAAATTAACAACCTAGACATAAATGACTACTTTTTGAAAGCAGACACAGAAATGCAAAATCTTCAAAAAGGCAATCCTTTGCAGGAGAGTGAACTCCAGATACAGTCATTAAACTGTTTTTTTAATTTTTATTGAATTTTTGTGCACCTCATACAATTCATCTTAATCATATTTACACCTCCTCTATCTGAATCTCCCTAAAACCCTCCCACCAGATTTCATACATTCTATCACATATATAAAGGTCTATTGATTCAAGTTTGTGTATCTAAAGGTCCCTTGGTGTGAGCCTATCTACTGGAGTGAAGAGTCGACCTATCTATTATCACTTCCTTAAAGAAAACCAAATCCCTTTCACCTAGCAGTTACCAGTTGCCAATAGTTCCTCAACTGGGGGCTGGAGAGAGGGTTCTGCAATTAAGAGCACTGGCTGCTCTTGCAGCAGACCTGGATTTGGTTCCTAGCATCCACATGATAGCTAACAACTGTCTGTAACTCCAGTTCCAGGGGATCTGATGTCCTCTTCTGACCTTCATGGCCATTGCATGACACAGGTGCACTTACATACATTCAAGCAATACACTCATAGACATAAAGTAAAAAATAAATTAAAAATTTAAATAAAAAAAATACTTCCTCAACTAAGGACATGGCATTCTCTATAGCCCTGGGAGAAAACACCAACCAGCAGCAAAAATTTTAGCTGTCATTTCTGCCTTCAAACAAGTTCCTAATTAACTTTTCAATTTATTATATGGCTATCAATATTTACCTCTATTTAAAACCTCCTTCAACAATGAACTAACCCTATCTATATTTCAAAGCATTTGATACTATACTGAATCACCTGGCCTCCACAGAAGGAAATCACCATACTAGCTGTTCAGTTTTCTTTTTAATCATCACAGGTACAAACTCCACAAATTACAGAATCCTGTCCTGACTGCCAATCATTGGACATCACCATCTGAGAAGTCAAACCCCAGGTACTTGTCCTAATGAACTTTGGCACATAAGTAACTTACATAAATTCCTTTGGTAATTTTTTAATTGGCTCATATATATATATATATTAATATTTTTTAAGATTTTATGTCACTACTGCTCAAACACAGCTAGAGCTATTGAAAACACAAATCAACAGTTGTCCTGCATCTAAAATTTTTATCTCTTTTTGTCAATTTTGGAAAGTTCATGTCTCTCATGCCATCCCCTACATTAGCCGTAATTATACTCCTTAATTATCCAAAAACTTAACGGATAAACAAAAAAGATGGAATTAAGGATTAACTGCTCAGGAACAAATTATACTTTCCATCTTTAAAAAAAACTTACAGTGGCTGGAGAGATGGTTCAACAGTTAAGAGCACTGGCTGCTCTTGCAGAGGACCCCAATTCAATTCCCAGTACACACATGGCAGCTAACCATCTATAACGCCAATTCCAGGGGATCTGTTACCCTCTTCTGACCTCTGCAGGCATTGCTTGACAAAGGCACACTTACATACATGGCAGGCAATACACTCATACACATAAAATAAAAAATAAATTTTTTAAACTTAATTTTTTAAATTGTTCTTCTCAATTCTTCCCCCGAGCATTGGCTGGAAAAATCTCTCTTTAAAAATAAGCTTTATCAATACCTATGGTTTTGTATAGCCTAAATTAACAGCCACCTAATGGCTGGAGTTTCTCTCGTTAATGGGAGCCGAGGCTCTACATCTGTGCTTTCTCCTGCAGGCCTCCTTGAATCCTAATGTGACTGATACAGCCAGACCAGGAAACAATTCCTTGGCAAGAGAGACTTCGTCCTGAAATTCACCCACCAGTGAGTAGCTGTCACGGTCTGTGAGCCTTCTCCAGTGCTGCTCTGCCTGCGCCACCTCCTCCAGAGACCTAAGATGACATCATGCTGACCTGTGCAGAGTCTCTAGCTCACCGGCACACAGCCGATGACTAGGCCACCACCCGTGATTACTCCATTACCAGTGACCACCCCATGGGAATTGTGGGAACCATTTTTATTGGCAGACATAATCTGGACTAATGACTTTTAACTAACCCTAACAAAACCATCGCTCTTGGGTCTGACGATCTGGGCCTCTCCATGGCAACCTCAGTTTGGTACTCCACTCAAAGAGATAATGAATGTAGGTATGATTGAGAATTAACATATCAAAGCAGCGTGCCTACTCATCTCCTTTAGACCCAGTGGACATTGGGAATGACATGTGACCTTGGATGAATGTGAACTAAGGATGTAAAGGCTGAGGGTGGGCTTCTACTTCCCCAATGAAGCTGAAGAAACCATTTTGAATAAATTATAGGTGTGGCACATGGGAGAAACAGGGTTCCAGAGACCGCTCCATCTGCACAGGTTGAGGGAACAAAAGAGTCCTGTCCTCACAGTGCTGGGACTCTGACAGCTCTAATAGATAAATAGGGAACTAGTGTCCAACAAGTTTGGGCCAACTCTTAAAAACTCAAAATAAAATAAAAATCTAAATTTTAAAAGTTTTTTAAAAAGAATACATTTAAACCATGGAAATCATAGCATGTTGTTAAAGAGAAGGGATCAAATAGGAAGAGCAACATAATCTAGTCATTACCAACTTACCAACTGCCACTACCCAACCAACAGCTAACTGAACAAAATATTTTAACTTATTCTTCCTTGGCTTCCTAAAGAAATTCAAAGTTTTATATATATTGTGGTTTACATACTGAATTTGGAAGCACAGAGAAAGCTTTGAGGTTAAAAAAAAAACCTATTTTAAATGCAAATAATCATTCGTTCAAATAGCCATTCCAAAAATCATCTCAAATATCAGCTTCTCTTACAGTGAGATTCAGTTAAATGTTTGTTTTTCCTTTATCAGTAAGTACCTAAAAAAATCTAAAAGATGAAGATCAACAAACTACAGAGCTTAGGAAAATGTCAAATATTTGTCTTAAACAAGGAAATGGAACATTTTCCAGATTTTCATTTTGTTTTAGTGGCTACTAAATATATTTGGACCCAGAATTCCAGCAGGAACATGGATATTAGCTATGAAAGCTTTTGAAAGAAAAATCTAACTTGAAATGACAAAGAGGAAAAATATATGGCAATTGGACAAATTGAAACAATTCTGAAATAGTTAATCCTTGGCATTGAGATTTGTCATTCAAGGATTAGTCTGACCTTTAATAATGATCATAAAGTCCCCATCATGCAGTAATGGAAACTTTTGCTAAAACGTGATTTTTTTAATCCTACACCCCAAGCAGCTGATACATGACTCCCAACATTCAAATTTTACTTCAGCTTTCTTTGCCCTTCATTTGATGCAATGGACATATTCATGCTCTTTGGTGCATTTATGGAAAAATTAGATGCCACAATGTTAATTAATAATTAATGATTTATGAAGATCTCTAGAAGTTTTCCAAAAAAAGGGGGGGGTGACTATATTTTTAAGTAATTTAAAAGATAAAAATATCTCTTGTAAAAGAAAATACATTTTTAAAACAGTAGCACAAGTTATTGTGGATAATAAAAGGTCCAAAATCTGATTATCAGGTACAATACCAAACGGTTTAGGCTTATAGAAAAATCGCAGGAAGGAGTGAGAGAGATGGCCCAGTGGTTCAGTGCACTTGCTGCTCTTCCAAATGACTTCAGTTTGATTTCCAGCACCCGTGCCAGGGAGTTCACAACTGCTTGTAACTCCAGTCAGGGATCTTACGATTTCTGCTGGCTTCTGCAGGTACACATACACACATGCATACACAGACACCAAGATGTACACAAAAATAAAAAGAAAATAGAATCTTTTAAAAATAAATAAAAAGTAAATATCCCAGGAAGCCTGAGCATAGTGGTACATTTCTGTGATCCTCACTACTCAGAGGCTGTCAGGAAAATGACAGGTTCAACGCCGGCTTGAGCTACATAATGAGACCTGGAGAAACAAAAGGAAAAGAGGTAGGGGTGGGGGCTGGGCAAGGAGGGGAGAGGCTGGAAAGGGGAGAATACAAGAGGAAAGAGAGCGTTCTAGTTAAGTTTTTACTGCTGATAAACATCATGCCAAAGCAACTTGAGGAGCAAAGAGTTTGTTTGATTTACAGATTACAGTCCATCATCAAGAAAAGCCAAGGCAGGAACTCAAGGCAGGATCCTCAGGCAGGAACTGAAGCAGAGACCATGGACAAATGCTGCTTACTGGCTTGCTCCCCTCAGTTTGCTCCCAGGAATGGCACCACCACAAGGGGCTGAGCCCTCCTACATGGATTACAGTGAGTACACCTCACAGACATGCCCAGCCAGTCTGATGGAGGAAATCCCTCAGCTGAAGTTCCCTCGTCCCAGGCGACTACTTTATGTCAAGATGACAAAAACTAACCAGCACAACTGGCCTCCTGTCAACTTGTCACTCAAACACATCACTATTAAACCATCACCTTTCCTTTCTTGTTTATCCCCAAGATCTCATATTAATATCACAATATAAAACATAGTCTAAATTTTAAAATCCTACAGTCTTTTAAAAAATCCAACAATTTAAAAATCCAAAGTCTCTTAACTGTGGGCTCCTGCAAAAACAAAAATAAGTTACATACTTTCTTATTCCAAAAGGGAAGAACCAGGGCACAAATGCAAACAGATCAAAGCAAAATAAAAATTCAACAGTGATAAAAGCTCAGTGTCTGACCCTAGGACTCATGATCTTCTGGCCTCCAAAGTGCTTGGGCAGATTCTCTTCTCCAGCTCTTCCATCCACAGTGTGTACAGTTTGTCTTAGGTTTACGGCAGCTCCACACCATACCTGCCACTCCTCTTGGCAGACGGCCCACAGCCCTGGCATCTCCAACATGCTAGGGTCTCTGAAACTAAGGCTGCACCTTCACCAATGGCTTTTCATGGCCTTGTCAGAGTCTCCAACCCTGGCCATGTGATGCCAAGTCTTCTCTTCCCATGACCCCTTCAATTTTGGTGTTTCCACTGCAACTGAGGCTACACTTTTACCAGCAGCCTCTTGACAACTGTTCCAGAAGACTTCAACTCTACTATACAGTGCCAAGCCTCAGTTGCTCTCCATGACCCCTTCATGCCTTCAAAACCAGAACCATCTATGAGAGTCTTACACATTATTTGCCAAATTAGCTCCAAAGGATGCTGCTTTGGCCCCCTCTAGACCACAGCTTCTGTGTGCTAACCCTGAGGAAATAGTTCCCTCAGTGATGCTGGTCTCTTGTTGATCATAGCTGATTTTTGAGCCTCAGCTAAACAGCTTCAATTATCCCAGGAAAGTAAAGGTTTTACTTCAATGGTGCTAGTCTCTTGGAAATCACAGCTGATTCTTCAGCCCCAGATAACCAGAAGTCATTGATTCTTAATTCAAAATATCACATAAACAAACCTGATAGAGTACTTAGGGACTCTCAAGCCTCCCTCTGAAAATTCACACACCAGGCCTTAATCATCTGCATTTCTCTTGGCACTCTTTTATTGCAAGTTTCATTTATTATGATTCCTGTAAATGTCACAAAGCCTTGGTATGCTGACTGGGGCCCCCGGGTACCCCAAGAGATGGAGAATGCCTTAAGTAGACTAAAAAGAATAATTGGGTTGATTATTATTGGAATTTTAGCTTTTATTACACTTTTAGCAACTGCTACTACCACTGCTATAGCCTTATCACAAGAAGTATAAACTGCACATTTCGTTAATGATTTATCCAGAAATGTTACATTAGCTTTCAGAACCCAGGAGGATATTTATACCAAGCTGGAGCAAAAGATAGATGCTTTACATGATATAGTACAGCTTTTAGGAGAAGAAATACAAGGGCTGGAAATTAGGGCACACTTGGAATGTCATGCAGATTATCAATGGATTTGTGTCACTCCTAAGAAATATAATCAGAGTCAGCATGACTGAGAGAAAGCAAAAATGAATTTACAAGGAGTGTGGCATAATGAAAACATATCCTTAGATTTGGTTCATTTACATCAAGAAATTTTAAATATGAAAAATGTTGAGCCACTTAATTTTGATGCAGCAAAGACCGCTGCTGAGTTTCTGGAAAAGCTGCGAACTTCTCTACCTTCATGGTCTTCCCTTCCTGGGTCGGAAGTATTGCAGCCTTGGGTTCATGCATTCTGTTTGGTGTTTGCTTGCTCCCTCCCTTGTTGAAGTACATCATTAATACCTTTTGGGATATTAAAGCTGACGTACACAAATGTTCAGCTCCGAACTCTGCCTTAAGTAAAGTTATCCCTTGCAGAGGGTGGTAGTCAGAAACAGGTAAGATTCTCTCAAGCTAGGCCAACCTAAGACAGAGCATGTATGGTGGCATTCTTGTTCTAATGACCAGTAAGGCCTAGACCTTGGATAGGACAACCTAAGACAGGCACAGTCATTCTGCTCCATAGCCGGAAGGGCTATGGTTTATCAAAAAATAATAATGGTTCAGGCAAATGGCTCCCAACACACAGAATAGCTCTGTAAGTTCTGCACACTCAATGGCTTTTCTAGCCCAAAGTTCCAAACACTTCCACAATCCTCCCCAAAACAAATCAGTCAGGTCTGTCACAGCAATACCCCACTCCTCGTATCAATTTCTATTCTAGTCAGCTTTCTGTTGCTGTGATAAACACAATAACTAAAGCAACTTGGGGAAGAAAGGGCCTATTTCATCTTATGATTCCTGGGTTATGATCCATCATTAGAAGAAATCAGGGTAGGAACTCAAGGCAGAAACTGAAGCAGACACCATGGAGAAATATTCCCCTGGCTTGCTCAGTTAACCTTTCTTATATGCCCTAGGCCCACCTACCCACACCCCACAATGGGCTGGGCCCTCTCACATCAATTAATTAGCAATTAATAAAATGCTTCACAGACATGGCCAAGGCCAGTACAATGGAGGAAATTCCTCGATTGAGGTTTCCTCTTCCCAGTGACTCTAGTTTGTCTCAAGTAGACAAAAACTAACCTGCACAGAGGGGAATGGAGAGTGGAGGGAAGAGGGAAAGGTAAGAAAAGGAGAGGGGAGGGGAGGGGAAGAGAGGGGAGGGGAGGGGAGGGGAGAGGAGGGGAGGGGAGGGGAGGGGAGGGGAGGGGAGGGGAGGGGAGGGGAGGGGAGGGGAGGGGAGGGGAGGGGAGGGGAGGGGAGGGGAGGGGAGGGGAGGGGAGGGGAGGAAAGAATCCCAGGAAGATTTCTGGGCCTGATTTGATCCAGGAGCATAAATGATGCTGTCAGGTCTCAGGTTCTTTCCATCTCTCACTCTTCCCTAACTCAGGTGACTTGATTCTCATTCTCTACCTGCAGCTCTAGGTTGGAGCTACCTTCTAACAAAGAAAAGATATCCTTTTCTCAGCATCTTCTGAATAAGTCCCTGATTCCACATGAGGTGGCTCTCTGTAACCAGCCTACTCCTGATTGGTCAGACCTTGGTTCTATGTGCTGTCACTAGAGAAAAAAATAAGTTCCCACCCAATCCACCATCTTCATTGACATTGTAGAGAAATGGTTCTCCTGAATAAATTCAGAAAAATATATAAGATGAATTCTGAGATTCTAACTCAGAAAATGCATAATTGAGGAACCAAAACAGTAAATATTGCCTACTGATTTTTAAAACAAAATGGGGCAGGTGGTATGGCTCAGTGCACTAAAGCATTTACCTAGCATGTGTAAGACATAAGGTTCAATCTCTATCATTGCAAAAACAAAAACAATATTCTATTTTATTTTAAAGCACACACACAAAAACCTGTGACTCCAATAAAAGAAAACTAGATCCTAAGCACATGCAGATATATCAAATCCTCCTTGTTTGAAAATTAGGGGACAATCCCAGGCAAGTGTTCCAGAAAATGTGGCTGCTTTGTGGCAAAAGAAAGGAAAGAAAGAAAATTAAAACTAAAATACTAGAGAGAGCTTGGTTAGTATCTGTTGTCTTTCCATATTCAGAATTTAACTATTAATGTACTGCTATCAACTCTGTATTCTATGCCTCAAATGATAACTTCATTTCCATTAAGCCTTTAATACATCTGGCATGTTAATTTCTGTGTAGCTATCAAGACCTAAGAGCTCCCACATTTGTTAGATGCCCATTTTTTATGCTCTCAGATACATGTTGGAATAAATAGTAACATATATTTTAGTAAAAATCTTATACTGTCTGGATTCTTGAACTAAAATAGACTCTACCACAAAGACTGTGGCAGGATTAAGTGAAATAATTTAAGTTTTAAACCAGTAACTGACATATAGTAGGCACTGAATAAATGTTCATTATTAATATAACTATAGATACCTGATTTTCATGCTTCTTACTCTGAACTTCAAATTGGAAGTGGGGGTTATGAGTGTATATGTGGGGTAGATGTCAATGGTCAGTGTCTTCTTCCATTGCTCTCCACTTTAGTTTTGAGATACAGTCTCTCACTGAACCTGGACATCACTGGTTGTCTGGACTAGCTGACCAGCAAATCCCAGAAATCTTCCTGTCTCTGGATCCCCATATACCATCACACCTCTATTTTTACGTAGGTGCCAAAGATCTTAATTCAGGTCCTCAAGAACTTTACTGAGTCATCTTCCCAGTCCTAATCCTATTTCATTTCGATATAATTAATCCATAGTTCATTCAACCTAAAAATGCCAATCATCTACCATATATACTTATATAATAGGGACAGATGCTCCTGAAATACACAGAGCACTAATTGTGTGTTAATGCTTTGATTAGATTATTTACTGTCAACCCTGATACTAATCCTGTGAAGAAGGATCTGTTATTATATTTCCTTTATAATGACACTGAAGCACAGAAACTGAGTGATTTACCTAAGGTTACCAGGTTGGTAAACATTCTATTGAGGGTTTGAAAAGAGAGAATCTGCATCCAGAGTTGAGAGCTTTTATCTTTTCTTTCAGGAGATGGGAGAGGGTATCTCATTATATTGCCCACGTCAACCTCGAGTTCCAGGACCTCAGTTATGTGGGGCTGTAGGTCCACATAGCTGCACGCAGATGGCATCTGCTTTACATATGTGTTGTTCAGAGCCAAGACAACAAAGAAAGAAGGATTTAAAAAAGAGAAAAATCACTTGGGAGGCAAAGGCTGGTAGATCTCTGTGAATCCAAGGCTAGCCTGGTCCACATAGCAAGTTTCAGGGAGACCCGGTCTCAAAAAAATTTTTTTAAATAAAAGATAAAATACTCATCAACTTCCATCATTTAGTTAAAAAGCACCTACTAGGCTGCAGCTTTTCACACACTAGTGCAACTCTGCCCCTCATCAAAGTATCTTTATGTAGTGGATGATAATTAATCCAGAGACTCACAACTGGTAAAAGTACAGAGAATAAGTGACTCAGCCTGAACAGGAGGTCTATCATGCCCCTTCCCTCCTAAAACTCAGGGAACATCATGGAAGAGTGAGCAGAAAGATGGTAAGAGTCACAAGTTGGTGAAGACTGCTGTGAAATAACTTATTCTGGATACGTCAGGGCCATTGCACTCATGAACTCACGGCATCTGTGGTTGACCAAACAAAGGCGTGTACACGCTCAAGCCAGTCAACACTCCAGCATGGGGAGAAAAGGGGCTCATGAGGCCCTGCCCCTAGCTGACGGGCTACTGGCAGTTGATGACTGCTGAGGAGAGAGTCAGTTGTCTTCAATGACACAGTCTCTGGTGAGTTGCCCCAGTGCAAAGCGCCCTACACCCTTGTGCATATTGGCAGCAATAATTGGACTCAGTGTGCTACAAAAAGAGACATGAAGTTGGAGTGGGAGGAGTCTGGGAGGAGCTGGAGGGGAGAGCTGGGGGATACAACCTAAATACATTGTATTCATGTAAGAAATTACCAAAAAATAAAGATTATAATCTTATAGAGCACTTAAATGTCATATTATTTCATTTATCATCTAAGAGTCCTATGAAGTAGATGCTACTATTATTGCCACTTTAAAGATAAAGAAACCTTAAAAATATGTTATTTGCCCAAGGTCATGTAGGTGGTAAGTAGTAAAACTGGGCTTCAACCCAGGCTATCTAGTCCATGTGTTTAATAACAACACTCTCTCCATTCCCTGATCCTGTGGGATACGTGTGATGATGCTATTATTATTATTAATGACCACATATTCATGGGTCATTATTCAGAGGACATATTCGGAGGACACTGACCACAGACACTATTATCTATCATTTTGAAGATGGGAAAGTGCAGCCACAGAGGCTAAAGGGTTACTAGAAAGCTCCAGTGAAGCGTCATCAGTCTAGTACTGGAAAACCCAACTGCCGGCAAGTTTGTGAAGCGAACGAGTGTTTCCCCTGTGGGTTTAACTCCTTTTCAACCTCCTTCCCTCATCTTGGTGCCTCTGAAATCATGTATTCTCTCCAAATTATTATGACTCAATTAAAAACTCAAAACGGTTTATTCAGAAATATTAATGTGAACTGAACATCTCGGAATTCTGATGCTGTCAGCAGCAAGTTCAAAAGCATGATGCTTCAGATTTCTCACATTCCAATGTGTTCCCAAGGACAAAAACTCTTTGACACCCAGGGCAAAACTGTAAAGAAAGCTGGAAACCAGGAGAACTTTTGAATTCAAAAATTAAAATATATGAAGAGCATTTTAACAGCAGACAACTCATTATTAATAAAGTCTAGAAACAGAGTTTACTTTATAGATTTTTTGTTATCAAAGTCTGGGGGTGAGAAGGGTCAGGGGACTCTAGGAGGGCATGTTCAGCCTAAAACTGAAAGGAGTGAAAACACAGAACACACGCCACAGAATTCTCATGTGCTTATTAATCTGAATAACTGCCTTAGGTAGTCATGATCAATCTATTTCACTAATGAGGAAGTATGCTAAAAGAGTAAGTGTGTCGGCTAAGAAGGTACGATTCGTGCCTAGTTCTGTCTAACTCCAAAGACAGCCTTTTTTCCCATTAGGCTGCCCCTCTGGAGCAGAAAAAGAACACACCTCTCCCAGGACCCAAAAATCCACCCTGGCCACAGAAACTACCAAAGACTACAGTGATAAAAGGTACCAGTCTCTTCCAAAAGTGTGCCTGCACACTGGGCATGGTGGCATGGCCCTTTAATCTAAGCCCTCAGGAGGCAGGTCTGCCAGTCTGGTCCACATGGTGACTTCCAGGTGGGCTGGGACTAGAAAGACCCTGTCCAAAGAAAAAAGTGTACCTACAATTTGCAAAGAGCATCAGGGCCCTGAACAAGATCCCAAATGGTCACTGACTATTGGAGGCTGTGTTATCTTTTGGGGTACTCTGTTAGATTTTAGATATGAAATATTGTATATAAGCTCATTTATTTGATATCCAGCTGATGTTATTATTTGTGGAGTTACTGCAAACTTGAGGAGGTAGAGACTAGAGGAACCAGGTTACTGATGTGACTTTTGAAGGTTGTACATCGTCACCTTTTCTCCTCTACTTTCTATGCAGCATAAGGTGCCACACACTCATGCCACCATGATGCTCTGCCCAAGCACATGGAGCCACATGACCACAGGCTGAACACTCTGAAACCATGAGCCAAATAAATCTTTCCTCAATTAAGGTTCTTATGTCAGGCATTCTGTCACAGCAATAAGAAAGCTGATTAACATAGTCTCTCACCCAAGAAAGCTAGATGACAAAATCCTCAAGTCACTGATGGAGGACACATTTTCCAATGACCTCTATAACGTCAACACCTGTGTCTACATCCTTTCCCTCTGGTATTAACAGGTGATATTTGCTACGTCAAAACTATAAGTTCTGGGTACAGAGGGGCTCAGTGGCAAAGAGCGCTCGCTACTCTTCCAAAGGACCCGGGTTCAGTTCCTAGCACCTTTATCGGCAACTCACAAGGGACTGTTAGTCCAGGCCGGACGGCAGTGGTGGGGCAGAAAATGGAGAGGATGGAGGGGGTGGGGAGGTTGTGTTTGGGTTCATAGCAAAACTAGGAGGGAAATGGAATCACTCCCTGTACCCCATCTGCCCACACATTCTGAGCCTTTTCCATTATCAGCCTCCTCCCCCATCATGACCCCGCAATGACAAGTCAGAATTAGGGTTCACTCTCAATGCTGCACATTTTGTAAGTTTGTGATAAATATGCAATTACATGTATCCACCATTCGTCTGCACTCTGCCTATTCATCCCCTGGTAAGCACTCACCTTTTTACTGTCTCTTTTTCCTTACATCTCTTCACTGCCTTTTCCATAGACTTAGAATAACACAGTGTGTAGCTTTTCAGATTTTTTTCACTCGCTAATATACATTTAAGTCTCCTTCCATATCTTTTCAAAGATTATTAATCATTCATTTCTTTTCAGTGTTGAATAATATTTCATTGTCTGCATGTACCCAGTTTATCCCATTGAAAGATATATTTTATGTTCACCAGCTTTGTTTCAAACAAAAAAACCATCCACATCTTTTAGACATGCATGAACAGCAGGATTTCCTTCAAAAGGATGTTGGAGAAGAAGGTAACACAAGAAACAAGGTGGACCACAAGTTGATGTCAGTTGCAAGTGGATAATGGCCATGTGGAAATTCATTGTCTTCTCCACTTAAGTATACAAAATCATGTCACATACATTCCTGCCACCAAGGTTTTGTTTATAACATTCCCATGCCTCTTGCTATCCTCCCTCTCTGAAAGCTCAAGGGCCATCTTTTGTGACTTCTTCCCTGGCTGCTTTATCCTGAGGCTCTTTCTGTCCACAAAAATCTTCATATCTTTAATTACACATATTATAAAAGTTGAAAATTGATATTCTAAGACTCTGCATTAAGAGATTATTAAAAGAAAAAACATGACATTTATCCCAAGTAGAGTAGAAAGAAAATAATAAAAATAAATGAAAATGCCAAAACAGAAAGCAAACACATTATATAGATTATATAAGCCTGAAACTGGTCCTTCAAAAATTGATAACCCATGATATTATGCCAGCATAGATTAAAATTTCAATGATACCAATAACTTTTTAGAAAATAAACAACTTGTCAAAATTGACATATTATATAAAATTCTTAAAAAATTGTTTCAAATGGGCAGTGAGGATTACAAAAATTTAAGAAAAATAATGATCTTAAAGGATTTTTAATTTAATGTTTTTTGTACAAAATGAAACTTGAGCACAGATAATTTAAAATATCACTGAATTTTACCAAGTGTCTTCGGAAATAAGAATGCTGATTTCTAATTCTTCCGGGGGAGAGAAAATAAGGAACAGGCCTGCACTGTCTATGAGTTAACAGACCTGCAACACTCAAACCTGGTGAATGCATTCAGAGAAAGAAAACTTATACATTAATTATGCTCACCAATACAAAATTCCTAAACAAAATATTTATAGACTAGGCAAAATATACAAAATAACTGAATATCACAGCCGAGTTAGGTTTACTCCAGAAATGAAGGGTAAATGAATCACTGTAGCTTATAGGAAAAAAACATTTTTATCATATAGTAGAGAGATGGCCCAGTGGCTAAAAGCACTGGCTACTCTTGCAAAGGACCAGAGTTCAGTTCCCAGCACCCACATGGCTCACAGCTGGCTGTAACTCCAGCTCCAGTGGAATCCAACACCCTCTTTTAGCCTCTGTGGGCACTGCACAGACATGGTACATAAACATACATGCAAACAAAACACTCATACACATAAAATAAAAATAAATAAACTTTTAAGAGTCATATGGTCACTTCAATTAATAAATAGAAAGACTTAATAAACTCCAGCTGGGTGTGGTCAGGTGCGGTGGTGCACACCTTTAATCCCAGCACTCAGGAGGCAGAGGCAGGCATAGCTCTCTGAGTTCAAGGCCAGCTTAATCTGCATAGTGAATTCCAATCCAGCTGGGGCTACAGGGAGACTTTGTCTCAAAACAAAAAACAAAAAGAAAGAAATATTTAATAAATTTCAGTATATATTAATGATGATATATTGATGAAGATGGAAGGCTTGTAGTAGTTCTGTGAGCAGCCAGGACTTACAGAGGAGTAAAGCTATCCCCTTAATGATGTATTAAGAAACAAAGGGAAGATAAAAAAAAATTAGCACCAAGAAGCAAGTGCTTGAGGAGAATCTATGATATGCCAATCATCTCTGCTGTTTAGTTAAGAGAAACTACTAAAGACCACAAATAAGAAAATTCTGTTGGAATTACACGTTAAAGGAGGCTGGGGAGTCAGTAAAGTGCTTGTCATGCAAGCATAAGGATCTGAGTTTGAGTTGCCAGTGCCCACAGAAAAAGTCAGGGACAGAAGTGCTCACCTGTAGTCCTAGGTCCCTGAGGCTTGCTGGCCAGTCAGTCTAGTTGAATCAGTGAGATTCAGGTTCAGTGAAAGACCTGTCTCAAAAAATAAGGCAGAGAATGGTTGAAGAAGCACTCAACTTCAACCTCTGGCCTCCACAGGCATGTACACACATGTACACACACAGAGAACCACATATACCACAATACACACAGAGAGATAGCTAGTGCAGAGAACTTTTTTAGTCAAGCTATATTCAAAAGTATCTGTTATCTATATAGTTCTTCAATTAATATATACATTCTGATTGCATTTCTACTTTGGATCAGGCTCATACTAGTCTTAAAATATGTAATTACAAACAAAATGCACACCATCTGTGTCCTACAGTAGCCTAAAGTGCAGAAGATGAACAATTATAATATGAAGGAAATAAAGTCATTACAACATGTAGGCCATATCAATTGATCATTACTTAGCTAATATGCTACAAGTACTTACTTAGTTGGTGATAGCACTGTCACAAGCACTTTCTGTTGATCAACTTCTTTTGGCTCTCGGTTTCTATGGAGTCGGTACTATTATTGCCATTTATAGGTAAAGAAACTGGGTCATGAAGTTTGCCTAGAGTGGCCACTTAGGAAATGACAGAGCCAAGCTTCTAACCTTTGCACTTTGATATTCCATCTTTAACCACCGCCTTTACCTTTATGTTACACTAACCCTCTGTTAGGATTAGATATGGTTTATTCCCTCCAAACTCATGTGAAATTTGGCACACAATGTAACAGTGTTGAGAAGTGGCGGAATTTTTCAGAGGTGACTAATTCATTAAGAGGGATTCTACAGCTCTCACAGGACTGACTTAGCTCTGATAAAAGCATGCTAATATAAAGTGAGGGTGCCCTTGGTGTTTTTCCCTTTAGATATATGACCACTTATCTTTGTGCTTTTCTACTATATTATATCAGAGAACAAGGCCCTCTCCTAATTTTGGGTTTCCAGTCCCCAGAACTGTGAGCTAAATAAACTTTCTTTCTCTTAGAAACTATGTAGTCTCGGGTATTCTGTTATAGCTACAGAAAAAAAAAAGACTAAGATATAAAAGTCAGAGATACAAAAAAAAGTTTTAGATCATCAGAAAAAGATGATCTAAAGAAAATGATGCTTCATCTTTCATCTGAGAACACAGAGTAATTGGCCCAAGACAAAGAGAAAATAGTGTTTCAGGCAAATACAACTTGACGCTCAAAGTGGTTCAGTAAAACTGGAAAAACTGGAGAGATAACCTTCAGTAACCAACTGGAAAAATATGAGGCTGCAGCACAGAGGCAGCTTGTGATGAGATGTGTAAACCATACTAAAGAGTGTAGGCAGTGGGAAGCCACTGAAGAATGCTGAGGGGATTACACAGATATGTCTTTTAGAAAGATGATCATTTCTACAACGAGGGGAGAGTCAACTAAAGGAGGGTACACTGAGGGAGGCACTAGATAGGAGGTCCTTACAACATTGTGGGCAGGAAATAAAAGGCAAGGGGGCTGGAGGGGTTGCTCAGCAGTTAAGAGCACTGGCTGCTCTTGCTGAGGAACTGGATCAGTTCCCAGCACCCACATGGTGGCTAACAACCATCTGAAATTCCAGTTCCAAGAGATCCAGCACCCTCTTCTGGCCTCCATAGAGCGCTTACATACACATATGTAAAACACTCATATATATATAAAATAAAGATAAATAAGTCAAAAAAGGTTTTAAAAAATAAAGGCAAAGAAAACATGAGTGCATGTGAAAAAGAGAGGTGGGAATTCAAGAATGACACATAAATTTCTGAGTTGAGCACCTAGAATTAATAGTGGTATTATTATGGGATGAATAAAATGGAGAGAGCATCAACTGGGAGGAGAAATGGGGAAGGACACAGATAAGACAAGGATACAGAACCCTGCGCTGAGCATGGGGGAACACATCTTTTTTTCTGTTTCCTAATTTCTTTTTTAATTTTGTAAACTTCATGTACTCTATTCTGACCATATGTAGACCCCCTCCTGTAACTGTGCTCTACCTTTCTAGCCCCCACCAGACTTCTGCACCCTAATACATATATATAAATATCTAAAGAGTCAGGATTGTATCCCCTAAAGACTCTTCAGTGTGGGTCCATTCACTGGAGCCTGGTCAACCTACTGTGAGTTTTCACCCTTAAATGAGACGGAATCTCCCCTTCCCGGAAGTCATCAGCTGCCAGTCATTCCTCAGATAGTGTTGGGGTTTCTTACCCACGTCTCCAAGTCTATGTTGGGATTTTGTCTGGCTTGAGCTTACGTAGGACTTGTCCATGTTGTCAGTATTGCCATGAGTTCACGTGAGTAACTAACCAGCTGTCCAGAAAACTGTTTCCTGGTATTCATCCACCACCTCTAGCTCTTAGACGCTTCCTGCCCCCTCTTCTGTAATGATCCCTGAGCCTTGAGATGCCGGAGTTTGATATATGCCAGCCTAGCCTAAGTGACAAGTTCCAGGCCAGTAAGGGATCCTGTCTCACTAAACAAGGTGGACAGCACCACATACATGGGGGGAGGAGATATATACCACCACTAGAAATCCAGAACATATATACTAGTTGTTTCCTCTCCCCAAGCTTAATAAATCTGATCATACTAAATATTAGCTACACTAATGGTGTGATATACATTGGTGCATCTTTTAGGTCATTATGGAAAACTAATGGAAAGTCATACTCTATAAACCAAGTGCTTTACCTGAAGAGATGCTTATATGTGTTCAAGGCAGCTTGCAGAAGGATGCTCAGGGCATCACTGTTTCCAGCAACAAAATAAAATAGAGACAAGCATTCCCTGGTGGTAAAAAAAAAATGGTTAAATAACCATAATTTATTCAAGTAGTTGAATACGCTACATAAATTTAAATAGATTAATCATATCAGTATATATGTAAATGTATGAGTCTCAAAAACACAATTTCAAGTGATTAAAACAAGATGCAAAAGATATATACAGAAAGATACTATGTAATTCTTAAATGAAGAACATGGCTATTTGTATAGTATTTATGGACACATATAGAAACCCTAAAGCAAAAATGCACACACGGGAATAACACGTAGCAGTCTCAGAGTGATCATTATCCCTGAGTAGATGCGTGATGAGAGAGGAAGGAGGACGGAGGGAGCCTAGGCTCTTTCTGTACTCATTTTTACACAGCAAAATCTAAATTTTAAAAATGAAGAAAGCATTCATCTGACAAGCTATAAAAAGAATGCCTCTCATTTTTAAAATTCTGGTTTATTGAGTTATTGTTTATATACCAGAAGATTCCGTCTTTTTAGACACACAGTTTGATGAGTGTTGGCAAACAAGTACAGTTATGTAACCACTACCATAATTGAAAAGTTCCTTCATGCCCCTGGGTGTCCATCTCTTACCTTAAGCACTATCCACCAGCAGCCACTGATCTATCCCTAGGGTTTCCTGTCCTACTGGAGTGCCTTTTCCAGAATTCCACATAAACAGACTAATACAGCATGTAGCCTACTTGGTCTAACCTGAATCCCTTAGTGCAATGCTTTTGAGGATCATCCACATAGTTATATGCATCCATAACTTGTTCCTTTTTATTACTTGGTAGTTGTGCTGTTTCATTTTTTATCAACTTGACGCATGCAAGTCACTTGGGAAGGGAACCTCCACTGAGGAATTTCCTCCATTAGACTGGCCTGTGGGCATGTCTTGATTGCTTATTGATGTTGGAGGGCCCAGCATATCATGGGCAATGCCATCCATGGGCTGTACAAGAAAAGTAACTGAGCAAGCTGGGGAAGCAAACCAATAAGCAGCCTTCCTCTGTGAGCTCTGCTTCAGTTCTTGCCTCAAGTTCCTGCTTTGGCTTCAATAAGTGATTGACTCTAACCTGTAAGATGAAATAAATCCTTTCCTCCCCAAGTTGGTTTTGGTCAGTGTTTTACCACAGCAACAAAAAGCAAGCTAGGACAATAGTATTCCATTGTATAGCAGTACCACAGTTGGCTTATCTATTTACCTACTTATGAACATCTGAGGTGCTTCTTAGTTTGAGCTATTATGAATAAGACTGCTACAATAGGACATGGTAATTTAAGTCTGTAATCCTAGGACTCTGTAGGCTAACACAGGAGAATTACAAGTTCAAAGCCAGTCAGGGCTACATAGCATGAATCTGTGTCAAAATTTAATTAATCAAGCCAGCAAGTGGAGAAGGAGGAGGCAAGTTTCTGTTATATGGTGAATTCAAGGACAGCCTGGGATCTCAGACTCTGTCTCAAAAAAAGCAGCAAAAAATTCAATAAAATGGATATAAACATCTGAGCATATTTTTTCTGTAGACATTTTTTCCATTTCTCTGAGTGAAGTTGATTGTTGGGTTTCTTTTTAATGTTTAATATGTTAATGATATGAAAATTGGTTTCAAAAATGGTTATAGAGTCTTCCAGTCTCATTAGCATCACATCCACATTAGCATCCCCTTTTTTAGTATTTGTATATGATGTGTGGGCACAGGTACACAAGTCACTGAGCATACATGGAGGTCAGAAGATAACTCTATGGAGTCAGTTCTCCTCTTCTACCTTCATGTGGGTCACAGGGATCAAACTCAGGTTGTCAGCTTTGAACAGCAAGCACTTTACCCACTGATCCAGCTCACCAGTCCAGCACTAGCAGATGGCAAAGAGGCACATGAGAAGATGCTTAATATCATAGGCTATCAAGGAAATAAAAGACAGAACTAACAAACTCAGCAGAAAGGCTAATATTAACATAGATGAAAGAAAGAAAGAAAGAAAGAAAACTTTAGTCCAAGTTCCCTAAACAACACAATGCAAAATTTCTCAATAAAATCCTTATAAATCAAATTCAGCAGCACATTAATATCATACACCATGACCAAGCTGGTTTAATTCCAGGGATTCAAAAGTGCTCCAACATATGTAAATCAATAAATGTAACACAAGACACAAATAGACTTAAAGACCAAGATGACATGATCACAATAGATGCAGAAAAGGCCTTTGACAAAGTTCAATATCTCTTCATGATAAAAGCCCTGAAGAACTATGTATAGAAGGACTATATGTCAATCTAAGACAAATGTATACTAACATTATATTAAATAAGTGTACAACTCAAAACATTCCCTCAAAAATCAGGAATAAGACTCTCTATACTCATAGTCAATATAATGCTTAAAATTTTTAGCTAGAGAATTAAGACAAGTTAAAAAAATAAAAAGGCTACAAAAGGACAGGAAGAAGCTAAATTATTCCTGTTTGCAGACAATATAACCCTGTACTTAAAAGGACTTAAAGATGAGACACCCTCAAAACTCCTGGACTTGATGAGCACTTTCAGCAAAGTATCACAATACAAAAACCAGTGGTTTCTCTATATACCAAACAAGCATGTTAACAAGGAAAAAAGGAAGCCATCTTATTCACAATAGCCTTTTAAAAAAAGAAAAGAAATAAACCAAACAAAAAGTGGTAGAAATTTCTATAATTAAAACATTAAACAATGAAGAAATTAAAGACACAGAGTTATGGAAAGGTCTCCTATACTTAATGGTTGACAGAACTGAAAATGGGATTGGAAAGATGGCTCAGTAGTTAAGAGCACTTGCTGCTCTTCCAGTGGACTCACCTTGGCAGCTCACAACCACCTGCAAATCCAGGTTCCAGGGATGTGATGCTGTCTTCTGGCCCTCATTAGCACCTACATTCCACACATGGCATACATATGTATACAACCCATAAATTAAAATTAAATCCTTTTAAAATATTGTGAAAATGGCTATATTCCAAAAGCAATCTATAGATTCAATATGACTGTCAACAAAATTCCAATATGCATCACAGAAGTAAACAAAACATCCAAAAATTCACGTGGAATCACAGAACACCCTGAATATCCAAAGCAATTGTAAGTGAAAAGACAATGCTGGAAGTATCACAATACCTGATCTCAAATTATATTACAGAGCTATAGTAACAAAATCAGTGTGGTGCTAACACAAAAAGAGATACATAGACCACCAGAATAGAAGACCTAGAAATAGATCTAATTTTCAACAAGGTATAAAAAACATATATTGGAGAAAAGATAGCCTCTTCAACAATTAGTACCGCAGAAATTGGGTATCCACATGTAGAAGAATTACACTAGATCCCTATCTCTTACCCTATGCACTGCCCCACAAATGCAAAATGGGCCAAAGACATTAATGTAAAAACCTAGAATATTAAAACTGTTGGAAGAAAATACTTCTAAATAGAGATATAAGCAAGCAAGGCCTTCTGAAAAGGAGATCAATAGCTCAAGAATTTATTACAAAAATTACTAATAGAATTGTATGAGATTAGAAGGCTTCTGCACAATAAAATAAACAGTTAACAGAGGGAACAGTCTATGGAATGGGAGAAAAACTTACTCAGCTAGACATTAACAAGGGATTAACATTTAAAATACATAAAGAACTCAGGATATTTAACCTCAAAAAAATCATCCAATCTATAAATGGGCAAATGAAATAAACCTACAGTTCTCAAAATATGAAGTTTAAATGGCCAATAAATAGATTAAAAATGTGGAGCAACATTAGCCATCAGAGAAATGCAAATCCAAACTATAATGAGATGCCATCTCACCCCAATCATCCTGGCTGCCATTGAGAAGGTAGCTCAGCAGATAAAGGTGCTTGCCACCAACCCTGATGACCTGAGTTTGATTCCCAGGACCCACTTGGTAAAAGGAGACAACTGACTCCCACAAGTTATCCTCTGACCTCAATGTACACACATCTGCACATGCACACTCATACACACACATGCACATGCACACACATACATACATACATACATGTAATTTTAAAATAGTTTTTAAGAAAACAGGGGCTGGAAAGATGGCTCAGTTGTTAAGAGCACTGACTGCTCTTGCAGTGGATCTGGGTTTGGTTCTCAGCACTCACAACCATCTGTAACCCCTCAAGTCACAGCAGATCCAATGGCATCTTCTGACCTCCATGGGTCATTGCATGACACAGGTGCATTTTCATCCATGGAGGCAACGCACTCATATACATAAAATAATAAATATTTTAAAAGAAAATAAACAATAGCTCTCATGTGTTTGTTAAATTGGTGGTCTGTGGCAGAGAGATGTTACCACACAGCAGTTCCTAAACAAAGACTCTCTGACCCTTGGCATCCATTAAAATCAAGAGTGAGTGGGGGAGGGGCAACGGGGGGTGCCAATTGGGAAAGGGTATAAAAATGATTAAGAGGGTCTGTATGAAATACATAACAATTCAATAAACAATTTACAAAAAACATGTCACAGTGAGCCTGATCCATTTTGAAAACTCTCAGGACTTTTCTCTCAAAGTCTTGATCTGTACTGAAATAGTATATCCAGCATGAGCAGGGAAAGAAGTGAAGAACCTTGTCTTACCAGAGAAGAATTTTCCCTTTCTGACCTTTACGGGCCTGAACTGCATATGCAACTACAAACAGATGTCACCAATCTAATCCCACCTGTTGTTGGCAATACAAGTGCAATAATTCATTGCTTTGAGTGATATTCACTGTTTTTAGCACTGATATTTTTCACAACATACACACACATATGTTATTCTTGGTCAGAGGCAAGGGAAAGTTATCAGGGATTAAAGCTACAGGTTTAGCTTACAAGAGAAGCCCAAAGTCTAGTAAGCTGGTTTACAATGTAAACAAGCTGAGATGGTGTTAAATGATCTCAAAACATAAATATGATTAACTTTGGTTACAAGGTTGAATAAGATTCCTATTTGTAACAGAAGACATTCCCAGGAAAGTCAATCCTACAGTGAACAAAGAGATAAAAAATAGATACAAAAGTAATCCTCTTTTACAGCCCAGAACTTAACTGTTCACTATGAGCTTACATACATATAAGAAGGAATATAATATTCAAGGTAGCTCAGTGGTGATAGACTTGATAATGAGGTTGATTTTATGAATAAAGAGTTCATCATTTAAAACCCCAACAATAATAATATCTCTTCTTTTTGTAGATACACACACACACACACACACCTCATCTCTCCCCTAATTCTTGTTTTGGCTCAGTTTAATTATATCAGTTGTAATTTTGGAATGCACATCCTCATCTTTCTTTTTAAAATAGCTCATATTGATATCTCTTTTAGAAAAAAAAGACAAACAAGTGCTGGAGAGGATATGAGGCAAAAGAACCCTCAGATGCTGCAGGTGGGAATATAAACTAGTGTGGGTATTGTGAAAGGCAATGAAGATCCCTGAAGGGAATTCATATTATGTTTGTAATTATCAGTGTTACAGCCTCCACTTCCTTAGCTGCTCAAAACTATTTTTATTTTCAGAAAATGACACATCCTGTGGATAAGTATTGAGAAAAACAAAATGAATTCTTTTATGCTTAAGTGTGTGGGGAAAAAAAATCAAGGGTTCAGTTTTTTTCAATGCTGGCTCTGTTCTAACCAGAGTCCTTCAAAATCAATGCACTTGAGAGAAGAGATGTGATGATTAGAAGGAAAGTACTATTACCGCCACCACTAATCCTCACACATATGTTCAATTTCAGAAATTTTCAAAAAACATCCAGTTCAGATATAGGCTAGGAAATGACTTGCTACATCGGACATCAGCTGTTCACGCATTAAGGTGAACAGTCAATATGTGGGACTTCATTAAGCTACAAACCTTCTGTACAGCAAAAGAAACAACCAAGGAAGGAAGAAGAAACCCACTGAGTGGGAGAAAATCTTTACTAGCTATATATCCAACAGAGGATTAATATCCAGAATATACAAAGAACTCAAAAAACAAAGAAACGATAAGGGACCCAATAAAAAGATGGGCTATGGACCTGAGCAGAGAGTTCTCAAATGAAGAAATTAAAATGGCTAAGAAACACCTTTAAAAGTGTTCAACATCCTTAATAATTAGAAAAGTGCAGATAAAAACCACTTTAAGATTCCATCTTACCCCAGTCAGACTGGCTAAAACCAGAAGAATGAAAGACACCAAATTCTGGGCTGGAGAGATGGTTCAGTGGTTAAGAGCACTGATTGCTCTTGCAGAGGACCCAGTTCCCAGCACTCACATGACGGCTAACAACCATCCATAACTCTAGTTCCAGGAGATCCGCACCTTCTTCTGACCTCTGTGGGCATTGCACAACATGGGTGCACTAACACACATGCAGGCAATATACTCATACACATAAATAAAATACTTTAAAAAAAGACACCAACTGCTGGTGAGGACATGGAAAAGGGGAATGCTCATTCACTGCTGGTGGAACTCAAACTGTGCAAGCACTGTGGAAAGGAATATGGAGAACTTTCAAAGAACTAAAAATGAATCTACCATAAGATCCAGTTATACCACTCTTTGGCATACACCCAAAGGAGTCGTCCTACTGTAGAAATACCTGTACATCCATGTTTGTTGCTGTTCTCTTCACAATAGCTAAGAAATGGAAACAACCTAAAAGTCCCTCAACTGACAAACAGATAATGAAAATGTGATCCACTTACACAATGGAGTTCTACTCCACAATAAGAAATGATGAAATTTGTAGGTAAATTGATGGAACTAGAGAGTGTTATACTAAGTGAAGTAACACAAACACAGAAAAGCAAACGACTTATGTTGTCCCTCATTTTCAGATTGTGGCACCAATCCCCTATATGTGAGTATATACCTGATTAACACCAGGAGGAAAATGGGAAGGATACAAGGAGGTAAAAGAAAAAGAAAAACCCCAAAAAAGGGGGAGTAGTAGGGAACAGGTGTTACGGGGGAGAGCGGGAGTGTTTGGAGGGAGGAGAGGAGAGCAAACGTGCAAGGGGCCAAGGTGTCAGGAGGAGGGAAGTCAGGACGGGGGGATGGTGGAGATAATGCTGGTGCTGCCAGAAAGGGGGGAGGGAGGTCGGATGGGAGCAAAAAGAGCAGGGATGAATGAATCTTGAAGGGCTAAGGAACCCAGAGAAATGTGATGCCTCCAAAATCCCCTGAGAAATGCAGAGTGTGTAAACGTTAGTGTATACACATACCCGGGGGCTGTTTGGCAAGGAACACACTGCCAGAAAGAAGGTACCTCCCTTTGTGTGGTTGGTGACAGTGCTCCAAGAGACTCCCAAAATAAAACAGCCTACTGCCAAAGTTCTTGATTATCTCCCAGAACTAGAAGATAACACCCTACTGCTGAAGACAGGACATACTTGGGATTACAGGACTTGGAGCAATGGAGCAGGAACTGGCCCGGGTCATCTACCTGAAGTTTAGCTCCCATAATGCTAGATGATAACATGCAAACTGCTAAGGGAGAAAATCAATCAATGGTCCAACCCAACCCTAAAACCTAATAACCATAACAACTGGCACAGCACAAGGCCTCTACTGGTGCAGCAGTGGCTCTGTCATCTGGGGTGATCAACAGCTGTCTGACTGGACTTAAACCCCTCTCAATGGGAGGGAACTCATGTGTGGCCCTGTAAATACAGCCAAATACACATGATTGGAGAGGACACAAATCCTAGAGAAAACCCTTTATCTGTCATATCTCTAGAGAAATTAAATTTCTTATCATATGCTAAATATGGATCCTTTTATTTACAGACAAGCATACAGCAC
This sequence comes from Eospalax fontanierii, assembly GCA_035773235.1. Classification (NCBI taxonomy): domain Eukaryota; kingdom Metazoa; phylum Chordata; class Mammalia; order Rodentia; family Spalacidae; genus Eospalax; species Eospalax fontanierii. The sequence continues at coordinate 95,902,630 of CM069528.1, read as the reverse complement.
ACCACTCATCAAAGCTTCTTTTTGCAAAAGAAGGAAACTACAACAGAACCCCACAACTGGTCAAACATAGAGAATATATGCCTGAGAGATGCCCGGTCCTAGGTGACACATCTACAGTTGAACCTCTACACCTAAGGCTCATGGAACACAGTTTAGTGAGAGGTAGAGAGAAAACTAATGCATCCTTCAACTCTCACCAGTGAAGCTTCTCTACACAACATAGCACTCTGTGCACACACCCAGACCAAGTTTTAAAGAATAAGAGACTGCAGAGTGTGTGTGCCTGGATAGGATTCCTGTATTCAACCTCACCCTCCCATGGCTCAGGGATCATTGCAGAAGAGGGGGTGGAAAGATTCTAAGAACCAGGGTTGGTTCATGAACTCAGGGAAGGAGAGGCTTTCAGGCCACTGGAAGCTTGTACATGTGAACTTGTGGCAATGTTGGCATCAAGCACAAGACCCATGCCAACTCAATTAGACAAGGGCCCAGAGTGGAGCAAGAGAAACTAGTGGCAAGCCAAACCTAGAATGAAAACTATTGGAGACTGATTACTACTGGAAGAGGGAGAATATGTCTTCCTTACGATCTCTAGATAGGCTGACCAGACTCCAGAGGATAAATTTGCACTAAAGGACATCTGAGTACAAATGCTTGACTGGATAGGACTGAACATGTGTGGTAGAATACATGAGGTCTGGTGGGGGTTGGGAGGGCGTCTAAATTTGATTAAGAGCTTATGTATGAAATATATGAAAGTTCAATAAAGCTTTTTAAAGTATCCAGTTACCATAAATCTAACATCCATATTTCACCCTTGGCTGGAATATATGTAAGAAGACAAGAAAGATGAAACTTAAGAAAAGCCTAGGGTGCCTTGATGGATCATTAAAGGAAGCTTCCTCCAAAACATTCTGAAATGCTCTTGTATTTGTCCTAGGGGAGGATTTTACACCCCAGATGAGAAACACACCTTTTTTTTATAAAGTGAGAGAACTTATATAAATTCAGAAATGAAAAGGAACTTACATCATTCGAGAGTACGTATGGGAATAGATGATCTATAATTGATCTATGTAAGGTGCATCTACCTTCCCCAGGGACTATCTCCCGCAGTAGGAATTTGAAGTAGATCAGGTGTGGTAGCACACACCTTTAATCCCGGTACTTGGGAGGCAGAGGCAGATGGATCTTGTGAACTTCAAGTCAGTCTGATCTACATAGGGAGTTCTGGTAGCCATTCAGGGATACATAGTGAGACCTTGTCTCAAAAAAAAATTTTTAAGTAGATGTGAGAATAATCAAATCACTTCTAGCAGTCTTTCCAAATTACCACAACTAGAGTAAGAAGTAGATTTCATACTATGATCCAATGCACATAATATCATTTCACAAAAGAACAATTATTCCCACTTATGTGATACACTTTAATATTTTCTAATTTTTCTTAATACTTGTCTTGGCCAGTTAAATTGATTTCACAAACAACTATATTTGTCAGATTTACATTTTTATAACAAATATCTGAATTAAACTTATAAAGAGGCCAGTTTTATTGTGGCTCACCATTTTGGAGATTTTAGTCCTTAATCAACTGGCCCTATTACAAGATAGTAAATCACAGCAGAGGCATGTTTATGAGCAAACAGTCAATCAACCTCCTGGCCAGGATGGAAAAGGAGCTAGTGACATTAGCTTCTTTGGGGGCATACTCCCAATAACCTAAAGACCTTCAACTAGCCTTCACCTCTTAAAGGACCCACTCCCCCTCCCCCCGCAATAATGCCAAGTCAAGGACTAAACTTTAACATATGGGCCTCTAAGGGATATTGATGATCCAAACTATACCAGTCACTAATGATCCCCTGTCTACAATGTGTAATAAGAAGGAAATATCTGAGTATAAAACAATCTTTAATTAAAAGGGTATTAAAGAAGCACTGGCATCCAGGCATGGTGGTTCATGCCAGTAAACCCAACACCCAGATGACTGAAGGCTAGCAAGTTTGAAGCTAGCCTGGGCTACATAGTGAGACCTTGTCAAAAAAAGAAAAAGGGTATGACATAGTAGTGCACACCTTTAATCCCAGCTCTCTGAGGCAGAGGCAAGCAGATGTCTGTGATTTCCGGGCCAGCCTGGTCTACATAGCAAGTTCCAGGTCAGCCAGGGATGGAGTGAAACCTTATCTCAAAAAACAAAAAAAAAAAGGGGGGGAAGGAAAAGCATTGGCTAAAAGGTATGTGTGTGAGCCAAGGGATATGTTGACACTGTTGTCCATAAAAACTAATTATTATTCTATCAGTTTGCCCACCTTGTTCTAGTTTGCTTTTCTGCTGCTATGAAAAACACTGAACAAAATCAACTTCAGAGGAGCAGGGAAAGGTTTATTTGGCTTACTGGTTACAGCCTATCAAAAAGAGAAGGCAAAGCAGGGGCTCAAGGCAGGAAGCTAGAGGCAGAAACTGGAGCAGAGACCATGGAAGAACACTGCTGACTGACTTTCCCTGGCTTATTCATATAAAGCTACTTTCCTGAATAAAGCCCAGACTCACCTGCCAAGGGATGGTGCTGCCCGTCGTGGGTTGGGCCCTCCTACACCAATTAGCAATCAAGAAAATGCCCCACAGACATGGCCACAGGACAACCTGATGGAGATAATTTCTCAACTGAGGCTCCCTCTTCCCAGGTGATGTGAGTCAAACTGACAAAAACTAACCACACGCACTCCTAATAATTCAGCTTTTCTTTTTCATAGGCTGGCTGCTCTCAACTACGTGAAAACTAGAAATTATTTCATAAGTTCCCTTGAGTATAATCACTGTCTTCTTGAGTCTCCAAGTCTCAGAAATGCCTGAAAAAAAAAGTATTCCACAAGGATATCAGGTCCTAATCCTGAAACCTTCAAGTATTATCCTACATTGGAAAGGGGTCTTCAAATATGTGATTAAATTAAGGGTCTAGAAATGAAGAGTAACCAGGATTAGCCAGAAGGGTCATAAATATAACCATGTATATATTTTAAGAGAATTAGTGTGAGATCTAACACACAGAGGAAAAGCCAATGAGAGAGCAAAATGCTATTTAAGACATAGTCTTGAAGGTGGAAATGATGTGGGTACAAGTCAGTAAGCGACAGCAGCCACCAGAAGTTGGAAGCATCAAAGATCTGACTCTCCCCTATAGTCTCTGAAGAGAGCATAGCCCTGTGATACCCTGATTTTAGTCCACTGACTGTGAATTTCAAATTTTGACTCCCAGAAATTTGAGAAACAAATTCATCTTATTAAATCACCAAGTGTGGTATTTTATTAAAGCAGCTTGAAGAAACTAATATGAGACCCATGAACTTGACTTAATAACAATCACAGTGCAAAGTACACACCTATACCCCTCTATACCTTGTGCTATGGTTTGGGAATGTCTCTCAGAGAGAGGTTCACAGGTTGAAATTTAATCCTCACTGTGAGGTATTAAAAGGATGGAATATTAATTCTATGAGTCTTCTGAGGTGGGGCTTTTGGGAGGTGATTATAATTTTAAAAAGCCATCAGGGTGGAGTCCTCACATTTGGAATGCTAGTGATTTTATCATGGGAGAGACCAGGAAAGACACATATTGACCCCCTGTCTCTTGCCATGTGCTGCCCTGCACCACCTTAGGATTCTGCCAGGGACCTGGGGAAGTAACTCAGAATCTATGTAAAAGCCAGACACAGTAATGAATGCAGCATACCCCTACCAGGATATCAGAGATGGAGACAGAAATGCTGAAAACTCCCAAGTCAGCTAGCCTGGTACACTCAGCAGTGAACATCAAACAAGGTGGTAGCAGAGTGATAATACCAGAGGTTGTCCCCTGATCTCCACATGCACACCAGGACATGCACACACAAGTACTCACACATAGAAATGTGCACACACACACACACACACACACACAAAGGAAGGTAAGAAAGGCTACTGTCAAATGTGGGCCCTCACCTTCAGAACAGAACCAAGGGCCTAAATAAATCTCTTTTTAACTTAACAAACTTGTGACATTGGGTTATTAACAAAAGAAAAAGAATACATCTTGCTGTGTTTTAACAAAGATTTACATGATTTATAGCAATTCACAAAACAAACTGATAACATAAGTCGGTGTAAATGTTAAAAATGGGGACATACAAAGTGGAACCAACAAGCATTGTGCAAAAACAGCTGGTCCTCCATGTTCATGGATTCTGTATCTTGGACTCACTCAACCATAGATCAATATTTGGAGGAAAGTGTGTGTCTGTAGTGAATATGGGTAGAATTTCTTTTTCTCATCATTATTCCTTTAACACTGCAGTACAACTATTTACACATCTCTTATACTGTATTAGGTATCATAAGTAATCTAAAGATGATATAAAGCACACCGTATGTTGTGCATGTAATATGCAAATACCACATCTCATACAAAGGAGTTGAGTATCCATAGATTGGAACGTCCATAAGATATTCAGAAAATAAGTGCTGGCCTCTCAATCCAACTATCAAGCATTCAGTAAGTGCAGATAGTAATGCCTATAAAATGTGGTTTGCTTGAAAGGAGTAAAATACTATAGAGATACTATAGTACTATAGTATATACTATAGAAATACTATAAGTATTTCACTCCTATCAATGAGAGGTTAGGATAACTACTGAAGAGATCAGCCTTTCATTGGGGTCTCTCAGTTCTTATCTTTTAAAAAGAAAGAATTTGATGGAGACACAGTTTAAGCAGTTTGTTTAACAAAGCAAAGACTCTAAAGACAGGAGTAAGCTGTCCTGGCATCTGCATTATAGATTTCAAAGATGTTTTATGAATATCTGTGAAGTGGGTGCCATATTAATAAACTAAGGTGGCTCAGACCTCCTTTTTAGGATATTTCTTCCCATGATCTTCTAGAAAAACGTATAAGGGAGGTCAAAATTACAATGTAAATATTGTAATGAACTCCAGGTCGTTTGAGGATACAGACCCTTCACTAGTTCATTGTGAGCAAATGCCTAGTACGGTAATTTTTTATATAGTGTGAACGACTTACACACAGTCTCAAGAACAGTTAGTCACAACCGGGCATTCTGACCATCAGGAGACACAGCTACATAGATACAGCTGCAGTTTTGTCATTTCTTAAGCTGATCCCTTTTTGAAATTTCTCAATATCTCATGATTGATTTCATAACTGTCTATTGGAGAAGGCATTTTCTTGACACATAATTAAGGTATCTTGCTTTTTTAGTTGACATTTTATCACAAAACCAGAGGCCAGGGATCGGGCTGTCTTTTAAGACTCCGGTTCCAATTCTACAGCTCATGTCTGCTACCTAACAGGGAGTCCCTGCTTCCTGACGGGTAGAGAAATAAGATCCAAATAGAGCCATTTACCCGAGCCATGAGGGAGCAAGGAAGGCCTCTGGCGGTTGATCCTGAATGATGTATTAACGGGTGAGCTGATACATGGAAGAGGAAAGGAATGACACCCAAGCGGTAGGCTGACTCCAACCCGGGCAAGTAATGCCCTTGGGTCATCACATACGGTCTAAACTGAATGAAAAGAAAAAGGAATCAGAAAGGAGGGAAAAAGCTGCATTTCAAAATCACTATTACCGCTTCAGAGATTATGGAAGCAGTTCTGTAGCTATTCTCAAGGAAACAAAGCTGGTGAATACTCCAGAACCTCCCAGGAGGTTCACCCTCAGAACCTGGCCAGCACCCCGGCTTTCCGCGTAGACGGAGAAGCAGTGCCCACCGCGTGACCGCTATGTGTGACCCGAAGCCCCGCCCCCAGGAGAGACCGCTAGTGGTTCCGGGTTATCAGCAGAACTCCGCTCTAGCCACCAAGCTGTGGTCTCTCTACTGCTTTCTGAAGCGGACATCGACGAGAACTGGGAGCCGGGGCACAGGGTGGGCCTTCCTGGACGGGAGCGGGACTTCCTTGCGGAACTTCCGGTACAAGGCGGGACTTCCGGTGCGGACGCAGGCGAGCAAGGTCAGGAGCAGGTAAGGCTTTGAGGCTGTTGTGAGTCGGCAGGGAGAGGTCGGCGGTGGTGCTGGAGGCCTGCGGGTCTCTAGCCTTGTGGAGGTGCCAGGATCGGAACGAGTCCTTTAGTGGCCTGCCTGGACGTTTTACGTGTGGCCCATGAACTCCTCGCCTTTTTTGCGCTTCCTCTCTCCGAGGCTAGCCAGCCCTCAGCACCGTAGCTTTGGGAGGAAGATAAAGATTAATTTCTTTCTTTACTAGCTTAAAATGCAAAAGGCAGGACTGGAGCGGCGGCTCAGCCGTAGATCGCTTTCTACCTCAAAGCTGTTGCTGCCTGCTAACCAGTGGGTGGTTTGGTTTGGTGTTTTTTTGAGACAGGATCTCCCTGGTATCCTTAGCTGGCCTGGAACTCACTAGGTAGACTAGGATGGCTTCCATCTCTCAGAGATCCGCTTGCCTCTGCCTCCCAGTTGCTAGGATTAAAGGCCTGAAGCACCATGTCCAGCTAACCAATGGGTTTTGTGGGACTAAAGAAAGCTATGCTCCCAGAAAAACTTAGACGCGTAGATACACGTTTCAGTATAAAGTTTTATACCTTCCAAAAAGCAGCCGAAACCAAATTTGTTGACACACTACCTTTGAGAAAGAAAAGACAAACTTAATCCAAAGCCAATGACTGAAATAGTCTTTTAAATAAATTAGACTTAGAAGCTGGGCAGATGGCTCAGTGGATAAGGTGCTAGCTGTACCAGTCTGAGGACCTGAGTTTGATCTCCAGTTCCCATGTTAAAAAAAAAAAAATGAGCCAGGAGTGGTGGCACTTGCTGGGGAAACCAAGAAAGGAAGATTCTCCCCACCCGCCAGGGTCACTGGTCAGCCAGTCTGGGCCAGACAATAAGCTCCAGGTTCAATGACAAACCTGGTCTTAAAAAAAGAAAGTGGAATGGGAGCTGGAGAGATGGCTCAGCAGTTAAGAGCATTTGCTGCTCCTTCAGAGGACCTGAGTTGAGTTCCCAACACCCATGTGAGGTGGCTCACAACCACCTGTGACTCCAGTTCCAAAGGGTCCAGTTCCCTCCTCTGGCCTCCACAGTACTCCTCCTCCTCACAGAACTGCATACAGACATACATACATAAATAAATAAATATTAATAAAATAATGTGGAGAGGAATTAGGGAAAATACCAAACATTGATCTCAGGCCTTCACATACATGAGCACACATGTACATGTGCACACATACACTACACTAAATAGATACACCAGAAAGATAACAAAACTTGCCCTTTTTGCTGGGGGAAAAAAACCCACAAGCATTTTCCTCATACATGGGCAGAATGTGATTTGCTTGGCATATTTAAGTGACTTGTTTTTGCTTTACATTTTCAAGACCAGTTATCTTCACAACACTGTAATTTCCTTCCATTCACATTTAAGGCAAAATGACATTTCAAAGTAACTATTTGTAACTCCTAGAATAGTTTTATATCAAATCTAATAGACATGTAAATTCTTTGACTTTTTATGTCATTAACATGGTTATATTTTTTCTTTGAGCTATCTGGCTGGCCCTAAACTGAAAACACACATATGCACACACACACAAGGTGATTTATCAATCTTAGGACCAAAGGTTACAAAAAAATTACTTTTTAGCCTTTGCTGCTACTGCTGCTGTTTGTGTGTGTGTGTGTGTGTGTGTGTGTGTGTGTGTGTGTTTTAAACCAGATGGCTCAGTGAGTAAAGGCAGTTTCTGCCAAGCAGGACAACCTGAGTTCAACCTGGATTCTGCATGGTTGAAGGAGAAAACCCACTACCACAGTTGTCCTCTGACCTCCATGTGTATAGCATAGCACTTCCAGGCTCACTTTCCCTTAGCAAGTGGCTCTTTGCTTCTAGTCCAGGGCTGTGGTGTGAAAAAGTTTGTCATAAAAATTTTAGGACTTGGATTTTTAAAGTGACCTTATTATATATCCCAGTTACCTGCAAAGTGGGCCCACAGCTATCCTAACATTCTATAATGGCTTCGGCTGCTTTCAGTGAGCCCCTCACCTTCCTACTCATCGGGTCACAAAGGTGCTCACTCCTCCTCTGTACTTTGTCTTGCTTTGTAAATGAGGATGTCACTCCAGGGAGGTATAAGTTTATTTAACTCAGTCAAAATTCGCTCTCACTCTCTCTATCTCTCCAAAGAGGACAAGGAATCAACAGATGTGTCTATGTGGAACATCAGGCTTTCAAAGAGGCTTGGGTTTTTCCATTTTGTTTTTGGTTGCCATTTCCCAAGTACGGCTGTCCATACATTCTCACAGTAGTCCTTCAGGCTTTCTTTTCAGAGAAAAGAGACAAGTTTAGAATAATTTCAGAATAAACCAGGTAAGAAATGATAGCCAGTATGCAAAACTAGGTCTCAACCTGTGACTTCTATTTAAAAACAAAGTGATTTAGAATTCAAGGTATATTTTCTTAAAAACACTGTCGTAAAATGATAGTTTCCAGGCTGCTCAAAAGTTATGATTATATTCTGAGGCTGGAGAGATGGCTCAGTGGTTAAGTGCACTGGCTGCTCTTACAGAGGACCCGGGTTCAATTCCTAGAACCCAATGACAGCTAACAACCATCAGGAACTCCAGTTCCGGGAAATCCATCGCTTTCTTCTGACCACCTTTGGGCATTGCACAACACGAGTGAGTACATATGCAGGCAATACACTCATACACAAAAAAGTTTTTCTATTCTATGTAGAAATTCTGTGCAATTACAGTAGAAATTTATTCTGATGCCATAATAGTAATTAAGCAAAACGGGGCAAAATTAATAAACCATTTTATTATTTTTTTAAAAACTGGTGTTTGGGAAAAGATTAAAGACAAAAAAGAAAGAAAAGACATACAGAGAAACTTACCGCTTCTAAAGGTGACTTCTGGACATCTGCAAGGCCTTGAAATATTTATGACCCTGATTTCTTACTATTTTCTCTTCAGACATTAAACCATTAGTGACCCTTACTAGCCTGGGGTGGCCCTGCTGGCCCAGCACTGCCTGGTTGGGGTTCAGAGTGGTAAACGATTTGAGGTTGACATTCTGCAGTTGGTTTGAGGTCAACCTCTATTCTGTTAATATTGAAATAGGCATTGAAACGTTCTTCAAACAGTTTGATTTCTTGGGAGCACTATTTTGAAATTTTATCAGATGCCCCACACTTACTCTGTCTTTTAGTAGGTATGTGGGAACCTCTTTTCTCAGCAGGTGGCACTTCACTGGAATTCTTATTTCCTCTCACACTCCTGACATTATTATTTTGTGTTCTCTTTTATATTGATTTAATATAACTATACTTCCTAAGGGTAATGTGTAAAAAATTGAAGAGCTATTTTGGCATCATTTTCCTAAGATTTTTTGGTATAGTTCTCTCCTTTTTTTTTTTTTTCCAAGATAAATTTATGCCCTTTTTGTGTTGGGAAGTCATGGAGCTGGAGAGATGGTTCTTCAGTTAAGAGCACTTGCTCTTGCAGAGGACCCAGGTTCAGTTCACAGCACCCACACAGTGGCTAACAACCATCTATAACTCCAGTTCCAGGGGAGTCAACATCCCCTCTCACCTCCAGGAGGATTGCACACAGGTGGTATAGCTACATACATGCAGGCAAAACACTCATAGATGTAAAATACAAATAAATCAAAAAAATTTAATCAGCTCAACCAAACTATCCCCTACATAGTCTTTCAGTCAAGAATTCTCATCTTGGTATTAAAGTTTAACATAGATTGATATATTCTGTCAATAATGGCCCATATATCTGACCTAGAATGTGATGTAACATTATTATTCAATGAGAAGCATTTTTTTTGTAAAAGACTGTTTAAATTTTTCTTATTTATGTGTGTGTGTGAATGTATGCATTGTGGATGGGTACCATGGAGGCTAGAAGAGGGCACTGAATCCTTTAGAGCAGGAGGTAAAGGCAGTTATGAGCTGCCCCACCTGGGTGCTGGGAACTGAACTCATGCCCTCTGCAAGAGCATGAAGCACTGTTAAGCACTGAGTCAGGTCCAGGCCCCAGAAGCATTCTTGATTTTTATATGTCCCTTATGTGTTAGTGTTTTTGTTTGTTTGTTTTTTGTTTTCTACGTCTATCAGCTATAATTTTTGAATATCCTAGTTTTCTTTCTTACATGTATTTCAGCATTCTGTGCCCTGAAGAAAAAGTTACTGTTGACCTAGTTTGCATTAAGGCTGATCAATAACATAATTCCTAGGTGATTTTTTTTCAGAAATAGCAAATCTTTTGAGCTGTTGAGTCTTACTTGAGCTGTTGAATTTTCATTTGTATAGAACTATCTGTTTTTTTCCCAAATGACTCTCAGTTGCTAGGCAGAATTCAATCTAGTAACCTAGAGGCCAAATGACCTCATAACTCATTAGCAGTTCTCAGAACCATCTGGTGCCCTTGAGGAGAACAGTGTTCAAAGGACTGGTAATAAAGACAACAGCATAATTATTTCTGCCGTGATTACACCTTTAGATGGCAAGCAGTCAGCATATTTATTTGCAGATTGCTTAGGTAGTTGTTTTCTAAAGGTATAATAACAGTGCCTCGGCAGAAGAACTTGTTTCCCTGTGCTCTTCATGGAGCCTGGAAGTAAGTAAACTGACAACCAGAAAACAACCTATTGAATCACAAATAAAGTCATTGTAGGAAAGTGTACCAAGGAAGTAATAGTATGTGGACACAGAATATAAAAATTGCAGGTGTGAAGCATGGAAAGAAAGTAGCCATTTGAACTGGATCATTTCTCAACTCCAGGGCATATCCTACCAATACTGCACACTGATTTATGGGTAGCTTGCTATATTTCTATTTTCTAAAATGTCAACTAGATAAACTTAGAATTTCTCACACCTGTTTGTCTCCTAATTTTCTATAGGAAATCTTGCCCCTTCCTGCTCAAGAAATGTCTTCGCTTTCAGAATATGCACTGCGCATGTCTCGTCTGAGTGCCCGGCTCTTTGGTGAAGTGGCCAGGCCTACTGATTCTAAGTCTATGAAAGTGGTCAACCTGTTCAGTGAACAGCCCTTGGCCAAGAGGAAGGAAACTCATGACTGGTATCCAAATCACAACACATATTTTGCGCTCATGGGCACACTCCGTTTCCTTGGCCTGTACAGGTGATGAGAAAAACATATAAAGGGGCTTTGCATGAAATGGCTTTGGTAGATCAGCAAAGAAAAAAAAAATTAGCTTTTCTGTTCATACAGTGTTGTGAGAACATTCGGGTAGCTAAAGGTACAGTTTGGCGGGGGAAAGGCCTCTTTAAGAATAGCTATGGTGGGAGGTGGAGAGGTGGCTCCAGCACTGGCTGCTCTTGCAGGGACCCAGGTTTGGTTCCCAGCACCCACATGGCAGCTAACAACCATCAGTTAACTCCAGTTCCAAGGGATCTGATGTCCTCTTCTGACCTCTGGGCATTTGTATGCACGTGATGCACTTATATACATGCAGACAAAACACTCATACACATAAAAATCGATCAGTCGAAAAAATGTCATACTGAATAAACAAGAAAAAATGTGCTTATTGGAAGACATGTCTTAATTATGTCTAAAACATGACAACATTGAATTGTACTGAGCTATAGAGAGATATAATTATTCATTAAGAGTGTTCTGAAAAGGATGCAAAAGACTGGTCCAAATGCTGAGGAAGAAAACCTCTGGAGCACCTCGGCTGCCAGGACAGCTGGTTCTCGGTACCAGATGAACAGAGTCCCCGCCCCACACCTGACCTGCCTCTTAGTGGCTGTGTGGAGGCTCCTCTGCTGGTGGCAGCTTCGCTAGCATTCTTGCTCCTCCCACCTGCTTCTGGCATTTTCATTTTGTGCCTTTCTGATACATTAATTTGACCTTAGTAAGTTGTAATTGACTTTTTTGGAGGTGGGGTTGTGGGTTTTGTTTTTTGTTGTTGTTTTTTGTTTTTTTTAATTGGTTTTGTTTTGTTGTTGTTTGGTTGGTTTGGGAGTCTTTTGAGATGGAGTTTCCCTGTAGCCCTAGCTGGCCTAGAACTGCTATGTAGACCAGGCTGGCCTCAATCTCACAGAAATTCACCAGCCTCTGCCTCCCAAGGGCTGGGATTAAAGGTATGCACTACCATGCCTGACCCTATAATTCACTTTTAAAGGTAATTTATAATTCATACAACTCTTAACACTGTGCTTTTAGATAGGTCTAAGAAGTAAATTCTTAGGACAATACATCTTTGTAGAAAGAAGGAACAAAGATCAAAAAAAAAAAAAAAAAATATTTGAGCTTTGCATGGTAGGACATGCCTTTAATCCCCACCCTTGGGAGGTAGAGGCAGGAGGAACTGTAGGACCAAGGCCAGCCTGCTCTACATAGCTAATTCCAGGCCAGCTGGGGCTACAGGGAGACCAAAATAAATAAATAAATTTTCAAAAAGATCAAAGTGGTCATATTTCTTAAAATTGTTTTCATTACCAAACGAATATGTTCTTATTACAAAGAATTCAAACAGTACATAATTGTGTAACATTGGAATATATACCATCTGTTAAGTTTAACATGTTTTAATTGGCTCTATTAATTTGGAGCTATTTGTTATAAAATTTAAGGCACAGCATGATGCCTTTTCCAGAGAGCTGAAGATTAGTACTTTAGTTTATCTAACATATGTCTTAAATACCTTTCCATGTGCTGATACTTGAGACAGACATTAAAAGAACAGCAGTAGACAAAACAGTGGACAGTCTATGTTAATGTATTATTAGGAATTATAGTGTAGGACCTATTTTGAGTGTCTGGAGTTCTTAGGACTATCTCCTTTGCCATTAGTCTGGACTCAGATAATACAAACTAATTTTATTATGACCCAAAATAAAATATCAGAAGCCAGATCCCATGGAAGATTATAACCTGTAACAAAATCACATTCAACTCTTAATATGTCTGTTCGCTGCTCCTCATTTATTTGAAGAACAAAGCTGGCTGTCTTTGGAGACAGGAGAAAAATACTAAGTACTTAAGTTTTCCATGGAAAAGCAAAATTATTTTTATGTATTTAGTCAGTAGTTATGGTAAATGGTGCCTCTAATGATAGGCCATCTGTAGCATCAGGCAGGACAAATCTAGGCATCCTTCAATAAAGAAAATCTGATTCAAGGGCCTGCCAAAGAGGGAGGGAAGCACAGGCTCCCCAAAACACTGATTCATTTAGTTAACTGGGTGTTGTGGTATATGATCGGCAGACAAACCCCCCTGCCTTTGTGGAGTTCTCTGATTGTGGACAGGAACGGGGGGTGGGGGAAGGGAAAGTGGAAAAATGATGTAATAAATGAATTGTGATATGTGACAAAGTTGAATGTGCTTGGGGTGGGGGGATGGCGGACTGGCTGAGCAGGATCTAGGGTGCTGACAGGACCTGTGGTGGACGGAGAGAAAGTGTATTAAACAGGGCAGTCAGGGTCAGCCTGGTTGAGGACAGTAGGTTTAGACTTAGCCAGAGGCTCCTAGGTAACAAGTGAACCTGGAAGAGCTTGTAGGGCAGAGGCAAGAGTGGACAAAGGCAACTCTTCCTGAGGAGGGAGTGTGCCTGCTTGCAGTGACCCGGGAGTGGTGCCGGGTAAGGAAATAGTTGGGGGCAGAAGGCAGTCACAAGCGCCTGGCATGAGAAAGAACGGGGCTTTTTCTCTAGGTGAAAGGGTTTGAACAACTCAGTGACATGATCTGACATACAGATGAGTTACTCTGGCTGCTGTGTTGAGAATTCTTTAGCACAGCTAATCCCAAAGATGTCTGTGGTATATTGTCCATCATGTTCATGAGCTGAAGTACCAGATTCTTTACACCCATTCTTTTTAAAAATAGCCTCACTGGGCCCAGCAAAGCCTTCTTTACATTTAATTCATAAGCTGTTACTACATGTTACCCATGAGGAAAGGAAAGTACAAAGAGGGTGAGTGGTAGAACCCTTATCCAGAAGCCCAGAGCTCGTACCTGGTGGAGCTGCAACTTAAACACAGGTTCAGGTGGGTTCATATGTGTGTAAGTACTGATACTGCTACTCAGCTATCTCTAGACATTTTAATGCAGTTTAGCAGTCCGTTCACATGTACACAGTCCTGACTGCTGTGATTCTTCTACTACTTGGTTTTTGATCTGCTTTTCCATCTGCCTGAGCTTTTCCCAATAAGTCTTTTTATGTAGGGTATCCATTGTCATTACTGCCACTCCAGACACCAGCCCATCTTTAGTAGATAACTAATTCCTAAGGTAGTCAGGATCTCTGTGCAGGAACTGAAGATTATGCTGACATTTTACCCCTCTCAATCTTGACTTAAATTTTTACCAGCTGGGAATCTAACCCAAGGTGTTAGCCTTAATATAGAGAAATTTGGGATGGTTTATTCATAGTTACAAAGACTTGTCTGGGCTTACTTCGCAGTTAACTGCTAGCTGTAACACTGTGAGAAAAAACTCCTAAGTTAATTTTTAAACTCAACCAGTCTGTATGTTAGGGGCCCTTATAATTTCTGTTCAGCATGTTGACCATGTGCTGTGAAGAGCCAGGGATCAACCAACAACCTAAGAGAACAGTGCTAGACTGATGCTTTTCCAATCTGGTAAAAATAACTGGTCGATTTTTTTTTTTCTTTCATCCAGAGATGAGCATCAGGATTTCAAGGATGAGCAAAGGCGTCTAAAGAAGCTCCGTGGCAAGGGTAAACCAAGGAAAGGAGAAGGGAAAAGAACTACAAAAAAGAAATAGTGTCAGCTGGTCGAGAAAGAAAATTTCCTCCTCAGCGACTAAGAGAAGAAAGTGTATTTAATTTTTCTTTTCATGTCTTAGAGGAATGTGGCCTTTCTCAGTGGACATCCTTGTGTGGGTTCAGTCCAATTCAGTTAAGTTGTGACTGGTTTCTTGAACACATTCTAATTCTGCAAATTATTTTGACCTTGGTTTTATAATCTGAAGTTTACCTAATTCTTAATGGAATGAATAAACTATTGTTTAGTGACTTGTTTGGGATGGAATGGGATGTTGGAGAGAGGGATGGGGACCCTCACTAATTGAGTGTCCTGAGCTTTCTTCATTCCTCCATTGCTTCGCACCCATCTGTAACTTTTTATCTCTCTGGCCATTCTATCTTTGTCTTTGTCATCAAGCTTACAAACTTTGTGGCCTCCTCCACCTATTTTGAGGGTACATAAATGGGATCAAAAGCTTTCTGGAAAAAGGAGTATTGAATGCCTGCTGGATACAGGTACTGGAGCATTGGTAATGTAGCAGTTAACAAGAAAAACGGTCTCCAGCTCATGGAACTTTAAGTCTTATTGAAGAGACTAATGGAATTATGAATAAAATATTAAATCCTACAAAGAGGGAAAAAGCTGTACATTTTGAGACTATGAGTGGGTGGATAGAGATAGTTCAGGAAGCACATTAGGAAATTTAGAGATCATTCAGAAGAAATTATATTTAAGCTAAGCCTGAAGGATAAAAAAGAAAAATTATGAGGAAATGTGTTTGAGGCAGAGAAACTGAAAAGCCCTATGGTAAGAAGAAATCATCAGATCAAAAAACTGAAAACAGACCACTGACTGGCTCAGGACTGACCAGAAGGACATGGGCCAGGCCAGTTCTGTGACAAAGCTTAAACAGGTTGGTCCTGGTGGTACACACCTATAACCCCAGCTACTAAATAAGTTCAAGGCCAGCCTGGGCAGCTTAGCAAGACCCTGTCTCAAAACAGAAGAGGCAAGATGGTATATGCATGTTGTGACAGTGCATTTTTAACCCACTTTACCTCTCTTAGTCAAAAGGAATTACACAAGCGAGAGCAGCTACTGTAGAGCCAGCAACACTGAATGAGTCCCAGACTAGTACATATGTTTAGACAAATGTTATTTTTAAACATGCATAATCCAGATGGTATGGCTAGGGCTTATAGCTTGTTGGGTGATTTGTGTCTGATGGAACTGAACTGAACTCAAACAGAAGGCTCAGAATCCATTCATTTAAAGCTCTTTACTGAACACCTGCCATATGCCTGGCTCATAACAGTTGTGAGGTGATAGAATGACTAGATTATGTGAATGAGTGTGTACGTGCGATTGCTGTTTCAAAGTACTGGCAAGATCGCAAGCATTTATTTGCTCAGAAAAAGTGCAGCTGAACTAGATACGGGTAGAGGCTGGGGTGGGAGATGGTCACAAGCCTGAACCCAGGATAGCTGTGATTGATTGAAAAACCCCTGATTGTTAGAAGAACTTAGGAAAACTAGTATGATGTTTAGCAAGTGACTACAGTCAATGCCAACAGCAGAACAGAGTCAGAACACAGATGTGTATTTATTGGTTCACTAATGGAAGAGCTCCAGCAGCTTGCAGCAGTGGCTGATGGGGAAATTCTCAGGTGACCCCACAGTAGATTAGTGTGCCACTGCTGCATGCTGAAAGTTAGAAACAAGCTAGAATTTATTTGCACATCCACTGTACCCTAAAACCAACTGTTGGAGTAAATATTATGTGATTCAAAAACAGCCTACACTGAACTGCAGTGGGCCAGCTGGGAGGTAGGATGAGAAGAAGCAATGCCATAGAAGGCAGCACATTTCAGGATACCAATGGCCATAGTTCAAATGAGGATAAATACAGCTGGGGGTGGGGGGACACCTAAAGGTTTACAGTAGCCAGATTGTTATAAATAGATTTTTGGTCAAAACCTAAACTATTTGTGCTTTCCTTCTAATGTTTAGTGTTTAATGTGCACAGAGGATTTTGCCCTGGATTTCAGTATGGCAGTAAAAAGGCTGGGTTTGGGATTCAAAAACTTGGAGAGGTCAAGATGTTTGCTTACCATGATCCTGCGATACCTTCTCTGTTCTTCTGTAAAATCATGATAATGTCTTACTGGATTAACAAAGCACTCTACAAACTATAAAGGGGGTTTTGTGTAACTAGCCAGAATTCCTGTTCTACTAGCGGATCTCTCCCAGGCAGTGTTGACAGATGCCTGCTAGAAAGATATGGTTCCTAGAGCTGGGAATAAGGCCTAGTCGTGGTAGCTGCCTAGCATTCATGAGACCCTGGGTGTGCTCTCCAACACTACAAATGTCAGTGGATGAATACAAGTCATAGTTCTCTTCATTACATGCAGCATGATAGGTCTTAGACAAGAAGTAGGCAAGGGATGATATATAATTGTGAATTCTAACTCATTTTTTAAACAGTATGCACACAAGTATATGTGTGCATATATATGCATTATCTTTATACTGCATGTTCTAAGAAAGAGTAAAGCCAAATTTACAGTTCCACTTCACTCTGTCTTTCCTCATATATTTTCTCCAAAGCTCCTAAGTAACTTGCATTAGAGATTCAGAGCTAGGAACACAAGTCAGGAGCAATAGATGGTATAAAACATCTTTTAAGGTTCCAGTCCTGTCATCCTGGCCTTTTTTTTAAGTACTCAAAGTTCAGGGGTGGATGTGGTGGTGCACACCTTTAACCTCAGCACTTGAGAGGCAGAGGCATGTGGGTCTCTGTGAGTCAAGACCAACCTGGTCTACATAACAAGTTCTAGGCCAGGGCTATACAGTGAGACCCTGTCTTTAAAAAAAAAGTTCAAAAGTCCCTTTTAAAAAGTTTTTAACTAAGTGAACACAATCAAGACAGAAACAAGATAAGTAGATGATGAGATTGAGGTAACTAGAAGAACAATAAAACATTTATACTGTGCGTAAAACAGTGAGATGCCATTAAATGACCTGGTGATATGCAGGCAGCGAACCAGAGTAAGGTAACTGGGATGAAAGCTGGCCACAGAAATACCTGGAGAGAAACGTCTAAGCTCCTTAGGGCTCTGGCCATAATACAGGTTCATACTAAAGAAGAAACTAAAGGTAGTCAACATAGATTCGAAGACCTTTTCATTCTACTGAAGGAAGCATGTTTTCTGAGAGAGGATGGATCCATTTATGGAGAACTTTCTGTGTTCCTGGTATAGAAGATGTGTATTCCTAAGATTCCATTTTCTCAATGAGATAACTAGTGCTCACAGTGGGGTCTGGCTATCCATCTGTGTTTAGCAAGCTATCAGGAGAATATTGAGGGATATTTGAGTCTGAGAAGTATTAACTGAGACAGGGTCTCTGTAACAGGCTGGCCTTTGCAGCCCGGGCTGGAAGCAGTTCTCCTGCTTCAGCTTCTTGAGGGCTGGCATTACAAGTATAAGTCATACACCCAAATCCAGCAGTGTTTCTTAACCTTGGCTGCATAGCAGAGCCACCTAAGGAGTTTTTTTTTTTTTTTTATATCAACACACAGCTAGGAGAAAGGTCAGCATGTGTGAGGCCTATCTAGCATGTGTGAGATCCTAGGTTCAATCCTTAACTTTGCAAAGACATACAGAGAGAGAGAGAAGAGAGAGACAGAGGTCTCCATATTCGTTCATTCATGGGATTCTGAGATTGGCAGACCATGCTCTTTCTAGCACTTGCCAGTGTTAGGTTTGATGGTTACTTGTGGGTCTTGTGCTCGCTATTTGTTTAAACTGTTCTCAGTGCTTATGAAAAGTGCAACATGGACCTGGTGATCAAAGTTAACTAGCTTTGAGTCAGCAGCTTGAATTTAAACCTCAGTCTACATATTTGTAGCTGTGTGATGTTGGGCATAAGATCTAAGCCTCAGACAATTTGTCTGTAAAATGGGGATACTTATCACAGGATGAGAGAAGGCCTTGATAAAAGATGGCCTACAATGCACAATGCCCAGCATGTGGTAAGTGGCATAAAAGTGTTGACATATTGCATTCATTACTTAAGAACTCATTCCTGTAATGCAAAGCAAATTTCTCCTGTCTCTAACCATTTACTAAATATTTGTATTATCAAGAACTGGAGAGATGGCTCAGTGATGAAAAACACTGGCTGTTCTTGTAGAAGACCCCAATTCAGTTCCCAGCACCCACATGGCAGCTAACAATTATCCATAGCTCCAATTCCAGGGAATCCTCTTCTGCCCTCCACGGGCATTACACAACATGGTGCACTTACACATGTGCAGGCATAACACTTATACACGTAAGTTTTTTAAATATTTGTATTATCTTGTTTGTTAGTGCTTAATACACTAACCAGTCCTCATGGGTACTCAGACTGGAGCTTTTTGGATTAACCTCTCTAAGTCAATATCACTTCAGAAAGGGATTCTTCTGTAGATAGATGTAGTTCAGTATGTGCTTAGCATAAATGAGGCTTGTGTTCAAGACCCAATAAAGAAAGGAAATGGAAGGGAAGGATTTATTAAAGCATTATTTCCAAGTTGTTTCAAGAGACTGGAAAAGGGTATTGAAATGTTGATCAGCACATCTTGACCTGAGGAACTAAATGCCAGAGAACTATTAAGTAGTACAGCTTCACTGAATTCAAAGGTTCTCTTTTAGCACTCAAAGTTGCCTTTCTCCAGTGGCTACTAATGTCGTTTGGGGTTTTTTTGTTTTGTTTTGTTTTGTTTTTTAGATTTGGAGGAGGATTGTTTGGTTTGGTTAGGACTGGTTTTGAAACAGGGTCTCATTATGAACTCACTATGTAGCGAAAGCTAGCCTTGAACTTCCTGTTTCCAGCCTCCATGCCAGAAGTGTTGAGATTAAAGGCATGTACAACCATGCCTGGATAGATCTTAAAGTTATTAAAATATGGAAAACTGTCAGGAGAGTTGATCACTCCAACTTGGTGGAGTGACAAATCTGGCATAACTAGAACTAAAAGGCTAAAACTGGGAACAACTGGTTTTGTTTACCTGCTTCTAAAATATAGAATAGATTCTGTGTGCGGGTGGACCAAGTGCTGTGATGAGAGTCTACACTCTAATAAGTGCAACAAATCTCCAACATGGGATATAATGTCCTTCTGATACACAGGGCTTCTAAGAGATGTTCCTAGTGATCCTGAGTTATATTTCCTTAATAGAATGAAGATTATGGTTACGAAGGATATTGACAAGAAGACACTAACTTTATTTGTAAAACAACTGGAACCAATTCATCCTGACATGCAAGGTTCTTCGGCATTGGCTGGGGAGATCAGTTTCTTTTTTATGAAATATTTTCACTCTCATTTTTCCCTTTCACCTCGCCCCTACCAAGTTCATGTCTATATCCCACTAAATTCCATTAGTGCCGCCCATATGTTCATGAGTCTGAAGCCATCCACTGGAACATGGGAAACCTACCATTGGCCATATCCTAAATAAATTTCTCCCCAAGCAATTACCCACTGCCAGTAGCATCTCAGTAAAGGGTGGGGCCTGGGAGAGCACCTCCCATCAATGCTAGAATGTTTTTAGGTTCTTATTGAACATTTGTACATTTCATAGAACACTTCATAATTTAGACCCCCCCATATCCACATCCCCTACACCCCCCATATCCACGTCCCCTACACCCCCACCAGACTCATGCATTCTGCCATACATGTTAAGTCCTATCCAGTCAAGCATTTGCACTCAGATGTCCTGTGCAAGTTCATCCACTGGAGTCTAGTCAGCCTTTCTAGAACACAAGTAAAGGTCTACTCTACCTCACCCAGTAGTAATCAATCTCCAACAGTTCCCAGGCTTGGGCTGGCCCACCTATAATTTTAGTTGGCTTGTTCTTGTGCAGGTAATCACAACTGCTATGAGTTCATGTCCAGAAGACAGCATTACTGTGAATACTTTCTACATGCAAGGTTTGTGTCTGTAAACTCTGATTTTCCATTCACTTAATTTTAACATCATTAGCAGAATAGAGAGAACAAACAGCACCAGTCAGAAGCCTCGGCCTGCACCTATTTAGACTCTGTAGTTTCCAAGAAAAGACATCTCTGGCCTTCAAACTGGAAGACTCAACTCATTAAGTTCTTTCTACTTTAAAATTTCGTGACACAGGCCCGGAGAGATTGCTCAGTGGTTAAGAGCACTGGCTGCTCTTCCAGAGGACCCAGATTTGGTTCCAAGCACCTACATGGTAGCTAACTCTGTTCATAACTAGTTCCAGGGGATCTGTAGCCCTTTCTGGCCTCCATGGGCATTGGACAAGGATGCACTTACATACATGCAGATGAAACACTCATTCATATAAAGTATAAAATACATCAATAAAAATTTTATTTTTTAAATTTCATGACACAGAAAATTTGAGGAGGTCCATTTAAATGGTTCTAAGAAAGTGCTCAGGATTATAAGCTGTGCAAGCCCTGAAAAACAGTTTGATTTGTTCATGTTTCTATCAAGCTGGTATTAAAGAACTGAGCCCTCTGCTCATGCTGCTCTGTGTGCTGTGTACTGTTTGGTAAAGAAAGCTCTTATGGTAGGAAGTGGTACTCCACTATGTTGAACTGAATATTCCTGAGCATTGACTGGATTAAGAATCTGCTGTGTTGGTGGTTTCCAGGTGCTATCAAGGTTATTCCATCTGCACTTGCTGAAATTGTAGAAACCAGCTCTACAGTAACAAAGCCAGGAAGAGAAATGTGCATTGGACAAAGTGGTTGTCCAGCTTTTGTTAGTTTTATTCAGTGCTTTGACACTCACAAATGAAACTATCTCAAGCATTCTGAAAACTGATGATGTGGAAACACTTACTTGACATTCTGAATACAGCAACTGACTGGCCAGACACTAATAGTGTCTGGAGGTGGTAAGGTGGCTTTGGTGTTCCTTGTTCAGAAGGTCGATTCCTTTGTGAATTCCTGGGCTTAGTCTTCAAGTTGGCATTTGTTTTAAATTGTATCAACATGACTTAGAGAAAATTAAATCTTAAATATCTCTTTCAGAAAGATACTAATTTTTTACATTTAATTTATGAATTTTGTGATTTGTATCAAAATTTCAATAGACATTTTTGGAATGTGATAAAATGGTCAAAAATGTCCAAAATTCACTTGAAAGAATAGAGCAAAAGAAAGATTCTAATATGCAAGAATACTGTGGTACCCAGCTGGACATGGTGACTTGTACCTATAACCCCAACACTATGGAAGCTGAGGTAGAGAGATCCTGAGTTCAGGGCCAGCCTAGTCTACATAATGAGGCTCTGTCTCAAAACACAAAAATAGAAAAATGTATGATTCACCAAATTTTGAAACATTACATAATTAAAATTGATTTTTCAAAGCACTGATATTGGTGGTCTTGAAGAAATATTTGTATACCCATGTGACAGCAGTGCTGTTCCCAGTGGACAAAACAGAACAACCCAAGTGCCCACTGTGGATGGGCAGATAAGCAAAATGAGGTGCCAACATATAGCGCAAGGTTACTCAGACTTTTAAAAGAAGGAATTTGTAATATGGATGAACCTTGAAGGCATTATGCTAAGTGTTAGAAATAAGCTAGTCATACACACAAGTCTTCACAATTCCACTTCTATGAAATACCCAGAGTCCTCAGATTTATAGATGAGATGTAGAATGGTGGTTGCTGGATGTGGATGGAGGGGTTTTATGTTCAACAAGTATAAAGTTTCATTTTATAAGATATAAAGACTTTGGGAGATTATGGCTCAGTATGAATGAACTTAAACTGATCTGTATACTTTAAAATGGCTAAGATGGTAAATTCTGTGTGTATTTTACCACAGTTTTAAAAACAGACACTGGGGGCTAGGGCAATAGTCCAGTGGTTAGAAGGATTTACTGCTCCTCTGGAGGGCCAGGGTTCAGTTCTCAGCACCCATACAGCAGTTAACACCTGTCCTTAACTCCAATTCCAAATGATCAGATGCCCTCTTCTGGCTTCTGTGGTCACCAAGTATGCATGTGGTATGCTTACATACATGCAAACAAAACACACATAAAATAAAAATAAAATTAAAAAAGCAAAAACATACAAACAGAAAAACAGATATCAATATTGACACAAGAAAATGTAACTGGCAGATCTCTGTAAGACTGAGGCCAACTAGGTCTATGTAGTGAGTTCCAGGCCAGCTGGGGCTACAGAAGACCCTGTCTTTTAAATTAATAATAATAACAATAATATAATAATAGGTAACTGGACAAAAAATATAACCCGGAAATATTTCTGAGAAGCAAGAATTAACATATCAGGAACCAGCAAGATGGCTCAGTGGGTGAAAGTGCGCATCACCAAGCGTGACAGCCTTGGTTCAATCTCCAGGAGCCTCATAGTGGAAGAAAACCAACTCACCAATTCTTGCAAGTTGTTCTTTGTTCTAAATGCATGCCATAACATGCTCACCCTAATTAATTAATTAATTAAACAATAATACTATTTTAAAAGAACATTATAAAAAATTGTTATTAGATGATGTTGGGACAATTTATCGGCAATGGGATTGGTATAGAAAATTTAAAAAATGGGACTGGAGAGATTGCTTAGTGGTTAAGAGTGCTTGTTGCTCTTGCAGAGGACAACGGTTTGGTTCCCAGCCCCTACACTGAGTGACTCACAATGGCCTGAAGCTCCAGCTCCAGGGGACCCTATGTCCTCTTCTAGCCTCCGTGGATAGGCACATACATGTGCGTAGACCACATACAGACACTTATAAATAAAAAATAATAAAAATTAAAAATAGAAACTACAATTGAATAGATAGAACTGAAAATTTTGTTAAGCCAGGACATAAAAAGTGTTCTCTAACTTCTCTAAACAGTAATCAAAGAAGCCCCTAGGGAGGTTTGTTGGGGAGAAGACTCTGAGAATGGCGGAGAAGGGAGCATCAGGAAGTCTCCCCACCTAGTCAGCAACGGCACTGGCTGAATCTGTCCGATGAAATTATTTTGGAATACTGGAGTCTACTGAAATCTTACAACTTCCAACCGAAAGGCTTGGGAGGTAGACTGCCATTGATTTGGGTCCATTTCAGCCCTTACTACAGTCGCAGCCAACTGTTCAAGTGCGGCTCCCTGGAGGCAGCTATACACATATGTTCCTAGAATAACCTGCATGTGTCCTGCATTGTGAACAGTAAATACCCTACCTTCCAAACAACTATGCTCCCATCACTGACTGTTGCTTCTAAACACAAGGAGGTAGGTGGCATTTCCCAACACTGTTGCCAGCTCCCCCAACCCCTCTAGCTAAAGTGATTTCCAGTGTATTTAAAGGAGAAGTACCCATTTCCTCCTCCATTTTTCTCCTTTTCACCCATTGGAAGCTACACATTAAAGGTGTAGCTTTAAGGTGCCCTTAAAGGCATATCCAGGGAAAATTAGAAAGTAGCCATATGTGTCCAGAAAAGGGCAAGGAGTCAGGAAGACCCAAGAAGACCTTAAATTTACACATTTATCTGTGCCACGGAGATAGCCTATGACAGTCAAAACACAGAAAGGAAAAAGAGCTTAAAACAAAACAAAACCACCAAGTCCAAGGGAAGAGAGACTCTAGTTTCTGAGTTAACACATTACTAGATTCAAATGTCTTTTTTGAATGTATGTGTATGAGTATATTGCCTGCATGTGTGTAAGTACACCTGTGTTGTGCAATGCCTGCAGAGTCAGAAGAAGACGTCGGGCATTGGAACTGCAGTTATGGATGGTTGTTAGCCACCATGTGGATGCTGGGTATAGAACCAGGGTCCTCTACAAGAACAGTCAGTGCTCTTAACTACTGAGTCATCTCTCCAGCCCCAAAATTCAAATGTCATTTTCAATAGTAGCAACGAAATATCACAGAGCATACCAAGAAGTATTTGGCCCATTCAAAAAAGGACTGTGGGGAAGGATGGCTGTGGTAGAATGCTGGCCTGGCATGTACAAGGCCCTGGGTTCAATCCCCAGGACTGAAACCCCACTCCCTGGAAATAACAAACACAGTGGCTGGATTGCTTTCCTCTTCCTACCAGAGTCTATAACCTCAAAGGAAAAAACTGGCAACTTCCTCTGTAAACAACAACATACATAATCTACCAAATATTTTGCAGCAACTTTCTGAAAGAACCAAAAGGAAAAAAGTCAATAAAGCTGTATTAACAAATTAAAAAAATTCAAGCCAGGCATGGTGGCACATGCCTTTAAAAGTCCCAGCACTTGGGAAGCAGAGGCAGATGGTTCTGTGAGAGTTTGAGACCATCCGGGTTTATGTAGAGAATTTCAAGCCAACCAGAGCTACATAGTGAAATTCTGAAAAATTAAAAAAAGAAAAGAAAAAAAAGTCACAGAGTTTTCTGTTACTAAAAATCTGTTGTTATGGAGTGTTATAATTTTAGGATGTTAAATATAATTTTGATGGTAAACACAACGAAAATATTTGTATAATATACACATTTAGAAATGAGAAGTATAAATATTTCACTACAAAAACTCAACTAAACACATATGATTATCATGTAGAGACTAAGACAAAGAAGCCATAAAGCATACAGAAAACAAACAGAAAAATGACAGAAGTAAATGCCTCCATATCAGTAATTACTTTAGGTGTAATTGATCAAAATTTCCAGTTAAAAAACAGACTCACAGAATGGATAAAAATACATGATCCAGAGCCAATGAGATGGTTCAGTAGGTAAGGGTACTTGCCATGCAAGCCTGGAAACCTGAGTTTGATCGCCAAAAATCACATAAAGAGGAAAGAGAGGGTTGATGCCACAAAGTTCTTCTCTAACCTCCACACATACATTGTGGCACCCACACACACTACACATATATATCACATATATGCACACTTATTATAATAATAACAAAGTGTGTATGATCCAATGATATTCTATGTACAAATACTTCTGATCCAAAGATGCCAATGCACTAAAAGTGAAAAGATGGAAAAAGATAGTCTGGGCAAAAAGTGACTGAAAGAAGATGAGTGTACTGCTTTGACTCTGACTCAGTTGGCATCGCTGAAGTTCTGTTGAATGAATGGTATCCCCAAACTCACTTGGTTTGGAGAATAAATGAAGTGGGTAGTTTGATTTTTTTCATCTTATTGTTGTTATTGTCTTTGGTTTTTAAAGTATGTGGGAAAAAAGTATAAGAATACAAAGAAAAGTCAATGCAGGAAATAAAGGAATATGGAAAAGACAGGTGAATGACAATAAATTGAATTAGCGCTAGGATTTACTAAAACTGGAAAATACTGATGCCGGTACCTTGAATGCAATCTTATTTAAAAGCAATCTGAGCCAGGTGTGGTGGCATATGCCTTTAAACCCAGCACTCAGGAGGCTGATGCAAGCCGGTTTAAGGCCCGTCAAGACTACAAAGGGAGACTGTCTCAAAAAAGAAAAACAGAAAACAAAACAAACAATTCTGCTAACATGTATACTAAGCCATTGATAACGCTCATGTCCTTTGACTCAGAAATGCAACTTAGACCCAAATCTTGATTTCTTCATATCATTCTTTAACAAAAAGAATAAATGACTCCTTGAACAAATAGTGGGTTTCAGGCCAAAACAAGTAAAAAACAATATACCAGAAAGTAGCATCGCAGATCCAACACTCTCAAAATAAGCTTTCTCCAAATTGCAGAAGATAGATGGAGGAATCCTGTGGTTGGGACAGGCAGTGTTCTAAACAACCCATTAAGACAGATATTTACTGTAAGGAATTAGCTCACAATTATGGAAGGTGGGAAGTCCTTCAACCTGCCATTGGCATGCAAGAGAGCCAAGGACGCTGGTGGTAAATTCACTCTGAGCAAGGAACCAGGTTAATGTAAACCTTAGATCAAGAACAAAAGATGGGATAGGATGTCCCAGCTCAAGTGGTCAAGCAGAAAAGGGCCAAATTCTTCCTTCCTCCTGCCTTTTGTTTTATTCAGGCCTTCAATAAAGTGGCCAGGGCAATCTGCTTGACTGAGTCCAGTGATTATAATGTTAATCTCATCTCAGACACACCCAGAAATATTTAGCTAATACAGGGACACCCTGGGACCCAGTTAAGGGAACAAGACTTGGGCATCTAGATGACCTGGATTCTGACCTTGAACTGGGAACACATGAAAGATGCCCCACGTCTACTTCGCGTGGCGGTACCCTTCTCACCTAGTCTCCTTCAGCCTATGAGTTTATCATTCTCAACAAGCTCACATGTCTGTCTGGCTTTTTTCTTGGCGAGTCCTTAGTGTTAACAACTTTTAATCTGGTACAATGATCTTGCTGTGGGGCACATTAGGAGATAAAGAGTTAACAAGACTGCCCCAATCCCTAATGCTAAATTTTGGCAGCGTGGTCTGCTCCAAGTTGTCTGTATAAACTGGAAACTTCAACAGGCTTAGGAACACATGACCACAGCTGGCCTTCTTGTATAAAGCAATCTCCTGATCGTCCATCCTCCTCCTTCATCAGTTTTATGGTGTCCCCACTGCATTTTACAACCCGAGTAAACAGCAAGGAGGACAAGAGAGGAAAGCTCAGTGATCTCATTGGGAGAGCAGTTTGTCTCTAACATAACAGGCAGGCCCTCTAGCTCTTCTTGACCACAGGATCTGTTCCGTCACATCACCAAATGCTCACTAGTGCAGGCCACACAAGAACAGGGCAACCCAGTCATACACTGAAAATCAGAACAAGAAGGAGTTATTTCAGACCATCCATTCGACAATGACAACCAAAAAATGTCATTTATTCCCAAATGATCTGCAAAGAGCAAGAATTCTTAGGTAGAAGAAAGTTGTAAACTCAAAATCAAAGGATCCCAAAGTGTTGTAGCTATTCTCTCAGTACAAACAAACATCTGGAAAGACGTCATCGAACTACCTAAAAATGCTGATCTGTTTTATGTTTTCCTGACTATTATTCTGAAGGAGCCCCAACCAATTAAAAACCTTTCTTCCTTCTCACATCCACCACAGTCCGCTGGACTAAGAATTTCACCACTGCCTGGCTACTTTGATTCACAGAAACTGGTCAAGTCAGTCCCAACCTTTCCCTTACCTTTCCTGTAGTACTGGCTTCCAGGCTACCTGGACAGGTGACCTCCAGAGTGAGTCAGCTCCTTTATACCCCTGGCTGCTGCTGCTGCTGCTGCTGCATACTGGCCTGCAAACAATCTCGGAGAGTCCATTTTGTCGGGATGCCTGGTTCCACATCTTCCCTTGCACATGTACTCCTCTCCCGAAGTACAACAATCCACTGAAGATGGAAAGCCAGCTTCCGAGCACATTTTTAGGGAAGATTGTGGTAATCACAAAATTATTATATTTCTTCATTTATATTAAGCATTTCTTGGTAGTTCCAATATTTTCCTGCAGATATATAACTGACGTTACTAAACAGGCAAGTGGTATAAGGCAAGAAAAATAGTAAAGAAAAGCAAGCAAAATAAAAGGTAAACAGCAATCCAAGAGTCCCAATAATTAGTAGCTCTATTCCTAAACCAAACACATCAGAAAACATGCAGGTAATTAAGGACACTTAGCAGAGTTGGCAGAACCCCTCAGGTTAACAATGAACTCTTGAGAGACTGTGATCATGTACCAGCTTGTTCATAAGAGAACAGAGCCAGAGATGTTCTCAGGCAAGACACAAGAGTGGCAAGCATTGCTCTGTGCTGCTTAGCAATACATAGCTATACACTGCTCAGAGACCACATGAAGCATTTCAATAGACCACAGATCAATCCTACATATTGCTCACACTTACTCTGAACATACAGTTATAGCAGTGGTCATTAGAAGAAGCTATTCCAGTCAATTTCTGCTATCTAAATTGACTCTTGCAATATTTATTAGCAAGCTCTTTGGGGAATTCCACATGTAAACCATAGATACTTTAAAGTACACAAAAATGTCAAACAGCTTTGTATACAAAAAGGAAATAATCTAAACCATAGAACTAGCCTAAAGTTTTAAAAAGTCAGCTTTCTTTATAGAAAAAAGGAAATACTCTACATGTTCATCAAAAGGAAGATTAGTAAATAAAATTTATTACATCCAGACACTGGATAAAATAAAACAAGCTTAAAATAAAGGGGCATACACATATATGCATGAAAAACATCAATTATAACATTCTGGAGTCTGGGGCAGAAGTGTCATGGGTTTGAAGTCAGCTACATATCAAGACACTGTCTCAAAAAGAAAAGAAAAGGTCAATGATATGGCATTTAAAGTCAAGTAGCTGGGGCAAGCGACATAGCTCACAGGTAAAAGTGCTGACCATCTGAGTTTGATTCCCCAGGACCCACATGGTGAAAAGAGCAAAACAATTCCCAAAAGCTATCCTCTGACTTCCACATGCACACTGTGGCATGTGCATACACACACACACACACACACACATATACACACACATCCCACACACAAATATAAATAAATAAATGTAATAAAAAATTTTAAATCAAGTAGTATGAATAGTCCATTCTAGTGTTGTTGGGCCTCCAGCACCGCTGTGGCTCCGGCCCACCCTTTTAGGGCGGGGTTGCAGTTCCCTGCACCAGCTTCGGCCAACAGTTTGGGGGATGGCAGCGCTCCGCCAACAATCGCCTCCTCCCAGGCGGCTGCCCTGGCCAACGCCCCCTCCTGGGCCGCCGCTGCCGAGTCTGTGGTACGGTGGGCCCCCAGGCAAAAATGGCGGCCACTGTCCAGCACGCGGGCTGCGGCGGGGCTCGGCAGCTCCAGGCAGGGCAGGACACTGGCCAGCCCCGTTCCGGGCCTCTCGCAGGCTGCCGGGGGCCGGTGATGGTGGCCCACACCGGTAGGACTTGCTGAAGGAGGCAGAGGCAGGAGGATCTGTGAGTTCGAGGCCAGCCTGGGCTACACTGATCAGGTGTCCGCACACGATCCACTGGGAGCTGCAGGCAAACACAGGACGATCGCAACCAACTGTCACCAACCGTTTGGGACGCAGCTGTCAGAGCCTCACCTGAGTCTGACAGCCTATTAAAATGGACTTTGCCTGGCTGCAGTTTACAGGACAAAGATTGATTGGTCCTTCACTCCCTTTTAGCCCCGCCCCTACCCTATATAAGTTATTTTGTAACCTTCAATAAACGAGATCCTGCTTGGACAGACTCCAGACTCGGTGTGGTTTTTTTCTCCAGAGTGGAGAGGAGCCGGGTCGCAACACTCACCATCCTGCTCAGGCCCTGGAGGAGGCCAGCTGGACCAGCTTCTCCACCGCCCTACCTGCCGGAGATTCCAGCATAGTATAACATGAAGCTAAAATTTATGTAGAGAAACCTATTTAGGCACAAATATATATATATACTATATATATATGCATAGTAAAAACTTAGAAGGTTAATTACTAAAGTATTCAATCTCATAACACCTAAGGACCAGGGATTTTAAAAGTTTTACTTTGTGTGTGTGTGTGTTGCTTGCATGTAGGACACCAGAAGAGAGCTTTGGATCCCTTGGAACTGGAGTTTCAAATGGTTTTTAGCCACCATTTTGGGAGCTGGGAACCACACCCAGATCCTCTACAAGAGCAGCAAGCGCTCTTAACCTCTAAGCCATCTCTTCAGTCCCAAAAGAAGACTTTTACTTTTTAGAGACAAGGTTTCACTATACTTCCTAGACTGGTCTTGAATTCCTGGGCTAGGGCAACCCTCCTGCCTCAGTCTCCCAGGACAAGAAGCCTGCTCCACCATACCTAGCTTGAAAGAACTTGAGATCATTTTTTTCCTCTTCATATGGGCATCTATTTTGATATTATTGAATTTTGTTAAATTTGCTTTATTCTACCAAAATTTCAGATATACAATAGCTATTTGAAAAAACTACTATAAAAATTATTTATAGCCTCCACCCAGATTCTCTAAAAGTCAAACACTTAAGGCCCCTTCCTTGTACCCCTCTCATTATATCTCTCTTCTGACTCATGTACGTGTGTGTGCGTGTGTGTGTGTGTGTGTGTGTGTGTGTGTGTGTGTGCTGGAAGGGGGATGGGGACAAGGTGGAGATGTGTGCAAATTTTAAAAACTCTTTGAAGGTAAGGTGGTACTGATGTGATTCCCCTTTACCTCTAAATATTTCCACATGAATTCTCTAAACACAAAGAAATTCTGTCACCTAATCATGATACAGTTATCAAAATGATCATCCAAAATATTACTATTGATGAAATACTGTTAATCTTAAAGCCATATTTACATTTTTCCAATTGCCCCAATAACGATTTTGTTGTCATTTTTTTATTGTATTATATAGCTCCAGCTGACTTGAAATTCACAATCCTTCAGCCTCAGTCTCTCAAGTATTAGGATTGCAGGTATGCATGCCTAACCAAAAATGAGTTTTATGGGAAAGGGAGAGCCCAGAAAACAGACTAAATCCAGTTATCCAATTCTTTAGCCTCCTTCAGTCAGAAGCAGTTCCTCACCTCAGTCTTTCTGATCAGTGCAGTCCAGTCCTTCAGAAGCAGGTTCCTCACTCTGGGTTTGTCTGGTGTTTCCTCAGGACTCTCATAACACCTAAGGACAGGGATTTTAAAAGTTTTACTTTGTGTGTGTGTGTGTGTGTGTGTGTGTGTGTGTGTGTGTTGCTTGCATATGGGAAGCCAGAAGAGAGCTTTGGATCCCCTGGAACTGGAGTTAATGTCACATTCCTCAAAGCTTCCTACCAGGAAGTGCACCTTGTCTCAATGCAATGAGGGTCAACTGGGAACACTAGTTTCAGGTGACACCTTTCAGGTTTCTCTCCTGCTAATTTACTGCCTTTTCCTATGAAGCGGTGACTTTCTAATTCTATTTCCCATCTAGGAAAGCTCTCCCTAGTCCCTATCTATTCATTCTTTATTTCACTCACTCATCAGTGTAAACTTGTAGGGTTTTGTTCTTGTTGTTATACGATCATTGCTCAATTTGATGCACAAACACTCAAGAGTAGATTTTAAATTCAGGCAGATTTGAATTCCAGCTCTCTCAAGCATTACATGCATAGCACTGGGTCAGTTGTTTACTTTCTATGCACTTCTGTTTCCTTTTATGTGACATGAAGACAAAGATGCACTTTCTCCATACATAGCCATGAGGTATGTGTGTGAACTCTTGTAACTGTTCCTTGCATAGAGTAACCCTAATATGAGCAGTAGTTATTATTAATAATATTATTTTCTCACAATTCAAATTCCACTGGAAAAAAAGATGATCTTAGAAATATGGCAAAAAGCCATTAGTGTTTGCTTCCTTCCAGCTGGCTTACATGTGTTTTGTTTACTAGTCCTTTGTGTTTTCTAGCCTTTCCATAATTATTGTGCATTACCTGTTTAAAATATTTTAAGAATAATAAGCAAATGCTATGGAGCAATTTTTAAAAGGAAGATTTTTTTTTTCCTTCCCAAAAACAGATTTTAAAAACTGAAGCCAGACATGGAGGTGCACATCTTTAATTCCAACCCTGGAGACAGGTGGGTCTCTGTGAGATCAAGGCTAGCCTGGTCGACACAGCAAGTTCCAACTGGGGTTAAAAGGAGAACCTCTCTCTCAAAAAAATAAAATAAAATTGACGCTTGTGTCCTGTCACAGGACTTCAGGTTTAATGATACCGTTTTTAATTCAGGGATAATTTTATCTGTGTAGTGACTGCTTTATTAAATGCAAAGTTGAGGGGACTATTTAAGATTATACATCTGTTATCATTCTTTAATTTCACTCAGCTTTTTTTGTATTTTTCCTGTAATTAGGGTATATTCCACCAGGTGGCAGTAGGGCCCCATTCATAGTCATTTTCACTATAAAAGGTGTTCAGGTCATAGAATGTGGCTCACATTTCCTAGCTTGAGTGAGGTCCATTTTGGTCCCTGGTACTACCAAAAAGAAAAAGATATGATGTATGTTTTATTCTTTGAAGTATATTAATAAGTACATCTTTAAAATGTAGTTGAATGATAGTTCTTATACAAGATTTAAAGAAAAAAAAGATTTCATTTAATGAAAAAGAAACTCTATTAAAATCAGATAAAAACAGAGACAGCCTAGTCACAGTGCTCCTGTCTCTCTAGTATGCCTAACAATCTGGGACTTTCAACCAGTCTGCTTCCTTCAACTCTCTTAAAATGCCATTTTTGTATGAATGAAGAAAGCAAGAAAAGCTGCGCTTGTTAGGTTCTAAATTGAAGGATTTTCAAAACCCAAGTTTTAAAGCTGGAGAAAGCTTAGAGATTTAGCTAAGCTCCCATATTATAGCTGGAGAAACTGGCATGTAAGGAACTAAGTGCTTTGCCCACAAGCCCTTGAAGATGCAGAGCCAGACCCAAGTTACATAGGACTCTTGACAAACATGCTCAAACAGGCACCTGTGTCGACTTGTGAGATTGGTGGTCACTTCATAAGGCCAGGCTCACCCAGCCAGTTCTTAACAAACCCTAAGTTTCCTCAAGTCACGGAGCCTGTGATTCAGGTAGGCTCAGGACCTACACTTCTGGTAGCCTTGCTAGTGGCTGCTTCTTCCAAAAGAGAATGATTATAAGAACATGTCATAAATTCAACTAAAAACCAAATGGCTTGCTGAATGTATAACCAATAGAAATATTTAAATAATCCACAGTGACAAAATAAAATAAGCAAGACCACCACGTGAGCTTCATAACTACCAAGCTTATTCTCTCTACCCCGCGACACATGTACCACTTGAGGAGCTGCTTGTGGTTATTACTAGACAGACCTTCCTAGGCAGCTTTCCTCTAGATTTCAGTCTCACCTTCCCTTATGCTCTCAGATCCCCACACTCCAAGTATATGTGCGTGTGTGTGTGTGTGTGAGATGCAGTGTGTGTGTGTGTGTGTGTGTGTGTGTGTGTGATGCTAGGGATTAAAGCTAGGGCCTTGTGCATACTAGGCAAACCCTCTACCTCTGAGTTCCATGTTCAGGCTTCTTGCACTTTAGCTTTTGTTAGCTCCTTTTTCAAATGAGCAACTGTACAATCTGCCACCCCTGGCTATCATCCCTTGAACCATGGACGCCATGAAATTCTTCTAGAAACTCAAGAAAAAAGAAGAGAACAGAGAATTTTGGTGTGAACGTTCGTTTCTCCATTGTGGAGAAGGGTTCTCTAGTAGCCTCTTCCTGGTTATCCAAGACCAGAAGCACATCTCCAGTAGCAAATGTTTCTCTCAAATGTTCCTGTTGGGATTTTCAGTCTAATTGATTCCTAACAGACAACTGCTTTAACCTTTGCCTTCCTTGAGTTGATTGTTATAGCCTCAGATACAGGAAGGGACAGGTCTAGATAGATGCATGTTTGCATTTAAAACAGTGTATACAGCCAGGTGTAGTGGCTCATGCCTGTAATTCCAACACTCTAGAGGCTGAAGCAGGAAGACTGCAGAGAGTTCCAGGCCAGCCTGGGTTACACAGTGAGTTCTAGGCTAGCCTAGGTTACATACAGTATGAAACTCTGTTGAAATAAAATAAAAAAGCAAAAGTTTACAAATACAAAAATGATGACAAAAGATTTTATTAAATCTATCAACTAGAAATAATGTTCTGTGGTAAAAAAAATAATTTCTAAAAAGGGAGGCTAAGGTATAGTTCAGTGGAAGAGCATGTGCTTAGCGTGCATAAGGCCATAGGTTCCATCCCAAAAACCATAAAAATTAATAATAGTAATAATAAAAAGAAAACGAGCTAGGCATGATAGTACAGCCTTGTAATACCAGCATTTAGGAAGATAAAACAGGAGGATCATGAGTTCAAGTCTTGCCTAGGCTACATAGTAAGATCCTGTCCTTTAAAGTAAGAGAGAGAGAGAATTTGATAGTAGAGTGCTTGCCTACATGCATGTAAAGCCCTGTGTTAGATCCTTAGCACAAAGAAAGAAAAAGAAAGGAAGAGAGAGGAAGGAATGAAGGAAGGGAGAAAGGGAGGAAGAAAGAGATGGAGGAAGGGAAGGAAGGAGGGACGAGGGAGGGTTGGTTGAACTGCATCAGATGTTTAAATTTCTAAACATGTAAATTTGAAATATAAATAATCATTTGAGGAAAATAATGAAAACATTATGAGTTAAAGATTAAGTAATCTCATACAAATAAGTCAAATACGGTGGGCTGGTAGGTGCACACCTTTAATCTCAGCACTCTGGAGGCAGAGGCAGGAGGATCTCTGTGAGTTCAGGGCTAGCCTAGTCTTCATAGTGAATTTCAGGCCAGCTAGAGTGTCTGGGAGACCCTGTCTCAAAAAAAGATCACAAACAAACAAATGAGTCAAATAAAAGATAACTAAATTTTCATTAAAGGACAAAAATATGAATGTAAATACATTTGAATGACAAACATTTGATAAAATGATCAACTTCATTAAGAATCAAATATAGCTGAGAATTAAAAGTGTCAAAATATTAAACTTTGTCTATCTGCCAATTTAGCAAAAATGTACTAAAATGTGGATATCTCAACTAACACAGGGTGGTAAAATGTGTCCTTTCATATACTGCTGGTAGTGAAACAAAAATTAATATAATCTTTAGGAATGGCAATTTTATAATGTATTTAAGAGGTTTAAAATCACCTTTCCTTTTGATTACTTTTATTTTATGTGTATGAGCATTTTGCCTGCATGTAAGTGCACCATGTGCATGCAATGCCCATGGAGGTTAGAAGAGGGCACTAGATCTCCCAGAACTAGAGTTAAAGACTGTTGTTACTTGCCATGTGGGTACTGGGAACCAAACCTAGGTCCTCTGCAAGAGCAACCAGTACCCTTAGTCACTGAGCCATCTCTCCAGCCCCACAGTCTTCTTTCCAACCTGTCATTCCAGTTTAAGTAATCTGTACTAAAGAAATGGCCCAAAATATGCATAAATATTTTTACATTAAGAAACTCAGTACAAGGACTGGACAGATGAGTCAGGAGTTTAAGTGCACTGACTGAGCTTCCAGAGGACCCAGATTTGGTTCCCAACACCCCACATGGTGGCTAACAACTTCCTGAAACTCCAGTTCCAGGGGATCCAACACCTTCTTGTGGTTTCCACAGACATTGTATGACAGAGTGCACTTACATGCATACAGGAAAAACATTCATACACATAAAATAAATTAGAAAAAAATTAAAGACAGTGCAACATACTTTATACAAATGAAAAATTACACATTAACTTACCATTTAATAATAGGGATCTATCCAGGCATGGTGACAAATGCCTTTAACCCCAGCACTCGGTAAGCAGAGGCAGGTGGAACTCTGAGAGTTGGAACTGAACCTGGTCTACATGAGTTTCAGGCCAGCCAGGTTTACATAGCAAGACCCTGTCTCAAAAAAAAACAACAGCAACAGAACAATACAGGTGTATTTAGACAAATTCCATAAATGAAGCATTCACTAGCCACTTAAAATGAAGTTACAAGTGATTTTTAAAATAGTCTATTTATTACTTTTATTTTATGTGTATGAGTGTATTGCCCGCATGTGTATAAGTATACTTGTGTCATGCAGTGCCTGTGGAGGTCAGAAGGATCTCCTAGAACTGGAGTTATGGACAGATGTTAGCAGCCATGTGGGTGCTGGGAATTGAACTCAGGTCCTCTGCAAAAGAAGCCAGTGCTCTTAACCACTGAGCCATATCTCCAGCTCCACAAGTGATTTTAAATAAGAATAATCCTTATTAAAATGTCTTAAGATAGTGCAAAAAGCAGGGCATAAAATTTTTTTTTTACATGCATGGGAAAAAGACTGAAAGAGGTTGCGATTTCCAAACATTAATAATAGTCATAACTGGAAAGTAGAATTCAATCCATTCATTTACGCCTCTTTATACATTAATGTACAAGATAGGCATTAACAAAAACCCATCTTGCTAAGAAAAACTCAAACCTTCTGAAGCCTAGACAAGGCCACCCACAGGTAGTGCTCCTCTGCCCTGTGTTTACAGAGGGGTTGGCTTATTGCAGTACTAATGTGGTAAATTGAGAAATGCCCTAGTTCCTGCCACATGACTTTATAGGATGCTGAGTTCTCTGCAATAACATGCATAATAATCTTTTTAGCAATCCTTGCAATTAGAGGTTGCCAAACTGGAATTGTTACTTTACTTGAGACAGGTACACACACATATATATGCATGCAAACACAATAGTAGATATATAAAACCAACTACCCCCTTGAAGAAAAACAGCATAATTAGCTCCCCTTCAGATGGGAAGATAGTCATCAACCTAAATATAAACAGACTTGGTACTTTCCTTTCCTTTCAAGATAGTTTCCACCATCTACAAGCCACAGTCAAATATTTGGTACTTTCTGTCCACAATATCTTAGTGCTTTGGATCTTGCACCTAACTAAACCCTTGACTAGTAGGACACAGAGACCTACTGAGCTTTGGAATCAAATAAATTATGAAGGAAGATCCCAGGCTGCACTGTGAGAACTAGTTCTTTCATGTAAAACTTAATTACAAGTGTACAATTACCAAAACATTTATGGAAGATGCTAAACTCACACCCACTGTTGGGTTTCTATTAAGCCAATATCCTATCCACTGTGGGATGTGTGTGTGTGTGTGTGTGTGTGTGTGTGTGTGTGTGTGTATGTAAGAGACAGAAGGATAGAGGGAAAGACTGAACTGTAGTTACTATTTGTGCCTCCACATGTTGACTGTAGAGTCAAATATTTTCTGCAAGTTGAGGTGGTTCAGTACTTCAGAGAATATCTAATGGTACTCCAACCTCTGCTTTAAATATAAGAAAACCACTTTTCCCAAATTTGTGAGCCAGTCTGAGGTAGTAGTTTTATGAGAAGCCAATTGTTTTCCACTGTTCTGTGGCTTTAGAGGTGTGATGTTTTTGAATGCTTTGTCCAACACTACCATAAACTATATTTAATTTGTGTCTTTAAGAAGAATAGAAAATTAAAATAATTTACCAAATAATTCTATATGGGAAAAAACATCACCATTTGTGTTGTGAAGGGGTCTCACTGTTCTGGGATAAGTATCTTCGGGCTAATCTAGACACAGTTCCACACCAAGGATCTCTGTCCACGAGAATGAAGAGGTTTCATCTATGCAGGGTCAGGAAGAGAAGGAGCCGTCACCATGTAGAGACAAGCATCAAAGATAATCAAATGTTCTCGGGGATGGGGACAGCATGAGAGTAAGGGCAAAGAATGGCGCAGGCAGGTGTCATTCTGTTTCAGCACAATGCATTGTTCATAAAGAGATTGTGGGTCTTTAGAAGACCTGCAGGAGGTTCTTGAATGAGTACCACTTATCCTTTCCAGACACATAGTAAGCGCTCTCTCTCTCTCTCTCTCTCTCTCTCTCTCTCTCACACACACACACACACACACACACAAATTCATCACTGCCTTTCAGTGTACAGATACACATACGCTTTGGCCTCTTTCCTTCTCAATATGCCAGTCCTTTACTGCTCAGACCTATTTAACTTTGACTTGTCTTTAAACACTTAATTCTAGCAACACTTATCCAAGGTACTTTCTCTGAGTTCCCCTATTTCTTTCACCTTCACCCAAACTAGATTATACTCTCCTTTCTCCTCTCTGTTCCCACAACTTGGATCTTCCCTACCAAAATGCCTCAGACTGCACTGCAATCGTCTATGCACTGGATGGTCTCCCTTAAAGGAATCATAAGTGATTCAAGAGACAGAGATTTCCTATAAAGGGAAAGTCATTTATATCCCAGGAGGGCACACTGGGTCTGTTACAGATTACTGAGTCAATGAATCTTTTCATTAACATATGACCACCCAGCACCTACCCTGACTAGGCCCTAGGGGAAGAGTAGGGGCAGCTGGTCCCTACCTTCATGAGTCATGTATTCTATTCATAGACCTTGACATTCCAAAAGCTTCTCTGAAGAAATAATATTTTAAAATAATGGATGAATGTCAGATCAACTTGATATCTATACTACATAAATAAATTTTTATTTTGTAACACTGTCCATCTTTGATTCATAGCAGACCTAAGGATAAACTCTTACTATGATTTAAGTTTTCTTAGATAAGCTAAATTTTATAAGACCTGCTGACAGAGACAACACAGATCAATGGGCCCGAAGCTGACTAATAAATTTCCATGGCAATATCCCAAAAGACTAGCATCATATTCATATAGTAGAATAAAGACAGTCACATTGGCAAATCATAATTCATTGAACTCTGCTGGTTCAATCTGTGAACTGCTTACTTAGAAATGGGCTACTATGAAGGCTGGAGTGAGAACTCAACAGTTAAAAGCACTTACTACACTTCCAGAGGACCTGAGTTCAGTTCCCAGCACCCACATGGCAGTTAACACCATCCTTAACTCCAGTTTCAGGGAATCCAATGTCCTCTTCTGCCTCCATGGGCACGAGGGACACAGTCATGGTGCACTTATATGCATACAGGTAAAGCACCCACACACATAAAATAAAAATAAATGACCATCCTGTACTTTGACCCTGTGTACAGAGATTTTTATTTTCAGAGAAAATCAATAACAATGAACCCTTAAATAATTCTTCAGTGCCTTTCTCTCTCTCTCTCACACATACACAACACATATACACACACACATACACACATATTATACACATACATACATATATTTGGGGGTTCGTGAGGATTGGATCAAGGGCCTTGGATCATTCATGTTACCCTCAACTCCAGCCTTTCATATATGATTTCATTTGATAGTGACAGTGCTAGTCTTGAGATTGTGTGAGTAGTTTTAGTCATGTTCAGTAGAAGGTACTGAGGAAGTGAAATGTGATGATGCATATCTTTCTTGTGATTTGGACACTGAATGTTCTCAAAGGCCTGTATGTTACAGACCTAATCCCCAAGGTGGCTCTATTGGGAAGCAGTAAACGTTGAAGAGGGGCCAAACAGGAAGGCTACAGGTCACTAGAGTCATGACCCCAAAGGGAGCTGTGGGCCCCTTGTTTTTCTCTTTTTCTCCCTGGCCATAAGGTGAATACTTCACAAGTTCCTGCCTTGATATGCTGCCTTGCCCTTGGGCCAAAGTGACAGAACTAGTGAATCATACCTGTAACCCCAGTGCTGGGGGAGGTAGAAGTTGAAGGATCAGAAGTTCAAAGTTATTCCAGGGGTATAGGAAACTTGGTCCCACAAACAAATAAGCAAAGTCTCCTATAGCCCAGGCTAACACCAAATTCCGTATGTAGCCAAGGCTGGCTATGAACTCTTGACTCTCCTGCCTCTGGTCCCCAAGTGCTGGATTACAGGTGTGCACACCTTGGAACTGTGTTAAATCTTTCCCAGAAGAGCCTATGAAAGAATGAAGGGACATCAGAAAGCAAGAATCCACACAAAGGAAACCTCTGAAAAGCCAGAGAGAGAGCTGGCAACCTGTGGAAAACACTTCTGCAGGACAGGAAATACAGACAAATGTCCCCAGGGGAAGGCTCTGGAGGTCCCACCAAGAAGAGTCCTGAGGGAGGAATGTCGGTTTTAAATACTTGCCAGACCCAGAGTTAGAAAGCCAACTTCTAAGACTACCAGTAAAATAGGAACTCTCCTACAGTATCCAGCCATGCCATATTGAATCTAGAGGCCACCAGGTAGAAAGTATGCCATTCTACACACATATCAAAGTGTCCTCCCATATTTTAAACCAAGAGGAAAGGTTAATAAAGGCTCTATAATAATAGTAAATAAATAAAACATAACTACAGATGAAGTCCTGGGTTACCCAGTCTCTTCACATATAAAACCTCCTAAACAAAGGACACGATGCCCTGTGAACCTTGGGCTAATCAAAAACACTGTTCACAGTCTATGATAGCTCAAGTTCATAAAACAACAAAACAAACATCTTTCTTCATTTACATTTCTTCCATGTGTTCATCCCTGATTTTTTTTTGCACTAATTTACACTTGGAAAAGTATGGACTGTTTATTTCGGCTCCTTACGCTCCCTTATTCTATGCCTACAGGGAACCTTCACTCCTGGCCCTACTGCTTGCTGTTTCCCTTCTTCCTTTACCGCCTTCAACATCAAAGAGCCCAAAATCCTCAATTAGCAAGCTGGAGGAATGTGCGGAGGGCCATAGAAGTGAAAGGTGTTTGTTTCTTGGTTTCCTACCCACAGATAATCCTGGCTGGTACAAAAAAAAAAAAAAAAAGAAAAAGAAAAAGAAAAAGAAAAAAAACGGGAAGGTAAAAATGAAGCATTTTCTGATTTCATCCCATAAGATTTCTTGTTTAATGCATCCATTATATGATTACTGATATGTTTTATATGATAAAAACGGCTGGCAGGGACTCTGCTCTATAAGTTATGAATCTAGTAACCTCAACACTTCATCCATAAATACAGTGAATATTATTGAACACTCCCAATATACTAGGAAACAAATCATTTGGGAGAGACACATATACAAAGTCTACAGTAGAACAGGGTGCTGCAGTGGTGGAACCCAGTGGGAGAGCAGCTATCCCAGCTTGGGGGCTTAGAAAGGTGAGGACTGAGTGAAGCTGGTTAGGAATAGATTGTGTAAAGCTGTAGGGTGTCTCAGCCAGAGGGAGCTGTAGAAGAGAAAGCACAATGGGCTGGAGAATTGCGAAACAGTCAGAAGCAAAGAGCAGAATGGTGGCTGCCAAGGGGGCTGGACAGGGATAAAAAACGGGAGGTGTTGGTCAAGTGGTACAAAGTGTCAGTTATGCAGGATGAAGAGAAGCCTAATGTACAGTAATATGACATTATATAATGAACAACTATGTATTACACCCTTAAAATTTGCCAGGAGGATAATCCTAAATGTTCCCATCATACACATAAAGAGAATAATAGCCACATGACAGGACAGATGTGTTAATGACTTGAGGATGCAATTACTTTACAATGTATATGCACCATCAAAACATCAAGTTGTAGCTGCTCAGGAGACAGGAAGATTATCAGGGCTCATCCTGAGCAACACAGCCAAACATGGTCTAAAAAAAACCAAACATAAACAATACAACAAGAACTCCACTGATTTGCACACATTAAATACATAAAATTTCTGGCCTTGATAAAGGAGGGCAAAGCATGAAGGGCAGCCATAACTTCACCAGCTGGCACAAAGGCACTAGAGTTAAAAACTACATAAGCAGAAAAGAGCTAAAAAGAGTTAAGAATGATCACCCTCACTGCGCTGTCAGTTATTGCTCCATTTCTGCTAGCCAAGACTCAGGGCTGCCAAAGACGCTGTGTTGGGTACTCTGTACACCAGTGAACATTTTACACTGAGCTTTCTGTGAATTGTGGCACCTAGAACTGGACAGCAAAGGCAGCAGCCCTGCCAAGATTTTATTTTGAGGATAATCAATAAGCCTGAAAAGCCTTTAAGAATGGTAAAATACAGGACTGGAGAGATAGCTCAGTGGTTAAGATCACTGATTGTTCTAGCAGAAGACCCAGGTTTGATTCCCAGCATCCACATGGTGGCTAACAACCATCTGTAGCTCCAGTTCACGGGATCCGAAGTCCTCTTCTGACCTCCACAAGCACTGCATGACATGGATACATCTACATGCAGGCAATACACTCATATATATATATATATATATGTATGTATATATATATATATATATATATATATATATAATAGTAAAATTCACAGGCTTATATCTCTTAGGAGTCTAACCTTAGAATTAATTCTCTTTGGTCTTCACTCTTCCCAGTAGAAGACATGAGCGCTAAGCAGTGGATCTTAAACCCTTAGGATCTAAGCTGCTCTGTCATGGAGTGACTAAGGCAACTGGAGGTAATGCCCAGGAGGAAAATAAATAAATAAATAAATAAATAAATACATAGTATAACTAACACAAAACATTTAGAGCTGGCTTTCTCCTGTGAACATACTTTAGCCTGAGTAAAGCCATACATGTCTATGCTACTGAGGTCCATCATGCAGCATCTCACAGAACCTGTGAAACCGGCCGCCCCAGCATGTAAGAAGGCCTGTGGGAGGGGATCACAAGCCCAGAGGGCAGATTCATAGGGTGCAGAATGTTTGGCAGATCTTTTCTTACCAGATACAACTATCTAGAAACAAAACTGAGCTCAAGAGGAAACTTTGTTCCAATTCCTCCTGGGCCAGCCTCCTGGGACCTTGCCTTAGATGGAAATAACCACCTTTCTGAACTCAGTATTACTTGACTTAGATGGAACTCAGTATTACTTGGCTGATGGACTGGAGGCTGGGAAGTCTAAGAGCAAGGCATTGGTTTCACAGAATGTTGAAAGGCCGGAGGGCATGCGCAGAAGAGGACACATACTTTATAACAAACAATTCAACCCAGTCATACTGCCGTGAAGCATCATTCACTCCAGAAAGACAGCAGCAATCTTTTCATGGGGATCTCTTAAGATCCAAATGCCCCTCAAAGGCCTCACCACTTTTTAGCAGTTATATTGAGAGCTAAACCTTAACATGCATTCTGGTGGGGACAAACCATATTCAAAACTTAGCACACAGCAAACCAACAGAATGACATATTATATAAAAATGCTAAAATAATAGTTATTAAAACTATAGCAACAGAACATTCTTTAAGCATACGGCAAGAAATCTTTAAGTACACAAAATGTTAGATATGTTAGATAAAAATGTGTATGCATCTGGCTAAAACCCAAAAGAAATGGTAAACTACTAATAACTATATGCTAGTGGGTATGTGGGTTTCTTTTTGTTGTGACGAGAATGTAGTAAAATTACAATATTGAATGGTTGTACAACTCCATGAGCATATTAAAAATACTGAATTTCACATATTAAATGTGTGAATTTTATGGCAAGTGGGTTATGTTTCCATAAAGTGGTTTTTAAATATATATATAGTGCTTACATGCAAAAAAAACTGTCTGGACAGTAGGATTGTGGGTCTTCATCTACCTCCTCATGCTTACAACTCTACCTGCCTGAAAAAAATGTGGTTTAGGGGCCTCAGGTACAAAAGAATGAGAGGAAAATGGAAAGACTGTGGGGTCGCAATAACAGGAAAAACAATACGAAGGAGTGAGTCACTTCTCTTTTCTCCAGATTTCAATCTGCCTCTAGGGATCTGACTGACAGAATCTAACAGGGTTAGCAGGCAAAGGACAAGTGTAACCTACAAAGGGCCAGCACAGCATCACAAAGCAGAGAAGAAAAGATCAGGTTTCAACTAAAAGACATGGTGGTGCAGCCTTTAAAGGCTAAAACAGGCAGATCTCTATGAGATTGAGGCTAGTCTGCTCTACATAGTAAGTTCTAGGCTGGGGTTACAGGGAGACCCGGTCTCAGAAGAAATATATTAATTTATTTATTTTATTTTCATTTGTTTATTTGTATGTGTTCTATGTTTTGCCTGCACATATGTTAAGTGCATCCATTTATGTAATGCCCACAGAAGCCAGAATAGGGTGTCAGATCCCAGTAACTGAAGTTATAGATGGTTGTTAGCCATCACATGGGTGCCAGGAACTGAATCCAGGTCCACTTAACTGTTGAGCCATCAGTCCAGTCTCAAAAGACCATCATTTAAAAATTCACCACAGATGCCTTTCAAATGCAAAACAGGGAGCCATGAGAGGAAGTCTGGAATTAATAAAAATAAGAAGAAATCCCAGAAGTTGTCATAAATTTATTTTTACAACTTTAAGTTAATTAATTTAAGGAATTAGTAACTACAATTTAAAAAGACCTGATTTTCTCTATGTTTTCAAAAGGAGAGCTAGCGATGTAGCTGAGTGTGAAAGGCCCTAAGTTCAATTCTAAGCACCAAAAGAAAAAAAGAATTAAATTAATTTAAAATTTAA
The DNA here is from genome assembly GCA_035773235.1 of Eospalax fontanierii. Lineage (NCBI taxonomy): Eukaryota > Metazoa > Chordata > Mammalia > Rodentia > Spalacidae > Eospalax > Eospalax fontanierii. Next base: position 95,857,979 of record CM069528.1, on the reverse strand, counting down.
AAGATTAACTGAGGGGGCTGGAGAGATGGCTCAGCAGTTAAGAGCACTGGCTGCTCTTGCAGAGGACCTGGGTTTGGTTCCTAGCACCTACATGGCAGCTAACAAGTATCTGTAGCTCCAGTTTCAGGGGACTCTGACCACCCTCTTCTGGCCTCCAGAGGCACTGCATGCACATGGTGCACTTCTATACATGCAGGCAAAACACCTATACACATAAAGGAAAAATAAATATTTTTTTAAAAAATTAACTGAAAGCCAATCAAAAGCTTAAAGGAGAAGCTAGGGAGATGGCACAAAAGTTAAAAGTTACTATTCTTACGGAGCACCAGAGTGGAATTCCCAACACTCACACTGGGCAGCTCACAATTGCCTGCAATCCAGCTCTACCAGATCCAATGCCCTATGCCTCCATGGGCAGCTGCAGTCCCATGTACATACCCATACAAATACGCACATACCTACACACAATTAAAAAAAATAAACTCTTTAAAATAAAACTTGAAGAATACTTGAGGATTAGAGTGTGAAAAAAATCTATAATGTTTAGAGAGAATTATAGAAACAATGGAAAACTTTAGAGATTATTAAATGTGTTCTGTATATTTATCAGTGTAGTACCATCAAGCACACAGATACACCAAAATGGAGTAAGAAAGCATACAGATGTCAATTCTCACATAGTGGTAAAAGATTTCAACAAGGATGCTACGGCCATTCAACGGGAAAAGGACTGTCTCTCTCACAAATGCTGTTAAGAAAACTAGGCATTCACATACAAAATAGTGAATTTGGACATTTTTCCTACATACAAAAATTCATTCAAAATGGCTCAGACTTAAACCTAGGAGCTAAAATCCTAAAATTATTAGAAGAAAATATAAATGGAAAGTTTTCCAATGCTGGATTTGGTGGAAATTCCCTGGATTTGTCACCAAAAACACAGTCAACATTAGTGAAAATAGGAAACTTGGGCTGCATCAAAATTAAAATTTTCTGTAAAGTATGCTGGTGCACTGCTGTGATCCCAGCACTCAGAAGGCCAAGCAAGGAGATTATGAATTCTAGACTAGCTTGGGATATATAGCAAAACCTTATCTCAAAAAAACCAAAACTAAAAGAAAAAATTCAAAATTTCTGTGCCTCAAAGTATCTGAAAAGCCATCTCACTGAATGAGAGAAAATATTTGAAAGTCATATATCTAATAAAGGTATTAATCAATGCCTAGACTATTTTTAAAATTTCTAACTGGGTGGAGCAGGACTCGCCTGTAATCTAAGCGTCTGGGAGGCAGGAGGATCATTAGTTCATGATGAGCCTGAGTTTCACAGAGACATTCTGGCTGAAAAAGAAGATAATGAAGAATTCCTACAACTCAGCAACAACAAGGAAATCACAACATGATTTAAAAATGAACAACTCTTTTGAACAGTCAGTTCTCCAATGAAGGAATAAAACTTACACAAGTTGCCAATCAATACATAAGAAGATCCTCAACATTAGTAGCAGAACGCAACTCGAAACAATAATGATATCACCGCTCACATCCATCAGCACTGTTAACAAAAGGAAACAAAAGGCTGGAGAAGTTTCATCAACTTAAAAGAAGACAAGAAAAAAAAATTTTTACCTAAAAAAACACAAAACAACATTAATAAAGTGAAACATATCCAGTAAGAGACAGAAATTTAGGGCTGGAAGATGGCTCAGTTGATAAAACTTGCCATTACTATGCAAACATGAGGGCTTGCGTTCCCAGCCTGGGCACTCACATAAAAAGCCAGGCGCGGAGTGTGCCCCTAGTACCTCAGCACTGGGGAGGCCAAAATAAGGGGCTTGTTGAATTGGTGAGCTCAAGGTTCAGTGAGAGACCTTATCTCAAAGATAAAGAGTGATAAAGGAAGGCACCCGATGTTGACCTTTGGCACATACCCACACACACATGCACACGTGAATATATGCACACATATGTGAACACACAAACTGAGATGGAAATTTCACATTGGACTCAGAACTAAATCCAAGCTTACACTTTTTATAAGAGATTACACCTAAAACAAAACAAGAAAGGTTAAATGTTTAACAATATATAATAAATCCATATTAATGACATCCATAATTTAAATAAGCCTTGGTAGAGATAAAAAGAGAAAATCCATAGTAGAAAAATTTCACTAGGAACTGTCAATCATTACACAGTTGCCTTCAATAAAAACTTAGTTTCTAAACATACAAAAAAGGACGAAATTTTTAGAAAGATTGAAAAAAATTTAATATTTTTATTTTTTATATGATTATGGGGGGGTATGTACATGAGTCCATGTGCCACAGAGGCCAGAGGTGTCAGATCCCCATAAAGCTGGAGGTAAAGGCAGTTGTAAGTTGCCTGACATGGGTGCTAGGAATCAAACTCGTGTCTTTACAGCCATCTCTCCAGCTCAAAGGCTAAAAATGTTCATTTTGAACAATCTTAAAAGACAAATTTAACATTCATGAGATGACTTTATTAAGCAGGCAAATTTATTTAAAAACAAAGAATGTTGAACAATAAATAGCAGGCATAATCAAATGTAAATCAAGATCACCCTCAGATACAGAGCAAAGTACCAATGACACAATTATAAAAATTGACCTTGGAAGCTTGGTGTGGTGGCACATGCCTTTAATCTCAACACTCAGGAGGCAGAGGCAGACAGATCTCTGTGAGATCGAGGCCGGTGTGGTCTCAAAGCAAGTCCAGGCGAACTGGGGCTACAGGAAGACTCTGTCTCAAAAAGACCAAAAAAATCCCCAAAATATCAAAAAGGTCTGGAGCATTTGCCTAGGGATGCATGAGGCCCAATGTTCCTCAAACCAACCAACAAACAAAACTGATAACAGGCTGTCAAGGGGTCAGCAGGTAAAAGTGCTTGTAGTGCAAACTTGATGACCCTAGTCTGACTCCTGGAAGCCACAGTGGAAAAAGAGAACTGACTGTTAAAATTGTCCTCTGACCTCCACAAGCATGTCCACACACACACACACATCATACACACCCAAACACACAGCAATATAAAATAAAAATTTAAGGATTTAAATGTATATTATGAGGTCACACAGAAAATCTTTTAAGTTAATAAATAAAAAGTCTTACAGACCACTGGTCATTTTTCTCAGTGCTAAGGCCTGAACTCAGGGTATTGCACATGCTAGGCAAGCACTCTACAACCATTCACTTTTAATACTGATCAACAGAAATTAAAAGCCACCATTCAGATACACTTTAAGTCCTACTTCCCCTAATCATGTAGCTGACATTTAAGTTGTCCTGATTTCCCTATAACATCGGTTGTAATCATAAACGACTACAGTGTGACATACTCATCAGTATAATTCAGGGCTATTAACCTATTCAGATATGGACAAGTCAGCCTAAACAGTTCTTGCCTTTAAAGGATTGCTAAGACGCAACAGAAAATTATGCAAAGGGCAAAAATGCCTTTCCTTTAAGCTCTATAAACTATGCTGTAACCTTCATGAGCAAGAGTTTTCACTACCTCTTGCTTTGCAAGCTGTCCTTTTCGATGCATAATCAACTTCTCTTTTGTGGCTCTGGGTATTGAAATAAAGACCTCAAGAGTATAAGCACTCTTCAGTAAACTGCATTCCCAACCCAGTATACAGTAAACTCAATTTTTTATCACTAGATCTGACTTTATTTTAGACACTTTTTAATGTCAGAATGACATCTAGTCAGGGATGATGCATCTTGTACCATAATCCCAATATTCAGGATGTATAGGCAGGAGAAAAGGGTGTTTGAAGGCAGCTTTGGCTACTTAGTGAGACTCTGTGCTGGTTAGTTTTTGTCAACCTTACACAAACTAGAGTCACCCAGGAAGAGGGAACCTCAACTGAGGAACTTTCCAGATCATATTAGCTTAGGTCCATGTCTGTGAGGCATTGATACAGGAGAGACCAGCCCACTCTAGGTGGTACCATCCTTAGACAGGTGGGCCTGGACTGTATAAGAAGGTAGCTGAGATAGTTCAGGAAAGGAAGCAGTAAACAGCATTTCTCCATGGTCACTGATTCAGTTCCTGCCTCCAGGTTCCAGCCTTGAGTCCATGTCCTGCCCTGCCCTTATGATGGAGTAGAGTGTAAAATGAAATAAACCCTTTTCTCCCCAAGTTGCTTTTGGTCAGTGTTTTCTTACAGCAGCAGGAACTCAGACTAGAACAGAAACTGGTACTGGGAGTGGGGTCTTGCTGGGATGGACCTAACAATGTTGTATTTTATGAAGGATTGATTCTTCCCTTTTACTAGTAAGATAGTATTTATACTACTTTTTATTTTACAGGATCCCAGTTAAGAGACACTGGATAGTTTAAAACCTTGAACTTTTCATTTTAATTTAACTTTTTTTAAAGATTATGGAATCTTTAAAATTGTACTATATTTTATATTGTGATATTAAAATGAGATCTTGGGGACAAGAAAGGGAAAAGGTATGTTTATAAATGTGCTCACATATTAAGTTGGTGAGGGGTCAACTGTGCTGGGTAATTTTTGTCAACTTGACACAACCTAGAGTCACCTGGGAGGGAACCTCAGTTGTACAATTTTTTCCCTCAGACTGACCTGTGGGTATGTCTGTGGGACATTTTCTTGATAATTGATGTAGGAGGACTCAGCCTATTGTGTGCTGTGCCATACCTGGGCAGGTGGGCCTGGGCTGTATAAGAAAGATATATGAACAAACCATAGGGAGCAAGTCAATAAGCAGCCTTCCTCCATGATCTCTGCTTCAAGCTCCTGCCTTAAGTTCCCTCAATAAAGGACTGACTGCAAGCTGTAAAGTGAAATAAACACTTTACTCCCCCAAGTTCTATTGGTTAATGTTTTATCATAGCAACACAAAGCAAATTAGAACATTATACTTTTTAAGAGGAGAGTAGGAAAAGGATCCAAAGAAGTCCCCTGATAAGTCCTGATACAGGTGAGTGACCAGCTGCCAGTACCACCGGGCTCAGTCCCCTCACTGCTTTCTCTCAAACTGTAAGGTGCACTCTAGAGTCTCAGATCCAAGTCCTGATTCTTGCATTTATCCTCTCTTTATTACACTTTCCTGTGTTTGTTTGTTGAAGCTCCTCAGTTAGTCATATTTTCCTATTTAACAAAGAAGATAGGGAATCTGTATTCCCCAGAGCCCCAGAAAGACAGTTCACCAGCTGGATTCCCTGTGGCTTACTTGGCATCTAAGGAAAACCAAAGGCAAAGGGATGAGTTTCGCTTGGTGTAAGAGACTAGCGTTTTGTGCCTTCTGGAAAAATGAGTGAACTTTACAGCAATAATTTGGAAATGTCAGTGCTTACTATGTGAAAAGAAAGAGGACACCCCAAAACAATGCAATGCATTCTTTGATTGGCATACAGTTTCCCAAAAGACCAAAGGATGGAAAAGACGCCCATCTTAAAAAACAAAACAGCAATAAATCATCTCTAGCACATTACTAAAAGCTTATAGGCTACATGGGTGGAGCCCAGTGACAGAAAGCTTGCTATCATGCACAGCATCCTGGATCTGATTTCTAGTATCACATACAAAATTTATAGGCTAACGGGCTGGAGAGAAGGCTCAGTGGTTAAGAGTACTTATTACTCTTGCAGAGGACCAGAGTTTGGCTCCCAGCACCCACACTGCTGGTAACTCCAGCTCGAAGGGACCTGATGTCCTCTTCTGGCCTCTGAGAGCACCTGCACATACCCACACATAGACACATACACATCATTAAAAATAATCTTAGAAAGACGCACTCACTTTAAGTGTACATTTGAATATGCTTTGGCAAATTTAAACACATTTTATCCACAATAAAGATAAAAGCATTTTCCTCACTCCAATTGATTATCCCACCCATTCTTCAGAGTCTGAGTCTTAGCCTATATATTTTAAATATTTTATTTATTATTTTTAGTTTATGTGTATTTGTATTGCCTGCATGTATGTAAGTGAACCTGTGTTGTGCAGTGCCCATGAAGTCAGAAGATGGTGCTGGATTCCCCTGGAAGTGGAGTTACGGACGGTTGTTAGCCACTCTGTGAGTTCTGGGAAGAGCATCCAGTGCTCTTAACCACCTGTAATTCCAGCACTTGGAAGGTAGAAGCAAGAGGATTAGGAGTTCAAGATGAGCATCAACCACACAGTACATTCTAGGCCAGCTAGGCTATGTAACACTGTTTCAAAAACCCAAATAAACCAAAAAAAAAGGTCAGACTTGGAATACTGGGGAGATGGCTCAGTTGGTAAAGTGCTTGCCATACAAGCAGGAGGACCTGAGTTCTGCTAGCACCATGTAAAAAATAGAGCGCAACAATGTTTGCATATAAACACAGCACTGGAGAGGTGGAGGCAGGAGGATGCCTGGGAGCTTGCTGGCCACACAGTCTAGCCAAACTAGTGAGATCCAGGTTAAGTGAGAGACTCTGTCTCAAAAAATAAAGTGGATCCTAGGCTGGAGAGATGGCTCATCAGTTAAGAGCACATACTGCTCTTCTGGAGAACCCAAGTTCAGTTTCCAGCCAGCCATGTTGAGTGGCTCACACCCTCCTGAAACTAAAGCTCCTGGGATGCACACACACACACACACGCACACACTTTTTGAAAATTAAGGTGAAGAGTAATTGAGGAAGATACCCAATATCAACCTTTGGCTTCCACGCACACTTGTGTACACACCCAAATATATGTATATACACATCACCAACAACAACAACTTCAGACATAGGGGCTGGGGAGATAGTTCAGTTGGTAAAGTGCTTGTCTTACAGGTACAAAGATCTCCAGAACCCACACAGAAAAGGCTGGACATGGTGCCATGCCTATTATCTCAGGGCTAGGGACCTGAACGTAGGCAGATCCTGGGGCTTGCTGCACAGCTAGCCTATCCTAGTCTGTGAGTTCTAACCTATGAAATACCCTGTCTCAAAAAAATAAAAAAGGTGGACAATACCTGAGGAACTACATTCAAAGTAGTCTTCTGGTTTCCATACATGCATATACATATATGCAGGCACACTCACACACACATATGCACTCATATGTGTATGCATATCTACACACACACACACACACACACACACACACAGCTCAGACTCTTGAACTACAGGCATCCCTTTAAGAAGAGTGAAAAAAGAAGATTAATTAGAAATAGACAATATCACCAGAGGCAGATCTCTGTGAGACTGAGGCCAATCTAGTCTACATAGTAAGTTCCAGGTCAGCTGAGGCTGCAGGGACACTCTGTCTCAAAAACCAAAACAAAAACAAAACAAGATTAACTTCTAGATGGGCACTGTCTTTGTGCACAATCTCAGCACTGGGGCAGTGGAGGCAGGAGAATCACAAGTTTGAAGCTAGCTTGGGCTAGTTAGGGATACAAAAAGGATTTCTTTTGAACTCTGATTATAAGCATACCCTCAAAGCCCCCCCCTTTCTTTTGAAATAGGGTCTCCCCATAGCCCCTCCTGGAACTCACAGCACAGACCTCTGCCTCAGTAGTACAGGAATTAAAGGCGTGCGTCACCACACCCTGCTCAGTTTTTAAAGGAACCTGAAAGCCCTGCACTAGAGATTTTTTGTCTTCTCTAGGACCTGAGTGTCATCTCTTTGAAATGCAAACTTTGAGAAAATGACTCATCTGAAGATTTGGTTGGAAAAGAGTTATTTAGAAACAAACTAGCAAATGAAAAACAATTTTAAATCGTTTCCCCAAATATTAGGAGAAAAAGCTTTTACTATCTCAGCAAGCAATCTTAACTGACAAAAACAATTTGAACCCAGCTATTCCTGAGTAAACTAGTGAGTTCTATATTATTGTGCCTGGTACATAGTTAAAATGTTAGAACAAGCCTTAACACCTTTTCATCTGTCTTCGTGTTTAATGTCTGTCTCTCTACACATGTGCTACATATGTGGTACTTTCTACCTCAGGGTCATATTGTTAATTTTTTAAGAGTTTTATTAATTGGCATAAAAAAAAGTGCTTTCATAAATTACTTATAAAACCTCCAGAAAAATGGAAACTGATCCAAATAACTCTCAAGGTCACATGACATAGGTATATGTGTATGAGTCCAGGAGCATATGTGTCATGGCACACATGTGGAGGTCAGAGAATAACTTTCAGGGGTCAGTTCTCTCCTTTCATTGTAGATTCTGAGGATCAAACTCATGTCAGATTTGTGTGATAAGTGCCCTTACCTGAGCCAACAAAGTATTTTCATTAAGAAAAACATGAATATTTACAGAAAGAGACATATGAAAAGATTAAGACAGAGTTTAAATAGACATATAGGAGAAAGAAAGAAAAAAAGAGAGTACCTTACAAGGCTAAGCTGGCTTAAATTGAATAAATCTAATCTAAGGATTGAGAAATCACCCTATCAAAAGTATACAGCTAGAAATAAAACTAATTTTGTTCTTTCTGTTAAAAATGACAAGGTTTTCTTGGGTTGCTGATGTGTTCTACATAAGAGATGATGCCAACAAAGGCATGAAGATTCTATGTTTTATAAAAAAATAAATTTCTGTACATCGTTAGACCTTTCATTGCTTAAGAAAATTAAATCTTCTCAATTAGAAAAGCTAAGTTTTATTTACCTTATTTTTGAACAACTGTGAAACTTTCTGCAGTTGCCTTTGAAATCTTCTGTCATCATTAAATGGGTAACTGTTTCACAATGATCCTATCTAAATATTTTAGCCTTTTGACCTTGTAGATAATTTCCTCCAATTCCAATTCTAAATATCTTTCAAATCTCAAACTAAGTGGGGTTTTCCAGACAGCCCCTGAAAAGTCTCCAAACTTTGTTTTCTTTTCCTCCAAGAGAATGAGAAACTAATTTTTTATTGGTCTTTTTGAGACAGGTCTCTCTGTAGCCCCAGATGTCTTAGAACTCACTATGTAGACCAGGCTGGGTTTGAACTCACAGAGATCCGCCTGCCTCTGCCTCCCAAGTGCTGGGACTTAAAGGAGTGCATCACCACGCCTGGTCAAGAAACTGATTTTTTTGATATGTCAAAATATGTGGGAAAAATTATCAAGTACAAAATAACACTAATTATTGTGTGTGCATGTGTGTAGTGTATGCATATATGCATGCATGTGTGTAGGTGCATGCACATGTGTGTGAACGTATGTGAAAGCCAGAGTGTCTTCCTCTATTGTTTTCTACCTTTTATTTTTATCTTTCATGTTTTATTCTTTTTTAAAATTTCATTTTTATTGAGAATTTCATCCACTACTACTTTCCCCTCCCAACTTCATGGGTTTTCTCTCTCTCTCTCTTTCTCTCTCTCTTTTTCTCAATCTACTGAGTTCACTTAGTGCTGTCTATCTGGGCACAGGTATAGGACCATCTACAGGAGCACAGGTAGGTAGCCTTTCAGGAGCTGCATCCCTGAAAAAGACTTACTCTCCCTTCTCCAGAGGATTTCAGTTGCCAATAGCTTCTCGGCTAGAGGTAGGACTTCATGAGCCCCTCCCTCCCCCTATGCTGAAGTTTTGGCTGGCTTGCTCTTGTTCTGGTATTGTGCATGCACAGTCCCTGTGGGTTCATCAGGGCCACCGTTCTGTCATGTCCAGCAAATACTCTTTCGCTGCAAATGTCCACTACTTCTGACCCTTACATTCTTTCTGTCTGCCTCTTTCATAGTGACCCTTGAGCCTTGGGGGAAGGGAGTGTAATGTAGATGATCCATTTAAAGTTGAGCACTTCATGATGGTCTCTCCAGTGGCTTGTGACCAGTTGTGAGTCTCTGTACTGATGTCTACTGCAAAAAGTAGCTTCTCTTTGAGAACTAAGAGATGCTCTAATCTACGAATGAGAAGATAAGAACTTAGGGGAAGTTTAATACTCTGTATGATTAGCAGAAGCATAGTAGTACGTTCTCCCTTAGGACCTATGACCTAGCCAGTCGCAGGTTTTGGGCCCAATTAGCAGTACAAGGCACAAGTTTTGTCTTTTGGAACGGGCTTTAAGACTTAGCAGAAAGTGGTTGGGTACTCCCATAGCATTCATATCACTATTTCATCACTGGCATATCTTGCCAGGCCGGTCATTACTGTAGCTCTCAGGGACACAGCTGGGTAAGATCGTTGAATACTTTTCTCCCAGGTAACATAAAGAGAACCTCCTGGCAATATGAAAGCTAGCCAACAGGGATGAAACTTCCAAGTCAGTACCAGTTTGATTTTCCCATGTTCTATGACTCAAGTAGGTAATGTCTTCAACAACAGAATTTCAAATGCTGGCAAGGATGTGAAGAAAAGGGGACTCCTATCCATTGCTGCTGGAAGTGCAAACTGGTGTAGCCACTATCGAAATCAGTGTGGAGATTCTCAAAAAGCTCAAAATGGGGACTGGACAGATGGTTTAGTAGTTAAGTTCAGTGGCTGCTTTTGCAGAGGACCTAGGTTCAGTTCCCAGCACCCACATCGTGGCTAACAACTATCCATAACTCCAGTTCCAGGGGATCTGACACCCTCTGATGACTTCTCTGGGCACTGTATGCACAAGACACACTCACACACATACAGGCACACATACTCATGCACATAAAATAAAAAATGGTATTTTTGAAAAAGCTCAAAATTGATCTACCATATGATCCAGCATATACCCAAAAGACTCCATATACTATTCCAGAATACATACTTATTCATCCATGTTCATTGCTGCCTTTTTCATCATAGCCAGAAATTACAACCTAGATGCCCATCAACTGATAAATGGTTAATGAAAGTGTGGTATATATACACAATGGAATATTATTCAGCTCTTAAAAAATGAAATTATAAAAGTTGCAGGCAAACTGATGGAACTGGAAACAATCACCCTGAGTAAGGAAAACCAGAAAGATAAACATTGCATATTCTCTCTCAAAGCTGGATGCTAACTTTGAAATCTTAGATATGCAAGTTTCAATTTGAAAATCCAGAGAAATCAGGAAACTAATAAATGGTTACAGAGGGGTAAGGGCAGACTTCTTGAGAGGGGTGGTAGAATGCATTGATACAAAGGGGGAAGGGGAGCATTAGAGTAGGAAGGGTTAAATGGGGTGGAGGAATAGGAGGTACTCATAGCAGAGAAGGGGATATGGGAAATGTGAGTAACACTGAAGGTCTTGAGAAGCAGGCATGGAAATCTACCACTACAGAGACTTCTTAAAGTATATACAAATACATCATGGAAGAGAGATGAAAAGGAATTACCTTATAACAAGAGGACACATTGTCCCTTCTAGACATCACAGGTGAACAAAATAAAACCTTAATGCCACAAATGAACTCCGTCTCTTGAAGCTGTTGATCAAGGGTCTCATAGACCCTCAAACAATTCTGGCCATTGTCCCTGATCTCGGTTGCCCACCAGAACATGATGGCAAGATCCTACTGCTGAAGACACTACATACCTGAGCTGTCAAACAAACAAGGAAAAATTAACCTGGTGTTGACCTCATCTCTACAGGCTAGCTTTCAAGGCACTGGAAGGTGCTTGCTGCTGGAAGGAAAGAAAGATCATCAGCCTTATCCAGCTTTGAATGGTGTGAACTACAACAACAGCTGATTTTGCAAGAACATCAAAAACATGAGACAATAGTGGCACAAATATTGTGGGAGTAACCAACCATTCTCTAATTGTATTTAAGGTCTACTTCATAGGATGAAGCCCATACTTGACACTGATATCGTGCTTAGGAACCTGAGGCTAGAGAGGTCACAGGGTATAGGAGAGAGCTTACTGCCAGTTTTCTACTAAATAGTTATTATATTAAACTGAGACTCCTAATGATTTGTTGTTATACCCATACATTAATGTATAATTAATTAATGACTATCTCAACTCTCACTGGAGAAGTTTTCTTATGCAACTGATGGTGATTAACACAGAGACTCACAACTGGTCAATGTGCAGAAAACAAGAGACTGCAGTGTGCTTATCCCTTAATAGGACACATACCAAATATCTGACTCCTAAGGCTAAGGGATCATTGTGGAAGATGGGGCAGAAAGACTGTAAGAGCCAGAGGTGGTAGATGATCATAAGGAAATAGTTTTAAAGACAGCTGAGCAGTTACTCATATGAACTCACAGCAATGGTGACAACATGCACAAGTCCCATGCAAGCTCAAACCAGATAAAACCTCAGCATAGGAAAAGTAGGTAACAATCTGCAATCCAACCTAAGGAACTTTGGGCAACCGATGGACATTGGTGGGGGCTATCTCTTAATAACATCAAATTATATTGTATAAGAATGGCAAAAATTCAATTAAAAAAGAATTCAATTGCAACAAAACAAAACAAACAAAAAACAATAGGGTCTCACTCAATAACTAGAAAAGAGGCAGCTCAAGCCTGACACTGTCTTTATTTGATAGCTATGGTGTCAGTACTGTCCTCACCCCGATTGCAGGGCAACTTCATTTAAGCTCCTTTTATACGTGTATAGAGTATCGTTTAGAAAGCCTCTAAAGTTCTGGGCAAACTGGACAATGACACGTAAAAGAATAAAACTAGATCCTTTTCTCACACCCTGAACAAAACTCAACCCGAAACGGAGCAAGGACCCCAACATAAAGCTTGATGCCTTGAATCTGTTAGATCAACCTATAGGCACAAGCAAGGACCCTGGTAGTAAGGCATTAGGACTAACAGTTGACAAATGAGACCTCTGTACAGCAAAGGACACCATCATGTGAGTGAAGAGACAGTCTACAGAATGAGAAAAAAGTCTTTACCAGCAATACATCTGACAGAGGGCTAGTATCTAGTATATACAAAAAGGTAAAAAATAAAAAACAACCCAAAATAAAAATGACCCAATTTAAAAATTGGGACATGGGAGAAACAGAAAATTCTTTGGTTGGTTGGTTGGTTGGTTGGTTGGTTGGTTTTTCTTAAACAGTGTCTTACTATGCAGCACTGGTTGGTCTGAGACTCACTATGTCGACCAGACTGGCTTTTAATTCACAGAGATCTACCTGCTGCTGCCTTCTGAGTGCTGGAATTAAAGGTGTGTACCATCATCCCAGCCCAAAACAGAGAATTCTTAGAAGAAATACAAATGGCTCAGAAAAAAAAAAATTTAACTTCAACATCCTTAGTCTTATTTTTTTGAGACAGGCTGTCGTCATTGAACTGGGAGCTTACCGGTTAACTTGCTACTGTGCACTGCTTTTACATGGGTGCTGGGATCCAACTCACATCCTTTATACTTGTGCGGTAAGCACTTTATCCATGGAGCCATCTCCACAGCCTCTTCTAACACTTCTTTAGATTATATCTATGCATGTCAGTAATGCATGAAACAGAAATTGTCCAAAATTACTGAAACTCTGTCAATGTTCTTATTGTCACATGACATCAGTTGTAATTCTAATCATCTTAAAATGTTGCATATCACAGAAATAACCAAATTTGCTTATCAGTTGCATTAAGATGAATTCTTATGGCACTTTAAGTCTTTTCTCATTCATGGGCAGTTATTATTTTACTCTGATGTTTTCTTGAAAGTTTTTCAAGCAGTTATGATTCAAAATTACAAGAAATTCGTGGAAAAAAACTGATAACCATAGGTTTCTGAGCTGGGCTTGTTTGTAGCCTGACTGTTCTACAGATGAGGTTGGACTACTTGATACAAACGAGAAAAATCACCACTGCAGCTCAGCTATGAACAGCCTTTTTGCCTATTGCTATGTGAGCCAAATAAAAGGTTCACTGGAACACCCAAAGACATTGGAATGGGCAAGCCAGGAAAATCTGATTAAAACTGTTCAGGGAGCCAGTGATGTGGCTCAACAATAACCAGCTAAAACTTTTGAAACAGGGATTACATTACTATTTCAAAATCTTTCCTTTACAAACAAATGTATTCTACTTTTTCCCCTTGCATACTTTTGTTTAGTGGAGAAAGGAACTTTTAAGGAGGGCTGTTTATTTGCTATCTCTTTCATTAGCAAAATAACATACCTTTGATCCTCATACATACTTTAAAATTTTTGAAATTTATTTTTATTTTATGTGAATGAGTGTTTTGCCTGCATGTATGTACATGCACCCATGTCATGGAGAGCCCACAGAGGACAGAAGAGAGTATTGAACTCCCTAGAACTAGAGTTACAGACAGTTGTTAGCCACCATGTGGGTGCTGGGATTCGAACTGGGTCTTCCGTAAGAGCAGCAAGCATTCTTAACCACTAAGCCACCTCTCCAGCCTCATCATCACACATATTTTTTTAAATATCTGTTTTATTTTGATTTATGTATATGCTTATTTTAAATGAACTCTGTGTGTGCAAGTGTATGTGTGTATGTATGTGTGTATGTGTGATCACATGTGTGTGGGTGCCCAAAGAGGTCAAAAGAGTATCTGATCCCCTGGAGCTGGAGTTAGAGGTAGTTGTGAGCCACACAGTGTGAGTGCTGGGAAATGAACTCAGGTCCTCTGCAAGAGCAGCAAGTGCTCTGAACAACTAAGCCATCTCTCCAGCTCCACACAGTCTACTTTTTTGGATCACACTAGCCATGCTCCATGGGGAGGTCAGGGATGGGTAACATCCTGCCCTTGACTTAGCTAAGCAACATCCCTCAGACTTTGTTGTATGCTACTTAGAGTGAACTAGAGATAAACAGGCCTCTGAAGCATGAGAATATTCCCAAAGCTCTGAAAATTACTGCCACTTCAAGAATAAGTGAATGGTTTTTAGCATTAATATGTGTTATACTGTTTGAGTTCATTTTTAGTACATTTTGGCTTTGGAGAAGAATTATAAATAGATACTGATACTTTCTGAACTTGACAGATAAAGATTCTAAAATGTATGCTTTATATTAGTAAAGTTTTGGCTGTGATAGTTCAGTTGGTTTTTGTATGAATTTTGTTTAGGTTGCAATGTTTATCTTTGTTAACTCCTTAATCTTTCTCTCTAAACTCCTTATTGTATTTAAATGGCATGCTTACCAAGATATTTGCATGTAAAAAGCAATTTTTTTTAAGAGTTTCATATGAAGCTAAAACCATAAACAAGTTGAGTGGTTGGCCTGGTATGCTGCATTCTGTTATATAAAGCTATTGCCAGAATCTTATACAATATAATGCTTAGGAAAATGATCATATTAAAAAATGCTTCTATATCAATGAGTCAGAAATGGTCATCTAAAATTTTAGAGAGCTAAAACATCAGGTCCAGGTAGTCCACTAGATTAGGGAGATACAATCAATCTAGCTAATCAAATCCTGGATTATAGGTACCTTGTTTGGCATACTGTTTATTTGCTTTTTTTTTTTATTGTTTTTGAGACAGGGCCTCTGTGTGACCTCAGTTGGCCTGGAACTATGTAGACCAGATTGGCCTTGACCTCAGAGATCTGCCTGCCCCTGTTTCTTGAGGGCTGGGATTAAACTCATGTACCACCATGCCTGGTTTGGCAGATTTTTTGAGTGCTGGATTATCTTCTTACTAGTCACGACACCCTCCCTGTATAATATGCTCTCTCTGCAGTCTTATCAGCAGCCACTACTGAACAAGGACCTTTGTGAGGACTGAAGAACCACATGAAGAAGAATCACTGATGCACCCACTGTGATTCTAGAGGTAACATGGGAATGTCTACGGAAAAGGGAACATGTGGCGGCTGACAACAGAAAGGAACAACAGATGAGGGAGGGGACTGAGAAAGAAAACTAAAAATGGAGATCACAGTTCAGATAGACCCAAGGCTAACAGCCCACGACCATGTCACCCAAACTTGCCATCCCATTTACTTGAAACTCTAAATCTAATTATAAACAAAATATAAACCATAAATTTTATGTCCTTATGAGCATAATTTAATGAAATTAAGACAATTAGCTTTAGAGAAATAAGCTTGAACAGTTCTGCTTGCCTTAAAAAGAATGTTACTGAGTAACAGAAAATCACTTTTAAAAGGTCAAATTACTTCCTCCTCTGTACTCTGTAATCTGTTCTGCTACTGCCATGAATGGGGTGTCTTGGTTTGAGGTCTCCCAGTTTGCAAACAGTTTTATTCTATGCACAGTAGACCTAATTTTTAAATTTTAATTTATGTGTATGAGTGTATTGTCTCTATATATATAAGTGCATCCCTGTCATGAAATGTTCATGGAGGTCAGAAGAGGGCATTGGATCCCTTGGAACTGGAGTTACAGACCATTGTTAGCCCCCATGTGGATGCTGGGAATCAAACCTGGGTCCTCTGCAGGAGTAGTCACTGCTCTTAGCTGCTGAGCCATCTCTCTAGCCCCAGTAAACCTACATTTTAAAAATATTCTCTGGGGAAATGGGGATGGCTCGGTCAGTAAAGTACTTGCCATGGAAGCATTTGGACTTGAGTTCAATCCCCAGCACCCATAAAAGGCCAGAAGTGGTGGGCACATGCTTGTGATCCCAGTGCTAGGAAGACACAGATCAGAAGATCCCTGGGGCTTGCTGTTCAGCTAGTCTAGTCAAATTGGTAAGCTCAGGATTCAGTGAGAAGCCCTGTATCAAAAGAAAAAGTAGGGCCATGAGTTGCTGTGGGTAAAGCAGGTAAAGTGCTTGTCCCCAAACCTGATAACCTGAGTTAGACATCCAAGATCCACATGGTGGAAGGAGAGAACTGACTCCTGAAAATTGTTCTCTGATATGCACATGCATGATAAGGCATGTGCACACCTACACACATACACACAGACAGAAGGCAGGCTGAGACACAAATAATTTTTTTAAATAAAATTTTAATGTTAAAAAAGAAAAAAGTCAGACAAATATTCAAGTTGTCACTCATCAAAGAAGCTTCTTTTGTACCAGATGGAAACTGTTATTACAGAGAACCATAAGTGGTCACACACAGGCATTGTCTATGAATTGCCTAAGCCTACTGGCACATCTGCTGTGCAATCTCTACACCTAGGGCTCATAGAACAAGGAGCAAAGAGGCACTAATGAATCTCTCAGTTCTCATGAATGCAGTTCCCTCGTGCAACAGAGGGCCAGGAATACGAAAGGTCACAAGTGACCAAAGCATGGAGATGAAGAGTCTGGACAGGATTCCTATGTTAAACTTCACTCACCCAGGGCTCAGGAACCATTTCAGAAGAGAGGATAGAAAGATTGCAAGTGTCAGGAAGGAGGTATATGACCATATTTAAATAGAGACCTACAAGCTCCTGGGATCCTGCTGATATGGTGTCAGCATGCACAAGACACATGCAAACTCAAGCAGACAAAAAACCAGCATAGACCTAGGGAAATGGATGGCAGGCCTCAATGAAGAAATACTGGCAACTGATTACTCCTGGGGGAGAAAGAGCTGATCTTCCTAAAGCAAGGGACTCAAGATAGGCCAACTAGACCTCAGTATATGAACTTGCACTGAGGAATGTCTGAGGACACTAACTTGATACAACAAGACTTAACACAAATGACAGAATGTATTAATTCCAGTGGGGGCTATGGGAGGGTGAAAAAATAAATTAATTTTTTTAAAGGTGAGATTAAAGATTTAAAAAGGTGAGAGATTAAAGAAGATATCTGACGTTTACCTCTGGCTTCCACATGCATGCACACACACGCATAAACACATATACACACATATCCCCCACCCCATCCCCTACAAAACCTTGGTCTGATTTTATTTTATTATTTTTTTGAGACAGGATCTTACTTTAACCCTGGCTGGTAAGGAACTCACTATGTAAACTAGGCTGCCCTCGAACTCACAAAGAAAGATCTGCCTGCCTCTGCCTCCTGAGTTCTGGGATTAAAGGTGCACAACTATACCTGGCTCAGATTTTATTCTTGACAATATAATGCAAACGAATTAGAAATCAATCAAAAAGATAATTTTCTGGGGAGCAGGAGCATGTTTCAAGATATGGTCTTACTCTGTAGCCCAGGGCTATATGACCCAGGTTGGCCCAGAACTCATAGTGATCCTCGTACCTCAGATTCCCAAACACTGAGATTTCAGGCACTAGCTACCATGTCCAATTAAAACAATAATTTTAAAAATCTCTGCTTTGAAAACTTTAAAATGCTTCCTTAAGTTAATCATGAATTACAATATAAGCTGCAGTGTACTTAAAACTAAATGAAAATAAAAATATTATTTACCAAAACTTGTGAAATGTAACTAAAAACAGTTTTGTTTTGGGACAAAGCTATTGCTATATAGTTTTGAACTAACAAAGACCTTAGGCTGGTCTCAAACTACTGGTGATCTTCCTGCTTCAACCTCACCAAACACTAGGATTATAGGGATGCACCATAACAACCAATTCTAAAGCATTTAACAACTTTTTTCTCCTTTTCCATTTTGTGTGTGTGTGTGTGTGTGTGTGTGATGTGCATGTATGTTTGCATGTGTGTGCACATGGATGCATACAGATGTGCGCATGCATGTGGAGGCCAAAGGTTTATGTTGGGAATCATCCTTCCCTATTCTTCTGCCTTATTCAATGAGGCAGAGTCTCTCAGTCAAACCCAGAGTTCACTGATCTGGATAGTCTTGCTAACCAGCTTGTTCTGGGGATCCCCTGTCTACATCGACCTTCAGAGACTGAAAATATAGGCAGGCTGCTACTCCTACACAGCATTTTCATAGGGTCTAGGGATCCCAGCTCCAGTCTTCATACTTATACAGCAAGCACCTTAACCACTGGATCATCTCCCCAATTCCTAAAGATATATTTTTAGCTTTTACTTAAAATATAGAGAAAAAAAGATGGAAAATTTGCTAAGTATTATTTCTAGACACATCTAACAATAAAACACATCTAAAGAAGATAAAAAATAGAAGAGGGAAGTGATGAAATAAAAGAAAAACTAAACAAAATCAAACAGTGGTTCTTTAAACAAGAAATCCAATAAACAATTATCTTTAAGCCAAAGTAGAAAACCATGATAAAAGATTAAAGACATAAACAATATTAGGAATGAAAAAGAAAGTTTCAATTACATGTAGGACCAAATTTTTATAAAATACTTATATAACATCTTTATGTTAACATATATGAATAATTTGGATTTCAAAATGTATTGTAATGCATTTATTTTTATTTTATGTGTATGAGTGCTTTGCCTGCTCATATGCAACTACACTTGTGTTATACAATGTCCACAGAGGCCAGAAGAGGGCATTGGATCCCCTGGAACTGGAGTTAAGGTCAGTTGGTACTGGGAATCAAACTTGAGTCCTCTGTAAGAGTAACCAGTGGTCTTAACCACCACTGAGTCATCTCTCCTGTCCCACAATATATATTTCTGAGCTAAGTGTGGTGATATACACTTGTAATCCCTGCATTTAGAAAACAGAAGCTAGAGAATCATGAATTTGAGGCCAGCCTGGATTACAGAGACAGATGTGTCTCAAAACAAAAGGGATATGGATATACACACACACACGCACACACACACACACGCACGCACGCACGCACACACATACAAGTACATATTACAAAGATCAACTCAATGGTATAAAAATTATTTCCTATTACTAGATGTTGGAAGAAAGTTTTTCAGGATAAGTTTTATTCATCACCAGTGAATCTCTATACTATATAAACTTTTCAGAAAAGTTTTAAAAGCCTGGACTCAAAGAATATCCTACCAGATCTGGACTACCTATCTAATCCTAAATTTCTTATGACTGAACACAAGCAATACTGTGTTTAACAGTCACATTGAAAAAAAAAGTTTTGAAACAGAATCTTGTCATGTAGAATAGACTGTCCTTAAACTTAGGATTCACCTGTCTCAAGCCTCCCAAGTGCTAGGATTACAGGCATTATGCCACTGTGTTCAGCTTTACACTGAAGTTTTTGAAGATAGGCTCTCTGCAGAGAACCTGCAACCTTGGTGTTGGGAGACTTTCAGAATGAAAAAGTCAAATGTTTCAGCACCTCACCCCAAAGTCCAGGCAAATGGATGTTTGAAGCAGCAGACCTAGCAGGGTACACACACAGAACTTTAAGAATTCTTTATGAGAAGCCAGGCGTGGTGGCCATATCTTTAATCTCAGCACTCAGGAGGCAGAGGCGGTTGCATCTCTGTGGGATCAAGGCCAGTCTTGTCTAGGTAGTGAGTTCCAGGTCAGTTGGGGTTACAGGGAGACCTCATCTGAAAAAAACCAAAACAAAAATTCTTTTCAATGGTCCCATCCATCTTGCATCACT
The DNA here is from genome assembly GCA_035773235.1 of Eospalax fontanierii. Taxonomy (NCBI): domain Eukaryota; kingdom Metazoa; phylum Chordata; class Mammalia; order Rodentia; family Spalacidae; genus Eospalax; species Eospalax fontanierii. The sequence continues at coordinate 95,837,762 of CM069528.1, read as the reverse complement.
GTTGGAACTGTCTGGTTTGAGACTCTCAATTCACCAGACTTTTGAAGATCGGCAGTGAGAATCTTCTAACTCTACAGAAAATTTGCTCCTGGGCTCGGAAGTGCATACATATATCCCCCAAGACTGAAACCCAAGAACTACTGAGATAGTTTACAACACAACAAGATGGGTTAAGAGCAAACAAAGACCCACTCAACAAAGGTGAGACCAGATATCAATATCAAGAAAGACTGACTATTGACAACCTAACTCCAGATGCCCAGGTCCTACTGGAAAATTGCAAACAACATGAATAGCCACGACAATGCATCTCCTCCACAAAGTAGTACACCCAGCCTAATGCAATCTCGAGAAGACTGACTTAGCTGATACACATGACAATTTCAAAATAACAATTTCAAATATGGTCAAGCAACTCAAAGAGGACATGCATAAAATCCAGAATGAGTATGATGAAAACAGAAACAGTTCAATGAAATGAAAGCAATCCAAGACATAAAAATAGAATTTAATCATTAAATAGAATTTCTGAAGAAAAGCTAAACTGAAATAAATCTTGAAATGAAAATCAGTGAAATAAAAAAGCAATGGAAAGCCTCACCAATAGAATGGATCAAGTAGAAGAGACAATATCAAAGGTTGAAGACAAAAGTAGAGAAACTGGGTCACACATTCAAAGAAAATGTTAAATAAAAAAACCCTAGGAATGAAATGTGTAGGAACTCTGGGACATTATAAAAAAACAAACTTATGAATCATAGGTATAGAAGGAGAAGAGACCCAGGTCCAAGGCATAGAAAATATTTTCAACCAAAACATAAACAATAACTACCCATATCTAACAAAAAAGATGCCTGTCAAAGTACAAGAGGTACAGAACACCAAATAAGCAGGACCAGAAGAGAAACTCCCCATGTCACATAATAATGAAGACACTAAATGTATAGAACAAAGAAAGGATATTGAAAGCTGAAAAAGAAAAAGCCAAGTCACATATAAAGGCAGACCCATCTGAGTAACACCTAACTTTTCAATGGAGACTTTGAAAGCTAGGAGGACATGAACTGGTATTCTACAAATTCTCAAAGACCATGGCTATTATACCTATTAAAACTATGAGTCACAACTGAAGGAGAAAGGAAACTTTTTTTTTTTTAAAAGCAGGACAGCTCAAACAACTCTGAATAATAAAAGAGGGGCTGGAGGCATAACCATCTCTGATTTCAAATTATACTACAGAGCTAGAGTAATAAGCACAGCATGGCATTGGTGTCAAAACAGACACACCAGTCAATGGAACAGAGTTGAGAACCCAGATTTAAGTCCATGCACTTACAGCCACCTGAGTTTCAACAAAGGGACCAAAATTGCGTATTGGAGAAAAGACAGCATCTTAAACAAATGGTGATGGTCAACCTGATAGCTGCAGGTAGAAAAAATGAAACTAGATCCCTATTCCTCACCCTGCACAAAAACTAACTTCAAATGGATCAAGAACCTCAACATAAAATCTGATACCCTGAATCTGATAGAGGCAAGAGTAGGTGATACACTGGAACTTAGAGGTATGGGAGAGGACTTTCTGAACAGATCCCCAAGAGCAGAGGTACAAGACCAACATTAGACAAATGAGACCTCATGAATCCAAAAAGCTTCTGTACAGCAAAGCACACCATCATTTGAGTTAAGAGGCAGCCTACAGAATGGACAAAAACTTTACCAACTATACAGCTAACAAGGGGTTAGTATCTAGAATCTACAAAAACTAAAAATATTAAACATCAAAAACCAAACTACTGGGGCTGGAGAGATGGCTCAGCAGTTAAGAGCACTGGATGGTTCGATTTCCAGCACCCAAATGGCGACTAACAATTTTCCATAGCTCCAGTTCCAAAGGAATTCAACACCCTCTTCTAACCTTCATGGGCACTGCATGCTGTATGTGCACTTACACACACACACACAGGCAATGCACTCATACACATAAAATAAAAATAAAAATTAGAGAAACCCAAACAACCCAATTAAAAATTGAGGCAAGGAACTAAACAGAGATTTCTCAAAAGATGAAATGCAAACAGACGAGAAATACATTTTAATGTTTGGCATCCTTAGCCACTGGGGAAATGCAAGTTAAAACTGCTTTGAGATTTTATCTTACCCCAGTCAGAACGGCTAAGATCCAAAAACCAAATGATGACAAATGCTGGTGAGCATGTGGGGAATGGGGAGTCCTTACTACTGCTAGTGGGAGTGCAAACTGAGGCAGCCACTATGGAAATCAGTGTGGACGCTCCTCCAAGACCTAGAAATGGGGCTAGAAATATGGCTCAGCAGTTAAGAGCACTGGCTGCTCTTAGGACCTAGGTTCAGTTCCCAGCGCTCATATGGCAGCTAACAACCATCTGTAACTCCACTTCTAGGGGACACAATGCCCTCTTCTACCTCCATAGGCACTGTACACACAGGTGTACTTACATACATGCAGGCAAAACACTCATACACATAAAATAAAAATTGTTTAAAACAGATCTACCACATGATCCATCTATGCCATTCTTGGGCATACGCCCAAAAGACTCTACATTATACTACACAGATATCTGGTCATCTATGTTCATTGCTGCTTTGTTCACAATAACCAGTAATATAAATGTTCATCAGCTGATGAATGGATAATGAATATGTGGCACACTTGCACAACGGAGTATTATTCAGCTGTTAAGAAAGATGAAATTATGAAATTCACAGGTAAGTGGATGGAACTGGAAGCAATCATCCTGAGGTAACCAAGACCCAGAAAGACCAATGCCACATGTTCTCTCTCACATGTGGGTGCTAGCCTTTATACATATATATACACACATATATATATATATATATATATATATTATATGTCTCAGCTTAAAATTTCATAGCAGTTAAGAAACTGGTAAGGGCCATGGGGGTAAGAATTCAGTGATATAAATGGGGAAGGGGGAACAATGGATTAGGAAGCATCAAAGAGAATGGGAATGAGAGGGCAGGCTAAAGGAGAGGCTGCAGCTGGGATAACTAACACTAAAGGCCTTTTGAAAAGTCAAATGAAAACCTACTACTGTAGAAGCTTCTTGAAATATAGACATATTCATATACAAAAAGAGTTTAAAGTGAGTTATTTTGTGACAAGGGGACAACGCCCTTACCAGATACCACAGGCTAGCAAATAAAAAGCCCAATGCCAGGAATGGGCTCCCTCTTTTGGAGTTTTGACTCCAAAACAAGGGGTCCCACAACCCTTAAATAATATTCATTATTGGTTACCTGCAGAACTTGATGATAAGACCCTATTGTTGACACCACTACACACCTGAGTCATAGAACTAATATGGAGAAATAAAGCTGGCACTGAGCTCACAGCTTCACCTCAGCTGAGTAGTTTTCATAGCGTTGGAAGGTGCTATGCAGGCTACCAGAAGAGAAATGTAATCATCGACCTTACCCAGCTGGGAACCCTGAGAGCTACAACAACGACTGCCTGACAAGATCTGACCACTGGTGCGATCGTGGCATGAATCTCATGGGAGCACATAACCATTATTTTATTAGATTTAAGGTTCACTTCACAAGATGGAGCCCATACCTGGCACTGTTATTAGGGTCAAGAACATGTGGCTGGACAGGTCATGGGGCTGTATGGGAGAACCTATTACTAGTACTCTGCTAAATGGACATAGTATTAAACTGATCCCTAGTGGCATATTGTTATGCCCGAAGATTAGTGCATCTCTCAACTCACACCAGAGAAGCTTCTTCTTGCAGTAAATGGTGATTAACACAGTGACCCAAAACTGTTCAATGTGTGGAAAATAAGAGATTGAATATTCAAACCTAAGTGGGACACTTACATCATATCCTTTCCTCCTAAGGATTCTCAGGGATTATTGTAGAAGAAGCAGGGAGGAGCAGAAAGATTGTAAGACCCAAAAGTGGTTGATGAATATAGAGAAAAAGTATTTTCTAGACACAACAGGACAGCTGCACATAGGAATTCACAGTGCTCATGACAGTATACACAAGACCTACACATGCCCAAGCAAGGCAAAACCCCAACATGGAGAAAGGAGGTCAGCAAGAGGCCCAGTTCTAGCTGAGGAACTTAGCAATTGCTGGTAGAAGGGTAATCTATTTTGCCTAAGGGTGTGACACCAGGTGAAAAGACCAGGAGATGGACCTATGCCCAAAGGCATTTGGGGAGCATAAATTAGACCCAATAGGCCTTAAAAAATAGAGGACATGAAGTGAGGGCCAGAGCAGTAGGGTAGGTCTGAGAGGAGACGGGGCAGAGGAGTGAATATGGTCAAAGCACACTGAATGAAATTCTCAAGGAATCAGTCATTTTTTAAAAGAATTCTTTGCCATTTGAACAAGGAATTACTGTTGAAGATAAGATCAGTTGACTCCTGGCTATTGTTAAAAATTTCTTAGGATGGTGGCCTTCAGATTCTGGGAACTGGGGAATGGATGAGTACTCAGGCCAGTCTAAGAGACAAAACTAACATCCAGACTATATGAAAAAAAAAAAATCTTGGTTATGGTTTCTTACTTTAGAATCAATTTAATTCAAAAATCAACTATATGTAAGAGAGAATAGTATTGGCCAAAAAAAGGCCCACAAAACAAGCAGAACACAAAATCTGATTACAGCCTGTGGCTACTGAACTCTAAAGAAATCTCTGAGCTGAGGGTGGTAGTATATGCCAGTAATTCCAGCCCTTGGCAAGTAGAAGCAGGAAGATCAGGAGTTCAAGACTAGCTTGGCAAATATGACACTGTATCTTGAAAAACTAGAAAGAAAAGAGAAAAGGAAATCTGGGCCCCCAAACCATACCAATGGGGAGAGAAATATAATGGCTAGTTGATGAGCCTGGAAAGAAGATGGGACGGCAGACTAGCTAAGCAAGGAAATTATTTCACTATCAGAGCAGGGTCTTCATCACTCCTGTCCAGGAGGATTCAGTCCTTGGCCAGCAACACTTGATCATTTCTAATCTTGAAACTGCTGAGCCATTCTTCCTTTCAGCAGTTTTACTTTAGTTCTCCTGATCTTCCCCACCACTGGATTAAATACCAAGCATATTGATCACTAGCAAATTGTCTTTTTGGTTATTGGTTGCAGGACTACAAAGAGCCAAGGTTATACTTGATAAAGAAAATGAGACATCCTTACACCTCAGAAATCAAGCTGGTCATAGACTGTGGAAGACTTTTTGGTTGTCCCTACCAACAGAGAGTCTACAGAAGGATATGATAGCAATCACAAGTGTCCAACCCAATCTAAATCTCCAACCTTATCTTTTGCTTGCTTTGCTATACAGGCTGCTACTTGTATTAAAAATAAAGCTTTAGACAAAACAAATTTGAAGTTTGTGTGAGCAGAGTAATTGATGAATGGCGGCACTCAAAACTTTCAGGGGAGCAGTGACTATCACAGGTAGTGAGGGCTCTGCATTTTTGGGTATGTCACAGGGGAGGACTGTAGTTATACAACCAATCAGTTGGTTGTGATTGGATGAAATTTCATTTCAGATGGCTTTTTTTCTTCTTCTCTTGTTGTTGCTTAAATCAATTATCAGAAATGCCTCAAAATTAAAGATCTATTTGCTTATCCAAAAGTTCCTGATACAGAGACAACCTTAGGCTGATCCTCTTCTTTTTTGCTTTAACATCAGTCTCCTTGTTGCTAAGAGTAACTAGGTAATTAAAGAAAAGCTGAGTGAAGCATTAAGTGGAAATAGTCTAGGGATTTGAATAGAGTCACTTTGTTTGTTTATGATTCTTCTAGCGCCAAGCATGGTAGTGCTTGAGAGGCTGAGGCAGGAGGATCATGAATTTGAGGCCAGTTTGGGCTACATTATATCACCCTGTTTCAAAAAAAGCAAAACAAGTATGGTGGTGCACACCTTTAACCCCAGCACTCAGGAGGCTGAGGCAAGTAGATTTCTATGAGCTCAAGATCAGCCTGGTCTATGTAGCAAGTTCTAGGGCAGCCAAAGCTGAAAAGTAAGGCCCTGACTCAAAACAAGCAAGCAAGCAAGTAAAAGAGGAAATAGCTGGAGATGAAGCTCAGTGGAGAGTACTTGCCTAACATGTAGGAAGCCCTGGGTTCAATCCTCAGTACCCCAGGGAAGAAAAAAAGAAAAAGAAAACAAACACAACAATAATTATGACTCTCTCTCCCTCTCCCTCCTTTCTTGATGCAGAGTCTCATTTTGTATCCCTGGCTGTCTTGGAACTCACTATGTAGAGCAGGCTGGCCTCAAACTCACAGAGATCCATCTACCTCTGTCTCCTGGGTGCTGGGATGACACTACATATTTAAACCTAGTAACTCTGTATGGTCAGCACTAACAATCAGTGATGTAAGTGAAAACAGTGAGATACTCTTTCAAGCTCATCAGATGTCTGGATTAGGTATGACTGTAGCTAGCTAGTATTGATAAGAAACTAGAGAAAGAAGGTTTTCCTATAGCGCCAGTAGGAGGGAAAGTTGACACAATCTTTGGGGAAACAAGCTAAGTAAAGCATGGCTGAAGATGGGCATAAACTTTCCACTGTTAGATAGAAACTCAAGACCCTTGGTGCTTACGTAATAGCAGTCTATGAAGGCCAAGATCCTTTGTACATATGCACAAGGAAATATAGACAAATATACTCATTACAAGAGTAACAGAAGAAAAAAAGGAGGAAGGGAAGCAAAGTTAGTCAATGGTAGGATAAAGAGATGTGTTGTTACGCTCGTTAAATGTTACTAAAGTAGTGAGTGTGGTGTGATATCATTTATACATGCTTTTAAATCTTACAAGACCATTCTATAGCTTGTTTATGGGTGTCTATAGTTGTTCGGTATATACATAAAAATGCATGGGAATAAACAACATTAACTTCAAAACCATGCTTACCTTGGAGGAAAAAAGCAGCAGAGGGGCTTCAAATACTTCTGAAGCACCTAGGTAAATGGTAATGGCTGGTAAAGGTTTGTGGTTTTGTTTGTGCTGGTGATATCTCAGTTTAAAAAAGGAAAAGGGAAAAATTAAGGTGGATACTAGAACAGGAACAAGTTATCCTTAGAAAGAAAAGGAAATACAGAGGCTGTCAGACGAGAAAAAAACAACATTCTGATTAGAAAAATGGCAAGCACGGGCATCCATTAAATGCAGCAGCTTCAAATGCTCTAAATGTTGCAAACTACTGTCTGCCTTTCAGTTCATTAACCCAGTCTTTTTCTGTGCTTGTTAAATCAGAGAAAAGAATAAAGGCCTTTGATGCTAAATTTTATTCAAGCTTCAGAGTACTTGAGGCATGAACATGCCCAGAGGGATGTTCTTAGATGCAATTCTTTAGTCAACAAATAACATTGGTTTTGGACTTACTACATAGTAAGTATGTATGGCACTGTGCTAAGTGCTTTCTATGGGTTCTTTCATTCCACCTTCACAACGGTCCCTGTGGTAGATAACATTATTATCCTTATTTTACAAAAGAAGAAACCAGGGCTAGTGGCAGGCCAGTACATGGTGGCACTACAATGCAAGTTGAGCACTTGGCCTCCAGAAGCCTTATTTTAAACCACTTTCCAATGTGACTGGCATAGTTAGGTGCTGAAAATCCAGGACCCCATACGGTTGCGGGCAAGAAACAATTTTACTGATGTGCTAAATTCTGTTTCACAAAATACTGCTTATTCAGAATAGTTATATAAAGTTAAAAAATATACAAAATAATACCACAATGTTTAACATTGTAATAACACAATGTAGTAACAGAAGAAATAAGTCAATTGAAATGGAGTGTATTTCAGTTAAACTTTCTTCTGTCCCTCTATTGTATACTGCAGCGGTAAAAGATGATCTGGATTGACTTGATTCTTCACTCTGTCTTCTTCTTTGCCCTCTTTTCACATAGTCATGGTTTCTGACCTCTCCACGTTTGAAAACAGAGGTAGAGCAAAGTGCTTAGAAATAGAAAGATTTTATGCAGCACTATATAATCTTAATTTATAAAAATCTATTTTGTCTTAGTAGCAACTTAATTTCAATCTGTCCCTGCTCCTCTGTGCTGTTATGTCATAATATATAGTATATGTATATCAACACAATTTTTTGTTGTATTACTGTTTTGAAACTGGTTTGGATTATATAGCCCAAGTTTGCCTAGAACTCACTAGATAGGCCAAGCAAGCTTGAAATCACCAAGTTCCTGCTTCATCCTTCCAATGCAAAGATTACAGTTATGCATCACCATGTGTGGCCCTAAACAATACTGATTTATAATTACTGCTTTATGCAACTGCATTCTAAATCATATAGGAGAAACAGATATATACAAAGATGCACTTATGCTGCCTTTTATATTTACCTATGAAGTTACCTTTACCACTACTCTTCCTGCAGAAGTCTGAAAGACTGCATTATTCAGGGTTCTCTAGAGAGACAGAATCAATAGGGAAAAAGATCTATGAGGGAATATTTATTAGAAAAACTGGCTCACATGAATACTGAGGCTCAAAAGTCTCATATAGGCTGTCTGCAAGCTGGAGACCTTTAGGATGCCAGTGCATGACTCAGTATAAGTCCAAAGGCCTCAAGACCAAGGAGGCCAGTGGAAGAGCTTTCAGTACTAGAACAAAGGTCTGAGAATAAAGAGGGATGATTTGATAAGTCCTGATGTCCATAGGCCAATGGCCTGAGGTCCTGATGTCCTGATGTCCAGGGCAAAAGGAAAGTGACTCAGCTCAAGGGGGAGAAAGACAGACCAGTTGACTTCCCTCTGAATTGTCCTAGCCAGGTCAGGTAGGCCTGTCTCATACAGAAGGTGAATGTTCTGCAACAAATCCACTCAACAACGCCAACTTTACTGGAAACATCTTCACAGACACGTTACAAAATGATGTTTTACCAGCTCTCCAGTATTCCTTAATCCAGTCAGATTGATACCAAAAATGAACCTTTTTTTTCTTTTTGTTATTGCTCTCATGTTGGAGACACATTTTTTAGATAAAATACATAGCCCAGGCTAGCTTTGAATCTTCATTCTGTTTGGTTGCAACTTCTAAGCTAGCTGGATACTCTTAATTGAGCTATATTCAGTTTATTGATCCTTCCTTCTGCCTAGTAAAGTCACTGTCAAGCTCTGCAGGTAAAATTTTCATTTCAGTTGCTATGCTTTGCAGCTCCCACATGTTTACTTCTTTTTGCTGTATTTCTTTGTCTTATAGATATTTTCTGCCTGGTGAGACATTGTCATACTTTCTCAAAGGTCTTTTCAAGACAGGGTCTCCCTGTAACCCCAGTTGACCTGGAACTCACTATGTAGACCAGGCTCGCCTTAGTCTCACAAAGATCTGTTTGCCTCTCCTTTTCGAGTGATGGGGTTAAAAAGGTGTGCTGCCATCTCTCTAAGGTCTTTACTATGACGTTTTTTAGTTTTTTTGAATATATGTAAAATAACATACTTGAAGTATTTGTCTAGTAAACCCAACATCTTGACTGCCTTGATGCATCTATTAAATACCCGTTTCCAGTACACGGGCTACATTTTATTTCTTTATATGCATTTTTCTCTTGGAAACAGTACACCAAGATGATAAAATGTGGACTCCAGAAGTAAAGATTCTTCCTTCTCTTAGGGCTTATTGGTCTTTTGTTTTCTTACTTTTTTTTTTTTTTTTTTTTGCCTCCTGTCTTTTCTGAGTTACCTCTATAAGGACTGTGTTAGAGCTTTTAAAGTCCCTATGGAGCTATCATCCCACAGCTTTTCTTGCTGTGCTACTTAGTTAGCCTAAGATGTGTTTCAACTGTTACTCACTGCCATAGGAAGCCCATAGTACTAAATGGTTGTTTCTAATTGTTTTCAACAAATGTCCATGGAGAAGAAGTGTTCACACTCTAAGTGTTAGTTCAATTCAAGACTTCTTTGAGTACTGTTTTACAGAGACCCATTAGGCAGGTTAAATAAAGATAACTATCTCAGAATTTGGCTCTGAAGAGTCTTCAATCCTGTTTTTCCCTCTCCAGCAGCTGCCAGGCAGCTAGTTTCCACAGTGATTACAGGCTGCTTGTTTTCAAGGCCATCATGAAGAGAAAGAGGTGAGGTGGGAGGATCAGTAGTCTGAGGTCAGCCTCCACTATAGAGTTTAAGGCCAGGATAGACTACATGAGATTCTGTCTTTTTAATTTTTTTTAAGGCACTATATGACACTTTGGAGATACACTCAAAGTATAAGCATTTGAAAATAAAAATGATCAAAAACAAATATTCCAGCCAGAAGAGACTTAAGTATAATAGCAAACAAAATAGATACTAAGGCAAAAAAGGAACTACTCAGGATAAAATATTTAGTATTATTTTAGGACCGGGTCTTCTGTAGCCCCAATTGGCCTGGAACATACTACATACACCAGGTTGGCCTTGATCTTACAGAGGTCTGCCTGTCTCTGCCTCCTAGTGCTGGGATTAAAGGCCTGCCATCATGCCCAGCACAATTTTCATTTTCTATTACTTTGTTGCCTGCTTTTCCTTACTGCCTTACTGCCCGCCCCGCCCCCGTGTGACCTCTAAATATTAAAATCAGACCTCAGAACTTTACAGTCTTCTCTTCACCATTCTTTACTCTCTCCTTAAATACAATCAGAATTTTGACTTTGTAAGCAGCATCCAGACCATTTTCCTAAAGAATTTTTTTTACATTCCAATTTACAATGACCCAAGGCAGGAGTAGTTAGAATTTTCTACATCCTTGCCAAAACCTGGTACTGTGTTATTGTTATTATTACTTCTGTTGTTTTTCTTTTCAAGACAAAATCTTGCTATATAGCACAGGCTGAACTCAAACTCAAAAGTCTCCTGCCTCAGCTTCTTGAATGCTGGGATTATAGGCACGCACTATAACATCCAACAGCTGTTCTTTTAAAAAACCAGCCATTTCGATGGCAGAATGGTGATACTTATACTGAAACTGTAATTTATACTTCCTTTACGTCTAGGGATGTTGAGGACTCTGACATGCTCACTTTCTGATAAAGTACTTAAGTCTTTGCCATTTTTTGACCCTAATTAACTAAATGAGTCACAAAACCAAATCCAGGTCATGGATACAGGAAAGTGACTGGTAGGAAGAAGGGAGTTGATAGTGATAGGGAAATATCAGAGAGGATAAGTGTATTATATACATGTATGAAATTGTCTAAGACCAAACTTAATAAAAAAATTACATTACCTTTTTATCATTAAGTGTTATGTAGTAATTTCCTGTGAGAGAAAACCTTCCATCCTGGGGAGAAGCTCCTTAGGAGGCAGGATGTTGGGCCCAGCACTCAGGAAGCTGTCAGACAGGTGGATCGCTCTGAAATATGAGACAGTCTGGTATGAAGAGTGTGTTCCAGGCCAGCAGGGGCTACAGGAAGACTCTATCTCAAAAAAAGTCCAAAAACCCAACCAAACAAACAAAAAACAAACAGCAACAACAAAAAGAGACAGGATGTTCTAAAGGGAGCTTAAACATTCTATCTTACAGGAAAGCTGGTTAAAATTCAGGAAGTAAACAACATTATAGCTTCAGGAATTCCCTGAACCCGATCAGATTCACCAGGCTCCTCCCACCCAGGCTTATAGAAGCAGTAAGAATTGAGAGACACTCTTAGACAAGGCAGGTCATCTGGAATAGGCAGAGACCACCGGAGCTGCTCAACAAAGAGAGAGACCACCGGAGCTGCCCAATAAAGAGAGAGAAACCACCAGAGCTGCCTGAAAGATACTTTATAATCTGTCACTACACCTGCCTTTTTTATTATTATTGTTTCATTATTATGTTATTTATTTTATGTGTATGAGTATATTTCCTGCATGTGTGTAAGTGCACCCATGTTGGGCAATGCTCATGGAGGTTAGAAGAGGGCCCTGGATCCCCTGGAACTGGAGTTATGAATGGTTGTTAGCCACCATGTGGGTGCTGAGAATCAAACATGGGTTCTCTGCAAGAATAAAGTTTTCTTAACTGCTGAGCCATCTCTCCAGCCCCCACACCTGGCTTTTAAAGGCACCTTTGAATGAGCAGAACTTTAAAGGTTTTATTAAATTTAATTGACCAATTTATTCTTTAATGAATAGATAAGTCTGTGTTCTAAGGACATTTCCTTACCAACAAGTCAGGGAGATATTTCCTTATGGTTTCTTCTGATATTCTGTAGTTTTACCTTTTGTCTTTGGGTTTATAATCAGTTTAGAATTTATTTTGTGTATGCTATAAAGATACATTGACATTACTTGTTCTAGCATAATTTGTGAAAAGATTTTCCTTTTTTCATTGTACTAATTTGCCATCTTTGTATATTATTGTTTATTTAAAGACTAGTAACCTGAATGTTATTTATAATAAAACTAAATAACTAAATAAACCAGAATTGTATTAATTAGAAATACTTTGTTTTAATATCTTTAAACTGATTATTTTATAAATGATTATATGTAACACTTTCATAATACTCAGTCTATATTAGTTACTTTTCTGTTACCATGACCAAGGCAACTTATAGAGAAGGTAGAGTTTATTGGGCTCACAGTTCCAAAGAGGTAAGAATTCATTATGGAGGGAAGGTGTGGCAGGAGGCAGCCAGAGCAGAAAGCTGAGTACTCACATTTTCAGGCAGGCACAGGAAGCAGAAAGAAACTGGAAGTGGGATGTAGCTTTGAACCCTCAAAGCCCATCCCCAGTGACATGCTTCCTCTAGCAAGTCACACCTCCAAAGGTTCCATAACCCTCCCCAAACAGCACTGCAAATGTGGGGTGGAGGGGTATTTAAATACTTGGAGCCTATAGGGGAATTCTCACTCAAACATCACATAGCCTAACAAAGTAAGTTATCAAACAAGCATTGCCTACATGTGAATTATTCCTGGCTTCTGTGTTCTTTGCATTATTTCTTCTTTTTGGTCAAAAGTGTTTTAAATCATATTAGAAACAGTATGGATTTACTTAATTTAGAACAAAGGAGTCAACAAATACACTCTACCCACATGATGATAAGGATTTTAACTTTAAAGACATTTTGAAAGAACCAAACACTACTCCACACAATACTTTTACACAAGCCCTCTTGATAAGTGAGCAAACATTTTCTTTCTCATTAGACGTTTGGCTTCACTTTTTTTTCCAAGATGAAGCGTACCCTTGGCAAAGTATACAACTTCCAAATAAAGAAAATAATGCGATAATTCTGCTGAAAGCAATACAATGATTCTGCATACAACTAGAAATACATTAGCTCATTTCTTAGAAGAGGTGAAATTCTTGAGTGACCTTTATTTTCATCCTTGATATCTCATAACTTAAATACTATATAATGTAACATTAAAAACATAGTCAATACATCTTCTGTTACACCATAAAAGAATAAAAAGGATCAATGATATCATCCCAACTCCCACTCCTACCCACCCACACATATTCATAAAAGAACAAAGCAAAAGCACTCATGGTAGTCCTCCTTCTAGGTGATTTGCAGTCTCCCTTTTTTACCCACTCTGTCTTCCTTTTTGCCTTCAGCAAGTACTTTGAGTGGCTGTGGTTCTTTCCCAGTGGAGTGATGAGCCAGACCTTCATTCTAGATTCTTGGTCATCAGCCCTGCCTTGATTGTACTATTTTCCACTGAACTTAGTCACAAGGCATGATAATATTAAATTAAACTGTCTTGTATTTCAGACATATTCTTACCTTCACTATGAAACAGTAGTCCCATTCCCCCTTGGTAGACTCAATTATCCTGGCCTACACATGAACTCTCTTCTTTACCTGTTGATTCAGAGCACAAGGAACTGAAAGTGAGGGAATCATAGTCTTAAATTCCTTATCAGTGGAATTGTTTGTGTCTCTGACCAGAAGCATTTTTCCCTCTGGAATTAATATTTCTGGGCAAGTACACCACAAGGTCATGGGAAGGGGAAGCAAAAATTTGTCAGTAGATTTCTAGGAGCAATATCACTCTCATTTTTTACTAGCTGACTTATGGATCCATGAATTTTGGCTATGAGAGAAACAGTACCATGCATTGAATAGATTCAGAGCATATACAGCTTCTGGAGAATGTTGCCCCAGTCCTGCAAAATATTTCTACTCAGCTGGAGGAATAAATGAGTCGACCACTGCCAGGCTATCATTCTACGAGGCCAGCTGCTTTAAGATATGGGGAACACGGTAAGATCAGCGAATTCCATGAACATGAACCTAGTTCCTCACTTTTCCTCTGAGGTGATTTCCTTCATCAGAAGCAATGCTGCCAGGGCTGGAGAGATATCTCAGCAGTTAAGAGCACTGGCTGCTCTTGCAGAGGACCAAAGAGTTCAGTTCCCAGCACCCACATGATGGCTAACAACTATTCATAACTCCAGTTCCAGGGGATCCAACTCCCTCTCTGACCTCCACAGGCATTGCACAACTCACATGTATTTGCATACATGCAAGCAGTACACTCATACACATAACACATAAAATAAAATAAAAATAATAAAACATTAAAAAAAGAAACAATGCTGCCTAGAAAACAATGATGGTAGAAAAGATATTCTGTAAAACCACAGATGGCAGTTTTAGCAGAATCACTGCATGCCGGGAAGTCAAATATGTATCCAGAGTAAGTATCTGTTCTAGCAGGAACTGAGTGCCATTCTTTCCTACCAGGTCACTGACCGCCTAGGTAGTGGAGCTGTAAGGGGGCAGATTGAAGCTAGTTCAGTGGCACACGACTTTAATCCCAGATCTCATTGAAACAGAGGCAGATAGATTCTGAGTTTGAAGCCACTCTGGTCTAGAGTGAGTTCAGGCCAACCAGAGCTACACAGTGAGACGCTGTCTTTAAAAAAGAGTAAGAAGACTAAGTGTTGGTCTCGCTTGCTGGTAGGTTGAACACCCAGTAGTTGCCATAGTCTGGTTGGCCAGTCTACATCCCAGCCACTGTTCCTTTGTTCATGAGCCCAATGGGTTATAATAACACTAGAAAGGGAAAGAATCTCTAGTCACAGATTCAGAGATGAGGTCTTCCTACCCTCTTAATTTATAAATGTCTCTTGAGTTCACCCTTTCTAAGTATTCACTTAGGACATAAATTTTCTGTTTTACCCCATTCACAAAATCTATCCATATATACATTTCTCCTAAATATTCTTATCACCAACTTTTAAGTCAAATTCTTTCAAAATCCTTCACCATCCAAACAAACTATTGGCCATAACCCAAGGATTTATATATAATCACATATCTGCCCATTTCTTCTCCCAAGCAAAATGAACAACTACCTTCACTGCTGTCCTTCATAGACACTCCAGAAATGGATATAACTTTCCATTTGGGTGGTAGTGCCAGAATTTTGTACAGAACCATTTCTAATTCAGGCCTGCGTTTCCTCTTCCCTTAGCCAGCTGATCATTGAGAGTTTTCTATGAGGCCCTAGATGCAGAGAAGGGAAGAGAAGCAATACAGCGGGAAAACATGGACAACTGAACCACTTCTTAGTGTGATGTGTGCTTTGAGAGCTGGTGCATAGAGGATAGATAGATAGATAGATAGATAGATAGGTGATAGATGATAGATGACAGATAGATGATGGATGGATAGATGATAGATAAATAGATGATTGATGACATGACAGATAGATAGATAGATAGATAGATAGATAGATAGATAGATAGATAGATAGATGATGGATAGGCGATAGATGATAGATAGATACATAGATACATAGATAGATAAACTGATAGGCATACAGATTCTGATGAGTGCCAAGATATATAGTTGTTAGACTAGAGACCCAGGGGAGCCAATGGCATAGCTTTAGTCTAAAGATCCATAGACTTTGAGACCAGGAAAAACCAATGTTTCAGCTTACAAGCAGAAGAAAGAAAAAAATTTATGTCCCAGTCCAAGGAGGTCAAACAGGAGAAAATTCTCCCTTACTTCTAGGAATGGCAGCCTTTTTGTTCTAGTCAGACCTTCAACTGACTGGCTAAGATCTATCCACATTGGTTAAGGCAATCTGCTCTATTCAATCTATTAATTCATGTTAATCCAATCCAGAAGCAGCTTCACAGGCATATCAAGAATAATATTTGCCACGCTGGCTAGAAATTTTTCCATCTTGAGTCCTAAGCATGTTGGATGCTTTCTGTTGGGTGTTAACGTTAAATGTGGCAATCTCTACGTTGAGTAACAACTCTCATCTGACTATGCACATGCCTCTTCCCTAGACTTCCTTGTCTCTTGAGCTCTTAGTTCCCTATATCTAAAGGCACCTGATCATTGACAACTGTCCAAGAATCTGTAGACATTCTCATCTACAACCATTTCTTCCACACACAGTGGATGACCAGTTGTACCACTCACTCACAGCTTGCACATTAGATTTTCCTTACCTGCTATTGTTTAAGTCACCCTTAAATGTGTATATAAGCACAGTCATATTCAATTTGTACCCATATACTTTGTTTTACTTCTGAACTGGAAAGCAAGTTTGGCTTTCCCCTCCTACTTTGACTACTTTATAGGAATGTCCCAATACTATCAATTTGACAGGACCTAGACTCAAGGAGACAAGCCTCTGGGCACGCCTGTGAGGAATTATTGAGATTAAGCTAGCCTCTGGGCATGAGAAGTCAGGCTCATTGCAATGGAAAGGCTAAGACTTCACCTTTATTACTGCTAGCACCACTCTATGGGCTAAGGTCCTGGACTGAATAAAAAGGAGAAAATGAGCTGAGTAGGAATATTCAATCCCATCTTTTGACGTGGCCAGCTGCCTCAAGCTCCTGCCAGCATGAGAGATACCATGACAGGTATCATGGCCGGGTACCACCTGATGGACTGTACCCTTGAACAAGCTAAAATAAACCCTTCCTTAGGTTGCTTTAGCTGAGCATTTTGCCACCACAGAGAGACTAATTGTAACTGTACAACTGCAGCAGGAGACATAGGGGTTTGGTCTACTTGGCTGTGAAGTTGACTTGTACTTTTTGGGTCAGATCAAGTTTCATATGGAATGTAGTATTTCAAACTTTTAATGGGATGCTGCTGGATCCAATGGTCTTTATGATTTGGCAAGTCTGACAAAAACCCTAATAAGCAGTTCCGGATTCATGGTCAAGTATTCTGTCTCTCAGGGCTCAGATCATGCCAGGAAATGTCTTTCAAAGGTATATAATTCTCTTCTTCAGACGTTATGGCCTTACTCCAGAATGATCTACTTCATGATTTTCCCTCTGGAGGTTGCTACAAGCTCCATGCTCAAGAGGTTTAAATGACTTATGATCTTTTTCTAGATTTTCCTCAAAACTCAGAGATGAGTAGGAACAAAAATCTATCTATATGGTGATAAGATATAAGACTACCTTGAAAATCACTGTTTAACACTGGTTTGTGGATCTTGATCCATCTACCCAGTACCACAACTCTCATACTATTGGCAGGCAAACCCGACCAGTCCTCCAAGCGCATGTGATTCTAGAATACTGCTTGGACAGCGGTGCCCCTGCTGTAAAACAACACAGCAGGCCCTGACAAGAGTAGTTAAGAACTAAGAACCAGAATTCCCAGATGTTATCAGACCATAGGAATAAAACGAGGACATATTAACACAAAACTAAAAATCATAATAGCTTGAATTTCTTCAGTTTGATAGTCTGAACCTCAGCAGCTCATAAAAAGTAGCCTGTAATTATGTCTGGGAGTTACCAAAAGCGCTGCTTCCCAAGACCAGGCAACCACGTTGCCCAATCCAAGGCGGTGGGGAGCAGGACTGACACTGTCACACTGGTGAAATGTGGAAGGTGATCATGGAACGGTATAATGTGGGCACAGTATGAACACTTACAGGTATTCACATTCAGGTGTTCCCTCTTGGGAGCTACCATGTTCTTTCTCTTCTACTTCAGTAGGTCCTAGCCATGGTTCACTGCCTTGATTCCTAGGTTCTCAGGCCCATTCCTCACAAAGCCTCTCACTAACATCTCCTGTCAACATGCCCTCGCTATTCATTCTTCATCGACTTCAGCATCTCTTAACACTCTCCTCCCACTGTCTATTCTGCAACAATTTTAGTATACCATATCTCTATACTTAATACACCATCTCATCCAAATGCTATTTCTAATCTCTCCATCCAAAATAAGGCAAAGAAGCATACATCTAAATGAGACCATTTAAGATCTATGGTTATTTTACTGATAACTTTATTTTTTGAGGATGGAAAGTGTCTTTACTTATATATAAACATAAAATTTCATAAATTAATTATTTTAATCTTCAGTTTAGATCTAGGAAGATGGCTCAGTGACTAAGAGTGCTTACTGTGTAGGCATGAGGACGAGAGTTCAAATCTCCAACATCCAAGTAAAAGCCAGGCATGGCCACACATGCTTATAACTCCAGCACTGGGAGGCAGGGACAGGGAGATCCCAGAAGCTTGCTGGCCAGCCAGCCTAGTGGAACAGGAGAACAGGGTTCAATAAGAGACCCTATCTCAATGCAATAATGTAGTGAGCAATAGGATATCTGATGTCCTCTTCTGGCCTCTGCATGTGCATGTGCATGTAGGGGCTACCACACATGCATGCATATATATGCATATACCACACACACATGATACACATACATACAGAGCAAAAAAAAATCTTTATTTACTAAGTATATTTACTATTTCTCCAATAATCTTCCTAGGACCAGTTCTTTCACGGAGAGTAATTGAATAAATCACATCTAATGATGCATAATTATTTGGATGCTGAAAAACATGACAATTAAGTACATCTTTACAGAAATATAGAGGAAAAATAGTTTTATGCCTCATGTAACTGTAAGTATCTAATATTCAGAAAATATTCTAAGGACAGTGTCTTAGGGACACAAAAGGCTCTCGTGTTATTTTTTCCAGTTCCATATTATCAGGAAAACTTTAATATTGCCCACTGCTCACAAACACCAGTAACAGGCACACCAATTCAATGAAGGGAATAAACTGATATTTTCAGATCGAGTAAAAATAACTTAGCCCAGATGAGTGATCCTCACAGTAGCTATTTCAATACTTAGCTATATGAATTCTTAAAGCAAAAGGCCTTTATGTTTATTGTGTGTATTTTGCTTTTAATTTTTTTATGTTTAGCTGTAGACCCCTCTAAGCATCCTTCTAAAGTTGGAAGTTTCAACTTTGATTTATATATTTAAAAACTTCTGAAAGTAGAGTAATATCATGAAGCTGATACATGCATTTATCAGTATCCTATAAGCCAGTAGAAGTAAAATTCAGCTCTGAGCTGGGTCTGACCTGGTGTCTACCACCACCACAGCCCCTGCTTCTCCCAATGACTGCCTGATCCTAACCTTTAAATGATAATTTCAGCCACATCTTTCCTTTAGCATTTTGAAAATCATTAGATCTAGCCTCTTCTGGAAAAATACTATGCTTATTTTTGAGGTATATTAAAAAATATGAAAGTAAAAAGAAAGGATATTCGATCTTCTGATCGACTCATCAGTGTTCTTTGTTCCTGAATTTCCCAGTCCTCGCTTCTTTCACTACTTTAGTAACTAATATTCTTTCCTATATAAAGTGAACAATTATTGTACACAAAATTAGTCAGGATAGGCTTATATTCATGTAAGAGAAGCTCTTATATGAAAAATGGCATCTATAAAGCCACACTAGTTCTGACAAGTGTTAGGAAGATACATATCTATCTATGATTGATAATCAATAGATAGACTATATATAAAAGAAAAAGTTTGATTAGGATGGTTTGCCTCCAAAAGCCATTTTTACTTTACTACTTAAAATATACCAACTGTGGTTGACATGGTTGACATACATATTAATAATCTAAATCAGGGGCTGGAGAGATGGTTCAGCAGTTAAGAGCACTGGCTGCTCTTGCACAGGACCAGGTTTGATTCCTGGCATCCACACGGTAACTAACAACCATTCATAGCCCCAGTTCCAATGCTCTCTTTTGGCCTCTGCATGCACTCCATGACATAGGTACACTTACACATATACAGGCCAACACTCATACACAAAATAAAATTTTAAAAGTTAAAAAAATAATCTAAATCTAAATATTCATTAAAATCTCTAATATTGCATTATTAATAAAAGGTGAAAGGAAACAAGCACGGCAGATGCTGAAACAAGAATTTTAGAGCCAGAAGCAAAAGATATCAGTAAAGAAGCACTGAAATAATTAAAGAAAAAAATTAAAGGGAGAACCCGATATTCCCTTCAGCAGAGGAAACTCGGAGAGTGAAGAGACAGTTACCAACCTGGTGCTGAAAAACTTCTGAAGTAGCAGAATTCAATTCCTAAAAATGACTGCAGGGATTTGACTCTAAGATTTTTGTTATATCTACAACAGAGATTAAAATATGTGATTAACATTTATCTTTACATAAGAAAGTCAAAAACTGGTGCCACAAATTAAAATTTTAAAAATTCACATAGAGCAGCTATTAAGTAGAATGGGAACTGCAGAGCTCAGCTTTGGACTTGCATACTTCACACTGAGTATGGCAGACTCAGCATCAGGCATCTACTAGGCTGCTGGATACAGAGGCTGGGGCCTAGACCTAGTGTCTAGACTGAGACATAGGTTTAGATGCCATCCATTGCTGTAAATGAAACCAATGGCATGAGTAAAATATTAGAAGCTCTGCAATAGACTATTTGTATTCACATGCTGAAATCAGGATCCCCAGAATGCAGCTCTGGGATGTGAGGCTTTTGAGAAAATCCTACGGGTGGAGCCCTCACGAATGGGAGTAAAGTGCCTTATAAAAATGGAACACTGAGAAATCGACCTTTTCTAACAGGGGAGGAAATGGCCGTCAGTAGTCTGCATGAGGATCCTCATCAGATCTTGTAGGTGGACACTATGGCCTTCGACTTCCAGCCTAGAAACCAGTCAGAAATAAGTTCCTGTTGTTTCTAAGTCCCCCAGTCTGTGATACTTTCTGAAGCAGCCTAAACGGACTAAGGCAAGTCCTGTGAAGAAACCCATATTTAATGCTCCTCCATATCAACAGTACTACAACAAACAGTCTAAGACTCTCATTACCATTCAGATTACATAAAAGTCTGTCAAGGTGTTTTGCAAACAGTATGTATGTCATCATTTTTTTTAATTTAAGAAATGAAGAAATGGACCTGGGACATACCACAAAATATCCTAGGACAACAGGACAGATTTTATTGCAAACATTTATAATAAAAATGTGTTTGCCAAATATACACCTAGAATGATAAACATGAGAAAATTCTTATATGACAAATGGAGATACATTACAGGGTATTATTAAAATCTGAGCAAGATTTAGTAAAAAAAAAAAATCTCTCAGACTCTTACTGTGAATCATGATGTAAAATAGTTGGTATCAAAGTATCAGAAAATACTTGTATTTCTAAACATTTCATTTCAAAGAATTCTAAAAAACAATAGGGATCAAGAGAGAGTTACCAGGAACGGACCTTAGGTAGATAATGCAAGGATAAGGTATTTTAACACAATACTTGCAATAATAGACACACCAGAAATGCCTGACAAGGGTTGAAGAAATAGACACACCAGAAATGCCTGACAAGGGCTGGAGAGATGGCTCGATGGTTAAAAGCACTGGGTGCACTTACAGAAGACCTGGGTTCAGCTCCCAGTTCTCATGTGACAGATAGCAACTCTAGTTCCAGGGGATCCAATGTCCACTTCTGACATCTGTGCGCATTGCATGCATGGGTAAATACACAAGACAAAACACACGTACACATAAAAAATAAAAATAACTTTTTAAAAAGTCACCTTCCCTGAAGATTAGCTCTCAAAGCTTTGGAGAGCACTATACAAGATGTCAATTGATGGTCCAGCCTCAGCTTTAAGGCCTAATAACCACAACAATGATCGGCATTGGTGCAGTAGTAGTAGCACTTTTGTCTTGGGGATAATCAACAGCTACCTAATTGGACTTAAAGCCCATCAATGGGAGGAAACTCATGTGTGGTACTATAATCACAGCCAAATAAACATGGCTGAAGAGGTCATAGATCTTAAAGAAATTCCCAAGGCTGTCACATCCTTAGAAAAATGTAATTTCTTACTATGTATAAAATATGGATGCTTATATTTACAAAATATGCCAGTCCCATTCATCAAAGAAGCTTCTTTTGCAATAAACAGAGATTATTACAGAGATCCACAACTGGTCATACGCAGAGATTGTCTGTGAATGCCTAAGCCTAAGTGGCACATCTGCAATGAAACCTCTACACCTCTCACAGAACATAGAACAAGGAGAGAGCACTAATGCATCTCTCAGTTCTCATCAATGAAGCTTCCTCATGCAACAAAGGACCAGGAACAGAAAAGGTCACAAATGGTCAAAGCACAGAGAATAAGAGTCTGCAGAGTGTGGGTCCTTGGACAGGCCTCCTTTATTAAATTCCACTCATCCAGGGCTCAGGGACCACTGCGAAAGAGGGGGACAGAAAGATTGTAAGAGCCAGGGAGGAGGTACATGACCATATGTAAATAGTATCCTACAGGTTCCTGGGACCTTGCTCCTATGAACCTACAGCAATGGTGCCAGCATGCACAAAATCCATGCAAACTTAAACAGACAAAAACCTAAGTCAGAACTGTGGAAATGGGCAGCAGGCTCCAATCTTAGTCAAAAACTTATTGGCATGTTATTACTGCTGAGTAAGGAAGAGCTGATCTTAAAGCGAGGTATTCTGGATAGGCTGACTAGACCTCAGTGGATGAACTTGCTCTGTGGGACGCCTGGGGACACTAACTGACACTATGGGCCTTGGCACAAATGACACAGTATATGAATTCCAGGGGTTGGGAGGATATGGGACGATGTCAATGGGGGAGTGGATATAAAGATGATTGGGATGTTCTGTATGAAATGTACAAAAATTCAATCAAAATTTACAAAAAAGAAAAAAAAGATCTATTGTATGAAATGCACAAATTCCAATAAAAATATATATTGAATAAAAATTTTTTTCTAAAAGAAAAGCCTGGGGCTGGAGAGATGGCTCAGCAGTTAAGAGCACTGGCTGCTCTTGAAGAAGACCTGGTTTTGGTTCCTGGCATCCATATGGTGCTTACAACTGTCATAACTCCAGTACGGGGAATCTGACGCCCTCTTCTGGCCTCTGTGGGTACTGTATGGCATGGGTGCACTTAGAGACATGCAGGCAATATACTCATACACATAAAATTAAAATGATAAATAAAATATTTTTAAAAAGAAAAGCCTAACAGAAGCATCCCTCAGAAACCCATCAAATTTTATCACTATATTACAAAAGAAATATTCTCCTAAGATTTTAAAATTTCAAATGTATAGAAAAGGTAAATGAAAACATTATAAACATTGTTAAATCCTTCACCTAGATATCCAATTGTTTTATTTATTTGGGTTTTTTTTTTTCTTTTTGAAACAAGGTCTCATGAGTCCAGGTTAGGCTTGAACTTGCTACATAGCTGAGATTGTCGTTGAACTGATCCTCCAGCCTCCAACTCGCAAGTGCTGAGATTATAAGCACACAATACCATATCCAGCTAACCTTGTCATTGTATTCATTTTTTAACCATTTTAAATTAAGATGAAGTTCAATTCTAAACATCAATATTTATCACAAAAATAAGGATTTTCATTTAAAAATAACAATAATTCACCACTGTTGCTTGATATATCATCCATATTAAATGTTTCTGGTTGTAATGGTTCACTTCTCCCTTTATTATTAAAAAGACATGTATGTGATATTATAAAATCATGAAATTGTCTTGTTCTCCGAGTTTCTTCACCAGATAATAGTTTTAACAACTATTGAGGTAACAATACTTGGAGTATTATTACCGTGATGGTGTAAAATGATGATTTAAAGAATACCCCTCGCCCAAACCTAATATTCCTTTTCTGTGTATTCACTAGTATTCTTCATTAAAGGGAAGATTTACTTCCTACCTTTCTCTTTTAATACTTTTCTTCCTCTTTCTCTGGGTCTCATCACTATGGACTTAATGGATTTTTGAAAAAACAAATGTATTATAATCCATTAACTGTCATTACTTAGTAACTTTTTCCATCCTGAATCAATGGGAATTTTGTAGTTAGGTCCTTTTCATATGATCTACTAATCTCTAGTAATGTCTGCCCTTCCTTTTGAGTTTAACAATGCTTACTCTAAACAAACTCAATCCACTCATTTCCAACTCCACATCTGGAACCAATCAATTCCCAGAGGAGGTTTGAAGATCGGTATTTTGAAATCTAGACACACACACACACACACACACACAACACACACAACACACATACATATTTATGTTCATTTTGTAATCTCAAATTCAAATCCAACATCTACAACATTCCTCTTTAATTTCCCTTGTTCCCTATTTCTGACTTTTCTCATAGTAACAACCATGTATGTGCTGGGTATGGTGGCTCATGCCTATAACCCCAGCCCTGAGGTGGCTGAAACAAGCAGATTGCTGTGAGTATGAGACCAGCCTGGACTATGTAATGAGACTTTGACTAAAAGAAATTTTTATTCTTATTTTTTTAAATCTTAGTACCAGCTGGCCTGGAACTCACTATGTAGACCAGGCTGATCTTGAACTCACAGAGATCACCTGTCTCTACCTCCCAAGTGCTGGGATTAAAGGCATGTGCTTTTATGTCAGAATGTGAAGCACTAAGAAATGTAAAATAGTAAAGAATTTATAACATAGATTTGATCTATGCTGCGGAACTGATTAAACATATTATGTGTTTTCAAGTCTGTTGCTGGAACCTAAAATCCCTCTGAGCAGATAGAGATATAGAGAAGGAGGTGAGACAGGCCAAGCAGGAGAAGAAAGCATAGAGTGGCAGTTGTGAATCTGAGGCAGGACTATGACGAGTCAGACTCTTAGTGTTCTGCATTCCCATCTCATCTGCCATGACAGAGGGTCCTGCAGGAGAAGCTAGAACAATTGGATGTACATGCCATCCAAATGGCAGCAGTTCTCATGATCACTTCTGGCTTTGAGAGCAAAGCCCATAAGAACTTCACATATACATATGGAAATATATATACAAGGAACTTTTGAGTAGGTCTTACCTGATGGGAAAGAATTCTGAGAAACAGCTGCAGTTTAATTAGTCACAGTTCAAATCTACAATCAGAAAATTACATTTAAGCTGGGTCTGGTTGTGCAAGTCTGAGATCCTACCTAGCCCAGAGACAGAAACGGGAGGATGGCAAGTTCAAGGCTAGCATGGGCAATTTAACAAGACCCTGTCTCAAAATAAAAAGTAACAAAAGGGCTGGGGATGTAGCTCAGGAGCAAAGCACTTGCCTAGCAGATACAAGGGCTTGGATTCAATCTTCAGTACCACAAAGCATAACAACAAAACAAAACTCTACAGTCAAGAGATATTTGAATCAATAATTTTCTCTGTACAATTATGTTATCAATCTAGCATACAATTATATTCATTTAATTAGATTTCTTTTCTTTATCATTTATTTAGAAACGTCTCCTTCCCAACCTATATTCTTCATGCTATTCTTAAAAAAAACGTTGGGCTGGAAAGATGGCTCAGCAGTTAAGAGCACTGACTGCTCTTGCAGAGGACCTGGGCTTGGTTCCCAGCACCCACATAGTAGCTGGCAACCATCCATAACTCCCAGGGAATCTGATGCCCTTTCCTGGCCTCCATGGATATTGCATGAAGATAAAATACATAAACTTTTATTTATTTTTATTTTATATGTATGAGTGTATCGCCTACATGTATGTAAGTGCACCCATGTCGTGCAGTGCCCACAGAGATCAGAAGAGGGCTTTAGATCCCCTAGAATTGGAGTTAAAGACAGTTGTTGGCTGCCATGTGGGTACTGGGATTCGAACCTGGGTCTTCTGCAACAGCAATCAACACTCTTAACTACTGAGCCATCTCTCCAGCCACACACATACATTTTTTAAAAAGTTAATGTGTGTGTGTGTGTGTATGTGTGTGATGTGTGAGCATGGGTACACAGTTGCCCACGTGTGGAGGTCAGAGGACAACCCTGTGGAGTTAGTTCTCTCCTTCCAGTTTTACCTAGGTTCTGGGACTTGACTTCAGGTCATCAAGCTTGCATAGATAACCCACTAAGTAATCTCACTGGCCCTTCACTCTATTCTTACCCATTCCTTTTAGTACAATTTTCATTCTGTCAAACACATATACAGACATCGTAGCTTCCCCTTATCTGTAAAGATTATGTTTGAAGTCTCTGCACTCCCAGTAGATAAGTGAAACTATGGCTAGTACCAAACTTTATATATTCTGGTTCTTCTCCAATACATATACGCCCATGATAAAGTTCAATTTAACAATTAGGCAAAATAACAACAATAACTAAAATAATATGGAACAATTGTAACAATACACTGTAATTACTTTGCCAGCCTCGTTTGGGGACCATTATTATGTTAAATAAGGGTGAGCTGAAACAAACACTGCAATACTGTGACAGTTGATCTGATAACTGAAGCAGCTACTAAGTGACTAACAGATGGGTAGCAAATACTACACAGATAAGCTGTGCATAGCAATGATTCTCAACTCCGGTAAGATACAGTAGGATGGTACAAGGTATCATCACTCTATTCAAAAGAATGCAATTTAAAACTTAGAAATCAGAGCTAGGAGTAGTGGCACATACCTGTAATCACAGCACTCAGAAGGTAGAGGCAGGAGGATTGCTTTAAGTTCAGGGCCAGCCTGGTCTACAATAGTGAGTTCCAGACCAGATGGTGATAGGGAGTAGTGTGATCTACAACTGCAGTCCTCAAACCCTTGTGCCAAAAGGCAACAACTGTATATTATGTATCTTCAATGAAAGCAAGCACACAAACAAAAACAGGACAACAGGGCACTGGAGGAATGGTTCAGCAGTTAAGGTGACTTGCTGCTTTTACAGAGGACTCAGATCCAGTTCCCAGCACCTACAAGCTCACAACTGCCTGTAAGTCCTGTTTCAGGGGATCTGACACCCTCTTCTGGCCTCCTCAGGTACCTGCAGGTAAGTGGTGAACATACAGACAAGCAGGTTCACACATACACATAAATCAAAGTAAATTTTAAAAATTTAACACAAGAAATAAAGGCACAAAGAATATTTCCAAGAACTCTGCATCTTATTAACATCCCCAAGGGCAGTGTGAGCAAGATGTTATGAGAAAATATTATGATATAAATATCCTTTGTTAAATGTTAGAAACACAGTATTCTAATAAATTTTATGACTCTAGAAACAAATGAGAAATTTTGTCAAATGGGAGATATCAGTTGAAGACATCAGCAAGGTCCCCATCATTAAAGTGTTTAGATAGAATTTGGAATCCCACAGATAGGATTCCAAGTGTCTCTCTGTGGGAAAGCTGGACTGAATCAACTCTATGATTCTATTTCTATTCACACCTAAACAGCTTTCTAAAAGGTATCCTCTATTATACGATACAGAATGTGTTATAATAATGACCTTATTTCATAAAGAAAATAACTGTGATTACGTATGTATCATTGACCCTGGCTGGAATTCTAGAAGTTTCTCAGAAGCTCCTTACTTGTTCTTTTAGTAGTGGACCATATTAACGTGGGATCAGTTCCGGCTGGGCCACTCTTGCCAACCAGTAGAATTATCTAATGTCCATTTGAATGCAGAATTCAAGAGAGAAATAAACTCACCTGCAAGGAAGAAAGTCAGACACAGCAAAGCTCAAGAGCATTTCAGTTATCAACTGGAGCAGCAGTGGTAGTTGCTTGCTCTGGTTTTTTTTTTTTTTTTTTTTTTTTGGAACTCTGTGAATGCCCAGAGTGCAGTGTGAGGGTGGAGGGCTTTGAGCAAAATCTCTAAGGATTGTTCATTAAAATGTCTGTAAGACTTTAGAATGCAAGATAACATTGTTTTGATGTTTATACAGCATGCTACAACACAAAAGAAAGGGGTTCCTTTCCTGCTTAGACTGGTTTATAAGCTGCAGGAACCCTGTTTGAGGCAGAGGATTTCAGCCTGTCAAATCTGCATATGGCAGCACAGGGTTGTTGGGGGAATTACCTAGGCTGACAGGTTGTATCCAATGACAAAAGACTTGCATCTATTTTTGCATGCTGTGAAGCCTCAGAAGTTGGGGGTAAAATGAGGGTTTGTTCATTAGAGTACTGAGATACATCTTGGTAATTCCCTACAGCAAAGGTGGAGAATTTGACTTGTATAGAATCTCTTTGGGAGTGAGAGTGGCTAGTCAGTTCTACAGAGTAGCCAGTTCATTATTCTAAGCAAGACCTATGGTGGTTTAAAAACATGCCTGAAAATCCCTTGGCTCACCTTCTGTCAAAGAACAGGATCCAAAGCTGGGGCATGGTGAGAGGCAGAGGCAGAGGCAGACAGATCTCTGTGAGTTCAAGATCAGACTGGTCTACATAGTGAGTTCCAGCCCAGCCAGGGCTACATAAGTGAAACACTGTCTCAAAAAAAAAAAAAGGTGGGATCTATATTCCCTCTCTTGGAATTTGAACTAGACTTAGTGACTTAGCTGTATCCAATAAAACACAATAGAAGTGTTGTGTGACTTTGGAAGCTAGAGCATAGATATGATACAACTTTCACCTTGCTTACTCCAACAGTAGGCATTTGAAGCTCTTAGAGGCCTTGTAAGAACTCTACCCTGAGGCAGCCATGCGAGGAGGAGGTTCAGGCCATGAAGAGAGCATGTCTGGGTATTCTGGCTGAATACTTAAGGTGAGGTCCCAGTTTCAACCATTAGCTATGTCAGTAATTATGCCTCTAGAGTATTCCAGCCCTAACCATGGAGATACTCCCAGGCATTGAGTGTTTCTCAGATTAATCTCCAGACATGATGGAGCAGAGAGATAAGCCACCTTTGTTTTTCCTTGTCTGAATTTTAAGAATAATTTCACACTCTGCAAAAGGCAAAACTATAGGCTGGATGTGATGGCACACATCTTCAATCCCAGCATTCGGGAGGCAGAGGCAGGCAGATCTCTGTGAGATCAAGGTCAGCAAGGTCTACACAGCAAGTTCCAGGTCAGCTGGAGCTACAGGGAGACCCTGTCTCAAAAAAAAAAAAAAACAGACAAAATTATAATATTTGATCCTCACAGTGATACCTTTTGGTAAGTTAGATCGATTTATCATTATCATTCTCACTGTATAGATTTTTTTAAAAAAAGACAAAAGCCAGGAGTGGTGGGGCATATCTGTAATCCTAGCACTCAGGAGGCTAAGGCTGGAGGACGGTCAGTTGGAGGTCAGCCTGAGTTATAAAATGAGACTTTAAAAAATAAATAAGGAAAACCCAACAGAAAGTAATTTAAGCTTGTCCATTATGAGATTATCTAGTCAAAAGCTGACAAGCTGCCACTAAAATCCTGTACTTTGGCTTATGCTTTCTTTGTTGTTTCTCTACTGATACAGTGGGACTTTCAAATAGTTCAAGGAAGCAGCCTATATCTAGGATTTGAAAACAAGGCAAAAAAAAAATGTTGATCAAATGGAAGCTAACAAGAATCCATATTAGCGGACTGAAGAAATGGCTCAGCAGTTAAGAGCACTGGCTGCTCTTGCAGAGAACCTGGGTTTGGCTTCCAGCGCCCACATGGTGACTAACAATCCTCTGTAACTCCAGTTCCAGGAGATCTGACACCCTCTTCCTAACTCCACAGGCATTGCATGCACAGGTGCATTTACCTTCACGAAAGCAAAACACTAATACACATTAGAAAATAAACAAAACTTTTTAAAAAAGAATCTATAGTAAATGAATGAGATTAGCCATCCTCTGAGGAAATAACACTATAGATTGATGCTGATAAAGCTACTGTTTAAAATGAACCATTGAAAGTGTTTTTGAGGTTTAAGTGTTATAATGGAATATTTTTAGGGAATAATTGTTAAAAAGTAAAATAGGACAGTTAAGAGACTAAAAATGATAAAGAACCAGTTGTGTTTCTGACAAAGTCAAGGGGGGAAGGGTCCCTTGCAAGGCTGATGGTCTTATTTCAGCATTAGATATAGGTTCTAATGGTAAAGTGGGGGGGGGGCTTTAGAATTTGGATACCTTGGTAACATCCCTAAGATCATCTTCTTTTACTTTTATATTTGCCAACCACTTTCTGACTTAAATTTAGCTCCCAAAGAAACTTTCCTTCTGGGAAGAAAATGTACAATGACACTGGTAAACAGAATGGTTATTTGATTGCTGGTACTTTTTTTCAATATACAAGAACTTGGAGTTCTGACTCAACAAGCAACCACATACACACCTCTTCCCTTAACACAGGAACATCAGCTCTCAGGCTTATGGAGACCAGATTAAAAAGGCAGACAGAAGTCAGGAGGTAGATTTCCATTTCTCAAATCATCAAAACACAATTAAGAATTCACTGTTGACCATCCCCGTCTCGCATAACAGGGAGCAAGCAAGTCAACTCTACCTGTCATGGCTTCATGCTTTGTTCCTTGGCAATGAACTGCACACTCTAGGTAGCTTCTGCTTTTCACTCCTGTTCTTTCCTTTCTTTTTTTATTATTTTTATTTTATGTATTTGAGCGTATTGCTTACATATGTGTAAGTACACCTTTATTGTGCAATGCCAGAGAGGTCAGAACTGGAGTTATGGACGGTTGTTAGGCATCATGAGGGTGCTGGAAATCAAACTTAGATCCTCTGCAAGAGCAGTCAGTGCTCTCAACCGCGAGCCATCTCTCCAGTCCTTCTTTTGTTTAAATGTACTTTTAACAATGAATTGGGTTTCACTTCATGTTATAATTGGACTTCTTAAAGATAATGTACCTCTCTTGTCCCAACTGTTTTCTAATATATTTTGCACAGAGAATGCCTTGGGCTAAAGGAACAGAGTCTACAAAATATTTTGAATGATTGTCTTCAAAGTAAAAATGATTCGTTTTGATGCTTTAGATGTCTAGAAGGTTTTGTGCTTTGCTCGGGCCCTAGTACATGGAAAGAACCAACTGATATTAAATGAATGAAGCCATGCAACAAACACACTGAAAAAGAGGTTTTAGATTTTCATTTAGACTCACTTTAACAGATCAAGTCCCTTAAGGACAGGACATGAAACAAACCCCGTACTGAAAAATTCCGCTGTTCCAAGATATATTTCTATGAAATTTGGCTTGGCTATTCCAACCGCGGGGATTTAAGGTCTTATTTTTATGACACCCAGACGTTATTTGTAATGACAGTAACAAGTAGTACTGGCTTCCCCGCTTCCCTCCCTCCAGGATTTCAACTTCTCTTAGAACACCCTTCTAGTAAAATCCCACATTAGAGAACAGGCTGAGGAAAAAGTAAGAAACCAGAGCCATGGAAACCGGGCTGGGGAAACGTGTGTGCTCCAGGGTGGTTGGAGTGCAAGGAACACTCCCCTGGCGACGACGGCGCGAGGGCGCCCATCGGTGACGTCACGCACCCTGGTGACGTCACGGCCGTGACACGCAGGTGACGCCGTTGCCGCGGCGACTGCTCGTCGTCTCCGCCCCCTCCCTTCCCCCGCCCCGCATCTTCCCTCCCGCCCCTTCCTCCCCCCATCCCCTCAGGCTCCGCTGCGCCGGGGGCCGCGGGCGGGTTCCTAAGGTGGCCCTGCGCCCTGCCTCCCGGGCGCCGCCCCGGCCGCTCCGCCCGCGCCCCCCGCGCCTCCGCGCCCGCCCCCGCCCGCCCTGCGCCTCCCTTCCCCCTCCCCGCCCCGCGGCGGCCGCTCGGGCCCGGCTTGCGCTTCGAAGATGGCGGCGCTGAGCGGCGGCGGCGGCGGCAGCGGTGGCGAGCAGGGCCAGGCTCTGTTCAACGGAGACATGGAGCCCGAGGCCGGCGCGGGCGCCGCGGCCTCCTCGGCTGCCGACCCGGCCATTCCTGAGGAGGTGAGTGAGTGGCGCGGGCGCGGCCGGCCGCTGTTCCGAGAGGGACCGAGGGGCTCCGGCCGCCGCGGGGAGGTGGGCAGCGCCCGCGCGTCCCCGGCAGAGGCTCCTCGCCGCGTAAACACTCGGGGGCCCGGGCTTCCCCGGCCGCCCCTGGTGCTGCGGCAGCGGGGGCCTCTCCGCGGGGGGCTCCCTGGGCTGTGGAGAAGGTCACGCCTGGCCGAGGCAGCCGGCCCTGCATCCTGAGATGTTCGCGTTGTGCTGCTGGCCCGCGGGGATGGAGGCCAGGGGCCGGGCAGGACCCCCCAGCCCAGGTGACTGTCGGGGTGATCCCTCCCTGCTGGGGATGACGGCGCGCATCTCTCCACTCCTCCCTTGCAGGCCCTCGCCCCCTCCCACTTTTCTGCTTGTTGGTGTGTGTGTGGGTCTCTTCACCTGTTTGGCCCAGGGGATGATTACGGTGTAGCTTTTACTTTTTCAGTCCCACGTTGCACGGTTTCCCAAGCTTTTTTTCATCCCGGGGCTTCGGTCCCCTGCATCCTGTGCTCATCCACCAACCGCGCTCATTTCCCAGTTGACGGACCTACCTGCTTGCTCTGAAGGAGTCTGCACTCCTGCCCTTGCCCTTTGGAGGCCCTGGGCTTCATTCCGCCGCTCCCCAACACCTTTATCTGTTGTTATCTTCGCAAACCCTTCTGCACACTTTTGGGGCTCCTCATTCCCTGAAACCCTCCAGCTGTCAAGATTCCATCAGGTTTCACTTGGCTCTTCGCTCGCTCGCACTGCTGGCGATTTGAACTGGCCTTGCAGTGTTCATTCACACCCTGTTATTCGTATCCTTCATGGTTTTTTTGGTCGGTTTGATTGATTTATGTTGCCTTCCTTTTTTTCGTCCTATTCCCCCCACCCCGTTCATTTTTACCCGTCTTTAGTACTTGACTCCCTCAGCTTGTCAGTTTATTAACCTTATCAGTTACTTAAACTGTATCTTTGTTTTAAGTACATATGAAATACATACAGTATTTTATGAACAATAATATGATATACGTCTATGCTTTATAGTATTTGGTTGCACATGTGACTTAATTTTGTTGACTTTGTTTGAAGTTCTCTCTCTTATTTTTTCCCTGCTACTTAGATTTCCCAATTCTCACGGTACCTCCTCCTCTCTGTCACTTTCTTTTTCCTTCCTCATTATATTTACTTTGGAAATTCAGCTGATATACTTGATGTATTTAGTAGCACTTTGTTCACAATAGTTTGTGTTCCACACTTTTAAATCATCTCCCTCTATGCCCATAATGTGTTCTGTACCATCATTTGAACTAGTCTAAATTTCTCACATTTAAAAATTCAATTTTAAATACCTCCACTTTCCAGTTTGTGTTTCTGCTCAGGCCAGTTTCCACACTTATTTATTTCTCCTAGCTTCGTGGATTCCAAGGATAAAGCTCTTCCCTTCATCCATTTCCTAGTTCAGCCTGTTTCCCTTGTCCCTAGTTACCATTCATTCTGCCTTGTTTCCTGGCTTTTGGTACTTAGCTTGCTGAAGCTTCCTCTTGTCTTCCCCACACCTCCACATCCCTTCTTATTTATAAACATCTTTGTTCCGTTGACATGGAAATTTATTTTTAGGATACATTGTTTTTAATGGAAATGCTAGGGGTCACATCTGTTGTCTATTTTCTCCAGGAATCGGATATGCCTTTGTCTTACTAGGCACAGGTGCCTCTGGGCTTCACTCTGCTGTGGTGTGTAGTTTTCTTGAATTGTATACATATTTGAGGACTGTGGTGGAATAGAAATATGGATAAATTAATGAGTAGAGGTTACAAAATGATAATTTTTCTGATTAGGTCGTTGATTTGAGAACTTTGTTTCACGGTTATTTAGGACAGTTTGCATTTCAATGGAGAAGACTTGTTAAGTAAAATTTCTTCCCTGTTTTCTTACTTGAAAGGGTCAGAGTGTTTGGATCTGCCCCACAACTCTCCAAGATTCCGAAGTAGTCTGTTAGGGCCATAGCTTTCTGTTGACATGTGTTCTGGGCAGTTCTCATGTGCCAACGCTTGAGAACCTCTACCCTAGATGAAGTTAAATTTAAATTACCAGTAATTGAAAGCATGTTTATATCTCCTGAAATACAGTCTTATTTAATTAAGTTAAATGACAAGCGTTCCCCACTGATTCCCCAACCCCCAGTGTTTTAATATTTAGTGATGAATAGTGGTTTTTTCTATGAAAGGTAATAAATGTGTTTGGCTGAGAGGAGGTTATGGATAAATAGTAGACCAAGAGGTCTACTGTAGATAAAAATGTTATACATCGTAAAATAAATTAATCCAAGAAATAGTTGTTTTTGTTTGAGAGAGGGTATCATGTAGCTCAGGCTTATCAGGGACTTGTGTAATTGGAACTGTCCTAGAACTCCTGATCCTCCTGCCTCCACCTCCTAAGTGTCAGGATTGTAGATGTGTGCCTCTACACCCAGCAATAAATAATTTTAAACTTAAAGTTGACATTGGTTCAGAGGAAACTGAAATGTCCTGTAGTTTTAAAAAAACTGAACTGTCACCTGGTGTGGTGGCACATGCCTTAAATCGCAGCACGTGGGAGGCAAAGGGAGGCAGATTCCTGCAAATTCAAGGCTAGCCTGGTCTACATAGTGAGTTCCAGGTCAGCTGGAACTGACAGGGAAACCCTCTATCAAAAAGACAAAAAAACAAAAAAAAAAACAAATTGAACTGCCTTCCTTATATGCACGTAAGAGGATATTTTTAATTATTAAATACATGGAAAAATGAACTTTGCTTGTGTATGATGACATATTTTATTCTAAATATTTATCTTACCTGACTTTAAAAAAATAGTTTGTCAGAGAAGAAATTTCAGTTCCACTAAAACTAATTATAGAAGGAAAATATGTCCATTATTAAAAAATTAGAAAAGTACAAAAAGTAATCTGCCTTGCCACCAGTGTGTAATTGTTACAGGCATTTTGGTGGATAATATCTAACCTTTTTTTATACTTGTATAATACATTGCATATGGATTTGTAACTTTATAAGCTTAATAGTATAGCAAAACTTAGAATGTGTCTTTAGATAAAGTGTGCTTTATTTAACTAATCTTATTTTTGGACATTAAGTTATTTAAAAAATTTTGCTATTATCAGGCATCTTTTACATAGAATGTAGACTATTGTATTTAAAATTATGTTGGAGAGTGAACAGATTCTTTGTGTTTTTATTACTCTGCAGGGGCCCAAAATAAAATATTCTGATAAAAGACAGGAACTTACTAAATATATAACACTTTTGGTATTAAACATTCATTTCTGACCATTTCTATTTCCTTGATGATACTTTCTTCCTGTGACTAGATGGTATGATTGATGCATGGTATATTATTACCAGATGGTGAAATAAATACATTTATTTTTTTAAATGTGTGATACCAGGGTGTGATATTTACTACCTGTTCCTCTTATGCTGTATTTCTGGAAGAGGGAGCTTCTTAAAATTCTCAGATAATTAGAATTGTATTGTTTTCCGTTTTCAAGATCTCTTAGCTGCCAGTCTTGGCTTAGCTGTATAATTATAATAATGCACTGGGCTAGGGAATATTCTAGAATGGAATCTCCTTTATAATGAGGCCTACTGTATTAAAATACATCTGTGTGAACTCTGCCAGGTTAGATTGCATCATGCCCCTGAAAAGTGGTATTCCCACTAAGGTACGTGTGCATTTCAGGCTGTTGCTGCTAATACCTGTTTAGATGTTTGCAGAGATTTCCTTTAGGGGAAAAAATTAAGTAGCTGTTTATCTTCAGTATGTGTGCGTCCCTCTTCCCCCATTCTGAACTCTTTTTTCTCCTGACTTAAGGCCTTGCTTTAGGCATATTCACTCTTTTATTTAGAAAGTTATCTGATATCAGTCACATATAAATGCTAGCTATCCACTCTCAGTAGATATGAGAAAGGAATGTTGAACTGGGTGGTTGAATTATGGAATGTTTTAAATGTGATTACAGATTTGATTTAATTTTCTTTGGACACTGGATCTGAAAAATTGTAGTAGTATAACAAACTAGAGCAGTTAGACTTTTGTTTTCTGTCCCCTGCTTTCCTGATTAGAATGAATAGGTCTAATGGCAGCTAGAAACCTATATTCATAGAATAAGAGAGGAGTAACTGTTGTCTTCACTGTGCTTTGGTGTTCTCTAAGACCTGTTACCTACCAAGTCTTAGACTAGGGCAACTGCTCAGTGTTCTTCCTTTTCCATTTTTCTCCATAGAACTGATTTCTCCTTCAGAACTGCACAAGTGTATTTTGTTTCTTTGATACCTTGTTATTAATTTAGATGAGTACTTAGTGAACTTTTTGTCATAATTCCTTTAAAAATCTTGTTTGTTCCTTTTCCTACATTTCCATATCAAATTTTGCTATTAAGCCTGTTTATCAGTAGTTCTTGCTAGATTTTGTCTTCTTTTGAAGTTGGATTGTTTGGAGTCCTTTATTTGTTTCTCTTTGTATTGGTTCTTCTGGAAAGCCTGAATTATAAATAATTATAGAACTTCTGAATTCAACATAAGTGGGTCAGTTTGGGAGCTTCTCTGCCTTTTCAGGTTATGCTGTGTTATCTTAATCATGATGTTACAGGTATCGTGATGTTAGTGTAACAAAAACACACATCCTCATTTGTTCACATAATCCCTCCTTAAATATTTCATTGATGCATTGACGTGTTCAAGAAGGCAATTTTTATTTTTCATACTTAATGAGCATGGTAGTTAGAAGAAACTTAATGCAACCTCTACTCTGACTTTAAGCAATTATTTCTTTCTCCCCTCTGCCCTCTGAGGTTTGTTTCTATGTTTTTTCTTGAGCTTAGAAAAAAAAATAAACCTATTATTCTTGTTCTATCCAATATCAAGACTCTGCATATTCAGGGAAACTGTAACTTTGTACCCCTTTCTGGGCCCTGAGAGAGCCATGTACAAAATGTGAGAATTTCTCTGAACTCAATTAACTTTATTTCATATGGAAGCTCAGCAACATCGAATGAAGCATCATTTTCATTCTTACTCTGCAGCTGTAGTTAGTGATAGTACTTTGGGGACAAATGTACAATAGGATCATGGTTTTTAGAGAACTCCAGAGCTGTAGGATAGTTTTAAAAAACATTCTACTATAAAAAATAAGCACTTTAAATTGACCCAGTGCCTACATATGTGAAATAGTTTGTTTTATACATTTTTTTCTCCTTCTATAACAGTAACATTATGTATTAATGAATAAGGCCTATTTGATATGAAGCATTCTGATTTTTCTTTCATTTGATTCTCTTTTAAAATGCTAGTTAAAATCATAATACATTTTATAAAGGATATGTAGCATCTAAATCAAGAAATACTTTTTGTTTCTTGCACTAAATGTACCTTTTAATAACATCAGAAAAATTTGACCTTCTATTTTGAGAACTGCCCTAACAAATAAAACTTTAGGATGTTTTACATTGGTCCATTTTGAGTAGTTTGAAATAATTTAGTGTACTGATTGTGGTTGTTCCCCTCTTGACTTAATAGTTGAAAATTATATTTTCTTATGAGTCCCATATGGGGGTGCATACATATAATCTTGGGAGGTGAAGGTAGAAAGATCAGGAGTTCAAGACCTACCTCAGTTACGCAGGGATTTCGAGGCGAGCCAGAACTGAATGAGACTGCCTCAAAAAGTAAAAGAAGAAAAAAGAAAGAAAAAAAAAACCTATGTTTTCTACTTAGCAGCAAGCTTGTATTTTTAATTTTTAATATTAAAGGGAATGCTGCTACAAGCAGTAAAATTGAAGATAATTTGTAGACCTTACACCTTTGCCAGGCCTGGTGGCAAATGCCTTTAATCCCAGCCCTTGGGAGGCAGAGGCAGGCAGTCTCTGTGAGTTCCAGGCCAGCCTTGTCTACCTAGCAAGTTCTAGGCCAGCTGGGGCTACAGGGAGACCCTGTCTCAAAAAGACCAAAGACCAAGATGAATAAAAAAACCCTTATATCTACATTTTGTATGTTATACTTTAGCTCTACCTTTTTTCTTTCCTTTTTTTTTTTTTTAATGGTATATATTTCCAGGAAATCTCTCTGTAGCTTAAAGGGGAAAACAAATAGGAGTTTGAGTTTTAAGCAGTAGCTGTGTAAGTGTGTGTGTATGTGTATGTGTGTATACGTATCTATGCAATTGCACGTAGAAGCCAGAAATCAAGGGTGGATATCATCCCCTGTCACCCTGCACCTTACTTTTTGAGATAGGGTCTTTTACTGAACCTGGAGCTCTCTGGTTGGCTAATCAGCAAGTCCCTGGGATCCTTCTGTCTCTGCCTCCCAGAGTTGGGATTACAGGCATGCACCCCTATACCTGGCATTCTACATAGGTGCTAGGAATCCAAACTCTGGTCTTCATGATTGCACAGGAAGAATTTTACTCATTAAGCCATCTCTCCAGCTAGTAATATAGTTATTTTTTTAAAGAGTTCTTGTTAGTATAGTTTTTGATCATGTGTTATATAAATAGTATTTCATTTCTATCATAAAAATATCCTGTTTTGGGGGCTGGAGAGATGGCTCAGAGGTTAAGAGCACTGGCTGCTCTTGTAGAAAACCCTGGTTTGAATCCTTATACCCACATGGTGGCTTACAACTGTCTGTAACTCCAGTTCCAGGGAATCTGACTTCTGACCTCTGGGCATTGCACGACACGAGTGCACTTACACACATGCAGGCGATTCATTCATACACATAAAATAAAAATAATAAGTAAAATATTTTAAAATATTCTATTTTCTATGAATATCAAACAGTTGTTGCCTTTGTAACTTTTTTTTCTGTTTCAAAAGATAAAGCACTATTTTAATTACTCTTAAATTAACTTTTTTTCTTTTCCTTTTTTCTTTCTTGCTTTTGTTCTTTGTGCTAGGAGGTAAACCCAGTGTTTTGTGCTTGTCAAGCTCACAGTCTACTACTGAGCCGTACCCACAGCCCCTCTCCCCCATTATATTTCTGTATTTCCAGAATACTTCAGATAGAGAACGGATTACAGTTCAGAAAATTTAGTAGTCTTTACATTGGTTTTTTAAAGCTACTGGAAGTCTTCATTTCCTCTCAGTTTTTACATGATTGCCTGTATTTCATCCACAGATTCTTCCTATACATGCCTTCTCATATTACCAGAAAGTTATACAATTTCAAATAAGTTTCATTTTATTAATACATAATTCATTGCATTTTTTTGTTGGCATCTCTTGACCCTCCCCACCGCCATGTTGTGCTCTGAACTTTTTTGTTAGCCCAGATGTGTTGAGTAGCTTTTAAGACTGATAATGAGAATAAAGTGAGATGATGAATATGTGGAAGCTGTCACAAAGTTATAGTATCATTTTTTTTCCTGCTGATTTTCAAGACAAAAGGTAAGTATATTTAAGACTTTTCAGAAATCTTTGTTGCATGTTTCTTTGTTTTAAAAGAAAATCCACCAGGTGTGGTGGTTCATGCCGTTAATCCCAGCACTTGGGAGGCAGAGGCAGACAGTGTACCTAGAGAGTTCCTGTCAGCTAGGGCTTCATAGTGGGAAAAACAAAAACAGGGGGTGGGGTTAGGGGAGAGAATCCAGTAGTATGCTTAACATAAGGTATAGTTGAGAACTTAAAAAAATTTTTTTAATCTTTATGTTTATGAATGTGTATTGCCTGCATGTATTGTAAGTACATTTATGTTGTGCAGTTCCCACGGAGGTCAGAGGAGAGCATCACATCACCTGGAACTGGAGTTACAGGTGGTTGTTAGCTGCTCTGTGGGTGCTGGAAACCCAACCCAGGTCCTCTGCAAGAGCAGCCAGTGCACTTAACTGCTGAACTCTCTCCAGCCCCTGTGGTTGAGAAATTTTGACAGTTCTTATGATTAACCTAAAACTGTTTGATTTTTGTTAAACTTGTTTTTTAGAACTATTTAACTTTTGTTAATGTCATGAAACTGCCTTTGAGTGCAAGAAACATGGAATGGTAACCTATTGACTTATTGGATAAGCAATTCAAGGGAAAGAGATAAAACCTCTTAACATAATAGTAGGAAGACTAGCTCATGGTTTTATCAGGAAGATGATAAACAGGACTTTGCTGTGGTATTTTTTAAGCTATGGTCACTATTAACTTTGCTGTCCTTTGAAAACTACATTGCTGGCTTTTGCATTGAGTCATTTCACATAACAATGGGTATTCATATAGTCAATAAATAACTTGAGTGCGTGTGATATGTCAGGTAGTAATTTACATGATTAGGAAAATGTTTCAAAACAAAAATCTGTATCCTTTTTCTAGGTTACTTTCTGGTAGAGGTAGATATGTGCTGGGAGTCAGATTAATTATAAGTAGACAAAAAAGAAATTCTTAGGCTGCTGTGGTGGCACACACCTTTAATCCCAGCAACTCAGGTGGTGGGAGCAGTACTATCCTTGACTATTTAGTGAATTTGAGGCCAGCTGAATTTACAGAGAACTTGTGTCAAAAGAAAACAAACAAAAACCAAATAAATATTTCTTTTTTAATTTTTTGAGTTGGTATCTCAATATGTAACTAAGGTTGACTTGGAATCTGTTATGTAGCCCAAGTTAGCCTTGAACTCATGATTCTCTTGCTTCAGCCTCCTTAGTGCTGGGGTTACAGGCATGTGCTCTTGAACCTAGCTCCCGAAAGAAAATTATATATAGTATGTTTAAAGATATTAAGTACTATGGAAATTTCACTAAAGCAGAGTAGGGCTGTGGGAGGTAGGCTGCAATTTAGAACAGGGAAATCATGGTAGGCCTCATGTGAGAAAGTGGCATTTAAACAAAAACTTTAGGAGGTCAGAAAAAAGCATTTCATGTAGAACTAATTTAGTTCAAAGGTTCTGTGTAGGGAATGATCCTTACTTAAGTTAAGAAACAGCAAGAGGCCAAAGTTGCTGGAGTAACTCAAAAGAAGGAAGACAAGTAGCCGATGAAATTCAAAAGGGGTGGGAGGCATAGCCAAAGGCCATTATAAGGACTTTGACTTTTATAGGAAAAGGAAAGCCCTTCAAGATTTGAGCAGCCAGAGCTAATTGACGCAATCTCACAGCTTCTGTGTATGTGTATTTGTTCGCTTATATATGCACATGTGTACTCATGTGCATATGTTTGCTTATGCATGTGGAGACCAGAGATTCATATCAGATGTCTTCTTCAGTTGCTGTCTTCCTTATTTTATTGAGATCCATAAGATCTGTCACTGAACCTGGAACTTAACAGCTTGGCCAGACACGCTAGTCAGCAAGCCACAGTAATCATCCGGTTCACCTCTCTATCGCTAGGGTTATAGGAATATGCCCCCATGCCTATCTCTTTTCAGTGCTGGTGTTCTGAACTCAAATCCTCATGCTCAGGTGGCAAGTTCTTCACTGACTAAGCCACTTTCCCACCCCTTCTCACTTTGGTTGCTATGTAGGTAATAGACTCTAAAGGAGCAGGATACAGACAAGGGAACTATAGAAGAAGCACTACAGTAAGTTAGTCCAGAGTGGTAGCAGGTAAAGGGGGTCAGATTTTGGATGGCTTGAAAGTATATCAAGTAAGATTTTTCTCCCATAGTGCTAGTGATGGAACCCAAGGCTTTTTATATACTAAGTAGTTGTTATACCACTAAAACACGTCGTAGCCCTTGGATTTATTAATAGATTGAATGTGAAAAGTGTTAAAGAAAAAGAGATGTTGAGGGGAAAGGAGAAGACACAGATCAAGGATTCGGTGTGAGGCATGCCAATTTTAAGACGTATAGCTAATGCTGTCCAAGATTTTGAGAGAAATTGCATATATGCCTCTGGAGGTTGGAATGAGGCCCTGAGGCAAAAACTGTTCATGATATTCACATCTCATTTTCTTTTTAGAAAAAAAGCAGGTAGCCTTTCTACTATGTAGTTAGGTATGATTATGGATTAAGTTCCAGCTTGTAGAGTATGAAAACAAATGTTGTATACCTGTTGCTGTTCTAGCACACACAAATTTCCTCCTTCTTGTATTCTCCTGGCTGGCTGGCACAGAGATGATTACTGTGACACTAGGTTCCTGAGTGAATGTGGAAATAGGGACCACTCTGATTAACTACCTAGTACTATTAGAAAACTAAGAAATGCAGCTTGTTGTACTTGACTCTTCATGCCTTTTGGACCTCATCAATACTCTAGTACTATGCTGTTTGAACCCTCCATCTTCCAGAATTGTAAGTCAGATAGTCCTTTTCCTTATAAATTACTCAGCCTCAGGTGTTTTGTTATAGCACAAAATGGATTAAGAGACTGTGGAATTAATTTTGTAAGAGAAACAGAGAAATGGACCATGGCAAAGCAAGTAAGGGAAATAGAATCAAGAAATTATTTTTTGTTTAATTAAATTTTAAGTTTTTTGAGAGAATTATTATGTATCCCAAACTGACCACAAATTTAAAGTTTTCTTGCCTCCGCCTATGTTGGAATCATGTATGTGCACCCCAGTGCCTGACTTAAGATTTTTTTTATTTTTTGGAGACAGGGCTTCCCTTGTAGCCCCAACTGGCCTGGAACTCAGAGAGATCCACCTTGCCTTTGCCTCCTGAGTGCTGGGACTAAAGATTTGTACTACCATGCCTGGTTAGAAGAAAATCTTTTAATGATGAAAACTGTAAGGTCATATTGTACTAGGATGAAACATAGAGTGAAACACAAATGATTTCAGGAAGATGGGAATTCTTGAAGCAAGGTTTCTGCAGAGGCAAGAGAAAAGGATTAGTGTGTAACTGGTAATAACTTTAAGTAAGGTACTTTATGATAGAAGTGGTGCAACAGAGTGTGGTAACAGGTGCTGGTCAGTTTATGACAGTTGCTGTCTGTACACAATCTGTTTCAGTTGTTTGTTTTCATTGAAAAGAAGTTTCATCTAAGAGTGAGATTGTGAGGTTTTAAGGAGAGAAATTAGTGTGTTAAAATTTAACAGCACATGAGAGCAAATGGGCTAGGGACAGTAAAATTGATAGGCAGTGTTAACTTGTGAGCTGTTGGGACAGTGTTGTGGGTTTCCTTTTGGTATTACATTTCAGAGTTAAATGTAACTTGACAAGGCAGTTTAAACACTTGGTCTGGGCCAATATCATTTTGACTCAATCACTGGAAACTAGAATTTGAATTATTTGACATGAAGTATCTACCACTCTCTTGCCATGAATTTAGGCTAAATTTTGAGGGACCTAGTAACTTATTTTTCTTTTAAAAATATTCCTTCACTCTTTCTGTATTGGAAGTATAAAATACCACCCTTATCATTACAGTCTGACTTTCAACACTAGAGTGATGCAGTTGCCACTATTACTTCCTTTTAGTCTTCTAATTTGACTTGTCTTTTGCTTTTCTTACTTCATGAAATACAAATTCTCTCCCTTCTTTTCGCTCCCTAAACCTTCTGGCACTCTCTAGACCATCCATGTTCTGACTGACCTACCATTTATTGTAAGAAATAATTACTGTTTGCAGGGTTTTGTTGTCATTGTTGATAACCAGTTTCCTCTAGACTAGCACTCTTCAGTTGTCACGACCACCTTGTCCAGCAAGGAAGAGGCAACACCAGACTCTTCTTTGTGCAGTTTATTCAGGAACCTTGAACAACAATCTTTTGAATTTGGACTTTGGACTTCTGACTTCGGACTTCTGACCCCGGGGAAAGCCCGCCCACAACTTAAGTACTCTCCTGCTAGCCAATCCCGAACTGCCACGTGGCAACAGTAGATAGGCACACACATACGGAAGCATGCTTAGACCTCAGCCATAGCCAATAAGGAGTTGT
Organism: Eospalax fontanierii; assembly: GCA_035773235.1. Lineage (NCBI taxonomy): Eukaryota > Metazoa > Chordata > Mammalia > Rodentia > Spalacidae > Eospalax > Eospalax fontanierii. Next base: position 95,793,881 of record CM069528.1, on the reverse strand, counting down.
TTACTCCTAAAGAGCACTCACCCTCGGGATGGTGGAAGGCGGAAGCGGGCGCCATCTTTAAGGCGCGGCAGTCCGCAGCTCTCTACAGTTCCCCCTTTTTTATTTTATGTAGCATAGCGGAAACGGGCGAAGATAGAGGTCTGATCCCCGGTGTGCACAAATGGGATTACGTAATGGAGACACCCACAGACTCATCACCTGCGGTGACCCATACCCATCCCGTACCAATTTTCCCAGGGGAAGGAGCTAAGGGTACCACCTTCATGCAATCAGACATGTCTTCCGAGGAAATGCTAAGACGCTAGCAGGCAAAACCTCGTGCAGTGCTTAGCCTCGCATCCCGTCCGCGGTAGACTTTAACTCTTTATGGTGATTAGCCATGCTTGGGGGGACTGTCCAGCTTCTATGGCCATAAAGGCTTGAATGATCATAGCTGCATCCCGCTTTTGTGTGCCTCTAATCTTACATATACACCACAGGCAGACCAGGGAGACCATAATCAGGAGACCTGCTAATGCTCCCATTCCCGCCCATTTTTTCACCTTTTCTATCTGAACAGACTCTGAAATACTGAGGCCCCAACTTTGTTTTGCTCAACCTATAGAGATTTTACCTCTAATCAGAGCACAGGAATTTAGGCAGGAAGTCAAATTAGTGAACCTGGTCAATTTCAGGGCCTTCCTAAAGTTCTTGACTTGTTTACTTCCTGAGCTTAAGGAGCTCCCCTGCAGATTGGAATGTTTTACCTCAACATACAGCAGCCACAAATTAAAAGGATTAACTGATTGGGTGAACACCGGATCTTGATTAGTAAAATTTTCACCTGCATGGGAAGCATTGAATTCCGTACTAATGTTGGGGGAAAAGGAAAAATAATCTTTAACAGCCCAAACAGCGCCTCTACTCTGGCAGCCTGTCCATGGAAATCTCCCATCTCCTTTAATATCTCCATGGCAAAATGGAGCCTCGAACCAACCTGTAGATTGATTATACAGCTTTACACATTCAGCATTCTCACTAATATTTTTAATTAAAGCAAAACATAGGCTGCCTTGTAATAGTATATTTTTATTTTTTTGTATGGGACTCACTTGGCTATCAAAAGGCAGCTAGGGCAATCCTAAACTTTTATTACTAGCAAAAAGGCAAGGAAAAACCTGAGCATTATACATCACCGGCATTGGCTTTGGAAACACCGACAGGATTTCCCATCTTGGTTCCATTTTTCCTAGTTGGCTCATCAGGGCTAGAAGCAGAAGTATTGTCATGCTGACTTTTGTTTCTATTGTGGCACTGCACTTTTGATTTTTGAGACAACCCCGGACTAGTTTCCACACAGGTCTAACTCCTTCCTTAAGCGTCCCCTGATCAGCAGCAAAGTCCAAATCTCTTCCTAGCTTTTCCCATGATGGAACTGTGAGACTTCCGGACATTGCGAACCACGGTGCAATGGTATCGCACTCCTACAAGAATCTCTCCAAAGTGCTTTTGTTAAGCTCTAAATTCTTAGAAAGAAGTAGCTCATTTAGAGCCAAAAAAATTGGGTGAGAACTAGTATTTCCCATAATGTTTTTCTGAGTACCTCTTGTACACTTTCTACAAAAGCAGGCAAAAATAAGGTACCAGAATAAAAAACTAATGACCACTCCTATAACAAGAATCATGTAAAAGCCCATGCGCTCAACCCGTTATTTTACTTTCAGTTCGCTATCCCGTGAACTCTCCCCGCTCCGTCTCTATCTACGGAGGGAGCAAAGTACCCACTTTTGTTGCGGATCCCTACTTTACCTGAGGACTTAGCAAAATACCCGCTTTTGTCGCGGATCCCCACTTTACCTGGGGACTTAGGAAAGTACCCGCTTTTGTCGCGTATCCCCACTTTACCTGAGGACTTTCCAGTGCACTGCCCTGACTGCAAAAGTTCTGAGTCCCTCTATGAGTTCCCCGTACGGGCCACCACTTGTCACGACCACCTCATCCAGCAAGGAAGACGCAACACCAGACTCTTCTTTGTGCAGTTTGTTCAGGAACCTTGAACAACAATCTTTTGACTTTTGACTTTGGACTTCTGACTTCGGACTTCTGACCCCGGGAAAAGCCCGCCCACAACTTAAGTACTCTCCTGCTAGCCAATCCCGAACTGCCACGTGGCAACAGTAGATAGGCACACACATATGGAAGCATGCTTAGACCTCAGCCATAGCCAATAAGGAGTTGTTTACTCCTAAAGAGCACTCACCCTCGGGATGGTGGAAGGTGGAAGCGGGCGCCATCTTTAAGGCGCAGCAGTCCGCAGCTCTCTACATTCAGTCACAATCAGACTTTCTGTAATGTTGAAAATGTTCTGCTGCACAGGAGGAGGCAATGGTGGTGTGCATGTGTGTGTGTGTCTATTGTGCACTGAATTGACATAGTAGGTCTGAGGAACTGCATTTGAAAATTAAATGACTTCATGTCACTTAGAGTTGTTTGATCAGTGCAGCTCTAGACCATTTATTTCAGTTCAGTTTTACATTTTTTTTTAAACGAGTGTGTGTGTGTGTACTCCACTGCCTATAGAGATCGGAGGACAACTTTATAGAATTGATTCTCTCCTTGCATCTTTATGTAACTTTAGAGTTCCTTGCATCTTTTCGTAAGGAGTTCTAACTCAGGTCACCAGGCTTGTGCAGGAAGTATCTTTACTAAGACATCTTGCTGGCCCTACTTTGAGTGATTTTTTTGCAGGTGCTGTTCAGTTAGGCTAGACTGGCCTCAAACTTCCTAAGTGGCTGAGGATGACCTTGAACTTGTGGTCCTCTTGCCTCCTGCTGATTCCTTCTCAGTGAGGGGATTACAGGCTTTACTGTGCCTGGCTTTATTCTACTTACTTTTAAGAGAAAAAGGCTGTACTATATTGTCTAGACCCTGAATTCCTGGGCTCAAGCAGGTCTCCTGCTTCATCCTCCAGAGAAACTGAGATTATAGACACATTTCTACCCGTGGCTTCTAGACTCTTTAAAGTCAAGTCATACATACTCACTTTTTAGAATTGTCTACAGTTGTATATACTGCTACTTGAAGAAAAAAACTATTAAAAAGTGACGCTGTGGACACAGAAAAATAGAAATTCTAGAAAGGAAAATTATTATATATCAAATATATAAAATACAGAACAGATAATACTCAAAGATTTGTTGTTTATAAGATAAACCCAAAGAAATTTATCAAATCCAACTACAACCAAAAAGAGAAAATAATGAAGAGTTTAGGAGACGCAAAAGACAGAAGTCAGTGCCCTGGACAACACCAGCAATTCCATCCACATGTGAAAGGCTCCGTGCATGAGGGTGACGTGCTCACCTTGTTGGAGTCGGAAAGCAAGACTCAGAAGCTGCACTGAATTTGCTTCTGGGTCCTAGATATTGACTACTTACCCATGGGGTGACCTGTGACTGTTCGAATGTTCAGAGGGAGGGAGGGAAGGATTATACAGAACTAGAAGGGAAGAAGAATTTAGAGTTTCTGATAATACAAAGAAGATAAGAATTTAAGCTCCTCTCATTTTTTTCTCCATAGCATCTATAACAAATGATTAGGCATTTAGTTGAATATCCTTTACAGTAAGACAATTTCTTTGTTAAATATCTTTACTATTAATAAAGGTACCTCTAAATACAGAACTCAGATACTGCTTTCTTTAATTTCTTTGTCTAGGATCTAATACCTAGCTTAGTCTTCTGGAGCATCACAGAGCAATCTATTTTAATCTCATATATTCCTGTTCTCATTATTTAATAGGTAGACAGATGCCCTTAGATACTGACACTGCCTACTTGCAGTTTGCCTTTAAATGTATCCAGGTTATCCCAACCCCAAACTAAAAATACCTCTGCTTGATTTTGCTGCCCTTTTTTTTTTAATGGTAAAATTGAACTGAAGGCATCACAGATGCTAGGCAGGGCCTCTGTTGCCACTTTTATTTTCTTTCAGATGACTTACTACCTGCTCTTGCTGAATACTCAGGCAAACCTTACTTGACAGTCTCTTCTGTTTGTTATCACTCAACAGAATCTGTTCTTTTATCAGTCAGGCTACCTGTGCTCTACAGTCTCAGTCCTGCATTTCCTGTTATCTCTTGAATGTCTCACTGACATCCCAGAGTCAGCAAGTCCTAAACTGTTTTAGTTATCTTTACCTTTAAATTACAGCTGCCCTTTACCTCATGAACTCCTTACTTAACTATAGCTTATGCTGGAAACCCTGGAGTAACATCTCCATTTCTCCTGTAGTCTTGTTTTTCCTGTATTGTAAGCGCTTAGATCCTTTTGGTTTAACATTTACAGTGATGTTTCTATTTTTTTATTCCTACCCATTACTCTAGTTTAAGGCCTCATTATTATTCTCCAAGACCCTTTATTTTTATCCTGCCCTTCGTTTGCTTCTATTTTTAATTCATTATACCAACTATAATGAATAAATTTGATATATTTATAGCACAGTCTGGTCATATAAAAAGTGTAGTAATATTCTTTTGCTTACAAATGAATAAATTAGCCAGGCGTGGTAGTGTATACCTTTAATCCCAGCACTCAGGGAGGCAGAAGCAGGCAGATCTGTGTGAGGTCAAGGCCAGCCTGGTCTACATAGGGAGTTCCTGGCCAGCTGAGACTACAGAGAGAGCCTGTCTCATAAAGACCAAAAATAAATAAATAAATAAATAAATAAAATTGATTTGCCCTCACATTTAAAGCCCTCTTGATGTAGTAATTTTCATTCTATTTCTTTCTGCTCTTTTTTCTTTATTTTATACTGAAACAAACCTATAACTTGAGAGTCCTAAACATATTGAGCTGTCCTGTTCTTTGTCACTTCTGATTTTCCTGAAATACTGAAGTCTTTCCCCTTTCATATTTGCAGCCCATTCTCTTTCCATGAAGCCTTCCCAATCTTTTTAGGTGTACTGTAGAGTAGGAAGAGTTGATTGTGAGCTGGAACATGATAGAATTGATTTAGACTCTTCTCCTTAAAGGTCAAGGTTCTTATTACTCATTGTGAGACAGTGATGGCTAGTTAGTAAGGATTGTCCCTCACACAAAGAATACAATATGACATCACTTTTAGACTTTTATAAAATAATGTTTTAAAAGAATGGGTGATGTGCAACTAAGCATGTAGAGTGCTCTGTCCATGGTGTTTCTTTTGTATTATATTCACTTATTGGTTACATTTATTCATTCCTCTAAAATACAAAAATCACATGTTGAGGTCCTCTGTCTCGTGTTGTAAGTAGGTTCTGTATTATAGAAATGAAGGATAGTCCTGTCCTCATCTTAGTAGTAGAAGTATACAAATCAAGAACAGTGTATCCAGCTGAAAGTCTACCAGATACAGAAGAATCACAGAGTGAACACACAAGGCAAAATTGTATAAGGGGATGGAAGACAGAAAAGATTTCTTAGGAAATTTTTTTTTCATTTTTAAAGCCTGTTTATTTTAAATCATTGTAGACTCAAAGAAAGTTGAAAAAATAATACACAGATTCCTGTGTACCCTTTGTTTTGCGCCTGTAACAGTGACATTTTGTGTTTTATATCAAAACCAGGAAATTGAAATTGGTACAATACCACTAATTAGATTATAGATCTTTTCAGGTTTCACGGTTTTCTGTATTGGTTACTTTTGTATCATTTGACAGAATATCTGACAGAACAACTTAATGAAAGGAAGCTTTTAGTTTCATAGTGGTTTCAGTGCACTATAGAACAGAAAAGCCTTAGTAAAATGGTGGGGGATTTCTATGGTTGTGGGAGTTTGTGAACAACTTGTTCACGATAGCAGGCAGGAAGCAGAGCACACAGGCTGGATCCTGGAGTAGGTATAACCTTCAAGGGCTCATCTCTCATGACCCATTTCTGCCTTCCAGGCTCTACCTTCTAAAGGCTCAACAAACTGGGGGCCAGACCTCCAGAACATGAGCCTGTGGAGACATTTCACATTCAGATCATAACAGACATATAAATATAAATATATTACAATATCAAAACCAGTAACATTGATATTGCTAATAAGACTGTAGATCTTCTCAGTTTCCACCACTTTTTACATGTACATGTATGTGTGTTTGTAAACATGCTTCTAAGTCATTTGTTTACATATGTTTAACTTTCTTTAGGGGGGCAGCATGTGTTGAGGCACATGTGTGAGGAAGTCAGAAGACAACTTGTGCAAGTTGATTTTCTGCTTCCACCATGTGGGTCCCAGGGATCAAACTGAGGTCGTCAGGCTTGGCAGCCAGCACATTTGCCTACTGAGCTATTTTGCCAGCCTTTCTCTGTCATTTGATAGCATGTTTACATTCTTGTACCCACCATTACAATCAAGATGCAAACGCTTCCATTGTCATAAAGGAAGTCCTCATGTTCTTTAATGCTCATACCCTTTTCCTCCTGCTTCTACCTAACAACCACTAATATAAGGGAAACACATACACTGAGTTTTAAGTGTGTATGATGTATGTATAAGATCTATATAAGGAAGAGTAGTTAAATCTTATTTATAGAACATAAAAAATTAATGGAGTTATATACTACTTCCTAGGATGAATCAGAAGAGGGAGTAGAGTAAAAATACTAGGTTTGGGTTGTTTTTTTTTTCCTGTTGATAAATGTATTGAAGTCCAGATGCAAATCTCTAAATCTTTTCTGTGGACCTTGACAGTCTGATTCCACCTTTTTACAGAAATATAAAGTACAAGAATAGCCAGAATATTCTTAAAGAAAATAAACTAGAATTCTTTAGTTCAGTTTTTCAGTCAACAAAGTTTGAATGCGATATTTCTGACATATATATTTGGACTGTAGTTATTACCTGGGTTAACATGAGATAGCTCCTCTCCAAAGCTCATATTCATAACTATTTGTAGCAATATCCTTCTGGTTTTAATAGACCACTAGCTAAAATAAGAGGCTTGTGCAGTGACTGCCAACAAACTTACCACTCCAGTTTTATTACCTGATTTTTATATTTTAAAGTTTCCTGGCTATGTGCCCCCCCGTCCATTTTCTTTAATCAGTTTTCGCTAATTTCTTTTATCATAACGAAAATCAGAAGTAGACTAGTTTAATAGACTAAAATAGATCTTTTAGATGGTGTCATTGGACTGCACATTTGTTAAAAAGGGAGAAAAAAATCTACTGCTGAATGCTATTCAGAGTCACTTGGCCTTGAGTAGAGAAAGACAATGATCTTGAGGGTCTCCTGAGTATAGACTTTAAAGCACAGCCTGTAGAGTATCTGAGTGACTCAAAAAAAGAAAAGGGAAATAAGAATTTTAAAATGGCAGATAGTAAATAGGTAGAGGTTGCTATGAATTTTGTATACTTGTGTGGAAGTGAGTGCATAGAAAATGCTACATAATAAATTAGTTGGGGAAGGATACAGACTTGCTCACCATATTAAATAAATTAACTCAGGGACAATGACTGCAGTGACTGTCTCACTCAGCAGAGAGAGCTTATGTACAGGCTTGATGTCCTGCGTTTCATCCCTGGATCCCGCAAAGTAGCAAGAGAGAACCAACTCCTCGGAACTGTCCTCTCACTCCCATGTGTGTGCCGTGGCACCAGCACTTGCTCCCCCCAAAATAAAAATAAGGAAATAAGCTAACTCAGGACCCTCATCCCATTCCTGTGCTCAAAAACCAGCTGCTAGTAGATGAAATAGACAAAAGGCAAAGCTAAAAAGCTTTTGCAAAATAGAGGGCATAATTTCATGAGCTCAAAGCAAGAAGTATTTCTTTTTCTTTTTGGTTTTTGGTGCCAGAGATAGAACCCTATGGCCTTAAGTATGTGCTTTACTGTTGAGGTATTCTTCCAGCTCAGGGAAAGTTGTCTTAAGCAAGATTCAAAGCATGAAACATATTTAAAAAATCAATATATGTGATCACATTAAAAATAAAGAGCCTGGTGCGATGGCTCAGCAGGTAAAGGCACTTGCCACACAAGCCTGGTGATTTGAGTTTGAGCTGTAGGACCCTCGTAAAGGTACGAGGAGAGAATATACACTCCACAAGCTGTCCTCTGATCTCAAAACACCCCCCACCCCAGACACACACACAAGAAAGGGATGGGGGAAGGAGAAGAAAAAAGATAAATGAAAGAAAATAGAAATTCCTGTTCATTAACAACTTATTAAGGGTCCTAGGAGATAAGATAGCTCAGTAGGTCAAGTACTCATTATACAACCATGAGATCAGAGTTTAGATCCTCAGCATCCACATAAACAACAGGTGGCTCACCTATAATTTGGCCTTTGAAAGTCTGAGATGGATCCCCATGGCAAGCTGCCTAGCTAGACTATCCATGTTGATGAGCTCTGGGTTCAATGAAGGGATCCTTTCTCAATGATTACGAGCAATTGAAGAAAATTCCCAATGTCAGCCTTGGGCTCCCATACACATGTTTGCCTCCACACATGTGAACACAGGCACACATATCACACACATGCACATGAAAAAGAAACCCCACCTTATTAAGAGGCTATAAAGACAAGGTACAGGATAAGTAAAAGTACTTGCAACACAACTGTAGTCACTAATAAATTCCTCCAAAGTTTAGTGACTGAAAACAATAAAATACAGCAAACATAAGTGTCATAGTTTCTGTGGGCCAGGAATCAGAACAGTTCAGCTGACATAATTCTGGCTCAGGTATCTCACAGGGCTGCAATTATTAGGAATGCACTCATTTCAAGGACTGACCCAGGAACAGTCTGCTCCTGGGTTTTCTCATATGGATAAAGCAAGCTTCAGAAAACCCATTTCCAAATGTATTGGCATGGGCTTCTTCATAGAATTGGAGCTGAGTTTTCAGAAGAAAATGATAGAAACTGCCTGAGATGAAAAACAAATTTATTTTATAACTTAATCTTGAACATGACATCCAGTAACTTTTGCTATATTCTGTTAGAAACAGGTTAATAACTCTAGTATACACTCAAGGAAGATACTACCACAACATGAATGGCCTACTAATATGAAAAATACACATGAAGAATTCCTAAGACAAGGACAGAAAACACACACAGAGAAAACAGCCTATAATGGAATCCTTGTGACATGAAAGCAGAAGGAGGGGTTGTTTGGGAGGAGGAAGAGAATCTGCCAGAGTGTGGTCCAGGGGCTGTGGGGGGCAGAGACATTGAATTGGAACAAAATACGAAACATATGTGTGTAAAGGGTTGAGGGTATACCTCCATGAGTGTTTGCCTAACAAGTGAGGCCTTAGGTGCAATCTTCAATACCTAAATATGAACAAACGAAGACTTAGGAGGATCAGAAAGCTGCATGGGGAATTTGAGGCTACCCTGGGCTACATGAGACCCTGTATCAGTAAAATCCATTACTTTGTATGCTAGTGTGATTTGTTTTTTTTTTAAGTAGCTATGTAATTATGCTTGATAGGGAAATTTTATGCACTTACATGTGTTGTGCTCCTGGGCAGCCTTTATGAAGCTGAGGTACAAAGAGACCATCTTGAGCAGTTTGCTCAGTTCTTCCATCATTTGAGAATGTGTGGGCTTTAGAGACTGTTTTGAAGGAAGCATACATAGGATGGCTAGGGTTAGTTTACATTTTGTCTGTCAGTTTGTCTCTATTAGTATGTCTTCTGCTCAGTAGCCCAAAGAAAAATGATGCCATCAGTTTTAGTGAGATAATCAAGTGCCCTAGCAAGGAAAAGAAACAAGAAAAGAACTTGAAGGTGGGATGAAGGGTGAGTTTCTTGCTCAACCTTTTTTGTTGTTATTTGTTGTTTTTATTTTTTATTTTTTGTTTTTGAGAGCTGGCTGGCCTTGATCCTTTTGACTTTGCTTCCCAACTGCTGAATCATAGGAGTATGCTAACATATCCAGCTCTTGTTCAGCCTTTAAAAGAGATTAAGCAAAATGTTTCCTCAGCAGATTGCTAAGAAAAAAGCTTAGCATTCTGATTATTACTGTTTATCTTGAGTAAAAAAAATGAAGAAATATTAATGAAAAAATTATGAACAGGTAGCCAGGAAAAATGAAACAAGCCTGTACTCCCAGCTTTTGGAAGGGAGAACTGATATTATGGGTTTAAGGCCAGTCTAGGATAGCAGAATCCTGCCCCCCCCCAAAAAAAAAAAAAAACAGTAGAGCCTGGAGAGATGGCTCTGTGGCTAAAATCCTTGCTGCCAAAGCCTGAGGACCCAGGTGAGTTTAGATCTGTGACACTAATGCTTGGGAGAAGGAGACAGGATACAGGGATACATACCCGGGACTTACTGGCCAGCAGTCTAGCTGAAACAGCAAGGTGCAAATTCAGGGAGAGATTGTCTCAAAAATAAGATAGAAAGCAGTAGAACACATCCAGTATCAACCTCTGGCCTGCACATATGTGCACACATCAGTACATGCATTCATACACGTAGGACTATACCACACTTTCTAAATGAATGAATTAAATAAATAAGTAAATAAATAAAAATTTTAAAGTGGTCCTTGTGTCCCTTCCTAATTAAAAAAAATAAGTAGAAAGATTCCTAATTTAAAAAAGCAATATGTCAAAAAAGAACAATAGGAGAAATTGATAAGTAAACATTTAAAATGTCCTTTAACCTCGTAAGCAATTAGAATTTAAAAATTACACAGCTTATTTTATATAGATTAAATGAAGACACCTGACAGTATCAGGCATTGGTGATAACATGAAGAAGTAGGAATTTTCTTTCGATGCTGGTGGTAGTGCTAATTACAAGAATTACTATGGAACATAGATGACCTACAGCAAATAATACTGCTTGTAGGCAGTTACTCTCCTCCAGTGTTTTTCAAGCTTGAATGTGCATAAGAATTACCTGGAGAACTTATTAAAGCAACTGAACTTTATTCCTATAGTTTCTGAATAAGTAGGAATGAGGTGGAGACTGATATTTTGCATTTCTAAGTTCCCAGATGATGCTGATGCTGATCCAAGAATCATACTTTGAGACACAACCATTATCCTAGAGCAGTATGTGAATATGTGAACTAGGAAGCATATATTTAGAATGCTTAGAACAATATTATTCATCTAAGCCCCAAACTATTAAAAATTCAAATGTTCATCACTAGAATAAATAATATGTATCTAATTATTAGTAATATATTTAATTAAAGAATAAAACTTAGTTTAATTAGATTTTAGAAATGTACAAATCATAGACATCTCCTGTGTCAGTATATATGAATCTTACAAATACTCAGGTATTAGAAGCAAGTTACAAAAGTTTATGATAACATGTTTCTCATCATAAAATGTTCAGAAACAAAGTACTTGCCTTGCAAGTGTGAGAACATGAATTTGGATCCCCAGAACATAAGGTTTTTTTTTTTTTTTTTTTTTAAAAACATGTATGGTGTGGTTTATAGTCACACAGTGGCAAGATGAGAGAGACTGATCCCTGGAAGCTTTCAGGCCTGGATAGTAACAAAGTTCCAGGATGGTAAGAGACCCTGTCTTAAACAAAAAGTGAAAGGTACCTGTTCTTTGATCCCTACAGGTACTCACCTGCACATGTGTACCCCTCCCTCATGAAGACAATAGACCCATTAAAAGAAAAGTTAAAAAACAAACGGAAATAGTTATATTGTTCAGGAATGTGAATATAGGTACTAGAGTTACAGGAAAATAACTTTAGAAAAATGTTATCACTCAGGGATGACAGAAAGTGGATGTGACTAAGGAAGGACACAGTGGGAGACAAGATACTGGCAGTGCACATTCTTAACTCAGATTGTGGTGTCAGAGGGTTTATTTTAATGTTATTCTTTAAACTGTAATTTATTTTTATTTTACTTTATTTTTTTGTCTTTTTCCAGACAGGGTCTCCCTCTATAGCCCCAGCTAGCCTGGAATTCCCTATGTAGACCAGACTGGCCTTGAACTCACAGAGATCTGCCTGCTTCTGCCTCCCGAGTGCTGAGTCCAGCCTATAAACTGTAAATACTTTAATAAACCTCTATATTGTTTTATTTAAAATGATCTTATTTTTATTCCCATCTCAAATTCCATGAAAGATTGAATTCGTTTTTATACATTTGTCAGCCTTTGTATTTTATTTATTTTTTCATTATTTGTAAGCATCTTATACCCGCATATATGTTGAGCTGTTTGTTTTTAAATTTTATTTTTAGGGAATGATTTAAATATAAACATAATTTATTCATATTTTTGTTTACAATTCTTTTTTGTTTCTTAGAAACTTTCCTTCCCGGTATTAAAGAATATTACTCCTTGTTGCATTCTGATAAATTTAAGAAAAAAAATTCATGTTTATGCAGGCTGGTTAGGTGAAAATAGGAAGCTCTCTGGGGAGATGTAATTATCCTAGTTCCCTGTGTGCATAACAGGGTACTTTATGCTTTTTTCTCATTGATTTTTAAAACAACCCTAATAGTCACCAGATTCCCACTGGCCTATTTCTGTTTATCTTGAACAATATCAGGTCCACATTGCTATTATTGTATATAATATCTTTTTTTTTTTGCTAATGCTAGTTTCTTTATTGATTTTATACAAACTTGTACCAATTTAGTCTTCCATGTGACCATTAGAATCAAATTTTCAAGATTTATAGCAAGTCATTTTGATTGATTTTACTGAATTTATATATTAATATAGGGACATATGGAGATTTATCATTGCAATTCAGAGTTTTCCAGCTCACCAGTATGGTTTTTATCTTCATTTATTTAGACTTTTAAAAGTTCCTTAAAAGGTTTTAAAAATTTGTTTTGTTTTATTTATTTATTTATTTTTTAAATGTGAGTGTCTTGCCTACTGCATGCTTGTCAGTGTTCCATGTGAATGCATGGTACAGAGGCCAGAAAAGGACATTGGATCTCCTGTAACACGAGTTACAGGTGATTATGGGCTTCCTGGATGCTGGGAAACTGAACTCTGGTCCTCCAGAAGAGTAGCAAGTACTCTTAAACCACTGAACCATTTCATCAGACTTGAGTGAGGTACTTTAAAAACCAAAGTTGTATATAAGAAACTGTTCTTTTGTGCTTGAAATTTTGTGTCAGATTCTGATGGAATACTTAGTATTTTTTAAGTAACATTTATATGCACAAATAATGATTATTTTCTTTGTTTATTTTTTATTGTTCTAATGCATTGTCAAGGACCTTGTATATAGGTGATCATAAATAATAAGGTCATCTTTATTTGTCCTTTCCTAGAAATACAGCCTTTCTGCTTAGTGATTTAGAAACTTCTTGTAGATCTCCTATAAGAAGTTTAAGAATCTCTTGAGGGGCTAGAGAGATGGCTCATTTGTTAAGAGCACTGACTACTCTTGTAGAGGACAGTTCCAACCATCTGTTACTCCAGTTCCAGGGCATCCAGTGCCTCTTCTGGCCTCCATGAATATTACACACACGTGATGCACTTACATACACGCAGGCAAAGCACTCTTACACATAAAAATAAAATTTTTAAAAATGTTTCTTGATTTATAGTTTGCTTAGGGGCTTTTTTAAATCATGCAAGGATATTGAATTTTGTCTCTGCATGTATTGAAGTGATCATATAGTACCTTTTTTTCTCTTTTCATCTGTTGATATAAGTACTTTTATTAGTAGGCATATCCTACTTTTGACCATCTCTTTTTTTAAAAGATATCATTTTCTGTGTATGAGGTATTATACCTACATATATGTAAGTACACCTGTGTTGTACAGTGCCAGAAGAGGCCAAAGAGGGTATCAGATCCCGTGGAACTGGAGTTAGGACAGTTGTTAGCCACCATGTGAGTGCTGAGAATCAAACCCAGCTCCTCGGAAGAACAGCAAATGTTCTGAACCACTGAAATTATCTCTCCAGCCCTTTGACCAGCTCTTGGATTACTGAAAACATCACAGTGCATATTTTAGTTCATTGTTGAATATGATTTGCTAATATGCATTTTTATTTGAGATTTTTACATTTGTCTACCTTTGTGATATTAGTCTTTCTGGAATTAGCTCCTTATGCTGTTTTGTCTTAGTTTGGGTGTCATGGTTTTGTATGTATCCATATATATGTTCATGTTATCAGAGCTCATTAGCCTTCCAGTACTTTTTGTGACAGATTAGAAAAATGTTTCTTGACAATTGGTTAGTAGTCTTTAAAAGTAACCCCTGGGTATTAGAGAGATGGTTCCATGGTTAAGAGCACTGACTGCTCTTGCAGAAGACCCAGGTATGAATCCCAGCATCCACATGGTGGCAAACAACCATCCATTACTCCAGTTCCAGGGGATTGATACACGCTTCTGTCCTCTGTGGTCACTGCACAACAGGGGTGCACTTACATTCATTTAGGCATAATACTCATACATAGTAATTAAAAATTTTCAAAATTACCTCTGGACCTACCGTTTTCTTTCATTCTTTTTGTACTGAACTTTAGATATAGATCTTATTTTTTAAAAGGTTTTTTTTTTTTTCAATTCTCTATATGTCTTTGTGTGAGTATGTGCATGTGAGTGTAGTACACATGAATCCAGAGGAAGGTGTCAGATTCCCTGGACCTGGAGTACAGGTGATTGTGAGCCACCTGACATGGGTAATAGGAACTGAACTCTGGCCCTCTGCAAGAGCAGTGAGTACTCTTTAACTGCTGATCCATCTCTCCAGCCTGTAAATAAAGATCTTATTCTTAAATACAACATTGAGAGAGTGGGTAGCCCATTGTCTGTCTCCTCCTCCATGAATGAATTGATCCTATTTATAATTTGTTGGCAAAGTATTTCTACCTTACTATATTTTTTTCATTGAGGCTTTTGTTTTGTTTATTAATTCACATGCATGCATTTACTTCCCATTTAGCAATTAAATTTTAGTGATTTGTCTTATTCTATTGCTGACTACCTTTATAAGATCTAATACCCATAAAGCTCCATTTTGTGATTTGCCAAGAAAATTGGGGTTGTTTTAGCTCCTTGCTACTAAAAATAAGGAAATTAATGCATTTATGCCTTCTCTCCCCCAACTAACTATGCTTTATTCTCTTTTTTCTTTTCATATGGGAGATAAACCTTGTGAATGAAAAAAGAATGCTTTTTTCTTTTATTTTCTCTCTAAATCTCGTTATGTCTTGAATGGAATTAATATTTACCTTTCAGTTCTTCAAAAGCATTCCTCTTGATTTCTGATTCTACTATTTCGTTCATCTTTTCATTGGCTGGATTATGTTCCCAAGTAGTTCTGTTTTTTTCTTAGAAATGTTTTCTTGACTTTAAGATAGACATTCATGGCTTTTATGTGTTTAAAAGTTGGGTGGCTGGGTCATTGTCATCCTGTGACTGTATACCTCTAACCTTACTATGAGCTCAAATTATTTATGACAGAGACATTTTGTATCTTTAGTCCATGGCAGGTGCCTTTAAAAAAAAAAAATGTATGTTTAACAAAGATGTCAATGAATAAGTTAGACTTTTTAAAATAAATCAAATGCATGCTATGACTTTAAAATACATACCGTTTTTATTTTATGTGTATGAGTATGTTGCCTGCATGTGGGTAAATCCACCCATGTTGTACAGTTCCCATGGAGGACAGAAGAAGGTGTTGGATCTCCTGGAACTGGAGTTACAGATGGTTGTTAGCTGCCATGTTGGTACTGGGAACCAAATCTAGGTCCTCTGCAAGAGAAGTCAGTGCTCTTTAACTGCTGACCCATCTCTCCAGCTCCTGTGACTCTTTAAAAAAGTTGTGCTTTCTTAGACTCCATTAATAATCTTGTACAGATACAATTGTGGGAAATAATAGACTCACTTTATATATACACTGTATTAGTTATTTTTCTCATTGCTGTGCTAAAATGCCTGACAGAAGCAACCAAAGAAGGGATCTATTTGGCTCACAGTTTGTGGCTGTAGTCCTCATAGCAGGGAAGGCATGGTGACAGGAACTTGAGGCAGCTGATCATACTGCACTTGTAATCAGGAAGCAGAGACTAATGAATACTCCTGTGTAGTTTTTTTTTTTTTTTTTTTCAGAACCCCAGCCTCTAGAATGGTGCCATTCATATTTAGGGCTGGTCTTCTCGCCTCAGCTAACCTAATGTAGAAAAATCCCTCACAGACATGCCTATTCATGACAATTCTAAAACTCATCAGGTTAACAATAAAGATTAACTACCATATATGTGATCTAGGGATTGAATTTAGGGTCATATGAATGCTAGGCAAGAGCGTTGCCACTGGACTGCATCTCTAGATCCCTACTTTCCTTTACCACACATAATTAAAACATACTCCCTTTTATTTATGGGTGTGTGACAGATTTGAGAGTAGTGTTTCAGTTTGATTTTGAGTCCACATTGGAAATACCTGAAAAAACTTTAAAATAAAAAGTGAAGATGTGTGGGTCTTATACCAAGAAGTTCTGGTTTTTCGTCGTGAGGCTTTGGCATCTACATTTAAAAACTTACAGTGATTTTATCCATAGTTAAAATGGAAAACTTCTATTTTGTGAAAAACTAGTGAGTAGCATTTTGAAAATTCAGTAAGCAAAATGAGAAGCTGTTCTTACTAAAGAAGGAAGGGGTAGGGATTTTTAGGGTTAGGAAAAAAAATCTGAACTAAATAGAGCCTGTGATTCCCTTCGAGATAAGGAACTTATCTCACTACCTCCTCAGCTCTTAATGCAAGCTTGAGCACACAGTAGGGATTTGGTAAACAATGAATGAATAAATGAGCCTGTAATTGGCTATCTAAAATAGTTGATGTAGAGCTACAGAAATCATTGACTGATACACAGAAATGTTTCAAGTGATGTTTTACTATGTGTTTGTTTTGTTATTAATCAGATTTGGTGAGCTGAGTATTTTATTCAGTTGTATTTTATGTTAGTTCATTATTTACTTTATGCCAGACACTGAAATTCTCAGACCCACTGTATGAAGTTTGTGTTTTTCATAATAGGAAATGCACAGTAGAGGATGGTGGTGCTAAGTAACTTGCCCAAAGTCACATAGCTGAGTAACAGACACTTGAAATTTTGCTTAAATCCTATGCACTTACAAATGTAAATTCTCACAATCCTCAGATATTGTAAATCTTATTTTGTAGATGCCGTTTATTTTGTAGATGCCGTTTGTTTAGTTATGCAACTAGCCTGGGGCACCGTGTTTAAGTGGAAGATCTGAGATTTGGACCCAGACTTCATGGCTCTGGAGGTCATGCTTTCTTGTTTGTTTTATCTTTTGAGACAGGGTCTCACTGTGTAGCTCAAGATCTTCCTATCTCCACGTCGCACATATCTCCAATCAATAAATGCTATAAATGAGCTAGTTTCTTGACAGGTATGATTAGATCAGGGTTTCTCAGTATTATTGTGGGGAGTAGTGCCCAGTGTATTTTATTATATAGATATTTAGCTGATTCTCTGGCCTCTACCTACTAGGTGCCAACAGCAGGTCTCTCAGTAGGAGACATCAGATTACTTCTAGATGCACTTAGATGTCCCCTGTGGGCAAAACCATTCCTGGTTGAGAACCACTGGATTAGCTCCTTATGTATATTTTGGCTTTCTTATCTGTTATCAGGCTAGTAGTAGCTTGGACTAGGAGCAGGGAAAGCATTAGTTTTGACTTTTTCTGTAGCAGTAATCATATTTTCAACCTAGCTTGTTCTATAGAAATTATTTCAAGCCTCTTGCCCATTCCGTAAGACTTAGTTAAAACTAGGTAATACAGTCTATACAGATATCTACTTCAATATATGTGGGTCATAGTATGCCACAATAAGACTAATGTGCGGGAGCTGGAGAGATGGTTTAATGGTTAAGAGCACCCTCTGCTCTTGCAGAGGACCAGCTCACATGGTGATTAACAACTGTCCGTAACTACAGTTCCACGGGAATCGACGCCTTCTTCTGACTCCATGGGCATTACATGACATGGGTGTACTTACATACATGCAGGCAATACACTCATACACTTAGAATAAAAATAATAATTTTTTTAAAAGACTAATGTGCAAGAAGAGAATACCAGTATTAAGGGCTGTGCTCTGTGTAAGACTGAAGTCTTTCAGAGTACCTCTTAGCCATATGTACATATTTCTTCGATATTAACTCCAAGTGAGATTTAAACTTATCTGAAGAAGTTGTGCTTTGTATTGATATTAACTATGAGAAGTTGATTTTTCTTTATATAAATACAATATTAAATAATTTAGCCAGCTAACATCCCCACTAAAGAGTACCCTCAATTTATGTATGTATCCATTAAGGACACCACAGCTTTGACCATTACATTGTAATCTCTTTAGTTTGTGTCATAGCAGCCACAGTACAATTTTTTTTTTTTAAAGAAGGAATAGTTTTCACTCTCTGAACTGAACTCTACATAATCAATTCATCAGGTTACCTTGGTTGTCTGCTACAAAAAATATTTGCTGTTACATTAAGTTTCGGTCATATTTAAAGGAGGATCCTTGGCTCTAAGATTTGAGAATATTCATTTTACAATTTTAACATTCACTGTTTAAGGTCTGTGCATTTTTATGATCTTATTTAACTGACTTTTTCAGTTCATCAGCCACCAGACATAGCTAATGAGGAAAGGTGCTTCTTCTCCGCTTACATCAGTGGTGGACTTGTGAGGATTTATTTTGAAGTTGGGATTATAGTTTCTCTTAATAGCCTCATTTAGACATTTACATTCAGACCTGAGTTATTACACAAAAAATTTTCAGAGTTCTTTTGAAATGCTCCTTTACTCTCCAAAACTTGACTTCTTTTTAGCTACATTTAGGGTTGTTCTAAAAGTATTGAATCTTTTAAAAGTATTTCAGACTTTTGCTAATTTTTGCTAATAATTGTAATATACTTCTAATGGAGCTACCTCTCTCTTGTACCTCTATAACTTGTTAGTTAACCCAAACATTACAGCCAGAGTAAATATTCCAAAATGTAATGCCTTATCAGATCAAAAGACACTAAGAACTTATAACACACACACAGATTCTGAATTGTGATATATGCCAGAAGAAAAAATATGGGGTGCTGTACATATTTAATGAAGATTCAGCATAGATTGAGAGGAGAGGAATGAGAAAAGACCCTTTTGAGGAATTGGGATTTAAACTATCTGAAGTGGTTGTGCTTAATTGAGAAAAATGCTGGGCAAAGAATGTTCTAGGAAGAAGGAATGGCATGTATGAATTGTGGGAGTTTAAGAGAGAAAGGAATGAGGCAGGACTAAGGCAGAAATAAGTATCTTTTACGATTTGTCTTTTTTAAATATTTTGTTTTATGTGTATGAGTGTATTGCCTGCATGTATGTAAGTGTACCCATGTTGTGCAATGCCTAAGAAGGTCAGAAGAGAGCGTAGGATTCCCTGGAACTGAAGTTACGAACAGGTGTTAGCTGCCATGTGGGTGCTGGGAACCAAAGCTGGGTCCTCTGCTCCTAACTGCTAACCTATCTTTCTAGTCCTTTTTTGGTCTTTTTTTGAGACAGAGTCTCCTTGTAGCCCCCACTCTCCTGGAACTTGCTATGTAGACCAGGCTGGCCTTGATCTCTCAGAGATCCACCTGCCTCTGCAAACCAGGTTTGAAATAAATAGGGCTGAAGAGATGACTCAGTGGTTAAGATCACTTACTATTCTTGCAGAGATCTAGAGTTTGGTTCCCAGAACTCACATCAGGTAGCTAGCTCACAACTATCTGTAATTCTAGCCCCAGGGGTTCTGACACCCTCTTCTGGCCTCCACATACACTTGTACACATGTGCACTTTCGTTCATGCACACACACACATAAATAAAAATAATAAAATAAAGCCTTTAAAAATATTTGGAATAGGGGACTGACGAGATGGCTCAGTAGTTAAGAGCACTGGCTGTTCTTGGAAAGGACCTGGGTTCAGTTCCCAGCACCTACATGGCAGCCAACAACCATCTGTAACTCCAGTTCCAGGAATCTGATGCCCTTTTCTAACTTCCGTAGGTACTGCACAATATGGGTGCACTTACATACATGCAGATAATATACACTCATACACATAAAATTAAAAATAATAAATAGAAAAAATATTTGGAATAGAATTATGGATGCCTTTCTAATAATAGTGTTGCAAGAAATGGAAACAATGGGTATTGACCATGTGGACCCTTGTTTCTACAGTAAAATCCAAACTCTGAAGATTTTTCAGTCTCCCTTTATCTCTTCCTAACTTCTTCCTTTGTTATCAAAAATTGGATAACTGTTGATGATCTATCCACAAACATACTTTATGCTTTGATGCTACTGCTGATTGTTGACTTTTACAATCTGATAGACTGCTAGATAACAGAAGAGTAGTATATACAGTGTAGATACACTGGACAACAAATACGTACCCTTTTTGTGTACTTAGATTTTTACATCTTAGGTGAATGAGTTAATTTAGTGTCAGTATTTTGCTTGCAAAATGTAAAAAGTTTCAAGTGATAGTATGTTTTGAGTTTCTAGAAGTGTCAAACTCTCTTAAAACAGTTTTTGTTTTAGTTTGGTCTTTTTGTTTTTTGGTGTGTGAGCTATAGGTTGCTGACTTTTCTAAATGTGCAAATTCATAAAATACTCATGAGTAGATTATTAGTATTGAAAATTCTGCTGCATGTTAAAGTAGGATGACATAAATTGGGTTTAGCAAAAAAACCCACTAAAGTTGCAATGAGAATCAAATTTGTATGATTTTAATACATGAGTATTGAGAAAATTTCCTTATAATCTGATTTATGTTTAAAAGTATCATGGTGGTACACACCTTTAATCCTAGCACTCAGGCTGGCAAATCTCTGTAAGTTTGAGGTCAGCCTGGTCTACATAGTGAGTTCTAGGCCAGCCAGAGCTATATGATGAGACCTTGTCTCAAAAAAACAAAAAGTTCAAGTAAAGAGATTTCATCTTTAAATATAGTTGTAGCTAGTTTTAAATTATATAACTTAATAGCTTTAATTTAGTACATTTTTCACTTGTTTAATATTTGGTCTTGAAATGAAAAGAACTGTTATAGAGTAACTATATATACTCATGGCTTTAACTTTATACACAATTTAAAAAATTGTTGCCAGCTTTTTACTGAAAAGTGACTTTTTTTTTTTTCCCCCCAAAACTAAAGTCTGGTGAAGGGTCACTTCCATCCTGACAGACCTCTACTCTTTATTTCTCACATCTAAACACTAGTAACAGTTTGTGTATGTCGTTTCTAAAATGTTCTCTGCAGATGTAACTGTTCATCGCCCCTTAGAAGAGCCATTGTGTTATACTATCATTTATAGTTTAGTCTGCTCTTAGAGAAATTTTTGGTACAACTTTCCTTTTATAACTTTCAATTATTTTAAATGGAAACTTGAGATTTTAATGATCAAAGATAGTCCAGAATAGTGAATCTAGTCATTAGAACTATTTGGTTCTTTAACTCTAAATTTAAAATTGGGGGCTGGAAAGGTGACTCCATAGTTAAGAACACTTGCTGCTCTTGCAGAGGACCTGGATTTGGTTCTCAGCACCCACCTAGCTAACTCTGGTTACTGAGGATCCAGTGTCCTTTTCTGACCTCCACAGGCATTGCACGCATGTGGTATATTTACATCTATATGCAGGCAAAACACTCATGCACATGAAATAAGAAAATCAAAAAAATTTTACTTAAAATTAAATAAATTTTGACTGTTATTAGTTATGTATATTGTTTTTGTCATTTGCTTTGCAAGAAACATGATGAATATTCAATAACTGTCCAGAATATTTTTTATCTAAGGAACCTTTGGGAGATAGGTGCTAGGGATGGAACTCAGGGTCTCACATACTGGCTAACAAGCACTTGATCACAGAGCTGAATCCCTATCACAAGGGAAACATTAAAATTTGACTTTGAATGCTTGAATGTGTGCCACAAAAAGCACAATTTTACTTTTCCTTTTAATATTTTGAATTGGTACAGATACTAACACTTCTCTCAAGTAGTACAGAAAAAGTTTGGAACATTTCTAACCTGTCATAGGGTGAATTATCTCAGTGTGTTTTTTCATCTAATGGCTGATGGTAAATATATGAAGATAAATATCTTACTTACTTAATACTTGCTTGAAGATAGCAGGGGGATTTGGGTACAGAATTACTTGAGTGCAGGTAGCAACTGTTGACTACAGTTACTGGCAACTTTAGCTACTGGACGCCTGCCAACCTCGGAGATGATGATGGTCCCCATCACCCAATTCCTCCATAGAGGGGATGTGAAACCATCAGGCCCTGGTGTTTCATTTGGATAGACCTTTGGCTACCTTTCTATCTTTACGTGCTTATTAGCCTAGTTAGATTTAACATCTATTTTGAACTGATTTTACTTAAATTTTTATAAAAATGTCTATGTCAAATGTCAAAAATGTCTGAATTTGTTGACTTAAAATTGTTTGTGATGCTGCCTTCCCTGTCTTAAGATTTAGTTTTTAGCTGCAATTATTTTACTCTTGTGATTGCCATGCTGCTTTATCTTTATTTTTTATTGTTCAGCTGCCTCCCATGGGTATTAATGTATAGTATGTTCCTTATTAACCATTTTTATCATTGTACTTTGAATTTTAAATTTTAATTTAGAACTGTACTGTTTTAAAAATATCACAATAGGAGCTGGAAAGTTGGCTCAACAGTTAAGAACACTTGCTGTTTTTCCAGAGGTCCCAGTTTCGATTCCCAGCACGTACATGGCAGCTAAAAACCGTCCATAACTTGTTTCATAGGATCCTATACCTTTTGGCCTGTGCACAGGTATTGCACACATGTGGTACACTTAGATGCAGCCATAACTCTAATACAGATAAAATAAAAAATATTTTTTTAAATGTCACAGTGGGTAGAGTCAGGGTGGTTTTTTGTTGTTTGTTGAGACAGAAGCCTCCCTACAGCCCTAGCTGGCCTAGAACTTGCTGTGCAGACCTTACTATGGCCTTGATTTCACAGAGTGCTGGGGTTAAAACTGTTCACCACCATACCGTCCTAGAGCCAGGTTTTGTTTTAGCATTAAGCTGTTAATTTTTGTTAATTTATAATTTATCTTATGATTGGGGAATGCAAACTGTAAATGTCCACATTTTTGGCATTTCTGAAATTCTGTTTGGTCTAACTGATAATGTGTTTTTAAAATTTATTTTTATTTTATGTATGTATCTATTGATTGTAGTATAATTTCAAGATCGTGGCTCTATCATTAATTCCCAAATGTTTTTATTGCTCAAGAAAAAAACAAAAGTAAACACTGTTTGGATTAATAGTTAATTCTTGTTCCTTCTCCTTCCCCAGCCTCAGACAACCACTGATTTTCTGCATTGGGATTTTATCTATTTTGGACATCTATGAAAGGAATAATATTTTACATATACACACACATTTTTTAACATGTGGCTTCATTAACTTAATGTTTTCAAGGTTTATTTAGGTATTATATCATGGTATCAGGCCTTTGTTCTTTTTTTCATTTTGAAATGAAGATGAAAATTTCATGACATAAAAGAATCCATTTTAAAATGTCAGTTGAACAGTATATAATACATTAACAGTGTACACAATCACTTCTGTCTGGTTACTTAAAACCCTGGACCGTTTACGAATTTCCTCTTCATTCTCCCCTGCTCCTCATCTTTAATAACCATTAGTTACTTTTTGTTAATGCAGGTGTATGAATTCTGATTAGTTCATATCAGTGAAACTGTGTATGCATCTACATCCTCATGTATTTTTAATGACAGTAGATATGAAAGAATATCCCATTGTGATTATTATTTGCATTTTTATAATGATATTGAACATCTTTTCATGTGTTTGTTGGCCATTTTGTATATCTTTAGAGAAAAAAATCTATTCTGGTCTTCTTTAATCGGCTGTGTTTGTGGTTTTTTAAAAATATTTTTTATTGTTTTACATGTATGAGTATATTGCCTGTATGTTATAATTGTACCTGTGTTGTGCAATGCCCTTGGAGGTCAGAAGAGGATTCTACTGCAACTGAGCCACAGATGGTTGTTAGCCACCTTGTAGGTGCTAGGAATTGAACCCAGGTCTTCTGCTAGAGGAAACAGTGCTCTTAACTGCCAAGTCATCTCTTCAGTCTCTTGTTCATTTGTTCGAGTATCTTATATATTCTGGATACTAGACCTTTATTAGGTTTATGATTTACAAATATTTTTTTCCCATTCTCTAGGTTGGAAATTTTTTGGATTATGTCTTTTTCACAAAATTTTTTAATTTATGTTTTCTTTTGCTGACCATACATAGAGTCCCATATTTAAGAATTCAGTGCCATATCTAATACCATTAAGATTTACCCTTAAGTTTTCTTCTGGTAAGAGTTTTGTTTTAAATCTTATATTTAGGTCATTTATATGTTTTTGAGTCAATTTTTAGATGCAGGGTAAGACTGAAGTGGGCATTTACAGTTACATATTTCTTTGAGCACGACTTTTGCTGTAAACTGTAAGCATTAGTATGTGTTGTGTTGGATTTCATTTATCCAAGTACTTTCTGATTTTTTTTTCTGATTACTCAGTATTCTTCAGCATTGTATTTATATTCATAGAGATAGGAGATACTGCCATATAGTTTTTTGGTGGGATCATTCATATTAGTTAAGGGTAATACTGCATAAAGAGAGCTGGAAATTGTTCTCCCCTTTTCTTCTGTAGAATTGGTCTTATTTCTTCTCTTCTAGAACACCCCCCCACACACACACGCTATACTGCAGATTTGGTTCTTATAGTTTACATATATGAGGGAAGTGCTCTAGTATTGAGCTATACCCCAGGCCCGTCTTGTTTCTTCTTTAAATATTTGGCACTCAATTTGCTACTCAAACCATTTGGATCTAGACTTTATCTTTTCCCTGTCTTCTTTCCTCCCTCTCTCCATGCTGCTCTCACTTTCTGCCTGCCTTTGGCATGGGGGCCAGGGATGAGGCAGAGTTTCACTAACCTTGAATTTATGAATCTCCTGCCTCAGCCTCTGTGGTACAGGGATTATAGGTGTGTGCTATTATATCCAGAACTCTATGTATTTTTCTTTTCATTTTGGTTTTCAGTGATTTTTTGCTTTTTTTTTTTTTTTTTTTTTTCCTCTGCTTTCCTTGGGCTTTGTGGCTTTTTCGAGTTTCTTTGGGTAGATTTGAAAACTTTTTTTTCTTCCAATGTATAGATTTAATGGCTTATACTTGGCATGATGGCTCATGCCTTTAATCCCAGCACTCAGGAGGCAGAGGCAGGCGTATCTCTGTGAGTTCAAGGCCAGCCTGGTTTACATAGCAAATTCCAGGCCAGCTGGGGCTACAGGGAGACCCTGTCTCAAACTCCTCCCCCCACCTCCCACCACTAAATTAAGGCCTTAAAGATCATTGCAAGTCCTACCTTACTTGCTTGCATCCCTCAAATTATTCTACCCTTTCAACTGCATGCTCTTTGGGGGTTTGATTTTTAATGCTTTTGGTTTCTGTAGAAATAAGTGGAGGTTAAAAAATGATCAGTTTTAGAGGTTGAGCAGGGTGACTGATGCCTTTAATCCCAGTAATCCCTTTAATCTGGAGGCAAAAGCAGGAAGATTATGAGTTTTAAGGCTAGCCTGAGCTACCTAGTGAGTTCCAGGCCAGCTTGGTCTATACAGAGTGAGACCCTATCTCAAAAAGAAAAACAGAATCAGTATTACAAACTAGAGTAGGCTTCTGTAATATTTAAATGAGTTAATTCCTCCTAGAGAAGATAAATATTAACTTTTGTGGATTTGTAATAAGAGAGCTAGGTATTCTGACTGTACTTGAGAAATGCACATAGGTGACTGTATATATGTGACTTGCTTGGTCACAATTTATCGTGAGTAATCTCTCTTTCAGGCTATATTGTCCAAACAGAAAGCTTGGAGACAGAGTACCTTTTCTCTATGGATCTAGAGTAGATACAAATATTTGGGTCAAAAACCAAGGGATTCTTGAAATTGTGATTCATATCTACAACAAATTTGTTAAAAGTTTTTTGTTTTGTTTTTGAGACAGGGTCTCCCTGTAGCCCCAGCTGACCTAGAACTCACTATGTAAACTAGGCTGACCTTGGTCTTACAGAGTTCTGCCTGCCTCCCCCTCTTGAGTATTGGAATTAAAGACTCAAACCACCATGTCCAGCTGATAAGAATCTTCGAAGCAAAGAAGGAAAAGGCAGGGATTTTGATTTACAACGGACCTTGTTAGGGTAAAGTAAAAAAGGAAACATTTTAAAATGAAATCTGAACCAGTATTAATCTGAATCACAGAAGTGTTCTTTGTGATTCTTTCCTCTCTTTTGGTTTAACTATATTTAAGAATTCAAAAACTGATAGGAGACTGCTCAGAAAATACAATAAGACTTTCTTCTAGTCACCTAAGGTAAAGGATGATCTCACTAAAAGTTTGGAAATAGAGCTACCTATGAGGAATTCATAGATTATCAGGACTGCCTGGACTTGAGAGCTCTGTCTGACTCTGCAGATAAGGCTGTTAGTTGCAAAAAAGATAAGAGCTATTACAAACAGTTTAAACTGATATCACTAAGTAGGTATGGAATTGGGTCTTTTTCCTTTCAAGTTTTAACATATAATTGAAAGTTTTAAAGTATCTGAAAAGTCTATTTTTATTTCATTTAAAATCTTATTTTATCTTGTTTTAATTTTTGAGACTGATCTCCCTGGATTGCCAATGCCAGCCCTGAATTCCTAAGTTCAGTCTTCCCTGCTTCACCTCCTGTGTAGCTGGGTCTATAGGCATGTACCACTGTGTCAATTTGTTTTTTCTTAATTCTGTTCAAAAGTTAATTTGGGACTGGAGTGATGTCTCAGTGGTTAAAAGCACTGGCTGTTCTTGCAGAGGACCCGGCACACACATGACAGCTAGCAACCATGCAGTTTCCAGTTCCAGGGACCCCCATATCCTCTTCTGACCTCCACGGGCATTGTATGACATGGTTGCACTTACATACATATAGTTAAAATACTCATACATATAAATTACAAATAAATAAGAACAATTTTTAAAAATTAGCCTACAGCCGAGCCTAGTTGTGCACGTCTTTAATCCAAGCACTCAGGAGGCAAAGACAGCTTGATCAAGGCTAATCTGTTCTACTTAGTGAGTTCCTAGCACCAGCAGGGGCTACAGAGAAACTGTATTTTTTTAAATGCCCATTTTAAAGATAAAGAAATACTAGCTTCATTTTTAAAAAACTTATTTATATTGTATGTGTGTATGCTCATATGTGGCAGAGAACAACTTTTTGGGAGTTGACTTTTTCTATCCACCTCATTTTGATAAGGTCTCTTGTTGTTTCTGCCATTGCACTGTATGTATGAGACTCTGGCCACTTTCACTGTCATAGCCCCTGATCTTACCATAGAATTGCTGGAATTACAGTCATGAGCCATTACATCCAGCTTTTTTTATCATGGGTTCCAAGAATCAAATTCAAATAGTCAGGCTTGCACAGCAGACACCCACCTCTGCAGTCCCCAGCTGAACTATCTCACCAACTCTAAAATTTATGTATTATTTTTATTTTAATTTATGTGTATAAGTGTATTGCTTGAATGTATGTAAGTGCATCCATGTCGCACAGTACACATAGAGGTGGGCGTCAGATCCTCTGGAATTGGAGTTATGAACGATTGTTAGCCACCATGTGGGTGCTAGGAACTGAACCTTTGTTCTTTGTAAAAACAGCCAGGGTTCTTAACCTCTGAGCCATCACCCTAGTCCCCCCCACACACAGTTTTTTTCAGATAGGGTCTCCCTGTAGCCCCAGCTAGTCTAGAACTTACTATGTAGACCAGACTGGCTTCAATCTCACAGTTCTTCCTCTGCCAAGTGCTGGGATTAAAGCTGTGTACCACCATGCCTAACCTTAGCTTCAGTTTTTTGATTAGTCATCTTAAAAGTTTACAAAGAGCAGAAGCATTGAAGTTCTCTCACTCTCAGAACTTTCCTTTGTGACAGATTTGTAACCCTTGTGAGGGAATGTCATTTGAATATCTGGTATTATCTCCTACGTTCTCTGACAAGAAAAAGCCTTTGATTATCTCTATTTTAATGTCTACTAAGATGCTTACCACTGTCTTCCATTCTCATAATTGTAGATTTACATGAGTGATGATTCTTGTTGCTTTCTTTTTCTTTTACTCTTTTTCTTTTTTGATCAAATCTGTTTACATGAAATCTGCTAAATTTACTGTGTTTTCAGTGACAGTTACCATCTGTTAACAGGTTTTGTTTCTTTTGTTTATACTTCTTTACTTGATTACCTATACTTAAATTTTTTCATTGAAGAATCATTTTAATCTTCCTGAAGGTATTTTAAAGTGGTAATTAATTTCAATATAGGTAATACCTGCTGTACAGGAAACAGTTGAATAGCAATGGTATGGGTACCCTTTCTTTTGTTTGTCTGTTCGTTGGAGAATGGATCTTGCTGTAGACCCCAGCCTGGCCTCAAACTTGTTATCATTCTGCCTCAGCCCCCTGAGTTCTGGGGTTATAGGCACATGCCACCGTGTCTTGTTAGCACAGGTACCCTTAAGTGGTATGTGTATGGCTGTATCAGCTGTAGGACTTAATCTAAATTAAACCATGTTATAATGAAGGGTCCCTTAGAAGAATTAAGAACATTTTATTTCTAAGCTTTCACATTTGTACTTTAAATAGCCAGGTCTTCCTACTTAGTTCCAGACTTGTCTATCTTTCTTTTTTTTAAATAAGTATTTCCACTCTGATTGTTTAATACATCTCTCAGCTGTTTAAAATAACATTTGGGGAGTTAGGGGCTGGAGAGATGGTTCAGTGGTTAAGAGCACTGACTGCTCTTGCAGATGATCTGGGTATTGGTTCCATGCAAACACCTGGCAGTTAACAACCATCTGTAACTCCAGTTCTAGGAGATACAACACCCTCTTCTGGCCTTCACAGGAATTGCACACATGGGTACATTTACATACATGTAGGAAAAACACTAACATATAAAATAAATAATTTAAAATAGTATTTTTAAATTATGTTTTATGTTCCCACACCTATCTGCAGTGATGGGTACTTCCATATTCTTTCAACTTTTTAAAAAGTGGCTTGAGAGAGAGATATTATTAAGTTACCTATTAAAGATGTACAGTTCAGGGTTTGGGACATGGCTTGGTGGCTAAAGTGCTTGCTGCACAAATGTGAGGACCAGAGTTCAGATCCCTAAAGCCCATATAAAGCCATATTAGCACACCTCTGTAATTCCAGTGCACCTCTCCACCTTTTTTTTTGCTGTCTTCTTCCATTTCTTGTCTTCTGCCCTGGCTGCTCTGGAACTGTTCAGCTGCCACTGCTGTTCCACTGCCTCTGCTGTCACCCCCCACTCTGCTATTTCTACTCATTCTTTGTGTCACCAGCTCAGCCTACACTGCTAAAAGTAGACAAGGAGAGACCAGAGAAGCCTTTTATTGGCCTAATGTTGCCTCCCCTGAGCCAGAGAGGTAGGTAGCTCAAGAGAACGTCTGTTTCCCAGGTGACTAGCTCAGCAAGCCTGAGTAGCCTGAGTAGCTTGAGAAGGGGTTTTTGGACTAGTCACAGCCATTTGTTTTGGACCAATGACAGCCTTGTATTGTAGCATCAAGTGAGGCTTGTGTTTGGACCTGTCACAGCCTTTTGTCTTTAGCACCAGTGTCCCTCTGCTAGGCCTACCAGGGGAAATGTTAACTCTCTAGCTAGATGGAAATGGTTGCCGAGTCATGCACTGTTCACCAAAGCTTATGGAAACAGAATGCCTACTTCAGACTCTTTCACACAACTCAAGCTAAACCTATCCCCTCTGGAGCTAGGGCAATCAACTGTGATTGTTTTGTAGGGTTTTCAAGGTGTGTATAGAGTATTCCAGATAGCTGGTACTAGCATAAGGATAATCCTGCTGGCTGTTTCACTGATAGGTCTTTTGCTTAAGGCAGCCCAGGGCAGCAAGGGAAAGTGTATCAACTTCTAATTATAGACTCAAGTTGCCCCATTTCCCCAAAGGGAGTACTCCAGGAGGAGTACTTACAATAAGAGCTTAACTTAATGTTAACACTAGGAGTTATATTAACAGTCCTTCACACCTGCCAAATGCTCCAGGGAAAGGTAGCCTCTCATCTGTCTCACCACCACCAAAATTAACTTTACTACATTTTGATTTCTCCAAAGAGAAACCACAATCCTTAGCCATTCTCTCTGAATCCTTCCATTTCTAGCCAACTAGTTCATCTCATTTCTAAGTGAGACATCATAATATGTGGACCTTTCTGGCTAGCTTCTTTCACTTAGTACAGTATTTGCAAAATGTTTTGTTTTTCTTGCCAAATGATAGATGTGAACTAAATTTGCTTATTTATTGGCAGATGAACATTTGGGTTCTTCACTCTTTTCTTTGTGTATGTGTATATGTATGTGTACATGTGTGTGTTTTAATGAAGTATATCTTCCTGTATCACTCTTTTTTTATTTTTTAAAGACAGGGTCTCTCACTATTAAACCTGGAAATCACCAGTTTGGTGAAACTAGCTAGACAGTGCGTTACAAAGAATCCTTTTGTCTTCACCTCCCCAGTGCTGAGATTACAGGCATGTTATTATACCCAACTTTTTTTTTTTTTTTAATTTTATGTGTGTGACTATTTTGCCTGTATGCGTGTAAGTGCACTGGTGCATGCAATGCCTGCAGAGGCTGAAAGAGGTCATCGGCTCTCCTGGAACTGCAGTGTTGTTAGCAGCCATGAGATTGCTGGGAACTGAACCTGGGTCCTCCACAAGAGCAACCAGTGTTCTTAACCCCTGAGCCATCTCTCCAGCTCTCAGAGCCCAGCTTTTTGTTGAGGGTCCAAATTCAAGTCTTCATGGTTTTGAGGCAAATACTTTGCCAAATCTTGTTTTTACTTGTTGACTATTATGAATATTGCTGTTATGAACATACTTTTTTTATGTTGTATTACATTTTTCTGTCTTCTGATAGTGTTTTTTGTTGTGTAAAAAGACACCACAAAGGTAGCACTTAAAACTATTCTTGAATGTAAGAGCATGCTATCATGGGCTGTGCTAATATTGGTCTGATTCTAATCATAGATCAGTGACCAGTAGGTGGTTCTAGATAGCTTGCTATTCTAGAATATCTTTTAATTACACAATATGGTGTTATAGGCTAGCCTGGGCATGTTCTTTTATCAGAGCAGAAGCGAAAGAGCAAGCAAAGTTCAGTTGTGCAAGATAGCAAGAAGTTCATATTTGCATGTCAGACCTCTGCTTGGTCATGTTTGCCAATGCCATGTTGCAAGATACCACAAGAACAGTTCACTTGGAGAAGCCCAGGGTCAGAGTGGAAAGAGGTTACAGAATAAAAGGTGTGTCTCTTAAAAAACCATTAATTGGGGGCATTAGTGCAATCAGCCTGTCACACACACACACATACACACACACACACACACACACACACACACCAGTCTTTTTCCTATTCTAATGCTTTTTATCTTTGTTTCTTCTGTATTGATACTAATTTCTTTTTTCATATGTACATAGATTGCTCTCCTTCAGATCACTGTTTACATATCATCTTATTGATGAGACCCTCAAGTTTGACCATGTACAAGATAACCACCCATCCATTTTTTATTCTTTCTTTTTTAAATTATCTTTATTTTATGCCTATGAGTGTTTTGCCTACATGTATGTAAGTGCACCCATGTGTACGTGCAGTGCCTGTGGAGGCCAGAAGAGGGTATATAGTATTTGGAGTTAATGGACGTTTATTAACCACCTTGTGAGTGCTGGGAACTGAACTCTGTTCCTCTAGAAGAACAGCCAGTGTTCTTAACCACTGAACTATCTCTCCAGTCACCCGATTCTTAACTAGTACTTATATTTAAGTATCTCTCCTCTCTTCACCCCCACCCATTTATTTATTTATTATTTTTTGAAGCAGGGTCTCCCTTTTGCTCTAGCCAGCCTGGCACTCGCTCTGAAGACCAGGCTGGTCTCAATCTCAGAGATTCCCCTGCCTTTGCCTTCCAAGCACTGGGATTAAAGATGTGCACCACCATACCCAGCTATAGCCACTCCTCTGTATCCTGGTCACCAGCTCACCCGTTTTTTTTCTATAAAAAACATTTTTTAAGCAGTCTGACATACGATGTTTGTTCAGTGCATAACTTTCTTCAGCTAGAATGTATACTTCATGAGGTCAAAAACTGTGGTTTAATTGTACCACCTTAATTGCCCAGAAGCAAGGCACTTGTTAATTATGGTTGACTGAACAAATCTACATTGATCCATTTTTACCTAAATTCTCTCAGTGGTCTAATCTGCCTTCAGCTGCATTAGTAAGCACACCTAATGATGAAGTGTTGCTTATAAAGACACATAGAAGCTATATAATATTAAAGAATATTCTCCCACTATTTGTTGTCTGACATGATTCAAGTCTTGTCTCCCTATTTCCTCATCTGTGAAATAGGGATGATAATTGTCCTGACCTCATTGAGTTGTTGGGAGGAGTGAGTAGTAGATGAGTGAACTAATACAGACAAGGATATAAACAGTGCCTGATATGAGGTAAACACTGTATGAGGTTAACATGACACATATTTTACAATATTCTTAGCATCTATTTGTCACTGGAGGATTAAGAGCAAGTAAAATGGAATTAAAAACTGGAGAGATTTTAAATTAATGGAGGAATTGCAAAAATGTAAAAACTATTGTTTTGGAAGATGGAAGCACATAGAGTTAAGGGTCCAGATACCACTTTTCTGTTAAATATAGTAACATTATATTCTTAAAATATTCACATGCCATGAAGTGCTCCCTCTAAAATATCACTTCAGCATTCACCCAAAATACCTAAAACTACTGAACATACTATTTTACTCTACCTCTCTTGGACCCTGGTCCTGTTCCCCACAGGCTGGAAATTGTTGTCATATAGTTACCATTCTAGATACATGAAAAGGAGGAAAACCATTACCACGCAATATGCCTTCATAAAATTCTGACCAAAGTGGTTCCTCCTTCTATGGCCCCAATTGTATCCTGTCAATGGCACTTCTCTGACCTCAGATGAAGACTCTTGAATATGGCTTTCCACTGAGCTTACTGAGAATATTAGAGTAAATTAATGATCAACATAGTGAAGATCCCAACTTTGCAAAGATTATGGTCCAAATGGGATATTAGACCCTAGTTATTTACTTGTCATGGTGTTTTGCCTCAGAGCTTTGATTTTGTAATGGTAGGTATACGCTGGAGTGGTGTACCAGAGTCTAGAGAACTGGACTTAGAGTAAGTTAAGAAAAAAGGCTACAGTGTGAGATGATGAGTGGGAGCTCTACTGAAGACAAGAAGTAAGGTACATTGTTAAGATATGTAAAAGAAGCCAGGTGTAGTGGCTCACATGTATAATCCCAGCACTTGGGAGGCTGAGGCAAGAGGATCACTGCAAGCTTGAGGTCAGTCTGGGCTACATAATAATTTAGTGAGACTTTGTCTCAGGTAAAGCAACAATATCTTTTTGAGACAGGGACTCACTCTGCAGCCCTGGCTGGCCTAAACTTGCTGTGTAGACAAGGCTGGCCTTGAATTTACAGAGATCTTCCTGCCTCTGCCTTCCAAGTGCTGGAATTACAGGAATGAGCCACCACTCCTGGCTTTAAAAAAAAAAAAAAAAAAAAAAAAAAAGTTTTGTTATTATTATTTTTTTTTTTTTAGTGTGTGGTAGTTTGTATTAGAAACATCCCCAGAGGCTCATGTTTTTTAATATTTGATCCCCAGTTTGTGGCACTGTTTGCAGAGGTTATGGAACCTTCAATAGATGTAGCTTTGCTGGAGGAAGTATGTGACTAGGATCAATTTTTGAGGGTTTATAACTCTCCTGGCTTCCTGTTCTTGCTCTTTTCTTCCTGTAGGAGGAGGGTAGGGAATGTGATCAGCTAGCTTCCTGTTCCTGACACCTACTTCCACTTCCCTGCCATTATGGACTCTGATCCTTCGGAGCCTTAAGCCAAGAAACTGTCTATAAGTTGCTTTGGGCCATGGTATTAAATTAATTAATTCTTTGTTTTTTGAGACAGAATTTCATTGTTGCTCTGGCTGGTCTGGAACTTGCCATGTAAACCAGGCTAGCCTTGAACTTACAGAGATCCACTGCCTCTGCTCCTGAGTATAGGCATTAAAGGCATGTATTATCATGCCTGGCTGGTCATGGTACTTTATCACAGCAACAGAAAAGTAACTAATACAATGTATAGAATATTTACAGTTAACTGATACAAAAAGAGACAACACCGTGATTGATGTAAACACAGTCCTCAATTGCATGACTGTCTGCTGTGATTGGTGCAAACAATCTTTTCCAGCTGTACAAGAAGGCCATTCTGTTCACTTTAAGAAATTGCTGGGAGATGGCTTGTGTCCTGCTTCCCTTTTCTTGCTTACTGTTTAGTAGAATGGGCTTAACTGACAGAAGACGAGGCAGAGCAGCAATGACAGAACAGCTAGTAGCCAAGCCACAGACAAGGCAGGGTGGCAGGCAGAGCCATGGAGTGGTCAAGTGACCAGCTGCTTCAACAGCCACAGAAGAAGTGAAGCCACTAGACCTGTAATCCACAGTAGAAGAGAAGCAGAAGTAATGGCAAAAGAAGCACCAGTCTCTAGAACAGCAGCCTTCTGTAGTGTCCAGAACAGTCTGAACACCAGCCACTGTGAGGACTGAGAATTCTGACACCTAGGACTACAACCAAAGCTCTTAATTAAGTTGCCTCTAAAGGGCTGAGGGTTCCTGTACTAGAGGCTTGCATAGAGGTTATAACACTAGAGGTCTCCACCTTGCTGCTCTCCCACCTGCATGCCGCAACTGTCAAACACTGAGAGATAGAAAAGCTGTCAGAAACCAGCACTGGAAGAGCTTCTCATCTGCCCACAATTTTTATCTAGGTAGAGTACAAAGGACCCCTTCCAGCAGACTGCTAGCAAACAGTACTTCATCTTCCCCCTTTTCAGGTAAAACTCACAACCCACAGGATTAGGGCCAAGATATTGATAAGAAATGGCTTTTAAAATTGTTAATATCTTTGAATTTTAAGTTATTCTTCTCTTTCATTATATTCTGTCAAAACACTACTCCCCACCTCTTCTTCCTGTGCCTGGACAATTGAAGGTACTGCTTTACATTGATGCCCCAAACCTCAACAGTGTCTGGCAGTCCAGCTGTTTCTTCACTTCTTCCACCAAGAGCACCATTCCACTCATTGCAAACCTCCCACAGCTCCCACCCTCATCTATGATCTTGTCTTCAAACTTCTCTGAGAAATTATGCAGGTGAAGCTGGACTTAGGTGCATTTCTGCAATCCTGGCATTTGTTAGAAGAAGGGCTATGAATTTTAAGTCACATGACCGTGTCTCAAAATTAAGCAACCATTATTTT
Organism: Eospalax fontanierii; assembly: GCA_035773235.1. Taxonomy (NCBI): domain Eukaryota; kingdom Metazoa; phylum Chordata; class Mammalia; order Rodentia; family Spalacidae; genus Eospalax; species Eospalax fontanierii. The sequence continues at coordinate 95,758,393 of CM069528.1, read as the reverse complement.
CTTTTCACAGCTAGTTCTATAAACCTATCTACACTGGTCCTCATGTTCTGTCTTCCTTTCACTTGTTATCAAAAACCACCACTGACTTTACTTATGACTTAGATTTCATCTCTGTGGCCATCTGGAAGGCTTCTTTCCTGCAGTTAACATCTCTTTCACATCATCAATCATCCTCCTGTACTGGATTTTCTCTTTAGCCACAAATGTGCTGTTATCTCCCAGTGCTGGGATTGTTGCAAATTATGTAAGTTTGAATGATCAGCTGTATGTGGATCTATAAATCCCATCTTTCCTAGTGTCTTCTAGCCACTGTTTCATGCTCCTATTTTCAGCCAATGATCTTTACTCATATTTTTTACCTAATCTTCTCAACCAGTTTTTGTTTGGTTAGTTGATTTTTGTTTTTGTTTTGATGTCTCTATTCACCACTAGCCTTATAAATATTGGTGACTGAGTCTTTTCTACTCACCTGCCCTTGGAGACACTCAGGTGTGTCTCTGCCTTATCTCCCTTCTTGAATTCCAAGCTTCCATAGCTAGCTGCCTTCTTGGCCATTTAATCAACTTCTCCTGTTAATATTTAAATTACTTGACCCCTTACCCCTTTTTTAAGATCTACTCTAAAAGGAGTTTTGTTTATTTTTGTTTTGGTCTACCTTTAAAATTCATTCCAGGTTCACTAATTTTTTTTTTTTTTAATTTCTACTGCCTCCACCTTAGACCAAGCAGTCACCACCCATGTGGTCTGAACTGCATTCACTTTTGCTCCATTATAAATATTCCCCTCAAGGCATACTTAGAGGTGCTATAGGATATGCTGCTTTGGGATTTTTCTATCTGGCATTATCCTCATGCCGTCATCTGCCAGCTTTGGTGGGGGGCATTTCATTTTCTTTGAAAAATTGTGTGGTGTGTGTATGCACGCATGCGTGCCACATGCATGCAGGTGCCTGAGAAGGACAGCAGAGGGCATCAGATGCTCTGGAACCAGAGTTACAGAGTTAACACACAGTTGTGGGCCACCGGATGTTGGTGCTGGGAACCAAACCCAGGTCCTTTGCAAGAGCAGTAACTGCTCCTAACTACTGAACCATTACATAACTGGTGTTGAGCAAGATATTTAATATGTCTGCCATAATATTCTCTTCTATAAAGTAGAATCATTAATTTTCAATAATAAAAATAACTATAAACCAGATTGTTATACAAAATGTGTTTTGAACTTTAGATTGTGATTATAGTTAAGAGTAAAATTCAGTATACTTAAGATTTTCAAGACCCTTTATTATGTAGCCTCTTTTCTGGTTTCTTCCCTTTTCTTTCCCTTCCTTTCCTTCTTTCCTCTTCCCTTTCCTTTTCTTTCTTTTCCTTTTCCCTTTCCTTCCAAATCTCACTATGCAGCCTTGGCTGACCTGGAACAGAGATCTTCCTGCCTCTGCCTCCTGAGTACTGGGATTAAAGACATGCACCACTGTGCCTAGCCCCACTTTCACTGTCTTTCACTTTCTACTGGTAACATGGCTGTGACATATATTTTCTTTTGCACCACCTTATTTTGTGTTCATGATCTATGTATGTGAAGACCATTGTCTGATTTTGATTTTAAAAACGAATTGATGTTCTTTTTCTCCAGTGAATGATTGTCCTTTACCTTTATAATTGTTGAAACCATATCCCTACTTTTATTTTTCCAGTTTTGTTAGAGATTGATAAAAGTCCTTAAAGTGCATTTTTAAAGCCAAAAATAGGAATCTTTTTAGATCTATGGCTCTCAATGAGATGAATTTGAGACCTTATATTTTGTGGTGGTTAGTTGTGCTTGTCAAAATGTAGAATCATCTGGGAGGACATTCCAATGATGAATTGTCTAGTTTAGATTGGCCTGTGGGCAGATCTTTCAGGAATTTTCTTAATTGGGTTGATTGAGACCAACCTTGAATGTGGGTGACACCATGTCTTGGGCTGGGCCCTGGACTGAATGGAAGTGAGAGAGTAAGCAGAGCACCGACATGTATGCATTACTCTGCTCTTGACTGGCCTCCTTCAAGTTCCTACTGCTCCCATGATGGGTTGTAAGATGAATAAATTCTTTCTCCTTTACGTTGTTTTTGTAAGGATATTTTATTTTAGCAACAGAAGAAGCTAAGATGCATATCTAAAAGTTTTCATTTGCCCCTTCATGCTAGATTGATAATTTATTTGTAAAATTAGTAGTTTGGGTTCAAAATCATTTTGCTAGGGAATTGAAGGCATTATCCAATTGTGTACGTATGGGAAGACAGAGTTGCTGGGGAATGAGCTCAGGGCCTTTCATATGGTAGCAAATGCTCTACCACTGATGGACATCTCTAGCCACTTGGTTCTTTTAAAAAGATTTTATTCAGCTTTAGTTTCTATTCCATATACTTTATGATATACAATTTACTGGTTTTTAAATATACTAATGGGGCTAGAGAAATGCCTCAGTGGTTAAGAGCATTGACTACTCTTGCAGAGGACACTGGTTTGGTTCCCAGCACCCCTGTGATAACTAACAACTGTCCCTAACTCCAATTCCAGGGAATCTGAGGCCCTCTTCTGTCATCTGGCATCCACAGGCATTGCATAACACAGGTACATTTAACATACATGCAAGCAAAACACTCATACATATTAAAAAATGTACACTCAAGCCGGATATGGCATGCTTTTAATCCCAGCACTCAGGAGTCAGAGATAGGTGGATCTCTGTGAGTTCAAAGCCAGTCTGGTCCACAAAGCAAATCCCAGGCCAACTGGGGCTACAGAGAGACCCTGTCTGTCTCAAAAAGACCAAAACTCACTTTCTCTCTCTCTCTCCCTCTCTCCCTCTCTCCCTCTCTTCTCTCCTCTCTACTCTCTCTCTTCTCTCTTTCCTCTCTCTCCTCTCTCTCTTGCTTGTGTACCCAGCACCACAGCCCATTTTTACCACTCCAGAAAGAAACCCATTGTATTTTACTATTGCTAAAGAAAAGTTTGATGTCAACTTAATTCTAGTTATTTTATAAAAAGCTTTTGGGGGTTTTCCTTTGAATTTTGAACTTCTGGAATTTAATTGTCAAAACTAGGATTTACCCAGATATTTCAGCTCATCCCTCTTAGCCTTCACTTAACCAGTGTTTTTCTTTTAACTCCAAATAGGTTTAATGGCATCTTTATTTCTTCTGTTTACTCTGTTTTCATCTTTTATTATGGTTTGTGGTGAGGAAAAGAAGAGAGACTTTTTCTTAATATAGTCCTAATATCTCTTCAGTCTTTTACTTATATTTTCCATCTTCAGTTCCTGAACATTATTCTTTTTCTATTGGTCAGGAAGTTTTATTTTACAAATCATTACCATAATATTTCTCAATACTCATTCTGTTAATTAACTCTTCTCATGAAATAGTTTCACAAATATTTTTCTCTTTGCCCAGTTAATCTGTTTATTCATTGTGAATTTTTGATTTGTTAGATTTTTAGTATCTTTTTGACTCTATTAGTATTTGTGTATAAAAACTATAAATTGATTGCAGTTTTTACAGTTATGTAAGTTTAGGCTTTTCTAAATCTTAATGAATTCTATGTAAGTAAATGTTGTATCCTCATTGATTGGCCTTCTTCTGGGGTACAAGGACTGTAGCACTTAAAGGTCATCCCAGTTATAAATGTTTTTCTTTAAATTAAAATTTTTGATTTATTTTTATTTTCTGTGTATGAGTGTTTTACAGGAATATAAGTGTACCAGTGTGTACAATGCCTAGGAAGGCCAGAAGAGGATGTTGGTTACAGATAGTTATTAGCCTCTATGTGGGTGCTGGGAGTTGAACTGTTCATGTACCCATTATGTAGTGTTATCAAAACATATATTTTACAGTTTTTTTCACATTTTTCTAAACAAATGAAAATTGTAGACATAAAGTTCCTTGTAGAGTGACCTCTTATCAAAGCTGACAACACTAATCCATAAATACAAATATATAAATATTTTAAGAACAGTTTGACAGACACGGCATGGTGCATTTAGCAAATGTACTTATGCCATTAAATCCTGTGACCTCCCCACACTTGAGCTGTTAATCATACTTACATGTGTTTTCTGCTGTGGAGCTGGGTCAAATCCAGTCAGAAGGTAGTTTGTTACCCCACGTCAGTCATGCCCACTATTATACCAGTGGGCACATCTTGTCTGGCAGATTAGTAGTGTAGCACACAAGGTCCACAGCTAAATAAAAATGTTAACTACCTTTTCTCCACTAGCAGTCATCGTAGCACTTTCTGGTACAATGAAAGCTAGATGTCAGGGAGGAAGTTTCCAGCTTAATTCAAGCTTGCTTTCTCTTGTAACCAAAGTCCTTAACAATAGATTGTTACAACCTAATTCTAGTGGACAACCAGGAGCGGAGCAGTGGCAAGAACCTGTATTGTTTTGGGTGTACTCAGAGTCCTCATGACCAACAGAGCATAAAGAGACAGCCCATCCCTGGCATTGTGATTTTTATTTAATAATCTATGGTTTCTGGAAGCAACTTTATCCACCCATTCAGAGTACCTCTGTTCAAACTGTTGTGTTTCATTTTATTTTCAAACTAGCTTACAAAATAAATTTCCTAATGGCCTTTTCATACATTCTTAATTTTTTTTTTTATTTAATGTTTTTGAGTGTTAAGTCTTCATATGTATAAATGCATCCATGTAATTTAGTGCCCATGGAGGACAGAAGAGGGTGTTGGATCCCCTAGAACTGGAGTTACAGACAATTGTTAGTTGCCATAAGGGTTCTAGGATTCAAACCCAGGTCATCTGCAAGAAGAGCCAGTGTTCTTAACCGCTAAGCCATCTCTTCAGCCCCATACATCCTTAGTTTTGATTGACCCCCCATCCCCTTCCTCTCTTCCATCATCCCCTCCTCTCTTCCCATCTCCCTGCTCACATCCTCCCTTAAACCCTTAGTATCCCCCTTCTGTTTTCATAGCACATGTGTTCTACTCCATCCTTCCCCATTCCAGTTTTTATTAATTCTTTGAGAATTTCATAAAATACATTTTGATCATGTTCACCCTCCATTCCTCCCCAACCCCTCCCATATTCTCTACCACCTCTCCATAACCCCAACTTTGTGTTTACGTATATGAGTGTTTTTGCCTTACATGTGTGTGAGTATGCTACATGTGTTCAATACCCATGAAAGCCAAAAGAGGGCGCCAATACCCTGGAATTGGAGTTACAAACCAATGTTCGGTAGCTGCCATGTGGGTGCCAGGAAGGACCTGGGTCCTCTGCAAGAGCAGTCAGTGCTCTTGACTGCTGAGCCATCTCTCCAGCCCTCCCTTCTAATAACCCATAGACACCAGTTTGTCTTGCCCACATACTCCTGATTATTGGGCCATTCACTGGAGTGTGAGCAACCTACCAGAAGCCACACCCTTAAAGAAAATGGACTCTTTCTCCCCTCAAAGCCATCAACTACCCATAGCTCCTCAGGGTAGGGCTTGAGTCTCATGAACTCCTTCTTACTCCATGTTAGAACCTTGGTTAGCTTGATCTTGTGCAGGCAGTCATAGTTGCTATGAGTTCATGAATGCACGAGTCCTGCCATGTCCAGAAGACACTGTTTCTTTCTGGTCCTCCCCAACCTCTGACTCCTACAATCTTGCCACCCCCTCTTCCAAGATCCCATTCCATGTTTTTATATCTCTACTCATCCATTAGCTCTTGTGTATCATAGCAATAACAGCATGTGACATTTCCCTGTTAGTTTCTTGTAGATATTCTTTGTTAAATCCTTATTTCTAACATCCTAAAATTTTTTTCTCATGAGCTAATGTTTCAAAAATATTAAAAATTTTACTTCTAAAATTGATTGCTTTGTGGTTAGGGAATATGATCTGTGTAATACCAAGTTTGTGTACATATGTGTGTTTATGATATGCTTTGTTTATAGTTTAGAATGTGGCCTCAATGTAGATGTATGTGAAAAACTACTAAAACTTGATCCATCAGTGGAAGTTGGAAAATACAGAAGTTGGAAGTACAGAAAAATAGTTGAAATAAAAAACATGTAAGGTGGTAGAAATAAATTAGCTACAAAAATATAAGGGCAGGCAAGATGACTCAGTAGGTAAAATGCTTGCTGCTAAGCCTGATGCCTGAGTTTGATCCCTGGGTCCCACATGGTAGAAGGAAAGAACTGAGAACTGCAGATTGTTCTCTTACCTATACATGTGTGCCATGGCAAATGAGCATGCTCATGTGCATACACATGAAATAAATATGTATGCATATATTAAATATAAAAATTAAATTTTCAGGTTGAAATAGAGCTGAGTATGTTTAAAACAAAATAAGCTGCACTAATTTCTTTATTTTACAGTAATAAAACACCATGACCAAAGGCACTTTATAGAAGAGTTTACTTTGGCCTAGGATTCCTTAGAATTCCTAAGAATTCATCATGGGAGGGAGGCATGGCAGCAATCAGCAGGCCAGGAGCAGGATCAGTAAGCAGAAAGCTCACATCTTCAACAGAAAACACCAAATAGAAAGCAATCTGGAAGTGGGGCAAGGTATAACCCTCAAAGCATGCTCCCCAATGACATATTTCTCTCAGCAAGTGCACACCTCCTAAACATCCCTGAACAGTGCCACCAACTGGGGACCAAGTGTTCAAATATCTGAACCTATGAGGAACATTCCTTATTCAGACTACCAAAGGAGCGAACAACAACAACAAAATATGTGTATATGGCACACAGTGGGTTAAAGTCAGAAATTAGGATTAAGAACCCTAGTGTATGCAGGTTAATAACAAATAAAGTAGACAAGGGAGGTTGCTTAAGTATTGTTGAGGAAAAAGAAGATCGCTGTTTAACATTAAAGGAAAAAAAGAAATTAAGTTCATTGAGCACTCATCTAAACATTACCTACATGATTGTCAGTGATAACACTTTGCGCTACTTGTATCTGCAAAGAAAAAAGACATAGGTTTTTTAAAGTAGCCTCTATCCCATACCAAGATCTACTCATTTGGGAGGCATAGAATTATTTGCTGTATTTTCTTTTAATGTGTATGAGTATATTGCCTGCATATATGTAAGTGCACCCATGTCACACAGTACCTGCAGAAGTCAGAAGAAGGCATCATTGGATTCCCTGGAACTGGAGTTACAGACGGTTGTTAGCTGCAGTGTGGATGCTGGGAATCGAACCCAGGTTCTCTGCAAGAGCAGCCAGTGCTCTTAATTGCTGAGTCATCTCTCCAGCCCTACTTGCTGTATTTTAGTAATTGACATCATTTACTCCTTTTGTAGTTCTGGGGATTGTTGAACCAAGGGCTTTCCACATTGTGTCTATTATTTTTTAATCAACCACCAAGCGTTTTATTTCTCAGTGATTTATTAAAGAGTTCAGGACAATTCCACATTTTATATTTGATTATCAAAGCTTTGACCTTCAAAAAGAAGGTGAAGGTAAGTGCCTTGCATTCCTTGTGTCTGGTTATTTCATCGTGGAGTATAATGCTTTTAGAATATTTCTCTGTCCTCTATTTCTTCTATATTAGAAGCTATGCAGAGAGGGTTTATTTGGACTTGATTTAAGTGTTGTGCAAGCTTACTTCGTGAGTGAGAGGTCATTGGGTTGCCCTTTCCCATTAGTTGTCAGTGCTGTTTCTATTTCATGCACTTGTTTCAGTTCCCTCTTTTTTATTAGCATCTAGGTTCTTCCATTTGTTTCCTGTGGCTACTGTATCAAATTATCACAGACTTGGCTTCTGATAACATCACTTATTTTCTTATAAATCTGGAGGTCAGAAATCTAAATTGGGTTTCACTGAACCCAACCAAGGTGTCAGCAAAGTGGTATTATCTCTGTAGGCCCCAGAGAAGAATCCGATCCCTTGCTTTTCCAGCTTCTGAAGTATATTCCTTGCATTTTTTGATTCATGCTTCCCTTCTTCCGTCTTCAAGGCCCACAGTGTAGCATCTTTAAGTCTTCTCTACAACTTTTAAAAATTTCTTTTTATTTATTTTTATATTATGTATATGAGTGTATTACCTGCATGTGTGTAAGTGCACCTGTGTCATTTAGTGCTCTTGGAGAACAGAGGAGGGTGTCAGATCTCCTAGAACTGGAGTTACAGACAGTTGTTAACCGCCACGTGGGTCCTAAGATTCGAACTCAGGTCTTCTGCAAGAGCAGCCAGTGCTCTTAACTGCTGAGCCATCTCTTGAGCCCTTTCTCTATATCTTATCACCTGATCCTTTTCAATAAAATTTCCTTCTAATGAAATACTTGTAATTGTATTGAAGGCCTATCCAGATAGTCCAGAGAAATTTTCTTATCTCTGAATACTTAATGACATCCAGAATTCCTTTTTCTATATTAAGCAGCATGCATATTCTGGGTTTTAGGATGTGGTCTTCTTGGGGGTGCTGATACTGTCTTTCATTTCTTTGTGTTACTATTTGGGGATTCCATTTCTCTTTTCTAGGTTGTTGGCCTTTTTTGCTTCTTAGAGTAATTTGATTGCCTTCTTGTTGATGTGCTGTTGTTGAGAAATATACCGTCAGTCTGGTTTGTCCTTCTTTTCTCTCTGGTTGACTTTGAGAATTTTTTAGCTCTTCACTTGAATAGTTTTGGAGTCAGTTTTGTTTGTCATGGACAGGATTCAGGGTGTTACTCTCAATATTTTTTATTTGCAACTGGTTTTGAAAATTTGTGGCCATTTTCTCTCCAAATAGCTCCTGGATTTACTAGTAATGTTCTTAGTGTCTTTCATATTTTCCATCCTTTATCTTTTTGCCTTTTGGCTAATTTCCTCAGAATCATCTTCTAGTACCTTCCCCCTTAGTGCTAACACACTTACCTTACCTGATGTTTGTTTTAATAACTGTGATTGCAAATTCTGTAATAAGCCTATATGATTTCCAATTAGTAGTTTTCTAGAATTGTCTCAGTAGAAATTTCTAATATTTTTGGTCTGCAGTTTGTGAGCTTTGTTTTCTTTGTAAAGCTGATTATATTTGCTTTCTGTTTTTTCAGAGATGTTCTGATTTTTTTCACCATTGAATGTGTTGCTTTGACCTATTAGCTTTCTTGCTAATAAGTTCCTTGAAATTTTAGATTGTTTTCTAGCTTCATAAAATAAATTTGTTTTCTTTTTTACATAATACCACCTGTTAATAATATGTATTAAAATTATTTTCTTTAAATGTTTGGTAGAAACCAATCATAATAATTTGGACTTGCTATCATTTATTTATTATGCTATAGTTGTCTTCATTGCTTTTATGGCAGTTTGTCTGCATTTATATTTTTTGTTTTGTTTTATATTTGGAGATAGATTTCTTCATGTCACCCGGGCTGGCTACAAACTCTTTAATTCTCCTGTATCAGCCTCTCACATTTGTCTTATCACCATGCCAAGCTTATATGTATGCTTTTAGAATATTTTATTATTTTTATTTTCTGTGTATGGATGTATTGCATGCACTTGTGTCATGCAGTACCTGTGGAGATCAGAAGAGGGCCTGACCTGGAATTGGAGTTATAAACAGTTGTTAGTAATCACGTGGGTCTTGGGAACCAAACCCAGGGCCTCTATAAGAGCACCCAGTGGTCTTAACTGCTGAGCCATCTCTCCAGCCTGTTTTAACATAGGCATCTTCCGAGGTTCAATCTTTAAAAATTCCCAGTCTTTTTGGGAAGAGGGGACAGAAGAGGAGTTTTGCATTTATGAAGTCACTAGAAATGATTGGTTGTCTACTAAGTTGCCTGGTTCTAGTTACTGTAGTCCACTGAAGTTCTCAGCACAAGACAGGGATATTTTTTATTTTTTATGAGACCAAGTCTCACTGTGTAGCCCAGACTGGCCTAGAACTCACTATGTAACCTAGGCTGGCCTCAAACTTTTGGCAGTCCTTCCACCTCAGCCTCTTGAGTGCTGGAATTGCAGGTATGCACCACCATGTCTGGTCAAGATATGAATAATAACTTTTGAATTTTTAAACTCTTTTTTAGGGTTGTTGTAAAAGATGTTCTTTTCCCTAGAAGGCATTTTAAGCCCAAAACTTAGCTTTACAAATATCTTATTCTAGCTTGTTCATAACAGTTTTCTAAGAATTACCACAGTTATTTCTTTAACTCTTCTATAAAATCTGAGTTTTCTCTCCTAACTGTAACTTTTCTCATTCCAAATTACAGCAGTGTGATCTTTTCTTTATCAGTTGCATATAATTCTCTTTGAGAAGATAAGAAATTTCCAGATATTCATAATCTGGTTCCACTCCACTAATCTAGTCTATCTGATTTTCTCCTCAGCAGGACCATCTTATTTTAATCAGCCTAATTTCCTTATTTCCCCCATGTCTATTTCCCATCTCTGATGATTTTCCCCTTTTCTTCCAAATTCTTTGAATTGTGTATACTAACTGAACATGATTTTTATCTATGGAACTTTGTAAAAGAAAAATACTTTCTGTAATAGACTAGTGAATTTATTGGGCAAAAGAAAATCTCTGAATAATTCATTTTTACTCATTTATCCTTTTCTAAAAATAGCTTAAATCTTCAGCTTTAATTTAATACCTGTTATGAATAAGGTACCAGAATAAATGGTGAGGACACAAAAAGATGAATAAAACATGTTTCTAATTCAAAGTACTTTAATAGAGGTTAAAAAAATGCAATTAACTTTAACATAGCAAAATCTGACTTGGAAAGCAGTTTTGCCTAGGCTATGTAAATGAATTCCAGGCCATTCTGGGCTACAGAATAAGATCCTGTTGCAAAATAAAACAAAACTAAGAACTTAGAGGACTATAATGTCTGCCGTATATTATACTTACATTAAATACATTTTAAAATATTTTCTTTTTATGTGTATGCATATATTGCCTGCATGTATGTAAGTGCACCCATGTCTTACAGTGCCCATGGAGGTCAGAAGAGAGCCTTAGATTCTCCTGGAACTGGAGTTACAAACAGTTGTTAGTCATCATGTGGGTGCTGGGATTTGAACCCGTGTCCTCTGCAAAAACTTCCAGTGCTCTTAACTGCTGCCCCATCTCTCCAGCCCCACATTAAATACACTTTTGGTCAAACATTAAAACTGTAGATGATTTATATCATTCAGTTTAGAGAGAGTATCTGCTCTACAGTATAATTTTGCAAGGTAATCTTCACTATTAGACCAGGCAAATTGGACTCAATTTTTACCAAGAAAAATAAAATCTTGACTGTTCCTTAAAATAAATATTACTGGGTGCCTTCATCATAAACACTTGACTTCTGAGTTTTAGACTGTTGGACTGGGTGATGAAATAATGCCTAGAACCTTGCAGAGATTTGTTTCATTAATAAAAAAAGGTCTTGCTCTTAATTTTTATCTTTTCCTTTTCTTCATGTATATATAATTTATAAAATAGTTTGGTTATTTTTATTTTATATTATGTGTGAGTGTATTGCCTACGTGTATTTAAGTGCACCCATGCCATGCATTGCCTTCGGAGGTCAAAAGAGAGGGTCAGATCCCCCGGAACTGGAGTTACAGATGGTTGTTAGCCACTGTGTGGGTACTGGGAATCAAACCCGGGTCCTCTGGAAGAGCAGTCGCTGCCCTTAACCACTAAGCCATCTCTCCAGCCTAGGAATATAGCATTTTTTAAAAGGGAGTTAAGCAAGAAAAACTGTACACTTAAACTAATTAGGGAGTGTGCAGGATGGAAGTTCAGAATCTAGAAACTGATTCTTCTGAAAATTTCTTAAAATTGTCTATGAATATTAAACCATTGAAATTTGAATATTGTTGAAATTAGCAGTGTTATAAAAATGTTTGAATTGAAGGCCAGAGAGATAGATGGCTCCATGGGTAAAGGTGCCTGCCACCAAGCCTGATTGACCTAATTTCAATTTTCAGGACCTACACAGTAGAAGAGAACGGATTCCTCCAAGTTGTCTTTTCACTTCACATATCTGTGCTTACACACACACACACACACACACACACACACACACACACATGCAAAAATAAATTTAATAAAAATTGTAAATATAAATTGAATGTTTATGCAACTATTAAAAAGTAAAAAAATATATGTACTGATATGGAAGGGATCAATAAAAAGAGTATTATCTGCCTGTGTTTTTAACATTTGTATGTAATTGTATTTTTTTCTTATTGTGTGTTTTACATGAGTAAAAAGGCTACTTGAGCCAGTTGTGGTGGCACATGCCTTTAATCCCAGCACTCAGGAGCTAGAGGCAACAAAGGCAGGCAGATCTCTGTGAGTTCAAGGCCAGCTGGGGCTACCGTAAGAACCTGTCTTAAAGAGAGCAGAGGGAATTGAAAAGATGTTTAGTGATGACTTTTTTCATTGATGTGACAAAATACCTAACAAAGGCAACTTAAGGAAGGAGGATTTGCTTTGACTTATATTTTAATTGAGAATATGTTCCTTCTGTCATGGTGGGAAGACAGGGCTGCAGGAGGAGATGGTGGCAGGAGCTTGAGATAGCTGGTCACACTGCATCCATAGGAAACAAAGAGAAAGACGAATGCTAGTGTTCAGCTTACCTTCTCCTTTTTATTCACTATTGGACGTCAGAGCATGGAACAGTGTTGCTCATATGCAGAGTAGGTTTTTCCTTCTCTGTTAAATGTATTTGGAAATTGCCTCAGATACTCCCAGAGGTGTATCTCCTGTGTGATTCTGAAATCAGATTTTTTATGAGCCCTTATACTCTGACCTTTCATTTGTTCCCATCTTAAACAATTCAACTTCTACATGGCTGCCATTATAAGGCAATTGATATCAGTTGAACTAACAAACCCTAAAAGGCATTTGCTTTTTGATGGGAAGTCCTAAATTTGGGAGATGAAAATAGTTCATGATTTATTCTTTCTTTTAATGTGTTTATATATGTAAAAATTTATGTATTTGTTTATTTATTTTGGTCCTTTTGAGATAGGTTCTCCTGGTAGCTCCAGCTGGCCTGGAATTCACTATGTAGACCAGGCTGGCTTTGAACTCACAGAGGCCTCTGCCTCCCAAGTGCTGGGACTAAAGGCGTGCACCACCATGCCCAACATATGTATAAAATTTTAATTGTAGGTTCCATGTAGACGAGAAAATAGGACATTTATCTTTTTGAGTATGGCTTATTTTGCTTAATACAATAGTTGCCAGTTTTTATTATTCATTCTAAAAATTTAAATATTTGTATCTCTTTTAGTTAGGAAATACTGAATTACTAGTATAGAAAAAGAAAAAAAGAATGTTTATTAACAAGAAAACTCCACTGACTAGTCTCTTAAGCTTTAAACATTGAGGAACACTGATAGTTGCTGGATTTTATTTTCTGCATTAAAGTATTTCTCATTCATATTGCTAAGTGTTCTTTATTTAAATCCCTTTTTTTAGGTATGGAATATCAAACAAATGATTAAGTTGACACAGGAACATATAGAGGCCCTATTGGACAAATTTGGTGGGGAACATAATCCACCATCAATATACTTGGAGGTAAGTTCTTAAGTATTGATTTGTAGTAATTTTGGAAAAAAAAAACTCAAAAATAACTTCTGCTGGTATTTTTGGCTACAGTAGAGAGTAGGATTAGAAACAAATAATGGAAGAATTAGCTGTGCCCTTATTATATTTCTTGATTTTATTTTCTTTGACTTGTTACAATATACATGTATTAGTTTAATTTGGAACTTCAGAATATTATTTTGGATTTAAAATAATTTTTAAAAAAAATAGAGAAAGCTTACTGTTCTGGAAGTCAGCAGAACAAGTTACCATTTGAAAATGGGACCTCTTCCAGAACAAGTTCACCCAGAGTTAGTTTCTGCTTTCTTATAAGTACAATTTATAATCTTGGAACAACCCAACATTGCTCAGTTTTACTGTTTAATGATGCCTTGGAACTTGTGTCAAGCTTGAGCATGGTTATAAATTTGTAGAGGTAATCATTGTTTTTAATCCTGTGAAGTAGTAGGTACTCTGTAATCACAGATAAGCCTTCTCATCAGTTTCCTTCTGAAAGTCAGTTTCCTAGGCAAGCAAGCTGTCCTGGAATCTAGGCAGTCAGGTTCTACTACCTACCCTGCTCACTAGTGCCCTCCACTGCCTTTCTCTGTAAACCCTGGCTCAGCTCTAATCACTAGTTAAATAAGAAGTTAACCCTCAATTATAAAAGATCAGGTTACCATGTGGCTTCAAATACCAGAGTTTTAAAAATCATAGTTTAAAAGACTATTAACTAACTTTTTTAACTTAGCAACCTAAATTACTTTTAAAAATTGTTTTTATTTTATGAGTATAAGTGAATTGCCTGTATGCAGTGCCCTCAGAGGTCAGAAGAGGACATCAGATCCCCTGGAACTGGAGTTACCGATGGTTGTTAGCCTCCCTGTGGGTGCTGAGGATTGAACCTGGGTTCTGTAAGAGCAGCCAGTGCTCTTAACCACTGAGCCATTTCTTTAGCCCCCACAGTCTGATTACTTTTTAAAGGACAAATTAAGTCTTCATTATTCATTTTGTGAGAAAGTTCAGTCCTAAAACAAAACACGTTTTGGGACTTTGAGAACACCAACCAGAAAGCTTTGCCTTCTTCATGTCACTCCAGATCACACTGCTACTTAGAGTATCAATGGTAGACTTATGTTCCTCTCTTCAAACTATGTAGTATATTTTTCTCCTATCTCATTCTATGTCTTTTACCTATCTAGGTTAAGAGGCCAAGCAAAAAAGTCAGAAGAATGTATGTAGTCTTAGTGAAACTGACCTTGGTTAATCACAGTTATACACTGTAAGTGACAGTTTGTCTCCCATCTATTTATTGGGGATTTTCCCACATTTGCATTGATTAACATGTCTGCGTATAATTGTGATGCATTGCCTTGGCCACATACATACTCTTCGGGTGTTGTAATACTTGAAGATTGATCAGTAAAAACCACAGAGATTTGTAATTTGTGCTTATTCTTATTCTCTGCCTTTGTACTGTGTTAAATGCTTTTTTATTTAACTTTAAAATTTTAATGCTTAGAATTATTTTGAGCAAGATATTGCATAGGTATTTTTGTTATTTCCATTTTACAGGTGAAGAAACAATGAGGTGAAGTAACCTCTCCAAAAGTACACTGTTAATAAGGGAGAAGAAGGCAACCATCTACTCTGCTTCAAATCATGATACTTATTGATGGCTAAACTTTTACTCCACATTTCGTTCTCATTATGTCTCTTCACCTTTAACCCACGGGCACCACCTCCAGGCAGCTCTTATGTAGACCAAGATTTCTAATTCCCTCAGCCATTC
Organism: Eospalax fontanierii; assembly: GCA_035773235.1. NCBI lineage: Eukaryota > Metazoa > Chordata > Mammalia > Rodentia > Spalacidae > Eospalax > Eospalax fontanierii. Next base: position 95,743,073 of record CM069528.1, on the reverse strand, counting down.
TTTGTGAAATGATTTTTGGACCTTCTATTAGCTATATTTCATTCACTTGTTTTCAGTTTCACTCTTTGAGTCCTTAACATTTTTTTCTTAGATAAAATGTACATAAAATTTGCCATTGTTATGAGTGCATTTCTGTAATGTTAGTAAATTCATACTATTTTGTAGCCATCAGCACAACCAATTTCTAGAACTTTTCATCACCTCAGACTGACCTTTTCTAAGTTACATTATTAAATATCAGTTCTACACACACACACACAAACACACCCCATAATCTGTAGCAGCAGCCATTTTACTTTTGACCCTCTGAACTTATTAAAATGGTATCCTATAGCTTTTGTCCTTTTGTGACTGGCTTATTTTACTTAGTATAGTCTTCAAGGTTTATGCCCATTGTAATATGGCTAGTACATGTATAAAAATCTGCTCTTTTTGTAGGGGTGGTTGGGGATGCTTTCAGTGGTAGAGTGCTTGCCTGGCACTTGGACACTTAGATTGGTTTCATTTTTACTCACTATTGTGGGTAATGCTGTTATGAACATAAGTGTAAAGATCATTGAATTCCTGTTTTCAGTTCTTTTTAAAATTTTCTTAAAATTACTTTATTTAATGTCTGTGTACATGCATGCCTGTACATGCTGGTGTGTGCCACAGTGTATGTGTGTGGAGGTCAGCGGACAAGTTGAGGGAATCATTTCTCACTACCATGTGGATCTCAGGTATCAAACTCACATCTTAGACTCGGCAGCTTTTTTTTTTAATCCACTAAGACCAGTTAGTGCTGCCCTTTTGCTTATGGCTGTGAGGCCATCCACTGGAGCATGGGAGATCTACCAGTAATCATGCATTTTAAAAAAAGTTAATTCTCCCTCTCCAGCAGCTATCAATGGCCAGTAGCTCCTCAGTAAGGATTGGAGCCTGGAGAGCATCTGTGCTGGAATTTGGTTGATCTTGTGCAGGTGACCAAAGCTGCTTTGAGTTCCTGAATGTGATAGCCTTGTCAAGCCCAGAAAGTTTGCATTTCACAGCAGTCCTCCCTATCATCCAGCTCCTATGTTCTTTCAGTCTCCTTTTACACACTGTTCCCTGAGTCTTGGTGATGGTGATGGTGATACCTGGGGTGTTGAGAAAAATGTCCCATTTACGGCTCAACACTCAGAGCCTCTTATTCTCATAACTTTGATCAGTTCTGCATCTCTCCATTGACTGCTGCCCACTACAGAAAGAAGCTTCTCTGACTAAGACTGAGAGCAGCCCAGGTTAATGGGTACAAATGTGAATACTTAGAAGGCAGTTTAACAACATGCCATTTAGCAAAACAATAGCAGATTCTACCCCAGAGCCAGGGAAAGTATTACAGGAAAGATTAGAAAAAAAGATAGAGAATAAGTAGAGATCTGTAAAAATTATAAATGTTTCCAGCTGCAAGAAACAGATTTGATAATAGATTACCAAAACAAATAGGGGTTTTATTTTCCTCCATGTAATAAGAAGCAGGCAGATAAATTATTCTTTGTTTTAATATTTTCATTATTTATTTATTTTTATTTTATGTGTATGAGTGTAATGCCTGCATGTATGTAAGTGCACTCATGTCACGCAATGCCCTAGGAGAACAGATAAGAGTGTCAAGTTCCTGGAATTGGAGTTATGGATGGTTATTAGCCACTATGTGGGTGCTGGGATTTGAACCCAGGTCCTCTGCAAGAGTAGCCAGTGCTTTTAACTGCTGAGCTATCTCTCCAGCCTCCTTTCTTAAAAAAAAATTTTCTGTGTGGAGTGCATTACCTACATGCATGTAAGTGTACCAGTGTCATGCAGTGCCCACAGAGGTCAGAAGACGGCATCAAATCCCTTGGAACTGAAGTTACAGACAGTTGTTAGCAGCCATGTGGTTGCTAGGAATCAAACCTGGGTCCTCTGTAAGAGCAGACAGTGCTCAATAACCTCTGAGCCATCTCTCCAGACCCAGATAAATTATTCTAACATTAGTTATATGCTTAAAACTGTCAAACACTGGGTTGGAGCTTACAGTCCTTTTGTCTTTTTCTGTCATCATTGCAGTAGATTTAAGGAACTCTTGAAAACTCTTCAAAGCATAGGCTGAAGAACTGGCTCAGTGGTTTAGAGCACTGCCTGTTTTTGCAGAGAACCCAGGTTTGATTCCCAGCACCCCACATGGTGACTAACAACCTTCTATAACTCCAGATCCAAGGGATCTGACTCCCTCTGGCTTCCATAGGCATTCATGACACAGGTGCACTTACATGCATGAGGGCAAAACACTCATACACATAAAATAAAAAATTATTTTAAAAGAGCTAAAACAAAACTCTTCACAGCAGAAAGCCATGAGGTTCTTTTGTGTACAGAGCTAAAAAGAAACTGTTCTTGCTAAAAACAAACTTATTTCCCAAAAGTCCTCTGTAAGTCTTCTTTCTCTGTCTCAAAATGAGGTTGCCCTCATCCCTAGATCTATGACTGCATGACTTACATTTCCTGAAGAGCCAAAGATGTTAAGTGCTCACTGTTTCTTTCCCCAGATAATTTCACTCTGGCAAGAAATTGTGCTTTAGTTACTTCCTTCCACATTGTTTCAACAGAAATCCTTTGGATGTTTCTGTAGAAAAATCTTTATCCACCCTGCCTTTTCTCTTCCTTATAGTAAAAGAAATGAATTAGTCTTATCACCACCAGAGATCCTCTAGATTTCCTTTTACCATGCATTAATTTTTTCAAAACTAATTTTTAATTTCTAGATTTTTGTCCTCCTGCCAGATAATTCATATTTTGATTTAACTCTAAAGTGTTTTAAATGCTTTTTGGCTATTAGTCTTTGGTTCATCTGTCAATCATCTTTTTTTTTTTTTGAGACAGGATCTCATTTTGTATTTGTGGTTGGCTTAGAACTCTCTTTGTAAACAAGGCTAGTATTGAACGCAAAGAGATCTGCCTGCCTTTTCCTCCCAAGTGCTGGGATCAAAGGCATGCCACCACACCTGGCCAGCCATCATTATTCTGAAGGAAAAATAACCAAGTGTTTGCCCCTGAAAAATTATTCCCGGAGTGACTTATTTTTCTTAAATGTTTCTCTTATTCAACAAAGAATTTGAATACCTACTACATATAAGCTATAATGCTAGATGCCCCTCTTTTTTAAAAAAAATTTATGTTTATTTTGTGTATGTGTATGTGTACACATGTGGGGGTCAGAAGATTTCAGGAGTCAATTCTCTCCTTTAACTATGTGGATCCCAGAGATTAAATTCAGTTTATCGGGCTTGGTGGAAAGTAATTTTAACAACACTGAGGTACCTTTAACAACATCTTGCTGGCCCCAGATACTTTTTTAATAGTAAATTTTTATTTCTGTACCTGACATGTGGAGCCCAGAGTTGAAAAGATGGTGCTTCTGTAATAATCCTACTTCCCTAGTTGTAACATGTGAGTCTCAGTTACCTCAGACTATATGGTTGTATGATAGGGCCCCTTGCAGACTGATAAATGAAATAGAAGCCCCTAACATTTATTAAGTACTTGCTCTGTACTCTAAGCATATAATTGCTTATTTAATCTTTAATATACCCGTGAAGTTCTAATTAATTTTCTCATATTTTTGTTTTATAGATGCAAGAAATCAGGCACAGAGGGATTTAATAATAACATGGTCAACTAGTAGTTGGTGACATCATGATTTATAGACATTTGAATTCAGAGCCTATGCTCCTTATTCTTTGGCAGTTTCATACGTGAATATTTAGATCATATCCACACTCTACTAAGGTGGAAAAATCACAGAAGGGAGGAGTGGGCTTATGATGAAGTAAAGCTGTTAATTTCAAGACAACCAAGAAACAAAAAAGAAAAACAAGAAGGGACCAGAATTCCAGTATTCTCTTCAGAGATTTGCCCCTGCCAGATATGGTGGCCTATGCCTTTAATCCCAGTACTCAAACGTTAGAGGAAGGCTGTGAGTAGAGGGCCAGTCTTGACTACATAGTGAGTTGTAGGCCAGCCATGGCTACTCAGTAAGACACTGTCTCAAAAAAAAAAAAAAGCCTCTAACAATTTAACTTCTTTATACTAAGCCTTATCTCTTACAAATTTTATCACCTCCTAATAATTATGAAAGACAATGCCTTTACCATGTGGCCTTTGGGTGTCATTTTACTTGATACTAAAGCATAAACATAGCATTCTTAAAATGCAGGGCAATCTTTTTGATGCCTAGATTTGTAGAACCTGGAACAATGCAGGCACATTTCATCAATCTCTGCAATGAAAAGAATACCACAATATAAATAAATTCATTATATATGTCACTAGGATGTTTATAAGATTAGAAATTATGAAAATAAATTATAAGTTTAATACTGGGCATGGACACACACTCCTGTAATCCTATAGGCTTAGATACCCAAATCAAAGGCTAGTCTGGGCAGTTTAGCAATCCTGTCTCAAAATAAGAAAATGAAAAAGATTTGAGTATGTAGTTCAGTGGTAGAATGCTTGCTAGTGTGCATAACACATTGGCTTTGATCCCCAGTATGAAAAAAGACAGAGGGGTGGATTTAATGAACTAGATGCAGTAAATTTGTAAAGTGTTGCAGCCTCACCATTAATTTTAAAACATTTTCATCACTCCCCAAAAGAAGCTTCTTATCCATTGTCATTTGTTCCCTCCCACCCTTGGAAATCTGATTTTTGCCTGTGTTGTAGACATTTTATATGTGGGCTTTTATAATTGAATGCTTCTGTTTAACATAATGTTTTCAGAGTTTATGTGTGTTGTAGTGTGTTTCAGTACTTCATTTCTTTTTCTGACCAATTACCATATGGAGAAAACATTTTGTCTCCCATTTAGCAATTGATGAACATTTGGGCTGTTTAATTTATTGGATATTATTAGTAATTCCACTATGGACATTCACATGCAGGTTTCATGTACATTTTTTAATTCTTTTGGTTGTGTATGTAAGAACAGAATTGCTGTGTTTTGTGGTAATTCTTATACTTTGAAGAACTGCCAGACAGTTTTTCAAAACCTTGGTACTATGGTACCTTCCCTTCAGTGCTAAGGGTTTCTTTTTTCATATCCTTATCAGCACTTGTTATTTCCATTTTAACCATTCTAGTAGGTATGTATTGATATCTCTCTTTGACTTGATTTCAATAGATGTTCTGTATTTAGCAAAAGGAGAGCTATTGATAAGTATGGTAAAATGATAGTCTGTAATCATTAATAAAAGAATCAGTGTATTTTCAAAATCAGTGTTGACATTTTGATAAATAACGTTTGGAAAATTTATCATTTCCATTTATTTCTTTTCATAAGGCTAACTTTATATGTGAATTGTACTTGCCTAGATTTTAACAACCAGGAATATTTAATTATGCAAGGAGTAACTTATCTCCCAGACAGCATGTATATAACCTTAACAGGATAAGAATTGTGTCAGTCTTACCTGGTTTTATAGGCTGAGCTAGTGCCAGTACAGATGCATATAATATATATTTATCTAAAGACTCAGTGAATGAATCATATTGAGAAAGATGCCCTAATTAACTAGCCGTTGGATGTGCAAGCTAAACAGAATTATAGGTCAGAGAGACCTGGACTGATTTGTTTTTAATGGTCTGGTCTCCTCTGACACAATTCAGGACCAGAGTTGGACAGTTTACAAACTGCAAAATGGAGCCTTTGTACTTTTCATAGAGTTTAGACTCCTTAACTCAGCAATTCTTCCCCCCACCCTTCTCTCAAAGTTATATGGTGAGGTACAGTATCTTAGGGTGTTGTAGCCTTTATTGAAAATAAATTGTTCCTGTTTGCTTATGAACTTCAGATTTCATAGCATGCCAAATACACACTACAATCTGGTCCTTTACCGGTCTTTCTGGTTTCCTTGTGTACCTATTCTTAATTGAAATTCTACAAATATATTGTCCCTTACAATGTCCCGAATATTATGTGATATTCAGCTTTACAAGTCTGTAGTTTTGCTCTATGTCTTAGAACTTTCCTACCTCCTTAGTTAGAGAATTCTGTTCACAGGACCCTATTTCTTCCATCCATGTAAGTGCCTTCCTTTCTAAGCCAGCCCTAGTCCTCATTCTCACCTAACATATTTTTATACATGTAAAAATGTATCCATCTGTTTCTTCACAACCCAATAATAAAGTTTTTAAAAATTTTTTTACTTTATTTTTTATTAGTATTCTGTGTATGTAAGGGGGTCAGAGGACAACTTTCAAGAGTTGGTTCTCTCTACTGTGTGTTCCAAGGATCAAATTCAGGTCATCAGGCTTGCCAGTGAGCCATCTCACCAGTCCCAGAAACTCCTTGAAAAACAGGAAATCCCATATTAAAATCTGATTCCCCTTCATAGACATTCATAAATGTTTCTGGTTCTACATCATTCAGGATATTAGAGAGCAATGGTGGATTACGGCTGAAGGGATTTCCTCTGTCTTAAAGAACTGAGGACATATGTACTCCACTTCCTCTCTTTACTCTCAGTCTCATTCTGTTCCTTTAGAGTTTGGTATTACATGGTCATTTGATCTTATAGCCTTAGTCAAAAGGAACATCTCTGAGGATATGCTGATAGATAGTGGCCCAGAATTTCCTGTGACTGTAGGGTGTAAAACACATTTTCGTATTCAATTCTTATTTGATAAGAAGTATTTGATGGGGAAGGGGGTAATCAGGGATTCATAGTGAGAACAATAAAATGTATTTTTAAAGAATAAACTGTTGTAATTGATAGCTATAAGCTCTTTCAGAAAGAAGGTAGCAGCTACGAGTCTTCTAGGCCCCACTGAGGTGATTGGGCACTACATACTCAGTCTTGAGTTTTAACATGCCTCTCTTAATGCTTCCTCTGTGTGTGTGTGTGTGTCTCTCTCTCTCTCTCCTCTCTCTCTCACATATGAAACTTCATATGCCTATAAAGTAAAAATCAGACAGAGACAGCAATCCTTTATTCAGTATAATACTGTGTGTGTGTGTGTGTGTGTATATATATATATATATATATATATATATTTTAATCTTATGCTAAACTCATGGTTTCCAGAGTAAATTACTATTTGACAAGAAGATTGGAAAATACTGTGCTTTTTAAATTAATATTCATGGACCATCTAGATATGACATATATAGGTCACATTTCCCAACATAATAGTGTCCTATAACAATTTTTCATTTTAAAATGAAAATATTTACAGTCTTTTCAGCACTTATTTTGTAACTTAAAACCCTGTTTTAGGTTATAACCAATGTAATGCGTTGAGATAAAAAGCCAACACCATGTGGATGGAATAGCAAGGTATTTTTATTTCTGACCTACCAAGGCCGCTTATAGCTAACCCTAATCATACTTAGAAAGAGACTTTTATAGGGTGTCAGGAGCACTGACTGGTTACATTTTGCAACATCCAATAAGAATTTTAAGCATTTCACAAAGTTTCCCATGTGCACATTCCTAACAAAAACAGACCAGGGGGTTATCTATTTGCACATGCCCCTCCCAAATCAGAACATCACTTGGGGTGTGATGTGGCCTGTTTTGGAACTCTCAAGGTCACTCCTTTCTGGGTGTGCCTCTAGGAGGGGTTGGACAAAGGTCAAGCTTTGAAGTCTGGACAAAAGGCAAAATGAAAGTCTTTATCCCGTTTTCCTATACCATTACAACAAAATTCTAATCAAAAATTGAATTCATGTTTTGTTAATGTCAGGATGAAGTCCAGATCCAATGTGAATCTACTTTATTTTATAGGCCTATGAAGAATATACCAGCAAGCTAGATGCTCTTCAACAAAGAGAACAGCAACTATTGGAGACCCTTGGGAATGGAACTGATTTTTCTGTTTCAAGCTCTGCATCAATGGACACTGTTACATCCTCCTCCTCTTCTAGCCTTTCAGTGCTACCTTCATCTCTTTCAGTTTTTCAAAATCCCACAGATGTATCACGGAGTAACCCCAAGTCACCACAAAAACCTATCGTTAGAGTCTTCCTGCCCAACAAACAGAGGACAGTGGTGAGTCAGTTTCTATTGCCTTTATTTTGCTATTTCTTTGAGAGTTTTTCTGAAAATCTAGTTGAACATCAGTTTGTTACCACTACATATTCAAAGCCCATGAAATGGAAAGGTCCTTTCAAAGAAGGATAGAAAAGGCACAGTTATTTGGTGCCAATGTCTATATTCCTTATGTGGAACAAATTATATTGTTAGATATTAACCATTATATATAGTAATAAATTTCAGTGATACTTAAATATGAGTACTAGTTAAGAATCAGTGAGGTTACTGGAGAGATGGCTCAGTGGTTAAGATGGCTCTGGCTGTTCTTACAGAGTACCTGGGTCTAGTTCTCAGGACCCATATGGTGACTAACAACCATCTATAACTCCCATTCCAGTGGATTAAATGCCGTCTTCTGGCCTTCATAGGCATTGCACATACCAGCACACTTACGTGGAGGCAAAAGATTCATATACATAAAATAAAAATAAAATTTTTTTAAAACAAAAAAAAATCAATTTGAATTTCAGGATTTAAGGTTGTTTGTTGTCTGGTATGTTTTAGGTAAGATTATGCTGAGAAATCTCTTGTCTAAACTATCAAATCTGAGTTTTCAGTGTGAGTTGATATTTTTCTTCTTGTTTATATAACCTTTTTTGATTGTTGATAGTAGTATCATCATTTGAACAGTTTATCCTGTAAGAAACATTTGAAGCAAAGAAATCAGTTGAATTATTGTAGAGAATTAAGTACAACAAATATTGTCAACTTTAATAATAACTTATAACAGTAATTTGTAATGTATATGGTTACTTTTATTAAGATTTTTTTAAACTTTATTTTTATGTGTATGAATGTATTGCCTGCATGACTCTTGCAGTGCCTGCAGAGGTCACAAAAGGGTGTTGGATCCTCTGGAACTGTAGTTACAAACAGTTGTTAGCCTCCATGTGGGTCCTAGTATTCAAAACCAGGTCTTCTACAAGAGCAGCCAATGCTCTTGACTCCTGAGCCATCTCTCCAGTTCCAAGATTTATTTCTTAAATTATGTGTATGTGTCTGTGTGGGGGTATGCATACATGAATACGGGTACCTGCAGAGGCCAGAGAATGACGTTGGATCCCCTGGGGATTACATGCAGTTGTTAACCACCTATGTGGACATTGATTACCATTCTCTTTTTTTATGTGAACCTAAGCCAAACTCAGGTCCTTTGGAAGAGCAGCAAGTGCTTTTAACCACTGAGCTATTTCTCTAGCCCCTTTTAACATTAATAAAAAGAATTCCAAATCAGCTGAAGTCAAAGTAATTTTTCTTTTTTTCCTAAGCAACAGAAATTAAAAGTAGAATTACTGTTTTTCAGTCTTCCAAAATTCCCTTTTGACTAAAAAAAGTTCTGATAAAAGCATTATATTCCTTGAATTGAGAATTCCTGCATTGAAGGTCAAACTAAGAAATAGCAGAGTCATCAACTACCAGCCTGTAGATTTCTATCTGCTTTAAGAAATAATGACTTTGACTTTCAAATATGATTGCTGATAATGTATTCATGCATACATTTCCTGCCCTTTCTTCCAGGAAGAATTGATTGTCATAAGTCACACTTGGGATTATTTGTTTATGGTGTGGATTAGTAGCTAACCTCAACACATTCTGTTCACCCTTTTTCTTCTGTTGTATGTAGAATGTAATTAAAATTGTTGTTCTGTTACTTAATTGGAGGATATTCCCTGGTTCTGAAAGTTCTAACTTTCTCATCTTTTTAAATAGATATCTTTATGTATATATGTCTGTGTGAGTGAATGCTACATGCGTACAGGTGCTTGAGGAGGCTAGAAGAGAGCATCAGATCCCCTGGAGCTGGAGTTACAGGCGGTTGTAGGCCACCTTGCATAGGTACTGAGAACCATACTCAGGTCCTCTGGAAGAACAGCAAGTGCTCTTAACTCCTGAGCCATCTCTCCAGCCCTTCCAGCTTCTAATCTTGATTTGGTCTCTCATGTCACCATCTCATATCTAAAAACTCACTAGAAGTTACTCCATTAATAGAAAAGAGAATCCTGTCTCTTAGAAAATTCTAACAGATTAGGAGCCCTGTGTCAGAAATTGGGGTCATTAAAGACTAAATATGAGAAGAATATAAGAAGTACGTTGTACACATATTGCCCAGGAAATAACAAGAGTTGTAAGAACTCTAGGCCTGTAATTGAAGATGAAGATCAAAATGCATGTTTCTGATTTTAAAACATCATAGTTACACCAAGCTAGTTTATTGGCCTTATATAACTATGCAGAACTAAGTTCATATCAAATCAACCTAATTTTCATCCATAAGTGTGACTCAAGCACTAAAAGCAACATAAAAACCAAGATGAAATAATAGAACAACTAAAATTTTAAACCTTTATCTTAGGAAGTTCTGCATTCTTATAACTTGGTCAACTTGATTTAGAATACCACAGAGTATGTAGAAATGTATATGTTTTCCCAACTCAGAAGTTAACCAAATAGACCAAATAATATTATAGCTTAAAAAGTTAATACTTTGGAAGATAACGCTAAGGACATTTATTAATTTTTAGAAGATTAAAAATATGAAAGAAACCAGATAAAGTGGCAATGCCTTTAATCCCAGCATTTAAGAAGCAGAGGCTGGCAGATCTCTGTGAGATCCAGGCTAGCCTGGTCTCCATAGTGAGTTCCAGGCCAGCCTGTGGCTACAGGGAGACCCTGTCTCAAAAAGAAAAAGAAAAAGAAAAAGGAAGGAAAGAAGGAAGGAAGGAAGGAAGGAAAGGAGAGAAAGGAAAGAAAGAAGAAAGAGAGAAAGAAAGAAAATAAATATAGGAGCCACACAGAGAACCAAAAGCTTCAATGTCTTCTTAATAAATATTGTAGAAAAGACAAACAAAAATAGAGGGAAAACTGCTCAATTCAGATGCTACAAATGTGAGCCCCACACTATAGTAACAACAGGCCCACAGTTAAGACATTCCATCCAGGGGCAAACTTAATCTTTAAATTCCTGGCAAAGAGGTAAAAGTAGATAAACCTAGTCAAAAGAAGAGAATTAGTACACTCTGGAAAATGAAGAAAAATAAGAGGAAATATGAAAGGTAAGAGATATGAAGGATAAATGAGGCTGGAGAGTTGGCTCAGTGGTTAAGTGTGCTTGCTGCTCTTACAGAGAACTCAGTTTCAGTTCCCAGAACCCACATGGCTCCTCACAGTCGTCTGTAACTCCAGTTCCAAGGGAGCTGGCACCCTCTTCTGGCTTCCACTGGTACCAGGCACATACATGGCACATATGCAAAGATATGAAAGATGGAATTATACAGTCTATTGTTTGCCTTTGAGTTCTAGAAAGTAATAAAAATAGAACAGTAGAGAAAATTCAAATAGTGGATAACATTTATGAACAATGATTTTTAAAGATTTAGAAAGCGCAAGCCTTGAGTTGGGAAGGTAATGAGTCCATATCAGAAATAGTAAAATAAGAAAATATCATCATTTTTGTTTGGTGGTGGTGGATATTGTTGTGAGAGCAGGTCTTGCTATGTAACCCTGGCAGCCCAGAATTCGTTAAGTAGACCAAGATGACCTCAAACTTAACACAGTCCTCCTGCCTCCCAAGTGCTGGGATTACAAGTGTGTGCCACCATGTCCAACTAAGACAATATTATTTTAAAAGCCCCCAGGGAAAAATTATGTACAAAAGAATTATAATGGGATTATAAATTCTTCATGGAAGCTATTAGAGAGAACAAAGGATAATATTAAGTTCTGAGAGATGCCTCTGTATCTCTTGACTTTGCTAAGAATTTAACTAGTAAAATTAGTTAGAAATCCACAAAGGCCTTTATAGATAAGAGATAAACAAGAGTTGCCCCCCCCCCATTGGTTCTTCTTGAAGGAACTTCCCAAAAAATTTTTCCTTAGAAAAGAAATTGTCAGGGGCTGGAGCAATGGCTCAGTGGTTAAGCATACTGGCTTCTCTTGCACAGCACCCACTAAGTGACTAGCAGCCGTTCATAACTCCCATTTCAAGAGATCCAACACACTCTTCTGACTTTTGTAGGCATTGTATGACATGGGTACACTTATATACCTGCAATACACTCATACACAAAGAATAAAAATAAATATTTTTTTTAAAAAGAAAATGTCAAAGAATAAAATATTCAAAATGTTTGGATAAACCTTATAGGGTATCATAGTTCTCTTCAGCTGTCAACTTGAAACAAGTCTAGTGTCATTGGGAAAAGGGAACCTCAGCGGAAGAATTGTCCAGATCAGATTGACCTGTGGCCACATCTGTGAGGCATTTTCTTAATTGCTGAAAGAATGCAGGCAGGCCCAGCCCACTGTCGACACTCCTATCCCTGGGCAGGTAGGCCTGGGCTGTATAAGAAAAGGTAGTTGAACAAGCTAAGGGAAGCAGGCCTGTAAGCAGTGTTCCTCCATGGTTTCTGTTTCAAGTTTCTGCCTTGAGTTCCTGCCTTGACTTCACTTCTCTAGATAATAGACTGACTGTAACCTATAATCCAAGTAAATTCTTTCCTCCCCAAGTTGGTTTTGGTGTTTTAAAGCAAGCTAGGTTGGAGGAATGAAAATTCTATTAGTTTCTACAGCTAGAGCCCTAGAAATTGGACTTAAGACATTAGCAGGACAAGACATTTGTGTTTTATATGGGATACTTACTTGCAAAAAAGGTGTTCTTTCCCTCTCTCCCCCACCCTCCATTCCAGGGTTTCAATGTGTGTCCAAGGCTGGTCTCAGACTCACAGTCTCAGCCCCTGTTTTGCTTGGACCACAGGCAAGCACCATCCTATCTGGCTGAGGTTTTTTTAATATAAGGCATTGGCCCCTTGTCAGATACATGGTTTTAAATTAATTCTCTCATTTCAGGATTGCCTTTTTCTAATTCCTTTGATGCACTGGTTTTTACTTGTGTTAACTGTGCTTTATGAAATCCAGTGTCATGAGGCTTTTGTTATGTTTTCTTCTATAATTTTTACAGTGCTAACTCTTACATGTGATCGTTAATCCATTTTGAGATAGTTCTTATATATGTCTTAAGAAATCATCACACTTCATTATTCTGCAAGTATATATTTGGTTTGCCAACATTATTTGATGAAGAGACTGTCTTGTAGTTTTGGCATTTTTGTCAAAGGTTTCTTAGCCACATATATAAGGACTTCTGGGCTCTTCTATTGGGCTGTATGTTTGGTATGTATGTCAGGATCATCTTGTTTTAGTTGCTGTAGCTTTATAATAAGTTGTAAATTCAGAAAGTGAGAAGCTTCTAACATTTTTTTTTTAAGTTTTCTTTGGCTATTTTGGGTCCCCTGAGAACTACCCTAAGTTTAAGAGTAAATTTATGTATCCAAGAAAAAAAAAAAAACAAAGCACTATTGAGATCTAAAAGGGCTAACCCTAAATAAAACTGCTAAGCTGTTTCCCAAAACATACACTGCCTGCAGCACTATATGGACATTTTCCTTCCTCCATATCCTCACTAGAGCTGACTATTTTAGAAGATAGACCATTTTATCTTGTGCCTTAAATTTGCATTTCCTTATTGCCTAATGACAGTGTGCATGTTTTCATTTATGTACCATACATATAATTATCTAGTGAGATATCTATCCAGATTTTTTTGTCCATCTTTTCTCATACACACACACACACACGCACGCACGCACGCACGCACACTGAAAAGATTAAAGATTATTAAGCTTGGCTTTATCTTTTTATTCACTTTAGTATATCTTTTGATATACTAAAGTTTTAAACTTAATTTAGTAAGGTTCATTATTGATTGTACTTTTGGTCATATTTAAGAAACTTTTGTCAAATATCATGTCTTCTCTGTTTTTATAATTTAATTTTTTTATGTGTATGAATATGATACCTGCATGTTTGTGAGTACACCCTTGTGCGGTGCCCACAGAGGACAGAAGAGAGTGTCGTATCCTCTGTAACTGGAGTTACAGATGATAGTTAGCTGTAGTGTGGGTGCTTGGATTTGAACCTGGGTCTTCTGTAAGAACAGCCAGCGTTCTTCACTACTGAGCCATCTCTTCAGCCCCAGTAGATTTTAGTTTTTGCTTTTAATTTCTTCCTTTTATTGGTTTACTCAGTGCCTAGAATAGTGACTAACAGTATATATTCCATACCTGGGGTTCTTGAAAAAATGAGCCTTTGAATTTACCATACCTTGAGATTTTTGAACTACAAATACCTATTAGTTGATATTGGTCTAAGATAAATGAAAGGCAGATGGAACATACAGGCCAAGATTGAATGTTTTACAATCATACCATGGGCTGGCAAAATGGCTCAATGGGTAAAGATGCTTATTCCCAACCTGATGACCTGAATTTAGTCCTTGAGTCCCACATGATGGAAGCAGATAACCAGTTCACAAAAATGCACCCACTTGCATACATATACATACAAAAGAAAGAAAATAAAAATATAGGAATAAATGGAATTTTAGAAATGAAATCATGCCCTGCCTGTACTACAATCAAGAAATGTTTGTGGAACGAAAGGTCAAGAAATGTTTATGGAATGAAAGGAGGTAAGGAAAGGTATATTTTGTTTTAGCCATTTGGGTGAGGCAAAACTAATAGTAGAAATTTTAACTCTCTCTCACTAGTAAAAATAAGTAGCTTTAATGAAGTAGGTTGATTTTTAAAGATGGCGTTAAATATAGTAAAGGCTATAGTCCCAGGAATATCTTCCTGTATTTTTCCACAGTAAAGTAGAAACTTAAGATGTACAAATGATGAAAAAGGGTGGTTGCTATTTTTTAGGCAGGAAGAATAATGTTTCTGCACAGGGGTTTACAGATTATAAGCGTTCTCTCACATGTTCTCATTTGATCTCAAAGCCTGTTTGTGAGGTAGAGTGCTATATGGAGTAGTATGGAACCAAGGACTAGATTCCTCAGAAGTTTTAAGCTGCCAGTAGTAAAAGGGCTTCTCTGTTCCTAAATTAGTTTTTCCCCTTGGAGTACTGAGGTAGTTGATTGACCTTAGTTTTTGTTTTGATTTGATTGGGGCCGCAATCAAAGACGTCACCTTTGTAAATCCTGATGGCCCTAGTTCCTTCCAAATTAAATTCAACTTGTCTTGGAAGCACACTTAATTCTAAAATTGCCTTTACTTTGTGAGGTATCTTCCTGCATAAGGAGCCTCTTCTTCAATAAGACTATGTTGTACGAATATCGTATCAGATTTTTACTTGGAAACAATATGATTGATATAACAGAGTTTGGAAAAAAAGATTCAACATTCAGATTATCATAAAATCAGGAAGCAGCTATATATTTAAAATCATTTTCAAAATCTACATATTGATTGGTGTGTATATTATATGTCAATTTATACAAGATCTGGCTGTATCATGAGTTTTACTATGAGTTTGCCTTTGTACCATGCCAGGCATAACACATGTTAATAATCCCTGCACTTGGGAGGTACAGGCTGGAGGATCAGAGTTAAAAGTAATCCTTGGATACAAAATGAATCTGAGGCCAAGGTGGGCTACATGAGATCCTGTTTCAGAAAATTTTCTTCCACTAGTACCAAGTTAAGGTACTAGCTCAAATAATTAGATATATAGGTGTCCATTGTATCTTAAAATAACTTCGCATTGTAGATTTTAGACACACAAAAAAAAGTAACGAATTCTCATGGATCATTGATCAAAGTTCATTTCTACTCATTTTTTTAAATTGTATCTTAGGGGACTAGAAAGATGGCTCAGTGGTTAAGAGTGTGTTCTGCTCTTGCAAAGGACCCAGGTTCAGTTCCAAGCACCTATATCCATGACTCAAAACTAGGTGAAGCTCTAGGGGAAATCCAACCCCTCTGGCCTTCCTGGGTATCTGTACTCATGTGCACAGACACATAAACACACATGATTTTTTAAAATAGGTAATAAAAATAAATCTTTAGGAAAATGATGGGTTGCTGAGCATGGTGACATAAGCCTTTAATCCCAACACTCAGGAGGCAGAAGCAGGCAGACCTCTGTAAGATAAGGCCAGCCTGGTGTACATAGCAAGTTCCAGGATAGCTGGGGTTACAAGGAGACCTTGTCTCAAAAAAAAAGAAAACAATAAAAGTTTGGACTCGTGTTATTTTGTTTAGGTATGAATTTTCCTTTGTCAAATAAATATTCAGATGAGTACACCAATTTCTGTTCTTTCTTCAGATCGAATTTTTAAAATATTTTGAAAGAAAAAATATTGTTCTTTATCTAATCAAGAATATTTAATTTTTAAATTTGAAGGAAAGACACAAAGCTCATTTACTATGGGAGAAAAAAAACCTCCTTTCTAGCCTTAAAATATAACACAACCCCTCATATTTTTCCCTTTTTGTAATTGTAATTCCATTGTGTAGTAATTGCAATTTCTCTTGGCAGTGTCCTGTTTGTGAGCATGTAATTCAAGACTTTATTGAATAATGTTGCATATATGTCATTCTTAAGGATAACAGACATATCTTTGGAATAAGTTCTGAAAAATAAGTTTGACTAGATCAAAGAGAAGTTTGTGCTTTTC
Organism: Eospalax fontanierii; assembly: GCA_035773235.1. Classification (NCBI taxonomy): domain Eukaryota; kingdom Metazoa; phylum Chordata; class Mammalia; order Rodentia; family Spalacidae; genus Eospalax; species Eospalax fontanierii. The sequence goes on along the minus strand of CM069528.1, from coordinate 95,726,465 downwards.
ATAGAAACTTGAAAATCTTGCATCATAAGCCTTGCTTAATTGTGAGATGTTGCCCACTTTGTACTTAACCAATAGAATACATTGTCAAATAGTGAAATTCTTGTCAGATTGGTGAATGATGAATATCATGGCAAGTTTGGGCCTGCTTTTCCTTGAGTGAACTTGAACACCTTTTCATGTTTGGAATCCATTGCTGTTTCTTGCCTTTCGCGTTTTGTCCATTTTTCACTCAAGAGCTCTTTATAGATGAGGAAGATAATATGATTGTTATTTGAGGTGCAAATACTTCTTTCACAGTTTGTGTCTTGTCTTTTAACTTTACATATGATGTACCTGTCTTACCATGTAAAAGGTTTTTATTTGTATATAGTCAAATCTAATATTCTTTTCCTTTATGACTTACAGGTTTGGTTTCATAGTTTTAAAGGCTTTCTTCATTCAGAGGTTATTAAAAGCATTGGCTAGGGTTTCTTCTAGTTTTTTTTATGGTATGTCCTTTCCTTTTCTCTTTATTTCCACATTTAAGTCTTTGATCCATTTAGATTGTATCTTGGTATATAGTATGAAGTATGCAGGAACATTTTCTAGATTGATTATAGTTATTCCAGTGCTAAATATTAAAGAGTTTATTGCTATATCAGATGTTGCCTTTATCTTACCTATTCAAAATTCCTTTATACCTGAAATTCCATGTTAGTCCTTTCTGTTCTGTTCTATTGTTCTTTCCATCTGTCAAATAAATACCATTACAAAGCAGCAAATAGAATAAAAATTCAGTCTACAGAAGGAGAATAAAGAATTGCTGATGATTTGGGAATAAAGTACAAAACCAAATTCAACTTAAAATCTGCATATGAGAGAAACAAGTGAATATAGTCATATTTGAAGTTCATGAGGAAAATTACAGAGAAGCTTGAGGAGAGAGAGAGAGATAACTAAGGCCATTGATGACCTTTATGCCACAGGCTAGAATTTGGATTTTGTCCTACTTATAATTTTAGGCAAACCAATGAAATATGATTATGTTTTAAATTTTTATTTTATGTGTATAAGTGTATTGCCTACATGCATGTAGGTGTGCCATGTTCATACAGTACACATGGAGGCCAGAAATGAGTGACAGATCACCTGAAACTGGAGTTAACTCAAAGTTATTAGCCATCCTCTACAAGAACAGCCAGTGCTCTTAACCACTGAGCCATCTCTCCAGCCTCATTATTTTGTTTTAACATGGGTTCAAGGCTAAGTTCAGTTTACGTCTTCACAGTCTTTATACATGTTCTTTAGGTTGCATGAACTCTCTGAGAGAGCATCAGAGGCTTTCATCAGATTCTCAAAAGTCTCTTGTTCATGCACATACACATAATATGCACATACACAAAACTGCTGGTACCTACTTTCTATGGCAGTAACATAGGGTCAAATAGATTGGGAAGGATTTGAAAGTAGACAGTGTCAACAGATTGATAGTTTTTGCATTAATGTAGACACAAGAGAAGTGACAGGGAAAAGGTGTTTCTCTTCAATTTATTATTTTTGAAAGGTGCAGCCAATTTTCATTATTTGCAGTAGTTCTTTAAATTCACTACAAACAATGAACTAATGAAACTGGCTTATTATTCCTAGGTGAAATGTGTACTTATTACATAAATGACCTAGAGGTGGCTCCTGTATATTGACTTCTGGATGATTTGTTTCTTCTCAACAGACTGGAACTATTAGCTTTAAAGTATGTTTGCACCAAGCAATTTAAAATTTTTTTAATTTATTTAATTAGTGGAGGGTAGAGGACAGCTTACAGGAGTCCATTCTCTCCATCATATGGGTTCTGGAGATCAAATTCAGGTTGTCAGCCTTGACAAGCATCCTTACCTACTGAGTCATCCTTCCAGCCCAGAGTTTTTATAAATCTAATTGTTTTAGATACAGTCCCAATAAGCAGATTTTTAAGCCTTGAACCCAGATTTCTGAGAGCCTGCCTACTTGACAAAATTCCACAGAACTGCTTTACACCCAAAATCTGCTAGCTCTTTCATCTGGAAACTTCCCTGCTGGGCTGTTGAGCAATCTTACCGCCACATATAAGCTCCTCCTCTGTGACTTCTCTACTTAGCCTCTGGAAAGTATCATTTGAAGGAACTTTCTCTGCAAGAAAACCTGCAAAAGGATTATCCAAGTAAAGCTCATGTGTGCTACTGCCACCTTGTGGTCATGTCTTCATCTTTGATCAGTCTCCCAGGGCCTTTGCACTCAGTATACATTTAGGTTCCATTGAACTCTTAGACCTGTTTCCATCAGTCAGTACATAAATACATAATCTTGTTTTATGTGTGTTTATGTTTAAAGATGTCTTATTATATTTTGTTAACTCAGTAACTTGAACTTATGGCTGACATCACTATAGCATGAAGGACATTTCCCTCAGGACACAGATTTATATGAAAACTGAAACAAGAAGGCAAACTATGACTTAGTTCAAACTTAGCTGGGAAGATACATGCATCTGGTGACCTGTGTTTTTCACTGATCTTCACATGACCACATGTGATAAGCAATAAAACTATTAATTTTGGGATTACAAGTTTTAGTGACTAGTCAAATTCCCACATATGTTTTCCACAAATAATAAGAATCACCTATACCAATCTAGTCACTTCTTGAATACTTCTGATGAGCCCACTCTCCCATGAAAGACTCTCCTTGCTTCATAATTTGTTTTCTTAATTGATTTTTGGGTGTGTGTGTGTGTTTCGTTGTTTTGGATTTGGGTTTTCTAGAGACAGTGTCTCCCTGAAGCTCCAGCTGGCCTGGAACTCACTATATAGATCAGGCTAGCCTTAGTCTCACAGATCCGCCTGCCTCTGCCTCCTGAATGCGGGGGCAAAGGTGTGTGTCACCATGCCCAGCCATGTTCCTTTTTCATTTTTCATGGTTTTAAAAATGTTTTTATTTTATGTGTATGAGTGTATGTAAGTGCACCCATGCCATGCAGTGCCCACGGAGAGACGAGATGGCATTGGATTCCCCTGGAATGGGTTGGCTCCTGGGAATCAAAATAGGTCTTCTGCAAGAGTAGTCAGTGCTCTTAACAACTGAACCATCTCTCTAGCCTCTTTAAAAAAAATCAAGCCTGGAACTTGATATATAGACCAGGCTGGCCTCCAACACAGATCTGCCTGCTTCTACTTTCCAAATACTGGGATTAAAGGCATGTACCTTTACTAAACAGTCCCCCTTATTATTTCTAATCATAGTTCCTTGTTGTTGTTGTTGTTGTTGCTGTTGTTGTTGTTCTCTTGGTAGCCCTAGCTGACCTGGAATTCAAAGAAATGTATCTGCCTCTGCCTCCCCAATGCTGAGATTAAAGGCATGAACCACCATGTCTGGCTAAGTAGAGCTTCTGAATTGTTTCTCTTTCAGTGTAGTATTTAAATTAATCTGCCTTATATTCACCTAGATTCCTCTCCTAGTCCCAGTCCCACTCCAAGCATAAAAGTTCTGAAAGTTTTTGGAAAATTTTTGAGGTGCCATGTACTTTAAAATGATTGAAGTGAATGAGATGGCTAATTTATTATATTTTAATGTATACCTAAAATAACCTCTCCGTTTAGCATCTCTCCCCATAAAAACTATATTCCCTGTATTCTCACAGTTTCTCTTTAATTGACACCAAATTCCCCTGGGTAGATGAGGTACAGGAAGGGCTAAGCTTAGAAATCACTATCTCTCTCGTTCCTTTGCTGTGTACTCTGCTACTATTGACATCTGTACTTCTCCCTGTGTTAGCTTTATTCTATAATCAGATTATTTTCTCAGTGTTCTGGGGGATCCAGATTTGTATTTACTTTGCACATTTGAGGAATAACTCTCAGCCAAAGTCCATATTTCAGTTTCAGGAAGAACTCAGATAGTATTTAGGTCTCAAGTCTAGCCCTGAATCAGTTGTTGTTATAAGGAATATAGGTAGCTGATTAATGCTACTTACATCATCTGTTGCCAGAACGTAGTGATCCTTGATTGATAGCCTTGCTTATTATTAACATGTGGGATTCTAGAAAAGGACAAGTTCTCAGGGGAAACAAAACTATCAGGCAAGGCAACTAAACTACAAACACCAAGTACTCATATCTTAGGGGGAGGAGTGGGTGTGCATATGTATATGCCTATGAGTACATGCTCTTGTGGAAGCCAGAGATCAGTGGTGTCTTTCTTGATCAGTCAAACCTTATTTTTTGAGACAGTCTCTCTCGGTAAACCTGGAGCTTAACCTTTGTGCTAGACTGACTGGTCAGCAAGTCCCTGAGATCTTCCTGTCTGTCCACCCCAGTACTGGGCTTATAGATGTGTACTGCCATGCCCAGCTTTTTAGTGGTGACTGGGGATCCAAACTCAGGGCCTCATGCTTCCTGTATGTTTCCCACTGAGCCATCTCTCCAGCCCCCTAATACATCTTAAGACACATATTTTCCACTGCTTTGTTTAGAGTCTATAAGGTGTCTCTCATTGATTATCAGTTTAACAAAAGGATATATAACTTTCAGCTTTGGTCAAAATTTATTTTATAGCTGAAATTAGTTGAAAAGCTGTTGTGGGCAGATTGAGAGTTCCAGACTGGCGTGAGCTACAGCAGTCAGACCCTGTCTCAAAACACAAAGAATAACCGAAAATTTTATTTTACTTTAAATGTGACATCTCAGTATTTCTCCGTGGTGGGTATATTATATTGGCATATATACTGTAATTGGTTCTATTATATTTTCTGTTTGTGTGTGTATATATAATTTTAATAAAGACAAAAATGAATCTTACCAGGCAAGATGGCGCATGCCTTTTTAATCCCAGCACTCAGGAGGCAGAGACTGGGGGATCTCTATGAGTTTGAGGCCAGCCTTTTTACATAGCAAGTTCCAGGCCAGCTGAGGCTACAGGGAAACCCTGTCTCAAAAATAAGTAAATAAATCTTATGTTGGTAAAACAATAAATACTTCAGTGAGGCTAGAGAGGTGATTCTGAGGTTAAGAGCACTTGCTATTCTTCCAGAGGACCCAGTTTCAATTCCCAGCACCCACGTGGTGTCTTAACAACCATCTGTAACTCCAGTTCCAGGGGATTTGACACCCTCTTCTGACTGTGCAAGTTTTGTACACATGTGGTACACTTACATACTTGAGGCATACACTCATACACATAAAATAAAAATAATTTTTAGTAATAATTATATTACTTTATTATTATTTATTATTATTTTAGTAATAATATTTTAGTAAACACTTGGGCTATAATTTCCTTTGAGTAATAAGTGAATTACAGGCATGATATTGTATTTGACCTAGTAACCCATATTTTCTAGGTGATGTCACAAAGATAAATTATTGAGTTTTTAAGTAATTTGGAAGAAAAACACCTCTTTACCTTTTGCATGTATTTATGCCATAGGTACCTGCAAGATGTGGAGTTACTGTTCGAGACAGTCTAAAGAAAGCACTGATGATGAGAGGGCTCATTCCAGAGTGCTGTGCTGTTTACAGAATTCAGGATGGGTATGGTTTGTATGTGTTGTATAATTTTGTTTAACATTTTGGACATGAAGCTTTCTGGGGATTTTTATGGATTCTTTACCTAAAACCTAAGGTATTGAAAATTAACTTCAGAAAGAAAAATTATACCAATAATTAAGCCTGAAGAAATCTGGAAGGCCATTGGTAATTTTGTGTGATTATGCCATTTATTCTTATGATCAAGTTTGGGGTTTTCATACTTTTTAAACCATTTAGAATGCGATTGTTTGGATAATGTGCCTTTCTGTAGTCTCCCCTTTTTAATATAGGCTCATGGTTTCGCAAAAAGTTACCCAAATCAGCATTTAGTCTTGAACCATTTCTCTTTTCCAAAGGTATCTAACATTGTTCTAAGACTGCCACGGTTTTTTTTGTTTGTTTTTATGTGTATGAGTGTTTTGTCTGCATCTGTTCATGCAAGGTCAAAAGAGGGCATCAGATCCCCCGGAGTTGGGGATGATTTTTAGTCATAATGTGGGTGCTGGAAACTGAGCTTGGATCCTCTGCCACAGCAGCCAGTGCTCTTAACAGCTCAGCCATCTTTCCGGCTCCCAGACTGACAGATTTTTGAATCAACATTTTGAGTCCTGTTTTGAAGCACACTGTCTTTTGAATGCTCTTTTTCTCTGAATGGAAAAGTCCATATCTGTGATTTTTTTTTTTTTTTCCTTTCCCCCAGTCCCAGGAACAGTCCCTTTTCAGCTCTTTTCTGAATTTGATTTGAAGAAAAGAGTTCATCTCTTTGCCCTCAAGAATGGTAGTTTATTTGGGGTAAACTTAAAAATTAATTTGTTGCCATTTAAATTTCTAATTATGGAAGATCAGGGGGCCAAACTTCTCTCTTATTAGACCCTCATGAATCAGTTTTCATATCTTCAGCTTAAGATACGAGTATTTTGGGGTGCGGTAATCAAGAAAACCTTATGTCTACATTTTTCAGAGAGAAGAAACCAATTGGCTGGGACACTGATATATCCTGGCTAACGGGAGAAGAGTTGCATGTAGAAGTATTAGAGAATGTTCCACTCACCACACACAACTTTGTATGTACTCTTTATATTTTGTAACTGTCAAAAATGGTTGGTTTCTTTGGAATATATTTTTATTAGGGAATATGAAATACATATAAATAATTTTGCAATTAAAAATTTACCTGTTAAAAATCAGTTCTCCTCTTTAAAATTTTATTTTAATATCTGTACCTTTTTGTAACCTAAAAAAAAGTGAGCCAGGCATGGTGGCACGTGCCTTTAATTCCAGCACTGGGAGGCAATCTCTGTGAGGTTGAGGCCAACCTGGACTATAATAGCCAATTCCAGGCCAGCTGGGTCTACAAGGAGATACTGTCTCAAAAAGACAAACAAACAAACAAACAAAAACCATGCAATATGTCTATTAAAAGAAGAAAATTTACCATGATACAAAAGTCTGTCTAGCAAAAGTGTAAATTTCCCAAAAAACATTTTGTATAGATTAATAAACAATTGTGTAGTCTCCCAAACATTTTTCTGTATATACAGATACATACTTTAAACCCAAAGTTTTCTCCTTTCTTGTTTTGTTTTATTTCTTCCCATTCCCTTTTTCTTAAAATGAAAATTGTAGTCATGTTTTGTGATATTTCTCACTTTTTATTGCTCAATTCAACAGGACTTGTGGGCTTCATTCTCTGCCAGTATACCCAGCCCACAAGAACAGAAATTTGGTGCCTTTATTCCCCTATTAATAGAAATTTGAATTTTTATATTTAGAAAAAAAGACTATATATATGACTAAACAGACTCTATATACTTGACCTATTTTATGTAAATGTGTTTGAACACTAAGATAAATGAATTGGAAAGTAGAATAGTTGAGTTTTGAACTCTGCTTGAGACTTTTTCTTGTATTTTTTGCATTTGGTAGAACCTAGCATAAGCTAAGTGTCACCAGCATATAACAGTCCTTAACCCCTCTAATCTACTATACATCTTCAGATGGTTCCAAGTCCAGATAGAGCAAAAGCGGTGGACCAGAAGAAATACAAATCTTCTTAGACCCACTTTTATTGACAAAGGCATCCATACATGGTCTGTTTAAAATTCATACTCAAATGCATAGCCACATATTTTTTGCCCCTTCAGATGTTCTGTTCTTCTGCTTTCTTCCTTATTTCTCTGCCTTTTCCTCCCCTTTGACTCTCCCAGCTCTTTTCCTCTCTCACAGACACACACATCTGTATGTATGTACACATACATAAAACCAACCAGTTACACAGTTTTAAAATATAGATAAATGGCAGGAAGAAAACCATTGATTAGGTGAATGAAGAAATTAAAATTAAGGATTTAGTGGTAGAACAACACTGTCAGGTGAATGAGGATTGAGTAGTTAACACAAGGATCAGATGACATTTTTGTGTGCTCTGTTTCTGAGATTCTGGTAGCACTACTAAACATGTTTAGTTTAGCAAGTACTAGCTACATTAAAAAATTAGACTATTTTTCACTTCCACATGGAAAAGGAACAAAATTAGAAACAAGCATTTGATTTTTTTTTCACATGCCTTCACAAGTGATATGTTGGGCCAGGCATAGTAGCACACACTTTTAATCCAAGCACTAGGGAAGGCAGAGGCAGGTGGATCTCTGTGAGTTTGAGGCAGGCCCATTCTATATAGCAAGTTTCAAGCCAGCTGGGACTTCAGGTAGTCACTGTCTCAAAACAATAAGAAGAGTGATGCATAGGAAAAAAGTAAAGAAAAGAAATTCTACCAAGTAAATATTTTCAGAAAACCAGAATGGACTACATACTAGAATTTAATTTTCAGAAACTGTTCGTTAAATAAATGTTTATTGAAATTTAGTTTTGGAGCCAGCTGTGATTTTTGAATGCTTGTAATCCCAGCAATTGAGAGACAGAAGCAGTAGAATAGTCAAAAGTTCAAGGCTAACCTCTGCCTTAAAAACGGTTTAAGCAAAAACAGAGAAGTGTTTAAAATTAATAAGTATATCATAAAAGCACTTACATGTAGTAGAACATATTACAAAATTCTAAGGTATATTTAAGGTAAGTAAGTAGTGCCACTGTAGGAATGAAGATATACGCTGGGTCCTGATATATATACCTTGTGTTTATTACTGTTGATTATGTTAGAAAATGGAAAAGCAGATGATTGAGAGTATGCAACAAATAATGAAAGAGAAGTCGTCTATGCTGTCAGCATTCTGAAATAGACATTGTTAAGAGTTTGATCTTTGTCTGATACATATTTTCTGCTTATTACTTGCCCAGAACATAAACTATTTTATATAATTTCTCCCTTTGGTAACATAGAGTCTGCTGAGCATAGTTCAGTTTCTGTGGTCCATGTACATCATTTGCTTTAGTAAGAATTTTAGAATATTCTCACTGTGTAGTCTAGGTTAGCCTTGAACTCACAAAACTCCTCCCTTAGTCTCCCCTGTTAAAAATACAGGCATGTGCCAGCATTCCCAGAATGGAATTTTCCTCTTGCCTTTTAAGTTTCATATATAGAATGTTCACAACTAGTTGTGGTGGGTGGTACACACAATTTCAGCATTGAGGATCTCAAGTTTGAGGCCAGCCTGAGTTATATAGTGGGACCATGTATCAAAACAAAACAAAAATACAAGTAAATAAATGAGAAGTTTACAGTAGGTGACCTGAATATTCTAATCCTCCAACAAATTTTTTCAGTTTGTTACAAATAGTTTTTGTTGTATGTTAAATGATTTTCCCATCCCTTATCCTAGTTATTACTGGTCTGATTTTCATATGACTACATAATAGTTTTAGCTTTTATAAATTAGTACATGTATATAGTTTTTAAAATGGTAAAGGGATGTATAATGACTAATTTAAAAACTCTTCTATTTACCATTTTATATGAAATGCTTCCAGTAATCTGTGGAGTAGCCAGCACTTCTTTTCCAAATTGTAATTCTGGTTCAGCTCTGCATTTAATTTGTATTTTATATCCTTTTTAGATTAATAAAGACACTTTTGGATAGTTTTTGGAAGAAAGTGTAATTCCAAACCATGTTGGAACCACAAATGAGAAATTCTGATCAGTCAGAATCCTTTTTGTTTTGTCGTATTTCATTGCTTTAACTGTGCTTGGGGTTGAACCTAGGACCTCAAGCATTCCAGGCAAGCACTCTGCCAATGATCTGTGTCCAAAGCCCAATCTATCACCTATTTTTATAAATTATGTCTGTATTTTTTCTCCCTCCTTCTCCTCTTCTATCCTTCCAACTCTCTTTCTTTTCTCCTTTGACCTCTCCAGAAGAAATCATGGATCATTTTTAATAGTTTCTGTCTTAAGCTCTTGGGGTGATTATTCTCATATTACTAAATAACTTTTAGCCAAAATTTCTTGCTTTACCAACTTTAGACTCACTGTACAGTAATTAAATTATACTTTTTCCCTTCCTTTCTCTTTGCTTCCACATTTTGTGTATTGTCAAGCTTGAAATCAGTTATTCTTTTATATGTTGTCTTCTTGATTCCTGAGTTTTTTTAGTTGGATATTGGGATGAGCAATTTATATATAAAATATATACATACATGTAAACATACACACACCATCTCGTATGTCAAATCCCTTGATTTGCATGATTGTTTTGGTATATAACTTTTTATTTTAAGCTTTAAAACTTTGTTATTTTAAATAAGAGCATTAATATGTTAATCTATAAAACAGCCTCGCAAGTTTTTTAAATCTTCTATGATTTTTCACTTTGCAGGTACGGAAAACATTTTTCACCTTAGCATTTTGTGACTTTTGTCGAAAGCTGCTTTTCCAGGGTTTCCGCTGTCAAACATGTGGTTATAAGTTTCACCAACGTTGTAGTACAGAGGTTCCACTGATGTGTGTTAATTATGACCAACTTGAGTAAGTAATCCAAAAAGAACCTCTCTGCTACCATTTATGGTTCATTTTTCATAGTGTGAAACTAGTATACCTTGAAAGTTGATGAACAATGTTCTGTCCAATATAGCTGTTACAGAATATTTTTAAATATGATCAAAAGTAACATAGTTTAGGCAGTACTTCTCCCCCAAATTAATTCTTGTTCAACTATATATTTAATTTACATTTTATATTTTCTTTTAAGTCATGACCCTTAATCCTTAGAAATCACTTTTGTATAGTTTTGGGGTGGAGCTAGAATAGCATTTCAACTAAGTTACTATTATATTTTTGGACCACAGATGAAAGAGTCTGATTCTGGCAGCCATTTTGTCAGTTCTGTTTATATTCTTCCCATGTCTTATCCCCCCACACACACTCCATCCCCACCTCCTCTCCTTTAGCCCTTCCCCCTCAGTTTATTTAAAAATAAAATATAAAACCTTAATACACAATTCCTTTCTAAAATTTTTTACTCTATTCTTCATAGTTTTCTGATAAATCAGACTGTCTATTACAATCTCTTTTCCTGCAATTGTTGTTGTTGCTGCTATGATCATATTCTTCCTTATCACATGAACAAATGGAATTTAACTCCTAAGTGAATTCTAATTATTCAGTCTAATTTAGTGACTGGGTATATTGGTGCATGCCTTTAATCCCAGCACCCAGGTGGCAGAGACAGGTGGGTCTCTGTGAGTTGGAGGGTAGCTTGGTCTGTGTAGTTTTTCTTGTTTTGTTTTAAAGTATATTTTAACAGTACTAGATACTTGTTCTTTGATCATAAAGCATGATTTTTGCCTTTGAGTATATAGAACTCGACTGAAAAGAACAATTAGGTTTACTAGTCTGAGCTTACCTTTAAAAATACAGTGTAATTTTTTAAATAAGTCTTTAGACAAAAATATACCTAATTGAGTTTTAACATTTGTTTCTGAAAATGGAACTTGATCCTGTATTTTTCCATTAACTCTGTATTCTCATGTACTGAAGCTTCTGGGTTTTGCACAAGTTAGGTTTGTTTTGTCTTGTTTTGTTTTTGCCTCACAGTTTGCTGTTTGTCTCCAAGTTCTTTGAGCATCACCCAATACCACAGGAGGAGGCCTCCTTAGCAGAGACTGCCCTTACATCTGGATCATCCCCTTCTGCACCCCCCTCAGACTCTATTGGGTATGATTTGACTCCTGCTGTTTAGTGACATGTTATTTGAACTGCCGTCCTTTGGATTTTCTGGTTAATTGTAAACCTTTCCAACACTGAAACTGTTACATTAAAGATGTTTTCAGATAATGTATTTTATTACATCATTCAGGCATTTATGCACTTGGTATAGAATAGGATTAGAGCTGGCATACAGAAATTGAAGATTAGTCCTGAAAAAAAAAAACAATATATAATTTTGACTCCTACCTTATATTCATCATTTTATTAGGTAATGTTCTAGAAATCTATGACTTCCATTTATAAAAACAGCATTAACACAAAATTCCATGACAGATAATTTCTAAACATGCAATCACAATAGAGCATATTCAACTATGTGATAAGAACATAAATATTTTCCTGTTTATGAAAGACAGTAAAATAGAGTGTGCTTGGGAAAGATAATGGAGAAGAAGAGATTTAAACTGGTCCATCAAGAATTACTAGAAACTGAATGAGCTTAGCCAGTCATATGTGGAAATAAGTTATGGAGAAGCAACACAGTGAAAGGAATGAAAACAGCAGATGTTGGAGCCAGTGAAGAAAGCTTATCTACATTTACAAGTACTATATGTGAGCCTAGTTTGGTGGCACAGTCCTTTAATCCTAGCACTTAAAAGGCTGAAGCAGGAAGATGGTGAGTTTGAGGCTAACCTGTGTTACATAGAGAGACTCTTATTTCAGAAAAACCAGACAGGAAATACTGTGTCTGAGATCAGGTTATAGAGAATCTTGACATTTAGACTGATATTTACCTGAGACAAGAAATGGAGTTGGGCGAGGTAGTGTGGTGGGGTAGGGGTGGGGGTTCAAACAAGTTACCAACCTGATAAAAATGATTGGAAAGAAAAAAATTACTTAGCAGTGAAATATCAATGGACAGAGGAAAACCTAGTGTGAAGATGAAGAGCTGCAGTGGAAGCAGTATTGAGAAAAGAAGACTAATCATAAAAGGCAAAAGAAAAAACATAATAGTATTGTCAATTTAGGAGATAAAGCAAGGAAACCACTTTAAAAATAATTCAGAGGCATCATATAGTAGAAAAAAGGGGGACTAGAAAGATGACTCAGCAGTTAAGAACATTTGCTGTTCTCCCAGGGAACCTGGATTCAGTTCCCAACACCTACATGGCAGCTTATAACTCTGCACAAAACTGGTGCCCATACATATGCCCAGGCCCACACACATAAAAAATAAACTAAAAATTTTTTTAAAGAGACACAGTAGCAACTTATGGGTATTAGTTGACTCTGGACTATTTCTTACAAAGTCATTATGTTTGAGACAACATTATTTTTGCTTTCTCTTCAAGTATGAGGTTTAAAAAAAAGAAAAGTTTCAATGTAACATTTTGTCCTGGAACAGTTCAGAAATGTTTAGTTCACAGGTATATAATTTTTCTCTGCTTCCTCCTACTTTTCACAGTATAATACTATTTCTTTTGAATTTGTTTTTAAATTTTATTATTATTTTTGTGTGTGAGTATATGTGTGATAAGTGAGTGTGAGGTGCACATGCCATAGTACATGTGTGGAAGTCAGAGGACAACCTGCAGGAGTCAGTTCTTTCCTTCCACTGTGGGATCCATGGATCAAACTTGTGTGGCGATCACATGTATAAGCTCAACCATCTGGCCAGCCCATAGTTTTTTAGACTTCTACCCAAAGAACAGATAAGTTGACACTTCTAATAGACCTGTAATTTTTGTGAGGCTAACCTTTCTGGAGGTCTCATAGGTTAGAATTTAGCAAAAGAAGCCTATATTTCTGAGAGTGGTAACTCATACCTGTAATCCCAGAACTTAGAAGACTGAGACAGGAGAATTGCCAGAAGTTTGTGGTCAGCCTGAGGTAGAATGAAACCTTATCCGGAAAAAAAAAAAAAAAAAAAAGAATGAGGAAGGAGCCAGGTGTGTGATAGTACACACTTTTAATCCCAGCACACAGGAGGCAGAGGCAGGCAGATGAGTGTGAGGTCAAGGCCAGCCTGGTCTACGTAGTGTATTATAGACCAGCTGGGGACTAAAGAGAGACCATGTCTCAAAAACTAAAATAAAAACAAAAGGACAAAAGAATTTTGGGGTTAGGGATGCAGCTTATTGGGTAGAATGCTTGCCTAGCATGCACAAAGGCCCTGAGTTTGATACACAACATCATGGTACGTACCTATAATCCTAGCATTTGGAAGTAGAGGCAGAAGGATCAGAAGTTCAGGGTCATCCTCAGTATTCAGGTTTGAGGCCTGCCTGGGATACATGAGACCCTATCTCAAAAGGGAAGGGGAGGACTTGAGAGGTGGCTTAGCCATTAACCTGCACAAGCATGAGGACCAATGTTCGGATCCCAGCACCCACATAACAAGACAGACATGGTCTTGCATACACCTGTAACCCCAGCTTTGAGAGGGGTAGAGAGGGATTGCTGCAACTGACTGACTTGCAACTTGGCTGCAAAAATTCGAGCTCCAGGTTCCAGGAGAGACCCTTCAAAGGAATAAGGCAGAGAGTGACAGGTGAGAAGACCTGTTTGCCCTCTTTGTCCTCTGAAATGCCTCTTCCTCTCTCCCTCTCTCCTTCCCTCCCTCCCTCCATCCATCCCTCCCTCCCTCTTTTCCTCTTTTCCTTCCTCCGTTCCTCCCTCTCTCTCCCTTTTTCCTTTTCTCTCTCTCCTTCCCTCCCTTTCTCCTTCTTTCCCTCCCTCCCTTCTTCCCCTGCCTCCCCTGAATTTGGGGAACTGGAAGATGGTTCAACAGGTAAAAATGATTACTGCAGAATCCTGGCAACCTAAATTTGACTCTTGGTACCCAGGCACATCTGTAATGCCAATATTACTGTGACAAAGTAGGACATAGACTGGAGAATCAGCAGAAGCCTAAGGGCATGCCCATGCCTGCACTGATATATACATGATAATAAGAGAATTTTTAATACAAAAATGAATTTTGTTTTAAAGAGTGAATTTATTTTCTTTCTGCAACAGTAGAAAAATATAACCACTATGTAGTTTTGTCAGGTTTGTAAAAGGCATCTCTGTTGACTGCAGTCATTAGTTGTCTGGTTTTTTTAAGCTGGTCTAATCAAAATGTTTTATTACTGTGGATTTAATTAATCCTTTACCTATGACATTTTCACCTGACAGATTCTGTAGACCCATGATGCTTTTCTAATGGCAAGTCTCAGCTCTGTAAGTGGAGCTGCAGAACATTATAATGAAATTAGCTTGGCCTCCCTGAAGGTTTATAATGATAACAATATAAGACATTTGTCTTCCAGTGAAGAAATGCTCTTTTAAAATTAAGAAATCATTTGTCTCTACCGCATGTATTTATTCTTAACTGGAATGAAACAGATTCTGGTTTTGAAAGGTGTGCAAACTTCTCTACAAGTAAATGTCCTACTGTTTTTATGTCAATGTGGAAAATTACCTTGGCAAAAAAGAATCATATTACGTTCAGTATCACCATTCTTTTATATTTGTTTCTAGTTATCGCAACAGTTATAATGAAAATGGAGCAAGTATAATAATGAGTATAACCAAGAAATTTTTGGGAAGTTATACATATCCCAGTTTAGCATACAGTAAGAGATATTACATTTTGCATGCCACTGAACAACAGTCACTTTGTTTTAATAAAATTTTTACCTACTTAAAACTGAGGTCTAAACTAGTAGTAGGGCTGGAGAGGTGACTCAGTGGTTAAGACCACTGGCTGTCCTCTCAGAGGAGCTGGATTTATTAGTTCCCAGCACGCACATGGTAGCTAACAGCCTTCATAACTCTAGTTATGCCCTCTTCCTCTTCCGGCCTCTGCATACATTGCATGACATGGATGCACTTGCTTACATGTAGGCAACACACTCATACACATGAAATAAAAATAAATCCAAAAAAGTTAGCTAGTAGTAATTTGCTGAAGAGTGTTAGAGTTAAATTTTTTTAATTTTTAATGTGATACTGCTTTAAAAAGTTTGCAGCAGCTGAAAGAGAAAGCTGGATAGACGGTAGCCAAGGTACTTCATAGGGTATAAATACCTTACTCCAGAGAAAGATTTCACAGTATGGAAGCTCAGTTTTATCGTTTCACAGAAATGATGGGAAATGGGACTGTACTGGTTTAAATTAAACAAAATCAGAACAGACTAAATGAGAATACTAAGTAACTTGTTTCAGTGGAAAATATACTAGCACCCTTTTGGAAGCAGTTTATGAGAAACAAAATTATAATCAGAAGATTATTTTTGTTGAGCATGAAATTAGGACTTGGTTCAGATATTTAATATATTAAGTTATGATAATTTGAAATATTGTCTTCAAGGCTAGACAAGTTAATTCTGAACCACGGCACACCTTTGTCCTCCAAATGGTATTAAATACATCTCAGATTTTGTGTAATGGGCAGTCATCTTTTTCCAGAGTAAATGCAGGTTTTGTTTTTTCTTGTTTCTATACCAGTGTCCTTTGTATACCCAGTTCTAGCCTATTACCCAGTATATACTTCTGTTATTATCCCAACTAAATAAGTTGCAGGAATGATTTATTACCTCTGTTGGTCTACCTATGCTGGATTAATTTTAATTAGACTATTCCGTATAGTTCTAGTTAATTCAGTTCTTCTGATTTTATATCCTGACTTACTATATGCTGTTGAACTAAGACTGTTATTAATTTAACAGTGTACTTTTCAAGATTTTATTAAGTAATACTGTTTTTACATTTTTAACTGTTCCAAAATTAATTAGTAAAAGGCATATCATATATTTAGCCCTCTATAGCAAGAATAAGGATAACTTTGACACAAACTGAGAATTTATGAATAACCAGAAAACATAAAAAGGACATAAATGAAACATGGTAACTTTCATAAAATCCAGTTCCCTTGATTTTCTTATAATTCCAGCTGGGTTTATACCAATTCTTTTAGTGCATAATATTTAGTTGCAATTCATTTCTAAACAAACTCATGTAGTCAATACAAACCCCTAAAGCAAAAATGTCTTCTCTCATCCATAGTAATTATGTGCTTCAGATTCCATTGGCATGCCTTATTCATGGCCTTTTTGTCACTGTTGATCTTTGGTCTTCAAACAGTTCTTTTCCTGTTATTTAAATTTTTTAAAATACACACACCATGCCACACATGTGGTCAGAAGACAACTTCCAGGAATTGATTTTCCTTGTACCATGTGGGTCCCAGGGATCGAATCCAGGTTGTCAGGCTTGGTGTAAACACCTTTATTCATTGACCCATCTCACTGACCCTTCTGTTGTATTTTCTTACAGTTCTTCTCTAATCCCTTTTCTGACAGAATGTCTTTTTGTTCCCTCAATATTGTTTTTCCAGCCTAATAACCATTAAATAATGCTGCTTCAAATTTGCATGGTATGAGGTAAAATGATACTAGTATGTGAAAAAAGCTTAATAGTGTTCCATGATCATGGTCTTATCGGAATTCAGTCAGAGCCATAACATAATTCTGTAGACCAGTTAATAATTACTTCCCTGTCCCCAAGAATCTCTTTTCTGAGAGAGGTGCAGAATCCTTATAGGTCTTTATAGTCTACTCTCAAAATTTCTATGTTCTCTGTGTCAGATTCCTTTAAGGCTGGATCATAGATTCCATTATTTATCTACAGCACAAAAACAGGCCACTTTAACCTTTAGGGAATTTTGATGAAAATAATTTAAGGACTGAGAAGATGGCTTAGTAGCAAACATGCTCACGTTGTG